>CM062289.1:153786535-155077266 GCA_031216915.1 Pictodentalium vernedei
GGCCTGACCAAGAGTGTTACTACCAGTGAAAACTTACTGAAAAGCCCTGAAGTTGAAGAACATATATGTTACATCTACCCGATTCAATGGTGGAGGGGCATGGTACATGTACGAAGGACAGAGATGCCAACTGATTAGCTTGGCAAGTTATTTAATGAATCACTCGATGCAGTGTGATGATTCAAAATGAATCAAGTGATTCATTAAATAACTTTCTAGACTAATCAGTTATCACAGTAACTTGTTAAGTTCATGAGATGTTAGCGCTGAACCTGTTAACTCTATGCACTCTCATGTCAAAATATCAAAGTTTTGCAGCAGCACATTTTTCACACAATGCAACTGAGAATTTAAATAAAACAGCTGCGCCATGAGAGCATGATACGCCCGTTATTAATTACAAGAGGGAACCACACAATATGAGTATACATGTGTACTTGTCAGGTTACATATACTTGCCACCAAAAAATCATGAAAATTGCTCAAAGTCCAACATGTGGAAAATTGCCTATATTTTGATGAATAAAGTCCCATAACTCTGGAATGACAAATTGGACAGCGACACAAATCGAAAGGGAGATTCCTTCTATCAACATATACTTGCAACCCAAAAATCATGAAAATTGCTATAAGCATTTTCAAGTTATGGTTCGACATGTGAAAAAATAAAGTCCCATAACTCTTGAATGACTAATCGAATGGCGACACTAAATGAAAGGGAGCTTCCCTCCATCGATATACACCACCTTCCCAAAAATCACGAAAATCTCTCAAAGCGTTCTCTGGGAGTTAAGTTACTATATGGTTGAATGTTGGGAAATTGGGTCAGTTTGTGGCTATTTTCAGTGTTCTATGCATATACCGCATACAGTACCGAAACAAAGGTATTTACCCCAAAAATACCGATACCGATACTGATACCAAACCTGAAATTTCAATACCACACAGCTCCTGTTTCTCAGGCACCTCCCTCCATCAGTGAAAATTTTCATCACTATTTTTTTTTAGTTGAAAATTTCTTTGATGATACTATTTTGCACCTGTAGGACTAAAAATTTAATCCACTAAGAGCTGTAAAACAAGATAGAGGTGGCTGAATTTCCACCTGCATTATGGGAAAATTTCAACTTCCGAACAATTTTTTTTTAATTTTCCACATAATGGTGAAAGAAAGTTAAATTTCTAATTTCAATTATTTTCAGGACTAATTTGTGAATTAACCAAAAGGAAACGAAAAGAAAAAAAAACTCCTTCCATCCCTCAAAAAAAAATTGAGAAAAGAGAGAAATATTTTTATAGACCTTACAATATTCTATTCAGTACAAATAATAGGAGTGAGAAATAGAAGAGCATTTTTCTTTTCTCTAGAACTTTATCATCCCATTCACAAAGTGTACCATATCTAATCTTAACCCTTGACAAGCAGAATTTCACAAATCATAAGAGAACTTTACCAGAATGCTACCAAGTTTTTAATTTGCATAAACATTTTCGGCAGTCTCTTCTGAACCAGTCTTATGCTTGTTCTAACTGGGATGAAAGTGTATGGGGGTGGGGAGAGGGGAGTTTGTTAAATATATATAGTAGTGAATCACCACCAGTGGTATGGACGCTGCAAAAGCTTATAAACGTAGATATTTATACACAACCAAAGTTTCACTGTCAGTCAAAAGCATCTCTGGATTTTTCCTTTAGGATTCGGGAGTTAAAACTTGAATGTGTATTTAGTGGTAACCCATTCCCTGCATACTGCAGTAACACAAAGAGACAGAAACGACAAAATTCAGAATATTATTGAGGTACTATGTACAATGTTTATGTGATGACATGATTTAGTATGTTATGAAGAATGTACAAGTTCAGTTAAATGTAAAAAACACTATGCTTTTTCCAAAGGAGCATAATTCAACAGTTTTTCAATCAAGTCAACATGAGCCAGTAGCATTCTTCTGCAGCAATAACGTTTCAGTCCCAATGCATCAAGAGCATCCCTGAAATGAAAAAAATGAGACAACATAAATTTGACAATAAATATTTGTAAAAGATGAATAAACAGGCTGCAAGGGTCTGAAGCACTAAGCTGTGAAATAAAAGTGTCCCATATCCACAGGCACTTAATATAAAACCAGTCAGGGTTGAAAAGACGTTGCTCTTTACTTGTGAAAAGGCCGCCCAGCCAGACATCCCTCGAAAAAAGTGTGCAATTCGAGATACCCGGTAATTGAAAAAAATTGAATTTTTCTAAGTTGAAAAGGGACATAACTCAGGCAAAATATGTCGAACCAATCCATGATTTGAACTTGACCTGTATTTTATGTTGATACACCTACATACCAAATTTTATTTGAATCGGCCAAAAACAGCTAACAAGAGGCCCCAGGGGGCCTGAGGGCGCTCACCTGACATGGTAGCCTAAATATCAACCCAGAGAATTGATTTCCACAAGTTGCATCTGCTCCTCCTAAGAAAAGCTGAAACCAAATATCCAAATATTCTGACCAGTGGATCTAAAAAAAAATTTGTAAAGAATATTCCTCATACTGAACTAAGTCATAATTCGGGCTCCCACAGGGAGCCCATATATGAACCCAGGGACTTGGCTTTAACAAACCTGAATCTCACACCCCTAAGGATTCTGCACACCATATGCCAAAACATTCCGACTGCTGGATCCGAAGAAGAACCAAGTTACAATTCGAGCTCCCACAATCAGCCCAAATATGGACCTAGGGACATGGCTTGAACAAACTTGAATCTTACCCCCCTAAGGATGCTGCATAAGAAATATCAAAAACATTCATCTGCTGGATCTGAAGATTTTTAAAGAAAATTCTTCATTTTGAACTAAGTTGTCATTCAGGCTCCCATAGTGAGCCCAAATATGAACCAAGGGACTTGGCTTGAACAAACATGAATCTCAGCCCCTAAGGTTGCTCCATGCCAAATATCAAAACATTCCAACTGCTGAATCTGAAGAAGAAGATTTTTAAAGAAAAATTCCTCATATTGACTGGATTTGGCTTTAACACACTTGAATCCTCCCCCCCCCCCCCCCCCCCCCCCCCCCCCCCCCCCCCCCCCCAAGGATGCTACTCACCACATATCAAACCATTCCGACTGCTGGATCTGAAGAAGAAGATTTTTAAGAAAATTCCTCATTTTGAACAAAGTTACAATTCAAGCTCCCACAGTGAGCCCAAATATGGACCTAGGGACATGGCTTGAACAAACTTGAATCTCACCCCCCTAAGGATGCTGCATACCACATATCACAAGATTCTGCCTGCTGGATCTTGAGAAGAAGATTTTCAAAGAAATTTGCCTGAAATGCACTAAGTTCGAATTTGGGCTTCTATAGCGAGCCCAAATATGAATCCAGGTGGCCGATTTGAACAAACTGGAATCAGATCCACCCCACAATGTTGCATACCAAATATCAAAAGATTCTGCCTGCAGGATCTGGAGAAGAAGATTTTTGAAGAAATTTGCCTGAAATGCACTAAGTTCAAATTCGAGCTTCTATAGTGAGCCCAAATATGAATCTAGGGAGCCGATTTGAACAAAATAGAATCAGATCCAGCCCACAATGTTGCATACCAAATATCAAAAGATTCTGCCTGCTGGATCTGGAGAAGAAGATTTTTTAAGAAATTTGCCTGAAAAGCACTAAGTTCAAATTTGAGCTCCTATACTGAGCCCAAATATAAACCCAGGGAGCCGATTTGAACAAACTTGAATTAGATCCACCCCACAATGTTGCATACCCAATATCAAAAGATTCTGCCTGCTGGATCTTGAGAAAAAGATTTTCAAAGAAATTTTCCTGAAATGCACTAAGTTCAAATTTGGGCTCCTATACTGAGCCCAAATATAAACCCAAGGGGCCGATTTGAACAAACTTAAATCAGATCCACCCCACAATGATGCATACCAAATATCAAAAGATTCTGCCTGCTGGATCTGGAGAAGAAGATTTTCAAAGAAATTTGCCCGAAATGCAGTAAGTTCAAATTTGGGCTCCTATACTGAGCCCAAATATAAACCCAGGTGGCCGATTTGAACAAATTTGAATCAGATCCACCCCACAATGTTGCATACCAAATATCAAAAGATTCTGCCTGCTGGATCTGGAGAAGAAGATTTTTTAAGAAATTTGCCTGAAATGCACTAAGTTCGAAATCGGGCTCCTATACTGAGCCCAAATATGAACCCAGGGGGCCGATTTGAACAAACTTGAATCAGATCCCCCCTCCAATGTTGCATACCAAATATCAAAAGATTCTGCCTGCTGGATCTGGAGAAGAAGATTTTTTAATGTTTTTCCCATTGCCTACAGTGTTAAAAAGTGCTGACTCAGCACTTTTTCAATGTCCCGAAACTGTACCCTATGATAAAACCGATGGCAATTTTTTTTTACCAATTCTTTCTGTTGGTCCTAAGGAAGCTTCACACCAAATAAAAATTCTCGGTGCCGTGCAGTTTTGGAGATATGGGCGTTTTAATTTTTTTCTATTTTTAGCTCCTGCGGTTCCCATGGGGCTACGGGAAAAAAAATCAGCATAAATTAGGTACTTATGACCCAATAAGCCCTCACATAAAATTTGGTTCAAATCAGCCTCTCGGTTTGGAAAATAGAAATTTTGGGCGGGGCCAAAAATTTTGCCCCTCCCATAACGACGCCAAGTATAGCCCCACAAACTTCTCTTGAACAAATCTGAGTCTACACCTCAAAAGGAAGCTGTACACCAAATATCAAGTCTCTGCTACTGCTGGTTCATGAGAAGAAGATTTTTTAAGATTTCAGCACACTTTTTGGGTGTGGCCCTACCGACGGGCGGGGCAACTTGATTTGAACAAAATCAAATTGCGATGTCATAACAAACTATTATCTCAAATTATCAATTAAATTGGTTCAGCGGTTTGGGAGGAGAAGACGCAAACACCATGTTCACGGACGACGGACGGTGAGTGATCACTATAGCTTTCCTGACTGAAAGTCAGGTGAGCTAAAAATGATTTTTCGAAGTCGAAAAAAGGCATAACTCTA
The DNA here is from genome assembly GCA_031216915.1 of Pictodentalium vernedei. Lineage (NCBI taxonomy): Eukaryota > Metazoa > Mollusca > Scaphopoda > Dentaliida > Dentaliidae > Pictodentalium > Pictodentalium vernedei. Next base: position 153,791,583 of record CM062289.1, read on the forward strand.
AAAAAAAATGTCGGACCACACCCCGATTCGAACTTGACCTGTATTTTATGTTGATACACCTACATGCCAAATTTCATTTGATATGGCCAACTGTAACTGAAGTTATCATCGAGGAACCAAACAAAATGAATTTTAGAAGTTGAAAAAGGGGCTTAACTCTGGCAAAAAATTGCCGGGCCGCAAACCAATTCTAACTTAACCTGCATTTTATGTTGATAATAATAATAACACTTTGGCCGCTGCTGATTTGTCATGTTCTCTGATGAGAAGGCCTTGGTTACCCCTGTACTCCCAACTGCTTCCCTATTCCCACGCTTCTTCTCTCCTCCCAACACTCGGAGATGAACGGTTACAATCCTCCATGACTCTTTCTCTGACAATTTTTTTACCCTGGTTTTCCCCAACGTCTAGGTCTGAGATCTCCAATGAGTAGTTCTCTACTAGCTCCCTCACTTCGACCATCCACCCCGTCTTGATATACGAGTTGAAAATTCTCAGGAACATTACTTTACACCATCGGCTGTCGGGGAGATTTACCAAATAGTTAAGATAACCGAGTTTCAATAGGTCTATCCTGTCCTTGATCCTCATCCACCCAAGCTCACCCCCAATTGCTTCTAGTCTTGTGGCATTACTCAAACCCGTTATCCATCGGCCTGCATCGTTCTGCAGGATTTCCAAGCTCTTTACAGCCGTCTGGTTTAGGGGTACCAATTCCGTACCCTATGTTATACTTGGCAGACCCACCATTTCCCAAATGGTTTTCCCCATGAAAACCTAATTGAAACTAGGGATGCCACGATTTTCAAATTTTCAAATCGATTAATCAGTCGTACTAATCGACGATTCGTCGATAGTCATACATGGTGAAAAACAAATAATGTGTGGAAATTTAATTGTTAAAATAACCTAAAAATATAACCCGACACGGTAATTTATTCGGTTTACTGACGTTTCGTACACAAGACGTTTCGTACACGCGACGATTCGTACACAAATAAGACGTTTCGTACACAAAAATTGGACGTTTCGTACACGAAGTGAGCGTTTCGTACACGTGTTTAATTATCTGTTTTAGACCTTGTATTATAAAATTATTTATTATTTTTGTTACATTAAATTAATATTTTGACATTTATGAATATCTCCTGTGAATATTTATGTAAAATTATTCCTGTTTTTATAGATACTGTTGGTGTTTAATTGCATGTTGAATAGGTTAATTTTCCTTGATTACTTTGATTTATTGTTTGATTTACTGTTTGATTTTACCGATGAGTGACTTGTTTGAATATTGCCGGGATGTTTTTAGGTTATTTTGTTTGTACATGCGATGGCTAATCTAGTCAGCGGTAAATTGCAAAGAGTCTGACCGTCGCCGACGATGACAATATTGAAGGCCGGTTTGGGTAAAAATGTGGAGGCCGGTTTGGGTTAAGTGGAGGCCGGTTTGGGCCAATATGTCGGAGGCCGGTTTGGCTGGAGGCCGGTTTGGGCGTATTCGTACACGATGAGGAGGAGCTCAGAATCTACAACATACTGGTGGTGTTAAATGACACCAAATACTGTTGCTATCAATAAAGGGCAAATATCGATAAAATAAAATCAGTTTAGCATAATGCAATGAGGTGATTCGCCGAAAATGTACCGTATCGCTGGAGATAAATTGTCATAAAAACGGAATAAAATTTTATCACTATCAAAGATAGCAATATATTTTATATTGGGGTAATACAATAAAATCACATGCAGAATACAGCAAACACATAAAAACAAAACATGTTATTTTTGTTTAATGAATTTATTTTAATTTAGTATGTATGAGATTTCAACTAAAATCACCACGTATTTATTGGAAAATAAAATTATTTCACGCAAGAAAATAGTCTTCTTTCTTTCTTTTAAACCCCAAATCTGAAATTAGAAGGAAAAAAAGTGAGATATAAAGAGAAAATGCGAAATTAAAATCTGTGTACGAAACGTCCAGGCGTTTTGTGTACGAAACGTCCTAAATTGGCCGTGTACGAAACGCCCGTGTACGAAACGTCCAGCACCCATTTATTCAGTCAGTAAGACTCAGTATATTGCCGAGATGACATAGACGGTGAGAATGGTTCCTTGGGATTGTAGTGCACTGTTTCATTCAACAAATGACCACATCACAGGCTGAGTATTTGTCAACACCCCTCCCCTCAAATACATATTTGAAAGTTGGAAAAGTTGGACTTCGGGTCAGTTCGGGTACTTGGCCCACGGGCAACAGCATGCCTACTGTCCGGAGTTATGGCTCCAGAAAGTTAAAATGAAAATTAGTTTATAAGTTTACCTGTCCGTGTTTCGTGATGTACATGTACACCTACAGTCCCATGAATCCTGTTTTACATCCATTTAAAGAAGTTGAGAAGAACACACCACAGAGTGACCACAACTCCTCATTTCACAACAAATTTGGACTTCACATATTCACATAATTCAGTGTCACTTTCAGGTCGCTATCATCATCATTCAGCGACTCATCGCAAGTGATGAATCTGGCACGAATAGTTTATATTTGTCACGTATATGTATCCATGAATGTTATTATGTCAAAGACTTCGATTAAAGTGTGGAACTGGGCCATTGGCACACAGTCAGGGGAAATCAACTCAAGTTTGAATCAACATTGTCAGTGAATGACAATCACCGCTCATAACGTGTTTCTGGGGTGTGGGTTTCAGATCAATCGTTAAAATTCAAAGGCAGCTACTAATCGACACATGCTATCTGTTGGCAATATCACTCACAAAACACAATTCATCAAATGGCTGTCATGACATGAGAGTTCAAACTTGTTGCTGTTGCTTATTTCAATTTATTTGCGACATAGTCTCTGTCAGAATGCTTTGTAGTAGGAAGCGTTCTGACAGAGACCATGTTGCAAACAATTGACAAGTTCAACAACCACTGAATGTTAACACTTTATCTTAATGATGTTAATGAATACAATGTCGTATGACTCGTAACACTTAAAACCCCCCCAGTCCCCTACCTTCACTCACGGCAAACTTGTGGGCTTTTGCATGCATTCAAATTGATTCAATTACAGAATAGTGACCACCGAATTGAAATTAGTACAATTACGTGCGATACATAATGGACAGCAGCTTCTACATCTTCCTTCCCGATAGTCGATTAAAAAAAAAATTGTCGACACGCCCGCTAATCGACAGTGAGTCGACTAATCGACGAATCGTGGCATCCCTGATTGAAACTGTTTCTTCCTATAAGTTTCATTTGGTTAAGGATTCGCTTCCCCTTCAGAATCAATTTATTTGTGTGGTTTCGGTAGATGCCTCTTCCTGTGATGTTTGTATTTTCCCCCAAATACTCATAGTCACCTGTCTCTCCAACACTAAGAAGTTTGCTGCTAAGAGCCACGTTTATTGCCCAAGTGTGCGTGACTGGTAATTTTACTGCGACCCCAGGCAACGAAGTTTAACACTGTGAAAAATATTCAGTTTAATGTAGTTCTTGCGAGCCTCAACTTGTCTAGTAGTGCACAGTATTACAATCAGAATCGGCATCAGAATGGGACAATAGTGAGCTCAAATAATCAGTAATCAGTCAGTGACCATTTTTGGTAATCAGTTGAACACTAGTTTCAGGTTACAAATATCTGCACAATGGTTTATCATGACCACAACATAGATAAAGAGTCAAGTGCACCTTTTCATTTCTACTCATGTTGCCCATTTTAGAGGACTTCCACTCCAGGCATTGGTTACCGGGTCCTATTTTAACAGTAAAACAGAGCTTGTTTACCACAGTAAAGGAAAGGAGGAAACATAGGTGGTACTCATCTTACTTTCAGAGCATGCAGTGTCCCATCTGCTCTAGACAGGGGTTGGATTGTTCGGAAAAAACCTAACATATACATACTATTAAAATAGTCTAGGAGTGGTTCAAGGCCATCAGGTGTAACATCACAAAGGTGTGAAATCTCTTCTGGAATATCCGCCACAAAATAATTTGACACTGTCTTCTCCCCTTAAAGGTAGTAGGGCAGAAAGGGTTGGCTCATTTCCACAACTGACTAACCCAGAGCTATAACCGGATAATATCTGGTTATCCGTGGCCATTATTTCACCGAATATGGGATCAAAACTATTGGGAATGGAAAGCAGTATTTGCAGAAACTATTCCGTAGTGTGTATATGTTACAGTCAATGTGTCAAATCAGTCATTTGGCCAAATGACTGAAATTGACCACCAGGCATTTGGCCAAATGCCTGGTGAGTATTCATTGAGGGTTTGAAAAATAACAACACCGTGTGTCATCTTTATTTATATTTATTATAACAGAAATGAAAAATCCAAGTTTGTTAATCAAATAATTCAAATACAATCAACATATATTCAATAATTGCCATAATATAGTGGAGCCTACTCAACTGGATCTCTATAATCCTGTTAAATGAATATAATTTCCAACATATTGAACAATTATTTAGACAATCGCTGAATTCGCTATCAATAACCAAATAAAGGTATTTAATCTATTATATCTTGCTTGACAGACCTCCATGAGCTATGTCAAACAAGATATAATAGAATAAATGCTTAGTTAATCAAATACATTCAACACATATTCTATAATATAATATACAATAGCATACATATGTAAGACACAATATTCACATAATTCATTTTTTTAAACAATTTACACTGTTGTGACATCTACTCTTACATAAAACATTATTATTGAAACAAGCACATCTCTTACTCTTACACCTCTTAGGTCCATTACAATTACACTTAATGAAACCTTGACCACCATATGGAGACTCAATTTTGTTTGCTTGACGAAGCGACACACTGCTATCACTGTTAATGTCCGATTCACTCAAAAGCCGCTGGGGACATAAGTCAAACTGGTTTCTACTATATTTCCCTTTCAGAATACCAGAAGGGCAACCTATTGTGTATTGTCCATTTTCCACAGCTAATATGACGCCTAGAATGTTTCTGGGATCTCCACGTCCCCTGTCAACAGATGGAATAGGAACCGCTACATTATCACCAATGGTACCATCCTTGAGAATCACCCAGCTTCACTTTACAACCCGCTCGGCCTGTTCTTGCTGTGCAGTTATTGCAAGTTTTCTTTCGGTGGCTATGTTATGTTCTTTTCACATGCGAAACAAACAATTGCAAGTAATGTAATCTTTGCAGTTGTTTTAAAAACACAAATTACTTAGTAGTCACTTTGTGTGAACTGATCAATGAGAGTTCTAGTCTGTGATCTCCTAAAATAATCAATACTGGTTGTGCATTATTTGGCATATTGACTGAACTTCAAATTCCCAATCAGGCAAACTGTCAAATTCAGGACACTGAATTTCAGTCATTTGTCCAAATGACTGAAAGAATTAGGCATTTGGCCAAATGACTGATGGTCACAGACATTTGACCAAATGACTGAAAGTTTTAGTCATTTGGCCAAAGGACTGATCTGACACATTGACTGTAACATATACAAACGAACGTTGTGGAGTACTTGACAACGTTCATTTGTATACATACTACGAAATAGTTTCTGCGATTGCTCAGTGCTCACGGAAATTGCTGATTATTAACAAAGTCATTTATTTGTCAATATATACAACACGTGTAATCTATCCCAAAGGAGAAGCAGCAGATTTACTGCATTTTAACCATGGAATGACGATCACTACCGATATTGTGGATAACCGGTTGATGGTTTTTCTAATCAGCTACAGGCCTGTTTTTTAGGCGAACGATCATTTGGTTTGCCTGGAGGTCGCCTGAACTGAAAAACATGCGAACGAAAAATAGGTTGCCTCGAAATCCCCAACAGTTCGCGCAAAGTTTTTGAGGATTCACATAAATATTGTTTGTAATAATGAGCTGTATACGTGTGAGAATTGTTCCAAATCGGTTCGTGGATTGCCGCAAAATATGATACAGTCTGATTTGGTAATGACAGTCAGGCTAATTAGGGATGGGTTGCTATGTAATGTCTACACAGTTAGTAACAACGGTGAATCGCAACACAGCTTTTGACAGTTTCATGCTGGTGTGCACTGATACTCAAGATGAATGAAAGTGTCAATGACACTGTAGCTCAACTTGTTAAAAACATGTACATGTATAGTGTGTAACACAGCAATGGCAAACATCTAGGTAATGACCTGATAACAAAGGTACATGTAAAGTATTGTAACAGTCTGTACATAAATGCTGACCGTAGCCTGTAACAAATATATAGGTAAAATATGGTAGAAGTGGGGTGCCAGTTAGATGCTAAACTAGAAAAGAAATCTTTGAGTCCCAGAGTGGATCTGACTGAACCCCAAAATATTTGTTCTCATAGCACACATGATAACAAAGGCACCCAAAAACACTCGTTCCTGTCACAAGGTGATAACAAAGGTACCCCAAGAAGTTTTGTGAAGATCAGTTCATAAATACAGACTCTAGCGCGAGCCATATTGACATGTGCACTTACTGTATCAAAGTTCATCTAATCTGCATAATTTCTGCAGGAGAAAAAAACCTGTATTATATGTGATGTATTCCATGTTACTAAACATTCCTACAAAACTTTATTCAAATCAGAACTTCCATACAGAAGTTCTGTACAAAAAACTGATTGCACTAATTTTGGTACAAAAAGCTGCTGGCGGCCATCTTGAATTTTGGACCGCACCCAAAAACACTCGTTCTCGTCCCACAGCGATAACAAAGGTACCCAAAAAGATTTCTAAAGATCGGTTCATAAATACAGCCTCTAGCCTGAGCCGAATAGAAGTTGTGTACAAAAACTGATTGGACCTAATTTCGGTATAAAATGGCCACTGGCAGCCATCTTGAATTTTGGACCACACCCAGAACAAACTCGTTCTCATCCCAAGGTGATAAGAAATGTACCCAAGAAGTTTTGTGAAGATCGGCTCATAAATACAGCCTCTAGCCCAAGCCATATTGACACATGCACTTACTGTGTATAAGCAGCACTGAATAAATCAAAGTTCATCTAATTTGCATAATTTCTTCTGGAGAAAAAAACCTGTATTATATGTGATGTATTCCATATTACTAAACATTCATTCAGAAATTTATTCAAATCAGAACTTTCATACAGTTCTGTACAAAAAACTGATTGCATTAATTTTCGTACAAAATGGCCACCGCAGCCATCTTGAATTTCGGGCTGCACCCAAAAGCACTCGTTCTTGTCCCATGGTGATAACAAAGGTACCCAAGAAGTTTCGTAAAGATCGGTTCATAAATACGGCCTCTAGCCCGAGCCGTATTGGCATTTGCAGTTACAGTGATGAAAGTAACATTAAATAGATCAAAGTTAGTCTAATTGGCATAATTTATGCACAAGAAAAAAACCTGTATTATATGTGATGTTTCCCTTGGTACTAAACATTCACACAAAAAATTATTCAAATCAGAACTTTCATACAGAAGTTCTGTACAAAAAACCGATTGCACTAATTTTGGTACAAAAAAGCTGCAGGCGTCCATCTTGAATTTTGGACCACACCCAAAAAGACTCGTTCTCGTCCCACCGTGATAACAAAGGTACCCCAGAAGTTTTGTGAAGATCAGTTCATAAATTCGGCCTCTAGCCCGAGCCGAATTGGCATTTACATTTACAGTGCTGAAAGTGACACTGAATAAATCTAAGTTATAATTTGCATAATTTATGCACGAGAAAAAAACCTGTATTATATATATAATAATAATATATCTTTATTCTGCAGTATACTAGTACATTATCAACGAGATAACATTACAAACTACAAGAACATAACCTAGTATACAGCATGGAAATGGCATAGCCTAAAAGGCTGTCTTCCTGCCATTCCCATAAAAAAAAAATATATATATCAACTCGGTTTGGCATCAGTGTAACAAAAATTCTTTTCAAAGACAGGAACATTTATAGTTTGTTTATGAATCATGTGGCTAGATGGGATCAATAGGTCATATGCTGGGAGGAGGATGAGATACCAGAGAGTTTTGATGGCTGATACAATCGGGACAGGTTGGGTTGTCGCACTTGACGTTTGGGCTAGTATAAGTACTTAAAATTTTATGCGTTAATGATTTTTTGAACTTGGGTCTACTATATTGCTGAGTTAGAGGGTCTATACTATTCCAAATTCTTGGGAAGGAATGGAACGGCAATTCTGCAGAAAATTGTGTTCTTGGTTTGTGTGTTTCTATTTTACCAGTCTGCCTTGTATTCATCCCCGAAGGGTTTCCGTAGACCTGAAAGGTGTTATCGAATGACATTGGGAGTTTTTTGTTCATCCAGTCATGCATAAAGAGGGAGACGTGAAGGCTGTAGAGATCTTTAAATTTCAGAATACCACAATCTCTGAAAAGTGGGTCTGTGTGCGAGTTATATGCCTTCCTAGTAATGATTCGGACGGCTTTTTGCAGCTTGAAAATTCTGTTGGTGTAGCTCGAATGACCCCAAACCTGAATACCATATATGAGATGACAGTGGATCAATGAAAAGTACAAAGTTTTCATTGCCTTTTCGGGAAGAAATTTCTTTGCCCTATTTAGGGCAAAAATTGCACTTGCCATTCTTGAACATACTGCAGAAACATGGTGTTTAAATTTCATATTTTCGTCTATATACACACCGAGGAACTTTAGAGCGGCTTGATCTTGTTCGTTCCCAACGGCCTCAATATTTGTATTATTCAGAGATAACTCAACGTTGTTTACCCTATAGAAATCATTTTGTGGGTGAAGAAGCATATATTTAGTTTTAGTTGGGTTAAGGGCTAATTTGTTGGCAGAACACCAGTGATTTATTTTGTCTCATTCGGAATTTACACTATCTGTAAGTGTGTCTAGATTGTTGCCTGATCTATATGCCGTTGTATCATCGGCAAAGGAAAGTAGATTAAGCACAGTGGAGTTGCTAATATCATTAATGTATAACACGAATAGAATAGGACCAAGAATAGACCCTTGAGGTACACCGGTGTTTATGGTTAAGGTTTCTGAAACAATATTCGAGAACGAGATAAATTGGCTTCGGTCGGTTAAATAATTTTGAAACCACTGATGGGTTATACCTCTAATACCATAGTATTCAAGTTTCTGGAGTAAGATTGAGTGGTCAATGCTGTCGAATGCTTTCGAAAAGTCTAAGAATATAGAAAGGGTGCAGTTCTTTGTTGGTTTATCATTTTCAGTTACCACGCTATTCAGCAAGTGCAATATGGGGTGGACAGTCGAATGCTTTGTTCTAAAGCCAAACTGGTACTTGTATAAGATATTACTTTTATCAATAAACTCCACTAGTCTTTTGTACATTAATTTTTCAAGTACTTTGGAGAACGTGGGTAAGATACTGATAGGGCGATAATTGTTAAAGATTTGAGGATCACTAGACTTGAAGATTGGTATAACTTTGGCTATTTTCATTTTGAATGGTACGTGACCAGATGAAAATGAAGTATTAATGATGTGTGTTAATGGACTGGCAACTTCATAAGCGACTGCTTTCAGGAGTTTCGTGGACAGTTCGCCCTGATCCCTTGTTGGTTTCGAGGACAACATAGAAATGTTATGAATAACTTCCTGGGTGTTTGTTGGAGTCAAAAATAAAGAGTTTCCGATTCTTTGCTTCATGTAGTGTGAAAAATGGATGTTCGTATCGGGCACTTGTTCACCTACTGATTTTCCAATGTTTGCGAAGAATGTATTGAATCTATCGGCAATGATTTTGGGATCCGTTACAAGGGTATCACCATCAAAAAAAGTATCGGGTGATTCTATTTTTCGGTCTGATTTATTAATTGCTTTACGTAGGATTTCCCACGACTTTTTAAGGTTATTTTTATTTTCCAGCAAAATATTATGGTAATAATCTGATTTGCTTTCCCGTTTAATCCGATTGAAGATTTGACAGTATTGCTTGTAGGCTGTAGTATTTTGAGCTGTTGGAGATTTTAGCTTTTTGGAGTACAATTTTTGTTTATGTAGAGAAGACTGTAATAGTCCAGCTGACATCCAGGGCGAGCGTTTAATATATTTCGAGGGAACTGGTGTTGCTTTTAATGGGAAAGCTTCATTGAATGCTTTATAGAAGGTGTCCAAAAACTTGTTGTATGACAGGGTGGTGTCGGAAGCGTCATAAACACTAGAAAAATCACTGCCTAATAAGAGTCTTTTAAAGCGATCTATGTTCTCTTTCTTGAACGAGCGTTTATGAATTTTGGTAGGGCGTGCAAGTTGTTCTTCAAAGTTACCGATGCAAAACGTTGCAAAGTGATCGCTGATGTCAGAAATAACAATTCCAGAAACATGCTCAGAGGAATCGTTACTAAAGATATGGTCTATAAGAGTTGCTGAAGTATCGGTAACTCTCGTTGGTTTAGTGACAAGGGGCATGAAGCCTGAGCTGAACATAGAGTCGATAAAAATTTCAGTTTTATTATGAATAGTGAAGTTGAGCAGGTCAAGGTTGAAGTCACCCATAAGGTAGGCTCTTTTGTTTTCGAGGTTGATTTTATTCAATAGATCGGACATTGTGGACAAAAAAAGGTCAAGATCAGCTTTTGGTGCAGTGTTGGGCCTGTAGATAATCCCGATTATGCATTTCTTTTTAGAGGTAGTTTCAATGAAATGAGATTCAAATACGTGTGGTATAAAGATTGACAGATCACTTCGATGTTTGAAGCTGATGTTGTCCTTGATGAATAATCCTACACCTCCCCTGCCATCATCATTTGTAGGTCAAGTGTGGTGAATTAGAGGGTGATAACCGTCGAGTTCAAAACAGATATTCTGTTTGACATCGAATATTTCAGTAAGTCACATCAAATAAATTTTTCCCAGGATGCATGTCGTGTAAGAGGTTTTGGATATTCTCAAAGTTAGCATTCAGACTTCGGCAGTTCATGTTGAAAAGAGAAAACGACTTATTTTTTGTTGGGATTTCCCTACTAAAGTTTTCCGGTGTATAGTATTTACAGCTGGGGGTTTCAATAGCGTAGGGAGGGTCTGTGTCACTATCGTCAATTCTCAGTGATGTGTTAAACTTAGATATGAAGTCGTAAGCATCAGGTGTCTGGATCTCATCAAAATGGATAGTATTAGCCATAGTCAAAAATAGTTTGAACTGAAGCCCTGCCTTTGAGAAATGACATATTTTTGCTTAAAATGGGACATTTACAAAATTTTTTAGGCATTTGCGGGATTACACTGATGCCAAAGATGTGTGAGCGGAAACATGGTATCATTGAAATGGTGGGTGTACCCTTTAGGAGTTATAAAATTGTTTATAGGCAAAGAGGCGTAAATTGAGAAACCAGATGTTTGAAAACACTCGACTATATAAAATGTACGAACACATACATACAGGTGAATACACATATTCATATGCATGCGGCCTCCTACACACATGATCCTTCCACGAACTAGCCAACATATTAGCGTGCAGGCCAATTCATAAAAGGACCACGTGTGCATGAAGGTACATACATACCTATAGATTTTATCGACGTTGTACGTACTCTTGTGCTGTAGAAGCGAGTAAAGTAATTGCAGTGCGAGTGAAACACGTCACTCGCGTAACATTTTCATAAATGTAACTATAAATGACTGAATTCTTAGAATTATCATTGTGTTATCAACCAAGAATTAATTGGATGGTATTTGGTACTTTTTGTTTGAAGTTGCACGGATGCAGATAAATTCTCGGGGATTCGTGCAACATCAATGGTCCAAATTGTGTCAGTAGACGGTTTGTTAACACAAACTGGACACTGATGGGTAGAAGATAATTGATCGAATGATTGTGTTTAGGAAGAAGCACTTGACTGAACACAGAAGTGTAACTGAGTTGGAGTTGTATCGCATCCCACGTGCCACAAGTTGTAATGATCTTTAGAAATATGGGATATGGGTCAGGGGAGAGTCCTATTAATCGATAACTAGGACTATCAGTGGGACAGCAAGTCGGTATTCCATGTGGAAGAATGGCTTTGGATAAAGAGTCTGGAATAAGGACTATCAGTGGGACAGTAAGTCGGTATTCCATGTGGAAGAACGGCTTTGGGAAAAGAGTGTGGAATAAGTCTGGATAACATGGGTTAATTGGTAGAAGGAGCAACAGTCGACTCGATTGTGAGTGTTGGATCGGAAATGGGAAACGTTATATTCACTTTTACTGTTTAGGCAGAGCACATGGGTTTCTGTCACCAGTTACGTTTGAAATTGACTGGGTTTATCTGAAATGAACAAAGTGATGAATTGGTTTGGGTGAGATACGAGATAATTAATTGGACACTAGGGAACAAATGAATAGTGTTTCAAAATCAGGCGAGTATTGAATTGTTTATGGGTGTCCGGTGAGTTTGTGGGTGAGGAAGCCAATTGGGGGCTTGTCGACTAGCTTGAAAAATCTACTTGATAAATGCTCACGTTGAATACATATGGAGGATAAGCTCAAGGTCCATTGTGATGGGTTTGTTATTCAAGACAATCGTAGTGAACAATGAACTCGGGATGGTTGGGGGGGGGGGGGGGGGGTCGTGGCAAACAATCGATGGGACGCTAAGTTTGTTGTTTGGGGAGCGCACTCTAATATTTTTATCTAAATGCTCCGGAGGAGTACCATAAATATATATTACATATTATACATTCGAGTGGGGTGTACTATACGAATACGTAATGATATGGATATGCTCAATTAAAAACCGGTTGACAATAATTAATCCCAATTCCCAAAACAACATTGCTACGAAGTCACAAACAAAAACATATAAACATATTCACACATACGGGCATAAGTGCACACATTCTCGTTATGAGTATTCCCACAAGTTTCTGTGCTTTAGCGTACCAATATATATGATCCAAACGAGCGACATGTTATGTGCGTACCAGCACATTCCGGGGTGGTCGGAAATTAGAATGGGGCAGATACTGATTCCTTTTTGAGTGAAATACCTAGACTGCCCGACGTTTGTGTGTTGTGCTATATGAAAGGTTTTAGAATGGTTGGGACTTCGTGTGAATCACTGAAATCAGGAGTACCGGGGGGGGGGGGGGGAGAGGGGGGTGGGGGAAGGGGGGTACTTGAATGGATTCATACACATGCAAACTCACCGTGAAGTGCATTCATGGGAATACATAATTGTAGCTGTGTGGTAATAATAATCGTTTTCTTGAACATGCCCGAGGTTGTTTAAGAAGATAGGGTTGGTGATGCTTACGAATCACTGGTGCCTAATGGCGCATGTATGAGAATACGCACACATACCTCGCGCCCTGGAACACGCTTGCACGTAAATGCATTACCATAGATGCAAGCTTATGTTGTATGAATACTGTGTTGCCGCAAATGCATGTGCCTCTATATTAAGGGTTGGTGTTGGGATTGGAGCGGGGTGGCTATAGTTTTGTTAGCGTGCAATAATGTTTACACGAAAGCGTTCAAACGTGTCTATGAAAGATCAGCCAAGGGTGTCGAATAATATCAGGTGTATTTGCTAAATTGATAAAAGGATCATCAATTGATCCCATTAAGATTTTTGTAGTGAACCTGAAGTCGATCGTATTTGGTTATATCGTCTTGATACAGATTCACATTTAAAGGAAATATATTCTCTCCAAATTATGTCCATCCATTATGCACGCACTGCAATCGACTCGCAATGTGTCCGTTTTAACACTGTCACACTGCGAATCGCATTGCAGTGCGTGCAAGACTCTCTCCATATTTTTAAGTGGTTAATGGTGGGAAATCTGGATCAAGTGATGAACGAAATCAAAAATTTTCGCGTCCGGTCAGAACGGGCTGCATATGTACAGACCCCTACAGGCCTACACATGAACAAAAGGTATATTTGTGGGGGATGTTTTCTGAAATAAGAGGGATATGATCTGAATATGTTTCAAAATGTACAAGATGCGCTCTATATTCATAAGCGGTTGATAATGGGAAAATTGGATCAGGTGAGAAACGGAAGAAGACAAAGATTTTCGCGTCCGGTCAGAATGGGCTGCATATACACGGGCCCATACACAAATATATGTACAAAAGCCATGCCAATACCCGACCCTAACTGGTGACATGCAATGTATGTTCTAAATCCTCTCTATCGGCATGCAAATATGTTCACGTCCGGATAGAAGTATATATAGGCCAGATATTTACATATCACAATAGAATATCTGGTGTAACCATGACGCTGCATGATCCTGGTTTGTGACATGTGAAGTTTATACTAAACAACCTCAATGGAGTTTGAATTGATTGGGGTTGGGTGGAGGTGGGGGTGGGTCAGACACCGATTCATATATAAAGGAAATATATTCTCTCCAAACTGTGTTCGTCTAGTATGCACGCGCTCCAAGCGACTCACAGTGTGACAGTTTAACATGGTCCACTGCAAATCGCTTGCAGTGCGTGCGAGACTCTCTCTATATTTATAAGTGATTGATAATGGGAAATCTGGATGAGGTGCAAAACTGAAGCAGAGATTTTCGTGTCCAGTCAGAACGGGCTGCATGTGTACAGACCCTTACACAAATTTCTGTACATAATCATGTCAATACCCGACCCCAATCGGTAACATACAATGTATATTCCAAATCGTCTCTAAACATACAAATATTTTCGAGACCGGATAGTATATGCATGTGTGGAGGCTGGATATTTACACACCAACTGGAATAGGTGTCGTAAAAATGCCCACACATGATCCTAATTGGTGACATGTGGAGTTTATACTAAACAAACTCTATGGAATTGGAATTGCTTGATGGGTGTGTGTGGGGTGGGGGGGTGGGTGGGTGGGTGGGAGCAGGCACCGAATCACATTAAAAAGAAATAGTTTTTCCTCAAGTTATGTACGTCTATTATGCACGCACTGCAAGCGACTCGCGTTGTGACCGCATAAACATTGTCACACTGCGATTCGCTTGCCAATGTGAGCAAGATTCCCTATTTATTTTTAAGTTGTTGGTAGCTGGAAATCTTGGTCCAGTGAGAAACGGAAGCAGACAGCGATTTTGGCGTCCGGTCAGAACGGGCTGCACATATACAGACTCATACACAAATATGTGTTCATAATCATGCCAATATCTGACCCAAATTGATGGCATGCAGTGTATATTCTAAATTTTCTTTCTAAGCATACAAACAATTTCACGTTTGGATAGAAGTGTGTATGGGTTGGATATTTACGCACCACGCTAGAATGTGTCGTTGCCTTGCCAATACACGATTCTTGGTGGCATGTGGAGTTCACGCTAAACAACTTCTAGGGAGTTGGAATTGATTGACGGTGGAACAGGGGAAGGGGTGGAAGCGGACACCGATTTACATTTAAAAGAAATAAATTTTCATTAAAGTATGGGCGTTTATTATGCACGCACTGCAAACGACTCGCATTGTGACCGCATAAACACTGTAACGCTTCGAGTCGCTTGCAGTGCCTGCAAGGTGCGCTTTTTCTTTTTAAGTGGTTGATGATAGTGGGAAATCTGGATCAGGTGAGAAACGGAAGCAGACAAAGTCCTTCGCGTCCGGTCAGAACAGGCTGCATATATATTTTTGCCCATACACAGATATCTGTACATAATCATGCCAATACCCGACCCTATTTGGTGGCATGCAATGTATATTTTTAAATTCTCTCTAAGCAGACAAGTATTTCCACATCTGGATACAAGTATGTATGGGCTAGGTATTTACTAACACACTAGAGTATGTGTCATAGCCATGCCAATACATGATCCTAATTGGTGACATATACTAAACACTCTCTCGAAATTTCGAATTGATTGGGGATGACACCGATTCACATTTGAAGGAAATAAACTTTCTTTGAATTATGTGCGTCCATTATGCACGCACTGCAAGCGATTCGCAGTGTGGCCGCGTAAACACAATCACACTGCGTAACGCCCACAGTGCATGCAAGATGCGCTCTGTATTTATAAGTGGTTGATAGTGGGAAATCTAGATCAGGTGAGAAGCAGACAAAGATTTTCGCGTCCGGTCAGAATGGGCTACATATACACAGACCCATGCTCACATATGTGTACCTAATCATGCCAATATCCGGTCCTAATTGGTGACATGCAGTACGCGTTCTAAACCTTCTCTTAGCATACAAATATTTCCAAGTGGGGATAGAAGTTTATATGAGCTGTATATTTACACACCACACTAGAATATGTGCCGTTACCATGACAATACTTGATCCTAATTGGTGGCGTGTGGAGTGTATATACTAGACACTGTGTATGGAGGTTGAATTGACTGATGGTGTGTGTGTGGGGGGGGGGGGGGGGGGGGGGGGGCAGACACCGATTCACATTTAAAGAGATATTTTTTCCTCAAATTATGTGCGTCTATTATGCACACACTGCATGCGACTCGCACTGTGACAGAATACACTGTCACACTGCGAATCGCATGCAGTGCGTGCAAGATTCTCTCTATATTTTTAAGTAGTTGATAGTGGGGAATCTGCATCAGATGATAATAGGTCAACACACTGCGTAGAGTAATCGGGAAGACTAGATGGTGGTGGTGGTGGTGGTGGTGGTGGCGAGTTGGTGTTTGGGTAAGTGGGGCAATTCGTATTCAAGTCCACACACTGTGTAAAGTATCAGGAAGAATAGGTGGTGGTGGTGGCGAGTGGGTGTTTGGTGGGGGAGCAATTCGCATTCAAGCTCCACGACGTGATTGGCCCTTCTTCGCATGGTAAGTGAATGAATTGAATCATACATGTGCATAGAGTATGAAGCCTATTCAGAGGGGGTAGGGAGGGAGGGGGTATCACGTGAGAGGTTTTTTGTACACACACTGGTTGCCGTATAACGTCAGTTCATTTGGGTTATCTTTGAGCCCTTGTTGCAGAACTCAACAATGTTAAAGACACAGGGAACAGTATAGACACAATAAGCACTATCAACACTATAAACACTGAAACAGAATAAGCGTCGCTATCTATTCCACGTACTCCTTCCATTTGCCAGCCATGGACTCTCTGAACTCCAAGATGACCCTAACCCCGGAGACTCGGATCCTGGTTTTATACCCCTTTTCGGTCCTTAAACTATACGCAATAGAAGAAAGCCTACCTCTTTCTCTTTTCAGAGAGGGCGGTAAATCAGTCCGAATACTTATTTTTGTACCCTTAAGCTTCGTAGCTGCCTTCAGCATACCTTGCTTGTCTCGGTCGTTCCCAAGTCTGATAATTAGTGGTTTAGGAGGTGGGGTTGAGTTGTTATTCCCAATGTTTGAAGAGGGGAGCCGGTGAATGTTCACAGTACGACTGACTACACTAGCCACATCAGAGTCACTGTACTTTAAGTTTTCTTTTAAAAAAGTTTCGACTCTTAGATAAGGGTCCTCTTCGGGTACTTCGTTTACACCATATAGCAAAAGGTTGTATTTTCTACTATGAATCTCTCTTAGAAGCCTCTTTTCGTCAGCCTCGGCTAGTTTGGCCTCCATGTTTAGCTGGATATCAGGAATAATTATATTCTCTACCTCCTCTATCTTCTGAGAATTATATTCTACAGACTGAATAAGATCGATGTGATCCGATTTCATAGCACTGATTGTTGTGTTAATGGCAGTTATTTCGGTCTTTACGGATGACAGTTCTGACCTTATTTGGTTAATGTCTTGCCTCAAACTATCAATACCAACGTTAAATTTTTTTTCTAAGTCAAGTATTAATTTCTTCAATTCGGAATTGGTAACAGTATCTAAACTTGATCTACCTGATTTAGCAGCGGACGACATCATGAAATGCAAAGGTGAAAACAGTTCACACGGGAATAGGTGATTTCCTCCACCACCTGAACTTGGTGAGCACAAATCTTGGTTTTAACACACTGAAAATCTGTCATTACAACTACGAAAAGTTAGATTTAGAATATATCTGGCATCTCAGGTTACAAAATTTACCGATTAACAGTAATAATCACACAATTAAAGGGTTTTCCCTGGAATGAATTGTTCAGCTCCTCTCTGTATCCGCCATTATCAAAAACATTATATGTGATGTATCCCATGGTACTAAACATTCATACAAAAAATTATTCAAATCAGAGCTTTCATGTGGAAGTTCTGCGCAAAAATCTGAATGCCCCTAACTTTGAACAAAATGGCTGCCAGCGGCCATCTTGAATTTCAGACCGGACTCAAAAACACTCGTTCTCGTCCCACGGTGATAACAAAGGTACCCAAGAAGTTTCGTAAAGATCGGTTCATAAATGCGGCCTCTAGCCCGAGCTGTATTGGCATTTGCACTGACAGTGCTGAAAGTAAGACTAAATAAATCAAAGTTAGTCTAATTTGCATAATTTAAGCACGAGAAAAAAACCCGTATGATATGCAATGTATCTCATGGTACTAAACATTCATTCAAAAAATTATTCAAATCAGAGCTTTCATATGGAAGTTCTGTACAAAAAACAGATTTCTGCATCGTCGGTACAAAATGGCGGCTGGCAGCCATCTTGAATTTTGGACCGCACCCAAAAACACTCGTTCTCGTCCCACAGTCATAACAAGGATACCCAAGAAGTTTCGTAAAGATCGGTTCATAAATACAGCCTCTAGCCCGAGCCATATCCAATTGTTGATGTACGGACAGACGGACGACAGGCCATGACAAAAGCTCAAATTTGGCTTCGCCAAAGTTGAGCTAAAAATCGTATCGCGATATGTGATTTGGGTGTTTTACGCACCTGTCAGTAACATTTATGTACACCTAAATCTCTGCAATTGCCATGAGATGATTACAAGTGCATATAATATTAATTTCTACTTCCGAAGTAAATATAATTCCGATTTGTAAAAGCACACATCGAAAAATATATTCGGCCAGTTCAATTGTGAGGCTACAAAATCATACAATTTGTGTGACATGACCCAGACAATAAATTGAAAGGGTGGGCCTTGAACAAAATTACATGGATCTGAGATACAGTTAAAACTAGAGGTACTGTGAGCAAACTCACAAAGTGATACCCCCGCACCTGAAATGTATAAGTTAGATTATCTCCCCTTGGAAATGTCAGAACGGAATTATATTGCTTCGTGCACATCTTCATATGGAGTTCTTCCATTGTGTAAAGTTTCATGAAAATTCTTCTTCCAATGGCTTAGGAGGAGCTGCGCTTACAAGGATGGACAGACGGACAGACAGGGTGATTCCTATATACCACCCCAAACTTTGTTTGCAGGGGGGGGGGGGGGGTATAACTATAAGTCCTGTCATGAAATGCGCACAAATAGCACATCGATCTGCGTGTTAATCTGCGCGTTATGACCATAGAAAGGCTATCAAATCTTGTATATATGACCTGTGCACAAGCAATGTTTCAGCCAATGGATCTCCGGGTAACCCGGAGGTCCATTGGCAGAAACATTACCTGTGTTCACTATGAGTAACCAGGAGAACCTGCCATGCTTTGGATGCCAATCGGTGTGGCAATTGCGTGCAATTCCTACGTGCAATTAAGCCTAGATAAGCGCACAGCTCGTGACAGGACTTCTAGTATTAACTGTAGTCTCACTCTGACACACTGAATGGAAAAATGCAGACTCAAACCGAGCCAAGTATGAACTTGTCACTGAACATAAGGGGGTGGGGGGGTTCAAACTGGGAGCCTAGACTGATCAGGACTGCAACATTTTAAAAGGAGATTGGAGCCCTTACCGCTCCACCCAACTTGCCCTCAGTTACTACTTTTCTGACATTTCTAAAAAGATAATTTGTTTGTCTCATGAGTTCATGCGTTGGAAGTAATGCTCAGGGGGCTGAAATTCCTGTCAATGTTTCAGAGCGGAGCTGTATCATTCAGAGAGGGTTGCTCACCCGTTAACCCCCTGCCCCCACTTCCGACTACCAGAAATTATACTTTAGTAAATAATCGTCGCAATTTGAATAAATTGTTACGCACAGGATTGGGCATGTGTGTGTGTGTGTGTATGGGGGGGGGGGGGGGGGACGGAATTGGTGATTCATTTACTTCCACACAAAAGGGGGCCCCGGTTGGCCTCATGCAGCTTCACACGTTTGCCCCCCCCCCCCCCCCCCCCCCGGACAGGGTCACCTGGACTTGTCCATTGTACTCCTAATGGGGTGAGCTGCCACTGCAATTGACGTGCATTAAATAGTTGCCTTATGCATTGAAACATCTATTAAATGCTCTATCAATAATGTTACAATCACATTATTTTACCACAAGGGCGAATCCAGTCATCAGTACACTTGGGATGCCCCCCTCCCCCCCATTTTCTCCCGGAGACGGGGTGTACATTGTGGATATTTGCTTCGGGTGCGAGGTAATCGCATCTTTTAGGATTAAATTTCAAAATTGGGTTGACAATTATGAATACACTCCGTCAAACTTGGGCCTAGGTGCGGAACCAGACCCCCCCCTCCCCCCCAGCCCGGCCTTCACAGCTTTTAGTAAAGTCCTTCATCTGCCACTGCACCAACACGATTCGAAGTGGCATTGGGACGTATAAACAGCTCACCAAAAGCATATTAAAGAGTGTATTTTTGTACTGTTGAAAGGTAACTAATGTAAGGAAGGTAATCAAATTAGCTATTGAAGAAGTCTTTTTTTTCATGCAGTGGAAATTGCTGATAGTGCTTACACCTAATGTACCCCCCCCCCCACCCCCATATGTCTCACCAATTTAATTTGCTTCGTTCCATGGCTGATTTTAAATAATTTTTAGTGATCTCAGACTTTGATATCATGAACTTTTTTTAAACTTTAAAGCCTTTATAAAGATCACGCTGGTCACCATTGCAGTGTCGTTAAGCTGACAAGTCACAACAACAGAACAAACTTTTTCACCTCAAGCGAAGTTTAAGACGCCAGTATTGCAGTCTCTCTGGTGGATTGCTGGTTTGTGGTTCCAGCCTTAAAATGTCCCCCGCACAGTCACTTAACTGTGACTTAGTTTATTCTTTTTCGAACAGAAATGTATCTTGTCTGTCTTAAAATAAAATTCCAAAGGTCCATTGTGGGTATAATAAATTTTTTGGTTACGTCATGGGTTACCTTTGTCACATTTAGGAGAACAAACAATGGGTTACCAAGGCTCAAATCAGGCGAACAGTAAAGGGGTTTTGGAAAATTCTGAAAAAAACAGACCTGAGTTAGGTAAGTAACTGGTTTCAAACTGCTTTAGCAGCTTATCAGGTTAACCATTTCAGTACTAGTAGGTAGATTGGTTCTTGTTCAACAATAAAGCACAAACATAAACAACAGAACCCTAGCTCACCAAGGGGAGCATGTATAACACAGAACTGGTTGAAGAGTAAAGGAGCCACACTAAACGTACCATCCAAAATAAAATGAAAGTGTCAATGACACTGTAGCTCAACTTGTTTAAGACACGTACATGTATAGTAAGTGACACAGCAATGACAAACATCTAGGTAATGACCTGATAACAAAAGTACATGTAAAGTATTGTAACAGTCTGTACATAAATGCTGACCATAGCCTGTAACAAATATATAGGTAATGTGTTGTAAAAGTGGGGTGACAGTTAGATGTTAAACTAGAAAAGAAATCTTTGAGTCCCGGAGTGGGTCTGACTGAACCCAAAAATATTTGTTCTCATAGCACAGTGATAACAAAGGCACCCCAAAACACTTGTTCCTGTCCCAAGGTGATAACAAAGGTACCCAAGAAGTTTCGTGAAGATCGGTTCATACAGACTCTAGCCCGAGCCGTATAGACATGTGCACTTACTGTGTATAAGTAGCACTGAACAAATCAAAGTTCATCTAATTTGCATAATTTCTGCGTGAGAAAAAACCTGTATTATGTGATGTATTTCATGTTACTAAACATACATAGAGAAATTTATTCAAATCAGAACTTTCATACAGAAGTTCTGTACAAAAAACTGATTGCACTAATTTTGGTACAAAATGGCCGCTGGCAGCCATCTTGAATTTCGGCCCGCACCCAAAAACACTTGTTCCCATCCCAAGATTATGGCAAAGGTACCCAAGAAGTTTCATGAAGATCGGTTCATAAATACAGCCTCCAGCCCTAGCTGAATTGACATGTGCACTTACAGTGTATAAGTAGTACTGAATAAATCAAAGTTCATCTAATTTGCATAATTTCTGCACGAGAAAAAACCTGTATAATATGTGATGTATTCCATGTTACTAAACATTCATACAAAAATTTATTCAAATCAGAGCTTTCATACAGAAGTTCTGTACAAAAAACTGATTGCACTAATTTTGGTACAAAATGTCTGCAGGCGGCCATCTTGAATTTTGGACTTCACCCAAAAACACTTGTTCTCATCCCACGGTGATAACAAAGGTACCCAAGAAGATTTCTAAAGATCGGTTCTTAAATACAGCCTCTAGCTTGAGCCGTATAGAAGTTGTGTACAAACTAGAGGGGGTATCAGTACCCCGCGGCTCACCAACAGGTGGCCAATGTAAGGGGTGGCTGGAGTTAAAAAAAAAGTTCAAAACCTGCACACAAAAGTCCAAAATTAAAGAAAATAAGCAGCTAAAGGGTTAAATAATATAATAATAACCCCTAAGAAGCATGCTAATATAAAATAGGAACCATGGCAATATGCTACAAGGTAAGTCTCCACTTTGAAAAAAAGAAAGACAAACCTCAAAAATTGCACATAAAAGTAAAAAAAAAAAAGTATCACATTTGTTTGAATGGGTTAAAATTGAGAAAAATACACTGATAATGTCACAGTAACCACCATGGCAATATGTCAGTAAGGTGAAACCCTACCTGAAAAATATCCTCTTGGAAGAAAAGAAAGAAGAACCTCAAAACCTGCACATAAAAGTCAAAAAAGTATCACATTTGTTTGAAAGTGTTAAAATTTAGAAAAATACCCTGAAAATGTTACCATAAGTAGCGTGGCAATATGCCAGTGAGGTAAAACTCCACTTAAAAAAAATATCAAAACCTGCACACAAAAGTACAAAACCTGCACACAAAGTTTGTTTGTTTGTTTGTTGGTGGTTAACGTCACATATTTATGCACCATGGCTAATCGTGACACAACATGGAATCGTTGATCAACATGTTGCCCATTTTAGAGGACTTTCACCCCAACCATTGGTGACTGGGTCCTATTTTACTAGTAAAGCGGAACTGGTTTACCACAGTAAACAAGTGCTGCTTACTTCCCGGGGTTCCCACGGGGACCTGCACACAAAAGTCCAAAATTAAAGTAAATAAGCAGCTAAAGGGTTAAATAATATAATAATAGCCCCAAGAAGCATCCTATCAGAAAATAGGAACCATGGCAATATGCTACAAGGTAAGTTGGAAGAGAAGAAAGACAAACCTCAAAACCTGCACATAAAAGTAAAATAACACATCAAAACCTGCACACAAACGTCAAATAAGTCCAAAATTTGATTCAAAGGGTTAAAATTAAGACAAAATACCCTGGAAAAGAGTTAAATGTTATCGTGAACCCCCATAGCAATATGCAAAGAAGAAAATTTTTTTTTAAAAAGCACAAAAATCAAAACCTCTAAACAAAAGAAGTCCAAAATTGAAGTAATTAAATAGGAAAAGGGTTAATGAATACAACGTAGATTTTTTTTTTTATCACAACCTGTACATAAAAGTAAAAAGCTGTAAGCCTAAGTCCAAAACCTGTACATAAAAGTCCAAAATTGAAGTAATTCAGCGGGGAAAAGGGTTAAATAATACAAACTTAGCCCTAAGATGCATGTTTACATACAATAGAAAGCATGGCCATATGCTGCAAGGTAAATCTTCACTTGGAAGAAAGGAAAAAAAACCATCAAAACCTGCACGCAAACATCAAAATAAGTGTAAAATTTGATTCAAAGGGTTAAAATTAAGACAAAATACCCTGGAAAAGAGTTAAATGTTATAGTGAACCACCATAGCAATATGCTGAAACTAAACAAAATCTTAAAAAAACAAAAAATCAAACCTGTACACAAAAGTTCAAAATATTTGAGAGCGGACGCCGACATGAGGGCTACGCCATAGGCTCACACAACTAACGTTGGTGAGCCAAAAACTGATTGGACCTAATTTCAGTACAAAATGGCCACTGGCAGCCATCTCGAATTTTGGATCACACCCAGAAACACTCGTTCTTGTCCCAAGGTGATAACAAAGATACCCAGAAGTTTCGTGAAGATTGGTTGATAAATACAGACTCTAGCCGAGCCGTATTGTCATGTGCACTTACTGTGTATAAGTAGCACTGAATAAATCAAAGTTCATCTAATTTACATAATTTTTGCACGAGAAAAAAACCCATATTATATGTGATGTATTCCATGTTACTAAATATTTATACAAAAATTTATTCAAATCAGAACTTTCATACAGAAGTTCTGTACAAACAAGAGGCCCCACGAGGCCTGAAGTGCTCATCTTGAACAGAACACAATTTAAACAGAGTCCAAGAATGAGTCTAGATTAAGCAAGCCATCTCCATAGGCTACACTGTCAATCCTTGAGTCCCTCAGGAGTGACAAAAATAATCTGGGCATCATGCCTTTCCTTCAAATGATCATAAAGTAAAATGTAGAGCTCCCCTATGAAGTCCCTTGATACAAACTATGTGGATTAATCTTAGTCACACACCTCTAGAGGGTACTGAATACAAAATTTTTAATTCTTCAGCAAAATGGCCAATTCCAGCTTCCATAGAGTCCAAATATTAACCCAGGCTCTTGATTTGAACACAGTTGAACCTGACTTCCCTATTATTTATTTATTTATATATTGGTGTTTAAGGTCACATACTTATGCACAATGGCTATCTGACTTCCCTAGAGTAAGAGATGTTGTGTACTGAATATGAAAGCATTCTGACTGTTGGATCTGAAGAAGAGAAATTGTAAAGAAATTTCTTCGAATTGCACTAAGTTCAAATTTGGGCTACCATAGCGAGCCCAAATATTAACCTATGGATCCGATTTTTTCTTTCCAATGGGGGGGGGGGGGGGGGGGGGGGGGGCAGGAGGGGGCGGGGGGTTCACATGATATGGTTTTGTTGAAATTTGTTTTTTTCAACTACTTTTTAAGGTTGTAAATTCCACAGGTGGATACAGCTGAATCATTAGGTGAAGGGTTAAAGCTCAGAAAGTAAAATGACACAGCATGAAAAAAAAGAAAAACACTCTAATAGCTGAAAATATTTGAAATACTTTTAACTGAATCAAATCAAGCACAGAATTTTTGCAAGGTTTCCTATTTTGGGCACAGCTTTCACTGCCTTGCATTTAGGGTTATCTAAAGACCTGATTATCATTTAAGTGACATTTACCCTTCACCGATAAATCTTTCATAACAGTGCTAACTCTTCAATTTTGGTGGTCGGGATCTTCCTGTAGAACAAAGTTATTTCCAGGAAACAATTTTGTAACCAAGTTCTTTTTATATAGTAACAGTCCCATAACCTTTGATCTTGTGGTTGCAGAAAGCAGAACTTTTGTAAAAGAGGTTGTGAGGAAGTAGTTTTGAAAGGAGGTGGAAAGTGAGCACTTTTCAAGAAAGGGGTAAAAAATTCAATAACTTTTCATTTTCCTACAATTCATATTGCTTTTTGTCAGTATTCCTAATATTGCCCATTGCTAAACACACACAGGAAATGTGAAGCCAAATGCAATGCGAGACCACTTAACTTAGTGTCAAGTATGTTTATTTTGGATCTTGAATAAAAGTACCATCTCCCGATTTGAATCATGACAGATAGAGGTGGGTCGGTGGTGAATTTTCAAGAAGTAAAACCATGGTTGCGGTGCGGTTATTGGTGGTGGAACAGGCCAAGATCATTCATCGAATTTAGGTTGATTTTGCAAACCTGCTTTCCCAGTGCAGTGTGTGAACAATGTCGAAATGTTATCAGTCTTTGACGAAGATAAATAAATTAATAAAACTGAAAAGAATGTTTGGCTTATTGATGTATACTGTAAAGTTCAAATTACGCACAAATTTGTAGAGTTTGGGTTGGGTTTTAACTTTAAGTTCGGCGAAAATGTGGACTTTCCTTTGAGTGTCTTTCTGCTCCGGGAAAATGAAAGAAGTTATAAAACACTGGCAAATTTAATAAGATTCAAAGTGAATTTGGAAAGTGTCAGTTATGAGAAAAAGTATTCTGTTGCGTACGGAATTAATTTCCTTAGTTTTTTCGCCCGAGTAAATATATTTTTAAATTTAGACTGAAAATACCCACAATGCATTGCCCTATTAAAAATATGTGGCAGGAGAAGGCAAATAAACAGTTGCGCCATGAGTGCATGATTCGCCCGTTATTAATTACAAGAGGGAAGCACACATTATGAGTGTACATGTGTACTAAGCCTTTTCAAGTTATTGTTCAACATGTAGAAAATTGCTTATATTTTGACGAACAAAGTCCTATAACTCTGGAATGACATATTGGACAGCGACACAAATAGAAAGGGGGAGCCCTTCCATCAACATATACTTGCCCCCAAAAAATCATGAAAACTTCTCCAAGCATTTTCAAGTTATTGTTCAACATGTGGAAAATTGCTTATATTTTGACGAATAACTCTGGAATGACAAATCGGACAGTGACATAAATCAAAAGGGAGCTTCCTTCCATCAACATATACTTTCCACCACAAAATCACAAAAATTGCTCGAAGCCTTTTCGAGTTATTGTACGACGTGTGGACGGACGGACGGACAGACAGATGGACAGTGGTATACCATAATATGACCATTTTTTCAAAATGGGCATATAAAAAGTTCCCAATAATGTTTCGCTAGCAGAACGTTTCGTACACAGGCGTTTCATACAAAGCAATTTAGGATGTTTCGTACACAAGGCAGGACGTTTTGCACATGGGGCTATCTCGTCCGAGAACCGCGACAAATCAGCGGCTGGCCAAAGTGTTATTATTATTATTATCTATGATCGTCTTGGGCCAAGTAAAGATAACAACCTGTATGTAAAAATAACAAATTTATTGCAATGGCATATTTATATAAATACAAAACATACTGGAATGATATAAGTATATAGCTCTACAAAGATAAGTCTGACATTGTTTGTGCAGTATACAAATAGAATATATTGGATAATATTTATAAAAATTATAAGTAGGCCGAAGTGTGTGGGAATTAGCTCTTAAAACGTAACTTTTAACTTCGCTGGAAGCATTTTTTGCATTCTATAGGATTCCATAGCGTGCAGCAGTGCATCCAGTGGTGTTAAAAATTACATTTTCAATGCTGACTCTCAATGAGTGACTACATGATGATATATTGGTTTCATACATGGGATTTATGAGCCAAATAATGATAACACAGCATATTTCTGCCACAAAGAATCCCCCCCCCCCCCCCATCCTAGATTAAGAAAGACAAATTACTCTGACACCATGTAAGGATTACACCACGTGTGCTAAGGATGGAGATTAGGACTTGGAATTTCCAAGTCCTCTCCTTAGCATACGTGGTGTAATCCTTACATGACGCCTCAGTAAGTTGTCGCACTTAAACTGGGGGTGAGGCAGACGGGGGAGGGGGAGTGGAGAGAAATCGTTACTTGATGATATACTGTGTATTTAACATTGCAGTATAAAAAAAAATATGTTGTACAGGTACTGTACTGAAAATTAATCATTTTAATGTGTTCAATGTGCTAATTATGACACCAGTGTAATAACAATGCTATGATTACCTGTAAGAACTGATCAAAGCTGATTAATCATCAATGAGCTCACATCATATGTTTTGATTTTTCATCAAAGAAACATGTTTTTACAGTCTTCAGTTCATTTTATTTCTTAACAATATTTTCAAATTATGTATTAAATTCTGTTCCGTGATATTTCAAATGTGGATTTTTTTATATTAGTTTATATTACCTCACAAAAGTAGTCTATTATTTCATATAAAAAAATAATTAAAAACCCTATAAAATTTGCCTGTGTATGAAACGTCCTTTGAGATATGTATGAAATGTCTTCTTTTGTATACGATACAGCCAATGTACGAAACACCTGTGTACGAAATGACAATAATCCTGTTTCGCTGACATTTCAGCCTCTCTTTAAACCCAAACATCTCAGAGTCGAAAATTCGGTGAAATTGTTTTCATCGAGTTACTGGAAACAATGCCAAACAGTAACCAAAATCAAAATGCGATGTCATAACAAACTATTATTTCAAATATCAATTAAATTGGTTCAGCGGTTTGGGAGGAGAAGACACAAACACCATGTTCACCGATGATGGACGGTGAGTGATCACTTTTGCTCCCCTGACTGAAAGTCAGGCGAGCTAACAAGCACTGCTCCACTACATAGATTTCTCACAAGAGGGTGAATATCATTACATGGATTTCAAAAAATTAAATAACATACCCTTCAGTATATTCAACTTGTAACAGTCCTAAGTAGGCTTCCCATTTATTTCCAATAACTTTTCCACAAGTGAAGCATCGAATTGGAATAATCATTCTGAGCAAATGAAGCTGAAATGTTGACAAAAAGATAGGGAATAATTTTATTTTACACGATTTTCATTTTACAAAAAGCAATAGCCCATTATTTTCCAAACAGAACTCCTTCTTTAGGGGTGGGTTCTGGGAGGATGAAAGAAAAATAAGGCTATTAACTGGTACTTGCATCTAAAAGGCCTCTGAGCAGGCATTAATAAAGCTGAGCATTTTTTTTTTTGTTCTGTTACATCATGGCTCCTCACCTACATTTGTACTTGATACAGTCGATCCAATGTCAAGAAAGCTCCTAGAAGCTGAATTTTTATTGTTTATATCACTCCAAATGATGGATGTATTTAATTTTTAGTGGGATATATATTGTGTCACAGTGATTATCATAAAGTTAATATTACTGCAAAGGTTTTCAGTAATCCACATTGAAAATATCAATGACCTGGACAGACCCACAGAAACAAACCTCACCTTTACAACCTAAAACTGACTAAGTGAGTCTAAGTCCGAGAAAAACAGGAAACTTTTGACAGAAAAAATAAAAATAAATATGACTTGTAGACTGTGCTAAAGGTTTTCGGTTTCTCGCAGCCACCACGGTTGACCGATAGAGACCAAAAGGGGACGTTCGCATGTAGACATGACCTCGAACCTGCATATGAAATTTTTTTGTGATCGGATAAGAACTGCGGGGTATAGCCTGTGCCAAAGAAAATGTGAACAGACTCACACTATAACTTATCTTGAGTCCTGACTTTGTCAAGTTAAGCTAAAAATTTAGTTAAATCTTTGCACACAGTAGATTTAATACATAAATATGTTATTGAAATAAAAAAAATGCACAGTAGTGGGAAGCTAAGACCTTACATCTGCTGATTAGGGTTGGATACTGTTGTGATAGCCCCCTACAACCTACATATTCAACATAAAACCCTTGGACCCACTGAACTTTGAAAAAATGGCCTAAACACAAATTCTTACAAAAACTGGATGTGTACGTCTGATGCAGATGCTGCCGCAGTCACTACATAAACTAACCACTTCTTTGAAGTACACAAGTCCAATATAAAAGCCCTGGTTTTGCAAAAAAATAATTCCAGCACAAACTCTTACAATTGGATATTGGAGCTGACTGAAACATTAATTGTTACAAGTAGAAGTTCACAGATTTTTTTGCTGAAAAAAAGGAAAAACGGATAAAATAACAGCTCATGTACTTAGTATATGAGTTAAGAGAAAATACACTTGCAACACATCTATAAGCAATATAGATTACAATAATATGAAATAAAGTTTACTTTAACACAACTTCTTATGATCGAAACATTTAAATTTTATAGTAAATTTCCTTTCTTATTATACCTACCACAATTGTTTACTACAGGCTTGCACTACAGTGGAAGACCCTAACTCAGAAAATATACTCTCTATTTTGATCTTTCCCAAGCGATTTGGGAAAGAAAATGGTGCAAAAGCACCATGAAAAATAAGCCAAAACTGGGTTGAGCATCACCGGCGCACACCCAGTAGGGGATGCTCTTCTCTTAGTACAAATCCACAACTTCCAGAAACCTGTGCATAGGCAGTAACTAATGAATCATTCTTTTGAATCCGCCGACATTGGAAATATGTGATCAGTGGGGAGGAAGGATTCTTACCCATAAAAGAAGACGGGAGGGCCTCCATGTAAACAATTGTGGTAGGTATAACAAGAAAGGAAATTTACTATAAAATTTAAATTTCTTATCAACCTACCTTACAACTGTTTACTACAGGCTGAATAGACAAAAGGATGGGGGGAATCACATAACCAACCCCCACATAACCCAATGCACTGGAACCGTGGACAGAGGAAGAGGTCCCAAGGCCTTTCAAACCATAGCATCACAATCATTAGTAAAGACAATGAGAGATGGGGCGTATGGTTCTGTGCGACACACAGACAGAAAGGGTAGTAACAGCACAGAGCTGGAAATGACCTTGTAAGAAGCCGAATGGCAAGGGTAGACAACAGGCTGAGCAGAAGAAAGCGGGCCCATAGTAAAAAGGTCCTCTGACTGCTCCTGCAACTGATGCAGATAGGTGGAGAAAGTAGCATTTCTCCAGTAGGATGCCTGCATAACATCCAGCAACATGACAGAGTTAGTATAAGCCCAAGAGGAGGACAATGCACGCACCTCGTGGGCAGAAATATGATTGGTATTACAAATCGTAAGTCCCTAGACCTGCATAAGCTGCATGAGTAGCAAGACAAATCCATTGAGAAATGGATTCAAAAGAGATCTGTGAACCAAGAATAAGGGACAGAAAAAAAAAAATCCTTTCCTAATGAACTGCGTCCGATTGAGATAAATGCGAATTGCATGAACTGGACAGAGCGAAGGACGGTTACCCTCAGCAGAAGGAAGAGCCCTGATACAGATAGGAGGTGGAGTAGTTTCTGGTATCTGATTCTTGGCCAGAAAGGAGCAATCAGTGGTAAATGTAACACTGTTGGGAGAGCTCCTGAAAAAGGTCAGGTCAACCGAGAGGACGCGAAGCTCATTAACCAGTCTGGATGAGGCAAAAGCCATCAGAAAAGCCGTCTTGTATGTGAGAAAACGCATATCCACCTGGGATAAAGGTTCAAATGGTGGCCCCCCCCTACCCCCCACCAAGCAAAGCGCCACCCAAGAAAGATTCCATCTTGGGGTAAGCTGCAAGGTCCTAGGACTTTTCAAGGAAAGTGCCGAACAAGCTTGGAGCAGTATGGATTAGTGCCGATATGACGCTGTCCCACATACAAAAAGGTCTCCAAAAGCATGGACCTGCATACTTTCATGGTAACAAGCTGGAGGCCCTGAGAATCAAACAGATATACCAGAAACTCCACAATCTGTGAAATCGAAGAATTGGCATAATCAACAGAGTGATCGACACAGCACACCATCGTCAGAAGACCTTCCACTTAGCGCATAGGCTAAACCAGTGGAGTGCCTCCTTGAAGAAGAAATGCACTCCACTGCTCGTCTCGAAAAAACCTCTACGGAGGAGACAGGACCTGACAAAAGATATGCGTGAAGGCACAATGAAGCTGGCTCGACGTGAAACCTCCTTGGGTGATCTTGGCAAAGAAGGTCATGACGTAGAGGGAGACGTGCCAGAACCGCTGCCAACAGAGAGCGGAGCTGATTGATCCACACCCGCTGAGACGACAGGGAAGTGATCAGAATGATTCAACAACTGCAGGTTCGAATTTTGGTTAGAACTTGAGGCAGAATCGGAACTGGCGGGAAGGCGTAGCCAACAAGACCGTTCCAATCGAGTGACTGAGCGTCCACAGCGAAAGCCAGAGGATCTGGACACGGGGACACGAAAGTGTCCACCTGATGGTTCCAATGAGTCGCAAAGTGATCGATTTGGGGACGACCACAGAGATCGCAAAGTGACTGAACACCACCCTGTGGAGTATCCACTCGGAGGAAATGACCTTGCCCCGTCAGGACAGGGAGTCGGCTAGGAAATTCAGACGACCAGGAATGTGACGAACCACCACTCCGGCATTGACATCCTGAGCAAGCAGTAGAAGATCTCGAGCCAATTCGTACATGGGAGCCGAGTGCGTGCCACCCTGATTCCGAATGTAAGCAACCACTGTTGGATTGTCAGACAACAGAAAGACCTGGTGATTCGAAAGGTGGGGGATCCACTGCCGGAAACTCAGAAGAAGAGCAAGAAGATCCTTCTGGTTGATGTGAAGAGCTGCTTGATCCTGGTCCCATGCCGCGTGAAGGGAAAGACCTAGAGGATCCAATGTCACACCCATCCGAGATCGCTGGCGTCTGCCGTCAGAACACGATCGGACGTGGGTAAGGCCAATGGAACTCCATGCATAATCCACTGAACATCCATCAGGGGAGAAGGTGACGATGAAGAGACTCCGGTAACTGAAACACCAGATCCAGAGGATCAACATTCGGCGTTCAACTACTGAGCAGAAAGTGTTGGAGAGGTCTGACATGCAGCCGACCAAGAGGAATGAGATTCGTCACCAAACCGCAGAGACCGAGCAGCCGGAAAAGACTCTGAGTTGTCGCGGACGTGGACTGGGACAGAGTCAGGGCAAAAGCTGAGAGAATCACAGCCCTTGCACGGGGAACAGCCACAGTATTCAGCTGAGTATGGAAATTCCGTCCCCAGATGACAAAACAACTGAGGAGGGACCAGGTCTGACTTCTCCTCGTTGACTCTGAACCCCAGTGACGTGAGCAGACTCAACAGTGCGTCAACATCTGACTCCAGAAAGGCAGCATTGGAATGCCTCTGGAGGATATCGACTAGATATGCCAAAGTAGTCAACCTGGACTGTGTGCAATGTAAGGCTAACACACGCGACATCAGTCAGGTGAAGGCCCAAGGAGCCAGGTTGAGGCCAAAGGCATGCCTTGAACTGGTAAACTCGCCCCAGAAAAGCTAATCTGAGCTACTTTTGCAATGTCCGATGAATTGGAACGTGAAAGTAAGCGGCTCGCAGGTCGATGCTGGAAGCAAAAACTCCCTGATGAATGGAGCGGCGAACTGACCTGAAAGTCTCCATGTTGAACTTAGGAGCAATGATAGACTGGTTCAGGATACTCAGATCCATAACCGATCGGAGCTGGCCGTCCTTCTTCAGCACCAAGAACAGGCGGGAATAAAATCCCACTGAATGAATGTTCTTGACGACCTTGATTGCCCCCTTTGACAGGAGATTGTCTATCTCCGTGATCAAAAGTTCCCAACGTGTAACGTCTAAAGGAACTTGTGTTGGAAGAGGCACTCAACCTGGGACGAATCGAGGTGAGGACCTTCATTTCGAGCCTCGATGAGGCTCGAAAGAGGAGAAACAACCTCCTCTACTATATGAAGAATCTTCCCCCTAGCCTGCAGATGCTTATCCTTACCCCGTGAGTAAGTAGAAGCAGCGGTAGGGAGATCAGCCCTTGGCTTCGCAGAGGAAGCAGAAGGGCGCTTGTTAGGCTTTGGACGGCCTCTGCCTCCAACAGAAGACTGATCAAGCTGACGAAGCAGCAGGTGATCTATAGAATGACGTAGGACGTCATCCTGGACTGTCGCCAAGGAACCATGGAATAGTTGCGGACCTGTCGAAGAAGTAGATCGAAGAGCAGTGCGCTGCCCCTCAGGAAGGGAACGGAGTGTGTCCAACACAGCATCCCTGCTTGGTAATTCCAAGTTAGCCATGTTACAGGCATGCATGTGCATGAGTGCCTTGGAAAACACATGCAAAGGAGCCTGTACGTCGTCAAACTTATCTGGAGGCAGATAAGCAGCTAAAGCAGAGACGACGTGATCCGAGAGAGAAAGCATGCCCAGCATCTCTCTCGATAAGCCTAACAGGGACTCCAGTGTCATCATAGGAATAACGGCCAACTAGGGCTTTGAAAGCCAGAGGGAGGTGGAGTCCTGATCCAAGACCGGCTGGCAGACTGACGGATTGGCGGAATCGTAGGAACAATAACGCACTGGAGGCAAAAAAGTGTCAACCCTGGTGAAGAACGAAGTCTTCATAGCCTTGGAACTCAGCTTAGAGTCCAAAGTTGAAAACGATTCAACCACCTGTACCGACTGGCACAGTCGAAGGCGCCCAGAAGCAGGTTGCTCCACAGGCTGTAGGCACGCAGCCGATGATCGCAGCCTGGCTGACACCGTCAGTTTTTATGGTTTGAGATCTGGAAGGAACCCAAACACAAAGTCAAGAGCTATCCCCAAGTCAGAAGCCTGTTGGCTCTCGATGTCAGATATGTCGGACTCATCCTCTGAGTCGGAAGACATATAGCCCATCATGGACAAACCAGTCGATGCCTCCCATGGAGTAGGCACACCTGAGGGATCAGAAAGCAGTCTGCTTCCTATCTCGGGAGGTGGCACTGCAGGGGGCATCTGGAAACCACTAGTAGCCTCGGTGGAAACCACTGGAAGTCTCTTGGAAAGAACTTGAGTGAGCAAGGAGAGGGCCTCCCTAAGCTCACTGCCCGTGTCAGCCGGTTCGATGTGGGAATGAACTGGCAAAGTGGCTTCACTCCTGATCTTTTTAAAACAGCGAAGGGTCAAGATCCTCAAATACACCCTACGCGGGGCGATGGGTGGCAGCCGACACATCTGAAGGCAGATGTGTATAGGGGTATGACATACCCCGAGGATCTACAGAGCAGGAACTCAGGAGAGTCGCCGCGGACCTCTGAGGGACAGAAGGTCCAAGCTGCACAAAAGGCGCTGGTCCTGCAAAACTGGCCATGCGACCAGGGTGCGTGGATGGAAATGCCATGGAGTTCATGGTGGCCCCACCATGAACATCCGAATCCAATGAGAAAAACTGCGGTGCTCGACGGCTGAGACAAACAGCAGAAGGTTCGGCTGGCAGCCCCTTCCGACTTTGCCGAGTTGAAGTCAGGGAAGGCGGGGGCCGATACCCCACGCCCACACCACCAGACATCTCTGCAGACCCCTGCAGGGATAAAACTGCTGTGCTCAACGGTTGAGAGGCCACAGCAGAGGGTTCGGTCAGCAGCCCCTTCCAACATCGCTGAAGTCAGGAAAGGCTGAGTCCGATACCCCACATCCACACTATCAGAGATGCGTCTCTGCAGACCCCTGCAGGGATAAGCCGAGGCTGGCAGAAACAGTGACTGATGACGTTGCAGATGGAAAAGCAGTAGCAGCAGATACGACGGGAGCTGTTGAAACTGTTGAGCTGTTGAAACTGGTGGAAACGGGGAGATAGCAACCTAGCTCGGCTCCACAGGAGGAGTCACAACCCTAGTGACAGCCTCAGATGTCGACTGGAGAGGGACCACAGTCCCAGAACCAGGCATCTCTTCACCAGACAACTCAACAGCTCCCTCAGTATCCACTACAGAAAAAGACTGCACATCCCCCACAGAGGGGGTTTAACTCTCACCAGACATGGTCGGGTCAGGAGGCCCCGAACGACAGTGTTCCCCCTCCCGCAGGTGCGGGAGGAACGGCCACGAGAATGCACCATATGCTTGGTCAAAAGGCACTGCCCTCATGGGAACAGTCCTGGGCATAACAGATGTGGGAGCAGTAGAAGAAAAAGGTGAACTTAACAGATGTAGAAAGTAGAACACCCCCAACTATTAGAAACGGTGGCAGAAAAAAGGACCGGAGGGAACACAACTGAACCCAGATGGCCGACAGGGACCAAAAAACAGAAATTCTGCCCTCAACAGAGAGGAGAAATCCTGTCCATACAGCCTCCCCATTGACACCTAACTCAAATAATAATAATAATATCCAAAAGGATAACATAAATTTATCAACCAAAAAATGTTATGTTCGAACCGGTCGGTACGCGAAAGTCGCGTGCGAACACAGAGAATATATAAAATACAATGGAAATGTGGTTGAAAATAATAAGAATATATAAAACACAGTCCTGTTATTATACGATCTGCAGATCCATAATTCCAGTCACACGTAACCATTATCAACGAGTTGAATTATCACTGTTTCTGAAGGCAAATGGACGTCCTGCCACATGGGTGGACAAAAAAAGAATGATTCATTAGTTACTGCCTGCGCACTGGTTTCTGGAAGTCATGGATTTGTACTAAGAGAAGAGCGTCCCCTACTGGGTGTGCGCCAATGGCACTCGACCCTGTTTTGGCTTATTTTTTCTGGGTGCTTTTGCACCATTTTCTTTCCCAAATCGCTTGGGAAAGATCAAAATAGAGAGTATATTTTCCGTGTTAGGGTCTTCCACTGTAGTGCAAGCCTGTAGTAAACAATTGTAAGGTAGGTTGATAAGAAATTACTAAGTTTTCGCCTAAAAAAATGAAGAAAAATTTCCAGAAAATAAGGGTTAACCCTTTACCTGACATGAAAAGCAGACGACACTTGCAAAAAAAATTCTCGAATAACTAATTTTTTTCATTTTTTGTCTCAAAAACATAGGTTATGACCCCTATTGGAACAAGCTCGGTGATCTTGTTCTAGTGAGTGGTCATAACCTATGTTTTTGAGACAAAAAATTAAAAAATAATGAAAATTAATTGGAGATTTCTGAGAATAGCGCTGGCTGGTTTTGGCCATTATGTTGGGTGAAGGGTTAATTACTGTAGTCATGGTCCTAAATAACCAACAACTGCAATCTTGAAGCCCTGGGGGTACAGGGTTCAAAGAAATTTACTTAAAACACAAACTTGTACAAAATTGGACACTGACGCAGATGTTGACGCTGCTGAGGTCATGACATCACCTCATCTCTACTTCGAAGTAGGTGAGCTAAAAACTGTCTGAATGGT
Source organism: Pictodentalium vernedei (assembly GCA_031216915.1). Taxonomy (NCBI): domain Eukaryota; kingdom Metazoa; phylum Mollusca; class Scaphopoda; order Dentaliida; family Dentaliidae; genus Pictodentalium; species Pictodentalium vernedei. The sequence continues at coordinate 153,828,411 of CM062289.1, forward strand.
TTTAGTGTGTTTGTGAATAAACTAATTAAACTATCGAACAGGGAGGGAACTGGACTAGTGACCCCAATGGACTTTCGTCACATTCACCAACAAAGGGGCAAAAACGTCACAATCTCATTGTCACATTTTCTCCCTCATGTTCTCATCCACCGGATGAGTCAGTTAGGGCTGCATGGTATACCGGTAAACAAGTAATTACAGGTATTGAGAATTATACCGGATGAATACCAGTATAGTTTTAAAAGTATCGGGATATCGTTAGAAATGGTTCTGTATCAAATTATCAAAGTTGAAGTCGATATATTATTGGGGGAAAAAACAGTCACTGTATTCTATACTACTCAGTTTGCTGAGCACCAAATATTTGACACATCATTGTGAAATTTGCTTGTGACATATCTGCGATATTTTTGGTGGATATGATTAAGGAATGTATTCAAATGGTCCCCAGTGTTTACATTAGCTCTCTTGACAGGCAGACTTTTCGTGGCAGTCATGGAAAGCGTGCACCCCTTGATTTTCATGATGTTTTTGTGTACTGTCTACATGTACATGACACATGTAGGGTATTCAATCTTCATTTCAACACAAACCCTTGTGATTTAATGATTAAATATGGCAAATGCAAATGTAAGAAGACATTTGTCTGAAGCAGAAATGTGGCAGGCTGTAGGGATGGTGGAGCAAGGGGCTACCCATCGTCAGGATGCCCTTGGTGTGCACCATATAGTGATCACCAGAGCCTGGGCAAGATTTCAGCAGTACGGAACACCAGTAGGACGGCATGGTGGTGGCAGAGGCAGGGCAACATCTGCATCTGAAGACCGGGTTTTGATCATTCAGGCCCATAGGAACCGCTTTGCCACAGCAACCCAGCTTCGCAGTGACCTTCAGAAAGCATCTGGAGTAAATGTTTCAACGCAGACTATCCGGGCAAGGTTGCACGAAGGTGGTCTTCGATAGAGAAGACCATGTATTCACATTCCACTGTCCCAGAACCACTGCAAGGCATGATATGAATGGGCCATGGACCACGTTGGATGGACCACAGAAGATTGGCAACATGTCCAGCCTGGACCAATAAGATAGGCGGTCTAGGGTATGGAGAAGACCAGGAGAGTGATTCCATGCAGCCAACATTGCTGAGCATAACCACTATGGTGGAGGGTCAATCATGGTCTGGGGCAGCATCAGCAGAGATGGATGTACAGAGCTCTGTGTCCTTCAACGTGGTACATTGACTGCACAGCGGTATATTGATGAGATCCTGGATGTCCACGTCAGATTGTATGCAGGGGCAGTGGGTGATAGATTCATTCTGATGGATGATAATGCCCGTCCTCATGTTGCCCATGTTGTCGGGAGTACCGGCAGAGGGAGGGGATTGAGCGTATGGACTGGCCAGCAAGATACCCTGACCTCAATCCAATCGAACATGTCTGGAATGAGTTGCAGCTTGCAATTTCAGTCTGTCCAGTCCAGCCAAGAAGTGTCCAGGAGCTTGGTGCATGCTGGTCCAAGAATGGAACAACATCCCACAAAGGACCACCAGGAACCTGATTGGGAGCATGAGAAGGCATTGTCAAGCTGTAATTAACAGTAATGAGTCTCATACTCGATATTGAACCCATATCAGTTCGCTCCATCAACTTTTTGACAAATTGAAAAATTTCCTCTTTTACCAATAATATCCATTTTCCATGGTTATCATATTCAAAAGCTAAATGAAAGTGTCAATGACACTGTAGCTCAACTTTTTAAGACATGTACATGTATAGTATGTGACACAGCAATGACAAACATCTTGGTAATGACCTGATAACAAAGGTACATATAAAGAATTGTAATGGTCTGCACATAATTACTGACCGTAGCCTGTAACAAATGTATAGGTAAAGTATTGTAAAGGTGGGTGACAGTCAGATGCTAAACTAGAAAAAAATCTTTGAGTCCCAGAGTGGGTCTGACTGAACCCCAAAATATTTGTTCTCACAGCACAGTGATAACAAAGGCACCCCAAAACACACTCGTTCCTGTCCCAAGGTGATAATAAATGTACCCAAGAAGTTTCGTGAAAATCGGTTCATAAATACAGCCTCCGGCCCTAGGCGTATTGAAATGTGCACTTACTGCGTATAAGTTGCTCTGAATAAATCAAAGTTCATCTAATTTGCATAATTCCTGCACAAGAAAAAAACCTGTACTATATGTGACGTATTCCATGTTACTAAACATTCATACAAAAATTTATTCAAATCAGAACATTCACACAGAAGTTCTGTACAAAAAACTGATTGCACCAAGTTTGGTACAAAATGGCTGCTGGTGGCCATCTTGAATTTGGGACCACACCCAAAGACACTTGTTCTCATCCCACAGTGATAACAAAGGTACCCAAGCAGTTTCCTGAAGATCAGTTCATAAATATGGCCTCTAGCCCGAGCCGTATTGGGATTTGCACTCACAGTGCTGAAAGTAACACTAAATAAATCAAAGTTAGCCTAATTTGCATAATTTACGCACAAGAAAAAAACCCATATTATATGTAATGTATCCCATGGTACTAAACATTCATACAAAAAATTATTCAAATCAGAGCTTCATATGGAAGTTCTGTGCAAAAATCTGATTGCCCCTAATTTTGTACAAAATGCCTGTCAGCGGCCATCTTGAATTTCCGACCAGACCCCAAAACAATTGTTCTCGTCTCACAGTGATAACAAAGGTACCCATGATGTTTCGTAAAGATCGGTTCATAAATACGGCCTCTAGCCCGAGCCGTATAGGGATTTGCACTTACAGTGCTGAAAGTAACACTAAATAAATCAAAGTTAGTCTAATTTGCATAATATAAGCACGAGAAAAAAACCCATATGATATGTAATGTATCTCATGGTACTAAACATTCATACGAAAAATTATTCAAATCAGAGCTTTCATATGGAAGTTCTGTACAAAAAAAAGATTTCTGCATCGTCGGTACAAAATGGCTGCTGGCAGCCATCTTGAATTTCGGACTGCACCCAAAAACACTCGTTCTCATCCCACGGTCATAACAAAGGTACCCAAGAAGTTTTGTAAAGATTGGTTCATAAATACGGCCTCTAGCCCGAGCCATAGCAGCTTGGCACTTACAGCTCTGAAAGTAACACTAAATAAATCAAAGTCAGTCTAATTTGCATAATTTACGCACGAGAAAAAAACCCGTATTATATGTGATGTATCCCATGGTACTAAACATTTATACAAAACTTTATTCAAATCAGAACTTTCATACAGAAGTTCTGTACAAAAAACTGATTTTTGCATCATCGGTACAAAATGGCTGCTGGCAGCCATCTTGAATTTCAGACCACACCTAAAAACACTCGTTCCCGTCCCAGGGTCATAACAAAGGTACACAAGAAGTTTCGTAAAGATCGGTTCATAAATACGACCTCTAGCCCGAGCCATAGCCAATTGTTGACGTACGGACAGACGGACGGACGGACAGACGGACGACGGGCCATGACAATAGCTCAAATTTGACTTCGTCGAAGTTGAGCTAAAAATGGGCCGATTAAATTGTCAGATGTGTACCCATACCCAGTATGCACAACTAGTAGAAAGCTGTTATTATCTCAGGACCAATTTTTGGAGGAATTTTCAATTTGAAGGATAAAGGGTTAATATCTCAGGATCAAATTACCAGATGTACACCAAAAACTATACAGCGTGGCACATCAGTAACCTGAAGATATATTAAAAGTAACATGACAATTGGATTGATATTTTTTGAGTTATCTCATGCCAAAGGGATTGGAAGAATACTCAATTTGGAGGATGAAGGGTTAATATCTCAGGATCAAATTATCAGATTTACACCAAAAACTGTACAGCTCGTCACAACAATAACCTGAACACAAATATAAAGTAACATGACAATCCTAGCAATATTTTTCAAGTTAGTGAATGCCAAAGAAATGGATACGGATGCCAGACGGACAGACAAAGGATGGACGAACGACGGAGGGCCACCCCGGATGCCGACATTATGTGTACCATACATGGTATGGGTGCACATAAAAATAATGTCGAACACAAATAAAATCTTAATTTCTGTACTTAAATCATTAAAGATATAATTAAATAAAAAATATATCCACTTTTCATTACAATATTTCAACTAAAACGTAAAACAGGTAGTTGGATATACTTGGTGCTTAGCAAACTTTGAGTAGTATATAATGTCTGTCATTCCCCAAATGTCAATCATAGAAAACAGATGAATACTACTTGAAACTCCTCCCAGACTGACAACTCCTGTTATGAAGTCCATGCCAATCTTCATTTGACCAATGAAAACACAGTTTGCAGCCAACTTGAACTGAGGAAGTTACAAATAAGTATACCCGCACCAGCAATTTGAAACTGAAACCAAAAGTTAAATATCCTATGAGTGCATCAAATTCAGGGAATGAATACTTTGACACATTTGTGTATGTAATCTCACGTTTTCCCGCGTGGATAATAAAATTACTCACAAAACCATTATAGGAAACATTTGTTTTATTTATTCTCTCCACCGCTAAAACAGATAAAACCTGAAGCCAAGTTGATCCAACATTTCCATCTACACTGTCATTGTGAACTTAGGAATATTAATAAGCTGTTCAATGGCAATGAAGATGTGGGTTGGACGTTCCTGTAAATTTTCGTCCCAGTTTTAAAACAATGACAACCAGCTATTTAAAAGCTAACCCTTTACCCAACATAATGGCCAAAACCGGCCAACGCTGTTCACAAAAATCGTCAATTAATTTACATTATTTTTTTTCATTTTTGGCTTAACTTGACAAAGTCAAGATAAGCTATTGCCATTCACATATGCGGAAGTCTGTTAGTCTGTGAGTCTGTTCACATTTTCCTTTAGCACAAGCTACACCCAGTCATTCTTGTCCAATTGTCACAAAATTTCAGATGCAGGTTTTGGGTCATGTCTAGATAAGAACATCCCCTTTTGGGCATGATCGGTCAACCGTGATGGCTGCCCGAGCCAAAAACCTTTAGCACAGTCTACAGGTCATATTTATGAAGGGATTTTTTTGGTAGGATGCCTCTGTATAATATCTAGATGAGAACGTCTGCTTTTGGTCATGATCTGTCAACCGTGATGGCTGCCCAAGCCCGAAACCCAGAAACTTTTAGCAGTCTGGAGGTCATATTTAATATGGAGGGATTTCATTGCAACTTGGTAGGATGACTCCGTATGATGTCTAGATGAGAACTTCGCCATTTGGTCGCGATTTGTCAACCGTGACGACTGCCCGAGCGCAAAACCCGAAAACCTTTATCACAGTCTACAGGTCATATTTATGGAGGGATTTCATTGTAATTTGGTAGGTTGACTTCATATAATGTCTAGTGAGAATGTCCCCTTTTGGACGCGATTGGTCGACTGTGATGGCTACAGGGGCCCGAAGCCCAAAAACTTTTAGCACAGTCTATAGGTCATATTTAGGAAGGGATTTCATTGTAACTTGGTTGGATGGCTCCAAATAATGTCTAGATGAGAACGTCCCCTTTTGGCCGCGATCATTCAGCAGTGATGGCTGCCCGAGCCCAAAACCGAAAACCTTTAGCATTATGAAAGGATTTCATTGTAACTTGTCAGGTTGACTCCATATAATGCCTAGATGATGACATCCCCTTTTGGTCGTGATTAGTCAACTGTGATGGCTACAGGGGCCAGAAGCCCAAAAACCTTGAGCACATTCTACAGGTCATATTTATGAAAGGATTTCATTGTAACTTTGAAGGATCACTCCAGATAATGCCCATATGAGAACATCCCCTTTTAGTCGCGATCATTCAACCATGATGGCTGCCCAAGCCCAAAACCCGAAAACCTTTAGCACAGTCTACAGGCCATATTTATGAAGGGATTTCATTGTAACTTGATAGGATGACTCGTTTTGGAACAATTTCACTGTAACTTGGTAACTTTCGTTGACATACATTAACTGTGAGGGCTACATACATTAACTGTGAGGGCCACATACATTAACTGTGAGGGCCACATTAACCCACCCCTCAGTTCTTTAGTACAGTCTACACCTCACATTATTTTTATTAAAAACATAGCATACAGGGAGCAGAAATTATCATATTCCCAATTATCACAATTCTTGTCTTATTTCATAATCCCTTCATAAACATTGAACATTATCCTTTTCATCAAACACAACATACAGACAAGTTAAGTTACAGTGTCATTGACACTTTCATTTGTCCTAAAAACATAGGTTATGACCTCTCTTTGGAACGAGCTTGTTGAGCTCGTTCCAAAGAAGGGTCATAACCTATGTTTTTGAGAAAAATAAGTTATTCAAGAATTTTGTTTGCAAGTGTCATCTGCTTTTCAAGTTAGGTAAAGGGTTAACTAGTTTTTGTAACTTTAACCCTTTACCTAACATGAAAAGCAGACGAAACTTGCAAAAAAAATTCTTGAATAACTAATTTTTTTCATTTTTTGTCTCAAAAACATAGGTTATGACCCCTCGTTGGAACGAGCTCGACGAGCTCATTCCAACGAGGGGTCATAACCTATGTTTTTGAGACAAAAAATGAAAATATTTTAAAAATTAATTGGCAATTTTTGAGAATAGCGCTGGCCGGTTTTGGCCGTTACGTTGGGTAAAGGGGTAAATATTTTTTACAGATGTTATCCCAGTCTTGACTCAATAAGGGAAAAAATGTGACTAAGAAAACACAACATAGTTGAATTTTGGTCATTTATTACCTTAATTTATGTTTTTTCTGACTCAGTAGCCTTAGTTGCTGAAACCCTAGAAATCGTTAGAATGATGGAGGGAAAGTTAGGCTGAACCGAATGGAGATACTTACAGCAGGGCTTTTTGTGGTGAGAGATGTCGTACAAACTATTGCAGATTTTTACCAAGTTAACTGGTAGAGTGCTGGAAGCCCATATTTGGGCTTTATTCTGAAGTGTCGGTACAACAACTTAAAGACTTCATATTCAGTGGATGTTCTACATATCACCTTTGAAGTTTAATTATTTAGTCTGTTAGGATTTGCCTTGTTACAATTTATGGGAGAGTGCCTATTAGCACTCTCCCATAAATTGTAACAAGGCAAAGATATGTGAACAAATTTTGATGACCAAAAATAATTCAGCACTCTACCCGTTAAGGAACCTAAAGTGTTATTCACTGTAAGTTCTTCACATATTGAAAATGTGAACCGAAACAAAGATTTTTTCCTGAAAATGAACCAAAACTGAATATGAATGAAAGTGTCAATGACACTGTAGCTTAACTTGTGTGTTGTGTTTGATGAAAAGGATAATGTTCAATGTTTATGAAAGGATTATGAAATAAGACAAGAATTGTGATAATTGGGTATATGTTCATTTCTGTTCCCTGTATGCTATGTTTATGATAAAAATAATATGAGGTGTACACTGTACTAAAGATCTGAGGGGTGGGTTAATATGACCTCACAGTTAATATATGTGGCCCTCACAGTTAACATATATCAACAAAATTACAATAAAATTATTCCAAAATGAGTCATCCTATCAAGTTACATTAAAATCCCTTCATAAATATGGCCTGTAGACTGTGCTAAAGGTTTTCGGGCTTCGGGCCCCTGTAGCCGTCAGTTTCCCAATTACGTCCAAAGGGGACGTTCTCATCTAGACATTATATGAAGTCAACCTACCAAGTTACAATGAAATCCCTCCATAAATACAACCTGTGGACTGTGCTAAAGGTTTTCGGGCTTCAGGCACCTGTAGACATCACATTTGACCAACCACGACCAAAAGGGGATGTCATCATCTAGGCATTATATGGAGTCAACCTAACAAGTTACAATGAAATCCTTCCATAAATACGACCTACAGACATGCTAAAGGTTTTTGGGCTCGGGCAGCCATCAAGGCTGAATGATCGTGACCAAAAGGGGACATTCTCATCTGGACACTATTTGGAGTCATCCTACCAAGCTACAATAAAATCCCTTCATAATTATGACCTGTAGACTGTTCTAAAGGTTTTCGGGCTTTGGGCCCCTGAAGCCGTCACAGTTGCCCACTCGTGTCCAAAAGGGGACGTTCTCATCTAGACATTATATGAAGTCAACCTACCAAGTTAAAATGAAATCCCTTCATAAATATGACCTTAGACTGTGCTAAAGGTTTTCGGGCTTCAGGCTCGGGCAGCCATCATGGTTGAATGATCGCAACCAAAGGGGACAATCTCATCTGGGCATCATCTGGAGTGATCCTGCGAAGTTACAATGAAATCCCTTCATAAATATGACCTGTAAACTGTGTTCAAGGTTTTCGGGCTTCGGGCACCTGTAGCCATCACAGTTGACCAATCACGACCAAAAGGGGATGTCATCATCTAGGCATTATATGGAGTCAACCTAACAATGTTACAATGAAATCCTTCAAAAATATAAACTTTTGCCTATGCTAAAGGTTTTTGGGCTCGGGCACCCATCAAGGCTGAATGATCACGGCCAAAATGGGACGTTCTCATCTTGACCTTATTTGGAGTCAACCTACCAAGTTACAATGAAATCCCTTCATAAATATGACCTGTAGACAGTGCTAAAGGTTTTTGGGCTTCGGGCACCTTTAGCCGTCAAAGTTGCCCAAACATGTCCAAAAGGGGACGTTCTCATCTAGGCATTATATGAAGTCAACCTACCAAGTTACAATGAAATCCCTTCACAAATATGACTTGTAGACTGTGCTTAAGGTTTTTGGGCTTTGGGTTCGGGCAGCCATGATGGTTGAATAATCGCAACCAAAGGGGACAATCTCATCTGGGCATCATCTGGAGTGATCCTGGGAAGTTACAATGAAATCCCTTCATAAATATGACCTGTAGACTGTGTTCAAGGTTTTCGGGCTTCGGGCACCTGTAGCCATCACAGTTGACCAATCACGACCAAAAGGGGATGTCATCATCTAGGCATTATATGGAGTCAACCTAACAATGTTACAATGAAATCCTTCTATAAATATAAACTTTTGCCTATGCTAAAGTTTTTGGGCTCGGGCACCCATCAAGGCTGAATGATCACGGCCAAAATGGGACGTTCTCATCTTGACCTTATTTGGAGTCAACCTACCAAGTTACAATGAAATCCCTTCATAAATATGACCTGTAGACAGTGCTAAAGGTTTTTGGGCTTCGGGCACCTTTAGCCGTCAAAGTTGCCCAAACATGTCCAAAAGGGGACGTTCTCATCTAGGCATTATATGAAGTCAACCTACCAAGTTACAATGAAATCCCTTCATAAATATGGCCTGTAGACAGTGCTAAAGGTTTTTGGGCTTCGGGCACCTTTAGCCGTCAAAGTTGCCCAAACATGTCCAAAAGGGGACGTTCTCATCTAGGCATTATATGAAGTCAACCTACCAAGTTACAATGAAATCCCTTCACAAATATGACTTGTAGACTGTGCTTAAGGTTTTTGGGCTTTGGGTTCGGGCAGCCATAATGGTTGAATAATCGCAACCAAAGGGGACAATCTCATCTGGGCATCATCTGGAGTGATCCTGGGAAGTTACAATGAAATCCCTTCATAAATATGACCTGTAGACTGTGTTCAAGGTTTTCGGGCTTCGGGCACCTGTAGCCATCACAGTTGACCAATCACGACCAAAAGGGGATGTCATCATCTAGGCATTATATGGAGTCAACCTAACAATGTTACAATGAAATCCTTCTATAAATATAAACTTTTGCCTATGCTAAAGTTTTTGGGCTCGGGCACCCATCAAGGCTGAATGATCACGGCCAAAATGGGACGTTCTCATCTTGACCTTATTTGGAGTCAACCTACCAAGTTACAATGAAATCCCTTCATAAATATGACCTGTAGACAGTGCTAAAGGTTTTTGGGCTTCGGGCACCTTTAGCCGTCAAAGTTGCCCAAACATGTCCAAAAGGGGACGTTCTCATCTAGGCATTATATGAAGTCAACCTACCAAGTTACAATGAAATCCCTTCACAAATATGACTTGTAGACTGTGCTTAAGGTTTTCGGGCTTTGGGTTCGGGCAGCCATGATGGTTGAATAATCGCAACCAAAGGGGACAATCTCATCTGGGCATCATCTGGAATGATCCTATGAAGTTACAATGAAATCCCTTCATAAATATGGCCTGTAGACTGTGCTCAAGGTTTTTGGGCTTCGGGCACTTGTAGCCAACACAGCTGACCAATTACGACCAAAAGGGGATGTCGTCATCTAGGCATTATATGGAGTCAACCTAATAGTTTACAATGAAATCCTTCCAAAAATATGACCTTTTACCTATGCTAAGGTTTTTTGGGCTCGGGCACCCATCAAGGCTGAATGATCGCGTTCAAAAGGGGACGTTCTCATCTAGACATTATTTGGAGTCATCCTACCAAGTTACAATGAAATCCCCTCATAAATATGACCTGTAGACTGTGCTAAAGGTTTTCGGGCTTCGGGGACCTTTAGCCGTCACAGTTGCCCAATCATGTCCAAAAGGGGACGTTCTCATCTAGACATTATATGAAGTTAACCTACCAAGTTACAATGAAATCCCTTCATAAATATGACCTGTAGACTGTGCTAAAGGTTTTCGGGCTTCAGGCTCGGGCAGCCATCATGGGTGAATGATCGCACGTTCTCATCTAGACATTATATGAAGTTAACCTACCAAGTTACAATGAAATAAATCCCTTCATAAATATGACCTGTAGACTGTGCTAAAGGTTTTCGGGCTTTGGGCTTGGGCAGCCATCATGGGTGAAGGATCGCTACCATAGGGGACAATCTCATCTGAGCATCATCTGGAGTGATCCTAAGAAGTTACAATGAAATCCCTTCATAAATATGACCTGTAGACTGTGCTCAAGGTTTTCGGGCTTCGGGCACTTGTAGCCATCACAACTGACCAATCACGATCGAAAGGGGATGTCATCATCTAGGCATTATATGGAGTCAACCTAACAGGTTACAATGAAATCCTTCCATAAATATGACCTTTTGCCTATGCTAAAGGTTTTTGGGCTCGGGCACCCATCAAGGCTGCATGATCACGATCAAAATGGGGCGTTCTCATCTAGACATTATTTGGAGTCATCCTGCCAAGTTACAATGAAATCATTTCATAAATATGACCTCTAGACTGTGCTAAAGGTTTTCGGGCTTTGGGCTCCTGTAGCCGTCACAGTTGCCCAATCACGTCCAAAGGGGGACTTTCTCATCTAGACATTGTATGAAGTCAACCCACCAAGTTACAATGAAATTCCTCAATAAATATGACCTGTAGACTGTGCTAAAGGTTTTCGGGTTTTGGGCTCGGGCAGTCGTCACGGTTGGCAGATCATGCCCAAATGGGGAAATTCGCATCTAGACATCATAAGGAGTCATCCTACCAAGTTACAATGAAATCCCTCCACATTAAACATGACCTGCAGACTGTGCTAAAAGTTTTTGGGTTTTGGGCTTGGGCAGCCATCACGGTTGATAGATCATGCCCAAAAGGGGACGTTCTCGTCTAGGCACTATACAGAGGCATCTTACCAAGTTACAATGAAATCCCTTCATAAATATGACCTGTAGACTGTGCTAATGGTTTTCAGGTTTTGGGCTCGGGCAACCATACCGGTTGCCCGATCACGACCAAAAGGGGACGTTCTCATCTAGACATGACCCCAAACCTGCATATGAAATTTCGTGACGATCAGACAAGAACTGCAGGGTATAGCCCGTGCTAAAGGAAATGTGAACAGACGTCACAGACTAACAGACTCACAGACTAACAGACTTCCGCACGCGTGATGGCAATAGCTTATCTTGACTATGTCAAGTTAAGCTAAAAATCAAAACCTTCCAGTCCTACCATTCCATCTTATGGCTTGCAAACCCACAAGTCCAGTTCTAATATTGCCTGAAAACCAATTTAAAAAAAAAAGTTCCATCTACATGTATAGCAAATCAATCACATGATCTTCAACCTTATGGCTACTGAGTCATGCAGGTGACCCCCACCCCCAATACTTCCAAGTACTACCCCTCTAGTGCAGATCAGAGTTCATGTGATACCTGGAAAAGTCGTGAAAATTCAATTTCGATAGGGAGTCGGGAATTACACAAATTTGGGTTTTTTTTAGGTGTGGGAGTGTGTGTGTGCGTGTGTGGGGGGGGGGGGGGGGGGGGGTCCTTGATTCATCTTTACTTTATGCCTTTTGTGGTCATGGTATAGCCATAGATGCTGAAAGTGACCTTAATCACCAACAAATAAATAATTTTACGTCTATTGGTTTTATAATATTAACTGCTCCCTCTGTTTGATGACCAGGCAAATGTGGTGAAAATTCACATCAAACTTCACAGTTCTTGTGTGTTGTTACCTGAAGGAGAGTTGGGGAAACAGTTTAACTCAAAATGTTTCAAGTAATTCGACAGAAGAAGCAATGAAAAATCTCACAAAAAGATCTCATTATTTTTTTATTATTTTCTATCTGTTTAAGATTAGTTGTTACCATTTGGTTTCATTTTTAATGCACTGTATATAAATACTGTTACTTCTTGTGTTTTAAATTTACAGTATAAATACACACATAAAAAAGCCCCCCTCCCAGATTAAAATATATGGTGAAAATATCCTAGATGCTGGTGTCACTTATGATTTGTGGAAAAATTCATTACAATCAACCCAATATATCAGCATATTTCAGATAATATATGATGAAGGGGGTGGGTGAGCTAACAAGCCTTTAAAGCTCCAGAGAACTGCCAGTTACAAAGAGTGGCCATTGACCAAATCACCTTATGTGTACTGTACTTGCTGTCTTTATGACTTTTAAGTGATAAGTATCGCAGATGCTGCTTTTTCACATTATAATTATCAAGTCAAAGCCACGACTGCTTAGAAGCAGCCATAATTTAACTTGGTAATAAATTCTTTAATTCAAGCCCTCAGGCACTTGCCAATTGCCATGTGGTTAGAGATTATTTTTTATTGTTGCTGCTGGTCAACATGGATGAATTAACATATCCAAATTAGAGGTAGCATGTACGGAGATGTTTGAATGAGGTTAATGGGGGAGAGGTGAAACTACTCAGGCCTGGCATTTTGAGGAGAGCGATTTATTCGTTCGCCTACTGCTCGCCTAAAAAAAATTGAGGAAAGTGAAAAATAGCCCTTCTAGCCTTAGAAAATAATAATTACTGCCTGTTCCTAAAACCCACAGGTTTTCAGATCTCTGCTATGTTAGTGGTCTCTGCAAGATGGCCACACTGCTCCTCCCACACCTCCGGGCCTTCAAGGCCCTGAGGTGTGGGAGGGGGAGTGTGGCCATCTCAGAGAAGACTACCTTGTTAGCAGCACCAAATAAAATGTACAAATCCCACTAGGCAGAATTCATTAATAGTACAATTTCATTTTTCCACTTTTAGCTTTTGTAGGCTTCAGGAGAGCTAATCGCTCCCCTAAACTATGTGAGGAGAGCGATTTTTAGTCCTCCTTTCATTTTGAGGAATGCCAGGCCTGACTGCTCACTTAACCTAATGATAACAGGAGCAGTGACATCTGAACATGATAATTAGTCTCCCAGCAAGCAAAAATGTAAAAACCTCCAGTTCCCCTGAGAGCCCCTCATCCTGGACTAATCTCTGGAGCGCAAGCTTGGAGCCATGGGGGCACTATATTCCCTTCCCTCAGTCATCACCTGCACTAATACATGAATTTGCATTGGGAAACACACCCTTCTGAAGGTTGTACCCATTCCCTTCATTGCTTCTGGTGATCCTGCCCCCAACCCCCACCCTGCGACCACCCACACACTGAATTCACCTGCTCCACTCTTTACCTTCTAGTACCCATGACCAAATGCCTTTCATCCTTGAATGCATCAGTCAGTTTCTGACCATTTTTGTGTCATCAATGTACCTGTGAGTGGTCAAATATGTCACAGTATACTTCTTGGGGCATTTTTTGTAAGCAATCTGTGCTAATACTTTTTAAGTTTACAGCTATTCCTTCTGATAAACCTATTATTTCTATACATGTATGCATTTCTGTGTGTTTGTGTGTAGTTAATTTCGTCACAGTTTTTTGAGTACTTCAATCAAAGTTTCTTAACTTTCCCAGTTTCGCTGTAAGAAACAGGTGCATCTGAATCTTGTCGAGAAAGGAGTAAAAATAAAAATCTCATTCATATTTTTGGGGCCAAAATGGGATGAGTGATTGTTTGCAATTATTAGTGATCAGTTGTGTGGCATACTGTCTGTGTATTAATCAAGTTTTACCCATATATGCCAGCTGGTTCTGAATACACATAACTAATACCCCCAAACCGTCCTCTGGCATATGTGTACTCTGCAATTTGATTGAAACCGACTGCTACATTTAGACCAGAACTGGTCACAAATTGACCCAAACCATCCACAGGTGGAAATACAAAAAAACTGAAATTATTTTTTATAAATATAACACGATAATAGTCATCAAAATGAGTTGGAAAACATTTCGATCAATTTTTTTCTTTACACTTTCTTTTAAGTTGTAATTGTTTTATTCAAGAAGTAGTTATTTTCTTGATTGATGATTGTGTAAACATAAGCTGAGTATAGTTAATTAGACGTCAATGATTGTTTGTTGCTCAGTGTTTATTATTTGAATTATTGCCCATTATTGTAGTGAACGACCCATTATTGTAGTTATGGACCTCACCCAATATAATTAGGCCCTTATTGTAATTAACTAATAGCAAATTGTGTGCTTATTCATAAATGTCATTTTGTTATCAGGTCTTAAAAAATATTAATATTTGTAAATGCCAAATGTTCTTCTTCACAAATATTATTTTGTCACCACCTATTGAAAATTGCCTTTGGTACATTGTACATTTCAACACACAATAAACAATAATGTTGTTAAAATAAATGAAAGTGTCAATGACACTATAGCTCAACTTGACAAACTTGAACTTGGTAAGTTATAAATGAAATGGCAAAATTGAAGAACAGAGTAATTCATCAATTTTTAAATGTAAACTGTAAGACTGGCAAAAGGAAGAATGTTGATACACAAATGCAGTATGTTCAGAGGTTACTGTAAATGGCAACTTTTTTCACAGAAATGAATGCTAATCAATAGTTCTTATCAAAAGGTCTTGTCTAATGAGCACACCAAGTTTCAAAGCAATCCAATCATAAATGTGCCCTGTAGGGTGTTCCAAAGAGAAATATTGAGGTCTGACTAAACTAAGTTCTAAGAATGCTGGCCGCAGCAACATTTTCTTACAGAAATGGAAGAAAATCGATAGCTCCCATCTAGAGGTCACCCCAAACTAGCATGCCAGGTTTCAAAGCAATCCGATCATAAATGTGCCCTGTAGGGTGTGCCAAAGAGAAATATCAAAATCTTCTGACTGAACTAAGTTCTAAGAACGTTGGCCGCAGCAACATTTTTTGACGGATATGGAAAAAAATCGATAGCTCCCATCTAGAGGTCACCCCAAACAAGCATACCAGGTTTCAAAGCAATCCAATCATAAATGTGCCCTGTAGGGTGTGCCAAAGGGAAATATTGTGGCTTGACTAAACTAAGTTCTAAGAATGTTGGCCGCGGCAACATTTTTTGACGGAAATTGAAGAAAATCGATAGCTCCCATCTAGAGGTCACCCCAGACAAGCATGCCAAGTTTCAAAGTGATCTGATCATAAATGCGACCTGTGAGGTGTGCCAAAGGAAATTGTGGACGTACGTACTAACGTACGTATGTACGTACGCCGACGGACGAGAAGTGATGGCAATAGCTCAGCTTGACTTTGTCAAGTTGAGCTAAAAATACATATCAGCCTGACATAACATGTAATTACTTCAATTTTTAATGTCACTTTTCAGACCCTGATCATTTCTATTTTAGTAGAGTTAAGATTTCCAACATGTTTGTTTTATATCTATTTCATTTGTTTATTTACAAAAAAATAATAAATCGAAGTTGAAAATAAAAAAAAAATAAATATTCAATTTGTGTTTGTTATTTTTCATCTTTTATCCATAAGAATCACTCCTGGAGGACGGTTTGTGCCAAACTTTTAGAGGAAGGTCATAATAAAGAATGAACACAAATGAACATAATCGAAAACAAGCGAACATAAATAAAACAAGAGGCCACAGGGGGCCTGAGGGCACTCACTTGACATGGTAGCCTAAATATAAACCAAGGGAATTGATTTTAACAAGTTGCATCTGCCCCTCCTGAGAAAAGCTTATACCAAATATCCAAAGATTCTGACTGATGGATCTGAAAAAAAAGCTTTTTAAAGAATATTCCTCATACTGAACTAAGTTATAATTCGGGCTACCACAGGGAGCTCAAATATTAACCTAGGCACTCAATTTGAACAAACTAGAATCTCACCCACAAGAGATGCTGTATACCAAATGTGAAAGCATTCTGACTGGTGGATCTGAATCCAGGGACTTGGCTTGAACAAACTTGAATCTCACCTCCCTAAGAATTCTGTATGCCAAATATAAAAAGATTCTGACTACTGGATCTGAAGAAAAATATTTTTAAAGAATATTCCTCATGTTGAACTAAGTTATAATTCAGGCGCTTACAGGGAGCCCAAATATTAACCCAGGGACTTGGCTTGAGCA
The DNA here is from genome assembly GCA_031216915.1 of Pictodentalium vernedei. NCBI lineage: Eukaryota > Metazoa > Mollusca > Scaphopoda > Dentaliida > Dentaliidae > Pictodentalium > Pictodentalium vernedei. The sequence goes on from CM062289.1 coordinate 153,845,086, forward strand.
GACATAAATCTCACCCCACTAAGGATGCTGCATACCAAATATCAGAAGATTCTGATTTGTGGAATGGAAGAAGAAGATCTTTAAAGAATATTCCTCATATTGCACTAATCTGAACATTTGGGCTCCCAGAGAGCCCAAATATAGACCTAGGGATTTGATTTCAACAAACATGTGAATGAATCTTCCCAAGATGTTATATGTGAAATATGAAAGCCTTTGGAGCAGTGGTTTGGGAGAAGAAGATTTCTTAATGTTTTTCCCATTACTCACAGTGTTAAAAAATGATGACTCAGCATTTGTTCAAAGTGCTGAAAAAGTACCCTATGATAAAACCAAAGGCAATTTTTTTTGGACCATTCCTTTCTGCAGTTCCTAAGGAAGCTTCACACAAAATAAAAATTTTCAGTGCTATGTAGTTTTGGAGATATGGGAGTTTTAAATTTTGTTCTATTTTTAGCTCCTGCAGTTTCCATGGGGTGCCCGGAAAATTTGGGGGGGGGGGGGGGCATAAATTAGGTACTTATGACCCAATAAGCCCTCATATCAAATCTGGTTCAAATCGGCCTCTCAGTTCGGAAAATAGAAATTTTGGTACAATTCGGGCTTCCACAGGAAGCCCAAATATGGAATTGGCTTTTACCAACTTATATCTCACCTCCCTGAGAATACTGTTTATCAAATATCAAATAATCCTTACTGGTGGATGTAAAGAAGATTTTTGAAGAACATTCATCATACTGAACTAAGTTATAATTCTGGCTCCCACAGGGAACCCAAATATGAACCCAGAGACTTGGCTTGAACAAACTTGAATTTCACCCCCCTAAGGATTCTGCATACCAAATATCAAAACATTCCGACTGCTGGATCTGAAGAAGAAAAAGATTTTTAAAGAAAATTCCTCATTTTGAATTAAGTTATAATTCGGCTCATGCACGGCACAGCGATCCCAAATATGAACCCAGGGACTTGGCTTGAACAAACTTTAATCTCCCCCCCCCCCCAAGGATCCAGCATACCAAATATCAAAAGATTGTGATTGGTGGATCTGAAGAAGATTTTTAAAGAATATTCCTCATTCTTCACTAATTTAAACATTTGGGCTCCCATAGAGAGCCCAAAAATGGACCCAGAGATTTGATTTCAATAAAGGTGTGAAACACTCTTCCAAAGATGTAGTATGTGAAATTTGAAAACTTTTGGAGCAGTGGTTTGGGAGAAGAAGAGTCCTAAATGTTTTCCCCAATACCCACGAAAAATGCTTGTTCAGCAGTTTTTCAAAGTCTCGAAAAGTACCCCATGAAAAAACTATTTGGGACCATTCTATTCTGTTGGACCTAAGGAAGCTTCACACCAAATAAGAATTCTCAGTGCTGTGCAGTTTTGGAGATATGGGCGTTTGAAATTTTTTCTATTTTTAGCTCCTGCGGTTCCCATGGGACAACGGGAAAATTATTTTTGCATAAATTAAGTACTTATGACCCAATAAGCCCTCATATCAATTTTGGTTCAAATCAGCCTCTCGGTTTGGAAAATAGAAATTTGGGGCAGGGCAAGAATTTTTGCCCCTCCCATAACGATGGCAAATATAGCCCAACAAACATCTATTGAACAAATCTGAGTCTACACATCAAAAGGAAGCTGCACACCCAATATCATGTCTCTGCTACTGCTGGTTCATGAGAAGATGATTTTTCAAGATTTACGCATACCTTTTGGGTGTGGCCCTACTGAGGGGCAGGGCAACTTTATTTGAACAAAATCAAAATGCGATGTCATAACAATCAAGCATCTCAAATTTCACTTAAATTGGTTCAGCGGTTTTGGAGGAGAAGACGCAAACACTTTGTTCACGGACAACGGGCGGTGAGTGATCACTATAGCTCACCATGATTGTAAGTCAGGTGAGCTAAAAAAAGGGGGACAACATAAGTTAATAAAGGCTTAAAAGGGGTAGAGGATGTGTGTACTGGTATATTTTACTCAAGTGGAAAATTTATCTGCTTCTGATGAGTATTTTGATGATTAAGAGGATTTAAAATGGCTTGCATGGTGCAGAACCTGTGTTCGTTAATTCGTCCATGTTGACCAACCTACTGTACTAAGTAATGAACATAAGAGGCAACAGTGGGTAATTAATTGGCAGTCAAATTGGAGAGTAAACTGATCCAAACTATATGTTATCATTTATTTATCAAATTTGAACATGTTTGAAGCGTCAACAATCGCTTCGATGTCGTCTGTTACTTTTTGCTTGTATTGGCTATAAAATAATTAATAACCCGTTATCATTCATTAACATAACAAAAAGGTCTGCTTGTCATTGAACTTCAGTCATCTCTGAATAATGAACTATGCTTTCCGGAACTTATTTCGATGGTGATGTTTTTCTCCAACAAGTACAATATTACTAAATGGTGCTCCTTTCATAACCTCTTATCGATTCAGCGAAAAAAATTTCCTCTTTCAAGTTTATCACTTGGGAATCCATGCACACTGTGCACAGTGCATTGACCGGAACTTATTTTCATATGAAACAGTTTTCGAGGACTTTTGTTTTTCGATGTGCTATACATTTTGAACAATATCACAGCGTTTTAAGCCATACCCATGAGCTTTGAATAAATGACAGGGAAAATTATAAAATTGTAGTCTATTTATTAATTTCCGATCACAATCAACATTGGGAAAATCTGAAATAAAGAAAAGAATTTGAAATGGAAACTGCGAGTTTGATTTTCACACGCCTGCATTTTATGTTCCTGGCGTCACTGAACTTAAAGGTGAATTAAGGGCCACCATTATCGCCCGCCTGGAGTGATTTAAGGTGGGCGGTAGTACATGTAGCTTGTCTGCATTTTTCAAAGGCCATTCCTAGCCTACTTACCGAGAACAAATGAAACTACATGCAGTCAGTGTTAATTAACAGTCACAATCTTATTCTCGGCGAGTAGTCTCTTCTCGGTTTGGCAGCGAATACGAAATTGATAAATTATCCCCATCACCAAAGGCTGAGTCAGTCTAAAAGCTCTAACTTTGACTTTTCCTATTTTTTATACAACACAGAGTACCTATATGCTATAACAATTAAGGGGCAATATAAGTAATGGAATTTTGTTTATTTTGAAATTCTTACCTCTCATACATGTATTCCTTCATTTCAGATTAAATATACACAAATTATACATCAAAATGAAGGTTGGGATGTATAGAACACAAAAAACAAATGCAATCAACTCATAGAGTTGACAGCAGGCACCACTGGTTCCCAGAAGTCTGCTATCGTATTCGCACCAGAACTGACAATAAAATAATATTTCGCAAGAACTCGTGGCCGAATGTGCTTCAGATGTTCAATAACAAAACTAGGCATTCAAAACGCTTTCGAGTGCAGCGATAGGACTGCATTTTGGAAAAGGACAACACTGTCTGCATTTTTTTATTCGAGATGGGTTCCATGCTCGACAGACATGCGCAAATCATTCGATACCACAAATTTCCATCGAAAAACAAAATCGTAATTATTCAACAGGTATCATGATACCTTGCATTGAATATGGCAACTGTACAATCTCTATCTAATAACGGTACTGTATGAAGGCGATCTTTTTCATTATTTGATTTTAGACGGCATTGTTTTTACATGTATTTTCCGTTCGATGACATCGACCGGAAATTGAAAGTATACTGAAACGTAAACAAAAGCAAAGGCTTCGGAATTTACCCCCATGCAGCTCTGTTGCCGTGTTTTGAAGAATTTTGATCCCCTAGCTTTGTTGTTGGATATGTAAAGCACATTTGGCCACAAGTTGTTTTTGTGAAATATTATTTTAAATAATCAGTTGTGGTGCGAATACGGCAGCAGACTTCCAGGAACCAGTGGTGCCTACAGTGGACTCTATGAGTTGATTACACATGTGTTTCGTGTTCCTACAATCTCAATCTTCATTTTGATGTAGTTCAGCGATCTGAACATAGTGGCTACCCCTCTACGTTCAGATTCTTCCCATTCAATCCTATAGAAAAAGTTCCCATCAAGTTTTTATGGGAACTCAAAACTCGAAATTAGGAATATATATCAAGCTTTCACCCTTATTACCGGCTGCAATCGATAGTACACGTATTTCCTTACATTTGGGAAGAGTTTATTAATCCAAACTAGGTTTTATCCTTTAAATGTTGTCATTTGTGTTCTCGTGAGGCGGCGACGGAGATTTCAAAATCGGCCATGTTGTTGTTTAAATATAAAACATAACCCGATAACCCGGTAATGGCGCCGAAACGAATGACCTTTTCATCGATGCGGAATAGGAAATTCGATCGCAATTGTGCAGAATGGGTTTGATAATCTGCTCTGTGCGAATGCGCCCGAGGTTGATGGCCTCCTCTTCGCGAATGAGATCAAATTTCCTATTCTGCATCGATGAAAAGGTCTATTCATTTCGGCGCCATTACCGGGTTATCGTTTTTACTGTTTTATATTTAAACAACAACATGGCCGATTTTGAAATCTCTGTCGTCGCCTCACGAGAACACAAATGACGACATTTAAAGGATAAAACCTAGTTTGGATTAATAAACTCTTCCCAAATGTAAGGAAATACGTGTACTATCGATTGCAGCCGGTAATAAGGGTGAAAGCTTGATATATATTCCTAATTTCGAGTTTTGAGTTCCCATAAAAACTTGATGGGAACTTTTTCTATAGGATTGAATGGGAAGAATCTGAACGTAGAGGGGTAGCCACTACGTTCAGATCGCTGAACTACATTTTGATGTAATTTTGTGTATATTTAATTTGAATTGAAGGAATATCAGAGGTGAGAATTTTCAAAATAAACAAAATTTCATTACTTATATAGGCCCTTAATATTTATTTTTGCCTTTATTTATTATTTTAATTTGTTCTCGATCAGTAGTCTTACCCCCAGTATTTGGTTAGACGCAATTTGATATTTTTGTACCGAAAATTGCGAAATGCCAAAAGTAACATCAAATTTTGGGTAAAGGTGTAGAATAGGGGACTTTTCGTTTTTTTAAAAAAATAACGCTTTTTTCGCTATTTTTTCTCTGTTTTCTTAAAGTAAACTATATTTTGAACAAAATGACACAAAATCACATACTTTTATCGTTTTTTAAAAGAAACATTAACGATTTTATTGTGACAGCGCCGTCGAACTCACTGCAATCGCTCCGTTCCATTATCGCTATCATATGGGGAGAGTTTAGTAATTGAAATGTCGGCTGACAAACCCTGTCCCCTCACTAAACTGACTCTAGATCAAATTTTAGGGTCAGTCTAGTAAGGGCCAGGGTTAGCTTACCGATTAGCTCAACCTGGTCCTAACTGAACTGACCTTAAGGGCCTATATAAGTAATGGAATTTTGTTTATTTTGAAATTCTCACCTCTCATATTCCTTCAATTCAGATTAAATATACACAAATTATACATCAAAATGAAGGTTGGGATGTGTAGAACACGAAACACATATGTAATCAACTCATAGAGTCGACTGTGGGCACCACTGGTTCCTGGAAGTCTGCTACCGTATTCGCACCAGAACTGATAATAAAATAATATTTCGTCAGAACAACTTGTGGCCAAATGTGCTTCATATATCCAAGAACAAAGCTAGGCATTCAAAACACTTTCGAATACAGCGATAGAACAGCATTTTGGAAAAGGACAACACTGTCTGCATTTTTTATTGAAGATGGTTTCCATGCTCGACAGACATGCGCAAATCACTCGTTACCACGAATTTCCATCAAAAAACAAAATCGTAATTCCAAGAAATTTTAACAGGTATCATGATACCTTGCATTGAATATGGGGACTGTGTAATCTCTATCTAATAACAGTGTACTGTATGAAGGCGATCTTTTTTATTATTTGATTTTAGACGGCGTTGTTTTTACATGCTTTTTCTGTCCGATGACATCGGCCGGAAATCGAAAGTATACTCATACGTAAACAAAAGCAAAAGCGTTGGAATTTTCCCCAATGCAGCTCTGTCGCCGTGTTTTGAAGAATTTTTATCCCCTAGCTTTGTTCTTGGATATGTAACGCACATTTGGCCACAAGTTGTTTCCGTGAAATATTATTAAATTATCAGTTCTGGTGCGAATACGGCAGCAGACTTCCAGGAACCAGTGGTGCCTACAGTCGACTCTATGAGTTGATTACACATGTGTTCCGTATTCTATACATCCCAACCTTCATTTTGATGTACATTTTGTGTATATTTAATTTGAATTGAAGGAATATCGGAGGTGAGAATATTCAAAATAAACAAAATTTCATTACTTATATAGGCCCTTAAATCGAGGAACACGCACACAAGCGAAGCACACCTGCTAAAATGCACACAAGCAAAGTGCACCTGCTATCATATAGAATGATTTCTCACCTGTGACGTCACTCGTAACAACGAATGAAAACAACAGATGCTGCGATATTTTCAGCGATTGAAACAAATGGCAACTGAGAAACTAGCAATTCAACAGGATTTAAAATCTATTTTCTGACATGTTAAAACATGATAGAGGTACCTAATTTTGTGTCATTTTGTTTAGAATATAGTTTACTTTAAGAAAACAGAGAAAAAATAGCGAGAAAATCGTTATTTTAAACAAAAAACGAAAAGTCCCCTATTCTACACCTTTAGGCTTTACCAAATTTTGTTCAATTTGTTGAGTATCAAAAATTCTTCACCTTTATGGCTTTATTCAATGTTGAAACTAAGATCAATCTTCTTCGCTACTTTTTTCTAGATGTTTAAAATAAGACCAAGACTATCCCAAATTCTGAAATATTTTCGTTTTGCAGCCTTTTTCCCCCAAAACGACTGGCGTCGCATGTGATCATGAAGAAGTATTCTCCCTTCGAAAACCTTCACAAAAACCGATCTCGAGGAAGTATGTGGGCTGACGCCTTTTGGAGAATGTCGTCGAATATCGGAGGAGTGTTCTCCCTTACAACACATTTTACAAAAAGTAATCTGGAGAGCAAGGAAGTCAACTGAAGCCTCTTGGCATGGGGTCTGGACTTCACTTTTAGCCGAAAATACGTTTCGCCGACAGAAAAGACTAGTCGCCGGAAAATATCAGACAGTCGCCGAAAGTAAATTTTTCTGTGAAATGTCTTATATTTTCTGCGTATTATTTTTTTCGATGTAGTGTTTTTCAGGATGCCTAGGAAGTAACAAACAACAACGAATGCCAGTAACTTCGACCCACTGTAATTTCAACCCAAAGTAACTTCGACCCAAAGTAATTTCGAACGAATTTCGGTAACTTCGACACACTATTTTCCCCAACTCAAGAGCCCTCCCACTGACCACAGTGGCAATAAGCCTTTAATGAGACAATCGCCTCAATGGGATTACCTTCCAGGAACAGAATCAAACAGTTAAAGATTTATATAAGCCTTCTGATGTTCCCAATTGCACGTCATTTTTCCATCACCCGCCATCATCCAGACCTCTGACTTTAGAGTGACGAGACCTCAATTAGCTGCGTGATGGATTTCCTCACACTTTAAAAAAGGACACCTTGACAACTTCGCAGGGCCTCATACACAGGTCCACACCAGAGGAAGGGTAAGAAATGATGAGGGGGAGGGGGGACTAAAAGTCGAATGTTCGCAGGTAGCAGGCGATAAAATATCAGTGACTTGAGTTTTGTGATACTTAAAACTGAATCTTATTAAATTCAGTTCGATCCGGATGGGTAAATTTTCGATAGGTCGGTAGTCCGGGTGGATCGATCCACTCAGCAATACCTCGACTACATCAACACAGAGCTGGACAAAAACTTCCAATTTATGATCCTGGACTGCATCAGCAAAAAGCCGAAGTGACTAGAGGCCGACTTGACTTGGGGCCGAAGTGACTGGATACCACAGACAGTACCGACACTACAAAAACAGAGATCAGACGTTCCACCAATACTTCCTCCTTCAACACGCCTAGACATGTGACATCCAATCATATACAATTACCGAGGGTCGAAAGGGGCTTGACCCCCATACCGTCCCTGCGTGCCTTCGGCGCGCGAAACCATTCCTTCCGCAGTTCCACCAATACATTCTCTCCTGCTAAATCCGGTGAGTAGTCTGTTCTCGGTGTAAATACAGAATTAATAAATAATTCTCATCACATAGACTTTAATTTTTTTTTTTAAATATAGCAACAGAATTCCCATCACCATTTACCAGAGCTTTGGACCTGGAAGTCATAGACTTGGCTGGTTTAAAATTGTCTGTTCTTTTGTCGCCTACTGGTACATACAATTTCTATCACCATTTAACAGGCTTTGGACCTGCAAGTCATACGTGTAGACTTGGCTGGTTTATTATTAGGTCGACCAATCACGGTCGAAGCACCATGTATTGTCCAGGCTGAGGAATATGCTGCACGACGTTCGGCCTTGGCACATGACACAATGTCGGCATCGATGCTTGGACTGATGTCAGGTATCCTTGTATTTCTGTGAGCCTCCTCGTAAAAAGACTTATTCAAAGCCAACTCAACGAAGGTACGAACTCTCAGTTCCGTGGAACGAGACTCATCTCCAAACAAAGCAACCAATATGGCATTAAATAGACAGCTTCCATTCCCAGTCACCGAAATTGCAACAGAGTCTTTCCACTGAGGACCGAGAAGCTGGCGGGCAAATTTATCCTGGTATTTATTTATTTATTTATTTATTTATTTATTGGTGCTTAAGGTCACATATTTCTGCACAATGGCTAACCATAACCATGACAGTTTGACGGTTAGAGGAAGCCGGAGTACCCGGAGAGAACCACCGAGCAACGGCGAGCAACTGTCAGCTCCCCAACATATCAACTCCACACAAGCAAGGTTAGCATTGGTTGAAGACAGGTGCACCATCGACGTGCAATACGCCTTAGTACACAGCGTCACCGTGCCCCCACGTGGGCAGTGAGGGTGAAGTGTCTTGCCCAAGGACACTATGCGGTTGCCGCAGGTGGGATTCGAACCGAGGACCTCTCGGCTTGCAGCCTGCACCTCTACCAACTGAGCCACCGCGCCCCTTTTATCCTGGTAATATCTCCTCATAGGATGGTAGTGATGTATGTCAGTGGCCTTTATTGTCTGGCTTTCATTGCGCAAGAAGATTTTCTCCCGGCTTGCAGCATCAAAAAATGACTCATTGTTGATCGCTGCTGTGAGCTTCAAGTGAGAATCTTCCCAGTCAAAAGAACCCGACTTGTACAAGCAACTCAGACAAATGCGACCCATGGAAGACTTGGACAAATGAGAAAACTAGCTCCTTAGCTTTCAGTTTCTCACACTCCAAGTGATAACAACAATCACAAATATCACCAGCTATGCTTCTGATTTTGTGGCACTCTTCACCACAAACTCCACATGGATACAGCGGTTTGGAAAATTTGTACATAATATAGACTAGATACTTTTATTTTCATTTTCAAATTTTGTTTTGTTCTCGGCAAGTAGCCTCTTCTCGGTTCCGCGCCGAATGTGGGAATTAATAAATACTCCCATTTACCGTAGACCTGGCTGGTTTAGAATTGACAGAGACAGATTATACTTGAATGTTGTAATTGGTGGCTAGATATTATTTGGATATTTGCTGGGTTGACATGATAAAGTTACATTCTGTTAGTTTTTTATCATTTTTCTTAGAGGAAAAAAACTTCGGCGAAGTGGTTTTTTTCAAAATTTTATGTTTCGGCGAACCGTCTTTTTCGGCGAAATGTACTTTCGGCGAAAAGTCCAGGATCCCTTGGCATATATTGTGCGAATGTCGGCGTTTTCGCCACCCGGCGATTTCGCCACAGGAGCCCTTTCGCCACCGAGCGTTTTCGCCACCGAGCGATGCGATTTCGTCCACTTAGGATATACTAGAAGAGAGGGGAGGTACAATAGACAAAAACATAACAGTGGTTTATATAATTTTATTCTCTTCTTATATTTTTGGAAAACATTAAATGGTATAAATATATATTGAATCTCAAATTTTATGTAGGCCGACAGTGGAATAATGAAGATATATGAGATAAATTTTATTTACAGTTATCATGGTTAAAATAAATTAATTAATTAAATGAAATTAAATTTTAAATATCTGTTGACAAGAGTCCTTTTGGGGAATAAATCTTGGCACATTCACGCAGAAAAGAGCATGTTGAAAGCAACTGATCGTAATATTCGGCCCCAAGCTACATTAGTTGCCCTTGTATTTCTCTAATTTCTTTCCTTTGCTGTTTTCGCAATTTCCCTTCAGACACCATTTTAACATTGACAGATAGTTTCTTCGTTTCTTGGAACAGGATAGTTAAAGGTAGATAAAAACGTAGGTTTCTCCGAAAACGAAGAAAGAAACACAAGCTTTAATTAAAGATCACTAAAATCTGTTACTGATCATTCATAACTAATAAATTCATAATAATATATAATAACACTTTGGCCAGCCGCTGATTTTTGAGTTCCCAAATCTCATTAGAGCTTCCTTTGCTTTTTACTGGAGTTTTGGCCCTGATCGTCACTGTAATCAAGTTGTGATCACTATCCACCTCCATTTTACCCTCATCAGCCACTTCTATACCCCTATCACCTCCCTCCATAAATTAATATCTGTGAGGATGTAGTCGATTATTGATTTTCTGTCGTTCCTCTCCCAGGTCCATTTCCCTTACACCTCGCGTCCCTGTTCAGAATCTTCAGACCGAGCTCATTTGTGAAGTTCAACAGCTTCCTTCCATTCCTGTTGACTTTATTGTCCCCACCCTCTATGCCTTCTTCATCATTACCTATGTGGCCATTAAAGTCACCCATCAGAATTATACCGAGCCCCTTGTTTTGTAATTCGGTGATATTGGACCTTAGTGTTGAGTATATCGAATCATTCCATTCGGGTTTGCTTCCCTCCACCGCACAATACACAACCCCAAGGGCAATACTTTTGTTTTTCAGTGGTCCTTACCCATCCAATTTCTTTCGATACCTCAGCCGGGGTGCTGATGTTTTCCAGGTCTGTGATCAGCGATGGTTTTAAATCCTCTTTAATATACATACCTACCCCCCCCCCCCCTTTTTTTCTGGCCTTCCGTTCGCCCTACACCTATCCATACGTACCCCCTTACTTGGTCTACCCGTTCCTCGTGTCTTACCCACGTTTCGCTTAAGCCCATGGCATCAAACTCCTCTGCCTCAATCAATGTAGCAATTTCACTTACTTTCCGGTGGAGACCCTGGATGTTGCTATAACCCACTTTCAGGGTGTCAAGGTTCATTGGCTTCCGCCTACTGGTCCCATTATTATCTAGTCCCTGTATGTTTGTATATCCTACTTTGTGTACCTGTGCTTTCCTTGGGAAGCTATTCCTATTGATTTGGATTTTTGGTCCCTTTTCCTTATCCCCCTTGTCCCATTTTTTACACCTATGGTTCGTGACACATTTTCTGTGATTATCCCCCCCCCCCTCTCACTGACCACCCCCCCTCCCCTCCCTATACCAAAAAGGCTCCACCACCTGCAACATATTTCTTCCTAAAACCTCTGTACCCCTTGTGCTAAGATGGAGACCATCTCTTCCATATAGGTCATTTCTGCCCCAAAACGATCCCCTATTGTCTACAAATGGTATCCCAAGTTCCTTACATACCCCCCCCCCCCCCCCCATTCCTCGTTGGTCCCAATGATCCGCGAATTACGCTCGCCCCCCCCCACCCACCCACCCCCACCACCACCTAGTACTGGGAGAAGCCCCGAGACCACTCCCTGTGCATTCTTGGCATTCAGTTGAGTTATTAAGTCCTTGTAAGTCTCAATAAGCTGAACTGATTTTTTCTCCCTGATGTTGTTGGTCCCCACGTGTACAACAACCACTGGGTCTGGGCCTGACCCCTTTACTAATCCACCCACTCTGTCCCCTAGGTCCTCCACCCTAGCCCCCGGAAAGCACAAATTGGTCCTGTTGACACTGTCGGGCCCACACACCACCCTATCCAACCCCCGCACTATACTACTCCCTGCAACCTCCAACTGCCTCTTCCTGTCCTTTCCTGTCCTCTTTCCCGTCCTACTACCCCTGTTATCACCTCTGTCCCCACTGGGCCGGCTCGCAATCTTGAACTTCGCCACACTAACCCCCATGCCTACCTCCACCTCCACCTCTTCAGACCCAACCTGCTCCTCAGAATTCTCGAAATTACCTAACACACTGAATCTATTTTGGACACTGCACCCCACCTTCTGCCCATTCCCACTACAAGCCACCTTGTCCTCGTTTACCACCTTCCTAACCTTCCCTCTGACTCCTGTTCTGACAGACTCCACATGGTCATCGCTATCTCCCTCACTATCCGATTCTAAAAGAATACGCCTTTTCGCCCCCCGACTCACACTACTAGTCTGGGAATTTGACACTCTAGCGCCTACTTCTCCTCTACCCTCAACCCGACGCACCTTCCTATTCCCAAAAGACCAACTATCCACGTCAAAAGTCCGCTTCTTACTACCCACCTCCTTCCATCCCCATCGAATGCCACCCTAACTGGGGTAACACCAGACTTTCCTGCCCTCCCCAGATTCCCCCTCACCACCTGCACCTCTTCCTCCAACTTCACATATGCCTCTAGCAGCTGCATTAGCTCTACGCAGATGGCACACATCCCCAACTCCCCCAGCTCACAACCATCCACATACACCATATGGCAGTGCCTACACACATCCGACCGCTGGCCGTCCGTTGGTTACTCACTAGCAGTAGCACCCCCTGTGCTGGCCTCAACCACTCCCCCCACCTGGACACCTATACTAACCGTTTCTGCCCTGCTGCTCTGAACCTCTCGCGTCACGAAACACTTACCATCCATAGCCAAAATTAGAATGAGAAGCTTGAATTTTAAAAAGCGGTCGAACTCGTAAACAAAACAAAAAACAAAACACCGAAAATGACCCGCGCGAAGATAGGGGACACGCCACTGATATCCGATAAAGAAACTAAACAAAACACTAATATAACTATCTTTTATTAAAAATCACATCTATACAGCTCTAAAACAATATATATATATATATATATATCTACAGAACACCTGGAAGAAAAATATAGATACTTGAGCTAACTTTTGACAACTGAATCGAAATACCCACTGTTGGTTTGGATATGGACACAGAGACTTATATATATAGCTTATTACTAGACATTTTTTATTTAGACATTACGATTAGGCCTAATCATTTATTTGTATTTTGAATGATATATTTTACAGATAAATATAAATGTGTGAATATTATCCCACCTTGGATGATCGTTGGTTCAGGGAGCTATGATATCCTTCACAATCAATACTATGGAGATAAGCCTAAAACAGGGGTGTATCCTTTCTCCAATTCTTTTTGCATTGTACATCAAAGGTTTAGGAGATGAACTCCTGCATAGTGACGCTGGGGTGGGGGGGGGGGGGGGGGTAGCAGTTGGGGGCTTGAAGATCCCAGGGCTATTTTTTGCAGACGATATGGTGCTAGTGTCAGAAACCGAAGAGAGGCTAGCGAAAATGCTGGGAATTGTTGGGAAATATGAGATCAAATGGAGACTCGAACTTAATGAAAGCAAGAGCAAAGTTATACATGTGGGCCGCAAAATGAACCCCACTCGAAGGTGGAGAGTTGGGGAATTCTGTATTCCGGAAGGTAGCAGCAAACGTCTTAGCGTAGGAGAGATAGGTGATTACGAGTATCTGGGGGTAAATATAAATATCACAGAAAGAGGCATCTACCGAAACCACACAAACACATTGATTCTGAAGGGGAGGCGAATCCTTAACCAAATGAAACGTACAGGGAGAAACAGTTCCAATAAGGGTTTCGTGTGGAAAACTATTTGGGAAATGGAGGGTCTGCCAAGTATAACATATGGTACGGAAGTGGTACCCCTGAACCAGACGGCTGTAAAGATCTTGGAAAGCCTGCAGAACGATGCAGGCCAATGGATAACGGGATCGAGTAATGCCGCAGCACTAGAAAAAAAATCAGGGGTGCGCTTGGGTGGATTAGGATCAAGGACAGGACAGACTTATTGAAACTCGGTTATCTTAATTATTTGGTAAATCTCTCCGATAGCCGATGGTGCAAAGTAATGTTCCAGAGAATTTTCAACTCAAATATTAAGACAGGGTCGATCGTCCAAGTGAGGGAGCTAATAGAGAACTACTCATTGGAGATCTCGGACATAGACGTTGGGGCAAACCAGGGTAAAAAGAAATCGTCAGAGAAAGGGTAATGGAGGATGGTAACCTTAATTGGTGAGAGGGGGTCAAATCAAAGAGGTCTTTGGGTGGCCTGCGTGATAAAGAGAAGCCTGGTTTTGAAGAATACCTTGGTGGCACCTTTTTTTTTGGGGGGGGGGGGGGGGTGTAACTGTTGTTCAAGCTTAGGTCGCGGTCCCTGGAGCTGAGGGGAGAAATTGGGGAAAACAGTGAAAAGGAGTGCCAGATGTGTAATTTGGGCGTGGTGGAGACCCTGGGTAGCACTTTCTTCTAGAATGCCCACAATACCAGTCTAAAAGAATAAGATTCACTGGGAGTATAATGGGGAAGTGGGATGGGAGAATGAAGGACATGTGGTTAGTGAGAAACTCAAAGGAGAGGGTTAATATGCTAATCGGAGAGATTGGGAAGAATGGGGTGTCGTCAATCAGTTCGTCTTCGAGTGTTGGGAGGAGAGATGAAGCGTGTGAATAGGGAGGCAGTTGGGAGTACAGAGGTAACCAAGGCCTTCTCCCCCGAGAACCGCGACAAATCAGCGGCCGGCAAAAGTGTTATTAATGTTATTATTATATTATTATTACTCTGCGATAACCGACCATGCCCCCACACTCCAAATGTTGCTTTCTAGCCATGTGGTCTTCATATACTCCCTAAACTCCAAAAGAATACGCAGCATTGGGAGAAATGTTATCACAGTAAGTCAATCGTTGCAAAGGCCAATCGTCCAAACAACCAATGCACACAAATTATAATCCACTCCCACTGTACCTCGAAGAGGTATGTAGGGAAAATATCACAGGAAATAATGCGGCAATACCAAAAGAAGTTTCTGAACGTTTCATAGAGGAAAACTCATTTCGCATACAAGACGTTTCGTAGACAAGTCATTTCGTGAAAAGACTATTTCGTAAATTCCTCGAAAAACTAATGGAACAATGGGATGGAAGCAAGATAGATAAGTGGATGAGGCATGATATGAGGGGAAGTGGCAGTGTCTAAGCTGGGGAGGTTGAGAATGCGTCAATGCGGGAAATAATAAAAGAGTTTGAGGTCAGAATGTTGGGAAATTATGTGAGAGTGGAAGGAGTGACTAGGCTGGTGACAGGGGTTGATGCAGAAGGCTTCCTCGTTAGATGACCGCGGCACATCAGCGAAAAGCCAAAGAATTATTATTATTATTATTATTATTATTTAGACGCGGTGGAACATTTCGTAGAAAACAATGGACGTTTTGTAGGATATTTATTTCAATTTAACTAATTGTTTGTGTCTCTGTGCATTTCATTCACCGGTTGTTGTATTTAAACAATATTGATAATTAATTGTAATTATTAATTATACACACGAGTCATGCGTACACAGTTCTGATATGGTATCATCAGCTCTTTGTTGTGTAAACAATGAGAAGAAAAAAATCAATTCAAACACCGAATTAAAATCTTTGAAAAACAAAATTGATCGCCAATGAATAGCCATTAGGGCACCGGTATATGGCAAAAAAAGAAGAAAGAACAAAAAACCGCCACAATGTAGCACACTCACAAACAAGGCCTTTTTTCTTTTTATCGTTCTTTTCTTTTTTTGTTGGGGAGGGTGGCCACGTTTTGTAAAAGTGACCTGGGACCAATACTATAAAACTTTTACAATTGTATTTTCTAGAATTCTATTTTCTACTTATTAATATAACTGACTAAAATTAATCATTAACATTTTAAAAGACATATTGCCAACTGGCAAATTGCCACATCTTTGAAAATGCCAATGGTTCATTTCAAACTATTTAACCATTTACCCAACGTAACGCCCAAAACCGGTCAGCACAACCCTCAAAAATTGCCAATTAATTTTCATTATATTTTCATTTTTTGGCTCAAAAACATAGGTTATGGCCCCTCTTTGGAACGAGCTCGTCGAGTTCGTTCCAACGAGGGGGTCATAACCTATGTTTTTCGACAAAAAATGAAAAATATTAGTTATTCAAGAATTTTGTTTGCAGGTATCGTCTGCTTTTCATATAAGGTAAAGGGTTAAAGACAAAACTAGAAAATACAATTATTGAAAATACAAGTGTAAAAGTTTTATAGTATTGGCCCCTGGTGACCATTTCCTCTGACAGTTTTATTCACTTTAATCATAGACCAAGTAGAAATTCATATAGCAGACAAATTAAATTACATTCTTATAACATACATTTTAAAAATTCATATTTTCATCATTTACTTGGCAGTGCTGTCATGTGTGATAAAGTAGAAGTTTCAAAACTGTTATTTCTAACAGAACGCGCATCTAGATCAACAGACGCTCACACACTCCTGATAAGATTTCCCCAGTAACTGAGGTAATTTTCAATCTTTTACGGATACAGATAGGGATATCAGAAATTCCAGAACAAAACCCACAAATATATAGCACATAGCATCCAACCTTCCTCAGTTGGCTTATGAATTATTACCGCAGGCATTCAAAAACAAATTTTGTAATCACTAAGAACAGACATGTCGGGGGTGGTCCCTAAACTAAAGTTTTCTATTTGGGTTTCTCTCCTTTCCAAATAGTCTGTATGACACGTCCTCCACACACACACATGACCGGTACAGTGGGATCTAAATGTTTTACCGTCACCTTAAGACAATCCGAGGTTAGGGACGTTCAGCGGGGCTCCCCAAGGCATCGGCCTCCCTTTCCGCGACCGGATATGATGCAAAAACTCGAAATTAAATAGGACCGAACGAGACGGGGCCGATCTGATCCACAAGCCGTGCCCAGTCCGTTCCACCATTCACAAACGTCTTCATTATTTACTCAGCAAATTGAAATATCAAGTAAATCATATAATTTTCAGGTTCAAGAAAGGGCAGTGTTCCATACCCACGTGGCGCGTGTGCAAATAACTGCGACGAATTCAGGGATATTGCTTGTTAAATTTGTGATAAATGATACCATTTATCATTTGAAAATCTTGGAGTCAAGAAATTTAACCTCCCCAAAAATCCACCGTGTCTTTCGATCATAATTCGGCAACCGCGTCAAAAATAAGAGAACAAACTGTTTCGACTTCCATCATGCAATGTTGAGGCAAATGGGAGAAGGGCGAAAGTTTAAAACTCCGGAAGCAGTTGTGGGGTAGTCGTTCTTGAGAGGCCATGAAGAAAAACTACACCGCAACAATACAACAAACCCAAAACGAGAAATCAGCGAATATACTGGGAAGTTCGTACAACGCGGCTATGTCAGCGTGTGCAGAAGCGGGAGGCCCTAGATCCTTCCCAACAGGATGGGCACTTCACGAAGCTAATGGGGTTATTAGAAATAATGGAACTGAAAAGGGTTACGCAAAGAAACATGACAATTTCAAAATTCTCTTTTTGGCCGAGGAGGAAAAAAATGGCACAAGAGGGGTAGAAAAAATACCCTGGAATATTCGGCTATATCGGATAAATAACATTCTTGTGTGATTTTTTTTCTTTCATGTTTCTGATGTTTTCTCAATGTTTTCGCATGTACAAACAATAAACCTTTTATAATAACACTATACCGATAGATAGGCCAATATATATATAACCTATGCACACTACGTACGCAGAATGATTTTGAATTTGGACACCCAATAGATGCATATCTGCCACTAACATTTTTCCAGACAAAGTGAAAAAATCGAGCCATTTTTATTTGGGAAAAACTGTCGAATCATCAGGGTTTTTTTTTAAAGTTTCAGGTCAATTCGTGACTGTAGGATCATGGGTGGCGCTAGGGATTTCTCGACAGGGGGCCTGACCTCTCCGACAGGGGAGCTATAATATTTGACCTCACAAACGAAAGAAAATGAGTGAAAATTGGTAAATTGGAGAGCCAAAATAGAAGCAAATTGAGTATGTTTGTTGATTATTTAACGTAAAATAAGGTCGGGAAATATTTCATCTATAAAGCCAGTTTGACGAACGACATTAAGGAATTTTGTGCCGCCGGAGGCTCACATTATTCGTGTGTATCTTCTACTGACCCATATGTCAGAACACTCATACTCGAAGACGATGTATCGTATGTAATTGTAGCAGCAGGCCAACTTTCGGTTTCAACGTCAGTTCTGCGTTTTTAGCCTTCGAATGATCAAAAAACTGGGCTAATTTGGTTTGCTGCCCGCTACCGTAGAACTGTAAAAATCATTGTAGGACACATCGACCTGCTTCGTGAAGTTCTTTATGTTTTGATTTAATGTGTCTAACTGCATAATCGTTTTGAAATATTTCGCTGCAAATAGAACACCGCACATTATAGCGGGACGCCATTGTTGTTTAGATTTCGATAGATTCCAAACTTTTACCATGACGATAACCGATGATTAGATATGGAAGTAATGGAACGCCAGTTGGATAACAACTGTCATAATGCCTTACAAAGAAGAACCATATACCTCGTTCTTGATCGACACAAGACGAGATATCTACAATCGATTGTCGGAAATTTCTCCTGAATCGGGTTTACAAGACTGTCTGATGGACTGACTAAAAATCTCCGACTAGGGGGGCTGGACCTCTCCGACGTGGCTGTGTAGGATGTAATGTGCTTTTCACCCGCTCTCCCTTTTGGTGGACCAAGTGGCAGACATGGAAAGGGCATCAACATTCATTTGACCAGAGGCAACATGTTGGCAGTTATGGTAACCTACGTGCATGGCCGTGTTCTGACCTTAACATCACGATAATTTCTGGATTTAATTTGCAGGCTAATGAAGGACGATACCTGCTTCGTCATTCTGTTTGTTTGATGGAGGTCTTGGTCTCTATGGTGGTAAGTAGTTGCCATGGGGATCGTTGGACTGGAATGGAGAGGGGGGTGTGTTCCATGATGGTATACGATTCAATGGGAGAACTTGTCAGTTCTTGTTAGGATTATATCAGGATCCTCGACTTTTCTGTGTCAGTTTTTTGTGGGAGACAATAGTGCTGCATACCGAGTCACGTCATTGGGGAGTGTTCGATTTAACTTAGGTACTAAACGCGGAAATGACAGTCAAATCAGACCATTGGGGGCAGGGAATTCCATTTTGGCTTTTTGTGTGAGGTACTACTATCACCACTTATGGGGGAGGCGGTATTACGTAGTGTTATAGGCCTGGGCACGTGGTACGTGAGTGTGTTTTGTGTAATTGTGGTACTTAATGGACCCGGATTCTTCCCGAATCCCAAATTTCTGTATGTATCATGCTCTATTCTAGGACTGGTACTGACTATTATTTGGTAATCTCCTACCCCGCCTTATACAGTCTTTTTCACTATTAACAGATTAAATTCCGACTCCATTACGATCATATAACAATTCAGACTGCACATTTTATCTTAGCACCGTCCGCTACCAGTCCATACAGAGTTGTTTTCCTTGTCTGATTCTAGACTCTTGTGATTCACGACTGGTCACACGAGGTAAAGAGCAATACAACGATTACTCGAAAGAGTGACTCCTCGTACGATACTTTGACTTACATGTGTAGTGCGCATTTGGAGATCAGTAGAAACTACTGATTTTTGGACCAACCAGTGACGACCAGCCATATGTGACTTGTATTGAAGGTACTGGTTTTACTGGACAACTTACCGAAACAGACTGCTGATATCTAATACAGTTGATACCTACTACAGATGTTGCAACTAATTTTACAACCGGCTTCTACGCCGATTCTAACTTCTACCGTTTGGTCCCTTTTACTGGCTTTTGCTAGAAATAATTATTCCTCCTATTGTCTCTCAGCAGTAGGCTACGGCCACTGTTGTGGTCCTCTTCCACTTGACCACTGCTACAGACTACCACTATCAGTTCCATGATGATGGTTTCCACTGCAACAGAAAACTAGGAACAGCTGATGAGTCGTTACAGAAGTCACCTTACTTAAGGGAAAGCTAGCACAACTGTTTGAATCATCTAAGAAATACGGTTTGCTACGTCTAGTTGGTGATTCAATGAGGGATGCCGCCATGCCGGTAGTGGGTGCCACGCATCGTGGACTTGTGACAGAGGGTATGTGCACGTGTGGTGCATACGTTATGTACAAACGGGGCATAATTAGCATTATCATATGACCACATACGATAAAAACAGGGTGTCAGTGTCCAGTCAAGTGCATGATAAGGGGGCCTAAAGTGAGGTGCTGCGAAACGTGGACGAAAGAGTGAAAGGGTTGTCCGAGAAGCCGCCGGTTTGCATGACGTCCCACACGTCTCAAGTCTTCGACCCATCTCAGAAAAATGGGGGCAATAGCCATGGACAGAACGCAGAATAGGCACGGAAATTAGGACGACGCAAGTAAGGTTCTTCAAATGAAGGGCTTCAAGTAGAAAAAAACCCTCCGAACTTTTGGCACACTGTTGTCTTTGATAATGGCATAACATTGATCTTTAGAACTGAGTATAAATACCTCGTCCACGGTTCAGCAATTATATGTAATTCTCGTATTTATATTCATAAGTCACAGCCCATTAATAATCCCACGTATAACCTATAATATATTAATAAATAACATCTTCAAATGTCGAAACACGAACAGCTCGCCCCTTGAGTGTCTCAAAGACAGAATCAGCAAAGCTAGAGCATAGTGCTGTTACCTACGTCAAACGTTATCACTGCTACCAAGACCATCCACGCCTTCTGTGGATGATTCTATAGCCATTGTTAGCGAATTAACTCCGACCGACCCCCCCCCCCCTCCCACACACACACACACACACACTCACCCCTCACAAATACACGACACACTTTTACGGAGGTCGGGCTGGGGGGGGGGGGTGCTTGGCTATAGTTCCGAGCGTGAAGGGTTAAATCCTCATCGGGGAGGGTTAGCCCTCCATCAGGAAAATCGGCCAAATTCATCGGAGAGATAAAATCATGCAAACAATACAAGGGTAGAGAGAATTCTCTAGAAGACCTTACACACGTTCTCGATAGGAATAACCCGATGGGCATATAATCACTGTCGCACGGGCAGAGTTAATTGCATTGCGCGAGTTCTGTTTTAGTCCGATACTAGAAACATCTTACATAATCACTGGTCGATACACATCTAGTCTCTGTTGCGAGTCATTTTGTATTTACTCTACTTGACATTGTGCATACAGCCATTGACCGCGCATTTCCAGAAAACATTGTAAAGTTCCCCCAAAATTTGTAAAGCGCGAACCGTGGATGACATTGGGTCCTTTATAAACATCATTGGGAAAAAAAAACTGTATGTAAAAAAAGTTAAAAACCCAACAATGCAAAACAAATTGAGATACAAAACGTACTGTACCATCTACAACGGACTAAAACGAGCTCATAAAACAGATTATTATAACACTATACTTCGAGAAAACAAACATAATAAAAAAAAACGTGGGAAATATTAAAGAAAGTAATTAATAAATCCAACCCTACCCTTACCGCCCCGTCGACATTTGTCGATGATAATGTTGAAATAACCAACGCCGAAGCAATAGCTGCCAAATTTAACTCATATTTCGTTAACATTGGCAAAAAAACTTAGTGAGGCATTGCCTCCTTCGTGTCGTCTACTTTCCTAGTATATTGAGGGAAACAGTGAAGAATCATTCTTTATATTGCCAGCTACTCCACACGAAGTAATCCAGTGCACTAAACAACTAAACCTAAGACCGAGTAGAGACCTTGAAAATATGTCCTCCAAAATGGTAAAGGAAATCATATATGAAATCGCTGAACCCTTAACACACGTAATTAACCTTTCATTCCCAACTGGCCTTGTCCCAGCGAAAATGAAAATAGCTAAAATAATACCCGTTTTCAAATCTGGCAATCAAAAACTGTAGACCCATTAGCATCTTACCAGCGTTCTCTAAAATATTTTAAAAATTGATGTATTCTAGGTTAATACATTTCCTGGAGGATAATTAGATAATTCGCCAACATCAGTTTTGTTTTAGAAAGGCACACTCAACAATACATTCGGTACTACATATTGTCAACAGTGTCGGCGAAATGAACGATCAGCCGACAAAATTCTGTACATTAGCTTCTTTTCTAGACTTCTCCAAAGCATTTAATACCATAAATCACTCGATTTTACTTAAAAAATTAGAAGTCTATGGAATCAGAGGGCATGCGAACACCTGGTTTAAACATTATCTCACAGAAAGATGTCAATCGGTATCATTCCAAAATGTCCGTTCAGGCTTTCTGGACATATATACAGGTGTTATGCAGGGGTCTATCCTTTGTCCTCTTCTTTTTATTATTTATATCAACGATATAAATTCCACGTCTATGAAAATGTTATTGTATGCCGATGACACTACTACTTACACGGCTGGCAATAACTTAGAATCAACCATAGAAGTAGCTAACAACGAACTCAACAAGGTAAACAACTGGTGTATGGCGAATAAACTCGTCCTCAACGAAAGTAAGACAAAATTTATCATCTTTCCTCCACAGGGTGATAGTTACTTGAGGATGAAAATCTGAACTTCAGGCACCATCTTTGGGTTGTCTGTAATTTATAGGGCTATTTATGCCATAAATAGAGTGAAAAGAATTCTGCCACAAAAATGCTTGAGAACTTATATTACTCTTTAATCCACAGTCACATGCTGTACGGTATTCAAATCTGGGGCACTCACCCTCAACCAGAGCGCTCACAAAACTGCAAAAGAAAGCCATCCGAATCATATCCATCAAAAAATTCAATGCACACACCGACCCACTGTTTAGAAACCACCGTATCTTAAAATTCACAGACTTGTATAAACTTCACGTTCAGCTGTTTATGCATGATTGGCATAATAAAATGTTACCTGAAAGTTTTGAGAATAGCTTTAAAATATACCTGAACCCGTCTGGTATGAACACCAGATAATCAAGTAAATTGCGCACATTTTAACCGACGACCCAATTCTCTGCTACCCTCCCCAATCATACTTTTCCTAGGACGTGGAACAATATTGAACCATTGGTTCAAAATTATCCAAGATCACTATTCAAAAAGACTATAACTGAACAATGTCTAAGTTCATATTCACTACATGTCAACTGTAACAATCCAATATGCACCGATTGTAGGTCGTAGCTCTGTTTATCTCATCGCCACCTCTCTCTTCAACTCAATCGTCATCATGTCGTCCCCTGGGTTCCAATGTGTTCTTTATGCCTGCTGACACATGGAGCACATTGGAACTCAGGGGATGGCATGCTAGAAAACATAGAATAGATTTCTCACATGACGGAAAGAACCAGTCTAACATGTCATATGCAGTATGACTATAATATCCCCTCTAATTAGTGAACACGCTGTTGTCGGGATTGCCTCGATTGTCACGTCTACATCTCGTTTTCATTTCTTTTCTTTCATTTTTCCTTCCTCTTCCTTTCTCTACTTTTTCTTTTGCTTTTTCTTTTTCATATTTTTAAAACGGGAATGGCGGGAAGACAGTCACTATAGTGGCTACGCCATCTCCCAGTGGTGCAGAAATGTAGTTCTGAAGTATGCCACCTCTATGTATAGTTTTGTTATTAACTGTATACATGTTGTACTACTGAATAAAATCAATCAAAATCATTCTTACGGAACCACATTCTTGGATCAGACGTTCTATCCTTTTTTCAACGAATGTGCCTATGTTTTTGCAGGCCAACATCTCCTGTCACAACGGGTACACAAAACATACAGCGAACGCGCACATAGAATCGCTGTCAATTTGGGTGGATTGTAAACGGGTCGGCGGAGCACACAACGCGAACGACCTCTCTCAGAGCGGCAAAATATGCCAAAAATGCGTCAACAAAGCCATGAAATCTAGTCTGTATGAAGCCAACCACTAACTAGAGCCTCTAAAGATCCTGTAATCGCTCACCTGGAACTACATATAA
The DNA here is from genome assembly GCA_031216915.1 of Pictodentalium vernedei. NCBI lineage: Eukaryota > Metazoa > Mollusca > Scaphopoda > Dentaliida > Dentaliidae > Pictodentalium > Pictodentalium vernedei. Next base: position 153,869,224 of record CM062289.1, read on the forward strand.
AATATGATTTCCCATAGGCTTTCCATGGTAACTAATTGTGGCCATGTTTGCAACATTACATCAGCATTGCATGAGGATCAATGGTAGAAGATGTCCCAGTACTAAATCACGTAAAGTTTCAAATCATTTGACTTTGTAGTTTCAGAGAGGAATATGTTTGCAAAATCCATCAATCAGAATCAGAGAATGTCTCTGGTGGCCATATTTTCCAACCAACGGGAACAAAAAGATGATCGTTTGTAGAGGGCCTCCTATAGACCATTCCTGCCAAGTTTGGTTCACGTCGTTTCAGTAGTTCCAGAGAGAAGATAAAAATGTGATTTCCCATAGGGTTTTCTATAGTAAATATAAGCCGCAATTGTGGCCATGTTTGCAACACGATCATCATTAAATGAGGCACCTTGGTAGAGGGTGTCCCAGTCATCAAACATGCAAAGTTTCAAAACATTTGGCCCTGTGGTTTCAGAGGAGATGATTTTTAAAAATCCACGAATCAGAATCAAAAAATGTTTCTGGCAGCCATGTTTTTCGATGCACGGTAACAAAAATGGGGAGCACTTGTAGAAGACCTCCCATAGACCATCCCTGCCAGATTTGTTCACGTCAGCTCAGTAGTTCCAGAAAAGAAGGTGAAAATGCGATTTCCCATAGGGTTTATATAGTAAGTATAAGCCGCAATTACGGCCATGTTTACAACCCGATCAACATTAAATGAGGATCGTTGGTAGAGGAGATCCCAGTCATCGTTTGTGTGAAGTATCAAAACATTTGGCCAGGTAGTTTCAGAGGAGAAGATTTTTCAAAATCCACCAACCAGTATCAAAGAATGCCTCTGGCGGCCATGTTTTTCAACCCACGGGATCAAAATGATGATCGTTTGTAGAGGACCTCCCATAGACTATCCCTTCCAGGTTTGTTCACGTCGGCTCAGTAGTTCCAGAGAAGAAGATGAAAATGTGATTTTCCATAGGCTTCCTATAGTAACTATAAGCCGTAATTGTGGCCATGTCTGTAACCCGATCAACATTAAATGAGGATCGTTGGTAGAGGGGGTCCCAGTCATCATTTATGTGAAGTTTCAAAACATTTGGACTTGTGGTTTCAGAGAAGATTTTTGAAAATCCACCAACCAGAATCAAAGAATGCCCCTGGAAGCCATCCGACGGGAACAAAATGAGGATCGTTTGTAGAGGACCTCCTATAGACCATTCCTGCCAAGTTTGGTTCACATCGGCTCAGCGGTTACAGAGGAGAAGATAAAAATGTGAAAAGTTTATGGACGCCTGACGACAGACACCGGATGACGGACGCCAAATGATGAAAAAAGCTCACATGGCCTTTTAGGCCAGGTGAGCTAAAAACACAAAGCGATGTGTGGGAAAGAGCGACAACTAAGGCTGGCTCCGGGTGTCAATCTATGCTTGCCCACCACTGCTCGCATCGCGCATGCAATCATATCAGTTTTTTTTGTTTTGCTGGCGATGTAAAAACTTCGTTGTATTCCAGGATACAGCGGTGTAGCCGGGGGGGGGGGGGGGGGGGGGGGTTAATTGACAACCTTATAAACAGTCATGTCTGAAATCCCAAAACTGTTCCATATTCTCTCATCCTGATATTTATTGTGTTATTTTTCTCAATTTGTGCTTTCACTTTCCGGCACTCAAGCCTTATAAAACGCAGGGGCTCCAATGGGTATGAAAAGTCCCTCCACCCCCCCCCCCTCCCGGGGAAGACTCTGTTTTCACCAATGGGGACATACACACTTAACCCAAAACGGGATTAAATAAAGCAGGAGGGACAAATATTTTTCTACCGCCACTGAAATCAGATGAAGAAGACAATATAATTTTCTGCTGCCAATGGCAAAAGAAAAATATTTTATCTCTCCACTTCATTAAGGCTTACTACACCCCGGTCAATTTGAATTTTCAACATAGAATGATGTGTTGATGTGAAACAAAGACAGCAAGAAATTAAACTGCATCAACGTTTCTAAGTGAAACAAAAAACAATCGCTGCATATAATTTTGATCCAATGACATGTTGAACAAAACGTTAACCCTTAACCTAACACGAAAAACAGACACTTGCGAACAAAATTCTTGAATAAATATTTTGATTTTTTTGCATCAAAAACTTAGCTTATGACCCCCTCATTAGAACGATCTCAACGAGTTCGTTCCGATGAGGGATCATAAGCTATGTTTGTGAGACACAAAAATGAAAAAAATAATGAAGATTGCATGATAATTTTTGTGAATAGCGCTGGTCGGTTTTGCGGTGTTACGTTGGGTAAAGGGTTAACCGGTGATAGATTATATGCCCCAGTTCACACATTACTTTGAATGCATCTTATATTCAGGAGCGTCGCTAATGGGGTGGGGTGGGTGACACCTCCTTCCAATAATTTTTCAGTCTGCAGATTTTCGTCAAGATTGGAGTTTCAGATATCGATTCGCTCTTGCTGCCAAGTTGATGTTATTCATGTACCTTCTTCCACGATCAGATTTGATACAAAGACCTGTATCACACACATACAGAGTCGATTATAGAAATGGGGCTCTGTAGTACCCGAAATCGTCCTCTAGGGGATCCAATATAACCAATTCGGAATGCTGGTACTTTATGTGGTAATCGAATAAGAAGTTACGTTACGACTACTACAAGTATTTAATTTATCCACAAATAAATTTTAAACAAGTCTCGTGTTTTTTTAAGTTATAGTCTAATCTCCATTGACTACTGACTACTAATTATATCATAAATGGACGCCTTCGACTAAAGCGTGCATTGATGATGTAGTTGGAATATGTTATTAGTCGGGACTTCAGCCATCACATTAATTAGGGACAAATCAATTTTATCCCCCCCCCCCCCAGCAGACATACCCAAGCCGATCAGTCATCTTCGCGACGCCCCGCTTATGTCTTGTGTTTGTTCTACAACAAGGCTAAGCAGTGGCGGCGCCAGGATTTCAATTTGGGGGGGGGGGGGGCTAAGTAAGATATTGGTGCCTAAGGTCGAGATGCGGGAGGCATCTCCCAAATGTCGCAGGCCTGAGCTGGAGGAGGATAGCGGATGAGGTAGTTCAGCGATCTGAACGTAGTAGCTACTACGTTCAGATCGCTGAACTAGGGAGGAGAGTGTCCCCCTCCCGTTTATCTGTGTGGAGGCGGGGGGATCTGGAGGATCTTCCCAAGAAAAATATTCATATTTGGACGCCCTGGGAGCGTTTATACAACACATGGCATGATGTGTATTGTTGTGTGCTGTTTGCGGGTGTGATATTGGGTGGGAAAGCCACGGTCAGATAGTAATTTGAAGTTTGATTTAGGTGGGGTGGGGGCGAGTGAAAGTGGTGGGCGGACCCCGAGCCCCCCCCCCCCCCCCCCCCCCCACACACACACACACATACCCCTGTGGTGCCGCCACTGAGACTAAGTAGGCCTGTGACGCTTTGTGAAGAAAACAGTTACTGTTAATTACCACTTTATCGCATCGCACGAAACATTCGCGTCGCGTCACGTGTACTGTTTTTTCGGAGAACCAACGTCACAACATCGACGTAATAATTTTATCGAAGTGGTCATTTTATGCTTCTCTCGTTCTTATTTATTAATTTTAAAACTCGTCCAAGTGAAAACAGAAATATCTTTCCAGCGGTAGCGTTCCATAGCCAACGCTGAGGATACGATTGTCCCAACACCTGATTTGAAACTGGTTATGCAGGTTTAATAATTCAACGATAAATATAGATTTTATAAGAATTGAATTAATTCGCTATGAGTGTATCGAGGCTAACCCAACATGTCAATCTGAGTTTTCTATTATTCTTTCGGAAACCTAAACTTTGAAGTAGATTTAGAACATTTCATCAATAATTTATTGATAAAATAACTTTTAGCCCACAGAAAACGACCACAACACTCTGGACTTCGCACTCACATATACTTCATCTGGAGGATACATTTAAATTATTTAACAGGTAATTATACAAGTTTGTTAAGTTTGTCAACAAATATACTTTTTCATGAGAATTTATTTCACCCCATGAATGATTGTTGATACTTGCACTGATCATCTTTTAGCGTGGAAGCAGCTTCAAACACAACATATACTAACGAAAGAGAAGTAGAGTCATCCTGTAAATATCTTCCCCGAAAAGCAAATTTTGACAATTTCCCAAGAGCGAAAGACATTTTAAATACTACAGAGAGGGTGTGGAATGTTTGAGTAGGCCTACTTAGGCTACTCAGAATGTATGTTAATACGTTTTCTAACTAAATGTAAGCTAAGTACAGGCGCTAATTTTTTTCTGGTTTCAACTCCCAATGACCGATTTTGTTTACATATGTTTGCCAATATGCAGTCTCCAATAAATTGTAACAAGGCAAATCCATACAGACTAAATAATTTCACTTCTAGAATAATATGAATTACATCCATAGCATATGAAGCCCATGAGTTGTTACATCTTCTTTTCGGAAAGAAGTCCAAATATGGGCTTCAAGCACTTTAGGGTTAGCTTCTTGCATGCTTCCCGCGGATATTCTTGCCCAGGAAAACAAATGTCCTGTCCCAAGAATAAGTATCATTTGGGTACATTTAATCATCTATTTGACAAATGATGTCTTGAGTTAAATTAATAGTTAAATATCAAGTTTTTGAGTCAACATCACTGGAGAGAATATTTAACAACACGAACACAATTTTAGCACCATACATTTGTGTAAATGTATGTTTGTTTATTTATTAATATTGGGGTTAAGGTCATTTTCAGAATGTATGACCACATTGCACCCACAATACAACTGCAGTCTGGTGTTGCCAGTTATTTATGATGTTGCTGCCTATTTTTGTATGATTTTCACCCCAGGCGCTGGTAACTGGATTCTAATATACAAGGAAAGCCGAGCATGTCTACTTCTATAAACAAGCACTTCTCCACTTCTCCATAGTCAATGTGTCGTTTCTGATAGTATTCAACACTTTCAGTTCACTTCAAGGCTGTTCTTTTCTTCTTCTTTCCAGAAATTAACAGCTCATTCTCAAAGTTCAGGGATAATTTTGGGCATCGACAGGAGCCATTTATGGGACCCTTTCCCAATGACATTTGGGCATGATTTTTTCCCAATTTTTAACCCTGAATTCACCAATCTCACTCAAACAAAAATTTAATGGGCAACAGTTACTGGTGCCCTGAACTGGGTAGTCATAAGGCCTCAGAAAACCATTGGTTTTCTGAGGCCTTATGACCACCAAGTTCTTGACACCAATTATACATTAAATTATAATTGCTTGCCTAACAAAGTCCCTAAATTCAATGGCAAATGACAAGATCTTTAGTAAATAATTTAATAGAAACTACAGAGACTGTGTGAACATGATTGCATGTGACTGTTTGTTACAAAACTCACTTGTAGTATGCATGCAGTGGCTCAGATGTCAGTCTTGGTGTTCTCTGTTCAATTTGATTGTAAAATTTCTTTGTATGTTTTTTCCCCTGAAACAAAATCCCAATTGGAGTCCTCATGACGCAAATTTTCCCAATGTCATGGGTCCCGGACTCTTTCCCAAAGAGGGCAGAATAATCCCAGAAGTTTCTTTCATAAAACTGATGAAATGTTGATTAATAATATAGAGCTAAAACTTGAAAGAGATCTTTCCAGCAATGTCATATCACTGTATCTCTTCAGCAAAAGCAAAAATGGTCAACTTTTCGTATATTCCTTCCCTATTCTGGAGTAGATTGGGGGCATTAACCCATTACCTAACATAACTCACAGAAAAAATAAATACTTGAATGACTGAAAACTGTCTTTTTTCAATAAAAACATAGATTTGAACCCTCAATGGAATGTGTTTGTGCCAATAAGGGGGTCATAAGCTATGTTTTGGGCAACAATAGAAAAGTCAATTATAATTTGGTTGACAGCTTTTGTGAATAGTGTTTGCCAATATGGATGTTATGCTGAGAAAAGGGTTAAAACTGTTCACCTTTCTTTACCTGTGAATTGGTTGCATCAGCCCATGTAATATTCAAATACAGTGGAACCCTGTTAATTGAATAGCCACTTTGCCAATGAAAATTATTCAATTAAGAGGAGTGTTTCAATTAACAGGGATTGTGTCACTTTCCAAAATTCTAGATATAAACTTATCATTTATTCTATTGTATCTTGTTTGACAGAGCTCCATGAGATCTGTCAAACAAGATATAATAGATTAAATGCCTGTATTGGATGTACTGAGGTCAAATAGGTCTATAAACAAAGAAAAACTGGGGAGAGTCAGTGTAATTTCTCGACAGGTTACCAGTACAAGATTTTTTATTCAATTAAAAGGAGTTTACTCTATAACCTATATTCAGTTAACAGGTCAAATTACTGGAGGCATGGTTAATGGTTTCATGTTGGGAAATTATATTCAATTAACAGGGTTATTCAATTAACAGATATCAAATTAAGTGGGCTCCGATATATAGATATTGAGCAGTTAAAAAAATTCAACAAAACCACATCATGTTACCCCTCATGAGCTCATTCCAATGCAGTGTCACATAATGTGATTTTGACTTTTTTATTTATTTATTGGTATTTAACCCTTAAAACATAGGTTATGACCCATCATTGGAACGAGCTCGTCGAGCTCGTTCCAATGAGGGGTCATAACCTTTGTTTTTGAGACAAAAAATGAAATAATAGTTATTCAAAAATTTTTTATGCAAGTGTCGTCTGCTTTTCATGTTAGGTAAAGGGTTAAGGTTACATATTTCTGCACAATGGGTAATTGCGACCGCAAAAATAGATATAAAGTGAAGTGCAGCTTATCATTTATACTCATGTTGCCCATTTTAGAGGACTTCCATTCAAGGCATTGGTTTCCCGGTCTTATTTTAATAGTAAATCAGAGCTTGTTTACCACAGTAAACAAGCACTGCCTCACTTCCCAGGTTTCCCATGTGGATATTGCATTTTTTTAAAAATTAGAAAAAGAAATAATTAAAATAATAAATTTTTGATATCGTCTACATTGGGTAAAGTGTTAACTGGTGGCAGAGGCTAATATCTGAACTCTTTTGAAGAGTGTTGAGGGTCCAAATTTGGTCTGCAATATTCATACATATGGGATCTACTTGATTAAACCTGTGGTACAATTTCTAAAAAATATTTGGGCTTTTTCTGTTGTTTTTTTTTTTGTACACTTTACAATCTATTGGACAATACCATATGGCACTCCAGTAAATTATGAGGAAGTAATCGTCTTGAAAAAATATAAAATTAAATTTATGAAAACATTGCAAACTTACTATGGACATGTTATACACTGAAAAATATCTGCATGTTACCCAATCCTGAAAATAATCAGTCTGACATTTGCAGAATGAGGTCCCCAAAGGGTGAATTTGATGATGCTATCCCATACAGTGGGCCAATTTATCCTCTCGATACCTCTTTCTGTTCAGTTTTGAGACCCTGATTCAGATTGAGGTTCACAGAGGGTAAATTTAGTGATACTGTGCAGGGTAGTATCACAAAATTCATCCTCTGGGGACCTCATTTTGCAGATGACAGTCTGCTTATTTTCTGGCTTGATGTTACCTAAAAGAACTTTAAAAAGACAGTTTTTATGAAAACTCTACATGACTACATGAAACAGAGCATAGGATCAGCACATGGTAGATCCAAAGGATGATTTCCTCCCTAACCCATATTTCTCTGGGTAATTAAAATAATGCTTGAAATTGGTCCACTGGAACCCCCTTCTGCAAAATGAGGTAAATTATATATTATGTCGGCAGATATGGTTGATTCATTAAGTAAAGGGTTAACCCTCTGCACACTGATGTAATATTAAAATTTCAGGATGCGGATTTTCCTAAAAATGCAACTAGGAATTTCAGCAATTCACTTTTGTTCAACAGAGCTTGTTGAGCTCTTTGAGTGTTCGCTTCTAATCTAAACTCTTTTCCTAACATAACAAACAAATCTGAACAGAATTATACACAAAAATCATAAATTTTCCATTTATATGTTTTACATTTTTTGCATTCAAAATATAGCTAAAAACTTATCATCGGGAAGAGCTTCAGTTTGTACATCCTTCAAAGGATGATAATTAGAGGTTAATACTTGCTTAGTCAGGGGTGGACTGGGTCAAAAAACTTTACCGGGAAATGCATCAGGACCCAGAAAATTTTTTTTTTCTGAACTAAAAGAATGCTGTGTCCTATCATCTAAATGATCAATGGCAGTCCACATAATGGGCATATCAATGGCATTTTTGTATCGGTTTCCGACGCTCATAACGCTAAAATGGCTGCAACAAAAGGGTCCTAGGGCCATTGAGCTAGCCATAATTCAGACCAATGGGAGAAAGTTTGATTTTTCAGACTGAAAGAATGCTGTTTCCTTGCATCTGAGCACTCAATGGCAGATTAGATGGCTGGTGTATCAAAATGCCATCCATGTGGACTGCCCATGGCAGTCCACATGGAGGGCATTTAGATATGCCGGTAGTTTTTGTAATCAGATCCATTTCGCCTTTTGGCCATGTTCACGAAATTTCATGTACCAATAGGTGGTGGACTGCATCCATTTGGGGGCCACAGGGGCAACAGAAAATCTCTCGGTGGATCATATGGCCAATCTACCTTTGTGGTTAGTTTCATATCGGCCAAGATATTAGCCCAAGATAACTTCATATCAGTCTGAGATGAAGGTCAGAGGCTGATGTGCAGTTACTGAGGTCAGATATCTCAGCTGATATGAAACTAAACACGTAATGACCTCCTTATTTATTAAACCCAAACAAATAATTACCAAAATTCTCAGATCTGTTACATTTTTGTTATTATTTCTTATTCTTTTCACAAAATATGATGTCTCTTTTTTAACTTCTCCTAGTTTAGCTGTCTGAATGTCTCAGCTTCCCCACTGGGGAAGCTGCGTCATCCGGATAGCTAAACTACCTCTTCCACTTCAACAAATCTGTGCTCATAACTCTGAATTTTAGTTTGCGATGAATTTTCTCTGCAACTCTCTTTTTTCCTCTCTTCATCCCCTAACTCATTACTTATTGTCATCATCAACCTTTTACCCAACGAAGACAATATCAAAATTTATTATTTTAAATATCATTTTCTAAAATTTTTCAAAATATTTCAACAAAACCATATCATATCACCCCTCGTTCCAACTGCTGAATTTGCATATTACGCGGGCGGATGCGGCCGATTCGTTGGGTAAAGGGTTAACTCCTCATCATACACAACTCTGCTTCAAACTACTCCACCATGCCTGGTACCGGAAATTTTCCTGACTGCATTCAATAAATAATTGTGAACATTTCAACGTGAACAAATTGGTTGTGCCTAAATCGTAATGCATCAAGGGGGATAACTCTAGCTTGGTTCATATCAGCCAAGATCAGCATCATATCAGCAATGTTTTAAACCATGTCATGCATCCAATGATAATAGGCAATCCTGGGACAGAAAATCATATCTAATAAATGAAAATGAAGATGTTGTGAAATGCCAAATGAGCTCACCGGAAGTAAGCTGTTCCAGTCATTGAAATGGTTTTCCATGTTTTTTAGTCTATGCATCTTTGCATTGATTGAATGATCATATTACTAGATTGGTTCGATGTTATTTTTCATTTCAGTTCCGAAGATTTTTAAAATATGGGAGCTTTCAAAGCAGTAAGGGGTATATTTGTGTTCTTCAATGTTCTTTTCATGGTATGTATGTTTTTTGTATACCAATTATTTATTGAGGGGGAGAGGGGGGGGGGGGGAGAAGTAAATAAATAAACATCCAGAAATTGTTCCCTTTGTTTGATAATTAAGTGTAATAATCATGTTTGGTTTTGATAGTATTGTTGCATATGCATGGGACGATGAGATACTGGAGTTGGTAAATATCTAGAAGACTTAGAAGGGAGTGTGTTTTTGTGTGAGAAAAAATGTAAATTACTTGAGGACATTTCAATGCCACTGGAAATAAAATTTCCTGGGGGAGGATGCCCCACTCCATCTGCACTTGGGTCATCAAAGATATCTTTCAATTCAATATTCACCACAACATGGTCAAAACTCTGGATACATCTTTCCAGTAGAACCAAGGCAGAAAATAAGCAGACTGTCACCTGCAAAATGAGGTCCCCAGAGGGTGAATTTAATGATGCTACCCTGCACAGCAGGGGAGCATCACTACATTTACCCTCTGTGAACCTCAATTTGAATCGGGGACTTAAAACTAAACAGAAAGAGGTACCCAGAGGATAAAATGGCAAACTGTATGGAATAACATCATCAAATTCACACTCTGGGGACCTCATTCTACAAATGTCAGACTGCTTATTTTCAGGCCTGGGTAGAACCCTTTCAATTGAATAGCCACTCTGCATGTGAAAAATATTAAATTAACATGAGTCTTAAACTAACAATAATTTTGTAATTTTAACCCTCAAGTCCCCTTGGCATCCTCAAACAGCCCATTTTATATTGATCTGCAAAAAGTTGTCCCAAGTGTATTCTTCCTTGAGAACTCGACTGGTAGAATGCATTTATCTTGACAGTGTTTTTACATTATTGTTGACTGTCTGTACAGGCAGCCAACAATAATGTAAAATGCTGTTAAGTCACCTACAGGTTGTGTACTGATGTATATATTAGAGCTGAAACGGTTAACCGATTAATCAGTGATCAACATCTTGATCGATCCAAAAAGTAATTGATCGATTAACTGTTACTTTTGAACTAATGTATTATATGGGTTAACAAAGGAACAAACTTGCTCCAAAACAGGCAAACATTGTCACACTGGCGCACATCAGTTATATGAGATAAAGCATGCAAGTTACTTGCTGACATACTTTTTTACTTGCATTATCATCATACAGTATCAGTGGCTGGAAATGGTCATTCTTAACCCTTTACCCATTGTGGATAGCAGACGATACTTGCAAAATAAATTCATGAATTTTTAAATTTTTGTCCCAAAGCATAGCTTATGATCCCTCATTGGAACAAGCTCAACGAGCTCGTTCCAATGAGGAGTAATAAGCTATGTTTTTGAGACAAAAATTGAAAATATAATAAATTTAATTGGAGATTTTTTTGGTATATAGGCCTGGTCAGTTTTGTTTGTTACATTGGGTAAAGGGTTCATGCTTTAAATCATCAACAGTATTGCATTTATTCAGATATCTATTTGGACAAGTGATTAATCAGTTAACCAAGGTTAATTCACATGATTAATCGATCAAGAAAACCCCTTAACTATTGTAACTCAAGTGTGTATGGTAGTTAATAACATAAAATTAATCTGTATACTTAAGGCTTAACAATTGAAGGCATATGTGCAGTACATTTGATCACATGACACCACCATGCTTTCACTTGGGCAACTGGGCATAAGTCTCTTGCCCAAGGACACAAAGCAGATGATGTCATACTTCATTGAATTTTGACAGCAGCCATGACTTGATTTATGAAAAATTCAAGAAAGTATCTTTTTTATATGCCCGTTTCATAAAAACAGTTGTATTATGTTATAGCGATGGCATCCGTCTGTCTGTCCATCCATCTTTGTCCATCTGTCCGGAATTGTTCTCTGGACTTTTTTTTGTTATGGATGGACATATAGAGAAAGGTTTTCGTATACAGCTTTATTATGGATACTTACAGATCAAGTTCGAATTTCATTCCACTCAGTTCATTTTTCTTGGAGTTACTGCCCTTGAACTTAGTTATGGTTTTCCAGACTTTTTATCATTATGGATTGACATATTGAGAATTTTTTTTTATATATACCTTTGTTATGGATACTTACAGATCAAGTTCGAATTTCATCTCACTCAGTTGATTTTTGGTGGCGTTACTGCCCTTGAACTTAGAATTGTTACTATTTTCCAGACTTTTTTTTATATGCCCACATAATGTTTTATAATTTCTGGAAGTGCTGGCATATTATGCACCGTCCAACGGTGTCCTCTGGTTTTCCTTTTAGTTTGCATTTAGTCATAGGACTATATCAAAACTGATGTTTGTATTGAAAAATCCAATTTGAATTCCATTGAGACTAATACTAACAAAGGCTATGCAAAGCATGGGTTACTGCTCCCAACCCGTAAATATGCTTGAAGTAGCCTTAAATTTTAAGGCCTGTTTGTGCTGGGTAAAGTAGGTTGGAGCATGCATCAGTTACTCATGGCTGCTTGGTGGTACTATGGCTTCCTCCTCCCATAAAACTGCCCAGCACAATATGACTATCACTATTGAAAGTGTCATTAAACTCCAATAAATATGAAGCTGGTTGAGTGCTGAGAACCCACATTTGAGCCCCATTCAGAAACACAGGTACAGCAGTTATTTATTTATTGTTGTTTAAGGTCACATATTTCTCAACAATGGCTAAGCATGACCGCAACATGGATATAAAGTCAAGTCTAGCCAATTGTTTATACCAATGTTGCCCATTCTACAGGACTTCTACTCCAAGCATTAGTGACTGAGTCCTATTTTACCAGTAAAACAGAGCTTGTTTACCACATAAACAAGCACTGCTTCACTTCCCAGGATTCCCACAGCCAGGTACAGCAGTTAGAAGATCCATATTTTATGTATGTGCTTCATATTATTTGAGAAAAGACATTATTTAGTCTGTCAGGATTTGTCTTTACAATTTATGCGTGCCCATATGAATTATAACTAGATCGAGTTATTTGTGTGCAAAGCACACAATGGTGTATCCCTGCATTTCCTTAGCAACACCTTAGCATGGTTTTAACGTTTCGAATTAATACCCAAGGAGCCTTTCGATGAAAACTGATTTTCTAACGATAAAAGTGGTTCCACTGGAACCACCTGGGGCAAAATCAAAATTCCAAAACCTTCATGCAGATCCTGAACACATTAGCATAGTTTAAACATTTCAAATTAAATACCCAAAGAGCTTTTTGATGAAAACTGATTCTCTAACAATAAAAGTGGTTCCACTGGAACCACCTGTGGTAAAATAAAAATTCCGAAACCTTCATACACATCTAGAGATGTTACCTGAACACCTTAGCATAGTTTAAACGTTTCGAATTAAATACCCTAGGAGCCTTTCGATGAAAACTGATGTTTTAACGATAAAAGTGGTTCCACTGGAACCACCGGGGGCAAAATCAAAATTCCGAAACCTTCATGCACATCTAGAGATGTTACCTGAACACATTAGCATAGTTTAAACGTTTCGAATTGAATACCCTAGGAGTCTTTCAATGAAAATTGATTTTCTAACGATAAAAATGGTTCCACTGGAACCACTGGGGGCAAAATCAAAATACCGAAACCTTCATGCACATCTAGAGATGTTAACCTGAACACAATAGCATAGTTTAAATGTTTCGAATTAAATACCCTAGGAGCCTTTTGATGAAAACTGATTTTCTAATGATAAAAGTGGTTCCACTGGAACCACCGGGGGCAAAATCAAAATTCTGAAACCTTCATGCACCTCTAGAGATGTTACCTGAACACATTAGCATAGTTTAAGCATTTCGAATTAAATATCCTAGGAGCCTTTCGATGAAAACTGATTTTCTAACGATAAAAGTGGTTCCACTGGAACCACCGGGGGTAAAATCAAAATTCCGAAACCTTCATGCACATCTAGAGATGTTACCTGAACACATTAGCATAGTTTAAACGTTTCGAATTGAATACCCCAGGAACCTTTCGATGAAAACTGATTTTCTAATGATAAAAGTGATTCCACTGAAACCACCGGGGGCAAAATCAAAATACCGAAACCTTCATGCACATCTAGATATGTTACCTGAACACATTAGCATAGTTTAAACATTTTGAATTAAATACCCTAGGAGCCTTTTGATGAAAACAGATTTTCTAATGATAAAAGTGGTTCCACTGGAACCACCGGGGGCAAAAAAAAAATTCAGAAACCTTCATGCACATCTAGAGATGTTACCTGAATACATTAGCATAGTTTAAACATTTCGAATTGAATACCCTAGGAGCCTTTCGATGAAAACTGATTTTCTAACAATAAAAATGGTTCCACTGGAAACACTGGGGACAAAATCAAAATTCCGAAACCTTCCTGCACATCTAGAGATGTTACCTGAACACATTAGCATAGTTTAAACGTTTCGAATTAAATACCCTAGGAGCCTTTCGATGAAAACTAATTTTCTAACAATAAAAGTGGTTCCACTGGAACCACCGGGGACAAAATCAAAATTCCGAAACCTTCATGCACATCAAGAGATGTTACCTGAACACATTAGCATAGTTTAAACGTTTCGAATTGAATACCCTAGGAGCCTTTTGATGAAAACTGATTTTCTAACTATAAAAGTGGTTCCACTGGAACCACCGGGGGCAAAATCAAAATTCCGAAACCTTCATGCACATCTAGAGATGTTACCTGAACACATTAGCATAGTTTAAACGTTTCGAATTGAATACCCTAGGAGCCTTTCGATGAAAACTGATTTTCTAACGATAAAGATGGTTCCACTGGAACCACCGGGGGCTGAAGCAAAATTCCGAAACCTTCATGCACATCCAGAGTTGCTACCTGAACACATTAGCATAGTTTAAGCATTTCGAATTAAATACCCTAGGAGCCTTTCGATGAAAACTGATTTTCTAATGATAAAAGTGGTTCCACTGGAACCACCGGGGGCAAAATCAAAATTCCGAAACCTTCATGCACATCTAGAGATGTTACCTGAACACATTAGCATAGTTTAAATGTTTCGAATTGAATACCCTAGGAGCCTTTCGATGAAAACTGATTTTCTAACGATAAAGATGGTTCCACTGGAACCTCCGGGGGCTGAAGCAAAATTCCGAAACCTTCATGCACATCCAGAGTTGCTACCAGAACACATTAGCATAGTTTCTGCATTTCGAATTAAATACCCTAGGAGCCTTTTGATGAAAACTGATTTTCTAACGATAAAAGTGGTTCCACTGGAACCACCCGTGGCAAAATCAAAATTCTGAAACCTTCATGCACATCTACAGATGTTACCTGAACACATTAGCATAGTCTAAACGTTTCGAATTGAATACCCTAGGAGCCTTTCAGGGTGTGACGTACGGACGGACAGACGGACAGATGGACGGCCAGACGGACAGATGGATGGACGGATGGATGGATGGATGGATGGATGGATGGATGGACGGACGGACGGACATATGGACGGAGATCACGACAATATCCCCGCATTTTTTAAAATGCGGGGATAACAATGCAATTTTACACATAATAACAAATTTTGATGACCAAAAATAAGTTTGCTCACCACCAGTTAATAAATATTACAGTAGAATCCTCTTAATTGAATATCCATTTTGCCAGTGAAAATTATTCAGTTAACAGGAGTATACAATTAACAGGGATTTGGTCAGTTTCCTGTGTTCTGGAGGTAAACTGAGCATTTATTCCATTATATCTTGTTTGACAGAGCTCATAGAGCTTTGTCAAACAAGATATAATGGAACAAATGCCTGTATTGGATGTAGTGAGGCCAAAAAGGTTGATAAATAAGGGGAATTTGGTGCATGTCACAGTCATTTTTTCGACATATTACAGAAAATTATATGCAATTAACAGGAGTTTACTCTACAACCCATATGCAATTAACAGATCAAATTTGTACTTAAGGTACGGTAAATGGTTTTGTGTTTGAAAAATTATATTCAATTAACAGGGATATACAATTAAGAGATATCCAATTAAGTGGGCTCCACTGTACTGATAACTCAGCTTGTTTCATTTATAATTATCTTTAGGCCTGAAAAAATTAAAAATCTGTTTCTCAGGCCCTCACGCATGGTCCTTTTGGCTGCCGCATGTCCTTTTTTATAACCAAACTTGAAAAAAAATAAAAATTAAGTGAGTTATGTCTGATATTTTACCCATGTCAATAAAATTTATAAATTTATCCCTTGAGTGCAAGAAGGCTTTGCAATGCTTTAGCTCTGCAAAGCCTTCTTACACTCAAGGGACAAAATACACCACCACCCAAAGCCTTCTTACACTCAAGGGACGAAATACACCACCACCCATGCTATTATATTATGAAGCCTTAAACATAAAACAAACCAAGAACATGAATTTTTGATAGCAAAGATATAATAATTACAAAAATAAATAAACAGCTCCGCCATGAGCGCATGATATGCCAGTTATTAATTACAAGAATGAAGCACACAATATGAGTATACATGTGTACTTGAAAGTTTTTTTTTATATTCTTGTACACTAATCATAACCAACAACATACTGTGTTCATTAATTTGGAAATAAATTATTTGAATTTCATGTATATATCTTAAAGTCCCATAACTCTGGAATGACATATCAGATGGTGACACAAATAGAAAGGGAGATTCCTTCCATCAACATATACTTGCCACCAAAAAGTCATGAAAATTGCTCAAAGCATTTTCAAGTTTTTGTCCAACATGTGGAAAATTGCCTATATTTTGACGAATAAAGTCACATAACTCTGGAATGACAAATCGGACAGTGACACAAATCGAAAGGGAGCTTCCTTCCATCAACATATACTTTCCACCAAAAAATAACAAAAATTGCTCAAAGCATTTTCGAGTTATTGTACAAAGTGCGGATGGATGGATGGATGGACGGACGGACAGACAGATGGATGGATGGACAGCGGTATACCATAATACGACCGTTTTTTCAAAACAGGCATATAATAATAAAATAAAAAAACCGCCCTCCTACATGCAGTTTTACAAAAATGGCCTGAGAAACAGAAGATCTACTTTGTGGGGACTCATGCTAGCTATTTGTATGCAGTGTATGACAACTTCTGGGGTAGCCAATGATGGATCCAGATGCGGAATGTGGATCCTGCCTCCTCACTCTTTTGTGTCCATGAAGAAAACAACCACATAGATTCCACTTTTGCACAACTAACTTCCAGTGGGGTGCCAAGTTTTTGTTTATGGAAGAGGAGCAAGGGTGGGACATGCACGTTTATAATTCATTTTAACCCTTCACTTAACGTGAATAGCAAATTACACACTTGCTTTTTTTTCTTAAAAAATTATATTTTTCGGTTTAAAAATCATAAGGTTTGACCACTTATTGGAATTAGAGCAACAAGCTTGTTCCAATAAGGGATCATAACTGTGTTTTGGAAGCAAAATTTAAAAAGATAATTGGCAGATTACAACCATACCCCACCTTTAACAAGGTTCTTGATCTGCCACTGAGGGAAGTGGAGTAATATTTATTGATACTTTTTTTCAACAGAAGAGTCATACAATGCACTTAACTGCTTATAAAGATGTCAAAAATACACAAAAAGCTTTCTAAAATGTTTTTTTCCTTTTATATCGTAGCCTTTACCCATTTTTTTTTCTATTAAGAGTTACATCTATGTTTTTAAAAGAAAGAAGGAAATGTTTCTCAAGCACAACAGATAGATGTATCTACTGTTTATTGATAACACAAACCCCATGATTAATGTATAGTATCCTGGAAATTCAGCTTCTGCAGTCTCAGAATTCATAATGCTGGAATTATGTATCTGAGTGAGAAGCCCAAATATATGTACACCACCAGGTCTTGGATTTTTAAGTAATTCAAAGGCCTAACAATAAGCCTAGTAGAATGGATTTTAGGGCTTACTTTACAGTGGCATCAAAGCCTACTTCCAGTAAACTTAATGATAAAATATTATTGTGTGTGCATGTGTGTGTGGTGGGGCATTTTTGCTTCAGAAACATTTTCAGAACTCGGATTTATGAAACGAGAATTTGAGAGCTTCAGCTATAAGACTAATTATATATTTGCATTTTTTGTATTTACAGTTGATGGGTTTAGCAGTAACTGGTGTAGGTGTGTACATCCAGGTGTCGAGGGGAGACTATATGAAACTGCTTCCTGATTATGATATTGTTAGTGCTGGAGGATTATTAATTGGTGCAGGAATAGTTGTTATATTTGTATCAGCATTAGGTTTTGTTGGAGCACTCATGTCAAATCAGTGTATTCTAGGATTTGTAAGTAAATGTTTTTTGCACGATATAAAATGAGACATTTTTTTTATATTCACATCTCGCTCCTGAGTTCCATAGAACACATTGGAACTCAGGGGACGATCTGTTTAAGAATTGCTTATTTCTGTGCTTGCTGTTGGCAGATATTCCTGTCCATGCAATACAGTGGGTCCCACTTTATTGGTTATTGCCAAATGGAATAACATGCTTAACTGGAGTTGGGTGCTAGAGGCCAGTTCAAGCCACTATCATGGCTGTATTTAAAAGTGTTTGAAGCCACTTTAGTGGCTTTACAGTATATACATTAGCTTGAGGTTCGCTCAGCAGTAGATCAAAAAAAGTTCACATAAAATTGTAACAAATAAACTTTTTATGAATAAAATCTTGCAAAACTGAGGCTCCCCTTGCTTGTAGCAATAAATATCTGAAAAAATACTTCATGTTACAAATCACTTTTGCCAAATAATTTAACATTCGAACAGCTAACTGCATATCATTTTCAAATCACAAACTATTCCTTTAGAATGAATTTTCCCTGTTATTTATTTATTTATTTATTTATTTATTTATTTATTTATTGGTGTTTGAGGTCACATATTTCTGCACAATGGCTAATCATGACAGTTTTATGGGTGGTATACCCGGAGAGAACCACTGAGAAATGGTGAGCAACTGTCAGCTCCCCAACATACTAACTCCCCACAATCAGGGTTAGCATTGGTTGAAGACACGTGCACCATCGATGTGGAGTACACCTTAGTACACAATGCCTCCGTGCCCCCACATGGACAATGGGGTGAGGTGTTTTGCCCAAGGAAACAATGCGGTTGCCACAGGTGGTATTTGACCCGAGGACCTCTCGGCTTGCAGTCTGGATCTCTACCTACTGAGCCACTGCGCCCCTATTTCCTGTTAGTTGCATGTGTGTGAGTAAAGACCTGTTAGCTGAATAAAAAATCTCGGATTCTTCAAAGAATTACTTTGAAAAACAGCTGAATTAAGTACAGTTTCTAGACCTCTTTGGACTTGTTTCATCCAGTATCAGTATTTAACCCTTTACCCAACGTAATGGCAAAAACCGGCCAGTGCTATGTACAAAAATAACCATTCAGTTTTCATAATTTTTTTCATTTTTTGTCTCATAGCTTATGACCCCTCATTGCAATGTGCTCATTGAGCTCATTCCAGTGAGGGATCATAAGCTATGGTTTTAAAGCCAAAAATGAAAACAATTCGTTATTCAAGAATTTTATTTGCAAGTGTCATCTGCCTTTCGTGTTAGGTAAAGGGTTAACTGACAGAGTGCTAAATTATTTTTCAAAGATAATTTGTAACATGAGCATTTTTTTCAAAGATACCATGCAGCTAGCAAGGGAAGCCTTACTTTAGCAAGATTTAGCTCATAAATAATTGCTTTGTTACAATTTATTGGAGAGTGCCATTTGGTACTCTCCAATAAATTGTAACAAAACATTTTCATGTCATTCTTTTTACATGAATAGAATAAATGCTCAATTTATCTCTAGAGTACAGGAAAATAGACAAATTCATGTTAATTGAATACTTCTGTTAATTGAATATTTTTCACTGTGAAAGTGAATATTCAATTAACAGGGCTCCTCTGTGTAGTAATATCCCTTTAACTGGTTGAGTGCTGGAAGTCAGTATAGTGGCTTTTGCCTTCAGACATATTTTTACAGACTTTTCATCACTATTATATGGACTTCGTCCCTGCATGTTAATATTAAACTGTTTCAGTTCACTCACTGGAGAATGTCTCTTGGCATTCTCCAGTAAACTGAAACAATTTAATATTTAAGAACCATTAAAGTCTCTTAAGATTTTTAGTTATTTGGAAACAAATTGGGTCCTCATCTGGTTGTGTTACATATGAGATTAACAAGTAGAGGTATGCTCCTGGCTCTTTTTAACATATTTCCCAGCAAACTTGGTAAGTCTTTTCCCTCCTTGTCGGTCACCACTCAAGTTTTCATCAGATCAAGTGATGGTCTCTTTAGGCAACAATGAATTGAACTTATGAGCAATTCTGTAAAAACTGCCAACTCTTTAACAATTAAATATAACTTGAGAAAGGTACCTCCTTTTAAGACAGCTAAATCAACATTTTACTTCTTCCCATAAATTGTAACAAGGCACTCTCCCATAAATTGTAACAAGGCATTCTCCCATAAATTGTAACAAGGCAATTAAACCCTTACATACTAAATAATATCACTTCAAAGATAATACAAAGCTGTGACATCCATTGAATATAAGCCTTCAAGTTGAGGCACCTGCACTTCAGAATAAAGCCCAAATATAGGCATCCTGTGATACCAGTTAACCAATTCACATAAATCTCAGACAGCTAGTTGTATCCAGTGATACTTTCTGAAATTAAAAAGTAGGGTAACAGAGGCCTCATCATTTCAGAAATCATCGACGATTTGGGAGGAGGGTGGACACAATTTTCAAATTTTTTACCAACGAATCACTTTCTCATTGATTTTTCGCAGTGAATTTCATTACTCTAATCGTCAGATCAGCAAGACGATTCACCCATCCTCCATTTTATAAGAAGGATGTGCAAATGTGACTCTGGTGAGACATGATTGAGTTGCAAACCAAAAGAAATGTGCATACAACTTACCAAGGATGCTGCTTTCATGACATCTTTTTTTGGATTTGTATCCGACCTGTTTTTATACATTGTATTAAAGTTTGAAAACTGAGTAACTTTCTGATAACTAAAATGGATTTAATGCAGCTGGCAAGTCGACGGAGTGTGCTCTGTGTTTAACACAACAAGAACTCATTCATCTTGCTAGCTGCACATTGTCTTGGATATTCACCCAGATCAAGCTGTTGTTTGGGAATGTTGCTCCACATCAGGAAAGAGTAGGGTAATGGCATTCCCACATTCCTAGCTAGAACTGTCAAACTTCCAATCAAGACATCACAAAGTCACTTTAATTCTCTGTTATTGCTTTGGACCTATTGGAGGAAGACATTTCACGCATTTGCTCCAGGGGTATTGTGAAGATTACTGACTATGCCCGTCTAGAAGATTTTAAGTGGGAATTAGGTGTACAGCCATACATGCAAATAATTTTGCACAGTGTGTCTGTCATCATGACCAGTACAGATGTTTTGGTGCAGGACATTGTGAGGATTCTTTAGGTCATGAAAAGTTTTCTAATTTTATTCTGGCATAAAATTATGAGAAAACAGTAATACAATCAATAACAAACAAGCCTGGAATATCTCCAGTGACTCTTGCCAAAGGCAACAGCAGGCCTGAAAACAGGCAGTTTGACATTTGCAAAATGAGGTTCCCAAAGGGTGAATTTGATGATGCTATCCCATAGAGTGGGCCAATTTATTCTCTGGGTATCTCTTTCTGTTTAGTTTTGAGACCCAGGTTCAGATTGAAGTTCACAGAGGGTAAATTTAGTGATGCTACCCTGCTGTGCAGGGTAGCATCACTGAATTCACCCTGTGGGGATCTCATTTTGCAGATGACAGTCTGCTTATTTTCTGGCTTGGGCAACAGTCACTTGAGATATCCCAGCCTTGTTTTTATTTTAATATTTAAATAATGCAATCGTCAATCACCAACACACATGGCATTACAGCTTGGGACGTGATGACCCATACAAACAGTTTGGCTTAAGACATTTAGGGTATTTGTTTAGGTCTTTGTCCTTGACCTAACGACTGTTTATTTGCATGCCTGTGTACAGCAAAACTGCAGGCCTTTAAATTGCCAGACTTACATGACAGTAAGACTCATATTAGAGCCTATTACACATTGCCAAAACTCCACACTGAGAAGAATGAAAGTGTCAATGACACTGCTGCTTGACTTGACTGTGTTTTGTGTTTGATGACAAGAACTGTGATAATTGAGAATATGTTAAGTTCTGTACCCTATATGATATGTTTTCAACAAGAATAATTTGAGGTGTAAACTGTACTAAAGAATTGTTCCCTGGATTGATGTGGCCCTCACAGTTAACACATGTCATCCAAAGTTACCATGTTACAGTAAAGTCATTCCAAAAAACCTGTAGAGTGTGGAAGAATTAGGTCTGAGGCCTGGGGTCCCACATGGCTCTCATGGTTGATCGATCTGAACCAAAATGAGAAATTCATCTGGATATTCATTCAGAAATCCATGTGGACATCACAACACCAAGACACTTAACCTAATTGCAATGAAATCACCTCCTGTAGGCTGTGTCAAAGGTTTTAAGAGCAAGGGCTTGTGAGGCCCTCACCATTGACCAGTATGACCAATTTAGACCAAAATACTTGTAGGATGTTTACATCTAGTCATCAGACCAAGTCATAATACCAAGTTACAATGAAATTGCTTCATACATCATGACCAAACTAGGATGTTCTCATCTAGACATCATACAAAAAGAAAGGATGTTCCATGTTTATGAAAGCATTATTATATAAGACTAGAATTGTGATAATGGACAATATGTTAAGTTCTGTACCTTATAGTTTATGCACTCAACAAGAATAATAAGGGGTGTAGGCTGTGATAAAGGAATTTAGACTCAAACTCATGTGACCCCCATGGTTGACCGATCACAACCAAAGTGGGACATTCTTATCTAGACATGACCTCGAACCTCCACAGCACATGAAATTTAGTGATGATTGGACAAGAACTACGGGGTGAAGCCAGTGCTAAAGAAAATATGAACAGACTTCTGCACATGTGATGGCAATAGCTTATCTTGACTTTGTCAAGTTGAGCTAAAAATCACAGATTATGATTTTATTACATCCTGCTCTACACTCTCATCACATCCACCAGTGTACAACAGCAATCCTGCAAATGAACAGACTATCGTGGTTACAGTGACAAGCACATATTGCATGTTTGACAGGTACCGATTCTTGCTCCATGAGCTCTCAAACAAGATTATAATATTATAGTGGAATAAATGCTCAGTTTATCACTATAATACTTGAGGTCTGTCAAACAAGTTAATAATGTTATAATAGAATAAATGCTCTGTTTATCACAAGAATACAGAAAAAAATGACCGGTTAATTAATCCTGTCACTTGAATATTTTTTATAGGCAAAGCCACTGGTCTATTTTCAACAATATTTTATTCAATGAATATGCTATATGTTACAGAATTGAACAACAACAAAAAGTAACAGTACAGTGGAACCCTTTTAATTGAATAGCCACTTTGCCAATGAAAATTATTCAATTAACAGGAGAATTCAATTAACAGGGATTGTGTCACTTTCTTGTATTCTAGAGATAAACTTAGCATTAACCTATTATATCTCATTTGACAGAGCTCCATGAGCTCTGTCAAACAAGATATAATAGATTAAATGCCTATATTGGATTACTGAGGTCAAAATGGTCTATAAACAAAGGAAAACTGGGGATAGGCATGGTAATTTCTGGACAGATTACAAGATTTTTTATTCAATTAACAGGAGTTTACTCTATAACCTAAATTCAAGTAACAGGTCAAATTTGTACTGAAGGTATAGTAAATGGTTTTGTGTTTGGAAATTATATTCAATTAACAGGGTTATTCAGTTAAGAGATATCCCATTAAGTGGGCTCCACTGTGCAAGGCTCAGCAGCTGACAATATAACATATATTTAACAATAAACAAATTGCTTAGTAATGGAGGGATTTGACAGAAAGCTTGGCACTTATGGTTTAGTGCTGGAAGCCACTATCAGGGCTTCCAGAAAATGGAAGGTACCATTGCAAAAGCCAACATTTTCCTTGCTCATGTTTCATATTCAGTC
This sequence comes from Pictodentalium vernedei, assembly GCA_031216915.1. Lineage (NCBI taxonomy): Eukaryota > Metazoa > Mollusca > Scaphopoda > Dentaliida > Dentaliidae > Pictodentalium > Pictodentalium vernedei. The sequence continues at coordinate 153,893,093 of CM062289.1, forward strand.
AAATGCAAATAATATTTTGTTTATATAGATTTGTTTTATAAAAAAATGATTGGAGAGTGCTAGTGGGCAATTGTAGACCTAGCTTCATTGAAACATATTTGTAGCCATTTCAGCATAATCTAAGTTTTCTTTTCACTTCCTGCATAATATGGTGGATCCCCCACAACTAGATGATATTCCTATGGAATAAACCAATTAATTGCAAACAACCCCCAGAAACCAAACCATTCAGAAAATCTTCAGTACAAGTTTGCATGTAGGTTATAGAGTCAACTCCTGTTAATTGAATTAAAAATATCATCATCAGATTTACTCAGACAACCACTAAAACCACACATTTGTAGTGACATTTAGCATCAAAACATTGAATATAAACATTTCTCTATGAACTCTGTCAAACAAGATATAACAGAATAAATGCTCATTTTATCACTTGAAACAGATAGGAAAATGACCAAATTGCTGTTAATTTTATACGCCTGTTAATAGAATATTTTCACTATAATGTGGCTTCAATTAAAACAAGCTGTTAACTGAAAATAGAATATGTTTTCATTTTTAGAATTCACTTTGATCAAAACATTTCCACAATCCAGTATAAATATTTCCATTAGTTTCTTGAAACCTACATGCTCTGTAACAACATATAACCAACTACCCCTGTGCATTTTTACAGCCTTAGTCAGTGTATATTTTCATGTAGTGTGTGATACAGTGGAACCCTGTTAATTGAATAGCCTCTTTGCCAATGAAAATTATTCAATTAACAGGAGTATTCAATTAACAGGGATTGTGTCACTTTCCTGTATTCTAGAGATAAACTTAGCATTTATTCTTTTACATCTTGTTTGACAGAGCTCTATGAGCTCTTTCAAACAAGATATAATAGATTAAATGCCCATATTATAATTACTGAGGCCAAATGGGTCTATAACCAAAGAAAAACTGGGGAGTGTCAGGGTAATTTCTCGACATGTTACAAGATTTTTTATTCAATTAACAGGAGTTTACTCTATAACCTATATTCAATTAACAGGTCAAATTTGTGCTGGAGGTATGGTAAATGGTTTTGTGTTGGGAAATTATATTCAGTTAACAGGGATATACAATTAAGAGATATCCAATTAAGTGGGCTCCACTGTATAACAGTTACCAATTGTTTTATAACCAGGAAGTGTGACTACCCCCACTGCAATGCACAGGGTTAGTCACACTTTCTGGTTATAAAAAAAAAATCATTTTTAACTGAATAAATAACCCTATGCACTCACTGTACAGCCTTAGTGTAAATCTCATCTATTTCAACTCTTTAACCCTTTACCTAACATGAAAAGCAGACGACACTTGCAAAAAAAAATCTTAAATAACTAATTTTTTTCATTTTTTGTCTCAAAAACATAGGTTATCGTCGAGCTCGTTCCAACGAGGGGTCATAACCTATGTTTTTGAGACAAAAAATGAAAAAATAATAAAAATTCATTGGCGATTTTTGAGAATCGCGCTGGCCGGTTTTGGCCGTTATGTTGGGTAAAGGGTTAATCAACAATGGCCAAATTCAGCTGATATTATTCAAACTCAGCTTAAGACCCCTCACTGGTTTTTGGGGGGTAAATTCCAAAAATGAAAACATATTCTCTTTTCAATTAACAGCTTGTTTTAACAGGGTTCAAATATTTCAAAAATTTCATCCTTTGCAGACATTCCTTTTCAAAGAAATGGGTGACATAGAGATTTGAAAAATGTTGAAACAGAACAGAAATATCTTTTCAGTTATCAGTTATCTCTCAATTTATTTGAAGTACTACGCATTGTGACCTTGGGCAAGGCACTTGATCCTGATTGCCAACATGGGGGCACAGCGGCACTGTGTACCTGGGCATACTGGATGTCAATCGTGCACTCACTACCTTCAACCAATGCTAACCCTGCTTGTGTGCAGTTAGTACATCAGGAATCTGACAGTTGCTCGCTGCTGCTAGGTGGTTCTCTCCAGGTCGTGATCCCTGGAGCTGAGGGGAAAAATTGGGAAAGACAGTGAAAGGGAGTGCCAGATGTGTAATTTGGGCATGGTGGAGACCCTGGAACATTTTCTTCTAGAATGCCCAAAGTACCAGTCTAAAAGAATAAGATTCACTGGGAGTATAATGGGGAAGTGGGATGGGAGAATGAAGGACACATGGCTAGGGGGAGACTCACAGGAGAGGGCCAATATGCTAATCAGAGAGATTGGGAAGAAAGGGTCAAGTGATGTCACCAAGCAGTTCGTCTCTGAGTGTTGGGAGGAGAGGAGAAGCATGGGAATAGGGAGGCAGTTGGGAGTACACGGGTAACCAATGCTTTCTCGTCTGAGAACAGCGACAAATCAGCAGCTGGCCAAAGTGTTATTATATTATTACTCCGGTTTCCTCCACCCATAAAACTGTCTGACATAAGGTGACCCTAGTTGTTGAAAGTGTCATTAAAAGCCCAATAAATAAATAAATTTGAAATACTGCTGTAATGTATGGGAATAGCAACATTCAGGTTCCTTCTATTCGTCTTTTTAAATGAAACTTTTCTGAATGTTCATCAGTTCAGTTGTTCATACTGGAATACATTATTCATACATTCCAACTTCTCTTTGAACTTTTATTAAACAGAATGAAGAGTAATAGTTATCTTAACCCTTTGGTCCTCAGATTAATTAAGAGAGTAATGACCACTGTACAAACATGTATGCAGGTGCAGGTAACTTAATAGCATTTCTACATTATTGTTGGCTGCCTAGGAGGCAGCCAACAATGATGTAAAAACACAATCAAGATAAAGTTAAAGGAAAAACACACTTGGGACAATTTTTCCGAGCAAAACAAAAGTGGCAGTTTGTGGCTGTATTGGGACATGAGGGTTAATTTAACATTTTTTTTATTTGAAACAGAATGGCAATAAAAAATGAAATACCTCAGGACTCTCAACAGTAAATTTTGGTGTGCTGGTAATCAGCTAAGAAATTAACCTATTGTTTCAGTTGCCTTAATGTTTGATTTTCTTTATATTGTAGTATTTCTTCTGTGTATTGGTCATTTTCTGTTTAGAAATAACTGCTGGTGTCCTAGGATTTATATACAAAGGAGATGTAAGTTACTTTAAAGTTCCAACACTTATTTCTGTAGATGTCTTTATTGAAACGTTTTTGAGGTAAAAAATGAAAATTGTTAGTATTCCAAACAGTTGTTCTCTGACATTAGGTAAAGGGTTAATCAAATCTTCAGCAGTAAAGGCATGGGGGAACATCTGGAGGTGCTTCTTCCAAAAAAAAAAAACAAAAACAAAAATATATGTATATACATATTGGAAAAATTACCAGCTCGTCCTAATACTTTGGGCTTTTGTCAGTAAAAGTTTACAAAATTGAATGAAAATTATTGGTATGGTATTTTTAAGGTTGAATTTCTGATAGCTATCACCTTCTTGAGGCCAAACTGTAGAAATTTATTTGCCTATTCTAAAAACTGTCCAAAATATTTTTGTTCTGACAGAAAATTTTGAGCTTGATCTACCCTTCCCCCTCCACCCACAACTAACTAGCAAAAAGCTATGTATGTCCTTATGAATATTGATTTGGAAAATGCCCTTATTAATAACATATTTGTCCAGCCCAAACAATTTACCAACTATGCAAAATTTAGTCTAAAAACGTATGTTTGGTCCCAACCCTCCCAGTATCAATGGTACTGCCTTAGCTCTGTCCAGTGGTTTATGAAATTTCCATTTTTCTTGCTCCATTATTCAGCATTAAAATGTGAGATACCTTAACCCTTAAGTCCTCAGATTAATTTTAAAGTATTTATGGCCTTTTTCTGTTTACATAGTTATTGATGACTTGGCAGTGGTTCTACATCACTGCTGGCTGCCTATACAGGCAGCCAGCAGTGATGTAGAACCACTGCCAGGGAAAATTCAGTCTACACACAAGAGTAAAAAAAAAGATTACACAAGGGAGCACCTGCTTCAATGCAATATAAAAGTGGCGGTTTGGGGCTATATGGGGGCTTAAGGGTTAAGATTCTTAAATTAAAATAGTATGATAAAATCTTCATTTCAACAAAGATATAAACTATCTTGATGGAAATATTATATGTCAAATATGGGCAAGTGGTTAGTTGGAAGAAGGGATTGTTTAACCCCTTACTGAACACTAATAACAGACAATACTTGTAAAATGGAATCAGTAAAAAAATACAATTTTTGCCTCAGACCTCTCATTGGAATGAGTTCAGTGAGATTGCTTCAGTGGTGGGTTATAAGCCATGTTTTGGAACCAGAAATGAAAAACTAAAAAAAATCTTAACCCTTTACCTAACGTGAAAAGCAGACGACACTTGCAAAAAAAATTCTTGAATAACTAATTTTTTTCATTTTTTGTCTCAAAAACATAGGTTATGACTCCTCGTTGGAACGAGCTCGACGAGCTCGTTCCAACGAGGGGTCATAACCTATGTTTTTGAGACAAAAAATGAAAAAAATAGTGAAAATTAATTGGCGATTTTTGAGAATAGCGCTGGCCGGTTTTGGCCGTTACGTTGGGTAAAGGGTTAATGGTGATTTTTGTGAATAATGCTTCTCAGATATATCTTTTATGTTAGGTAAAAGGTTAACCCTTTACCTAACCAATTGTCCACATCTGCCGGTGTAAATTACAAATTGAGCTTTTGGAAAACAATTATTTTTTGGAAAAATTCAACAAAGCCATATCATCTGACCCCTCAATGGAACAAGCTTGTTCCAGTGAGAAGTCACATGATATGGTTTTGTTGAAATTTTTTGAAATATTGAAAAAATACATTTTTATATGGTGTGCACTGGACAAAGATTTAATGTTTTTTCATTGACCATCAATTTAAATGCAAGGACCATGTACTAACTCCAAACTATGACACTGTAATAATTCATTTGAACAAACAAGGAGGGGATTATTTAGAGTTTTTTCCTCATCCACAGACTGAAATATAAGGCCACATGCATGTACCACTTCCAAAATATTACTCTTCATACCTGATATGAACAAATATGTAAGGTATCATGGCAAAGAAATGTTCACAGGACTTAAAATTCATTCGAGAATCAAAATTGATTCTTGTAATTGATTCCTCAGATTCTCGCAAAATATTCCTTTGATTCTTGTCATAGATTCTAAAAGTGTCCTAAAAGGCCTAGCTTGAATTTAATCTTGAGCTCTCAATAGCTCCCTCCAACTAACTTTACTTCTGCATTATACAGACCAGTCAAACTGCATCTATGACTCTTAAAGCCCTCACACCATTTGCTCCACTTAGCCCCTAATAACTTTATCTACTGTCCTAAATGTCCTTTCACCAAATAAAACTACTTTTGGGTTCACTTAGCCCCATAACTTCCTCTAATGCACTAAAAGCCTCACCAAATAAAACTAAAGATGCTCTAGAGGAATATCTTTATCTCTGTACTGACACTTGTTGAGATGTAGATGGCATATGCAATGCAACGGTATTTTGACAAGCTGTTCATGAAAAGATTTTATTTCATATTCAGCACCAACACCCATACATTACGGCCGCTGTGGACTGGTCACTTTCCGCGGGTGGGCAATATTTTCATGGACAAAATAATGTTAGATTCTAAACAGTAATTATAGGAATAATCATCAAAAATTTAATCAACCCTTTACCTAACGAATCGCCCGCATCCGCCCACGTAATATGCAAATTCAGCAATTGAAAAAATATTATTTTTCAAAAAATTTCCAACAAAACCATATCATGTGACCCCTTGTTGGAACGAGCTCATGTGATATGGTTTTGTTGAAATTTTTTGAAAAATTTTAAAAAATGATATTTAAAATAATAAATTTTGATATCGTCTGCATTGGGTAAAGGGTTAATAAAGGAGTGGGTGCAACCCTGGTGTTTCATGAATTAAAATTTTTATGATAATTTTTATTACCTGGTACATGCATGAGAGGACATCATTGCCCATGCGTGGATTACGACCAGTCCACAGTTACAGTAATGTAATAAATTAATTTACAAATTAGTATGTATGTGGAAAGGTGGTTTTCCCTTGGAGTTTTTTTTTAGACCACATATATTAGCCTATTTTAAAAATAACAAAATTGTCAACTGTACAAAAGTTCATATGACAGCACTGTAATAATGGCAGAAACAATGACCACCTCAGGGTGCATTATAGTACAAGCAACCACTCTAAATTAAATTATAGGAATTGAAATAAATTACTTGTCGCATAAGCAGAGGAATTAAGTTTTGTATGAAGTGCTTACAGCTTCACTTGTGCATCCCACATTTCATACTTTGAAACTAAATTAACACACCCAGCCCACATTGATACTCTAAGGCAGCAGATACCGGTAATTCATTTTGATTCTTGTATCAATCTAAAAATTATCACCTGTTTTTTGTTCAACATTTAGGTTGCTTCAGAACTGGAGACTCAACTGCTGATGAGTTTAGAACAAAAAGAAGATGAAAATACATATGATAAAGAAACCAGAAAAGTATGGGATTCTGTACAGAAAGAGGTATTTACATATTAATTGAAAATATACATAAAAATATAAAAAGTCACCACCTATAAACTCCAAGACAATTTGACCCACAATTTATTTCTCTGCACACTGATGTCAAAAGAAAACATTTCAAACAGGAACTTTTTCTTGAAATGCGACTAGTATTTTAACCAGTTCAGTGTCTATCAAACAAGATTAAATTGGCTAAATTCATAGTTGCATTATGGGAAAAATTTGCAGCTTGAAATTTTGATATTTTGACATCAGCGTGCAGAGGGCTGAAAAGGTGGCACCACAACTACTATATATTGAGGATATCTACGCTGTTTTAGTGAATATCAGGAATTATCCCATGAGTGTGGGCCTGAAAGTTTTATTTTTCACTAGTGAAAAATAATACTTTCAGGTCTACGTGAATGAGATAATTCCCGATATTCACTAAACAGCATAGATTTTCTTTCTATTATATGCTTTGTGACATTTTACTGTGCAATATTCAGCCGAATTCGACTGCAAAACAGTTTCAAGACAATAACAAAAAGCTGCTGATCATTCCTTCAAGGCGATGTTCAAGGAGAGATCATGCACCGAAGCGTAACATCATTTAGGAAGCTACTGAAAAAATTCATCTTGTGTACCTGAAAATATTATTTTTCACTCCCGCAAACGCTCGTCAAAAATAAAACTTTCAGAACCACACTCATGAGATAATTCCAGATACTGACTAACATAGAGTAGATTTTCTTTTTTATTATATACTGCGAGACATTTTATCGCACAATATTCAGCCCAATTCGACCCCAAATGCATACCTTTCAAAAACAATAACAAAGATCAGCTGATCGTTCCTTCAAGGTGACATGATGCACCGTAGCATAACGTCATTTAGGAAGCTACAGAGGGATATTCCTCGATATCCATCAAGTTGATGGATTTCGAGAAATGTCTTTTAGATAATTTGCGTTTATTCACAGGCTAGCATATAATAAATACAGGTATATGTTTTAATTATTCACTAATAATATCCCACAAAATAAATGCAGTTAATAGAAGCTTTGATAACGGAATATCCTTGCTAATTAGACATATTTGGCTGACTACATGAATTTACAATTAACCCTTTACCCAATGTAACGGCTAAAACCAGGCAGTGCTAGTCATGCAAATGATCATTCATTTTTCTTTATTTTTTTCACTTTCTGTCCAAAAAATAGCTTTTGACCCCTCATTGGAACGAGCTTGCTGAGATCATTCCAATGAGTGGTCATAAGCTATGTTTTGATGCAAAAAATTAAAAAAAATTAGCTATTCAAGTATTCTGTTTGCAAGTGTCATTTGCCTTTCATTTTAGGTAAAGGGTTTTCGGCCACAAGTTTTGTCCCATATGACAAGCTTGTCCTGTGGTTTTGCAGTGGTTTATAGTCAAGTCTTGTCTACCTACTAAAGTAGCCAAGATCTGACGAGAAACTGCCAGTAAGCTTTTCAATTTAACTAGCAAGTTCACAAAAATGCTGTAGGGTGGGTCCTCTATTCTGGAGTAGAAAAATTGGCAAAAAGCAGAATTAGGTTCTTAAAGGTTAACACAATTTCTCTATACTCTCTCTACAATCTTGTTCAAGTCTTGTTCAAGTTGTACCTTATTTTCTTTTATGTAGTTCAAATGTTGTGGTGTGATGAATTATACGGACTGGTATAATAAAATGGGTTTTGGAAATGAAATTTCTATTCCGGAATCTTGTTGTACACAAGCTTGTAATGGAAGAATTGATTCAGATAGAAAAGTAAGTAAAAGAATTCTCTTTTGATTTAGATGATAGAATTTTTATATTTACATCTTTCCTTACCCTCTCTGAATTGTTTATCTGAATATAAGTTTTGTTGATAACCAAGAAAACAACAGAATTATGTCTTCAAAACACTGTAAATGTACTGCATAGTTCGCAGCATTATAAGTGTAAAAGTCTCTAACACAGTGGACACAAATGCAAGTGATAAAATAATACAGTAGAACCCTGTTAATTGAATTAATTACCTTGCCAGTAAAGATAACGGGAGGATTCAACCAACAGGAGCATTAATTCAATCATTTTCTGTACTCTTGAGATAAATTGAGCATTTATTCTATAATGTCCTGTTAATTGAAATAATTACATTGCCAGTAAAAATAACAGGAGGATTCAACTAACAGGAGCATTAATTCAATCATTTTCTGTACTCTTGAGATAAACGGACCATTTATTCTATAATGTCCTGTAAATTGAAATAATTACATTGCCAGTAAAAATAACAGGAGGATTCAACTAACAGGAGCATTAATTCAATCATTTTCTGTACTCTTGAGATAAACAGACCATTTATTCTATAATGTCCTGTAAATTGAAATAATTACATTGCCAGTAAAAATAACAGGAGGATTCAACTAACAGGAGCATTAATTCAATCATTTTCTATACTCTTGAGATAAACGGACCATTTATTCTATAATGCCCTGTAAATTGAAATAATTACATTGCCAGTAAAAATAACAGGAGGATTCAACTAACAGGAGCATTAATTCAATCATTTTCTGTACTCTTGAGATAAATGGACCATTTATTCTATAATGTCCTGTAAATTGAAATAATTACATTGCCAGTAAAAATAACAGGAGGATTCAACCAACAGGAGCATTAATTCAATCATTTTCTATATTCTTGAGATAAATTGAGCATTTATTCTATAATGTCCTGTTAATTGAAATAATTACATTGCCAGTAAAAATAACAGGAGGATTCAACTAACAGTAGCATTAATTCAATCATTTTCTGTACTCTTGAGATAAACGGACCATTTATTCTATAATGTCCTGTAAATTGAAATAATTACATTGCCAGTAAAGATAATGGGAGGATTCAACTAACAGGAGCATTAATTCAATAATTTTTTGTACTCTTGAGATAAACAGACCATTTATTCTATAATGTCCTGTTAATTGAAATAATTACATTGCCAGTAAAAATAATGGGAGGATTCAACTAACAGGAGCATTAATTCAATCATTTTCTGTACTCTGGAGATAAACTGAGCATTTATTCTATAATGTCCTGTTTGGCTGAGTTCATGGAGCTCTGTGAAACAATATATAATTTAAATGTCTGTACTGCATATGTTGAGGCTGAATATATGTCTATAAATGTAGGGAATTCAGTGGCTATCAGGTAAAAATATTTTTTATTATATGCAAAATGAAAGATTATTGAAGAAATTGCGGAAAGAAAGAAATCCTATCCCACTATGTGCAGATATAGAAATTTTCACCTTCACAGTATCAATCAAAATGGCAGCTTTCAAAGCATCACTTCAAGGTGAATATGAGCCAAATAATCGCTGGAAATGATCAATTTGTTCTAGAAGCGTATAATGAAAAGAAAATCTATTTTTTTTGAGTGGATACTGATAATTTCCAGCAATACTCCAACACGTATTCACCTTGAATTGATGCATGAAACCCGCTAGTCCAAACATGGACTGAAAGTCTGTAATAAAAGTTTTTGGTTTGGTACATCCTTTCAAAGGACGTACCAAACCACAAACTTATATTACAGACTTTCAGGTCATGTTTGAACTTAAGGAACCTGCCAACTGAATCAAATCGCAATACGCTATCTGTTCCAAGTATCGATCACATCACTTCCGCATATCAATGATTCAGTGCACTGTTTACTTTCGTGCATCAATTCATGGTTGAAACAAGTGGAATTATCAGATTCTTTTAAAAAGCGTATAATAAAAAGAAAATCTAGTGTTTTTGAGTGGATACCAAAAATTATCTCACTTGTGACTGAGACAAATGGTGATTTTCGCTCGCGCTAAAAATAAACATTTGTATCAGTCACGCATGCGATAATTTTTGGTATCCATTCAAATACACTGGATATCCTCTATTTATTCCATATACAAGAGTTAACATGTATCTAGGGCCCTGTAAAGCTTTGAAGATTTTATATTTGAAGATTTGATCTTTTGTGTTGACAGCAATGACCTGATTTGGGCAGGCCTTTAGATTGCTCTAATTTGGAGACATTGCAGACTTGCCAATCAGTTCAAACCACATTGGAGAAACTTTTTTGTAATTTTGATGACCTGCAATTCCATTTTGTGACTTCTCAGGGTTGTTTTGGTGCCTCAGAATAATTCCAAATTTGATCACTTTTTTCTGGAAGAGAACATGTGCCTTTACATGCAGTTTCTGGATAAACTTGAAGTTATGTTATAAGTACCTTGACAGTTGTTTCTAGGCAAGTTTGGGCTGCCTGCACAGACAGCCAAGACTTGAGTAGAAAAAACTGCAAAACCACTGGTTAGAGACTGTCATTGTGTTGAAAGAACATCTGACAATCTCCACGCTTTCACTAGTGCCAAGGGGGGGGGGGGGGGGGGTTAAGGGGGCAACTGCCCATGGGCCTGGGCCCCATTAGTGGCCTGTGATTTTTGGTGTTTTAAAAAGCTGAAAGTTGTGAGAAGGCCTTTGGTATGGGCCTTCAACGCTTGTGGAGGTGGTAAGAGTGCACAATTGCATTACTGACCAGGTTCCATTAAAAAAAAAAAAAACACTTGTTCCAGTTTGTTGTTTTTCCGACAGGTGTTTCTGGATTGTGGTTGTCATGAGTATCTTTGAAAAAAAAAAATGCACGATACACATAGAAATACAGGTAATAAATTACCCAAATTGTAAGGAAATAATTGAGTAGATATTGTCAAGAAAATGTAGGAGAATGTTTTTAGCACTAAATTGAAATAAAAATTTGGGGGAGAGGACTCCCAGCCCTCTCCCCCCTGCTTATCGCTTTGTACCTTCAGTGCCTGCAGAGCCCATAACCCCATCCTTGCTCTCGGCATGCCTTTCAGGGAGAAATCCCTTTTTTTATGAACTTGGACAAAAAAAGCATAAAAAACAAACCAGACCATATGCTATCCCATCTAATTTGGGAAAGTTTCTATAATTTGGGGATACCAGTTACCGGTTTGAGGTTGGTGGAATTTAAAGGACTAGGTTCAGGATCGAAATCGAATCGGCATCAGTGCTCGCATACCCATTCTACACATTGCCCGGGGCACATCCTCACTCTGAGTGGCCCTGCATGCCTTTTAAGGGGAAATAATCCCTTTTTTATAAAATTGGACCAAAAAAAGGCATAAAAAACAAACCATACGATATGCTATCCCATCAAATTTGTGAGGATGATGGAATTTAAAGGACTGGATTCAGAACTGAAATTGAATCAGCATCTCGATTCATATAATTTTTAATCAGTCAGCTGATGTTTTTTCATGCAGGAGGGTTTGAGAAAGATTTTAATTTTTTAGGCCTAAAAGTAGCAGTGTTACAATATCAAGAACCTTCAGCAGGAAGAGTAGCGTGATCACAAAAGTGGTATTTTTCTCCACCTCATCATGATCAGACCACAACACACACACCATGGGTCAAAAAATGATACAGTAGAATCCTCTTAATTGAATATCCATTTTGCCAGTGAAAATTATTCAATTAACAGGAGTACACAATTAACGGGGATTTGATCAGTTTCCTGTGCTCTGGAGGTAAACTGAGCATTTATTCTATTATATCTTGTTTGACAGAGCTCATAGAGCTCTGTCAAACAAGATATAATAGAATAAATGGCTGTATTGGATGTAGTGAGGCCAAAAAGGTTGATAAATAAAGGGAATTTGGTGCGTGTCGCAGTGATTTTTTTGACATATTACAAAAATTTATATTCAATTAACAGGAGTTTACTCTACAACCCATATGCAATTAACAGATCAAATTTGTACTGAAGGTATGGTAAATGGTTTTGTGTTTGAAAATTATATTCAATTATTAGGGATATACAATTAAGAGATATCCAATTAAGTAGGCTCCACTGTATAAGAAATACTGTGAAATTAAGACAGAATCAAGAAAAACAAATTAAAATAGCATCTTAGATTCAGTGTTCTCGCATTTCATTTCCAATGATTTAGATTCTAAAGAGAAAAGCAGAAAGATAATTTTGATCAAATTGCAATCCAGTCACAATTGGGCTTAACCCTTTACCTAACATGAAAAGCAGACAACACTTGCCAAAAAAATTCGTGAATAACTAATTTTTAGTCTTAAAAACATAGGTTATGACCCCTCATTGGAACAAGCTCGATGAGCTCATTCCAATGAGGGATCATAACCTATGTTTTTGAGACAAAAAATGAAAAAAATAATGAAAATTAATTGGCGATTTTTGAGAATAGCACTGGCTGGTTTTGGGCATTACATTTGGTAAAGGGTTAACTCCTCTCTACACTTTTGTGATCATAGTTACATTAAACTCTAAATGAAGGTCTAGATACAGCTGTACCCAGAGGTGACTGAAGCGCAATGAAGTGGGGGATGAGAAGGGCACTATGGCTCTTATTTTGTGTGTCTGGTCATGGTTTAGTCTATTTCTTCAACCCAATGATCTTTCAACCCAACTGGCCTTTGGGTTGAAATATGGTTAAGGTAAGTAGATTGAGACCAAGCCGGAATATAAGCAACCTGTCATTTGCAAAATGAGGTCCCCAGAGGGTGATTTGCTGATGCTATCCCATACAGTGGGCCAATTTATCCTCTGGGTTCATCTTTCTGTTTTGACTTGAGACCTTGATTCAGACTCAGGTTCACAGAGGGTAAATTTTGTGATGCTACCCTGCTGTGCACCAAATTCACCTTCTGCAGACCTCATTTTGAAGATGACAGTCTGCTTTTTTCAGGCTTGATTGGAACCATCTAATGGTGGAATTCATTGGCTAAACATGCTCACCAATGTGAGGACTAGGGTATTCCCTGGAAAAGTACACAATAAAGGAGGCAGATTTCCTGGTGAGTGTGTCTGTGTGTGTGTGTGTGTGGGGGGGGGGGGGGGGATGTAACCATGATGGAGTGGCTCTGTAGCCCCCTGACTCCCACCCCTTGGCACCAGCCCTGCTTATCCTTGCTCATTCTCTTAACCCTTTACCCAATGCAGATGATATCAAAATTTATTATTTTGAATATCATTTTTTCAAATTTTTCAAAAAATTTCAACAAAACCATATCTTGTGGCCCCTCATTGGAACAAGCTCGTTGCAATGAGGGGTCACATGATATGGTTTTGTTGAAATTTTTTGAAAAATAATATTTTTTCAATTGCTGAATTTGCATATTATGCGGGTGGATGCGGCCGATTCGTTGGGTAAAGGGTTAAGCTTGTCAAGCTTGTTCCAAAGAGAGGGTTAATGCTATCTTCTGGAAGAGAGAAAATGAAAACTTCCACTTGTTCCTGCTTGTTTAAGAAAATTAATGCTGGTGCATCTCATGTAAATCATGTTGGATAAAAGGTTAAAGGTGATAGTATTTCATTTAGAATGGGAGTAACTGATCTCTCTCACTTTAAATGTCAGAACTGCTTTTGATATGATCAAGTAAAGTAAGAATAAATCAAATTAACTAACCTGAAATCAGAGGTTATTTAATTACTACAGTGAACAAGCACTGCTTCACTTCTCGGGGATTCCCACAAGGGAGTTCGTGGCTGTATGGTAACTTGTGGGTTAAGGGAGAAGGTTGTATTCTAAGTTTTGAAAGTGAGAAATGTAATGTCTGGTGAATGGTCATTAATTAATATTTTAATTATAATTATTCCTGTTTACCCTAAAGTCCCCATACAGTTACAAATTACCACTTTTATATTGTTTTGAACAAGTTGACCCAAGTATATTTTTCCTTAAGAACCCAACTGGTAAGCTGCATTTATCTTGGCAATGTTTTTGACTGTACAGGTGTCAGCCAACTTGATGTAGAAGCATTGCTAAGTTATTTGCAGCTGGGTACATGCATCTAAGGTTATAATTATCAAAAAAATTAATTTTAGGCTTTATAACCCTTAAGGGCCTGGACAATAGTTTTCAATTCACTTCTGACCACAGCCTGTACACATCCAGTGGCTTAGTGATTTCTAGGCAAATCTTAGCTACCTGTTAAGGTTTAAAAAGTGACTAAAAGTCCTTTCTGTTCGAGCCAAGTGGGATGAGCGTTTCAGTGTGTATATACATTCTATTTCGCATTTACATCTTTGTTTCACAGTGTTAGGCACTTCTGAGTTGGAGTTTAGTACCTGTATAATGTGGAAACTGAGATCCTAAGATATTTTGATACCAGGGCAATACCCCACCAAATACAGACTCTGCCACCATCTCAAGCCTGTACAATACAGGCAAGGTACTCAGGTATGCTGCCGATATTCTTTACAGAGACTCTCTTTGAATCATACCACTATCCACTTACCCCCCAGAACAGAAATATAAGATATAACAACACAGTGATTTATATTTTTCTTTAATATCTCTGGTCAACACAATGGTATATGAATTCTTGTTCTTTTTATCCTGTAATTCTCGACCTTGATACCACATTAACATCATAGATCTCAACCAGATCTCTGTGATTCACTTGTCACCTATTTTTCTACTATACCTTGGGATAAATCTGAAAGATAAAATTGCCTAAAATATTAATGTAAATCAATACATTCCAAACATATCAATACACTAATCTAGTAGATCTCTACCCGCCACATCAATCCTTAAGATCTACCCATTTTACCTACCCACCTAAAAATGTTTTGCTATAACAATCAAGCAGTTCTACCTGACACCTCTACCCGTCTGGCATTTTATATATATATATGAAAGAGCTACCACACAATACAAAAGTCTCTGACAAAGCTCAAATCGAGCGAAACTGGTAAGACAGTTACCTATTATTAGTTATCAAATTCATACGGGATCTCCACCTTTGGAGTCCTCTCGCACTTCCAAGTGACTTTTCCTATAGCTACCTGTTAAGGCTGCCAAGACTTCACTAGAAACCACTGCCTTGGTAATTTGTCAGTTGTTAGCAGTGTTGAGAGTGCCTGTTCTGAGGTTGTAAAACTCGGAAATAGGTCTTTAAGGGTTAAGATTTAATTGAGTAATTACATTCTTTATTTCAGGGCTGCTACAGAAGTTTGAAAGACTGGTTCACTGAAAACTATAAAATATTAGGAATAGTTGGCATTGTTATTGGTGTTGTACAGGTAAAACTTCTTTCTACTTTATCCCGTTACCCAATGCAGATGATATCAAAATTTATTATTTTAATTAGTGTTTTTTTTAAATTTCAACAAAGCCATATCATGTGACACCTCATTGGAATGAGCTCAACAAGCTTGCTGCAATGAGGGGTCACGTGATATGGTTTTTTATTGAAAATTTTTGAAAAAATACATATTTTTTCAACTGCTTATTTTGTAAATTACACAGGCCTGATGCGGCAAATTCATTAGATAAATGGTCATGGTACTTTTGCACTGACTAGAGCATGCTTTATGATTTCATTTTGCCAGCTGACATAACATTTTGTCCTGTGGCACACCAGAATTCACATTTTACGCTTTTTGATTACAAATTTATAAATTTTCAACATTTTCTTCCTCTGAAGACCCCCGATGCTTTCCAAAGACATTGGTTCAAAACCTTTTTTATAAGGCCTAAAAAAGTTAAATCTGTTTCTCAGGCCCTCCCACATAGTCCTTTTGGCTGCTGCATGCTCTCTTTTTATAACCAATGTGAACATAAAAAAAATAAAATGTTTTATGACTGATATTTTACCCAAGTTAATAAAATTGATAAATTTGTTCTTGAGTGCAATAAAGCTTTGCAGTGCTTTAACATTGCAAAGCCTTCTTGTACTCAAGGGACAATTATACCACCATCCATGCTATTCTGTAGATTATGATGCCTAAAACATAAACATCATTAGTTATGTAAATGTTTTCAAATTGTATTTAACACATGCAGTATTCTTTCAATAAATATTGTTTAATCTAAACTAAAACATAAAGCAAACCTGCAAGAACATGAACTTTGCATGGCAAAGAAATAATGACACCAACCCCCCCCCCCCCCCCCCCCCCAAAAAAAAAAAAAAAAAAACACCTGCCACATGTAATTTTACAAAAAATGGCCTGAGAAACAGAATTTCTACCTTGTGGGGCCTAAATAATTATCCATGTTTACAAAATTAAGTTGCTTTTGAAATTGATACTTGAAACAAGTTTGGTCAGATACCCAACAAACCCTTATAACCCTCTTCATACTGATGTCGAAATATCAAAATTTCAAACCACATATTTTTCCCATAATACACTTATTTATTTATCTATTTATTCATTTATTTAGGCCCAAGAAAGTTAAGAATCTGTTTCTCAGGCCCTCCCGCATGGTCATTTTGGCTGCCGCATGCACTCTTTTTTATTACCAATTCATACTTAAAAAAATAAAAATGGAAAGATTTATGTCAGATATTTTACACAAGTTAATTAAATTAATAAACTTGTCCTTTGACTTGCTCTCAAGGGACGAAATACACCACCACCCATGCTATTCTGTAGATTATGAGGCCTAAAACATAAAACAAACCAAGAATATGAACGTTTGATGGCAAAAAAAAGAATTACAAAACTAAAAAAATAAAATAAAAAATGCCTGCCCACATGCAATTTTACAAAAAATGGCATGAGAAACAGAAGATTTTCTTTGTGAGGCCTTATTTATTTATTTATTCATTTATTGTGTTTATGGTCATGCACTTTCCACATCTTTAGTTATATCATGACTGCAACGTAGGGGTGAAGACAAGTTTCGGCAATCATTTATACCTATGCTGCTGTCCACTTTGGAGAACTTCCATCTCCAGGCTTTGGCTTTGGTTTCGTGGGCAGATGCGGCCAATTCGTTGGGTAAAGGGATAAAGTCCTAGTTGTATTATGATTATTTAGTGTGGTAAACAAGTACTGCTGAACTGGTAAAATTACACCCAGCTGGGTGTAATTTTACCAGTTTTCTGCCCACGAAATATGAAAATTCAGCAGTTGAAAAAATATTATTTTTCAAAAAATTTCAACAAAACCATATCGTCGACCTCGTTCCAACGAGGGGTTACATGATATGGTTTTGTTGAAATTTTTTGAAAAATTTGAAAAAATGATATTAAAAATAATTTGCTATCTTCTGCATTGGGTAAAGGGTTAACCAAATGAATATTGTTTGATGGAGCTGAGCTCTTTTCTATAGTGTATTAACACACAATGTCAATTTAATGAAGGAATAAGCTGCTGTATTCTGCAATGGGTTTCTCATCACAACATTTACACTAACAGTGTTAAATAAAACGTATCAGAATTACCATAACCAGGCATGTAGCCAGGTATCTAAATTTAGGGGGGGGGGGGGGGGGAGTGCACAGGAATCTTTTAGGGTGGGAGGGGGTCCAGGTATTTTTATGCTGCAGGCATTTCCTGTTAATGTCCCTTTTGCAGGGTGACCGGAAGGGGGAAGATAATAGCTAGATACCTATATTAGAGGGGCACAGGGATTATTTTTATGTTGCAGGCATATTCTGCAGATCGGAATTTTGAGTTGGAGAAGATATGGAGGTGGGGTCTCTCTCACATTGGTGTGACAGGCATGTGGGGAAATGTATTTCAAGAAATATCTCTTGGCCAGAAATTTTTTGAAAATAAGCTCCAAATGTTTCTATTAGAAGACATTTTGAGGCTTGAAGTAACCCCAATTTTCACCAAGCTCAGTATGTCATTTGTAATTTTATTAGGCGAGGTCCCATGCAGCAGGTCGCAGATTTGAAGATTTTTAGGGTGCCATGGGGATTTGGAGGGTATAAATCTCCCCTCCCCCCCCAACCCAAAGTCCCTCCCCCCTACAATGGCTATGCCACTGGAGGGAGTATTTTCAAAAAAAATTCTCAGGGGAAGCCTAAGCTTGGCTCTCTATGTCTCCCCAGAAAATTTTTTAAAAGTTATGATAAGTTAAGCCGTAAATTGAACTGTTAGGATATATTTTGAGGCTCCAAAGAACCCCAATTTTCACCAAACATGGTATAGTATGGCTGCTATGGACTGGTCACTTTCCATGGGTGGGCAATATTTCCACGTACGCAATAATATTAGATTCCAAGCACGAATTATAGGAATAATAATAAAAAAATTAATTAATGATGCACTGGATACAACCCAGTGCTTCATTAATTAAAATTTTGCTGCTGATGATTTTTGTTACCTGGTAAATGCAAGCTTGGACTTCACTGCCCATGCATGGATTAAGACTAGTCCATGGCGACTGCACTGTATGTCATTTACAGTTTCATTAGTTGACATCGCATGCAGTTTGCAGAACTCTTGATTTTTAAGTGTCATGTGTTCTCCAGGCCCCATGGCTATGCTACTGGAGGGGGTGTATTTTCCCCCAAATTACTGTGGGGGAGGCTCAAGCCTTGGCCTCCCCTGGAGAAATGTTTGAAAAATAATCTCCAGATTGGACTATTAGGATACATTTTTGAGGTAGAAAAGTTCCAATTTTCACCAAGCATGGTATATCATTTATAATTTTGTTAGTTGATGTTCCATGTAGGGTGCAGAATACAAGATTTTTAGGGGGGAATGAGGATTGAGAAGAGGGTGTCCTCTCTACACCAATGACTACAACTCTCATGCTTAAAAAGTCTGAAAATGGCTGACACGAAAAAGCCTCAATTTCAAATTTAAACAGGCCTTTGGATGTAGGATTCCTGTGCTTTGTCTATTTTGATTGATATATCTTTATTTTTGTTGTTTTCAGATTTTAATGATGATTACCGCAGCAGTGTTGATTTGCTTTATCAGAAGAGAAAAGATGGTGGTATAACAAACAGTATACAGCATGCAGTTGTAGTCATTATAAAAGTTTTCTTACTGTAGAGGCAATGAAAATTCAAGTCTGTCTCTTACCAGACTCACTGCTCAATTGCTATCGGCATCCCATAGAATACTGATTGAGAGCTTTCAGTCAAATGTTGTACGGTACAACATCCCAGATACATATAGAATGGATTTCATGTTGTTGCGAATGAACTTATTATTTTAATTACAAATTCATCTGATGGTAATACAAGAAATGAACAATACTCATATCAGACAGGTCCTGCTTTTCGAACTCTCTAACAATGTATGGAAAATTTTATAATTTCATTTTCTTTAATGATATCCAACTTGCTTGCATAGCATTTTTCGAGGTGAGTTTTTCATAACTCAATGAACATTTTTCTTACCATATCAATGTTTTTGCTTTGTCCTGCTCATTTATTAAATAAAAACTGTGGGCGTGTTCAACAATTCAATTAAACTGTTATTGCTGCAGGTGGGCTGTTATTTAGTACATGTATTGACATGAGTTGTTCACACTACATTTTCTGTTGATTATCCAAGACCATGTGTATCAGCCTGTGTTGAAAAATAATAAAAAATGTTGTGTGCACAAAAAGTTGACAACACTGCAATGATATAAATGCCAGAGACATCGGCAACAAAAGGGTACATTATAATAAACGCAAACACTGTAAATTAAACCATTATTAAAATTAAACAATTGAAATGAAATTATCTGTTGCTTTATGTGTGTGAATGTGGGATGGGTGTGTTAACTCTTAGAAGCCGGGGAATCAGAATGAATTTATTGAACATGACATTCTGCAAAAAACTTACAGTAAAGCAGGTACTTCTAGTCAAGTGTCGTCTGCCTATTCAGGCAGACGACACTTAACTAGAAGCACCTGTTCAGTGTTTAATTCTCCTCCAGCCTAAAGATAGCCGAACCGTCACAGCCAGATTACCTGCCGTATTACATCACAGGCAAGAAAACTCGACTCCCGGCTTTTAAGAGTTAAGTTTTGTATGAAGTGCTAAGCACTTCATTCAACTTAACACACCTCTCTCACATTCATACTCCGACAAAGCTACAGATAATATATTTCAATTCTTATTTGTTAAAGATTTAGTTTTTAGTTAGTCAGTTATGAACAAGTTGTTTTGAAAAGCTGTTGCCTCATTTTTTAGAAATTGATTAAATGTTCACTTTTGAAATGAGGTGTTCAGTGGAAAGTGATGCAAAGCTTTGGTTTTTAAATCCTAAAATGTCATCCTCTTTTGTAATTGACATCAAACCATTACTTTTTTCTGTTGAGAAATTGATATACAATGGTGTTATAACCTTTGTGCACAGATCTCAAAGAGATCTTAATTTTGTCATTGAAATTCCATGATTCTTTTAATGTTTTTTTATGTAAGCAGTTGGATAATTCAGTTATTTTCAAAATGACCTGAAAAGTTTAGTGACTTTTGAATGAATTCTGCAGCGGAGAACCAAAAGATTATGGAATTTCTTGAAGCAGCTAGTTACATATATCAACTACATTAAATGAAAATGTAAGTCATTCTTCACATCACTGTACAAAAATCTGAAGGAGCAGGATATCATCTTTTGAAAATTGAAATGATAGGGAATTTCACAAAAACTAAAATTAAAATTAA
The DNA here is from genome assembly GCA_031216915.1 of Pictodentalium vernedei. Lineage (NCBI taxonomy): Eukaryota > Metazoa > Mollusca > Scaphopoda > Dentaliida > Dentaliidae > Pictodentalium > Pictodentalium vernedei. The sequence goes on from CM062289.1 coordinate 153,914,072, forward strand.
AATCAAAATGACCAATTGTTGTTTCCATTAAATTAATTGTCTGTCTACACAGGTAATCGGCTACATTGATCTGAAATCTGCTGTGATTATTTGACATTTCATGATTTAATGACCAAGCCTAGAAATAAGCAGACTGTCATCTGCAGAATGAGGTCCCCGGAGGGTGCATTTGGTGATGCTACCCTGCACAGCAGGGTAGCATTACTAACTCTACCCTTTGTGAACCTCAAGGTCTCAGGCCTAAACAGAAAAAGGTACACAGAGGATAAATCGGGGAATTCTAGCTCACTGCATGGGATAGCATCTGCAAATTCACCCTCTGGAGACCTCATTCTGCAAATGACAGATTGCATGTTTCCAGGCTTGTTACTGACATAAAAAAAACACATTGAAATATGTATTCATAAGCAATAATGAAACCAAAGATAAAATACACCCTTAATCCTTTATCCAACACAATGGCTACAACCAGCCAGTGCTATTCACAAAAATCACCATTATATTTTCATTACGTTTTCATTTTTTTGTCTAAAAAAATATCTTTTGACCCCTCACTGGAACGAGCTCATTCCAATGAGGGGGCATAAGCTATGTTTTCGAAGCAAAAAATTAAAACAATACTTACTGAAGAATTTTGTTTGCAAGTGTTGTCTGTCGTTTGTGTTAGGTAAAGGGTTAAAAGAACCAAGGGTAGAATCTACCCTTAGAGATTAAGGAAAATGAGAACTGACATTTTTTTTTAAAACCGAATGAAGGGTGGAATATGTGTTGACCAAATATTCAGTTTTGAAAAATGATGATTATTCTGATATATTGAGTAAATTGCTTTAAAATTATCTGGTGCTACAGCTAACTTTCTAAAGAGGGCCTTATTGTGCCATTTGTGAGAGTGCATGCAGTTGCTGTTCTATTGGAACTTGGAAACAGTTGCAAAGTCAAATGATTCTTGAAATCTCTTTATCTCCATGTTTTCTGAATCATGTGTCAATTCCTTTATCTTAAAATAAGCGTGTATTGAGTTTGTAGTTATCTGAATACGGCATGTTTCAGGGGACCTTGATACAATATCTATATCTTGCAACTGCAGTATACAAGTGAGTGCTTGGTTACAATTTGTTTGTGATGTTACTATTTACAGAACATTACATGCTTTTTTGAAAGGCACTAAGAGACTATATATGCTTCTGCATATGAAAAGAAAAAAAAAACTCTTTACAAAAATAAAACTTATTAAACAACTTTACTTTTCTATTTCTCTATCTGAATCACTGGAAGCATTCAAGTTGAAACAACACAATGTTTACAGCACATAGTCTTTTCGGAATGTTAAAAAACAAAAGCCCTTATTAAGTTTATCCAGGGATCGGGAAAGTTCAAGGCAGCTGCATCACAGTTTCAGCGAAATAACATGTGTTTTATGAGTATGAAAATGAAATCTGAAACTGAAAGGCTAGTTAACCCATTACATAATGAATCAGTCACATCCACCCATGTAATACCGGTATATGAATTCAGCAGTAGAAAAAAAATTTCAAAGAATTCCAAGAAATCCATATCATGTGACCCCCCTCATCATTGAAATGAGCTCATTGTGGTCATTTCAGTGAGGAGGCACATGATATTGTTTTTTGGAAGATTTTTTGAAAACCTGAAAAAATAATACTTAAAATATTAAATTCTGATATCGTTTGCATTGGATAAATGGGTAAGTCAAGTTATTGGCACAACAGTTGAGAGTTGTATGATAAATGAATCATCACCATTGTGTTTATGTAAAAATTTGGAGTCTCACTCATGTTTCTAAGGCTGCTGTATATCGCTTGTCACTTACACATTGATTTTAGACAGAACACCAATAGCTGAACATGAAAGAGTCAAAGAGAACTGAGAAATTGTGAGAACTAAACCATTCTGCTTTAACATCATGGGGTTCTCAACTCCAATAATTATAGTTTGTTTGATATAGCCATGTGACCCATCAACCAAGATAAAATGAATTGAGATCCTGGTTTGTTATCAGAATACAGGTTATAAAAAATACTGGATAATGAAGTCTTGACATCCAGTGAACATTTCATCATTTCTGCTTAGAAGTTTTCAACCAGATTTTCTATTGTGTACATAACTGAAAGGCTTTCTTACTGTTAGACATTACATGGCAGCCTTAAATTATCATTTAGCACTATGACAAATGCATTTACATTTTTGAATCTTTAGTGCTAATTGTACATTGTGGTGCATGTTTCTATATGTTGTTTTTTTAACCATGATGAAGGTTTTTGATAGTTCAATCGATTTGGACAGTAGTCGCCGTGGACTGGCCATAGTCCATGTGTGAGCAATGATGTCCATGCATGCATTTACCAAGTAATAAAAATCATCACCAGCTAAACTTTAATTATTGAAACACTGAGTTGTACCTTGTGCTTCATCAATTAAATTTTTGATGATTATTCCTATAACTAATGTTTGGAATCTAATATTATTGCTTCCGTGGAAATATTGCCCACCTATGGAAAGTGACCAGTCCATGGCAGTCGTACTATAGTATTCGTTTATATTCAAATCAGATATCACGTGTCAAACCCCTCTGAGGCACCATGTTTGACATCCCCAACCATGAATGCTTAAATATCCTAACCTGTCAGCATCCCTGATTTTCCTGATCATTATGTGATGATAATACACAAGGCCCAGGGTATTCATCCACATAATGGTCTATGCTGAGAGTCTTCAATCTTTATCTGCCTGAAAACCGTGGGCTGAGTGTATTATCTGACTTAACCCTTTGAGCCCGTAAGACTGATTTTTCGGTCCAACCAAGACATAATTCCATCCCATTTTTGTCTATACATGGGGCATTTATGATAAAATAATAAGTGCAGTCACCAGATGGCTGCAGACTGCAGTAATTACTTTATCCTCCCTGTATTTTGATTCTGGACTGACCCATCTCACTGTAAGTGTACTATTCCAGGAAACAAGGTTTCAAAGGGTTAAAACCAACTTTACATTAAATTTTTGTTTTAATGCAAAGAATGAAAATGAAACAGTTTTATCACGTTGGAGGAATAAAAGTTGAAAATGTAAACCATTCAGTCTTCAGTTATCATTTGGGAAAACTTCTCAAAGAAAACATCATCTGACATTTGAGAAGAAACTGAAGGCAAAGTTAACACTCAGCTCAGTTTGACTGTTTGTATTGTCAATTCATTTAATGTTTTTCTTTATTATGTGACAGAGAAAATAGGGTAATTTAATTGGCTAAAACACTCGTCAGAAGTGTTGATATAAAGAGGATATGGAATGAGTGTTTTGGTCATATAATATTTATGAAACAAGTCTAAAAATTTCCCATTTTGCCGAGCCTCTGGTGAAAGTGAAAGTAACTGATACACATCTCGCATAAAATATTTGGGCCCAAGTTTTTTTATACTAAATTCAGATAAGTTACATTTTGTGTATTTCCAGTTTCACTGATACAAAAGATTTCCACACTGTTGGCCTGAGTAAGCAGTTAACCTGTAACAAAAATTATAACTGGAAAAAGCTTGTAGTTATCATTTTGGTACAAGTTAATCGATTAATCGTTTCAACACTACAATGAATTTGACATCAGTAGGCCAGGAGTTAACCCATGCACACGACATAAAAATAAATTATTTAATGACATTTTTTTTTATTTTTAAAAATATTTCAACAAAACCATATCAGGTGACCCGTCATTGGAACAAGCTCAATGAACTGGTTCCAATGTGGGGTCACATGATATAGTTTTGATGAAAGTTTTTAAGAAATAATTTTTTTTTCGACTGCTAGCTTAATTTGTAAATTATGGCGGCAGATTCATTAGGTAAAGAGTTAAACTCTGTGTGCTATATCGCTGTATATATTTAAAGGAATTGGGTGGGGTACAGTCTATTTGATTTATTTATTGGGGTTTAACCCTTTACCCAACGCAGACGATATCAAAATTTATTATTTTAAATATCATTTTTTAAAATTTTTCAAAAAGTTTCAACAAAACCATATCATGTGACCCCTCGTTGGAACGAGCTCAACAAGCTCGTTCCAACGAGGGGTCACATGATATGGTTTTGTTGAAATTTTTTGAAAAATAATATTTTTTCAACTGCTGAATTTGCATATTACGCGGGCGGATGAGGGCGATTCGTTGGGTAAAGGGTTAATAACACTTTCAACAGCCAGGGTCACCTGGTGTTGGACAGTTTTATGGGTGAAGGAAGTCAGCATACCCAGCGAAAACTACTGAGCAATGGTGAGCAACTGTCAGACTCTCCAACACACTAACTGCCCACAACCAGGGTTAGCATTGGTTGAAGACAAGTGCACCATCGACATGTAGTGTACCTTAGTACACAGTGCCACCATGCCCCCACGTGGACAATCGGGATAAAGAGTCTTGCCCAAGGAAACAATGCAGATACCCATGGTGTGGATTGAACCGTAAACCTTTCAGTTATTTATTTATTAAGGTTTAACGACACTGTGAGAGCCAAGGTCATAACAGTGACAGTTTTACGGGTGGAGGAAGCTGGAGTACCCAGAGAGAACCACTGAGCAACGACAAGCAGCTGCCAACTCTCCAACATCATAACTCTACACTGCAGCACAGGCAGGGTTAGACTGGTTGAACACATGCGCACCATCGGGGTGCAGTACGCCTTAGTGCACAGCATCATCATGACCCCATGTGGACAATCGGGGTTAAGTGCCTTGCCCCAGGACACAAGGCGGGAGTCCAAATTGATCACTCAGACAGTCACCCATCCAAGGACTAACCGGGCTCAATGTTGCTTAACTTCGGTGATCTGACGAGAGCCAGTTAGCGCAATGCCTCCCTCCCCCCTCACCCCCTCTCCGCAGAACCTTTCAGTTTGAAGTCCAATGCCGTAACCACAGAGCCACTGCGCTCCCACGCTATCTGATAGAAAACGTTTAATAATATGTGTGAAAAATCCTGCTCATCAACACTACAGGCTCATTGACTAAATATAATAAGTGTGCAATAAAGATAAGAATTACAGAGTTAACCCTCATAACACTGTTGTTAAAATACCAACGTTTTTAGCATAAAAAGTTTTCCCACAATGCAACTGAGAATTTAAAAAATGATATTTTGTTTGACAGAGATCAGTGAGCTCTGTCAAACAAGATATACTGGTAATTTGATAAATTTTTCATTCTTCATAGGCAATATGGAGTCAAAAATGAAAAATTTGAAATACAACCAGATATCTTGGAGTTAAAAAAAATCTTCCTTTCATATTTATTGAAATCAGAGAGGGTTTTAAAGGGAAAATTCCCTTTTGAACTGCAATGATATTTTTTATAGTAATTTGTTAAAATTTGTAAAATGGAAAATACAAATTTATTGAATAAAGTCATAATCAGCATTTCAGTGTTTATTGTCTTTTAACATTTCCAAAAATTATGTTTGTATAGAGATTGGTGGCAGAGTGGATAAGTGTACTGGTCTCTCATGATAGATGTCCCGGAATCAATCAAAAAATGTTCTCGAGGTGTGTTAACACTCACTGTCGGCATCAATTTTAAAAAAAGAAATTTATTAGGGTTTAACGTCACATTAACAGCCAGGGTCATATCATGTCGGTGGCAGTTTTACAGATGGAGGAAGCTGGAGTACCCGTTGAGAACCACCGAGCAACGACAAGCAGCTGTCAGGTCTCCAACATCGTAACTCTGAACTCTGCACCATAGCACAGACAGGGTTAGTCCAAACATGGCCTGAAAGTCCGTAATATAATTTGGGGGTTTGGTTCAAAGGACGTACCAAACGCAAAAATTATATTACGGACTTTCAGGCCATGTTTGAACTTGTAAGACAGGTTTAGATTGGTCGAAGACATGCGCACCGTCGACGTGCAGTACGCCTTAGTACACTGCGTCATCGTGCCCCCATGTAGGCAATCGGGGTCAAGTGCCTTGCTCAAGGATACAACGCGGGAGCGCGAATCAGTCGCTGAAATGGTCACCCATCCATCTACTAACCGCGCTCGACGTTGCTTAACTTCGGTGATCTGACGAGAAACGGTTACTGCGACGCCACCGCGTTCAGACGGCATCAATTGTAGTGTTGTTGCTGTCATAGCGTGCCATCCTATCAGGTGGGGGCGTAAAATGGCGTACCTCTGCGTGGAGAGACACACACTCTGTGCAGACTAAAGGCCCCTTCATAGTATTCTCGAAGAACGTCAGCGAGGCCATGAAGTTGCAGCTATGAAGGTCATCCCACACATCTGCGCCATTCAGCCAAGGAGAGGGGTTAATATAAGTTGCATAACTTGCGGCTGCCAATCCTTGTAAAACAAATACTGAAATAGGCTTTAAAATTGTTTTTAAAATTGGGATGGGTTTCCTCCTCCTCCTGTGGGGGCAGCACATTGATTGCATTTATTTATTGGTGTTTAAGGTCACATATATTTACACAATGTCGAATTGTGACCACAAAATGGAGATAAAGTCAGGTTTAGTATATCGTTTTACCCATAGGGCCTACCGAAGCACTGGTGACAAGGTCCGATTTCACCAGTAAAACAAAGCTTGTTTACCACAGTAAACAAACACTGCTACACTTCCCATGGTTCCCATGGGGGGGGGGGGGGGGGCGGGGCAGCATATTGATTTCTACAAAGCTGGAATATCCCATCACAACCATCACTCACATGAAATATTACTGGAATTGACCAAGTGGCTTGGAAGCAGAAGACTCACATACAACCTTTATGATGGAAGACGGATGGACATTCTGGCAGACGATGGGCGAAGACTGAACAGAATAGCTTACTCCAACTTTCAGTCAGGTGAGCTGAAAAAAAGACTGAAAATTAGGCTTAATTTTTAGCTCACATGACCCAAAGGGCCATGTGAGCTATTGCCATCATTTAGCGTCCGTCATCGTCCGTAAACTTTTCACATTTTTATCTTCTTCTCTGGAACTTCTGAGCAGCTGTGAACCAAACTTGGCAGGAATGGTCCTCTACAAACGATCGCCATTTTGTGCCCCACGGATAAAAAACATGGCCGCCAGAGGCATACTTTGATTCTGACTGGTAGATTTTCAAAAATAATCTCCTCTGAAACTACAAGGCCAAATGTTTTGAAACTTCACATAATTGGTGACTGGGACACCCTCTTCCAATGATCCTCATTTAATGTTGATCGGGATGCAAACATAGCCGCAATTGCAGCTCATAGTTACCATGGAAACCCTATGGGAAAACATATTTTCATCTTCTTCTCTGGAACTATTGAGCTGCATGATGTGAACCAAACTTGGCAGGGATGGTCTATGGGACGTTCTCTACAACTGTTCCTCATTTTGTTTCGGCTGAATGAAAAGCATGGCCACCAGAGGCATTCTTTGATTCTGATTGGTTGATTTTCAAAAATCTTCTCCTCTGAAACTACAAGGCCAAATGTTTTGAAACTTCACGATTGATGACTGGGACACCCTCTACCAATGACCCTAATTTAATACTGATTAGGTTGCAAACATGGCTGCAATTGCGGCTCACAGTAACCGTTACCATGAAAACCCCATGGGGAATCACATTTTTATCTTATCTCCCTTATAAAAACGTACCATGGTAAACCATGGTAAATCCCAAAATACCATGGTAATACCATGGTATTACCAGGGTATTTTGGGATTTACCATAGTACTTTTTTATAAGGGCTGAAACTATGTTGCCAGTGTGAACCAAACTCGGCACAAATAATGTATGGAAAGTCCTCAGAAAACAATTATTTTTCTGTTTCGCTCAGCTGCATTCTTTGATTTTGATTAGAATAACAGGGATATGTAGTTCTGCCAGGTGAGCGATTACAGGCTCTTTAGAGCCTCTTGTTACAACTGCTAATGCCAATAGATGCTGTAAGTTTGTTTGTTTATTGATAGTTAACTTCACATTCAACAGCTAGGATCACATAATGTCAGACAGTTTTATGGGTGGAGGAAGTTGGGAGTACATGCACCTGGAGAGAAACGCAGAGTTACTGTTAGATTTATTACTCCTTGAAAAATTCCAAAAGTACAGTGGAGCCAACTAAGATGGATATTTTCCGGCAGCGAGGTGGCTCGGTGGCCATGGCATTGGACTTTAAACCAAAAGGTCCACAGTTCAATACCCACCAGGGGTAACTACAAGCCAGAAAATAAGTAGACTGTCATCTGCAAAATGAGGTCCCCAGAGGGTGAATTTAGTGATGCTACCCTGCACAGCAGGGTAGCATCACTAAATTTACCCTCTGTGAACCTCAATCTGAACCAGGGTCTCAAAACTAAACAGAAAGAGATACCCAGAGGATAAATTGGCCCACTGTATGGGATAGCATCATCAAATTCACCCTCTGGGGACCTCATTTTGCAAATGTCAGACTGCTTATTTTCAGGCCTGGGTAACTACATTGTGTCATTGGACAAGGCACTTCATCCCGATTGCCCATATGGGGGGGGGGGGGGGCACAGTGGCGCTGTGTACTGAGGCGTACTGCACGTCGATGGTGCAATTGTCTTCACCCAGTGCTAACCTTGCTTGTGTGGAGTTGGTACGTTGGGGAGTCTGACAGTTGCTCGTCATTGCTCAGTGGTTCTCTCCGGGTATTCCTTCACCCGTAAAACTGTCCAACACGAGATGACCCTGGCTGTCAAAAGTGTCCCTAAACCCAAATAAATAAACTGAATAACCCAGTAAATAAGCTTCCAAACACCAAAACATAAGCCTTATCTTCATTACAAATTTGACTTGTTAATTGCCAAAAGGTTAGAGAAAACTCCCGCTCCTTGAATAAAAATAATGAGATCTGTCAACGAAGACAATGTAGTAAAATGGGGTAATAAGAGACAATTTTGAGACATTCCTGTAACTTTTGTTGGGGTGAGACCTATGCCATTTTGTGACTGCCTGGTGTCAGCCTTTCCAGTGATTCATCCCATGTTCCAGTATCTTCCAGTATAGTTGCCGTGGACTGGTCGTAATCCACGCGTTTTATCCAGCTGAATATACACCCTCTTCCCCCAATTCTCCATTAGAAAGTACCTTAGCAATAGTTCTATCAGCAACAAGTTCACGATAGATCACAACAATTTATGCTTGCTTCATGCAATTATAAGTTTTCAGTTCTATCACCTCCATAACTCCCCTGTTCAGCCCTTTTCACATATTCCATACATTACCACCATTTGACGACCATTTAATCCACATCAACCCAAACATCCACCAGCCTCCCTGCATTTCATCTTTTCTGTGTCTGTTGATCACTGCCGTTGGTATTTTATACTTATCTTCTGCTTTCATGTGTAACGATCCATTGTTAACAGCAGCCACTGCATTCATTATATCTTCCTTGTGAAAGTTTCTTTAATTTTTGTGCGTTTTATAGCTTAGTATTAGTCATTGCATTCGTTTCACAAAACGTATAGTTCAGATGGCATTTGTAGGTAAATAATGCTGAAAATAAAGACAGGGTAACAAAGTTAAAATTTCCGAACAATGTTGACCATAATATGCTGGTGCTAACGGCTAGTCCCGTGCAGTGCTTTGTGCCGGTAAATCTCGAACCTGTTCCTGGGTAATATTCCAACTCGCCTTGATGATGTAGCTGGAATATTTTATCAGTAGGGATTTGAGCCATCACAGTCGGGAAAAATCAGGTTTAAAGCACCCCATCCCCGGTTCGGTCATATTCAAGACGCCCAGAATTGGATTTGATATTCGATTTGATTTCAAATAATAGACCAGATTCAATTTACGATTCGATTCGAATCGAAAATGTGTGATTCGCCTGACCCTATTTATAAACTCAACAATCAGTCAGAATATACCTAAAAAGCGAACAGAAATTGTTTTTTTATGACAGTGAACACTGATATCCAATTAATGTTCCATAAAAAGTTACTGGATACACATCACTTCCTGCAGCAATGGTTATTTCTCCAGTATTTTTGCTAGCTGTATAACCCTGGTAGATAACGTTTTGACTAACATGAAATATTTGTGAAATTAGTGCCTTTTTCAAAATTTTCCCCTCTCAACAGGTTAGAAATGAGATCAAGGACCTTGTATTCTTTAACATACACTGGTCTTCAAAAACAAAACTAGATGGTGTCACTTGTGTGCAAAGCACACTATAGTGTATCCCCGCATTTGCATCCTTGACTTTGTATGAATGCTTGATACAAAGATGAAATGTATTATATGACTCACTAAAATCATATTGAGTGGCACAGGTGACACAGCTTCGTGTGCACCTACAGACTCCACTGCAACATTTGAGCATGGTTTTAGCATTTCGAATTACAGCATGCGTTTATCATCTCGAATTACATACCCTAGGAGCCTTTTGCCGGAAACGGTCTAAGAAAACACAAAAGTGGCAATGGTGACACAGCTACGTAGCACCCAAAAAATCCGAAACCTTCCTGCGCATTTACAGACTCTACTGCAACATCTCAGCAGGGTTTTATCGTTTCGAATTACATACTCTAGGAGCTTTTTGCCAGAAACGGTCTAAGAAAACACGAAAGTGGCAATCGTGGCACAGCCACGTGGCACCTGAAAAATCCGAAATCTTCATGCATATCTACAGACCCTACTGCAACATTTGAGCATGGTTTTACCATTTCGAAATACATACTGTAGGAGCCTTTCGCCGGAAATGGTCTAAGAGAACATGAAAGAGGCAACAGTGGCACAGCCACGTGGCAGCCCAAAAATCCGAAACCTTCGTGCGCATCTACAGACCCTACTGCAACATTTCAGCATGGTTTTAGGATTTCGAATTACATACCCTAGGAGCCTTTTGCCGGAAACGGTCTAAGAAAACGCGAAAATGGCAACAGCACAGCCACTAGGCAGCTGAAAAATCAGAAACCTTCGCACGCATCTACAGACCCCACTGAAACATTTGAGCATGGTTTTAGCGTTTCGAATTACATACCCTAGGAGCCTTTTGCCGGAAACGGTCTAAGAAAACACAAAAGTGGCAACGGTGGCACAGCCACGTGGCACCTGAAAAATCTGAAACCTTCGTGCACATCTACAGCATGGTTTTAGCGTTTCGATTACATACCCTAGGAGCCTTTCGCCGGAAACGGTCTAAGAAAACACGAAAATGGCAACAGCACAGCCACTAGGCAGCTGAAAAATCAGAAACCTTCGCGCGCATCTACAGACCCCACTGAAACATTTGAGCATGGTTTTAGCGTTTCGAATTACATACTCTAGGAGCCTTTTACCGGAAAGGGTCTCGGAAAACACGAAAGTGGCAACGGAGGCACAGCCACGTGGCAGCTGAAAAATCTGAAACCTTTGTGCGCATCTACAGACCCCACTGCAACATTTGAGCATGGTTTTAGCATTTCGAATTCCATACCCTAGGAGCCTTTCGCCGGAAAGGGTCTCGGAAAACACGAAAGTGGCAACGGAGGCACAGCCACGTGGCAGCTGAAAAATCTGAAACCTTTGTGCGCATCTACAGACCCCACTGCAACATTTGAGCATGGTTTTAGCATTTCGAATTACATACCCAGGAGCCTTTCAATGGAAATGGTCTAAGAAAACACGAAAGTGGCAACAGTGGTACAGCCACGTGGCATCCAAAAAATCCGAACCTTCCTGCACATCTACAGACCCTACTGCAACATCTGAGCATGCTTTTAGCATTTCGAATTACATACTCTAGGAGCCTTTCGGCAGAAACGGTCTAAGAAAACATGAAATTGGCAACAGTGGCACAGCCACGTGGCACCTGAAAAATCCGAAAACTTTGTGCGCCTCTACTGACCCCACTGCAACATTTGAGCATGGTTTAGCATTTCGAATTACATACCCTAGGTGCCTTTCGCTGGAAACGGTCTACGAAAACACAAAAGTGACAACGGTGGCACAGCCACGTGGCACCCCAAAAATCCGAAACCTTTGTGCGCATCTACATACCCTACTGCAACATTTGAGCATGGTTTTAGGATTTCAAATTACATACCCAGGAGCCTTTCGCCAGAAACGGTCTAAGAAAACATGAAAGTGGCAACGGTGAAGCAGCCACGTGGCAGCTGAAAAATCCGAAACCTTTGTGCGCATCTATAGACCATACTGCAACATCTGAGAATAGTTTTAGCATTTCGAATTACATACCCTACGAGACTTTCGGTGGAAACGGTCTAAGAAAACATAAAAGTGGCTACGGTGGCACAGCCACGTGGCACCCGAAAAATCTGAAACCTTTGTGCGCATCTATAGTCCCTACTGCAAGATATGAGCATGGTTTTAGCATTTCGAATTACATTCCCTACGAGCCTTTCGCCGGAAACGATCTAAGAAAACACGAAAGTGGCTACGGTGGCACAGCTACGTGGCACCCAAAAAATCTGAAACCTTCGTGTGCATCTATAGACCCTACTGCAACATATGAGCATGGTTTTAGCATTTCGAATTACATACCCTACGAGCCTTTCGCCGGAAACGGTTCAAGAAAACACAAAAGTGGCTACGGTGGCACAGCCACGTGGCACCCGAAAATTCCGAAACCTTCCTGCGCATCTATAGCCCCTACTGCAACTTCTGAGCATGGATTTAGCGTTTCGAATTACATATCCTACGAGCCTTTTGCCGGAAACGGTCTAAGAAAACACAAAAGTGGCTACGGTGGCACAGCCACGTGGCACCCGAAAAATCCGAAACCTTCGTGCGCATCTATAGACCCTACTGCAACATCTGAGCATGGATTTAGCATTTCGAATTACATATCCTACGAGCCTTTTGCCGGAAACGGTCTAAGAAAACACAAAAGTGGCTACGGTGGCACAGCTACGTGGCACCCGAAAAATCCGAAACTTTCCTACATATCTACAGATCATTTAGCAACACCCTAGTGTAATTTTAGAACTCCGAATTACATAGGTTGGGACTATTCGGCAAAAAAGTGAAAAAATAACGCATTTTTTAAGTGGCTCCACAGAAGCCACCTGGTGGCACAAAAATTTAAAAGTTGTATTTTGGGGGTGCACAGACCCTATCGAACAACTGTAGAAAGTTACAGCGTTTCGAATTACAAAACCGGACGTACGGAAGTACCGACGTACGGACGTAAGGACGTACGGACGTACGGACGGAGATCATGACAATATCTCCGCATTTTTTAAAATGCGGGGATAATTATTCCATGCTTCTCTGCTCAACTGGGAGAGTGCTAGAAGCCACAATCAGGGCTCTACTAAAAGTGATGAAAGCCACTTTAGTGGCTTTATACTGTGTGTAGTAGCTTGTTGTTAGTGCAGCAGTAAATAAAGAAATGTTAAAATATTTTTTTTTGTTACTATTTATTGGAGAGTGCCAAAAGGCACTCTCCAATAAATTGTAATAAAATAATTATTGATAAACAAAATGTTGCTAATTTAAGGCTCCTCTTGCTGGCAGCATTGTATCGTTGAAAAAAATACCCATATTACAAAGCACCTTTGATAAATAATTTAGAGTACTTTTCCAGTTAAAAACAAAATAGATTTTTCTGAAAACTGACACTCATTACCACATCTTACGGTACTCTGACAATCATTGAATTTCCCATATTTATTCAGTCTCAGTACCTCCAACACAAACAATCTAATCTATTATATCTTCTTCGACAAAGCTCCAACCCCCCCCCCCCCCCCCCGGGGGGTGCCAATTTGACCCGGAGGGGATGCAGCTGCCCCAGGCGGCTGCATCCACCACGTTACCTCAAGATGATCCGGCCATGCCCTCACTTGACCGGGACATGACACCCTCTCTTTGGGGTATAAAGGGAACGAGCAACAGTGACCTCTGGCTTTCATGCCACTGAAGAAGAACGAAACAGTTCGAAACTAGTTTGGCTCAGCAAAGCTCGACTAACCAACACACTAACCTTTGAATTTAGGCTAACCTCCGTTATATATTATATATTATTTAACTTGTTAGTACACCATTTTCGAAGGTTATGTCAAACGTATAACCATCGAAATCGTCTAGCAATGCTTGGTTGTCAGATGGTAGTGTAGCGACATATTATGGCTCATCATCTGACTCCTCTCTTAATAGCTATCAGGCTCGGAAAAAAAGGAAAATTGACTCTGACGAGACCTCAACAGGAGGCAAACTCGCCAAACCCGAAATCTCGCAGGACTACGACATTTATCGTAAAGTACGCGACATCCTGTGCAAGCTTTCCAAATTGGAACACCATCTCAGTTTGCTGGAGAAATGTTTAGAGGATAAACTGATTCTTTTGGGGCTACGGCTCCGGACCAATTAACAACCCCAGCCGACATAATACCGCAGCCATTGCGGATCAGGAAAAGGATATCTTGAGGAACTGTTCCCTCAAACTAATATATCTCCACAAGGAACTGACATTATCGAGATGCGAAAAGGCACGCTCAGACTCCATGCATTCCAAACAGGAGTGGAAGTCTGTAGCGACACCGGATGAGAAGAGTGAGGCTAATATAGCCCTACATAAGCTGATTAACAGATTACCGACCTCACTTGACAAGCAATCTGAAAGGAAAATCACTCATCTTTTAGATGTGCAGAAGAAGGACCCCCTGTTTTCCGCTCCACCACAGGACCGGAAACGGAAATCGGAACCTAGACCAACAGGAACCGGAAACCCAACCTAGGTAGCCGGCCAAGCGGTCCCATTTGAACGGAATACCAACAAAAACAAAAAGAATTCGGATAAGGATCAGGTTTTAACAAATATCCTTGATTTAGCCAGAAGATTAAATAAGCTATAATCGTATGGAACACGTCAACGCTGAAACCAAGAAAAGAATTATTGTCAACGTCTCAAATTATCAACTTTCTGAATTTGGGACGGTTGTACTTAGTAAGGGCTTAACACAAGAAGTCAGTGTCGTACTGGTACGCTATTTACAAAACTGTTGGGAAATGACAACAATCACCCCTTAACACGTCTAGAAACAAATTGTGTAGCCAGAAATGGATATTCACAAAAGCTCATACGGCAAAAGTGAGTTCAACAGAATACTTGAGTAATCATCGACAGATTCATTAACTGGAGCATGAGAAGGTAGCAGAAATCACCTCCCTGTCAGACCTGTACAGTCACTAAAACTGTCGACAGTTAAAATGAATGTGGAGCCATGAATAACCATTTGAGACAAAAGTGATTTGCGCTTTTTACAAAATTTAGCGGATAGAGAACAATCATCCCCTAAAACCAGAGTGAAAATAAAACAGATTTCTAGTCGGAAACTTCTCTTATTACTGAAATGGAAAATATCCAAATGTCAACGAATCTGGAGAGTGGATTCACTAAAGAAAGCAACAAAGGCCTTCCTTAAAATGGCATCGCCGACGTAAATGTTCACCGACGTAAGAGAAGTTTACACTGCATGGTTCATAGTATCTTTAAAATTTCGCACTCTGTTTAAAATAAACTGGCACAATTTCAAAGTTTTAAAAACATTATTTAAAAGAAGAAGATGATGTGGGTAAAAGGTAAAGATTTTAAAAGACATCTGCAGACGAATGGTAAAAATAACGGAGTGTGTGCTTTTGAGCGAAAGTTGCATGGTGTAATGTAAAAGGCGTAATTCCGCTGGAGGTCTGCAATATTCGCGGTCCGAAACTAAGGCCTGAACCAGGACAGTGTTGTCTCGATAGTGTTGGTGCCAGATATGCATTAAGCAGACCATGAGGCGCCTTGACCGCTGTGCTCTTGGTGGAATGAATTGATATGTACTATGCAGAAGTAGTGACGGTGTTGTAAATGTCTGTGGTAGATAATATTGTGGTAATTGGTTGTTCTGTTGCAAAAAAGCCGTCAATAATTACCCGACCATCACAACCATGTACATTTTGTGAGAACCGCAATGGAGGAGGGGGAGGTTCTCTGCTTCTCATTCTGGCATTAGGTACCGCGTGGACTGGTTGGCTATTACAATGTCTTCTCCGACGAACGCATTGCCTCGGTGCTTGTTCAGTGTTCGATGACCGTGTCGTGGAATACTTGGTTGGATTGAAGACTTGATTCCGTTACACATCCGGGTGAAATGACATGCCACTTTTCGATGACCCCTCCACCACAGGCGACTTAACTTTTCTAGAACATCTTTTACGTCTGTATTTCTTGCACTTTCTTAGGACATCAGGGGGATGGTGGCGGTCTATTTCAGATTCTGGTGTTTTTTTCAAGCAAGATGCGCTGAAAATGGGTTAGTTCTGCTGGAATTTGCTCAGAGGGCAGAGCAGAATTTTTCATTTTGACGTTCATTGAAGGAACATTGTGGCGAAAAGATTCATTTTCTTCACAGAGCTCTTCTGTTCGAGTTGACGAACCAAGATCAACAACATCAGCAGTCTCTTTATTTGTTGTTGGTGATTTTACACCGACCTCATCGGAACATACACATTTGCTTTGTTCACCAGGCGGGTGAAATAAACCGAGAAGAGACGTTAATCTTTTAAATTCGTCTTCTCTGGACTTCTCAGAACGCAAAGAACCATTATCAGCATTAACGGCCGAATTGACATGGGCAGGTTTTGTGATGTCATTTTCATCATGGCTACTCGGCTGTTCATCTACTGTGGTTATTGGCACATTCTTCCAAAGTGTCTGGGAAAGGTTTACATGTTGGTGTTAGAAATTTCCTCATCTGGAGATTTCAGGATTTCATTCTCAACTACCCCCGTCATTCCTTTATTTAGTTTTATATGTTCTTGAAAGTAATGTTTATATGCTTTACATTCTCTTTCTAACTTTATATATTTGTCCTCCCAGTGACACTCCGTTTCTTTCACTTCCTTTAGATGCACTTCGTGAAGAATGTAGTTTTGTGTTATGTATGATTCCCATTTACTATTGGTATCTTCTACCGCCATCCAATAATTATCTTCACATAATTTTTCTTTATGTTCCACTTTCTCCTCCAAATGCTTCACATCCTCCCTAAAAAGCTGCACTATACTATACCAGAGGTCATTTTGAGGTGTTTTTTTAATGTTTCGTGACGCTTCGTCATATGATGGGTGGGTGTATGAGAGTTATTTGCCCTTTCACCAACAGATGAAACCAATACTCAATCGACAAACCGAATTTTCGTTCCAAATCATTCAGTTCCAGACACTTTTTCCTTTCCCTACCTTTTAACAACTTGTTGGCTGTTCGCTCATCAATATTCTTTATTTGCTGAAAGTCTTAGGCTGTGGCGGTTTGAATGTTTTGTAGCTTCATCGCTTTGGTGAAGTTTGCAATGACAAGAACAGACTAATAAAAAGGTCTAAAAATACAATATTTCCAATGTAGAAGTGACTAAATTGAATTTTAAACAATTAAAATTGATGTCAACATTTTACATGAGCTATTTCGAGCGTTAAGTGTACCAAATGTGATAGCTGACAGCCAACAACTGAGCTAAAAATTTACAGAAGAGTGAACACAGTCATTGAACAGTAGAGCTTGCAGTGAGCTGTACTCATAATTCATCGACCACAATGCCAAAGTTTACAAACAATGACATAGTCTCACAGTCCGTTCCTTGCAAGAATGATAAAAATATTTCTCAGCGGTACCTGCTGTCAATCTTGTGGGTTGATTACATACGTGTGTCGTGTTCTATACATCTCAACCTTCATTTTGATGTATAATTTGCGTATATTTAATGTGAATTTAAGGAATATCAGGGCTGGGAATTTCAAAATAAACAAAACTCCATTACTTATGCAGCATCTTAATGAGACCCGTGTGATCCCAGCGAACTGGACCCAACTTATTAAGGGCCTATATAAGTAATGGAATTCTGTTTATTTTGAAATTCTCACCTCTCATATTCCTTAAATTCAGATTAAATATACACAAATTATACATTAAAATGAAGGTTGGAATGTATAGAACATGAAACACATTTGTAATCATCTCATAGAGTCGACTGCAGGCACCACTGGTTCCTGGAAGTCTGCTACCGTATTCGCACTAGAACTGATAATAAAATAATATTTTATCAGAACACCTTGTGGCCAAATGTGCTTCATATATCCAAGAACAAAGCTAGGCATTCAAAACACTTTCGAATACAGCGATAGGACTGCATTTTGGAAAAGGACAACACTGTCTGCATTTTTTATTGAAGATGGTTTCCATGCTCGACAGACATGCGCAAATCACTCGTTACCACGAACTTCAATCGAAAAACAAAATCGAAATTCTAAGAAATTTCAACAGGTATCATGATACCTTGCACTGAATATGGCAACTGTGCAATCTCTATCTAATAACAGTATACTGTATGAAGGTATACTGTATGAAGGCGATCTCTTTCATTATTTGATTTTAGGCGGCGTTGTTTTTACATGTTTTTTCTGTCCGATGACGTCGACTGGAAATCGAAAGTAGACTCATACGTAAACAAAAGCAAAGGCTTTGGAATTTTCCCCAATGCAGCCCCGTCGCCGTGTTTTGAAGAATTTTTATCCCCTAGCTTTGTTCTTGGATATGTAAAGCACATTTGGCCACAAGTTGTTTTCGTGAAATATTAAACTATCAGTTCTGGTGCGAATACGGCAGCAGACTTCCAGGAACCAGTGGCGCCTACAGTCGACTCTATGAGTTGATTACACATGTGTTTCGTGTTCTATACATCCCAACCTTCATTTTGATGTACATTTTGTGTATATTTAATTTGAACTGAAGGAATATCAGAGGTGAGAATTTTCAAAATAAACAAAATTTCATTACTTATATAGGCCCTTAACTTCCACAGTGTTTCCACGCATTTGGTGTTGGTCACAGATCCATATGTCATATCATGCTTGAGGTATGAGTGTGACCAACTTTCAAAATGTTTGGCCCTGCCCAATTTTTGGAGAATAAAAACACATGTATGAACTTCGTCAATGCATTAGGGGGTCATAAAATGCAATTTCCAGCAATTCTGAACTATGTACTCAATGACCTCCTTGGTGACCTCGGTGACTTTACTCAAATTATGAACCTCTATTGAGTTTCAACTCATTTAGTGTTTGTCCCAGGTCCATACATCATTTTGAGTGTGAAATACACGTATGAACTTAGCAATGCATTAGGCGGTCATAAAATGCACTGCGATTTCCAGCAATTCTGAAAAAATGGACTCATTGACCCCTGGCTGAACTCTGTGACCTTGACCCATATATTGATCGAATCACCGTTGAGTTCCGACTCATTTGGTGTTGGTCCTGGGTCCATACATCATACCAAGCTTGAGATATGAGTGTGACCCACTTTCAATATTTTTTACCATGCCCACGTTTTTAGTGTATAAATGCATATATGAACTTCTGAAATGCATTAAAGGGATTAAAAGATGTGATTTCCAGCAATTCTAAAAAATGCACTGAATGACGCCTGGTTGACCTCAGTAACCTTGACCATATTTTTAACCTCCATTGAGTTTCGACTCATTTGGTGTGGTCTCAGGTCCATAGGTCATACTAAGCGTGTGATAGGGACATGACCCACTTTCAAAAACACCCCCATGGACACCCAAACTGTCCGAGGACTCTGAAAAAAACATAGGTGGGTGAGTACTTGTGACGGATAATCGGTGAGTTATCGTGCGGACAAGGAAGTGCATAGAAGAAGAAGAAGAAGAAGAAGAAGAAAGGACAAACCATACAAAAGCAATAGTTTGTGTTAAAATATAATGGTAGTGAATCATCTGCCTAACATTTTCTCAGAAAGTATAGTTTAGAATGATTTCTGAAATTATATTGTTAAACATAGGACACCCTCACTGAAATATTTTCTCAAGCTCATTAATCAAGGATTCTTACTTATGTTTGCACGAGAAAGAGCGAAGAAACCAGTGACATGGCTCAGAATTAACTCCTTGATTGCTGCAGGCAGATATTCCTGTCAGAACTTAATTTCTCTTGCCTCTGAAATTAATATAATTTAGGTGCATTTAATAAAAATCCCCCCCCCCCCCCCCCTGTAAATTGCATGGATTTTTGAACCATTGATTTCTTGAGTTAACGTTAGAGGAATTTTTAATCAAATCTATTCATGGCTGCTTCAGTGCAGACATGACTAGATTGGATAAAAATATCTTGAAAATACTTAGCAGATTAAGAGTTAAACCTATGATAATAAACTAGTCTGAAGTCTAATGCTCTAATTAATGAACAACAATGCTCCCCCAAAGCATGCAACAAGTATTTAATATTCATCACCCTTCCCTTCTGCATGGGTAAGACGCTTTTCCCTAAGTCAGCATTATTTATTTATTATTGTTTAGAGTCATTTTCAGCAGCTTTGGATATATCATGACTGCAACATTGATATGATCACCAGTCGTTTATACCAATGCTGTCACTTTTGAGGACCTCCACCCTAGGCATTAGTTCAGAGTCCTCTTTTACCAGTAAACTTGTATACCACAATAAACAAGCACTGCTCAACTTCCTGGGGTTACCCTAGCATGTCAAGTCAGCCGCAATATCATATTAAAACGGGTTACCTCTAGCTGAAACAGCTGGTAGGTGGCTAGAGTTGAATATGTATGTTTATGAATTTTGGGACTTTGACCTACAAAAATAAACGTGCTCAGGTCTTACCAAGTACTGCCATACCTAGACCAAGCTTGGTGGGAAAAGATGCAGCTGTATGTATAATGCCCAGTCATACACACAGCTACTAGGAAATTTATTTATTTATTTGGGTTTACTGACACTTTCTACAGCGAAGGTCACCTTGTGTCAGCCTGACCGTGTTGCGGACGGAGGAAACCAGAGTACCTGGACAGTGAGCAGTGGCAAGCAACTGTAAGACTTCCCAACATACTCACTCTGCACAAGAAAGTTGCACAATTGATGTCTAGTATGCTTTAGTACACAGCGCAACGATGCCCATACATGGGCAATTGAGATTAAGTGCCTTGCCTAAGGACACAACGCAGGTGCCTCTGGTAATTTTTAAACCTTTCGGTTTAAAGTTCAGTTCTCTGACCACTGCGCCACTGTGCTCCCAGATGCTTGTGAAAGCCGTATCCATGCTTCCAATGGTATTAGCATAGAGACCTGGCTGAAGACGTATTCCAAATACATCATCAAGGCATGCCTTGATGATGGAGGTGGATTATTTGTTAATGGAGATTATAGTTACCCGTTTATTTATTGGTCACATACTTATGCACAATTGCTAATCGTGACCGCGACAGTTAAACAAATGAGGGTAGCAGAGCAAAAACCTATGTTTTCCTTGCTCATGTTTCATATTCAGTCAAATGCAAATAATATTTTGTTTATACAAATTTGTTCTAATGCAAATTATTTGAGAGTGCATGAAGTCACTTTCGAATAATTTGTAATGAAACCAGTTTTGAATAACAAATTCAGACCACCAAAAATAATCTACCCCTCGACCGGTTAACAACACAAATACATACACACCAAATAATTTCTCTTCAAACATAAAGTAAAGCATATCTACAGAATACAAAAAGACTTTAACCTGCAGTACCCGCTCTTCAATGTGAAGCCCAAATATGGGCGTCCAGTACTCTACTAGTTAAGAATAGCACCCAAATAAGGGCTTCAAGAACTCAGCCAGTTAGACAACTAAGGAAATTTGTTTGTAAATAAATAAGATGTAGTTGTTGTGATGTTCAGTCTTCTCAACTTCTTATTTTATTAGCCCTTAACCCTTTACGTAACACGAAAAGCACACGGCACTTGAAAAAAAAAAATTCTTGAATAACTAAAAATTTTTCATTTTTTGTCTCAAAAACATACACTCTAAAATCGGTTGGGTTAAAAATCAACCCGAATCGACTGGGTTGAGTGAATATGAACCCAAATTGGGTTCATATTCACTCAACCCAGTCGATTTGGGTTGATTTTTAACCCAACCGATTTAGAGTGTAGGTTATGACCCCTCATAACCAATGCTTTGAGGGGTCATAACCTATGTTTTTGAGATAAAAAATGAAAAAAATAATGAAAATAATTAATTGGCGATTTTTGAGAATAGCGCTTTCCGGTTTTAGCCGTTCCACTGGGTAAATGGTCAATAGACTTGAAATTGGTCAGGCTGTGACCTCAACATCCCCATTCAGCCACAAACCTCCATTTGCATGAGGCAGACTAGAAATGTGCAACATAAGTCCAAAAAGCAAATCTAGTTTCACAGGAAAGTACATGATTATCAGCAAGAGCATTACATATATATCTTAAGATTCCAACCCAGATGAATAATGACACTTTGGCCGGCCGCTGACTCGTCGCGGATGAAAATATCCAGACTGGAAAATTATTGGGAGAGCAAGGTGTATATTTCGATGAAAATCCGAGAATCGATTCATGCAAAAATTCGCGCAACAAAACCAGCGAGAATCCATGTATATTCTCGCTGCACCTCTGCTTGGATTCGCATGAAAACAATTTAGTCAATTTAACCCTTTACCTAACACAGCGGCAGTAAATTAACCAATACAAGGCTAACATGACCTTAAATATCCTGACACTTTGTCAACAAAATTGTACAAATATGGCTGTCATTGGAACCAGCTCAATGAGCCGGTTCAGATGACAGCCATATTTCTAAGGTTTTATTGGTAGGTATTGTTTATTTATTTTTTAAAAAATGTCAAACTCAGTTTATGTTTTAAAAATTAAAAACTGTGCTGGGTAAAAGGTTAATATGTGTTATCGGTATACAACAGGGGTTCAACCATGGTGGCCTCATGGGATCCTGGGGTACTCATAGCAGGTATGGATTCTCATAACCATTTTTGCAAGAGAATCAAAATGGGCTCTCCCAAATTTAGATGAAATATAAGTCCTGTGGGAGGGGAGGTAATAGGCCCCTCCTTACACCCCATAGTTATGTTCTGGATCTATATCAACACAATGCTTTCATTGAAAGTGTTCTTTCAAGATTCTCTGACCCCAAAAATATAGTACAAGAAGTTCATTTCTAAGTGCTTTGATTGATTGCTCTGTACATGAAGTTAATGCACGGAGAGTATTATAATGGGAAAAAGAAGTGATTAATCAAGTCTCAAGGGTAGTGATCTTTAAACAACTATTGATTAGCTTAATTTCCTTTCAAAATAAAAATAAATCAGTTAAAAATGTGTCAATAACAACCCAAGAACACATGTATAATTAATGCATGTTTCTGTTTAAATTAAATTGGTAGATGATAAACATTTTAACTTTTGTGTCCTTACACAATCTGGAATGTGACGAAGTGCATAGTGTTAACGTGGATAAATGGCATTAGCGTGGATAAATGGTGTAAGCGTGGATAAAATAGGGGTGTAGCGAAGGTGAATTAATTGTGTAGGTGTAAACCCAATTTGTCCCAAATGACATGCATCAAGTCCTGACTGAAGACCTATTCCAAATACATCATCAAAGCATGCCTTGATGATGTTGGGGGAATATTTGTCAATGGGGATTATAGTTAACTATAAGTGCTAAATTTGGAGGGGGGGGGGGGTGGGGTTGGGGGGGGGTCAAATTTGTTCACATGCCTTGCCTTTTTACAATTTATAGGAGAGTGCCAACAGGCACTCTCCTATAAATTTCAACAAAGCAACAGACATATAAATGATATAAATTCAAAAATAATGTGAACCATATGAACAGAAAATGTTCTGTTTACAGGTATAATGGGAGATGATGACCAACATCTGGTGAGAGTCATCTACCGTTCCAGATTTACCAGTGTACATTATGTTGCAGGACTATTAGAAATTATTACCGACAAGAGGCCCCCACCCTGGAGATAATTTGATTACAACTTCCTCACAAAGGATGTAGAGCAGATAATTAACATTCAAGTGATAACTATAGCTCACCCCAACATTGAGTAAGGTGCTCTTATTACTGAAAAAAATCCCGTTAAGATGAAGCAAGAGGTCCCATGGAGCTTGAGACACTCACCTGACCAAAATTGTTTAAAGAAGAATTTAATTACCATCTATTTGCTAGTGAACACAACAGAGGAATTAAGTTATTTAATTATTTATAGCTCTGCTGACCATGCCAGATGACTTTTAGTCACAACTCGAGAAGTCAAACTCGACTTATAGTTTGATGAATGGCGGGCGGGCGTAAACAATTGGTTTCCGGATGATAACTTGACAATGGTTCAACCCATGTTTATGAAACTTCATAGGTAGGTTGGTATCGGTGAGAGGAATAACCCTATTAATTTTGGACTTGCTTGGTCAAAGGTCAAGGTCACACTGACCTTGAACATAGTAAATTGTAAACAATTGGTTTCCGGATGATGACTTCATTACGGTTCAACTCAAATTCATGAAACTTCATATGTAGGTTGGCCTTCGTGAGAGGAAGAACCCTATTCATTTTGGACTAACTAGGTCAAATGTCAATGTCACAGTGACCCTGAACATAGTAAATCAAAATAATTGGTTTCCAAATGATAACTTGATAATGGTTTGACCCATGTTCTTGAAACTTCATAGGTAGGTTGGCATCAGTGAGAGGAAGAACTTTATTTATTTTGGTCTTGCTATGTGAAAGGTCAAGGTAACAATTAGTTTCCGAACGATAACTTGATAATGGTTTGACCCACATTCATGAAACTTCATAGGTATGTTGGCCTAGGTGAGTGACGGTCACAGTGACCTTCAACATAGTAAATCGTAAACAATTGGTTTCCGGATGATAACTTGATAATGTTGGTCTTGCTATGTGAAAGGACAAGGTCACAGTGACCTTCAACATAGTAAATCTTAAACAATTAGTTTCCGGACGATAACTTGATAATAGTTTGACCCACATTCATGAAACTCCATAGGTAGGTTGGCCTAGGTGATTGGAAGACCCCTATTTATTTTGGACTCACTAGGTCAAAGGCCAAAGTCACAGTGACTTTGAACATAATAAATCGTAAACAATTGATTTCCAGATGATAATATAATTTGACAATGGTTCCACCTAGGTTCATGAAACTTCATAGGTTGGTTGGCATTGGTGCAAGAAAGAGCCCTGTTTATTTCGGAATCACCCAGGTCAAAGGTCAAGGTCACGGTGACCCTTCACATAGTAAATTGTAAACAATTGGTTTCCGGACGATAAGTTGATATGATTAAACCCACTTTTGTGCTGTCACAACTCGACATTGGATTGTTGATCCTACCGGCATTTTTTTCTAGTATTGGGATGCTACCACTGAAATAATGCCCAGATTTTTCAGCAATGGAAAACTGGGGAGTCCAAATATCAACCTAGGGACTTGACTGGAACTTTAAGGATGTTGTATACCAATTATCAAAAGATTCTGAGTGGTAGTTCTGGAGAAGATTTTGAGAATATTACGAATTTTGAAATATGTAAAAATTTGCCCCCCCCCCCCCCCCCCCCCCCATAGGGAACACAAATATCAACCGAGGGACTTTATCTGAACAAATTGAATCAGAAGGATGCTGTATGCCAAATATCGAAAGATTCTGATTGTATCTCAAGAAGCAGATTTTTAAAGATTATTCCTCATATTGGAGCCCAAATATTAACCCAGGGTCTTGATTTGAAAAAAGTTAAATTAGACCTCCCTTAGGATGTTGTATACAAATATCAGAAAATTCTGACTGGTGGATCTGAAGATCTTAGAGAGCCCAAATATTAACCCAGGCACTCGATTTGAACAAACTGATGTTGTGTAGCAAATATGAAAGGATTCTGACTGGTCGATCTGGAGAAGATTTTTAAAGAAATTTCCCCATATTGCACTAAGTTAAAATTTGGGCCCCCATAGGGAGACCAAATATTAACTCAGTTACCTGATTTGGAAACATTTGAATCTGAACCCCCAAGAGATGCTGTATACCAAATATAAAAGGATTCTGACAGCTGAATCTGAAAAAAGATTTTTTAAAGAAATTCCCTCATATTGCACCAAGTTAAAATTCAGGCTACCACAGGGAGCCCACATATACTGTGCAAAAAAAGAAATGCAAAACGAGTTTTCTGTGATGAGGGACATTCCCGCGATATGGGATGAGATAGAGAACGAAATCAATCCATAACCAAAGTTTGAATGGATGAATGAAGCACATATGGAGACGTTTCAGACATTAACGTCACGAGTCAGCGTCATCCAAACTCAATATCTAGTGTGACCGCCATCTGAGTCCATAACTGCTTGACACCTTCCGTTCATTGAAGCAATCAGTTTCCCGATGGAAGCTTGAGATATGGTGGCCCACTCTTCATGCAACGCTTGCGCCAAGTGCGGTATCGTCTGAGGTTGTGGTTGACGTTGTCGCACACGTCGATCCAGTTGATTCCATAGATGTTCGATTGGGTTCAAATCTGGCAATTTGGAGGGCCAGGGCAGGACTTTGATGTTGTTATCCTGTAGAGAAGCTGTTGTGAGTCTTGATGTGTGCGGTCAAGTGTCATGCTGGAAAATGACGTTATTCTTCATAATGGGGAGCACGTGTGGCTGCAAAATTTCATCTCTGTACCTCTGCGTCGTCAAATTGCCATCAGCATGTACGAGGCCCGTTTTACCAGTATGTGAGATCGCTGCCCACATCATAACGCTACCATCACAAAATCTGTCCACCTCCCGAACGCAGCTACGCGCAAAACGTTCTCCACGATGTCTGTAAAACTCGGCGAAGAAGGAAACGTGACTCGTCACTGAACCATCCTGTTCTCCATCTCTGATGAGGCCATGCCCTGTGCATCTGACACCACTGAAGTCGCTGTCGACGATGCTGCGCCGTCAAAATGCCGCCACGAACTGGCCGTCTAGCACGAAGACCTGCGTCGCATAGACGATTGCAAACGGTCTGATCTGAAATCATCTGCCGACCTGGTAGCGTTGACGCTTTAGAGGTCGCTGTGGTTGTTCTCTCCCGCAAATGACGTAACCGGGTGTATCGATTCTGAGCTGGGTGGTCACATGGGGTCTCCACTTCAAAAAATAGCCATTATATTACAAAGGCAAATATTGCTCCACGAACTTCGTTTGAACAAACTTGATTCTATACCTCAAAAGGAAGCTGCATACCAAATATCAAGTCATTGTACCCACTGGGTCATTAAAAAATTTTTTTTTAAAATTTGGAGGATTTCCCCCCCACCCCCTCTCTATGGGGCTGGGCATGTTGATTTGAAAAAAAAAAAACAAAATGCGATGTCAGACCAAGCAATCATCCTAAATTTACCTAATATTGGTTCAGCAGTTTAGGAGGGGCATGTGCAAACACCATGTTCACTGACAACAGACGGCGGACGACAGTCAGGCGAGCTAAAAAACTGAGTGGATTTGACAAACATCTATTGATTGATATTTGGTAAATGATTTCTTTTCATTAAAGACAAGTGCAGTGTGACATGTACCCTCTCCAGCAAAACCATAGATAGCATATGCCTCCCTCCCGCTCACTATTTATACTAATATAAAAGATGACATGTTATACTATGCCCGAAATATGAGTGAGACTCGCTTTTCATAATTTTTTGCTCTGCCCACTCATTTGAAGCCAAGGTTCCAGAATGTATTGAGGGATTTCGATTTCTGAAAAATGCACTCAATGACACTGAGGGTGACCCCCCCCCCCCCCACCTCCACTGACCTTGGCCGATATTTTGCCCCTCCCCCAAATTAGTTCCGACTTATTTGGCGTTAGCCCCCATAGTTAATATGTCATAAAGGGCCCGAGCATGGCCGACATTAACCTTTTACCCAACGTAACGACCAAAACCGGCCAGTGCTATTCTCAAAAATCGCCAATTAATTTTCAATATATTTTCATTTTTTGTTCCCAAAACATAGGTTATGACCGTTAGTTGTCACGAGCTCGACGAGCTCGTTCCAACGAAGGGTCATAACCTATGTTTTTGAGACAAAAAATGAAAAAAATTAGTTATTCAAGAATTTTTTTTGCAAGTGTCGTCTGCTTTTCACGTTAGGTAAAGGGTTAAGATTTTGGGGCTCTGTCTTGACTTCTAAGCACTAAAGTTAAAAAAGTCCAGGAATATGTTTCGGAGTCTTAAATGTGATTTCCAGGATTTTAGGAAAATGCACTGAGTGACACCTGGGTTATATGTCATGCTGCCATAAAATCGTTCTCTGTTTATCCCATTTGGGAGATATCATATTTTCCAACTTTCATATATCCTTTACTGGTTGAGTGCTGAATTATTCTTCAATGGTGATTTGTAACATGAGTATTTTTTTTCAAAGATTCTATTGCTACCAAAAAGGTAAACTTGGCTAAGCAAAAATTTTGTTCATGAATAATTGATTTGTTACAATTTATTGGAGAGTGCCTGTTGGTACTCTCCAATAAATTGTTACAAAACAATTTATATAAACATTTCTGTTCGACTGGTGAGAAAACATAATGCACACAGTATGAAGCCACTATAGTGAATTTCAGCACCTTTCAAAAGAGCCATGATATTGTGGCTTCTTGTACTCCATTAGTTAATAACTTAAAGCTGGGTGAATTATAAATTCATTTATTTTAGTGCCATGACCAGACAAAAGCTGATATGAAGTTTGAATCAACTGGTCGTTTTGGATGGCATGGTGTCACAGGCCTGCCATTCTTAATGAAAGTATCAATGACACTATAGTTTAACATGTCTGAGAGTTCAATTTGATGAAAAGGATAATGTTCAATGTTTATGAAAGGATTATGAAATAAGACAAGAATTGTGATAATTGGGAAAATGTTAATTTCTGTTCCCTGTATGCTAAGTTTTCAGTAAAGATAATATGAGGTGTAGACTGTACTAAAGAACTGAGGGTGGGTTAATGTGGCCCTCACAGTTAATGTATGTGGCCCTCGCAGTTAATGTATGTGGCCCTCACAGTTAATGTATATCAACGAAAGTTACCAATTTACAGCGAAATTATTCCAAAACGAGTCATCCTATCAATCTATCATCAAGGCATTATCTGGAGTCATCCTTCCAAGTTACAATGAAATCCCTTCATAAATCTGACCTGTACACTGTGCTAAAAGTTTTCGGGCTTCGGGCCCCTGTAGCCATCACAGTTGACCAAGAGAGGACGTTATCATCTAGACATTATATGGAATCAACCTACAAAGTTACAATGACATCCATCCATAGTACGACCTGTAGACTGTACTAAAGGTTTTCGGGTTTTTGGGCTTGGGCAGCTGTCACGGCTGAATGAGCGCAACCATAAGGGGACGTTCTTCTCTAGACATTGTCTGGAGTCATCCTACCAAGTTACAATGAAATCCCTTTGTAAATATGACCTATAGACTGTGTTAAAGGTTTTCGGGCTTCGAGCCTTGTAGCTGTCACCGTTGACCAATCGCGACCAAAAGGGGACGTTCTCATCTAGATATTATATGGAGTCAACCTACCAAGTTACAATGAAATCCCTCATACATATGACCTGTAGACTGTGCTAAAAGTTTGGGGGTTTGGGGCTCGGGCAGTCGTCACGGTTGACAGACAGCGATCAAATGGGACGTTCTCATCTAGACAACATATGGAGTCATCCTACCAAGTTACAATGACATCCCTCCATATTAAATATGATATGCAGATTGTGCTAAAAGTTTTTGGTTTTCGGGCTTGGGCAGCTGTCACGGTTGACAGATCATGACCAAAAGGGGACGTTCTCATCTAGATATTATACAGAGGCATCTTACGAAGTTACAATCAAATCCCTTAATAAATACGACCAGTAGACTGTGCTAAAGCTTTTGGGGTTTTGGGCTCGGGTAGCCACCACAGTTGACCGATCGCTACCAAAAGGGGACGTTCTCATCCAGACATGCCCCCAAACCTGCATATGAAATTTTGTGACGATCGGATAGCACGACGGGGTGTAGCCTGTGCTAAAAGAATATGTGAACAGACTTACAGACTCACAGACTTCCGCATGCGCGATGACAATAGCTTATCTTGACTTTGTCAAGTTAAGCTAAAAAAGTAGGAGGGCTAAAAGTCGCTCCCCTTACATGGCCTAGGGGAGCGATTTGCTCTCCCCAAGCTTTCAAAAGCCAAAAGTGACAAAATGAAGTTTTACTGTTAATGAAATCTGCCCAGTGCGCATTGCACATTTTATTTAGTGCTGCTAAGAATGTAGTCTCTGTGAGACGGCTGCACTGACCCTCACACACCTCCGGGACTCGACAAGGCCCGGAGGTGTGGGAGAGGCAGTGTGGCCGTCTTACAGAGACCACGAACATAGCAGAGATCTGAAAAAGATGTGGGTTTTAGGAATAGACTGTTGTGGTAATCATTATTTTTTAAGACCAAGAGGGCTAGTTTTCACCCTCCTTAATTTTTTAAGGCGAGCAGTAGGCGGGCGAATAAATCGCTCCTGAAATGCCAAGTCTGGTGTCATGTAAAACAAACGGAAATGACCCTGCATCCTTTCCTACAATGTATCCATTACAGCAGTTGTAATCAGCTTGATGAAACCCGAGACTCAAGTGAGCCTAAAATGCTAATCTGGCTCAAATTGTCGAGAAGGAAATTAAAGTGGATTAGAGGGAGAAAGCATGAGAAATGAGGTTGTTAGCATTAAGGGGTCAGAAAGATGAAGGCAAAAAAGAATTGTTACCTTGGACACGTGCAATGACTATATGTATCACCAAAAATGAACACCCCAAAAAAGGATGTTGGTTTCTCAGTCTCCACCCCCAATTCTCGACACACACCCTATGTTAGGTTTCAAAATTATGTTGAAAATGACCAAAGAGCCTCCTTGGATCAGTTTATAATTTTGGGTTGAAATTGGGTGAAATATTCAGTGCTCCGGAAAACCATCAGTTGTGTGAAGAAATGGACTGAAATGGAAATCAACAAGCCCAAATATGAACTTAGAGACTTTATTTTAACTAGAGGTTCAAGTGAGCCTGAAATGCTCACCTGGCTCACGCTGTCAAAAGAGACGAGTGTGTCAGTAAGTGATGGGCAGCAAGAGCAATGTTTTGATTTGCCATTACACAGCCAATGGCAGTTTATTTGGTCATTCATTTCTGCTGGTCCTGGGAAAGCTTCTCTAGCAAAAACAAAGGCTCTGTTCTGTGAAGTCTCAAAAACATGTCCGCATGAAATATTGTTTGGAAAATAACTTCTATGGTTCTCTCTATCAACCCCCCCCCCCCCCCTCCCCACACAATTTCTGCGGGCATAAATCAAGCATTTATGGCACCCAGTTATACTACATGGCAAATTTGCTTCAAATCAACCCATTGATTCGGGAAATAGAAATTTTGAGTGGAGCCCAAAACAGGCATCCCCATCCAGGGAGTCCAAATTTTGACCCGCTGAGTTCCTTTGAAAAAGACTTTAATCTGCGTCATGAAAGTAAGTTTCATGCCAGAAATGTAATCATTATTGCGAGTGGCTTATGAGATGAAAGTGTTAATGACACTGTAGTTTAACTTGACTTGGTGTCGTGTTTTATGAAAAAGATACTGTGCTAATGTTTATGAAAAGATTATGAAACAAGACAAGAATTGTGATAATTGAGAATATGTTAATTTCTGTCCCCTATATGTTATGTTTTCAAAAAGAATCATTTGAGGTGTAGAATGTACTAAAGAATTGAGGACTGGGTTAATGTGGCCCTCACAGTTAACGTATGACAACCAGTTACCAAGTTACAGTAAAATCCTTCCAAAACGAGTCTTACTACCAAGTTACAATGAAATCACTTCATAAATATGAACTGTAGACTGTGCTAGACAAATCTAGGTCATGTGCCTGTGCGGCCAGCATGGTTAACCGAGAATGGACAAAATACGACGTTCTCATCTAGACATTATACTGAGTCATCCTACAAATTTGCAATGAAATCCTTCCATAAATGCAAGCTGTAGACTGTGCTAAAGGAATCTAGGTAACGTGTCCCTGCGTTCATCATGGTTTACTGAACCCGACCAAAATAGGACGTTCTCATCTAGACATTATACTGAGTCATCCTACAAAGTTACAATAAAATCCTTTCATAAATACGACCTGTATACTGTGCTAACGGTTTATGAGTTTCAGGGCTGCGCAGCCGTTACGGTTCACTGATCGCAACCAAAAGGGGACGTTCTTATCTAGACCTCATACGGAGTCATCCTACCAAGTTACAACGAGATCCCTTCATAATTACGACCCCGTCGGCTGTGCTAATGGTTTTCGGGCTTATGTTCCCCCATCACAGTTGACCGATCGCGACCAAAAGGGGACGTTCTCTATCAAGTTACGATGAAATCCCTTCATAAATACAACCTGAAGACTGTGCTAAAGGTTTTCAGGTTTCGGGTTCTCGCAGCCGAAATGGTTGATCGGTCACGACCTTAAGGGGACATTCTCATCAAGACATGACCCCGAACGGTTACGGGATGTTTCGTCCCAAAACCAGTTCATCCCGGGACGATTCGCCCAGGACGTTTCGTCCCAAAATTACAACCGGGACGATTCGTCCCAAATATCGAGACGATTCGTCCCAATAATTTTTTTTCAGCGCATAGAGACGCTCTGCCCTTTTTACCCCACCAACATATGGAGCCACCATTTCATCACTTGTTTTCAAAGGCCACCATCATTGGTTGTTCGCGGGCAGGCCTTCTTTGGAACTTATTTAGCTAGGTCAAATATGCGCGCACAGACGCTTATAAAAAAGGGGTAGAAGCGGGGCGCAGGACCAACGCTCGCCTCCCTGGAGGTGGGTGACCACTTCTAGGGATGGAGCGAAGGATGTTCAGAGTCCATAGCGGTTACTGTTTTCCATATCAGTTATAGTGTCCTAAAAGAAAAAGGCAGACTTGGTTGATTTTTAAGATAGACAAAGATATGTGATTGCATTTTTGGATGGTTGTCGATCACTGGGAGCAGCTAGTACGGTTCTTTTGTTCAGTTTATGATTTCCCGGATTGATTTTTATCCGCTAAGAATTGGAGGGAGGGGCAGGCCTTTACCAAAGTACCACACCCGGGGGTGTTTCCTGCCCTTACCTCCTCCTGATTTAGTTGAGTCAGTGAAGACAGCTCTTCCTGGTAGAAGATCACGGCTGAGCCGTTATTACTGCCTGTATGTTCACCTTCTCTTTTCCAGTAGTTGTTTATTTTAGATTTTAGAGATTAAATGTTGGTGATTTAGTTGAGTTGGTGAAGACAGCTCTTCTTGGTAGAAGATCACGGCTGAGCCGTTATTACTGCCCGTATGTTCACCTTCTCTTTCCCAGTATTTGTTTATTTTTAGAGATTAAATTTTAGTGTTTAGTGTTTTAGTTGAGTCGGTGAAGACAGCTCTTCGTGGTAGAAGATCACGGCTGAGCCGTTATTACTGCCTGTATGTTCACCTTCTCTTTCCCAGTATTTGCTAATTATTAGACCATGAATTTTAGTGATTTTAGCTGAGTAGAGGGTCACGGCTGACCCGTTTTTACTGGCCCTTTTTTAGTCTTCTGGTCGAAATAGGAGGGGGGCTGGCCTTTACAATAGAGCCACACATGTGGGTGTTTCCTGCCCTGACCTTCGCGGTCTGATGCCTACTTGCACGGTTGTTACATTACATTTTGGCGTTTTGGGGTTTTTGTCGGCTTTCGCAAATTACAACCAGTCGTGATTTTTCGCGGCTAGGGAGGCCAGGCGGTCCTTTATGGTTCGGTTTCGGCTCTGTCGTGGAGTGTTTTGATAGGTGTATCCCAGGGAGCACGGAGGGCGACCATGAGTGCGTGATTTTGGACCTTCTGAAGTTTCCCCATATTTGTTTGATTGAGGTCTGTTAGGATGATAGCCCCATACTCGAGTATGGGGCGCACAAAGGCTTTATATAGTTTAAGTGGAATAGTCTGGTTGGCTCCCCAGGATGTACTCTTTAGCATTTTTAGTAAATTAATACGTTTGGTTGCTTTGATGGCTATATCGTTGTTGTGTTTATTAAAGGATAGGTTCTGGTCAATGGTAATGCCGAGAAATTTTGCCTCTGTGCATTCAGGAATGACTTTGTCCAGTAGTTTTAGGTCAAATTCACGTTTGTTTTTTTACGGGTGAACGTGATTCTTTGAGTTTTACTGGCGTACGCGTTCAGCTTGATTCTCCATTTGGCACACCAATGTTGTAGGTCGTCGAGTGCACGTTGGAGGGGGTATTGAACTAGATTGGCAGTGTTATTAGAGTCCCAGAGTTCCTTATCGTCCGCAAATTGTGAGATTTGAACGCGATCCTCGGAGATTTTGAGATTATTGACGTAGATGATGTACAGGAAGGTGCTGAGGACGGATCCTTGAGGTGCCTGCTTCCAGGGGGGCGCTGTCGGACATTTCGTTGTTTAACCTGATTTTTATTTCGCGATCGTTAAGGACGGACGAGAGTAATCTAAGCAGTTTCATGGGGAGGTTCATTTTAGATAGTTTGAGGCGCATTCCGTTGTGCCATACGGAATCGAACGCTTTCTCGACGTCTAATAGGATTGCCGCGCCTATTTGCTGGTTGTTGATCGCGTTTTTCATTTGATTGACTAGGCTGTAGACATGCTCGATGCCTTCTTTACGGTTTCTACATGCTCTTTGC
Organism: Pictodentalium vernedei; assembly: GCA_031216915.1. Lineage (NCBI taxonomy): Eukaryota > Metazoa > Mollusca > Scaphopoda > Dentaliida > Dentaliidae > Pictodentalium > Pictodentalium vernedei. The sequence continues at coordinate 153,948,627 of CM062289.1, forward strand.
CATCTGTTGAAAAACTCGCTTTCTTCGAGGTGCCCCCCTCAGTCGATTGGTAAGGATTCTTTCGATCGAATACCTTGCCAATGCAACTGAGGAGGCTGATTGGGCGGTAGCTGACCGGATCAGAGAGGTCCTTGTCTGGTTTCGGTATCATGACGCCAATGGCTGTTTTCCAACGTTGGAAAGTAGTCATGAATGAGGCATGCATTGAAAAGGTTGCTGAGTTTGTCATTTAGGGAGTTTGGGCTCTGTTTCAGAATTTTGTAACTAACTTCATCCTCGTCGGGAGAGGACGAATTTTTGCATTTTTATAACATTGATAATTTCCCTTGGGGATGAGGGTGACGAGGTCATCGTCAACCCTTCTTCTGGGTCAGTATTAAATTTAGGGTCACGGTAGATTTCCGGGTGTTCATTGATCAAGTCATCAATGGCGTTTATGGTGGCGTCATCGTTGTCGAAGTCTCGATACGGGCGATGGGTTTTTTCGAAGGAGTTTGGCGAAAGTGTTGGCTTTGTCTTTGTCGGTACGCGTGAAGGAGCCATCTTCCTTTTTAAGGGGTTTGGCTGCTGCTTTATTGCCTCGTTTTTTTACCAGTGAGGGTTTGGAAAGAGTTCCAGAATTGTTTGGCATCCCTGACCTCGTTTAGGTTGGTTGTTGCCTTTTCCCAATTGGCTCGTTTCAGTTTGGATGGCATTCTTAATCTCGCCATGGAGACGTTTATATGTTTTTTGAGGTCAGCTTTGATGAGAGGGGCATTTTCTGCTTTTAGGGCGCGAAGGGCTTTTCGTTTGGTTTTGATTAGTGATAGTGTGTCGCTCGAGATAGTACTTCTCCAGGGGCGCACTTCGATCACATGGACATGGACTATCTTTTATGTGCTTCTACTATTTCTCAAGAAAGAAACAGAGTTAATTAACCACCAAGTTCGCCTTGTGCAGGATAACCTTATCAGCTGAGACATTCAACAGAAATATTGCAAGTCACAGTCACGCCTAAATAAAATTTGGGACAATTACAGGAATGGTCTAATTAGCACAAGCACATTTTTGAATACCTCAACGTCAGAGATATTTTACGGCCAGTTTTAACTGGAACAGCAGCACGAGGTGGAAAACGAATGTTACTGAGTCTGAATTAACACGAAAGTCGGCAAGTTTGGGGGGTAAATGGACAAAAATATCACTAATAATGCTGAATTATGGATAATATTGAGTATTCAAACTACCTTTACACTTTCCACTTGAACATTAATTTATGTATTCGTACTAAATGCTTGTTTATTTCGGCCAACAATAATGTGTAAACCACAGGAAATGACTGTGATTTACACTTTTTTAACAGCCGAAATATCATACAACAGCACTTAGTGATATTTTTCCGCTTGACCGATCCTCCCAAATAGTCGATTTCCGCTGTAATTCAGTTTTAAAATAATCACATGTGTATCATCATTTGTATCACCAAATTACTTTTCGGGACGAATCGTCCCGGTTCGATAATGTATTTAGGACGATTGTCCCGGGACGAACTGGTTTTGGGACCAAACGTCCCGGAGCCCCTCGAACCTGCATATGAAATGTCGTGATGATCGGACAAGAACTACGGAGTGTCACCTGTGATAAAGAAAATTCGAAGACTCACAGACTTCCGCACGCGTGATGGCAATAGCTTATCTTGACTTTGTCAAGTTAAGCTAAAAATTATTTTTAAAGCATTTTAGACTTATGGGGCATTCATCCCACTCAAGGGGCATAGTAACTTTTGTCAAAAAATTCTGAAGAATAAACTCCACCAAGATGCTTTGTACCAAATCAGTTTAGACTTGGCCCAAAGGTTCTGAAGAAGAATACTCGGTTCATGGAGCGCAAGAAAGATAATGACTCGGCATTTCCCCATTGCCCACAGTGTTAAAATAGGCATCCCATACTCCCCTCATAACAAAATCAACAGCAATTGTTTAGAGCATCTGATGCCGCAGGTCCTAAGGAAGCCTCATACCAAAGGACAATATTCTAGTCCATGAAGTTTTTAAAATATGAGCATTTGATTTTTTTCTATTTTTAGCTCCTGAGGTTCCCATATAATTCAAGTAGTTATGACCCAATTACACTGCATGCCAAATTTGGTTCAAAGCAGCCCATCTGTTCAAGAAAGAGAAATTTTGGGTGGGGCCCAAAATGAGCATGATACTGCAGAGAGCCCAAAATAATGACCTACCAACTTGTCTTGAACAAATTTCAATGTCCACCACCAAAGGAAGTTTCATACCATATCAAAGCATTCTCTGCGATAGTTCATGAAAAGAAGATTTTTAAAGATATTTAGGCTTTTGGGGCATTAATCCTAACCCAAAGGGGAGTAGCAACTTTTTGGGTAAAAAACTCAAAAGAATATACTCCACCAAAATGCTTTGTACTAAAATAGTTTAGATTTGGCCCAAAGGTTCTGAAGAAGAATACTCAGTTGATGGAGTACAAAAAAGATGATGACTCAGCATTTTCCCATTGCCAACAATTATTAAAAGGAGCATCCCATGACAAATGCGATAGAAATTATTTTGGTCCCAAGGAGGCTGCATACCAAACAAGGGGCCCCAAGGGGCCTGAGATCACTCACCTGACACTGACAACAATCAACCGAGGATCCTGATTTGAACAAACTTGAATCTGCCCCATTATGAAAACCAAAAACCAAATATCAAAACATTCTGATCGATGGATCTGAAAGTGGGTTTTTTTTTCAAAATATTCCTCATATTGAAATAAGTTACAATTCAGGCTCCCATAGGGAGCCCAAATGTGTACCCAGGGACTTGACTAGAACAAACTTGAATCTTGCCTTCCTAAGGATACTGTATTCCAAATATCAAAAGATTATGACTACTGGATCTGAAGAAAAATATGTAATAAAATATTCCTTATGTTGAACTCCCACAGGGAGCCCAAATATGGACTCAGAGACTTGGCTTGAACAAACTTGAATCACACCTCTCTAATGATGCTGTATACCAAATATCAAAACATTCCGGATGCTGGATCTGAACAAGAAGATTTTTTAAGAAAATTCCTCATATGTAAGTTATAATTTGGGCTCCCATAGAGAGCCCAAATATGGACCCAGGGATTTGACTTCAAAAAACCTGTAAAACAATCTTCCAAAGATGATATATGTGAAATTTGAAAGCTTTTGGAGCAGTGGTTTAGGAGAAGAAGAGTCTTAAATGTTTTTCCCCATTACCCACAGTGTTAAATGAAAGTGTCAATGACACTGTAGCTGTAGTTGTGACAAAAAACTGATTAGACCTAATTTCGATACAAAATGGCCACTGGCAGCCATCTTGAATTTTGGACCGCACCCAGAAACACTCGTTCTCGTCCCAAGGTGATAACAAAGGTACCCAAGACGTTTCGTGAAGATCGGTTCATAAATACAGACTCTAGCCCAAGCCGTATTGACATGTGTACTTACTGTGTGTAAGCAGCACTGAAAAAATCAAAGTTCATCTAATTTGCATAATTTCTGCACGAGAAAAAAACCTGTATTATATGTGATGTATCCCATGGTACTAAACATTCACACAAAAAATTATTCAAATCAGCGCTTTCATAAGGAAGTTCTGTGCAAAAATCTGATTTCACCAAATTTCGTACAAAATGGCTGCCATCGGCCATCTTGAATTTCGGACCGGACCCCAAAACACTTGTTCTCGTCCCACGGTGATAACAAAGGTACCCAAGAAGTTTCGTAAAGATCGGTTCATAAATACGGCCTCTAGCCCGAGCCGTATTGGCATTTGCACTTACAGAGCTGAAAGTAACACCAAAAAACATCAAAGTTAGTCTAATTTGCATAATTTACGCACGAGAAAAACCCGTATTATATGTGATGTATCCCATGGTACTAAACATTCATACAAAAAATTATTCAAATCAGAGCTTTCATATGGAAGTTCTGTACAAAAAACAGATTTCTGCATCGTCGGTACAAAATGGCAGCTGGCAGCCATCTTGAATTTCGGACCGCACCCAAAAACACTTGTTCTCGTCCCACAGCCATAACAAAGGTACCCAAGAAGTTTCGTAATGATCGGTTCATAAATACGGCCTGTAGCCCGAGCCATAGCAGCTTGGCACTTACAGCTCTGAAAGTAACACTAAATAAATCAAAGTCAGTCTAATTTGCATAATTTACGCACAAGAAAAAAACCCGTATTATATGTGATGTATCCCATGGTACTGAACATTTATACAAAACTTTATTCAAATCAGAACTTTCATACAGAAGTTCTGTACAAAAAATTGATTTTTGCATCATCGGTACAAAATGGCCGCTGGCAGCCATCTTGAATTTCGGACCACACCTAAAAACACTCGTTCCCGTCCCAGGGTCATAACAAAGGTACACAAGAAGTTTCGTAAAGATCGGTTCATAAATACGACCTCTAGCCCGAGCCATAGCCAATTGTTGACGTACGGACAGACGGACAGATGGACAGACTTTGTCAAAGTTGAGCTAAAAATGCTGACTCAGCATTTTTCCAAAAGTCCCGAAAAAGTACCCTATGATAGAACCGATAGCAATTTTTTGGGACCATTTCAGTCTGTTGGTCCTGAGGACGCTTCACACCAAATAGGAATTCTCAGTGCTGTGTAGTTTTGGAGATATGGTCGTTTCTATTTTTAGCTCCTGTGGTTCCCAGGGAGCATTTTGAAATTATTTTGTTTTGCATAAATCAATTACTTATGACCCGTTAATACTTCATATCAAATGTGGTTCAAATTGGCCTCTCGATTTGAAAAATAGAAATTTTGGGCGCGGCAAAGATTCTTGCAAATCCCGTAACGATGACAAATATTGCCCCTCGAACTTCTCTTGAACAAACTTGAGTCCACACCTCAAAAGGAAGCTGTATACCATATATCAAGTCTCTGCTACAGCTGGTTTATGAGAAGAAGATTTAAAAAAAAAAAATTGGCCCCCACCCCTTCTCAATGTAAGCAGAAACCCAATTTGAAGAAAAACCCAAATGCTCCTATATAACCACTACTCATGAAAAAATTTATTGAAATGTGGCCAGTGGTTTGGGAGAAAAAGACCCAAACACCACCATCACGACAGACAACAGACGAAAAGTGATCAGAATAGGTCACCCTGACTTTCAGTCAGTTGAGCTAAAAACGATTTCTGGTTCAAGCAGTTTTTATTTTTAGCTCCTGGGGTTCCTACGGGGATGTGGTTCAAATTTGCCCAGCGGTTCATGAAATACAAGTTTTGGGTGGAGCCCAAAATGGGCATGCTCCCAACGAGACTCCAAATATTGACCCTACAAAGTATCCTTGAGCAAACTTTAGTCTTCACCACCAAAGGAAGTTCCATATCAAATATCAAGGCTTTCTCTCTGGTGTTTCACGAGAGAAAGATTTTTAAGCTTTTTGTGCATTAACCACACTTTTCAGTCAGGCGAGCTAATAACTTGAATCTGGTCCTGTAAATACACTGTATACCAAATATCATAGATTTTGACTCGTGGATCTGGCGAAGATTTTCAAAAAACATTTCTCATATTATAGTTTATTTATTTATTGGTATTTATGGACATTTTCAGCATCTTTGGCTATATCATGACTGCAACATGGGTTTTGAAAGAGGGCTTCCACCCCAAGCATTGTTTCCGTCCTATTTCAGTACAGCAAAAATTGTTTCGCACAGTAAACAAGCACTATTCCACATCCTGGGCTTCCCATGGGATTATAAAATTTGGGCTCTCATAAGTAGCCCAAATAAGAACCTTAAGTCTTCATTCAGACCAACTGGAATTCCCCATGATTCTGATTGTGGTTAATTTTTGAAAAATGCTGACTCAGTCTGTCAGTCAGCATTTTTGAATTACTCTGTTAAAACCAACAGCATTTTTTTTTCTTTTGCCCATTCGATTCTGCTGGTCCTTATGATATTTCATACCAAATAACAATTTTCTGTTTCGCACACTTTAAGAAATATGGGCATTAGAAATTTTTCTGTTTTTAGCTGCTGAGGTTCCCATGAGGCCGGGGATTCTTCCCTGCATAAATCAAGTACCCTTAAAACTATAGCATACCGAAGTTGGTTCAAATTAGCCAACCTGTTTGGAAAAAGAAATTTTGCCCAAATATTGAGAGAAACTTTCTCTGACCAAACTTGACAACATAAAATGAGATTCCATTCCAAATTTCAAAGCATTCTGATTGGTGGTTTATGAGAAGTCTTTCAAAAAATTTCAGGCTTTTGGGTCACTGCCCCCAGCCCATTGGACCTTACAACCTCTTTTGAACAAACTTGGAATGATATCCCCCAAAGATATGTGTCAAATATGGTAGGGTTTGGTCCACTGGTTCTAAAGAGGAATGATACGCAAAGCTAACGGATGCTGAATGTCAAGTGATGGCAATAGGCCATGCAGCTTTTAGTCAGGTGGGCTAAAAAAACCCTCTGAAATGAGCAGTGGTACCCTGAGGAGCTTAGATCAGCCAGGGTATAGTTATAAATTTTTACTTGAGCACGTGTTGCGGCTAATTATATTGCTGCAACATGCAAAGGGGTTAACATTTTGTTCAGCTGGGCATTTATCAGTTCAGAGATGTAATTTAACCCTTCAACCAAATGCACATGGTATAAAAAATGTTTTTTTAAATTTTTCACAAAAATTCAAAACTATATCATGTCACCCTTCACTGGAACAAGCTCCAATGATATGGTTTTATTGAATTCTTTTTTTTTTAACCCTTTACCCAACGAATCGCCCGCATCCGCCCACGTAATATGCAAATTCTGCAGTTGAAAAAATATTAATTTTTCAAAAAATTTCAACAAAACCATATCATGTGACCCCTCGTTGGAACGAGCTCGTGGAGCTCGTTCCAACGAGGGGTCACATGATATGGTTGGTTGAAATTTTTTGAAAAATTCGAAAAAAATGATATTTAAAATAATAAATTTTGATATCGTCTGCGTTGGGTAAAAGGTTAAACTGTTCATATTGTAAATTATGTGGGCGGATGTGCAATTCGTTAGGTATGTAAAAGGGCTAAAAGTTTTATGTTGTCCACCTTAGCAGACTTCTATCCCACACTATGGCCATCGAGACCTGTGCTTCGAGAGAAACTAAAGTGATCAGGGTTAAGAAAAAATACCACAAAACTTTAGGTGGTGAAATTATTATAGATTTTTTCTTTAAAATAACTCCATTGATTTATTATAAACCTCCAGCACAGTCAAAGTGTCATTTCATCAATATTCAGAACAAACTATTGTTGAAGAGAGAGAAGAAACAAAGACACTACTTGGAAAAACACATTTACACTGAATTTAGTTCCTGAATTTCTGATCTGACACAATGATGCAAATGTCAAGTGAACCTGGAGTGTTTGCTTCATGAACACATTTAACTGCTTCTGTGCTGTTAGCTGTTTTAACCCTTTACCTACCATGAAAAGCAGACGACACTTGGAAAGCAAATTCTTGAATAACTACTTTTTTTCATTTTGTGTCTCAAAAACATAGGTTATGACCCCTCATTGGAACGAGCTCAATGAGATCGTTCCAATGAGGGGTCATAACCAATGTTTTTGAGACAAAAAATGAAAATTGATTGGCGATTTTTTAGAATAGCACTGGCCGGTTTTGGTTTGGTTTACGTTGGGTAAATGGTTAAAATTCAAATAATATTTTACTTTTCAATTTTGGTTTGAACTGAACCAGAATCGAATCCAGTAGAAAAACTTGAATCAAATTAATATAATCAGTTTTCAAGTTGCTGACATTGCACCATCTTGTAACCGTAAATATTGTCAGTCTCCACTTGAGAAGTATTGTATGCAACTCCAATTTGTCTGTTTGGGTAAATTAACCCTTTACCCAACATAACGACCAAAACCGGCTGCGCTATTTGCAAAAATCACCATTCAGTTTTCCTTATTGTTTCATTTTTTATCACAAAAACATAGATTATGACCCCTCATTGGAACAAGCTTCTTGAGCTCATTCCAATGAGGGATCATAAGCTATGTTTTTGACGCAAAAACTGATAAATATAGGTATTCAAGAATTTTGTTTGCGTGTTAGGTAATGGGTTAATCAAACAAGCAACATATTCCAGAATGGAATCAAAAGTAATGTACCTCCTTGAACTGTTCTCCTATCATCAGGTCTCCTGTACAGAGATCAATGGGAGACACTTCATAGGATTATGAGAACATCTCGATGAATGAACATTTCTGAATCTTAAAGGGTTTCATATTCTGGGAATGTGGTTAACAATATCTTTGAAGTGAATTTATTTCATCACTACGCAATTGCCTTGTTACAATTTATGGGAGAGTGAGTGCCTTACGCACTCTCACATAAAATGTAACAAGGCAAGGACATGGAAATCAAATTTTGGCAACAAAGAAAAATTAAGCACTTTACCAATTGAAGTATACTTTTTGTACCAGCAGTGGAACACTGTCGGAAAATTTTAACTCTTGCCCCACCATGTCGGAAAATTTTGAAATCCTAGCTTTGAGCCTGTGTAACACACGTATAAAGTCAAGTCAATCTTTTATATCGATGCAGCTCACTTTAAAGCACTTCTGCCCCAGGTGTTGATTATTGGGGCCTATTTTACTTATGAAGCACAACTTATTCACTTACATCGACCCTTCACTCGGGGTGTGGTGGCTCATTGGTAGAGGCACAGACAGCAAGTCAAGAGGTCCTTGGTTTGAATCCCACCTGCGGCAACCGCGTTGTGTCCTTGGGCAAAATAATTTACCACCATTGACTATGTGAGGGCAGGTGGCGTTGTGTACTAAGGCATACTGCTTGTCGGTGGTACACTCGTCTTCAATCAATGCTAACCCTGCTTCTGTGGAGTTGGTATGTGAGCCTGACAGTTGCCAGTCATTGCTCAGTGGTTCTCTGGCTTTCCTCCACCTGTAAAACTGTCCGACACAAGGTGACCCTGGCTGTCAAAAGTGTCATTAAACACTAATAAACACCAATAAATAATTAAATAATAACCCTTCACTCTTTCATATTTTTTTTCAATTTTTACCTCCAAAACATGGCTATGACACCTCGTTGGAACATACTTGTCGAACTCATTTCATGAGGGGCAGCAAGCTGTATTCTGGAGGCAGAAAATGAATATCTTCAGTTTTTTAAGAAACATTTCAGAAAATGTTGTCCCCTAGATGTGTTAGGTATAGGTTAATTCATTGATAGTGTTACTGGTTTTCATGCAAGGCAGATGCTATGATGTTTGATGAAGTGAAAGCGGTTACACTGTGACTACAGTCACAATGTAACCGTTTTCATGTCATCAAACATCATGGATTTATATATTTGGGTTTATGGTCACATGATTCTGCATAATGGCTTATCATGACTGCAACACGGAAATAAAGTCATGTCATGGATTGGAAAGTGTTAGTGCATTGATTGACTTCATGCAGTTTTAGTGGCAATGTTTTTTACTGACATTCCAGTAATCCAGTTGTGTAGAGATCAGTGGTTGGAGGTGTAGCTAAAGATTATTACAGTAGATTTTTTCTTGCCTGATGTTATTACCGTATTTTCGATACACAACCATTTAGTTTTCAAAAAGAGGCCCCAACATACCTGAAGGACTCATTCGTCAATGTCCCTGTTGATTGAAAGAACAAACACTGCCAAACATCTCAAGAGTTATTTATTTATTAGAGTTTAACAACACTTTAACAGCCAGGGTCATATCATGTCGGTGATAGTTTTACAGGTAGACGAAGCCGGAGAGAACAATGAACTCTACACCGAAAAATGCACTCTGCATAACTGTGTGTCTTTTAATAAAAGTGTCAATGACACTGTAGTTTAACTTGTGTGTTGTGTTTGATGAAAAGGATAATGTTCAATGTTTATGAAATGATTATGAAATAAGACAAGAATTGTGGTAATTGGAAATATGTTCATTTCTGTCCCTGTATGCTATGTTTTTGATAAAAATAATATGAGGTGTAGACTGTACTAAAGAGCTGAGGGGTGGGCTAATATGGCCTCACAGTTGATATATGTGGCCCTCACAGTTAACGTATGTCAACGAAAGTTAACAAGTTACAGTGAAACAAGAGCTGGACTTTCGTCCGGTGCATACCCCCACGTGGTGTACCGCCTAGTGTGGGCATACCTATGACTAACAAATATCATTTATGAATATTCTCGTACGGACTGATGGACGGATGCACAGATGGATGGACGCAATCCAGTATACCCCCCCCCCCCCTTCCATTTTCTTCGAAAGTTTTCAACAATATCCAACAAAGTCAAAAGGTATGGTAAATTGTTTGGTGTCTGGAAGTTTTATGCAATGAGGCAGAAGCCTTTGTCAAAGGCAAACTGCATGCCATATTTCACTGAAATCTGATAACCCCAATCCAGAATGCCACCCCCCCCCCCCCCCCCCCATTTTCTTCGAAAGTTTTCAACAATTTCTAAGTCAAAAGGTATGGTAAATTGTTTGGTGTTTGGAAGTTTTATGCACTGAGGCAGAAGCCTTTGTCATAGGCAAACTGCATGCCATATTTCACCAAAATCTAATAACCCATACCCGAGATACAGGCTGAACAGACAAATAATGTCTATTTCCTGCAATTTCTAAGTCAAAAAAGGGGGATAACTCTAAAAAGGAGAAGGTGAGAAATATCGTTGAATCCTTTTTTTAAAGGCTATACCATAAGCAGTGTTCATGGCAAATTTCATTGCAATAGAACATTCGATACCCGAGTTACAGGCTGAACAGACAAAATTTGGCTCGGACGGACACAATTTCTAAGTAATAAAAAAAGTAATAATAAAAAAAAAAAATAACTAGTGTGGGCATACCTATGACCAACAAATACTATAAAAAATAATAATTTACTTACGTTATGAATACTTTCAGACGGACTCACGCACAGACGGATGGACGGACAGACGGACGGACGCATGTAATCCAGTATACCCCCATTTTCTTCGAAAGTGGGGATATAATTATTCCAAAACGAGTCATCCTATCAAGTTACAATGAAATTCCTTCATAAATATGGCCTGTCGGCTGTGCTAAAGGTTTTCGAGCTTCAGGCTTGTGTAGCCCTGACGGTAGACCGATTGCAACTAAAAGGGGACGTCCTCATCTTGACATTATACTGAGTCATTCTACTAAGTTACAATGAAATCCTTTCACAAATACGACCTGTAGTCTATACTAAAGTTTTTCGGGTTTTGGGCTCGGGAAGCCGTCATGGTTGAATAATCGTGACCAAAAGGGGGCGTTGTCATCTGGGCATAATCTGGAGTGATCCTACAAAGTTACAATGAAATCCCTTCATATATATGACCTGTCGACTGTGCTCAAGGTTTTCGGGCTTCGGGACCCTGAAGCCATCACAGTTGACCAAACATGACCAAAAGTGTATGTCATCATCTAGGCATTATATGGAGTCAACCTAACAAGTTACCCTTCCATAAATACAACCTATAGACTATGCTAAAGGTTTTGGGGTTTTGGGCTCGGGCAGCCATCAAGGCTGAATGATCGCGACCAATTTATTTATTTATTTATTGTTGTTTAAGGTAACATACTTCTGCACAATGGCTAATCATGACCACAACATGGAGATAAAGTCAAGGTCAGTCAATCATTTATACCCCATGTTGCCTACTATTTTAGAGGACTCGCACCCTAAGCATTAGTGACTGGGTCCTATTTTACCAGTTAAACAGAGCTTGTTTACCACAGTAAACAAGCACTGCTACACTTCCCGGGGTTCCCACGGGGGATCGCGACCAAAAAGGGACATTCTCATCCAGACATTATTTGGAGTCATCCTACCAAGTTACAATGAAATCCCTTCATAAATATGATCTCTAGACTGTGCTGAAGGTTTTTGAGCTTCGGGCCGCTGGAGCTGCCCAATTGCATCCAAACGCAGACGTTTTCATCTAGACATTATATGAAGTCAACCTACCAAGTTGCAATGAAATCCCTTCATAAATGTGACCTGAAGACTGTGCTAAAGGTTCGGGCTTTGGGCTCAGGCAGCCATAATGGTTGAAAGAGCACAAGGAAAGGGAGACATTCTCATCTGGAGTGATCCTACAAAGTTACAATGAAATCCCTTCATAAATATGACATGTAGACTGTGCTCAAGGTTTTCGGGCTTCAGGCCCCTGTAGCAGTCACAGTTGACCAATCGTGACCAAAAGGGGATGTCATCATCTAGGCATTATATGGAGTCAACCTAACGAGTTACAATGAAATCCTCCCATAAATACGACTTATAGACTATACTAAAGGTTTCTGGGCTTGCGCTGCCATCAAGGCTGAATGATCGTGACCAAATGGGGACATGCTCATCTAGACATTATTTGGAGTCATCCTACCAAGTTACAGTGAAATCCCTTCATAAATATGACCTGTAGACTGTGCTAAAGGTTTTTGGGATTCGGGCCCCTGTAGCTGTCACAGTTGCCCAATCGTGTCCAAAAGGGGCTGTTCTCATCTAGACATTATATGAAGTCAACATACCAAGTTACAATGAAATCCCTTCATAAATATGACCTGAAGACTGCGCTAAAGGTTTTCGAGCTTCGGCCTCGGGCAGCCATCATGGTTGAATGATTGCAACCAAAAGGGGACATTCTTATCTGGGCATCATCTGGAGTGATCCTACGAACTTACAATGAAATCCCTTCATAAATATGACCTGTAGACTGTGCTAAAGGTTTTCGGGCTTTGGGCCCCTGTAGCCGTCACAGTTGCCCAATCACGTCCAAAAGGGGACTTTCTCATCTAGACATTATATGAAGTCAACCTACCAAATAACACTGAAATCCCTCCATAAATATGACCTGTAGACTGTGCTAAAGGTTTTCGGCTCAGGCAGTCGTCACAGTTGACAGATCGCGCCCAAATGGGGAAATTCGCATCTAGACATCATACGGAGTCATCCTACCAAGTTACAATGAAATCCTTCCATATTAAACATGACCTGCAGACTGTGCTAAAAGGTTTCGGGCTTGGGCAGCCATCACGGTTGACAGATCATGACCAAAAGGGGACGTTCTCATCTAGGCATTATACCGAGGCATCCTACCAAGTTACAATGAAATCCCTTCATAAATACGACCTGTAGACTGTGCTAATGGTTTTCGGGTTTTGGACTCAGGCAGCCATACTGGTTGACCATCACGACCAAATGGGGACGTTCTCATCTAGACATGACCCCAAAACTGCAAGTGAAATTTTGTGACGATCAGACAAGAACTACAGGGTTCAGACTGTGCTAAAGGAAAATTACTCACAGACTAACAGACTTCCGCACGTGTGCTGGCAATAGCTTATCTTGACTTTGTCAAGTTAAGCTGATAATTGGGGTTTTTATTTTAGAAAAAAACTTTTCTTTTGATGACGTATCCCTTAATTAAGAAGTTCGATTCAAAATTTGATTCATTTTCACCAATTCAATTCGATCAAAATCGGCAATTTGCTGGTCCCTATAAGCATACTGCACTAAATTAAAATTGATGCACCTGTAGGGAGCCCAAATATGAACTCAGGGATTTCGTTTAACAAAAGTGAATCTGCCCCCCAAAAAGATGCTGTATACCAAATATCAAAGGATTTTGACTGGTAGATCTAAAGGAGATTTTAAAAGAATTTTTCCTCATATTGCACAAAGTTAATCATTAGACTCCAACAGATAGCCCATATATGAACCCAGGGTCTTGATTTGAACAAATCTGACCCCCATAAGGATGCTGTATTTTAAAATCAACAGACTTTGAGTGGTGGATTTGAAGAAGAAGCCGACTCTCAAAGAATAATCTTATTTAAATCTGTCAACCCATCCACTTTCCCCTCCCAAGGATTCTGTAACTGATGAATCGAAACAAGAAGAGTTTTCAAGAATTTTCCTCATATGATCCAAAGTACTCAATTTCAACAAACTTAAATATGACCCCGCTAAAGATGCTGCATACCAAATATCAAAAGATTCTAACCAAAATTCCTCATATTGCACAGTTAAAATTTGGGTTCCCATAAGGGGCACAAATTTGAGAGCCCAGGGACGCGAAATGAACAAATTTTGATCTGAACCCCTCTAAGGATGCTGTATAACAAATATAAAAAAAATTCGACTGAGGGATCTGCAGAAGATTTTTGAAGTTTTTTCCTCCTGTTGCACTAAGTTAAAATTCAGGCTCCCACAGCGAGCCCAAATATGAACCCATGGACGTGGTTTGAACAAACGTGAATCCAATCCCCATAAGGGTGTTGTATATCAAATATCAAAAAGACTGACTATTGCTTCTGGAGAAATAAGATTTTTTAATTTTTGAAAATATTCTGACTGCATGTTTTTTCAGCATTCCAACAGTTTGGGAGAAAATGTATACACCACATTTATGACAGACGAAGATTGATCAGTATAGCTCACCCTGACTTCCAGTCAGGTGAACTAATAAGCTAGTTATTTATTTATTTATTTTATTTAGTTATTTATTTATGTTTAAGGTCATTTTTAGCATCTCTGAACATATACCTAATCCCTTATACAGATGTTGCCCACTTCAGAGGATTTTCACCACAGTCATTGGAAACTGTGTCCTATTTCATCCAGGAAAACATAAGTTGTTTACTGCAGTAATCAAGCATCACTTTGCAGTTTTCCACAGTATATTGAACACACCACTTACTGACAGCCAATAGCAATTGATGGTCATATTGTGACAACAGTTGGCTATTTGTCTGCGTCTAACCACAATATAGCCAACCCTCCTAATCTGTGATGGTGGTGGGCAGTGGCAGATCCCAAATTTCAGAGCTGTGTGGGTGGCCCGCAGATGACTTCTTTGCACACGACCACAACATTTCTAACCAAATATTGCAGCAATTTTATCTAGACTCAATAAAATTTTGAAGAAGGGAGGTCAACTTGTCAACTCACAGGAGACCAATGCAGGTGCTATAGCGGCAGGCATGTGTTACAGTATTATTTGCGCACACATGGACATGCACTACCTCTGGTCATGGATGTCTATGTTTTTTGTGGATGTACACAGAACGACACGCATGTGTGAATGGGTTAATTGATATGGAAAGAGTGCTAGTGCAGAAGGATAGAATGAGAGGCCACAGGCCTCATGTTTTATCCTTCTGCGATGACACAAGTGTCATACTGATTTACCCATTCACACATGTGTGTCCTTCTGTGTTTATTATACGCCTTCACACCTACAACAAACATTATTAGAAGGACACTGAGCAATTCATTTGACAACGTTCAACAAAAAGAAAACATTTTATCACCAACCAAATTTGCAAAGGGTACCTATATTACTATTTCATCCCATGAGTTCCAATGTGTTCTATGTGCCTACTGGCACATAGAACACATTGGAACTCAGGGGATGATCTTAGCTATCGCTAGCGATTCAAATTGTACTTACTGTGCACGATTTTTGGAAAATTCCAGTGAAGTTTCACTTCTTTATAAAAATAGTCAGTCAACAATTTCCCTTCTGCACGTGTGCAGAACAGATTTTCATTTTCCGCATGGTTTAGTGTTGCTGTAGATGGGGATATCATAGAACAGGCATGTAATAAAATATCGTGTACCCTAGTCTTGGTGCTTATGAAAACATTTGGGTTTTCAAACAAATTTGGGAGCCCTTTTAGAATTTCCTGTGGCAGTAGGGTAATTTTTAGGGTTCCTGAGTTTTTAGTCATGATAAGCCCTGTTGTCACAAAGTGGACACAGACTTTGGAAAAGATGGGATCAATCAAGATATCATCATAATTTTGTCCATGTTCCTCCACATAACACTGAAGAATCTCAATTGTTAAAAAAGAAATGTGAGAACAATGAATTGATTTATGTAGATGTTATTTTCATTACTTTTTCTTGAACCTGGTTTGATTAGCAACATATTATTTATTAACCCTTTCCCCAGTGCACATGATATCAATATTTGTTATTTTAATATATATATATCATGTGATGCCTCATTGGCATGAGCTTGACAAGCTCATTCCAAGGAAGGGGACGCACGATGTGGTTTTGCTGAAATGTTTTGACAAATAATTTTTTTCAGCTGCACAATTTGTATATTATGCTGGCAGTTTTATTTATTTATTTATTTATTTATTTATTTATTTATTTATTGGTGTTTTAAGGTCATATGCTTATGCACAATGGCTAATCATGACCGTGACAGGTTTACGGGTGGAGGAAGCCGGAGTACCCGGAGAGAACCACCGAGCAACAACGAGCAGCTGCCAACTCCCCAACATCGTAACTCCACACTGCAGCACAGGCAGGGTTAGATTGGTTGAAGACATGCGTACCATCGACGTGCAGTACGCCATAGTATACGGCGTCATCGTGCCCCCCATGTGGACAATCGGGGTTAAGAGAATTGCCCAAGGACATAACGTGGGAGTCCGAATTGATCGGTCAGACGGTCACCCATCCAGTCATTAACCGGGCTCGACGTTGCTTAACTTCAGTGATCTGAAGAGAACCGTTTACCTGATTTGGTTATTAATTTCTTTATTTATTTATTAGTCTTTAAGGTCATTTTCAGCATTTTTGGCTATATCATGACTACAACATTGGCATGAAGTCAAGTTTATCGTTTATACCTATGCTGCCTACTTTTGAGGGCTTTCATCTCAGGCTCGGTTCCAGGTTCTATTTTACCTGTCAAGCAAAACTTGTTAGCCACAGTACACAAGCACAGCTCACCTTTGCGGTGGATTCCCAAGGGGATGCAAGCAGATGTGTGTGATCAGTTAGGTAAAGGGCTAAATCCTGACCCTCCCCCCCCCCCCCCCCCCCCCTGTGAAAGTGTGTCCCAACCACGAGCCAATACTATAAAACTTTTACAACTGTATTTTCTGCCAATTAATATAACTGACTAAAATGAATGATTAGCATTTTAAAAGATATGGCAATTGGCGAACTGGTAAATTGCAACATCTTTGAAAATGCTAATGGTTCATTTCAACCCATTTAAAGTCATAATTGGAAAATACAATTCTAGAAAATACAATTGTAAAAGTTTTATACGATTGGCTCCTAATCACGATCTCTGATTAAGAAAGACGGCTCTTATGCATTCATATCTGTGCAATATATATGCATCTGAGTTGGGTGGCCAGGTAAAAAAATAGTCAAACCCAAATGTTAAGAAATAGTTGTATTTAATAGTACATGAAAAAGCTATACAAGCAAAATGATAAAAATGATATGAATCACATTATTTCATAACAACACACCTTCGTTGTTGGATATAACAAATACAGAATGATCTACTAAAAGTTCATCAACCATTGGCCAAACACTGCCTAAACACCAATGTTAGACATATTTAACAGACGAAAATTTCAATCATTTTCTTTCTTAACTCTCTGAAAACATAGGTGATGCCCAAGCAATGGGCTAACGAAGTGCTGAATGTTTCAAGATGAAGCAATTATAACAACTTCATTCAAGGACAATACAAAAGTTGATGTGAAAGGAAGGGGGATGGGAGTTGGGGATATTTCCTATTACTGACCACTTCAAATCAGATCAAAACAATTTTTAAGCTTAGGTGATTCCTATTATGCCCAACTTCAAGTAATTACACACTGCACTAGCGAGTAAGAAAATTAAAGTCACATGGTTAGTGGCAAGCTTTGAAGCCACCAGTCAACTTCTGTATGGAAATTGAAGCTGTTATGGCCTGGAACCAGTCTAGCCTTTAACTGGTAGAGTGTAAAATTATTTTTTGGTCCTTAAAATGTCTTGGTGCATCTTTGCCTCGTTACAATTTATGGGAGAGTGCCAATAGGCACTCTCCCAAAAATTGTTACAAGGCAAATCCTAACAGATAAAATAATATCACTTCAAAGATAATATGAAGCACATCCACAGAATATGAAGCCTTTAAAGAGTGGTACTGGTACTTCAGAATAAATCTGAAATATTGGCGTCCAGCATTCTACCAGTTAAATAGTCCTTTGCCTATGTTTAGATTCACTTGTCTGAAATATTTCAGTTCGACAGAAAAACGAACAGTAGGTTTGCTTTTCTGAACAATTGAAATATTCCAGATGATAGAATCTAAAAAATACCAAAAACATTCATTTTCTTTACATCAATGCTAGAAATATTGCTCAGTCCATACTTGATTTGACTGAATCTTTGATGACATTATCATTAGAAATGATGGCTTTCCACAGCCGTAATTTTATGATAACACCGCTTAGTTCCACTAATTATGTTAATGACTAGATAGATTCAGGGTGAATTAAAAACTTATTGATTGGAATATCTGTAATTGCAGCATGAAAGAATATATGTATATATCTTTCAGTGCAGAAACGTCACATTACATCACGAGACTACTAGTCTGTGCAGAAACTCCAAAACAATTTGCTAAACAAACAGTCCAAAACAGAATCAGATTCCTTGTGGAATTAGACTGGAGGTCTGTGAGCTTTGTTGGGTGAGTTACCACTGAAGCACCAGCAGAGTAGAGTTTCCATCTGGACAATACCCAATATTCTACGAAAAATATTAAAAGATGCAACTAACGGATATCTGGAAGGTCAGCTTGTAGACAACCCTGGAAATAAGAAATCTGTCATTTGCAAAATGAGGTCCCCAGAGGGTGAATTTACTGATGCTATACCATACAGTGTGCCAGTGTATCCTCTGGGTACCTCTTGCTGTTTAGACTTGAGACCATGATTCAGAATGACGTTCAGAGAGGGCAAATTTAATGATGCTACCCTGCTGTGCCGAGTAGCAGCACCAAATTCACCCTCTGGGGCCCTCATTCTGCAGATGACAGTCTGCTTATTTTCAGGCTTGCTTGTGGAAACTTTGTTCTTCAAAGGCTTTCTCATGGGACTGGACCCAAGAATTTGGGTTACCCACTCTGTGGGTGTTTCAGTGGGAAACCGCTCATCCACACTAACAAACTGGCCAAACAAATTCAATGCTACACACAAGAAAAATCAACTACAAAAATGTGTTATCTTTTCAGTTTTTTTCTTCCAAACCATAGCTCATGACTCCATATATAACCGAGACCACTTAATGGGATATTTCTTAACCAAATAATCCTCATGGGGGCACGATGAGGCTGTGCACTAAGGCAAACTGCACGTCGATGGTGCAATTATCTTCAACCAATATTAACCCTGCTTGTGTGGAGTTAGTTTGTTGGGGAGTCTGACAGTTGCTTACCACTGCTCGCTGGTTCTCTCCAGCTTTCTCCACACATAAAACTGTCCAACATGAGGTGACCCTGGCTGTCGAAAGTGTCATTAAACCCCAATAAATAAATTACCAAATAAACAAGTTAATTGCATATAACTTCTGAACACCAACCCATCTGCCATACTCTAAGTACAAATTTTACCTGTTAACTGCATTAAGGTTAGAGAGTAAGCTCTTGTTAACTGAAAGAAAAACTTATGATTTATTATCGAAGAATTACTCCGATAGTCACTGAATTCCCCACCAATACAGACCTATTCGACCTCAGTGCATCCAAGAGTAAAGAGAAGAATTTAATCTATTATATCTTGTTTGACACACTCCGTGAGTTTGGTCATACAAGGTATACCTGACTGAATGTTCTGATTATAACTAGAATACAGGAAAATAACCAAATCACTGTTTATTGAATACTGCTATTAAAATGAATATTTTTCACTGCCATGCGACTCTAAATTAACCCTTTCCCAATGCATAGGATAATAAAATTTATTATTTTAATTACTGTTTTTTTAAAAAAATTTTCAAAAAACTTCAACAAAAGCATATCATGTGATTCCTCATTGGAACGAGCTTTAGCTTGTTCCAATGAGGGGTCACGTGATATGCTTTTGTTGAAACTTTTGGAAAAATAGATTTTTTCAACTGCTAAATTGGAAAATTACATGGGCGGATGCGACTGATTCGTTTGTTTGTTTGTTTGTTTGTTGGTGGTTAATGTCACATATTTATGCACCAAGGCTAATCGTGACACAACATGGAGATGAAGTCAAGTTTAGTCAATCGTTGATCCACATGTTGCCCATTTTAGAGGACTTTCACCCCAAGCATTGGTGACTGGGTCCTATTTTACTAGTAAAGCAGAACTGGTTTACCACAGTAAACAAGTGCTGCTTACTTCCCGGGGTTCCCACGGGGACAGTGATTCGTTCGGTAAAGGGTTAACATAGTTCCACTGTAGTAACAAGTTACACACCAAAAAACACTGTAGAGTTTATATCCCATGAGAAGTATATATACAATTTCTGACAAAGAGCACAAGAAGCGTTGAGAAGATTTAAGCCCATGAACCACTACAAACAACTGATAATCTACGTCCTCAATATTTTAGCAGCACAGTGAAACTCTGTTAACTAAACAGCCAAATTGCAGTGAAAAATAAATTTTTAATTGACATGAATCTTCTTCCTATATTCTTGTTATAAACTGAGCATGTATTCTAATATATCTAGGTGCACAGAGCTCATAGACCCCTGTCAAACAAGATATAACAGATTAGTTCCTTATATTAGATGTACTAAGGGCTAATACATCTATAAACATAGAGTTCATGTGTGGTAAATGGTTTCACAGGCCTGGCATTCTTTAGGAGTGTAGGAGTGCTGCATGCCTACTGCAAGCCTCGAAAAAATTGAGGACGGCAATTTTTTGCAACCCTTGATTTTCTGGACCTGTTTGGGACTGCCTTTAAAATCTATTATCATTTCGTCCTCTGAGTTCCAATGTGTTCTCTGTGCCTACTGGCACAGAGAACACATTGGAATTCAGGGGACGATTTGTCAATTTTCCATTGATTCGCAATAATTCATGACCCATTCTGTGTTGCATTTCGATACATTTTGAGTGTAGAAGACAGTCACATAAGAATTGAATGCAACATTTTGAATAATGAGAAGATGTGTGTCCCAATTTTTCAACTATGTAGCTGAATGTAGTACAATTTTTTTGTCACAATATTAATACCTTGAAGTGAATATAACCAAAATAGCGTACAAGTTTTTGCATTGAAAATTTCAGGTGCAATTGCACTCCTAAGCAATCTTGATTGCCTGTTAAGGCAGCCAAGACTTTACTAAAATCCACTGCTAAGCCACTGGACATATAGAGGCTGCGGGCTGTTGGGAATTCCGACACTTGTCCACGCTCTTAATGGTTAAAACGGCATGCAGAAAATTTTAACCGGTTTATGATCAGGTCAAAATTTTCTATCAGAATTCCACCCCAAAATGCCACAGAATCAGACCTGTCAAAAACAGAAATGTGAGAACACTGAATCTCAGATGCTTTTTTTTCTTCGTTTTTCTCAATTTGATCTTGATATCACAATATTTTGTTTATGAAAACTTGATCCACTGGAGTAAATGTGTCATGACCCGATTGTGATCCAATTGACAAACAGACCGCAATCACAGTCCTCTATGAAGACCTTGGATGCAAGGATGATGAAGTAATCTGCCCATTAGTTAACTGGTCAAGGGCTAGATTACTTTTGGTGGTCTGAATTAGTTATTCAAAATATTTTATTACAACTTAATGGAAAGTGTTTATAATAAAACAATCTTATATAAAAATATTATTTGTGTTTGACTGAATACGAAACAAAAGTACAGAAAATATGGGCTTTTTCACTAGTACCCTCATTTTTTTAAAGCCCTGATAGTGCCTTTTAGCACTCAACCAGTTAATGAGTCTCATACTTGTTTTTTGGCGATTTGCAAGACCACATCTCACTAGGTGGCCAATTACAGGATCATGATCTGTGCACTATTTGTAACACTGAATGTTGATGAGGCAGTGGAGGGCTATGGGTAAACTCAACAGTTACATGTTTGCATGTTTTTCTTCAACCAGGTCATACTAGCATTTTCTTTCACAGGAATGAGATGCCAATGGTTTCTCAAAATCTGCAAGCAAAGCCAAGTGGATGGCCAGTGTTTTTATGCACCAGATAATAACAAAATTAATTTTGTATATACTGCTAACTGCACTGCAGAAATTTAACCCTTTACCTAATAATTTGTCAATACCGCCCACGTAATTTACAAATTGAGCTGCTGAAACAAAATATTTTTTAAAACATTTCAACAAAAAATTTTGTAAAATTTGAAAAAATGTTTTAAAATACTAAATTTTGATATCATCTGCATTGGGTAAAGGTTAAGAAAATAACATTAGCCTATTAATGTAATGGCCATATCCAATCAGCGGCAATCACAAAATCCGCCATTCAGATTTCAATATATTTTCCAATTTTTGCGACAAAAACATAGCTTATGAACCCTCATCCAAATAAGCATGTGAAGCTCATTCTATTGAATACATTCAAATAATAGCTATGCTCCAGAGGCATCTGATTTTTAAAGGGTTAACCAGGCAGTTTCCGCTCATATATGGCTGCTCCCAAAACTCTCACACACACTACAGTTCACATCAAATACATCTGCAAAACTAAAACAGTCATTTTCTCACAAATGACTCAAGCTGATGAGTCATTCTTTTGACATAGAGTCTAGAGGACGAGAATGAAACAAGACTAGTGCTCTACCCAACAATTCCTTTATTGGGGGCATAAGTAAGCACAAATTCCTTTCATTATATCATGTTTTTGTAGGCTAGAGGATAAAGTTTAATCCTCTACACATTGATGTCAAAATATCGAAATTTCAAGCAGCAAATCTTTTACAATACAACCTGGAATTTAACAAATTCAATTTTATTTGACAGAATTCAATGAGCTCTGGCAAACAAGACTGAATTTGTTAAATTCTGAGTTGCAACAGTAAAAAAAATTTCCTTTTCAAAATTGTGATGTTTCAACGTCAGTGTGAAGAAGGTTAACCCTTTACCTAACATGGAAAGCAGACGACACTTGCAAAAAAAATTCTTGAAAAACTAATTTTTTTCATTTTTTGTCTCAAAAACATAGGTTATGACCCCTCGTTGGAACGAGCTCGACGAGCTCGTTCCAACGAGGGGTCATAACCTATGTTTTTGAGACAAAAAATGAAAAAATATTGAAAATTAATTGCCTATTTTTGAGAATAGCGCTGGCCGGTTTTGGCCGTTACGTTGGGTAAAGGTTTAATGTAAGTTGATGCATTTTGTAATTTCAAGTTAAATGTAAGTTTACACATTATACAAATTCAAGACCTTTGAAAAGTTTCAAAATTAGGCCCAAGAAAAAAAGTTTCTTGTTTCTTAAGCAATTTTGCTTCAGTTTTTTTATGAGGGAGGGAGGCTTTTTTATATTAATGCACAACAGTCTTGTAATGAGTTGGAATTAAAAAATTGTACGAATTGCACTATTAAAAACCCAATGTTTTCAGTAGTGGAAATTTCTCATAATGCAGTTGCAATGGAATTGCAAATTTAACCAACTATATCTAGTTTGACAGAGTTCACTGTACTCTGTCAAAAAAGATATAATTGGTTTAATTTTTCATCCTATACCGGTAAGTGCAAAATAGCATATTCGAAGAGATCTCCAGGTAAAAAAATGAAGTGATGAGGCAGGTTTTCATTGATGAGGGAGGTGCCTGAGAAACAAGATTTTTTTTTTTCATAGCCTTAAAGTATGTAAAAGGTGATAAATAAATGAGTGTAAACAAAATACAGGGTGTTAAGAACTAGTGATGAACCGATAATTGGAATCGGCAATTGGAACCGGCCGGTTATGGGGCATCTACCGATTATGACAACCGGCAGTTAAAAACCGGCAATTTCCAGTTATTCTATATTTAACACTGACTATTAAAAATCCCTTTGATATCTGGCAATTTCAATAAAGTTTCCCCATTAAAAACGTGTGAGGTGCATAGCAGAAAATTTAGGGATTTGCAGAGATATTACGGAATTTACCAACTGCAATCGGTACGAGATCGCCACCATTTCTGGTAGATTGTCGAGTTCAAGTAAACATTGGAGAAACACATCAAGGAAGGTAACAGGTTGAAAAAAACCCATTGAATAATACATTCTGACAAATGTGTAAACCATGCGTCATACGACTTCCCAGCACAATATTAACATCAAAATTATTATTCATTTAAGACACAAACTATGTGTGCTCAGTATATTCCTGGTTAATACAGCCAAGTGTATTGTATCCTTACACAAAACCATATTAACACTATTTACCGGAATAAAACACAATCTTCACGAGGACAATAACGTGTGAATGTATCGTTAACAACGATCTTTTCCCCACACCCCAACCAAAATGCAAATATTATTTTGGCTAATATTGCCCAGCACTAAATATGTATACTCTGAGAACTTATGTGGCAAAGCTTTCGTAATTGATGATTTATCAACAAAATTCTGTAGTATAACAGGCACCAACAGATTTTCTTCTGTGTCCTATTTCAACCATCGGAATCAGCAGAGAAATAATCGGTTGATAGCAAGTTTTGATAATCGGTTCATCACTAAGAACTTTTTGTGAGAAAACTGTAAATAGAATACAGTGTAAGTAATACATATACGTTTTGTGAGAAAACAGATGATCTTTGGTTTATGCTTGAGTCATTGCTTTTTCTTCACATCATATGATTCTCTTCACTTAGCAAAAGTCACTACAACTATGTGATATATTTTTTCACATCAGGAAACAATTTAGCTCATGGAATGCTATCATGTCGAGAACCGTTAAAGATTGTGCTTAAGGCAAAGCGTATCCAACGATGTGTCCCTCAACAGGTTATTGTCCTTTGAGTGCAACAAAGTGCCACCTGCAATGCTAAAACATTGTAGATGGTGTCTTATTGCTCTCAAGGGATGATATTATCAGCTAAATGGAAGAAGCCTCCAAAGGATGAAATTTAATCTTTTGCATTACTTAAAAGACTTTGACATTTAAATAGTTAAAAATATAATGGGTACACAATCAACAAAATGGCCAAAATGTAATTGCTTTACTCTTCAGTTTTTAGAGAGTGGATTACCAACAAAACACTATGGTGGAATTTCTACCAAGCAATTATTCACAATTTCTCAAAAAAATTACAAAAAGCACTTGGAATATTTCAATTCATGGATGACTTGTTACAATCTAGTTGTGAAGAAGCTGATCCCTTGTTACTGTTCTATAGGCATTTATTACCAGAAACTTCCATCTGCTGTGTTCAAACACATACCCACTATCTCTGTAGGAGTACAGTACTGTGAACACAGAAACAGACAGAATATTATGACAAGATCATGGCTGGGTTGCCATCCAGTCAAAATTATATTTCTGCTTTTCTTCCTACATCACTTTAACCCTTTACCCAACAGAATGGCCACAAGCTGCCATCGCTATTTACAAAAATTGCCATTCAATTTTCATTATTGTCTCAAAAACATAGCTTATGACCCTCACTGGAACAAGCTCATTCCATTGAGGGGTCATAAGATATGTTTTTGACGCAAAAAATGAAAAACAAAAGTTATTAAAGAATTTTATTTCGCAAGTGTCGTCTGCCTTTAGTGTTAGGTAAAGGGTTACAATCACACCCGTCAGAAAAGAAATACGAGAACACTGAAGCTGAGACGATACACTTGTTTGGTTTTCTTGTTTCGGTAATAATTTTGCAATATCTTATTTTTGAAATCTAAACCCTCAGTGTAAAAAGAGTGAACCATAACCCAATCCTGATCTGATTGTGAAAAATATCACTTTCGTGATCACAGTATAAAACATGCAGTCATTCCTTCTCTCCATATCAAAGCTAAGAAGAACATAAGCATGGAATTAACGGTTTACCAAATGTGCCAGCACTATTCACAAAAGTCCTTATTCAAATTTTATTAATTTTATTTTTAATTTTTGCCTACAAAACATAGCTTATGACCCCTAAAGGGAATAAGTTCATCAAGCTCTGCCCAAAGCGTGATCATAGGCTATGTTGTAATAATGGATGCAGAAAATTAAAATTTTTAGTCATGCAAATAAAATTTTGGCAAATATTATCCTCTAGTTGTGTTAGGTAAAGGATGAAAACATATCAAATTTAGCCAAAATGCTTTTGAAACAACTGTTAGGTGTACAAATAATCTACAGAAAAACATGGGCAATGATGTGTTTTATCCATTTCATTAACTTAACCACTTAATTTTTACTTTTTTTAAAATCTGCCTTGATAATGAAAAAAGAGGGCAAGCAGCAGCCAAAATGCCGATGTGAGAAGGCATGAGTAACAGATTTTAAATTTTTTTAAGCCCGACAGAAGTATTCAATTAACAGGAATCTGGTCATTTTCCTGTACTCTAGTAATAAACTGAGCATTTATTATATTATATCTTGCTTATTAGAGTGTGTGTGTGGGGGCGGGGGGGGGGAGGGGGTCTATCGAGCAAGATATAAAAGAGTAAAAGCCTATATTGGATTCACTGAAGCCAAATAGGTTTGTACACATACGAAATTCAGTTGCTGTTAATAACTTTGATTTAGGGCTGCACGGTATACCGGTAATTACCGGTATTGAGAATGATACCAGATGAATACCGGTATTGTTTTAAAAGTACCAGTATATCGTAAGAAACGGTATTGGATCAAATTATCGAAGTTGAAGTGGATATATTATTAGGAAAAAACAACTGACAATTCCTGTGATAAAGTACATGTCAATCAATCTTCATTCGACCAATGAAAACACAGTTTGCACCACACTTGAGCTGCGTAAGTTACAAATAAGTATGCACGTACCAGCAATTTGAAACTGGAACTGAAACTGAATATTTCGGGAGTGTGTCGAATTCAGGGAATCAATACTTTGACACTTTTGTGTATCTATTCTGAAGTTTTCCCTGTGTGGATAATAAAATGAAAGTGTCAATGACACTGTAACTTAACTTGTCTGTGTTATGTTTGAGGAAAGATAATGTTCAATATTTATGAAAGGATTTTGAAATAAGACAAGAATTGTGATAATTGGGAATATGTTAATTTCTGTATGTGGCCCTCACAGTTAATGTATATCAACGAAAGTTACCAATTTACAGTGAAATTATTCCAAAACGAGTCATCCTATCAAGTTACAATGAAATCCCTTCATAAATATGGCCTGTAGACTGTGCTAAAGGTTTTTGGGCCCGTGTAGCCATCATGGTTGACCGATGACAACCAAAAGGGGACGCCCTCATCTAGACATTATACTGAGTCATCCTACCAAGTTACAATGAAATCCCTTCATAAATATGACCTGTACTCTGTGCTAAAGTTTTTTGAGTTTTGGGCTTGGGCAGCTGTCATGGTTGAATGATCACGACGAAAAGGGGACGTTCTCATCTAGGCATTATCTGAAGTCATCCCACCAAGTTACAATGAAATTCCTTCATAAATATGACCTACAGACTGTGCTAAAGGTTTTTGGACTTCGGGCCTCTGTAGCCATCAGAGTTGACCACTCGCAACCAAAAGGGGACGTTATCATCTAGACATTATATGGAATCAACCTACTAAGTTACAAAGAAATCCCTCCATAAATACAACCTGTAGACTGTGCTAAAGGTTTTTAGATTTTGGGCTTGGGCAGCTGTCACGGCTGAATGATCGCGACCAAAAGGGGACGTTCTCATCTAGACATTATCTGAGTCATCCTACCTATCCTGAAATCCCTTCATAAATATGACCTATAGACTGTGCTAAAGGTTTTTGGGCTTTGGGCCCCTGTAGCCGTGACAGTTGACCAATTGCGACCAAAAGGGAACATTCTCATCTAGACATTATATGGAGTCAAGTTACAATGAAATCCCTCCATAAATACGACCTGTATACTGTGCTAAAGGTTTTCGGGTTTTGAGGTTTTGGACTCGGGCAGTTGTCACGGTTGACAGATTGTGACCAAATGGGGAAGATCTCATCTAGACATGATACAAAGTCATCCTACTAAGTTACAATGAAATCCCTCCATATTAAATATGACCTGTAGACTGTGCTAAAAGTGTTTGGGTTTCAGGCTTGGGCAGCCATCACGGTTGACAGATCATGACCAAAAGGGGATGTTCTCATCTAGATATTATACAGAGGCATCCTACCAAGTTACAATGAAATTCCTTCACAAATACGACCTGTAGACTGTGCTAATAGTTTTCGGGTTTTGGGCTCGGGCAGCCATCACAGTTGACCGAAAGGGGATGTTCTCATCTAGACATGACCTCAAACCTGTATTTGAAATTTCGTGACAATCGGATAAAAACTGCGAGGTGTAGCCTGTGCTAAAGCAAAATATGAACAGACTCACGGACTAACAGACTTCTGCATGCGTGATGGCAATAGCTTATCTTGACTTTGTCAAGTAAAGCTTATTACTCACAAAATCATTGTAGGGAGTGTTTGTTTTATTTATTCTATTCCTCTCAAAAACAGATAACATTTGAAGCCATGTTGATCAATATTTCCATCAACACTCTCATTGTGAACTTTTGAATATTAATAAGCTGTTCAATGGCAATGAAGGTGTGGGCTGGACATCCCGTCACTTTTTGTCCCAGTTTTAAAACGACAACCAGCAATCTAAAACTTAACTATTTTTTTGTAACTTCAAATATTTTTTTACAGATGTTATCTCAGAAATTAATAATGAATTCAAATAAAAGTATTTATATCTTAACCCTTTAAGAACTGTGCTAACCACGCATCACATCAGGTGACGTTTTGGGGGTATGAAAAACACGGTACAGAAACAGAAACAAAGGAAAAGGGAACCCTGCAAAATAATAATCCATTCAGACATTAATAACTGTCACTCACATGGACATTAATTACTAACACAAACACACCACTGACCATATCTATCAATACTTAAAATACAATAGGTCATAAGAAGAAACAAACAAATGGAGAGGAAAATGCAGGGTGCGAAATGCTCACACTCCAAAAACCAGCTGTATTAATTAATATTCATGAACAAAGGAAAATAAACACTACAGTCAGCTACAGTGGCGAATTGTGGGATATTCTTTTCGAAGAGAAAAGTCATGGCACTTTGTTTTCCCTCATGTCTGAGCTGTCTCTGTGATGTCATTTTAAATAAAAATAAAATAATGCTGTGCACGTTTGTAAAAAAAAAGTGCTTTCTTAAAAAGGATACTGGGTTCAGCTGAACATAAGGTACCGAGTACAGTAAATTGTATTAAATTGTTAACCGCCCAAAATATAACTGTGTTGTCAACTGTTTACGAACTCAATTCCCCAGAACATCACCCAAGTTTTTCACCCTCTGAACTGGTCTACGATATACCGGTATATCACGGTATTTTTTTCAATACCGATACCAATATTGAAATTTGAATACTGTGCAGCCCTACTTTGATTATAAGAATTTTTTATTCACTTAACCAGAGTTTAATCTATAACCTGTGTGCAATTAACAGGTCAAACTTCTACTGAAGTTTTGATAAATGGATTGGTTTTGAGATTTATAAGCAATTACAGGGTTATTCAATTCAAAGATATCAAATTAAGTGCACACTATTATACTATGAAGGGATCTTTAGCCTGGCTGAAACTGTTGAGGATCATTGGCCAAAACTTTGCTTATCCAATGCACGCCTTATCATTTGAAATTGAACATTATTGTCCACTCCATTCTCCATGTTCTATTTATACCATGATTACCTTTTCTACTATATTTGAAAAGCCTATGACATAAATTTTAGCTTTACACACCAACCGTGGTGAACACACCAGCAATGGGATTTTAATAGTTAAAATTTACACCTACAGTGGAATTACATCCAAGTTGACCTTTGGTGACGTCGACCTGAATGCGAACTTGTCTAAATTTATCACATGTCCCCTCGCAAAGAGTGAAATGAAAGTGGCAATTATTTATTACGTTTGTAAATGAGTTTACCAAATAAAACACCAAAAATTAACAAACATGCATTGTCTCATGTTGATAAAGCATCCACACATAACAAAACTCAAAATAGTAAGTTATTAAAGAAAAAGGTCCTGTTTCTTTTTCTATTTCATTTTGGTGATAAAATTGACAGCGGAAGTACCGCCCACTGATGCTCATGTAAACAAAAACAAATTTGTGTGTATGTACGGCTGCTGCTCAGTAAAATCGAGAAAAAATAATAGCGACTCTTAATAATCTGACGATCGTGGTATAAATAAAATATATCCAAAGTATCTTGATGTACCAAATGTTCACAACGCATGGTGAAGTGGTATTAACTGCATGCCAAAGGCTCGTGGTTAACACCACTTCACCACTTGTGGTGTACATTTGGTACACCAAGCTACTATGGGCATATTCTATATAAAAACACATTGTGGAATTACGGAATTTACTCCACTAAATGTAAGTTTGGGTACATAAAAGTTTATTTTCCAACAAAAAATCAGTAAGTATATGACAGCTGGAAATATCAAATAAATAGTAAGAAAATAATTCTTAACATCACAGCAGCCATGACCTGATTTTATGATAAATTTAAGAAAGTACTCCGCAGGTTAAGAATTAAGGTGAATGATGTTGTGGGCATATGAATGGGATTAAAAAGAATTGAAAAAATTTAAATGTAAATCCCAAATTAATTTGGCATAGAACCAGTTTGAAAGATCTATTTCTACAATAAACATACAAACAAGAAAATTACCTGACCCATCACCACTCAAATCTTATGAAATTGAGCAGTGCTCATACACACATACATTTTTGGAGAATTTGACTTGAAATGTGGTAGAATAGCTTTAGTTTTAGTTAGGAGTCTGCACCAAAATGAATTCACAAAGCTTATTGTAATTTAGAAATGCATATTTTATTTTGAAGGACAACTTTTAACAAACCCTGATGCCCAATGGTCATTCTGTAAAAACTCTTGCAGTGATATATCTGTTTAACCCTTAAGGGCCTGGAGATTTTTATACATTTTCGCTACACGATGAAAGTCTACTTCCTGTGGCTTTACAGTTGTTTCTAGTCAAGTCTTGGCTGCCTACAGAGGCAGCCAAGACTTACTTAGAAACAATGGACAAGGTACTTAGATAACAAGTTTTGAGTTCACCCAAACAATGCATGTTGGGGCACCTGTTCCTTTGCATTAAAAAAGTTGCCAAAATCAGAATTAGACCCTTAAGGGATAACCCTTTACCCAAAGGACACGATGTAAACAATTTGTTATTTTAAATATTTTTTGTCAAGGTTTTGAATTTTTTTTAATAAAACCATATCAAGTGATTCCCTCACTGGAACGAGCTTGATGAGCTCGTTCCAATGAGGTGTCACATGATATGGTTTTGTTGAAACTTTTTGAAATATAGATTCTTTTCAACTGCTAAATTGGAAAATTACGTGAGTGGATGCAGCTGATTCGCTGGGTAAAGGGTTAAGAGAGTTCCACTGTAGTAACAAGTTACCCATTACCCAAAGCACACGATATAAACAATTTGTTATTTTAAATACTATTTATGACGTCTTTGAAAATTTTTTGATAAAACCCTAGCATGCGACTCCCTCAATGGAACGAGCTTGATGAGCTCGTTCCAATGAGGGATGGTCACATGATGTGGTTTTTGTTGAATTTAAAAACAAAAAAATAAAAACTACTCAATTTGTAAATTAAATGCATAGTTGCAGTTGATTTGTTAGCTAAGGGGTTAAGGTGCATGTTCTATTCAAATAAAACCCTTGGAAATTTTTAATTGAAAATACTGAGTTCAAATAATATCTTCTAAACCCATCTGTTCCTAGTGTTTGAAAGACTGGTACCAAAATTCTTTTTGCATCCAAAAGAATTCCATTCAATGATGAAAGTCCATGTGATGTGATTGTCCATAAACCATACCCACACAAACACACACCTGACTC
Source organism: Pictodentalium vernedei (assembly GCA_031216915.1). Taxonomy (NCBI): domain Eukaryota; kingdom Metazoa; phylum Mollusca; class Scaphopoda; order Dentaliida; family Dentaliidae; genus Pictodentalium; species Pictodentalium vernedei. The sequence goes on from CM062289.1 coordinate 153,980,519, forward strand.
ACACAAGTGTACTCAATGTCAATGTGTAAATTTGTCAAGTAAAACGTAAAAGTCCTATGAATTACTTCAACAACTCTGCTATCTGATCACTTTCAGCATTCTCTAAATATGTTTTACCATCTGGAGATTTTCCATTTTTCTTTGCACCCTGTAAAAACAAACAAAGGCAAACTAACCCAAAATAACATATACAAAATTTGAGTACATTTCTTACCAAAAAGGGGGTACCTACAGCTTTTGAGTCCATACCAGAACTAGAGGGAACTGTTTTAGTGAACTAAAACACATCTCCCCTTCGATTAGTTCCATGCTTCCAACTTACGACTGATAAAGATCAAACTAAAGGTAAAAAAATGTCAAGATCCTGGAAGTTCAAGATAGAATGTGACACATCAGCCTGGCTGTTGCATTCATATGCTAAATATCATAAACCTAGCTGAAAAAATTCGAAAATTTGACCTTGATGTCAAAGGTCAAGGTCATATGTAGGTCATGATGGTACGAGACACATAGTCTTTTAGTGATACACTCACATGCCAAAAATCATATGCCTAGGTCAAAACATTAAAAAAAATCCAGCAAGAGGATCACAGATCCAGAAGTCGAGTTTTGACATTAAATTCTGAAGAAATAAGCTATTTATAGTAACAGTGACCTTGACCTTGGAGTCCCAGACTCCGAAATCAATAGGTGTCTTCCCTTCCTATAAGGTAACCTCTGGTATAAGTATGGTAAAGGTGCGTCAAATAGAACTAAATTTATTGCCTGGAAAACAATTTGTCACAAAATATTCTATTGATAGTAACAGTGACCTTGACCTAGGGACCCCAGACTCCAAAATCGATAGGTGTCTTCCCTTCCTATAGGGTAACCTGTGGTATAAGTTTGGTGAAGATCCATGGAATAGAACTAAAGTTATTGTCCGGAAACCAATTTGTCACAAAATATTCTATTTATAGAAACCGTGACCTTGACCTTGGAGTCCCAGACTCCAAAATCAATAGGTGTCTTCCCTTCCTATAGGGAAACCTCTGGTATAAGGTTGATAAAGGTGCGTCAAATAGAACTAAAGTTATTGCCCGGAAACCAATTTGTCATAAAATATTCTATTTATAGTAACTGTGACCTTGACCTTGGAGTCCCAGACTCCGAAACCAATAGGTGTCTTCTTTTTCTATAGGGTAACCTCTGGTATAAGATTGGTAAAGGTGCGTCAAATAGAACTAAAGTTATTGCCCGGAAACCAATTTGTCACAAAATATTCTATTTATTGTGACAGTGACCTTGACCTTGGGGTGTGAGACTCTGAAATCGATAAGTGTCTTCCTTTCCTGTAGGGTAACCTCTGGTATAATTTTGGTAAAGGTGCATCATATAGAACTAAAGTTATTGCACGGAAACCAATTGTTTATGCCCACCGCAACAGTGACCTTGACCTTGGAGTCCTAGACTTCGAAATCAATATGTGTCTTCCCTTCCTATAGGGTAACCTCTGGTATAAGTTTGGTAAATGTGCGTCAAATAGAACTAAAGTTATTGCCCAGAAAGCAATTTGTCATAAAATATTCTATTTATAGTAACAGTGACATTGAACTTGAAGTCCCAGACTTCAAAATCAATAGGTGTCTTCCCTTCCTTTAGGGTAACCTCTGGTATAAGTTTGGTAAATGTGCGTCAAATAGAACTAAAGTTATTGCCCGGAAACAAATTTGTCATAAAATATTCTATTTATAGTAACAGTGACCTTGACCTTGGAGTCCCAGACTCCGAAATCAATAGGTGTCTTCCCTTCCTACAGGTTAACCTCTGGTATAAGATTGGTAAAGGTGCATCAAATAGAACTAAAGTTATTGCCCGGAAACCAATTTTTTACGTCCGTTGCCCGCCTGCCACTTCATCAAACTATAAGTCAAGTTTCACTTCGTCAAAACTTGACTAAAAAAGTCAATGTGACCTTCAGGTCAAAGGTCAAGGTCATATGTGGATCGTTATGGTACGTGACACATCGTCTCATGGTGATACACCCACATGCCTATTATTATATTATAAACCGAGGTGAAAAGGTAAAAATGTTCTGGCCCACACAAGCTTACTTGCCAAAAAAATTGCGACATCGACACCGTAGCTGCGACGGGTGGTGCAATCTCACAAAGTTCTAAGTTCATCAAGGGTCATAACTCCAAGAAAAATATTTGGAACAACACATGCATTGAACAGTGGCTAGACATCAATAAGATACACTTACATGCCAAATATAAAGTAATTCCATCAAGTATTTCAAAAGTTATTGAGTTTTGAAACTCATTGGTCACAGAGTATTTTAGTCGAAAAAACTCACAAATGATAAAAAAAACTAAAAATAAATAAATAGATAAACAAATAGAGTAAAAGGATATTAATAGCATTTAAAAATAATTTCATGATTATTATTCACTAATTGTTTATTCACTTTCATTTATTTATTGGTGTTTAAGTTCACATATTTTTGCACAACAGCTAATCAGGACTACAACATGAGTATCAACTCAAGACCATGGGTGAGCGTTAATAAACCATGTCACCCATTTTAGAGAGGGTTTGCACCTTCCAAGCATTGGTGACTGGGGCTTATTTTACTAGTAAAACTGAGCCTGTTTACCGTAGTGAACATGCACTGCTTCACTTCCCGGGGGCCAAGTAAACAAAAAGAAAATAATTTATTATCTTCCAGATGGTTTATACTTAAAGTTAGCAAGATAAACATGAAAGTGTCAATGACACTGTAGCTCAACTTGTGTAAGACATGTACATGTATAGTATGTGACACAGCAATGAAAAACATCTAGGTAATGAACTGATAACAAAGGTACATATAAAGTATTGTAATGGCCTGTACATAAATGCTGACAGTAGCCTGTAACAAATGTATAGGTAAAGTATTGTAAAGGTGGGTGACAGTTAGATGGTAAACTAGAAAAGAAATCTTTGAGTCCCAGAGTGGGTCTGAATGAACCCCAAAATATTTGTTCTCATAGCACAGTGATAACAAAGGCACCCAAACACACTCGTTCCTGTCCCAAGGTGATAACAAAGGTACCCAAGAAGTTTCGTGAAGATCAGTTCATAAATACAGACTCTAGCCCGAGCTGTATTGACATGTGCACTTACTGTGTATAAGTATCACTGAATAAATCAAAGTTCATCTAATTTGCATAATTTCTGCATGAGAAAAAAACCCATATTATATGTGATGTATTCCATGTTACTAAACATTCCAACAAAAATTTATTCAAATCAGAACTTTCATACAGAAGTTCTGTACAAAAAACTGATTGCACTAATTTTGGTACAAAATGGCTGCTGGTGGCCATCTTGTATTTCGGACCACACCCCAAAACACTCATTCTCATCCCACGGTGATAACAAAGGTACCCAAGATGTTTCGTAAAGATCAGTTCATAAATACACCCTCTAGCCTGAGCCATACAGAAGTTGTATACAAAAAAATGATTGGACCTAATTTTGGTAATTATATGAAATGTATTCCATGTTACTAAACATTCATTCAAAAATTTATTCAAATCAGAACCTTCATATAGAAGTTCTGTATCAAAAACTGATTGGACCTAATTTTGGTACAAAATGGCCACCGGAAGCCATCTTGAATTTCGGACTGCACCCCAAAACACTCGTTCTCGTCCCAAGGTGATAACAAAGGTACCCAAGAAGTTTCGTGAAGATCGGTTCATAAATACAGCCTCCAGCCCCAGCCATATTGACATGGGCACTTACAGTGTAAAGGAAGCACTGAAAAATCAAAGTTCATCCAATTTGCACAATTTCTGCACGAGAAAAAAACCTGTATTATATGTGATGTGTTCCATGTTACTAAACATTCATACAAAAATTTATTCAAATCAGAACTTTCATACAGAAGTTCTGAACAAAAAACTGATTGCACTAATTTGGGTACAAAATGGCTCTGGCGGCCATCTTGAATTTCGGACTACACCCCAAAATGCTCGTGATAACACTGAACGATCCCTGAAGAGAAAACACACTTCCCAGGTAATACACATGTCGCCTCTGTACAATAAATTCCAGTAACAACACTCTCCAACGTGTACTAATCGACATCTACAATCGTAAAAACATGTGTGAATTGAGAAAACATAATAGAAACTTGGATCTAGAAAAGAAGTAGGTATGATTAACAGGCTCAGACAGGGACCGCCCCCTAAATAGATTATAATTTCAGGGTCCACAAAATACAATAAAGCATTAGCTTAATAATATAATGTGCGAGAGCATTTAAATTTAGCATGTCATCATCTGAATACCAGTTAACTGGTTATGCAGCCTGCTAGGTACTCAAAGAGTAGCAATTAATTGTGATGATTTTTAAATAAGCACTCGTATATAACAAATCTACAAATAATCACAGGAGACTAATCCAACTAAAAGCAGATATGCCCATGAGGTCTATGAATACTACCCAAATGCACAGTATGTATGTATTAAAATATATGAGGCTTGCGGGAAGAAAACTATGTCTTGCCCGGAAATTGCTTCTAAACACATAGGCAGAGTGTGTGTGTGTGTGTGTGGAGGGGTGGGGGGGGGGGGGGGGGAGGAATTCGATATAAAAAAATATAGGAACTACGATGATTCCCTCACGTCTAACAACGATGATTCCCTCACGTCTAACAGACTCCATTATGCCACTATGGGTGGAGAAGGACGTTTAGAATAAAACTTCGACTGAAAGAAGACCCTTTCATGGAGGAAGCTTCTGGGGAGCGTCCCATAACAGACACTTGAGAATACTGATCCCAGGTTTCTGTGACAACAGCGGTGCTACTAGTAGGATACACAACAAGACTGTTTAATCTTAAACAAAATCTATTGAATCAAATGAATTGGAGGATACGTGTATCGTATCATTCATCCCCATGAATTCTGCAGAGCGTCTACTGCATGCGCTCAATGATCTGGGCATGGCGACACAAATGACGGTAACTAATTGTTCCGGTGCGTTGCAAACTGAACTTTCATGGGTTGATCCCACTGGTAGTAAAACTGTCCAAATACTCCCATGTTGAGCATCCAATACAAATGAAACAGGCAACCTTTCTGAGGAGCGAGTCTGCTAGTACGTTCAGACGACCCGTTATATGACAGATAGAGAGTTAACAAGAAAATTCTTCTCCGTTAGTTATCATAACGGAAATGAATAGTTGCCGCCCTGGTTCCTGATGTACGCAACCACTACTGAGTTGTTCAACAACACCTGAACAAGCGTGTCCGCACTGATGTAGTGCTAACAATATTGACATCATTCTTTGATGTTTATGTGTTTCTCCGGGAACGGAGGGTCCCAAGACCCCTGCATTTCGAGCGTCCCATAACAGACACTTGAGAATACTGATCCCAGGTTTCTGTGACAACAGCGGTGCTACTAGTAGGATACACAACAAGACTGTTTAATCTTAAACAAAATCTATTGAATCAAATGAATTGGAGGATACGTGTATCGTATCATTCATCCCCATGAATTCTGCAGAGCGTCTACTGCATGCGCTCAATGATCTGGGCATGGCGACACAAATGACGGTAACTAATTGTTCCGGTGCGTTGCAAACTGAACTTTCATGGGTTGATCCCACTGGTAGTAAAACTGTCCAAATACTCCCATGTTGAGCATCCAATACAAATGAAACAGGCAACCTTTCTGAGGAGCGAGTCTGCTAGTACGTTCAGACGACCCGTTATATGACAGATAGAGAGTTAACAAGAAAATTCTTCTCCGTTAGTTATCATAACGGAAATGAATAGTTGCCGCCCTGGTTCCTGATGTACGCAACCACTACTGAGTTGTTCAACAACACCTGAACAAGCGTGTCCGCACTGATGTAGTGCTAACAATATTGACATCATTCTTTGATGTTTATGTGTTTCTCCGGGAACGGAGGGTCCCAAGACCCCTGCATTTCGAGTCTGTTGGACTCAGGGTCGTGCCCCAAACTTTTGACTCATACCCGTCATAATCATGAAAGCCGGTTCTTTCAGTTGCAGCGGAACTTTTGACTCATACCCGTCATAATCATGAAAGCCGGTTCTTTCAGTTGCAGCGGAACTCTTTGAGTTAACCACTGAATATCTGCCCCAATATGGACCTTTTGTTTACTAGAACCTTTAAAACAACACTGGTCCTGAGTGAATGCGTTTTAACACTCCAGTTCTGGTTAAAGAATAACTGGAGGGGACGTGTGCGTAAGCGACCCATCTAAACAAGATGCGTAGCCGCTCCGCACAGCCCCATCAGTCGCATAAAATTTCTTGCTGACCAATTTCGTTCTGGATAATGGCAGACGAACCAGATTGTTGTGAGGCATTACCGAGTTCATTATTTGAGTGACAGCCCAGGGCGCTATCTTCAGACCGAAGCATATCACTCGGAACTGAAATACTATTCCTTGGACGATGAACCGTAGGTATTTTCTGAAATCCGGATATACCAGGACATGAAAAAACGGATCCTTAGATCTGTGCTTGTAGCATAGTCGATCACTCGAACGCTCGCTTTTACCGACTAAATGATAACCATAAATAAACTTTTAGAGCTTTGATAAACTTGTTATACAGCTCCAGTCTATTATCGGTTGTAATGAGCTCTATGGCTTCGGTACGAGTAACAGGTGACTATAGAATCCTAGAGAATCTTGATTCTTGACGACCTCTATTACTTTCATTGTCAAGAGAACCTTTACCTCCGATTGGAGAGACTCTCATGCAAGGATTTGAAAGCACTGTCCATCAGACATTAAGTTAGTTGTGGTTCTCTCGGAAATATAGCCGTAGGCAATCCGAGACCACCCTTCTCGCCTACTGGTCTTCCATAATAGTTATCCAGTTTGAATCGAATCTTGATAATCATCCGTCAACTGCTAAGCAATAGAGGTCCTAACCCTCACCTGTAGTACTTACAAGGCCTACGGAAGGAGAAACTATGTCTCCTTCGCGAAGAGCCTCGAGCCAACGGCTTAGGGGCGTCTGACAGGTATTCTCGACCAGACCTAAGCCCCCTATCCGAGTGGCTGTATGACGATCCCTAGAGTAATTATAGGAGGGTTAACTATACCCTCGCAAGGAGTCCTTTTAGACGACTTTCTGCTATTGCGGGTCGATTAGACGCTGACTTAAGGAGCAGAGTATTGATGCTTTCTTTGTAGCTTGGTCAAAAACCAATGAAAGCTTATCGTCAAAAACTCAGTGTCCGGAAACCGGAGCGACCCAAAGAGAGTTTTTCACCTTGTCATCTATTAAGGATGACGACGCAAGGGCTCAGTCACGTCTGATTAACTCAAAATTAGCAACTGTTAAGACTGAGTTATACGTGATAAATATAATAGCCCTGGTAAGGACTCTAATTGAGGTACAAACATCCTCAAATTCCTTTCCGTAGAGACGTTGCATCACAGTTCTTGAAGGTGATCTGCAGGAGTGACAGGGAGTCTAAATTCACTCTGAATGAAGAAATGCCGAGCGAATAGTGAATGACGAAGGTAAGGCCATAGCTAGGTCCTTAGCCTGCTCATGCAAAAGCAGAGGAACTCTCAATACATCTTCCCGGTTTCCGAAAATCGGTAAAATTACGGAAGATGATGACAAGAAACCGCCTTACTTCTTTCCACTGGAAAGTTGAATATGGCATCGTCTAAAAGCCAAAGGCCTGCGACACTCGTCTATACTTAACCTGAAAAGACATTTCCTCCTCTTTTTCCGGATGAAGTCAGCATCCAACAATGCTAGCGGTTTCTTGCAAATAGTCACAGCATTCTGATTTGCTGGAACAAATTCAGGGTAGTGCTGATCGATTAAATCCATCTCAACCATGTGTTGTTCCGAAAGGGAAGGGTAATCCCCCTCCATATCTCTTTCATCATTCGTCTGAATCAGTTGAAAATCACGGTCAGCGGCATCTGAACGCGCAGATGACTGGATCGACTCAGCACTATCCACAGCTCAGGTTCTGAGACTGCCATCGGCTGCTTCTGCACTTGCTGGGATGCTGCGATGAGCTGCGCAATCTGCGTCAGCAAATCCGTAACGGAGGCCTGAGGAGCAGCGATTTTCTATTCTGGCCGCCGGCTGCTCACGGGACAGTGTGTCTGAGACGGCTCTTTTCTCCTGATGTAGCGATGAATGAGGCCTCGTCTCCTTGGCTACTCTATGGTGTGACTTCTCTGAGGAAGAGTGGACCTTCTTGGTGATGCAGGCTGGATATCAGAGATCACGTAGCCAAGGGGGCGGTCGTGTGTGCTTGGTAGACGCTGAAAAAGAAGCCGTAACTATAGCCGACCCCGGCTGTAAACTGAACGGAGCGTCCCAGATGGGAGGTGTGGACATATGCTCCAACTGACGCAAGTTCCGAACCACAACATCTGGCCCCAGATGTTGTTATGAAAGAGAGAGAGGGGGGGGGGGGGGGGGGAGGCTCTCTCGCTCGCGGTCCTTCAGACCTCGCCAAGCTTCCTGCTGAAGTTGCCGGCTTCTTCCCCTCCGTCGTCGCAGGGTGAGCCTGTTATTATTTTACAGTGCTTGCTCTACTCTTTCTACTCTCGTCAACCGCAATGGACACACCCGGCGTCACGGTACCCTCAGACGGTGTACCACTTCACCAGTCGAGCTAGCTGGTGACAGGGAACTGAAACCACACTGTGGTTTATTGCCCTGTCTAATATTCATGAGCACTTTAGCTGCTAGCTCTGATTGACTATCTAAAAGCACACTCTCTGACGGCGTCACGTAAACATCACCATGTTCTTGTTCCTCTGTAAATAGAAACTAAAAAACTACAGCGACTTTTTGGTGAGAGGACCGGTGGCGGCCTCTCACCGCGAGAGGACAGGCAGTGGCCCATCGCTAACAACGTACCGTGACACCCGTCTTCAACATTTCTCAACCCATGTGACACATGTTGAGCAAGAATTACATCGACTACAAACAAGGCAACTAACATGTAAATCAGAGGAAAGACTTCCTCGCCTTGCTTATTGAGCAATATGCTTTCATAATGAAGCAAACTAAGTCGATCGTACTCCCACCAACTCCACATTAAATATTATAAAAAGATACATAACAAAAAACATTCAAAATATAAATCGAAAAATAGTTTACACAAAAAAAAAATTTTCTAAAATTTTTGACAAGAGCCCAAGTTCCCAAAGGGAACGAAGTGCCCAAATGTATCCTCTAATCCGTCGTCACTGGGTGTGTACTAAAGTCTATTATAGTGCTCGCATCACCCAAATCTCCATCCTAGACCGCAACGGACGAACCCGACTGCCGAACCATTCGATGAATGGACGCTACACCGGGTGAGCTAGCGAATGTCAACTCCGTCGATCCTACTAGGGACCTCTTAGGGGATTGACGTAATCCATGAGCACTAATTGCCGCTAGCTCTTCATTAACTATGACGACAGAGGCACACTTTTGAAAGACATCTCAGTAATTTTGCGAACAAGAAACCAGATATGCTTGTACATAGCAAGCATATAAAAAATATATATAGCATCGTTCAATAAATTGAACGTATCTGAGACATTATTGGACTGTGTCGGAACTGAGGGACGATGTCCCTGAACCGAACCAAAAATTTCTAAGACCACCGACGCTATCAGTTTCTTATCCGGTATTGCAGCATTCTGGTCCGACGAAGAACCTCTAGAAGATGAAGTCGGATGACATATACAGCAACTTATGTGGTTCCGAAAGGGAAAGCTCGAAAACCTCCGAATCCCTTTCGGCATCCCGTCGGAAAGTATGAAACTTTCGGACGTCCGCACATGATGCTTCCGCGGAGCGTCCCGACCCAGCGTCGTCGGATATTATAGTATGCGACAGAGATTCTGTCGTTGCTGGGATGCTGCGATAAGTTGTGCTATTTGGGATAGCACGTCCGTCACCGAGGCCTGTGCAGAAGCGGTCTTACGATGCTTTGCCGCTGGAAGCTCCGTGTACGTTGACTCCCGCATACTTTCTTATTCGAACGTCCGGAGTCTCCAGGCCTCGTGTCCCTGGCTATCGGATGGCGTGACCTGGTCGCCGAGGATTCTCTGATTGGCGAAGTTGACTGGATATCGGAGGTCACGTAGCCAAGTTGCGGTCGTGTGCGCTGCCATGAGAATGAGGAAGCCTTATTGACAGTCTCTCTGGACTGTCTATATAACGGAGCGTCCCGAGCGGCGGACGTATGCTCCGAATGCGAGACATTTTGTACCACAACATCTGGGGCCAGATGTTCATGTACGAGAGAGGGGCCTCTCTCGCTCGCAGCCCGGATGGGCCTGGACGAGCTATGAATCGGACTAAAAGGCTTCCTCCGTTCTCCCCTCTAATCCGCCGTCACTGGGTGTGCACATGGATATTTTATAGTGCTTGCATCACCCAAAACTCCTTTCTAGACTGCAATGGACGAACCCGGCTGCCGAACCATTCGATGAATGGACGCAACACCGGGCGAGCTAGCGGACGTCAAAGTCCGTCGAACCTACTAGGGTCCTCTTAGGCAATTGACGTATTACCTGAGCACTTTTCCGCTAGCTCTTCATTAATTGTGACGACGGAGGCACACTTTTTGGAAGACATCACGGATACATCACCCTGATCATGATCGTCTGAAATAGAGATTGATAAAGTAGAGTGACCCTGCGGGGAAAGGACCGGAATGGCCAATTCCCCACTAACATACCGTGACACACGCTTCCCATGTTGTCATCGTAATCAACACATACAGAACAGGAGTTAGTGCGAGTACAATGACTACATTATATAATGATTATGAAAGTCAGAGGAAGATTTCCTCTTATTACAATTGAACAATATCCTTTCAATGTGAAAAAAAAACAAAGTCCTAGTACTCGCACCAACCCCTGACAATCAAAATACATAATAACAAGATCCATTAACATAGAAAAAATAATTGAATCAAAAACTTTTGAAAAAATATTTTTTCAGAACAGCCCAAGTTTCTGAAAAGTAACGTTGAGCCCCAATGGATCCCAAGTCTAAGTGTGGACAAAAATTCTAAAAATATTTTAAACAATTTATGCAACACTTACGAACAATAATAATGTGTCTAGTTATGATTAAATTAATATCAAGATATTATTTTCAAGAAATCCCCCCTCACACAGAGGGCTGTTGGAAATGTAAACAATAAGTGTAAAAACACTAGATCAAGACTCCAGGCACCCTGGCCCGAAATCAGTTACCAATAATACACTATCTGATGCAAAACAGAGACTTCCAGGGAAGAAACTGCAGAACATCAGATGGTAGATGCAGAACACTACGCCTAACCACCCATAGGTGAAGACGTAAACATGGGGAAAAGAACAGAATTCATTCTGTTATCCAGCTAAAACTCCCAAGAAAATTTAGTAATAATATTACAGAAAATATGCCAAAAGCATGGGAGAATAGCAAGAGGGGACTTAAAGGAAAGGGAGAGAGGAAAACACTGAATAAGCAGTGTAATCTTGATAACAAGAATGACCACAACAGGCTGTTGCCTCGAAAATAGGTAACTTAACATAATTTCATCAAAAAATTTTAAGTTACAGCCCTGATTATTTTCTGTCACTCATTTTTCCTCTCCTCCTTCTATATCCTCCTTAGAATCACCATTTCACTAATATTTATGTGTCTGGCATCATTTAAACTGAGATTTACAAGCACAAAGATCAGTCAGATGTTAACTGATGAAGGGCCAAACAAAGAATGATTAATGGCGCCAATTGTGGGACGTCCTTGACACTGCGCTTGCGCAGTAGAGGTGAAGTATGGAAGGCCATTCAGGACATGTTTTCTTTGGTTTTAGATGCAAATTTTGGGGATTGGGGGGCAAAATTTGTGTTTGGCCCTATATTTTTAAGAGTTAGCACCAGCTATGTCTGGGTCATTGGTACAGTATAAAAATCTGACGTTTGTGATGATTTTCAGTCTATTTTGTTCAAATTTTTATATCGAGGTGACCGGGAGCGAAAAGCTTTCATTTAAACCATATACCCCTGATGTTTCGCGTGCCCATATACCCTGGATGTTGCACGCTCTCATACACCTTGGATGTTGGGTGCATCCTTTGCCATGGCTATTTGTCCAAGGCATTTTGACCAATCAAAACACAGAATTTATCAGGATTTATGGACAATTCTTTTTATAATATGCTGAACTATAGATTAAAGAAAATATTGTGGGGAAAATTATAAATTTATAGTAATTTCTATATTTTTGTACTTATACTTTATAAAAAAGTCTGGAAAACTGATATTTTGGCACTTTTCCATATTTCCAAGGGCCATAACTCACAAGAATAATGCAATCAGCATGAAACTCAAACTTGATCTGCAAGTCATCGTTCTATAGTAGTTTACCAAAAATGAAATCATTCCGTTGAAGTGTTTCCCAAAAAACTCTGGAAAACTGATATTTTGGTGCTTTTCCATATTTCCAAGGGCCGTAACTCACACAAGAATAATGCAATCAGCATGAAACTCAAACTTGATCTGTAAGTCATCGTTCTATAGTAGTTTACCAAAACTGAAATCATTCCGTTGAAGCGTTTCCAAAAAATACTCCAGAAAACTGATATTTTGGTGCTTTTTCCCATATTTCCAAGGGCCGTAACTCACTCAAGAATAATGAAATCAGCATGAAACTCAAACTTGATCTGTAAGTCATCGTTCTATAGTAGTTTACCAAAAATGAAATCATTCCGTTGAAGCGTTTCCAAAACAACTCCGGAAAACTAAAGTGTGACTGCCAGACCTACAGACTGACGGATGGACAGAGTGCAAACCTATAGTCCCCTCCGTCGATGCCGGTAGGGGACTAATAATAGAGGAGACATATTCTAAATAAGGAGCCCAATTTTAGTAATTCCTTATTGTAAACATGAAGACAATGCTACATGGATGTGAGAAGTTCCTAATTTAAAAAAAATTAGGATGGCATATCTGAGAATGATAGAAAATCTCTCACAAACATACGCCTTACAATAACACTTGAGCTGTATGCAGGATATAAATAGGGATAAAACAGCTTCCTTCAAAGATATATACTTTTTAAGCCTGAGAAGAGGTAAAAATCCCCCCCCCCCCTTTCTTTTGAAGACTTAAAAGAAAGAGGGGAGAGCTCTGGAATGAATAAGAGCAGTACCAAAAAACAATATAAATTATCGTCGAACAGGCACTAGGGTATTAATTCATGATTAATAAATGGTGCTTAACGCTACTTCAGAAGTTAAGGCTATAGTAACGATCCTGGTAATTAATATTGCCCGCTATATAACGCACACCGCAGACAACATACACAGATACGTCGAAAACCGGTGATATAAAATATAATATACACATATCCAATCGAGCCACACTGAACGATCCCTGAAGAGAAAACACACTTCCCAGGTAATACACATGTCGCCTCTGTACAATAAATTCCAGTAACAACACTCTCCAACATGTACTAATCGACATCTACAATCGTAAAAACATGTGTGAATTGAGAAAACATAATAGAAACTTGGATCTAGAAAAGAAGTAGGTATGATTAACAGGCTCAGACAGGGACCGCCCCCTAAATAGATTATAATTTCAAGGTCCACAAAATACAATAAAGCATTAGCCTAATAATATAATGTGCGAGAGCATTTAAATTTAGCATGTCATCATCTGAATACCAGTTAACTGGTTATGCAGCCTGCTAGGTACTCAAAGAGTAGCAATTAATTGTGATGATTTTTAAATAAGCATTCGTATATAACAAATCTACAAATAATCACAGGAGACTAATCCAACTAAAAGCAGATATGCCCATGAGGTCTATGAATACTACCCAAATGCACAGTATGTATGTATTAAAATATATGAGGCTTGCGGGAAGAAAACTATGTCTTGCCCAGAAATTGCTTCTAAACACATAGGCAGAGTGTGTGTGTGTGTGTGTGTGGAGGGGTGGGGGGGGGGAGGAATTCGATATAAAAAAATATAGGAACTACGATGATTCCCTCACGTCTAACAACGATGATTCCCTCACGTCTAACAGACTCCATTATGCCACTATGGGTGGAGAAGGACGTTTAGAATAAAACTTCGACTGAAAGAAGACCCTTTCATGGAGGAAGCTTCTGGGGAGCGTCCCATAACAGACACTTGAGAATACTGATCCCAGGTTTCTGTGACAACAGCGGTGCTACTAGTAGGATACACAACAAGACTGTTTAATCTTAAACAAAATCTATTGAATCAAATGAATTGGAGGATACGTGTATCGTATCATTCATCCCCATGAATTCTGCAGAGCGTCTACTGCATGCGCTCAATGATCTGGGCATGGCGACACAAATGACGGTAACTAATTGTTCCGGTGCGTTGCAAACTGAACTTTCATGGGTTGATCCCACTGGTAGTAAAACTGTCCAAATACTCCCATGTTGAGCATCCAATACAAATGAAACAGGCAACCTTTCTGAGGAGCGAGTCTGCTAGTACGTTCAGACGACCCGTTATATGACAGATAGAGAGTTAACAAGAAAATTCTTCTCCGTTAGTTATCATAACGGAAATGAATAGTTGCCGCCCTGGTTCCTGATGTACGCAACCACTACTGAGTTGTTCAACAACACCTGAACAAGCGTGTCCGCACTGATGTAGTGCTAACAATATTGACACCATTCTTTGATGTTTATGTGTTTCTCCGGGAACGGAGGGTCCCAAGACCCCTGCATTTCGAGTCTGTTGGACTCAGGGTCGTGCCCCAAACTTTTGACTCTTACCCGTCATAATCATGAAAGCCGGTTCTTTCAGTTGCAGCGGAACTCTTTGAGTTAACCACTGAATATCTGCCCCAATATGGACCTTTTGTTTACTAGAACCTTTAAAACAACACTGGTCCTGAGTGAATGCGTTTTAACACTCCAGTTCTGGTTAAAGAATAACTGGAGGGGACGTGTGCGTAAGCGACCCATCTAAACAAGATGCGTAGCCGCTCCGCACAGCCCCATCAGTCGCATAAAATTTCTTGCTGACCAATTTCGTTCTGGATAATGGCAGACGAACCAGATTGTTGTGAGGCATTACCGAGTTCATTATTTGAGTGACAGCCCAGGGCGCTATCTTCAGACCGAAGCATATCACTCGGAACTGAAATACTATTCCTTGGACGATGAACCGTAGGTATTTTCTGAAATCCGGATATACCAGGACATGAAAAAACGGATCCTTAGATCTGTGCTTGTAGCATAGTCGATCACTCGAACGCTCGCTTTTACCGACTAAATGATAACCATAAATAAACTTTTAGAGCTTTGATAAACTTGTTATACAGCTCCAGTCTATTATCGGTTGTAATGAGCTCTATGGCTTCGGTACGAGTAACAGGTGACTATAGAATCCTAGAGAATCTTGATTCTTGACGACCTCTATTACTTTCATTGTCAAGAGAACCTTTACCTCCGATTGGAGAGACTCTCATGCAAGGATTTGAAAGCACTGTCCATCAGACATTAAGTTAGTTGTGGTTCTCTCGGAAATATAGCCGTAGGCAATCCGAGACCACCCTTCTCGCTTACTGGTCTTCCATAATAGTTATCCAGTTTGAATCGAATCTTGATAATCATCCGTCAACTGCTAAGCAATAGAGGTCCTAACCCTCACCTGTAGTACTTACAAGGCCTACGGAAGGAGAAACTACGTCTCCTTCACGAAGAGCCTCGAGCCAACGGCTTAGGGGCGTCTGACAGGTATTCTCGACCAGACCTAAGCCCCCTATCCGAGTGGCTGTATGACGATCCCTAGAGTAATTATAGGAGGGTTAACTATACCCTCGCAAGGAGTCCTTTTAGACGACTTTCTGCTATTGCGGGTCGATTAGACGCTGACTTAAGGAGCAGAGTATTGATGCTTTCTTTGTAGCTTGGTCAAAAACCAATGAAAGCTTATCGTCAAAAACTCAGTGTCCGGAAACCGGAGCGACCCAAAGAGAGTTTTTCACCTTGTCATCTATTAAGGATGACGACGCAAGGGCTCAGTCATGTCTGATTAACTCAAAATTAGCAACTGTTAAGACTGAGTTATACATGATAAATATAATAGCCCTGGTAAGGACTCTAATTGAGGTACAAACATCCTCAAATTCCTTTCCGTAGAGACGTTGCATCACAGTTCTTGAAGGTGATCTGCAGGAGTGACAGGGAGTCTAAATTCACTCTGAATGAAGAAATGCCGAGCGAATAGTGAATGACGAAGGTAAGGCCATAGCTAGGTCCTTAGCCTGCTCATGCAAAAGCAGAGGAACTCTCAATACATCTTCCCGGTTTCCGAAAATCGGTAAAATTACGGAAGATGATGACAAGAAACCGCCTTACTTCTTTCCACTGGAAAGTTGAATATGGCATCGTCTAAAAGCCAAAGGCCTGCGACACTCGTCTATACTTAACCTGAAAAGACATTTCCTCCTCTTTTTCCGGATGAAGTCAGCATCCAACAATGCTAGCGGTTTCTTGCAAATAGTCACAGCATTCTGATTTGCTGGAACAAATTCAGGGTAGTGTTGATCGATTAAATCCATCTCAACCATGTGTTGTTCCGAAAGGGAAGGGTAATCCCCCTCCATATCTCTTTCATCATTCGTCTGAATCAGTTGAAAATCACGGTCAGCGGCATCTGAACGCGCAGATGACTGGATCGACTCAGCACTATCCACAGCTCAGGTTCTGAGACTGCCATCGGCTGCTTCTGCACTTGCTGGGATGCTGCGATGAGCTGCGCAATCTGCGTCAGCAAATCCGTAACGGAGGCCTGAGGAGCAGCGATTTTCTATTCTGGCCGCCGGCTGCTCCCGGGACAGTGTGTCTGAGACGGCTCTTTTCTCCTGATGTAGCGATGAATGAGGCCTCGTCTCCTTGGCTACTCTATGGTGTGACTTCTCTGAGGAAGAGTGGACCTTCTTGGTGATGCAGGCTGGATATCAGAGATCACGTAGCCAAGGGGGCGGTCGTGTGTGCTTGGTAGACGCTGAAAAAGAAGCCGTAACTATAGCCGACCCCGGCTGTAAATTGAACGGAGCGTCCCGGATGGGAGGTGTGGACATATGCTCCAACTGACGCAAGTTCCGAACCACAACATCTGGCCCCAGATGTTGTTATGAAAGAGAGAGAGGGGGGGGGGGGAGGCTCTCTCGCTCGCGGTCCTTCAGACCTCGCCAAGCTTCCTGCTAAGTTGCCGGCTTCTTCCCCTCCGTCGTCGCAGGGTGAGCCTGTTATTATTTTACAGTGCTTGCTCTACTCTTTCTACTCTCGTCAACCGCAATGGACACACCCGGCGTCACGGTACCCTCAGACGGTGTACCACTTCACCAGTCGAGCTAGCTGGTGACAGGGAACTGAAACCACACTGTGGTTTATTGCCCTGTCTAATATTCATGAGCACTTTAGCTGCTAGCTCTGATTGACTATCTAAAAGCACACTCTCTGACGGCGTCACGTAAACATCACCATGTTCTTGTTCCTCTGTAAATAGAAACTAAAAAACTACAGCGACTTTTTGGTGAGAGGACCGGTGGCGGCCTCTCACTGCGAGAGGACAGGCAGTGGCCCATCGCTAACAACGTACCGTGACACCCGTCTTCAACATTTCTCAACCCATGTGACACATGTTGAGCAAGAATTACATCGACTACAAACAAGGCAACTAACATGTAAATCAGAGGAAAGACTTCCTCGCCTTGCTTATTGAGCAATATGCTTTCATAATGAAGCAAACTAAGTCGATCCTTCCAACTCCACATTAAATATTATAAAAAGATACATAATAAAAACATTCAAAATATAAATCGAAAAATAGTTTACACAAAAAAAAAATTTTCTAAAATTTTTGACAAGAGCCCAAGTTCCCAAAGGGAACGAAGTGCCCAAATGTATCCCAAGGGAGCCCAAGTGTGGACAAAAATTAATTTTTCTATCCAAAAATTAACTGCTACACTACCGGACTGTTTAATGTATCTTACCACAGACCTACCATATAACTAGAAACTGTTTTAGCACACTAAAACATATGTCTCCCCTTCCTTTCTATTTAATGCACTGCAAAATATATATACATGAATAATATTGACAATCATACCAAATATCTATGGTCTAGGTCAAAAGACAAAAATGTTATGCCCCGGACAAAGTTTCCCTTAAAAAGCACATAAATCTGACCTTCAGGTCAAAGGTCAAGATCACATGAAGGTCACTATGGTACACGACATACCAGCTCATGGTGATACATCCACATGCCAAATATCTAAGGTCTAGGTCAAAAGACAAAAAAGTTATGCCCCGGACAAAGTTTCCCTTAAAAAGCACATAAATCTGATAGAGAAGAAGAAGAAGAAGAAGAAGAAGAAGAAGAAGAATATGCACTAAAACAATATGTCTCCCTTCTGGGAAGGGGATACATAATAAATAGGAAACTACATATATATAAAGAGTGTTGTTAATGCAAACAACATCAGAATGAAAACCGGAAACGAGACACCAGGCAACGTGGCCCGAAGTCAGTAACAGATTTTTGAACTATCCGATGTAAGGAAAGATCTTCATCAGAAGAAAAAACAATACATTGGATGTATGATGCATGACTAAAATGCCTAAACACCCAAAGGGTGAGGACGTAACCCTGGGGATATACAGAATAAACATTCTGTGTAACACGTTAAACTCCCAAGAAATTTTATATAAAAAAAATTCAATAAAACAAGCCAAAAAGCTTGGGAGTTTAACTGGGGGAATCAAGGGAGGGTAGGGAAGGAATACTTAACAAACAGTGGAAAAATCATCATCAACAATGATGACGTCAGGCCCATGTCCAGAAATTGGGGAACATGAACTAATTTTTATAAATATTATAAAATTACAGCCCTGAACGTTTCAAACCACCATTTCTTCCTTCCTTCATCCAGTCGTTTCCTTGGATCCACCAAATTAACCATTGATTTGTGTCTGGCATCATTATAAACTTGAGATTTAAAAGCACAAAAGTCAGTTTGTTGTTATCTGTCAAGGGCCAAACAAAGAATGATGTTGGCACCAATTCCGGTAACTTCCTGCCATCTGTGCATGCACAGAGAGTAAATGTATGGAGGACCAGATAGGACTTCTAATTTTTGGTTTTGCATGCAAATTTGGGGGATTGGGGGGGCAAAACTTGTGTTTGGCCCTCGATAATTTAGAGTTAGCACCAGCTATGTCAGGGCCATTTGTATACTGTGTAAAAATATAATAATCATATCTCCCATAGTGAAGATATAGAAATTTTTACTTTCACTGTACATGTATCAAAAAAGATATGAAATCGCTTCTGTGTATCAATGCTATTGTTTAGAAATGATTAAATATGTTAACTGTTACTATTGTAGGTATATTATCTATACTATAGGTTAAAATTTAATGCATTTGTAAGATATACCAATGGAAGTATATGGGAACTATATAGTGATGAAACGATTATCAAAACTTGCTATGAACCAATTACCGATTATTTCTCTGTCGATTATGCCGATTCCGATGGTTGAAATAGGACACAGAAGAAAATCTGTTGGTGCCTGTTATACTACAGAATTTTGTTGATAAATCACCAATTACAAAAGCTTAAACCAAATAATTTCTCAATGAATGAATGTTTAGTGCTGGTCAATATTAGCCAAAATAATATTTGCATTTTCGGGGGTTGGGGTGGGGGGAGATCATTATTAACAATACAATCACAGGATATTGTTCTCTTGTGAAGATTGGTGTTTTGTTCCGGTAAATAGTGTTAATAAGGTTTTGTGTAACAATACAATACACTTAGCTGTATTAACCAGGAAAACAATGTCGGACCAAATCCTGATTTGAACTTGACCTGCATGTTATGCTGCTACACCTACATACCAAATTCTATTTGAATTGGTCAACAGCAACTAAAGTTATCATCAGGAAACCCTCAAAAACAAATTTTCTAAGTTGAAAAAGGGGCAGAACTCTGGCAAAAGTTGTCAAACCGCACCCAGATTCGAACCTGACATGTATTTTACACTGATACACCTATATACCAAATTTCATTTGATTTGACTCACTATCACTGAAGTTATCATCAGAAAACCAAAAAGAAATGAATTTTTGAAGTCGAAAAAGGGGCATAACTGTGGCAAAAATTGTTGAACTGCACCCCGATTCAAAATTGATCCGTATTTTATGTTGATACACCTACATATCAAATTTCATTTGGTTTGGGCAACTATCACTGAAGTTATCGGGAAACCAAAAGAAGAAAAAATTTTTAAGTTGAAAAAGGGCCATAACTGTGGCAAAAATCGTCGAACCGCACCCTGATTCGAACTTGACCTGTACGTTGATAAACCTACGAATCAAATTTCATTTGATTTGGCCAACTATAGTTATCATCGGGAAACCAGAGGGATGGATGCATGCATGGACGGATGCATGGACAGATGGACACTGGCTATTTTAATAATCCACCCAATTTTTTTTCAGGGGACAAAAATGAGCTTGAAAAACTGAAAACGTGCTTGTGACAGTCATGCGACTTACATGTTGCGTAACAATCATCTATCATTGAAAAAAGAGTGTTTTTTAGTTTTTTCTCCAATTTTAATTTCTTATTGTATTGTGTTGCTTGCATCATGAAGTACTACAGACTACCTGCTGAACACATTTTGTTTATACATGTACCTTATGCAATGTTGTACAGCACCGTGACTGAAGGCCAGTGACTTCGACCAGCTGGGAAATGGTGGCGATTGCAGATGGTAAATTCCGTAATATCTCTGATCTGTAACTCCCTAAATATTCTGCTATGCACTGCTCTGGTTTTTAATGGGGAAACTTTATTGAAATGGTCAGATATCAAAGAGATTTTTATAATAATCAGTAACAAATATAGAATAACCGGAAACTGCCAGTTTTTAACTGCAGGCTGTCATAATCGGCCGATGCCCCATAACCGGCAAGTTCCAATTGCCGATTCTGATTATTGGTTCATCACTAGAACTATATTTTATCAAGGTGGACTATTAATGCAGAAAAGGGCAACAACCAGCTCTGGGCCTTTGGGCATCGATTTGAAGACTGATCAAGGTGAATACTGCCAATTTATTGCTGTAAACTGCCAACTGTTATAAAAAGAAAATCTAGTGTTTTGAGTGAATACCACAAATGATCTCATTCGTGACTGCAACAAACGTCTGTTTTTCAGGTTGTGGCAAGCTAGTTTAAAAAAAAAAACCTTTTGTCTCAGACACTCATGAGATAATTTAAAGACATCTAAGAATGTTGTAAACCAAGAATCAAAAGCTTGCGATTGGTGGTTCTGGAAAGATTTTTTAATATATAAAAAATTTTTGTGGGTCCAGCTTAGTTATGCCACTTGTGGCCCAATGTGGGTGTGGCAACTTTATTTGAATAAACTTGAATTGACATATGATAAGGAACATGCACATCAAACTTAGTTCAATCAGTCCCATGGTTTATGAGAAGTCGATAATGTAAAGTTCACTTTGGGCAGAAAGTGATCACTAAATTTCTCTTCCGAGCTTTGCTCAGGTGAGCTAAGAAGGCAGCTCAGTCTGGCCCAACTGGCAAATCTGATTGGCAGATGAATGCAGCATATCCACCTGTGTATGTTCACCCACAGACATTACAAGCTTATCAGACATCATGTACAGCATGTTTCCCAGATCAGGTACACAATCAATAATGATGTCTACTGACTGCTGCAATCAGATTAATGATGAGATTCGACCCCATCTGTGTCATCTATATCAAAATCTTAAATGAAAGTAGTGGAAAACAGAAAAAGATTGGAACAGACTAGACAAAATGGTTATATACCCTATTTGTTTACATGATGCAACATCCAGTTCATTCAACAGCATTGCTGACTGGTGGAATTATCGTAGAGTAAAAAAAGAGCACTGCCAAGCATGGCATCATACAACTGTTATAAATCACTTGAAGGGTGGCCCAGCATGTGTAGATGTGCATGCCGATTCCATGTTTTGACCTCTGTCTGTGACCTTGACCTTGGCAGGCCAGTTGGGAACTTCATATACAAAACACCACCTTGTGCTGGTCAATATACTGTGTAGATTTCACTATGATATCTCCTTCCTCTAAAAAGTTATGGCCCGGACACAAACAATAGAGATGTATGCTGATTCCATTTGTTGACTTCTATCGATGACCTTGATCTTGGGAAGGATGGTAAGTTTTGAAAACAACACTCTGCCTAGTGTCGACCCATAGGATGTGTAGGTTTCATTGCGATATCTCCTTCCACAAAAAAGCTATGGCTTGGGACATGAAAAAGTTGATGTGTATGCCGATTCCATATATTGACCTCTGTAGGTAACCTTCACCTTGGTGGTGTTGAGAAAAACAAGACCACTGCCTAGCATGGCATCCTACACCTGCTGTAAATCACTTTGAGGGAGGCTCTGCACGTGTAGATGTGCATGCCGATTATATGTTTTGACCTTTATCTGTGACTTTGACCTTGGTTGGCTAGTTGGGAAATTTGTATATAAAACACCACCTAGTGTTGGTCCATAGGATCTGTAAGCTTCATTGTGATATCTCCTTCCATAAAAGGTTATTTCTTGGACACAAAAAAGTTGAAGTGTATGCTGATTCCATGTGTTGACCTCTATGTGACCATCACTTTGGCAGGCTGGTGGTGAAATTTGTACAAGACACACCATCATGCATTTAGTCCATAGGTTGATTCCATGTGATGACCTCTATTTGTGACCATGATCTTGATGAGCCAGTCATTGGTACATATCTTGCTCAAGCTTCAATGTGATATCTCTTTCCATTAAAATGCTATAGCCCAAACAAGAACACGAGGCCTCAAGGGGCCTTAAAAGCTCACCTGACAAAATGGTTCAATGAAGTAATTGGGGTCGCATTCAGTTAGTCATGGTTCATCAACACTACAGAGGAGTGATGTCGTGATAGGCAAATTTTATGGAAAAACACGAAGGAATGGATTTGAACAAACTTGAACCTAACTTGCTCCCCCTCCCCACCATAGGGAGCTCAACTATTCAGCCAGGTACAAAAATTGAACAAACTTGAATCTGATCCCCCCTAGAGATGTTATATAGCGAATATGAAAGAATTCTGAAGAAGAAAGTTTTCAAAGAAATATCCTTACATTGCACTAAGTTAAACTTTGGGCTCCAATAGAGAGCCAAAATATTAACCAAAGGATCCGATTTGAACAAATTTGAATCTGACCCATCTAGAGATGTTGTATACCTAATATGAAAGGATTCCGACTGGTGGATCTGAAGAAGAAGATTTTAAAAGAAATTCCCTCATATTGCACTAAGTTAAAATTCAAGCTCCCATAGGTAGCCCAAATTAATAACCCAGGGGCTCGATTTGAACAAACTTGAATCTGACTACCCTATAGATGTTGTACACCAAATATGAAAGGATTCTGACTGGTGGATCTGAAGAAGATTTTTTACGAAATTTCCTCATATTACACAAAGTTAAAATTTGGGCTCCAATAGAGCGCCCAAATATCAACCTACAGATCCGAATGAACAAACCTGAAACTGACCCACCTAGAGATGTTGTATACCAACTATGAAAGGATTGTCACATATGGATCTGAAGAAGAAAATTCTTTAAAGAAATTCCCTCATAACGCCCCCACCAAGTTATAATTCGAGCTCCCATATGGATCTCAAAAATACACTGAGGGACTCAATTTGAACAAACATGAATCTGACCCTCCTAGAGATGTTGTATACCAAATATGAAAGCATTCTGACTGGTGGATCTGAAGAAGAGTTTTAAAGAAATTTCCTCATATTGCACTAAGTTAAAATTTGGGTTCCCGTAGGGAGCCCAAATATTACTCCAGGAACCTGATATGAACAAACTTGAATGTTACCCTCCTAGAGATATTGTATTCCAAATATGAAAGCACTGTGACTGGATCTGAAGAAGAAGATTTTTAAAGAAATTTCCTCATCTTGCACTAAGTTAAAATTTGGGCTCAAATATTAACCCAGGGATTCGATTTGAACAAATTGGAATCTGAGCCACAACCCCCCCCCCCCCCCCCCCTCCCCAACTCCACCCCCTAGAGATGTTATATACCAAATATCAGAAGATTCTAAATGATGGTTCTGGAGAAGAATTTTTTTAATTTTGGGAAACAATTTATGGGTGCTATCAAAGTAATGCCCCTTGTGGTGCCCCCTGTGGGCAGGGCAATTTTATTTCAACAAACTTGAATTAACATATGATAAGGAACTTGCTTATCAAATTTGGTTCAATATGGTCCAGTGGTTTATGAGAAGAAGTCAATAATGTAAAGTTCACAGCGGCCAGACGTCAGTTGGATGACGATGGATGGACGATGGACAAAAAGTGATCACTTAAGCTCTGCCTGAGCTAAAAATATAATACTCCCATTTTTTTTTCTAACAAGAGCACCGCTGGGCATTGCATCATACGCCCGTGAACTGTTCAAATTGTACCATTTTAACACATTTGCAATTTTTTTAGAGTGCGAGAAATTTATACTGGCATATATAGATATGTTACGGTCAGACTTTTGAAATCAGTGATTTTGTGAAATGACTAAATTTTTCAGTCATTTGAGAAAAAGACTAAAAATTAAGGACAATAGCTTCACAAAAGGACTCAATAATTTAATAATTTAAAAAAAAAATTCTTGATTTCACAGTTTGACTGTAACATACTTATATAGATATATATATATATTAGAAACACTGAAGCTTCCTATCTTTAGTTATTTATTTATTGGTGTTTAAGGTTAGAGGATTTCCAACTCAAGCATTGGTGAATGAATCCTATTTGGACTGTAAAATCTTATTTGTTTTCCAAAGAAAACAAGTACTGTTTCACTTCCTGTGGTTTACATAGAGGCATGTGTATAGAAAAAGATATAAAGTTTAAATAAAACACATCAAAACCATGAGATTTATTTGACTAGTCAGTTTGTTAATTGGGTAATTATTTGACCAATTAATTATTTGACGCAGTAAGTCACACAATATTGGTGTTTTCTTTGAACTTCATACATTTTTATTTGCATTTTCCAACGTTTCATGGTAGTTTTGCAATATATCTGAACTGAGTATTAGATTTATATGGTTGAGACCCCATGATCACACTGTGAACCTGTTCGAACTCTCTAGCTTCACTTGACAGTGATTTGTCATGCTGCAAAATTATAAAGGAAGCCAAAGTGGTTTCACTATTATGTATCAGTGCGAGAGGTTTCAAGAATTACTTTACCTATTACATCATATAATGTCCAACAGAGGCCATAATTCAGGCAAAAATTGTTCAGACTGACCCCATATTCGAACCTGACCTGTATTTTGTTGTGATTAAACCACATACCAAGTTTGGAGCCGATCGGAAAACAAATACTAAAGTTATCATCTGGAAACCAAATATTTGACGAATTTCAAGTCCAACAGGGGCCATAATTCAGGCAAAAATTGTTCAGACCGACCCCCATATTCGAACTTGACCTGTACTTTGTTGTGATTAAACCACATACCAAATTTTGAGCCGATCGGAAAACAAATACTAAAGTTATCATCCGGAAACCATATATTTGACGAATTCTAAGTCCAACAGGGGCCATAATTCAGGCGAAAAATGTTCGGACCGACCCCATATTCAAACTTGACCTGTATTTTGTTGTGATTAAACCACATACCAAATTTGGAACCGATCAGAAAACAAATACTAAAGTTATTGTTCGGAAACCAAATGGACGGACGGACGGATGGATGGACGGACGGATGGATGGATGGACGGACAGACAGACAGACAGATGGACGGACAACGCCATACTATAATACGTCCCGTTTTTCAAACGGGCGTATAAAAATGGGCAAAAACAATGATCAATCAAAACATGAAACTTAATTTTATTTGGAAGGGGGCATTTTACAAATTTGATATCAGGAACTCTGACCTAGTCACCTGAAAACACTAGGATTATCTCAGTAATCTAGTAGGGAGAGAGACTCCCTAATCATGTTGCATACTGTAACCATTTGAACAATTGTAAACTAAGACTTACAGCATTCATTAAAGCTCTTACAGCTTTTTCATGATTCTCCCATATTGCTGCCAACAGCGGAGTAATACCATGCTTATCTGGTGCCTGAAAATAGAAAGTTACATGTGTTTATTATTTTCTGAAGCATATATACAAGTCCATATCACACATGTTCATTAATTCATAACATGATGTGTATATTGTGGACATTTTCATCAAATCCATTTTCATCAAATACAGTTCGACTTACTCATTAGCTCCTCCCATTTTCCTTTTACTCTCATAACAATGTAAGTCGTCAATTGTGAGTGTTACCTTGTGTCGGTGTGTCTATGTCCATCACGCCTCCAAAATATGATCACTGTTTGTCATTGAATGAATTACTTATTAAGTCTTATTTATATATTTATTGGTGTTAAAGGTCACATACTTATGCACAATGGCTAATTGTGACCGTGACAGTTTTACAGGTGGAGGAAGCCGGAGAACCCGACCCGGAGAGAACCACCGAGCATCGATGAGCAACTGTCAGCTCCACAAAATTCTAACTCTGTTCAAGCTCTGCACAAGCAGGTTTACAGTGGTTTAAGACATGTGCACCATCGACGTGCAGTATGCATTAGTACACAACGTCATTGTGCACCCATGTCGGCAACGGGATAAAGTGTCTTGCCTAAGGACACAACGCAGGTCGTCCTGGACGAACTCCAATAGTCTACCACTGAGCAACCATGCTCCCCATTGAATGAATGAAATGAGGTGGTACATTTCATTACGTTTGTTTTGACGAATTGATTCAAATTTTGGAAAGTATGGGAATTATTTTTTCAATCCAAGCAATATTTTTCAAGTTATCAAATGCCAAAGGGATTGGAGGAATTTTCAATTTGAAGGATAAAGGGTTAATATCTCAGGATCAAAATAAAAGATTTACACCAAAAACTATACAGCTCGGTACATCAGTAACCTGAGCACAAATATAAAGTAACTTGACAATCCAAGCAACATTTTTCAAGTTATCGAATGCCAAAGGGATTGGAGGAATTTTCAATTTGAAGGATAAAGGGTTAATATCTCAGGATTAAATTATCTGATTTATACCTAAAACTATACAGCTTGGCACATCAGTAACCTGAACACAAATATAACGTAACTTGACAATCCAAGCAATATTTTTCAAGTTATCGCATGCCAAAGGGATTGGAGGAATTTTCAATTTGAAGGATAAAGGGTTAATATCTCAGGATTAAATTATCAGATTTACACCAAAAACTATACAGCTCGGCACATCAGTAACCTGAACACAAATATAAAGTAACTTGACAATCCAAGCAATATTTTTCAAGTTATCGAATGCCAAAGGGATTGGAGGAATTTTCAATTTGAAGGATAAAGGGTTAATATCTCAGGATCAAAATAACAGATTTACACCAAAAACTATACAGCTTGGCACATCAGTAACCTGAACACAAATATAAAGTAACTGGACAATCCAAGCAATATTTTTCAAGTTATCGAATGCCAAAGGGATTGGAGGAATTTTCAATTTGAAGGATAAAGGGTTAATATCTCGGTAACAAATCATCAGATTTACACCAAAAACTATACAGCTCGGCAAATCAATAACCTGAACACAAATATAAAGTAACTAGACAATCCAAGTAATATTTTTCAAGTTATCGAATGCTTTGCAAAGGGATTGGAGGAATTTTCAATTTGAAGGAGAAAGGGTTACTATCTCAGGATCAAATTATCAGATTTACACCAAAAACTATACAGCTTGGCACATCAGTAACCTGAACACAAATATAAAGTAACTTGACAATCCAAGCAATATTTTTCAAGTTATCAAATCACAAAGAAATGGACACGGATGCCGGACGGACAGATGGACAGATGGATGGACAGACAAAGGATGCCGGCATTATGTGTACCATACATAGTATGGGTACACATAATGAAAGTGTCAATGACACTGTAGCTTAACTTGTGTGTTGTGTTTGATGAAAAGGATAATGTTCAATGTTTATGAAAGGATTATGAAATAAGACAAGAATTGTGATAATTGGGAATATGTTCATTTCCCTGTGTGCTATGTTTATGATAAAAATAATATGAGGTGTACACTGTACTAAAGAGCTGAGGGGTGGGTTAATATGACCTCACAGTTAATGTATGTGGCCCTCACAGTTAATGTATGTGGCCCTCACAGTTAACGTATATCAACAAAAGTTACCAAGTTACAGTGAAATTATTCCAAAACGAGTCATCCTATCAAGTTACATTAAAATCCCATCATAAATATGGCCTTTAGACTGTGCTAAAGGTTTTCGGGCTTCGGACCCCTGTAGCCGTCAGTTTCCCAATTGCGTCCAAAGGGGACGTTCTCATCTAGACATTATATGAAGTCAATCTACCAAGTTACAATGAAATCCCTTCATAAATATGACCTGTAGACTGTGCTAAAGGTTTTCAGGCTTCGGGCACCTTTAGCCGTCACAGTAGCCCAATGATGTCCAAAAGGGGACATTCTCATCTAGACATTATATGAAGTTAACCTACCAAGTTACAATGAAATCCCTTCATAAATATGACCTGTAGACTGTGCTAAAGGTTTTCGGGCTTCGGGCTTGGGCAGCCATCATGGCTGAATGATTGCAACCATAGGGGACAATCTCATCTGGGCATCATCTGGAGTGATCCCAAGAAGTTACAATGAAATCCCTTCATAAATATGACCTGTAGACTGTGCTCAAGGTTTTCGGGCTTCGGGCACTAGTAGCCATCACAACTGACCAATCACGACCAAAAGGGGATGTCATCATCTTGGCATTACAAGGAGTCAACCTAACAGGTTACAATGAAATCCTTCCATAAATATGACCTTTTGCCTGTGCTCAAGGTTTTTGGGCTCGGGCACCCATCAAGGCTGCATGATCGCGATCAAAATGGGATGTTCTCATCTAGACATTATTTGGAGTCATCCTACCAAGTTACAATGAAATCCCTTCATAAATATGACCTCTAGACTGTGCTAAAGGTTTTCGGGCTTTGGGCCCCTGTAGCCGTCACATTTGCCCAATCATGCCCAAAAAGGTGACTTTCTCATCTAGACATTGTATGAAGTCAACCCAGCAAGTTACAATGAAATTCCTCAATAAATATGACCTTAGACTGTGGTAAAGGTTTTCGGGTTTCGGGCTCGGGCAGTCGTCACGGTTGGCAGATCATGCCCAAATGGGGAAATCTCATCTAGACATCATAAGGAGTCATCCTACCAAGTTACAATGAAATCCCTCCACATTAAACATGACCTGCAGACTGTGCTAAAAGTTTTTGGGTTTCGGGCTTGGGCAGCCATCACGGTTGATAGATCATGCCCAAAAGGGGACATTCTCATCTAGGCATTATACAGAGGCATCCTACCAAGTTACAATGAAATCCCTTCATAAATACGACCTGTAGACTGTGCTAATGGTTTTCGGGTTTTGGGCTCGGGCAGCCATACCGGTTGCCCGATCGCGACCAAAAGGGGACGTTCTCATCTAGACATGACCCCAAACCTGCATATGAAATTTCGTGACCATCAGACAAGAACTGCAGGGTGTAGCCTGTGCTAAAGGAAAATGTGAACAGACGTCACAGACTCACAGACTAACAGACTTCCGCATGCATGATGGCAATAGCTTATCTTGACTATGTCAAGTTAAGCTAAAAATGGAACTCACCCGAAAGGAACGTGCTTGTATCTGAGTCCCCGATACAAACATCTGTATCAGGGGGTCGGATACACAACAGTTGCAGAGTTAATACAGACAAAATACATGTTGATTGTAAGATAATATGAGTTATCTCCGCCAACATGTACGGTATATGGAGATTTAATACCTAAATGTCAGTTTTTAAACACCAAGCCGCAGGTGAGGTGTTTAAATGAGACATCTAAGTATTAAATCTCCATATACCATACATATCAGCAGAGATAACATTTTTGTCCCATTTGAAACACAATACAAACATAGTGGAAACAAATTTGCAGACGCATTTCTCAGGCTCTGCAGTCAGTTGGACCAAATTCATGAATAATTGTTTGGTGTTTAAAAAGGCAGAAGACAACAGATAGAGTTACATCCCTTGGGTCATTAAGAAAACAAGTAAACAGTACTTTGTTAATTTATCGCCCCCGGAGTTCTAATGTGTTCTATGTGTCTACTGGCACTTAGAACACATTGGAACTCAGGGGACGATATTTGCTCTTATTTTATTTTTCTCAAGTTGTTTCATTCTGAAAGTATTCGACTATTTAATTTATAATGGCAAAATATGATCGAATTGTCAGAAATCTGATGATATTTGGGATTATTTTTAGGTTTTTTGGTTCGATTTTTATATTGAGGCGACAGAGAGTGAAAAGCTGTCATTCAAACCATATACCCCTGGTGTTTCGTGTGCACATATACCCTGGATGTTGCACGCCTTCAAATACCTTGCATGTTGGGTATATTACCAAGGCATTCTGACCAAGCAAAAGATAGAATTCATTGGGATACAGGGACAATATATATTTATCTTTTCTTCACAAATTTTATGAATCCCTGATATTGATTCCTGTAAAGCTCTATCAGAAATCTTTTCATAAGTCAATGCCAAATGCTGTTATTAACTGGTTGAGGGCTCGATTATTTTTCGAGATGGAATTTCTTATACAAAATGTGTTTTATTACAAATTATTGGAGAGTGCCTAAGGACACTCTCCAATAATTTGTAATAAAACAAATATATATAAATAAAATTATAAATTTAAAGTAATTTGTATATTTTTTATACTTACCAATGGCCCAGACTAGCTGTTGCAAACTCAAATTAATCCAGGGCCAAACACAAATTTTGAACCCCCAATCCCCAAAATTTGCTTGCAAAACTGAAAATTAAAAGTCCTATCTGGTCCTCCATACTTTTACTCTCTGCGCATGTGCAGCCACCAGGAAGTGACGGGAATCGGTGCCAACATCATTCTTTGTAGAAAAGAGTACTACATAATAACTCAGTGGGGAAGTATGAGTGCCCACTCATAGGAGGGCCATACCCGTCTGGGTCATTGGTAAGTATAAAAAATACACAAATTACTTTAAATTTATAATATTTTTAAACTATAATACAATGGCCCAGACCAGCTGAATCGTAAAAAGGCAGAGGGCCTTGGACTTCAGAATTGGTAGACCAACATAGTTCCAAGCCTGTAATCCAAGGTGAAAGGAAATTAAATTTAAAAGGAATTACATGTATGTCTCTCTATACAGTAATAGAGAAGACATATCATAAACAAGTGTTTGACCACCGAGGTGGTATTAGTCCCCTACGGCCCTTTTGTGACATAGGTGTTTTTGTCACAGAAGACACAAGAGTATATAAGCATCTTGGATTTTGAAAAAAAATATTGAGCGTGCATAATCCCCTTGCAACCCTTTATCCATGTACCATATATGAAAGGCGTAGCTTGAACCATGTTGGAGGGAGGGGTGGTAACATAAAATAGAGAAAAAAGCTTAAAAAACACAACAAAAATGGACACTATTCTGCCATCTTGGATTTTGAAAAATAAATATTGACTGTGCATCATCCCCTCAGAACCATTTATCCATGTACCAAAGATGAAAGGTGTAGCTTGAAGCATATTAGAGGGAGAGGTGGTAACATAAAAACAGACAGACAGACTGACGGACAGACAGACGTTAGATTTTGAAAAGAAATATTGAGCGTGCATAATCCCCTCACAACCCCTTTATCCATGTACCATATATGAAAAGTGCAGCTTGAACCATGTTGGAGGGAGCAGTGGTAACATAAAATAGAGAAAAAAGCTTAAAAAACACAACAG
Organism: Pictodentalium vernedei; assembly: GCA_031216915.1. Classification (NCBI taxonomy): domain Eukaryota; kingdom Metazoa; phylum Mollusca; class Scaphopoda; order Dentaliida; family Dentaliidae; genus Pictodentalium; species Pictodentalium vernedei. Next base: position 154,012,547 of record CM062289.1, read on the forward strand.
AAATGGTTGCCATGGCGCCATCTTGAATTTTGGAAAAAAAATATTGAATGTGCAACATCCCATTACAACCCTCTATCCATGTGCCAGATATAAAAAGTGTAGCTTGACCATGTTGGAGTGAGGGGTGGTAACATAAAATAGAGAAAAAAGCTTAAAAAACACAACAAAAATGGCCGCCATGCCGCCAACTTGGATTTTGAAGAAAAAATATTGAATGTGCATCATTCTCTCCCAACCCTCTATCCATGTGCCAAATATGAAAAGTGTAGCTTGAACCATGTTGGTGGGAGGGGTGGTAACATGAAAATAGAGAAAAAAAGCTTAAAAAACACAACAAAAATGGCCGCCATTCCGCCATCTTGAATTTTGAAAAAAAAAATTTGAGCGTGCATCATCCCCTCAGAACCATTTACCAAATATGAAAAGTGTAGCTTGAACCATGTTGGTGGGAGGGGTGGTAACATGAAAATAGAGAAAAAAGCTTAAAAAACACAACAAAAATGGCCCCCATTCCGCCATCTTGGATTTTGAAAAAAAAAAATTTGAGCGTGCATCATCCCCTCAGAACCATTTATCCATGTACCAAATATGAAAGGTGTAGCTTGAACCATGTTGGTGGGAGGGGTGGTAACATGAAAATAGAGAAAAAAAAGCTTAAAAAACACAACAAAAATGGCCGCCATTCCGCCATCTTGGATTTTCACCAAAAAAATTTTGAGCGTGCATCATCCCCTCAGAACGATTTATCCATGTATCAAATATGAAAGGTGTAGCTTAAAGCATGTTGGAGGGAGAGGTGGTAACATAAAAAAACAGACAGACAGACAGACGGACGGATGGACGGACAGACAGACGGACAGACAGACGGATGGAGTGCAATCCTATAGTCCCCTTACGGTTCCCGTAGGGGACTGATAAGGAGCAAAATTCAAGTAATTCCATATTCTTAGCATGAAGACTATGCTAATTGGATGTAACAAGTTCCCAATTTTTAAGGCTAGTCCGGACAAAACCCCAAAACTTAGGTTGGTGTATGAGAGGATATCCCCCACAAAAATACGCCATATACAATAAAACACAAGCTGTATCCAGGATATAATCTGCAGGTAAAACAGCCTCTCTCATAGTTACACACTTATCAAGCCAGAGGAGAGGTAAAAAATCCCCCTCCCCCTTTTGAAGGAATCTTCTTTAAAAAGAAAGAGGGGTGCGCTCTGGAATCAGTAAAAGCAGTACCAAATAACAATATAAATATTTGTCGAACAGGCACTCAGGTATTAATTATTATTAATAAACTGATGCTTAACGCCACTTCAGAAGCTAAGGTTATAGCGGCGATCCTGGAAATTAATATCGCCCGATTTAACGTATACCGAGTCGGCATACATAGATAGGTCGAAAACCGGTGATATAATATGTAACATACACATGTCCAATAGAATCACAATGGGCGATCTCTGTAGAGAAAACACACTTCCGAGGTAACCCACAGGCGACCCCATTCAGGCGTACAATAAATTTCAGTAAATAACACTTCCAGACATGTTTTATCCGATATCTATGTTCCTAGAAACGACGAATATAGAAGAGTGTAAAGACAAGTTGTATTTGATTGGGTACCAAAATTTAATAGAAACCTGGATCTAGAAATGGAATGAGCTATGATTAACAGACTCGTCACGGACCGCCCCCCAAATAATTCATTGTTTCTAAGGTCCATAACATACAATAATGCGTCTGCCTAATAATACATTTATTATGCACGTGAGCATTGAAATCCTGCATGTAATAATCTGAATACCAGTTAACTGACTAGACAGCCATACAGGTACCCAAAGGCTAGCAATTTATTGATGATCAATCATATGCTCGTATATGACATATAGACAAACAATCACAGGAAACCAACCAACTAAAAAGTGGTTGTGCCCATGAGGTCACCATAGAACACGGCCCAGCTGCTAATTGAGAAGTCATGAAATGCATGTATATACTTAAATGCAAACGAGGCTTATGGGAAGAAAACTATGTCTTGCCCGGTAATCGCCTCTTAACACATTGGCTGTGGGGAGGGATTCAAAATCATATTGAACCCCCCTCACCCGCATTACTTGAATCATTCTTGTGTTAGTCATCAAATAGTATAGGAACCGCAAGGCTCCCTCACGTCTGACCGACTCCATAATGCCACTAAGGACTTAGAAGATTGATACAAGGTTTCTGTGACGACAGAGGTGCTACTAGCAGGATTTTGCAACGAGACTGTTTTTCACATCTGATGAATCAATGGAGCTGGAGGATATGCATATCCTATCATTCTGTCCCATGAGATCGACAGAGTGTCTACTGTGTACGCTCAATGATCTGGGCATGGCGACATGAACGTCAGGTAACTGATTGTTCAGGTGTGTTGCAAACAGATCATCTCCTGCGTACGCGATCGATGATCTGGGCATGGCGACACAAACGTCAGTAACTGATTGTTCAGGTGTGTCGCAAACTGAACCCACTGGTAGCAAATCTGTCTGAATATTCGCTTGTTGAGAGTCCACCCCGATGGCAACAGGCGACCTTTTCGAGACAGCAAGTCTGCTAGTACATTCAGGCGACCCGGTATATGATGGACAGAAAGATGAACATGATGATTCATGACATATAGGAGAATCCTCTCCGTTAATTCGCATAATGGAATTGAATGAGTGCCGCCTTGGTTCCTGATGTAAGCTACTACTGTCGAATTATCCGACAAAATCTGAACGACGTTCGCTATTATGTGAATCCAGTATTGAAGAACTAGCCATATTGACATCATCTCTTTTGATGTTTATGTGCTTCTCTAGGAACCGAGGGTCCCAAAGACCCTGACACTTCAAGTCTGTGAGACCTAGGGTCGCGCCCCAATCCGTCTTGAATCGCATCCATCATAATCGTGAAAGCTGGATCCGACAGTTGCAGCGGAACTCCCTGAGTTAACCACTGAAGATCTGCCCAAATCTGAACCCTTTGTTTTACTAGGTCAGTTAAAACAATACTGGTTTCGAGTGAAAGTGTCTTCACACTCCAGTTCTGAGTAAAGAATATCTGAAGGGAATGCATGCGTAGACAGCCCATCGGACTAAGATCCGCAGCCGCTCGGCACAACCCCATCAGTAGCATGAATTCCCTCGCTGTTAATGCGTCTGAGTGTAGACAAAAGCGAGCATAACAACTGAGCAATTTCGCTCTGGGTGACAACAGATGAGCCAGATTGATGTGAGTCTTGAAGCTTGTCCCCAAGTGAGTGAATGACTTGGACATAGCAAGATCCGACTTTTTCTCGTTTACGATGAAACCGAGACGTCGGAGTAATAGAAGCCGACTCTGAACATCGTTCTGAAGAATAATTCTGTTGCCGTATCTCTGCAGAATGTCGTCCAAGTAAGCCGACGTTACCACAGACGAATGAACTCGGAAGTATCACATTACCGAGTTCATTATTCGAGTGAATGACCAGGGAGCCAGGTTCAGACTAAAGCACGTGGCTTTGAACTGATAAACCTTCCCTTGTAAGGCGAACCGTAGGTACTTTCTGAATGCCGGATGTACCAGGACATGAAAGTACACATCCTTTAGATCTATGCTTGCCACATGGTCGTTCATTCGAATGCTTGCTCTTACCGACCGAATGGTCTCCATATAGAATTTTGGAGCCACGATAAGCTTGGTTATCCAGCTCAAGTCTATTACCGGTCGGAACGAGCCGTCTGGCTTTGGTACGAAGAACAGGTGACTATAAAAACCTTGAGAATCTTGATTCTCGACAACCTCTATTGCTTCCTTTAACAAGAGAGCCTGTACCTCTGCTAGGAGAGACTCTCTTTTTGAAAGGATCTGACAGTAGAATTGTCCAATGCAGACATCTTGTTAGTGGAGGTTGATCTTCCGTGACTGCTATCTAGTTTCTCGCGAAGTTTGATAACCTTCTGCCTACTGGCAAGCAAAAGAGGTTTTGAACATCACCTGTATGACCTGCGAGGCTTATGGGAGGAGAAACTACGTCCTCCCCGCAAAGAGCTTCTTCTCGTCGGCCTAGGGTGCTGACCGATAGTCCCGATCAGACCTACACCCCTTTCCTGAGTCGCTATATTGACGACCTGCAGAGTAATTGGAAGAGGGTTTCTTGTACCCTCGTGAGGAGTTCCCTTTTGACGTTTAGATCTGGAACGTCCTCCTTATTCTTGTCTGCTGAAGCGGGTTGTTGAGACGCTAACTTCAACAGCAGAGCACTTGATGCTTTCTTAGTAGCCTGTTCATAGACTAGCGAAAGCGTGTCATCAAAAATAGTATGTCTGGAGACCAGAGCGACCCCGAGAGAGCTTTTCACCTTATCATCTATAAGTGATGATGATGCAAGAGCAGCATCACGTCTGATTAACTCAAGATTAGCCACTGTTAGGGCAGAGTTATACATGGTATACATAAATGCCCTGGAAAGAACTCTAAGAGAGGTACGAACATCCTCAAATTCCTTCCCGTTGAGACGTTGTGCCACAGCTCTGATAAGGTGATCTGTGTAAGACATTGCATCCAAATTCGCTCTACTTGATGAAATTGCCATTTCAATTGTGTCTGAGCAAATAGTGAATGATGCAGGCAAGGATACATCTAGATCCCCGGCCTGCTCATCAAAACGCAGAGGAGCTCTCTGAACATCATCTCCGACTGTTTTAAATGAACGTGGTCCAAGAAACGGTGTTTATGGAAGATGTAGTTAAGAAACCGCCTTTATTCCTCGCACTCGAGAGGTTGAATACAGCGTCGTCTACATGGCTGAAGGCCTGCGACACCTGCCTAGACTGAACTGGAAAAGAAAAAACTTCCTTCTTTGTTTGTATAAATCTGCGTCCAATGACGCCAGCGGTTTCTCTCTCCTTGTCAAAGCATTCTGATTCGTCAGAACAAATTCAGGGTAGTACTGATGGATGAAATCCATCGCAACCATGTGCTGTTCCAAAAGGGAAGGGTAATACTCTTCCTGATCCCTTTCACTATCCAAGAGAATCAGTTGTGAATCTCGGTCCATTGCATCTGCCTGAACAGACGACTGGACTGACCCAGCACCATCAGACAGCTCAAGTTCTGAGTGAGGGAGGCTGCACCTGCACTTGCTGGGATGCTGCACAATCTATGACAGCATGTCGGTCATCGAGGCCTAAGGAGCAGCGGTCCTCTGTTTGTTAGCCGCTTGCTGCTCCTGGGACGGTGTTTCAGAGATGGATCTTTTCTCTGAACGTCCCGATGATCGAGACCTCGTCTCCCTAGCTACCAGATGGTCCGACTTCACGGGAGAAGAGTGGTCCCTTCCCCGTGCAGCAGGCTGGATATCCGAAGTCGAGTAGCTAGGATGCGGTCATGTGTGCTTTAATAACGTAGTGGAGGAAGCCGTGACTGAAGCCAACCCCGGCTGCGGACTAGACGGAGCATCCCGAGCGGTGGGCAGACGTATACTCCGTCTCGTGCAAGTTTACAGCCAGAAAACTTCATTTCGGCTTGTGAAACATAGTGGAGGAAGCCACGACTGAAGCCGACCCCAGCTGCAGACTAGACAGAACGTCCCGAGCGGTGGGCGGACATATGCTCCGACTTGTGCAAGTTTCTCATAACAACATTTGGCCCAAATGTTGTTAGGTTAGAGAGGTGCCTCTCCCATTCGCGGTCTATTAGACCTCGCTGAGTACAAGAAACTTGCTTACTTCCTCCCTATTTCCGTTGTCGCTGGGTGAGCTTACCGGTATTTATATTTAAGTGTCACGGCTCCCACGGATGGAGTAACCGCTTCACCGGTCGAGCTAGCTGCTTGCAAGAGATTAAAACCCTTAACAAAAGGCCTTAACTCTTGCAATCATGAGCACTGCAGCTAGCTCTATAGGCTCAATGGAGCGCGAAGACAGTAGCACACTTGGATGGGCATCAGAATATCATCACCAAGTTCATGTTCCTCTGAAAAAGAAACTAAAAAAATGAATTATAATGCGGTGAGAGGCCTGGCCTCAAAACCTCACCGCCAACAACGTACTGCGACACCCGTCTCCAACATCAGTCATCCCAGTGAACAAAAGAATGACAAGAGTCTGCAGGAGTGCATTGACTAAAGTTGATATCAGTCCTCCAAACTCCACAACAAAATAGGTAATTAAGATACATGAATAATAGCAATAATAGCAATCAAAATTAAATTCCAAATATTTTTTTGAAAGCCTAAGTGTGGACAAAATCCAAATTTATTGAGCTACACTACCAGAATAATAATCCATGTATCCTACAGTAATTCTACAGTAATAGAATATAAAATACTACCTACATATGAGGACAGTGTCAATATAAACAACATAAATGAAAAAACCAGAAACAAGACATCAGGCACAGAAAAAGGCCCAAAGTCAGAAACCAATTTAAATGCTACCAGATGCAAAGCTATATCTTCATATGAAGAAAAAACAATACATCAGATAGAAGATACAAGACTAAATGACCTAACACCCTTAGGCTGAGGATGCAACCATGGGGAAAAACAGAATACATATTCTGTAATACATGTTAAACTCCCAAGAAATTTTATAAAAAATTTCAATCAAAAATAGCCAAAAAGCTTAAGAGTTTAACAGGAAGGGTTCATGGAAGGATAGGGAAGGAATACTTAACAAACAGTGGAAAAATCATTATCAAAAATGATGGGGTCAGGCGTATGTCCCAAAATTGGGAAACATGAAATAATTTTATAATTATTATAAAGTTACAGCCCTGAACAGACATGTTAACCTCCAGAATAATTTTTCAGGAAACCTGACGGTGATTTTCAATTTTTCAGAGAAATGAGATGGATTCAGGGAAAAGTTCGTGCAGGGAGAAAACAAAAGAAAAAACTTGCAAATTTTCAGCTCATGGACAACCATTAACACCAGGTTATATCCAGATCTAGTTGTCAATTATGCTGATGTATTTATGCTATGTTAAATGAAAGTGTCAATGACACTGTAGCTCAACTTGACAAACTTGAACTTGGTAAGTTTTAAATGAAATGGCAAAATTGAAGATCATTGGTACCAATGTTATTTGATGAAATTTCAACATAACAGCATTGTGTGTGCACAACGTCAGAGTAATTCATACATTTTTAAATGTAAACTGTAAGACTGGCTAAAACAAGAGGCCCCACGGGGCCTGAAGCGCTCATCTTGTACAGAACACAATTTAAACAGAGTCCAAGAATGAGTCTACATTAAGCAAGCCATCTCCATAGGCTACACTGTCAATCCTCAGGAGTGACAAAAATAATCTGGGCATCATGCCTTTTCTTCAGTTGATCATAAGTAAAATGTAGAGCTCCCCTATGAAGCCCCTTGATACAACCTATGTGGATTAATCTTAGTACCTCTAGAGGGTACTGAATACAAAATTTTTAATTCTTCAGCAAAATGACCAATTCCGGCTCCCATAGAGAGACCAAATATTAACCCAGGCTCTTGATTTGAACACAGTTAAATCTGACTTCCCTAGAGATGTTGTGTACCGAATATGAAAGCATTCTGACTGTTGGATCTGAAGAAGAGAAATTGTAAAGAAATTTCTTCGAATTGCACTAAGTTCAAATTTGGGCTACCATAGTGAGCCCAAATATTATCCTATGGATCCGATTTGAACAAACTTGAATCTGATCCCCCTAGAGATGTTGTATACCAAATGTGAAAGCATTCTGACAAGTGAATCTGAAGAAGAAGATTTTTGAAGAAATTCCCTCATATTGTACTAAGTTAAATTTCATGTTCCCATATGGAGCCCAAATATTAACCTAGGCGCTCGAATTGAACAACCTGGAATCTGACCCCCCTAGAGATGTTGTATATCAAATACAAAAGCATTCCAACTGGTGGATCTGAAGAAGAAGATTTTTAAAGAAATTTTCTCATATTGCACTAAGTAAAAATTTGGGCTACCATAGTGAGCCCAAATATATACCTAGGGATTTGATTTGAACAAACTTGAATCTGACCCCCATAGAGATGTTGCATACCAAATATCAAAGCATTCTGACTGATGGATCTGAAGAAGAAGATTTTTTTAAATTACCCTCCATATTGAACAAAGATAAAATTTGGGCTTCCGTAGGAAGCCTAAATATTAACCTAGGGACTTGGTTTGAACAATCTAGAATCTGACCCTCATAACAATGATGTATACCAAATATAAAAAGATTCTGACTGGTGGTTCTGAAGAAGAAGATTTTTAAAGAATATTCCCCATATTACCCTATGTTAAAACTTTGGGCTCCTGTAGAGAGCCCAAATATGAACCAATGAGCTTTATTTGAACAAACTTTTATCTGACCCCCCTATGAATGTTGTATACCAAATATCAAAAGATTCTGATGATTGGTTCTGGAGAAAAGATTTTTTTTAATTTTTGCAAATATGCTGACTCAGCATTTTTTCGATGCCCATTACAGAACACCCTAACATAACCGATGGCAATTTTTTTACCATTCAATTCTACTGGTCATAAGGATACTTCATACCAAATAAAAGCTCTCTGCTCCGTGGGGTTTGGGAAATATGGGCGTTTGAAAATATTTCTATATTTGGCTCCCAGGGTTCCCATGGGGATGCGGGAATTTTTTTTTTTGCACGGGTCAAGTACTTATGACCCAATACTACCACAAACCAAATTTGGTTCATACCGGACCATCGGTTCAGAAAATAGAAATTTTGGGCGGGGCCAAAAATCTTACCCCTCCTATTACAAAGCCAAATATTACTTTACGAACTTCGTTTGAACAAATTTGATTCTACACCTCATATGGAAGCTCCATAGCAAATATCAAGTCATTGCACACACTGGTTCTTGAGAAGAAGATTTTAAAAATATTTTGGAGCATTTTCCCCCACTCCCTCCCTATGGGGCCGGGCATACTGAGTTGAACAAAAATAAAATGCCCCTTTGGGACCATCACTCACACAAACTTTCACTTGAATTGGCCCAGTGGCTTTGGAGGAGAAGACCAAAACATGGTGTTGACGGACGACGGACGGGAAGCGATTAGATTAGCTCAGCTTGACTTTGTCAAGATGAGCTAAAAAGAATGTTAAAACACAAACGCAGTATGTTCAGAGGTTATTGTAAACGGCAACTTTTTTCACAGAAATGAATGCTAATCAATAGCTCTTATCTTAAGGTCTTGTCAAATGAGCACACCAAGTTCCAAAAACAATCCTATGATAAATGTGGCATGTAGCCCATGTCAAAGAATGTTGATGCACAAATGCAATAAATTCAAAGATTGTTGCGGACAGCAACAGTTTTTGATGGAAATGAAAAGAAAATCAATAGCTCCTATCTTTGTCACCCTGCATAAGCATACAAAGTTACAAAACAACCTGATAATGAATTTGCCCTCTGAGGCATGCCAAAGGAAGATGTTAATGCACAAATGCACTAAGTAGAAGGTCATTGCTTGGTGGCAATGGTTTTTTGGGGGTTTTTTTTATGGAAATTCATAAATATATATGTTGCTAACAGAAACAGCTTTTGATGGAAAGGTCATTGCCAGTGGCAACATTTTTTGAACGAAATCAAAGAAAATCGACAGCTCCCATCTAGAGGTAACCTCAAACAAGCATACTAAGTTTCAAACTGATCTGATCATAAATGTGTCCGGTAGGGCATGCCAACGGAATATATTGATGCCTGTCTAAACTACGTTCAAAGATCGTTGCCAGTGGCAACATCTTTTGACGGACGGAAATGGAAGAAAATCAATGGCACCCATCTAGAGGTCTCCCCAAACAAGCATGCCAGGTTTCAAAGCAATCCGATCATAAATGTGCCCTGTAGGGTGTGCCAAAGGGAAATATTGAGGTCTGGTCTTCTGACTAAACTAAATTCTAAGAACGTTGGCTGTGGCAACATTTTTTGATGGAAATTGAAGAAAATCGATAGCTCCCATCTAGAGATCACCCCAAACAAGCATGCCAGGTTTCAAAGCAATCCGATCATAAATGTGCCCTGTAGGGTGTGCCAAAGGGAAATATTGAGGTCATGTGACTAAACTTAGTTCTATGAACGTTGGCCGCGGCAACATTTTTTGACGGAAATTGAAGAAAATCGATAGCACCCATCTAGATGTCTTCCCAAACAAGCATACCAAGTTTCAAAGCAATCCGATCATAAATGTGCCCTGTAGGGTGTGCCAAAGGGAAATATTGAGGTCTGACTAAGTTCTAAGAACGTTGGCCGTGGCAACATTTTTTGACGAAAATTGAAAACAATCGATAGCTCCCATCTAGAGGTCACCCCAAACAAGCATGCCAGGTTTCAAAGCAATCCAATCATAAATGTGCCCTTTAGGGTGTGCCAAAGGGAAATATTGAGGTTTGACTAAACTAAGTTCTAAGAATGTTGGCCGCGGCAACATTTTTTGACGGAAATTGAAGAAAATCGATAGCTCCCATCTAGAGGTCACCCCAAACAAGTATACCAAGTTTCAAAGCGATCTGACCATAAATGCGACCTGTGAGGTGTGCCAAAGGAAATTGTGGACGTACGTACTAACATACTAACATACGTACGTGCGTACATACGTACGTAAGCCGACAGACGAGAAGTGATGGCAATAGCTCAGCTTGACTTGCACAAAAGTTTTCTTTTTATCGTTGAAGCATTTTTTTTTTCTTCTTTAATTCCATTCGAAATTTTCTGGGTACAGATGGCCAACAGTTAACAGTACTGCAGTCAGCACAACGGAATAATTGTAGTGTTAGAAAATAAATCCATTGTGTGTAAGTATGCAGTCATAATTTTTCGTCATCCTAAGCGACTTTAACCTATTTTTAAATGTATTGTTAGAAAATAAATCCATTGTGTATAAATATGCAGTCATAATTTTTCGGCATCCCAAGTGACTTTAACCTATTTTTATACTGTGTTAAATATTTGAGGTCAAGGTGTTGTTACGTTTTGATTTGGAAAAGGGATGAGGATTAAAGCTATTCTATGGATAAATAAATATATATTATTTATTCCTTTTTCATATATTTTATTTACCAAAAAACTGCATTGAAAGTGGAGTTTTCAATTTTTTGAAAGTAAGTCACCTATTTTCACTTTGACACTCACATATTGATCACGAATCTCCAATTACGAAGAAAACAAGAGGCCCCAGGGGGCCTGAGGGTGCTCACCTGACAAGTTAGACTAAATATCAACCCAGGGAATTGATTTCAACAAGCTGCATCTGCCCCTGGTATAAGAAAAGCTTATACCAAATATCCAAAGATTCTGACCAGTGGATATAAAAAAAAAAGATTTTTAAAGAGTTAAAAAATTTATAGTAATTTATATATTTTTTATACTTACCAATGACCCAGACTTAGCTGGTGTCAACTCTAACAAAATCAAGGGCAAACACAAATTTTGCCCCCCAGTCCCCAAAATTTGCATCAAAAACCGAAATTTAATGTCCTATGTGGTCCTCCATACCTTTTGTCTACTGCACATGCGCAGTGTCAAGGAGGTCTTGAAATTGGCGCCAATTGTCATTTTTAAAACCAGTGCCTGGTCAGCGTTATGTAATCAGCGGGGAGGTAAGAGTTCCCAACTCATGGAGGGGGGGGGGGGGGGGCCATCCCCGTCTGGGTCATTGGTAAGTATAAAAAATATATAAATTACTATAAATTTTTTAACATTTTTATACTGTTCCAATGACCCAGACATAGCTGAATAGAAATGAAAGTGTCAATGACACTGTAGCTCAACTTGTCAAGACAAAGACATGTACATGTATAGTATGTGACACAGCAATGACAAACATCTAGGTAATGACCTGATAACAAAGGTACATATAAAGTATTGTAACGGTCTGTACATAAATACTGACCGTTGCCTGTAACAAATGTATAGGTAAAGTATTGTAAAGGTGGGCTACAGTCAGATGCTAAACTAGAAAAGAAATCTTTGAGTCCCAGAGTGGGTCTGACTCGAACCCCAAAATATTTGTTCTCATAGCACAGTGATAACAAAGGCACCCCAAAACACACTCGTTCCTGTCCCAAGGTGAAAACAAAGGTACCCAAGAAGTTTTGCGAAGATCAGTTCATAAATACGAGCTGTATAGAACTTGTGACAAAAAACTGATTGGACCAAATTTTGGTACAAAATGGCCACTGGCAGCCATCTTGAATTTTGGACCGCACCCAGAAACATTCATTCTCGTCCCAAGGTAATAACAAAGGTACCCAAGAAGTTTTGTGAAGATCGGTTCATAAATACAGCCTCTACCCTGAGCCGTATTGACATGTGTGCTTACATTGTGTAAGTAGCACTGAATAAATCAAAGTTCATCTAATTTGCATAATTTCTGCACGAAAAAAAAAAACCTTACAATATGTGATGTATTCCATGTTACTAAACATTCATACAAAAATTTATTCAAATCAAAACTTTCATACAGAAGTTCTGTACAAAAGATTGATTGCACTAATTTTGGTATAAAATGGCTGCTGGTGGCCATCTTGAATTTCGGACCACACCCAAAAACACTCGCTCTCATTCCACGGTGATAACAAAGGTACCCAAGAAGTTTCGTAAAGATTGGTTCATAAATATGGCCTCTAGTCTGAGCCGTATAGAAGTTGTGTACAAAAAACTGATTAGACCTAACTTCGGTACAAAATGGCCACTGGCAGCCATCTTGAATTTTAGACCGCACCCAGAAACACTCGTTCTCGTCCCAAGGTGATAACAAAGGTACCCAAGACATTTCGTGAAGATCAGTTCATAAATACAGACTCTAGCCCGAGCCGTATTGCCATATGTACTTACTGTGTGTAAGTCGCAATGAAAAAATCAAAGTTCATCTAATTTGCATAATCTCTGCACGAGAAAAAAACCCGTATTATATGTGATGTATCCCATGGTACTAAACATTCACACAAAAAATTATTCAAATCAGCGCTTTCATATGGAAGTTCTGTGCAAAAATCTGATTGCACCTAATTTTGTACAAAATGGCTGCCATCGGCCATCTTGAATTTCGGACCGAACCCCAAAACACTCGTTCTCGTCCCACGGTGATACCAAAGGTACCCAAGAAGTTTCGTAAAGATCAGTTCATAAATACGGCCTCTAGCCCAAGCCGTATTGGCATTTGCACTTACAGTGCTGAAAGTAACACCAAAAACATCAAAATTAGTCTAATTTGCACAATTTACGCACGAGAAAAAAACCCGTATTATATGTGATGTATCCCATGGTACTAAACATTCATACACAAAATTATTCAAATCAGAGCTTTCATATGGAAGTTCTGTACAAAAAACAGATTTCTGCATCGTCGGTACAAAATGGCAGCTGGTGGCCATCTTGAATTTCTGACCGTACCCCAAAACACTCGTTCTCGTCCCAGGGTCGTAACAAAAGTACCCAAGAAGTTTCGTAAAGATCGGTTCATAAATATGGCCTCTAGCCCGAGCCGTATCCAATTGTTGACGTACGGACAGACGGACAGATGGATGACAGGCCATGACAAAAGCTCAAATTTGACTTCGCCAAAGTTGAGCTAAAAAGGCTGGAGGGCCTAGGACATAAAGGAAAATCCAATAGGCTCAATTACATGTAATCCGAATTATCCCCTCAAGGAGAAGAGGAGAACAGGTCTTACATGTATCTTTCTTATTTGCATCAAACAAGAAAGATACAATACCCAACTGTAATTGAGCTCAATAACATCAATGATCTCTATTAACATCCATTATAACCCATTATACTAATATTTTAAAAGGAAAGCCAATAAATAAAGGAAGTCCAGAGAAATGAGACTCTTTATACTCATTAAAAGTGCCCGAGGATTGTATATTAATGCCCGAATGACAGTTTATGACACGTGACATATACAATTGCTTCACACCGAGCTACACTTTAAAAATATTACATGAATGAGTTAAACATTAGCTTTACACTTTAAAACCATCCCGGTACCGACTCGGAATTACTGACTCCAGAGGAGGTATTCCCTTGCTTTTCACTATAAAGCAGGTGACCTAAGGGAACACCATTCCCCCCACCCCCCCTTCCCCTTGCCCTGGGTCAAATACCCCAGAGCAAAGAGGGCCGGAACAGAAAGCCTGTATAACTATAGTTGCCACTGTTTAGTGGACGACATTCTGAGCAACAGATAACGGACCTAAACAATGCAGGTCTCCAGAAATGGACTCAATATTTCTAAGATAAAAACTGGTGAATGTTGAAGGCTGAGACCAATATGCAGCCTTCATCAAATCGGTAATAGCCACACTATTAGCATAAGCCCAAGATGTAGACAGCGCTCTTACTTCATGCGCTGAGATCTTAAGCACAGACTGCTGAGTTGAAGGTAATTTTTCATAAGCAGTACGGATAGTTAATTGAATCCACCTTGCAATAGAATGGACCGTAATGTCCCTTCTATTAGGCAACAGAGACAGAAAGAAACGTTTATGTCCCTTTCTGATAAAATCAGATTTACGTTTGTAAATGCGCAAAGCTCTAACAGGACAGAGTAAAAACCTACGCCTGTCTGAAGACGGAAGGGCCTTAATAACAGTAGGTACCGTATACTTATTAGGAGCCTGATTCTCAGCCAAAAATCCGACATTAGTAGTCAAGGTAATAGTATTACCTATACTACGATAGTGAGAATCATCAACAGATAGCGCATGAAACTCACTAACTCTTCTAGCCGAAGAGAAGGCTAAGAGAAAAGCTGACTTATAAGATAAGAATTTGAAGTCCACCGAGTCAAGAGGCTCAAATGGCACATCTTTTAGCTTAAGAAGAACCCAAGCTAAATTCCACTTAGGAATTAATCTAAGGGTTCTAGGTCTATTTATCGAAAAGTTTTTCACTAACTTAGATAAAGAGACATTAGATCCAATCTGTAAGCTATCATGATGTGCATAGGTATCAGATAGCATAGACCTATAACCCTTAATGGTAACAGGCTGCAGTTTGATCTCATCAAACAGGTAGACTAGAAAATTAGCAATGTCTGGAATGGAGGGATCATAAATATCAACAGAATGATCCTTACACCACCGACAGAAAACCTTCCACTTAGCCGCATAATTTAGCGAAGAGGAAGTTAGAAATCGCGACCACTGCTCGTCCTGTAAATTGCTTGCCATGCAAGAAGGACCGCACAACGTAAATACGTGAAGGTTGAGACCTTGCGGGTTGTGATGCAGTGTGCGCGATTTCCCCTGCAAAAGAAGATCCTCTCGTGGAGGAAGCTTTCGCGGCATGTCCCACAGCAGACACCTGAGTAGTTTTATCCACGGTCTCTGGGGTAACAGAGATGCTACCAACAGAATCTTGCAGTGAGATTGTTTTATCTTTAGCAATATCTGCTGAATCAATGTCGCTGGAGGATACGCATATCCTATCATTCCATCCCAAGAGATTGAGAGAGTGTCTACTGCAAACGCTCGAGGATCTGGACACGGTGATGCATACGTCTGCAACTGATTGTTGAGATGCGTCGCAAATAAGTCTATCATCGGACTGAATACTCGTTTGTTGAGAGTCCATTCTGACGGCAACATGTGACCCCTCCGAGAAAAGTAGGCTGCCAGAACGTTCAGACGACCCGGAATATGACGGTCCGATAAAAGAACTTGATGCTCTAGGACAAAGAGAAGGATTCTTTCTGTTAAGTTGAATAACGGAATGGAATGAGTGCCTCCCTGGTTCCGAATATATGCGACTACCGTTGAATTGTCGGACAGAATTTGCACATGTGCATTCCGAATTACGTTCATCCAATGAGCCAAATTGACATCATTTCTTTGATGTTTATATGCTTGTTTAGGAACTGCGGATCCCAAAGACCCTGGCACTTCGAATCCGTTGGGCTCAAGGTTGTGCCCCAACCTGTTTGACTGGCATCCGTCAATATCGGAAAACTCGGATCTGGCGATTGCAGTGGAACTCCCTGAGTTAACCACTGAATATCTGCCCAAGTCTGAATCTCTTGTTTGACTTGATTCGACAAGACGATGTCCGTATCGAGCGAATGAATCTTGACACTCCAATTCTGAAAAAGATTTGGAGTGGCCAAGTGCGTAGTCGCCCCATCGGAATAAGATTCGCAGCGGCTCCACACAAATCTATCAGTCGCATGAATTCTCTCGCTGTGACTTTGTCAGAGTGAATACAAAAGCGAGTGTAACAACTGATTAATTTCGCTCTGGTTAACGGCAGACGAACGAGATTGTTGTGCGTCTCGAAGCTCATTCCAAGGTGGGTGAATGACTTGGACAGCACCAGATCCGACTTCTTCTCGTTTATTATAAACCCGAGACGTCGGAGCAATTGAAGCAGATTCTGCAAATCAGTTTGAAGCGTTAATTCGTTGCCATTCTGCTGAAGAATGTCATCCAGGTAGGCCGCGGTTACCGCAGACAAATGAGCTCGGAAATGAGTCATTACTGAGTTCATTATTCGAGTGAAAGCCCAGGGCACTAGGTTCAGACCGAAGCACATTGTTCGGAACTGATAAAAGACTCCTTGGACAGTGAAGGGGAGGTACTTTCTGAATACCGGATGTACCATGACGTGAAAGTACGCATCCTTGAGATCTATGCTCGCTGCATAGTCGTTCACTCAAATGTTTGCTCTGACCGATCGAATGGTCTTCACATCAAATTTTGGAGCCCTGATCAGCTTGTTTATGCAGCTCAGATCTATGACTGAACGAAACGAGCCGTCTGGTTTCGGGACCAGAAACAGATGGCTGTAGAAACCTGGAGATTCCTGGTTTTCTACGACCTCTATCGCGTTCTTCTCCAGAAGAGATCTTCTTCTCTTCTGAGGATTTGACGGAAGCTGAGTCCATCTTGGACTTCCAGTTAACGAAGGCTTTCTTTTGAAGTACAGTTTTTGTCCTTCTGAAATCACCCCTCGAACACAAGGATCGTCCGTAATCGACAACCAATTGGTTAAGCAACTCGATAACCTTCCGCCCACTGGAACACGATAGAGGTTTGCACCATCACTTTCTGGACTTGCGAGACTTGAGTGAGGAGAAACCACGTCCTCGATGACCCGCACCTCGCCCCGTCGACCTAGGGGCGTCTGACCGGTTGTCTCGGCCAGTATTACGGCCCCTGCCTGAGTTGCTACCTTGACGGTCTCTGGAGTAAGACCTAGAGACTTGCTTAGATCCTCTATAGGAACTTCCCTTGGATGTATTTGTCCCAGAAGTGCCTGTCTTACTCTTCTCCGCTGAATCTGACTTTTTAGCAGCAGACTTGAACAGCAGAGAGTCTGAAGCTTTCTTTGTAATTTGATCATAGACAAAGGAAAGCTTGCCGTCGAAGAGAAGCTCTCCGGAGACCGGAGCGACTCGAAGAGAGTTTTTCACCTTATGATCCACGCGAGTGGATGTAGCCAGGGCAGCATCATGTTTAACTAACTCCAGATTTGCCACTTAAAGGGTGGAGTTATATGTTGAGTATGCTATGGCCCTCGAAAGAACTCTTAAGGATGTCTGAACATCCTGGAATTCTTTTCCTTCGCGACGTAATAATAACGCTCTGGTAAGGTGATCTGCGTACGATAATGTGTCTAAGCTGGTCCTGTTAGACGAGATTGTCGTATCCAACGTCGTGGTCGGAATAGACATAGACGACGACAAAGACAATTCTAGGTCTTCAGCCTGGTCGTCTAGACGCAGAGGAACTCTCGGAATGCCATGTTATGCCGTTTCAAATCTATTCCTTGAATTGATGAAAGGCAGCTGTATAGCATTTGCCATTAAGAAACCGGACTTGCCCGTCTTGGTGGCAAGTTTGAAAATAGCGTCATTCAAAAGATCAAATGTACGTGAGACATTTCTGGACTGGGTCGGAAACTCAGGGACTGTGTCCCTAATCCGGCCGAAAAAATCTGTGTCCAGTGACGATGTGAGTCTCTTATCCGGCACCGCAGCATTTTGGTCCGGAGGAACAACATCAGGAAGGTATTGCCGGATGAAATCGACGGCTACCTTATGTTGCTCCGAAAAGGGAAAATTCCAAGTCCTCTGAATCCCTTTCTCCATCCGGTTGGACCACTTGAGAATCTCGGTCGTCCCTTGCTGACTCTGCAGCAGAACGAACCGACCCAGCTTCCTCAGACAATTCCTGATCGGAAAAGGTTTCTGACGGCTGCTGGGATGCTGCGATAAGATGAGCTATCTGCGATAGCAAGAACCATTACGAAGCTGTCTGGATATCTGCGGTCACGTAGCCAAGGTGCGGTCGTGTGTGCAGCCATGAGGATCAGGAAGCCAATAGACTAGTCACTGCAGACTGTCTATGTAACGGAGCATCCTGAGCAGATGGAGTGGACGTATGCTCCGCTTGATTAGCGTCACGCACAACAACATCTGGTCCCAGATGTTGCTGTAAGAGAGAGGGGGCTCTCTCGCTCGCGGTCCGGGTGGACCAGGATGAGCTAGGTACCGAACTGACAGGCTTCCTCCCTACTATCCTCAGTTCCGTCGTTGCTGGGTGTGCACGTTCGATGTTTAAAGTGCTCACATCACCCAAACTGCTTCCCTGGACCGCAACGGACGAACCTGGCTGCCGAGCCATTCGATGAATGGTCGCTACACCGGGCGAGCTAGCGGACAACAATGCCGTCGACCCTACTAGGGGCCTCTTAGGCAATTGTTGTATCTCCATGAGCACTTTTGCCGCTAGGTCTTCGTTAGAATGCAACGATGGTGGCACACTTGTTGAAGACATCACGGAAACATCACCCTGTTCTTGTTCCTCTGAAAAAGAGACTGATAAACTAGAGTGACCTTGCGGAGAGAGGACCTGCATGGACCGCTCACTGCTAACAATATACCGTGACACACGTCTCTAACGTTTGTCACCCCAATTAGCACACACTAAGCAAGAATTAGAGCGAGTACATTGACTACAAGAGGCACAATAAACATGAGAATCAGAGGGAGATTTCTTCGCATTACAATTTGAACAATATTCTTTCATCGTGAAAAAATATAAATAGTAGTAGTACTCGCACTAACCCTTGAAACAAAGATACATAATGATAATATAATCCATTATAACATTTCGGAAAAATAATTTCATAAAAAAAAAAAAAATTTGAAAAATTTTCAGAAGAGCCCAAGTTCCCAAAGGGAACAGTGAGCCCAAATGGATCCCAAAAAAGCCTAAGTGTGGACAAAAATTTTAAAACCTTTTTAAAAATTAATGTAACACTTACGGACAATATTAATGTATCTGGCTATGAGCAGAACTAAACAGAAGACAAGTAATCACTATCAGAAGTAACCGTTGTCAACATAAACAAAAGTGTTCAAAAACCGGAAACATGACTCCAGGCACTGTGAACATGGCCCAAAATCAGTCACCAATTTAAACACTATCCGATGTAAAACAGAGACTTCCCGAGAAGAAACTGCAGTACATCGGATGGTAGATGCAGATCACAACATCTAAACACACAAGGGTGAGGACGTAAACATGGGTAAAAACAGAAAATACATTCTGTTACCAAGCCAAAACTCTCAAGAAATTTTAGTAAAAATAATTACAAAAAATATGCCAAAAGTATGGGAGAATGGCAAGGGGGGAGTATAGGAAAGGGAGAGAGGAAACACTGAACAAACAATGGTACATTCATAGCAAGAATGACAACATCAATTTCGTAAAAAAAAATTATTAGTTACAGCCCTGATCATATTCTGCCACTGTTTTATCCTCTCATCCTTCTATTTCCTTCATAGATCCACCATTTCACCCATAATTATGTGTCTGGCATCATTTAAACAGAGATTTACAGCACGAATATCAGTGAGGTGTTACTGAATTTAGGGCCAAACAAAGAATGACAATTGGTGCCAATTATCATTTTTACAAGCAGTGCCTGGTCAGCGCTATGTACTCAGCGGGGAGGTACGAGTTCCCAACTCCTGGGAGGGCCATCCCCATCTGGGTCATTGGTAAGTATAAAAAATATATAAATTACAATAAATTTGTTAACATTTTTATACTGTACCAATGACCCAGACATAGCTGAATAGAAAAAAGGCTGGAGGGCCTAGGACATAGAGGAAAATCCAATAAGCTCAACTATATATAATAGAGTTATCCCCTCGAGGAGTAAAGGAGGATTAGGCTTTACATGTATCTTTCTTATTTATGACAAATTAGAAAGACACAACACCTTTCATAATTGAGCATAATAACATCCATGTTCTCTACTAACATCCAGTATAACCCTTTATACTAATTATTTTTAAAGTAAGCCAATAAATAAAGTAAGTCCAGAGAATTGAGACTCTTTATACTCATTAAAAGTGTCCGAGGATTGTATATTAACGCCCGTTTGACACGTGACATATACAAATGCTTCACACCGAGCTACACTTTAAAAATATGACATGAATGAATTTAAACATTAGCTTTACACTTTAAAACCATCCCGGTACCGACTCAGAATTACTGACTCCGGAGGAGGTATCCCCTTGTTTTTCACTATAAAGCAGGTGACCTAAGGGAACACCCTCCCCCCCCCCCCCCCCTTCCCCTTGGTCAAATAGCCCAGAGCGAAGAGGGCAGCAGGACAGAGTCACTGCCGGAACAGAAAGCCTGCATAACTATAGTTGCAACTGTTTAGTGGACGACATTCTGAGCAACAGATAACGGACCTAAACAATGCAGGTCTCCAGAAAGGACTCAATATTTCTGAGATAAAAATTCGTGAATGTGGATGGCTGAGACCAATATGCAGCCTTCATTAAATCTGTAATAGCAACACTATTTGCGTAAGCCCAAGATGTAGAAAGAGCTCTTACTTCATGAGCCGAGAAACTTAAGCACAGACTGCTGAGTTGAAGATAGATTATCATAAGCAGTATGGATAGTTAATTGAAACCATCTAGCAATAGAATGGACCATAATGTCCTTTCTATTAGGCATCAGAGACAGAAAGAAGCGTTTTCGTCCCTTTCTGATAAACTGAGATCTTCGTTTATAAATACGTAAAGCTCTAACCGGACAGAGTAAAGGCCTATGCCCGTCTGAAGACGGAAGGGCCTTAATAACAATAGGTTCCGGATATTTATTAGGAGCCTGATTCTTAGCCAAAAATCCAACATTAGTAGTAAAGGTAATAGTGTTCCCGACACTACGATAGTGAGAATCGTCCACAGATAGTGCATGAAGCTCACTGACTCTTCTAGCAGAAGAGAAAGCTAAGAGAAATGCTGTCTTATAAGATAAGAATTTGAAGTCCACTGTCTCAAGAGGCTCAAATGGCTTTTCTTTTAGTTTAAGAATAACCCAAGCTAAATTCCATTTAGGAATTAATCTAAGGGTTCTAGGTCTATTTATCGAGAAGTTTCTAACTAATTTAGATAAAGAGACATTAGATCCAATTTGTAAACTATCATGGTGTGCATAGGTATCAGATAACATAGACCTATAACCTTTAATAGTAACAGGCTGCAGTTTGATCTCATCAAACAAGTATACTAGAAAGTTTGCAATGTCTGGAATGGAGGGATCAAAAATATCAACAGAATGATCCCTACACCAACGACAAAAGACCTTCCACTTAGCCGCATAGTTTAGCGAAGAGGAGGTCCAACTACAGTTAGAAATTGCGTCCACTGCTCGTCCTGTAAAATGCTTGCCATGCAAGAAGGACCACACAACGGAAATACGTGAAGGTTGAGACCTTGCGGGTTGTGATGTAGTTGACTCGATTTCCCCTGCAAAAGAAGATCCTCTCGTGGAGGAAGCTTCCGCGGTATGTCCCACAGCAGACACCTGAGTAGATTTATCCACAGTCTCTGTGGAGACAGAGATGCTACCAACAGAATTTTGCATTGAGATTGTTTTATCTTTAGCAATATCTGCTGAATCAACGGTGCTGGAGGATACGCATATCCTATCATTCCGTCCCACGAGATCGATAGAGCGTCTACTGCATATGCTCGAGGATCCGGACATGGTGACACATACGTCTGCAACTGATTGTTGAGCTGTGTCGCAAATAAGTCTATCATTGGCCGCTCACATTGGTAGCAAATCTGATAAAATACCTTTTGCTGAGAGTCCATTCTGACGGCAACAAGCGACCCTTCCGTGAAAGGGAGTCTGCTAATACATTCAGACGACCCGGAATATGACGGACCGAAAGTAGAACTTGGTGTTCTAGTACAAACAGAAGGATTCTTACCGTTAAATTGAATAATGGAATGGAATGAGTGCCTCCCTGGTTCCGAATATACGCTACTACTGTCGTATTGTCAGACATGATTTGGACATGTGTTTCTGAATAATGTTCATCCAATGACATAGTGCAAGCCAAATTGACATCATTTCTTTGATGTTTATGTGCTTGCCTAGAAACTGCGGATCCCAAAGACCCTGGCATTTCGAATCCGTTGGGATCAATGTTGCACCCCAACCTGTTTGACTGGCATCCGTCATAATAGTAAAGCTCGGATCCGGCAACTGCAGTGGAACTCCCTGAGTCAACCACTGAATGTTTGCCCAAGTCTGAATCTCTTGTTTCACTTGATTTGACAAGAGAACATCTATATCGAGCGAATGAATCTTTACTCTCCAATTCTGAGTCAAGAAAATTTGGAGAGGATGAGTGCGTAACCGCCCCATCGGAATGAGATCCGCAGCGGCTCCGCACAGACCTATCAGTCTCATGAATTCTCTCGCTGTGACTTTGTCTGAGTGAAGACAATAGCGAGCGTAACAACTGATTAATTTCGCTCTGGTTAATGGCAGACGAACGAGATTGTTGTGCGTCTCGAAGCTCATTCCCAAGTGGGTGAATGACTTGGACGGCACCAGATCCGACTTCTTCTCGTTTATTATAAAACCGAGACGTCGGAGTAATAAAAGCAGATTCTGCACATCGTTCTGAAGCGTTAACTCGTTGCCGTACCTCTGAAGAATGTCGTCCAGGTAGGCCGACGTTACCGCAGACGAATGAGCTCGGAAATGCATCATTACAGAGTTCATTATTCGAGTGAAAGCCCAGGGCGCTATATTCAAACCGAAGCACATCGCTTGGAACTGATATACAACTCCTAGGACTGCGAAGCATAGATACTTTCTAAATGTCGGATGTACCATGATGTGAAAGTACGCATCCTTGAGATCTATGCTTGTAGCTTAGTCGTTCACCCGAATACTCGCTCTGACTGATCGAATTGTCTCCATATAGAACCTCGGAGCGACGATCAGCTTGTTTATCCAGCTCAGATCTATGACTGGACGGAACGAGCCATCTGGTTTCGGAACCAGAAACAGATTGCTGTAGAAACCTGGTGATTCCTGGTCTCCTACGACCTCTAACGCGTTCTTCTCCAGAAGAGACTGTACTTCTGATAGAAGAACGTCTCTTTTCTGCGGATATGACGGAAGCTGAGTCCATTTTGGACTTCGAGTTAATGGAGGCTTTCGTTTGAAGGATATTCTTAGTCCTTCCGAAATTACCCCTCGAACCCAGGGGTCGTACGTAATTGACGCACAATTGTTTATAAAACTTGACAATCTTCCGCCTACCGGAACACGATAGAGGTTCATACCATCACCTCCTGGACCTGGGAGGCTTGCGGAAGGAGAAACTACGTCCTCCACGACCCGCACCTCGCCCGTCGACCTAGGGACGTCTGACCGGTTATCTCGGCCAGTATAACGTCCCCTACGTGAGTCGCTGCCTTGACGGTCACTAGAATAAGACCTAGAGGATGCATAGGAACCTCTATAGGAACTTCCCTTGGGCATACTTGTCTCAGAAGTGCCTGTCTTACTCTTTTCTGCTGTCTCCGACTTTTTAGAAGCGGATTTGAACAGCAGAGAATCCGAAGCTTTCTTAGTTATCTGATCATAGATTGCTGAAAGCTTGCCGTCGAAGAGAAGCTCTCCGGAGACCGGAGCGACTCTGAGTTTTTCACCTTACTATCCACGCGCGTGGATGTAGCTAGGGCCGCGTCACGTCTAACCAACTCCAGGTTTGCCACTGCAAGGGCGGAGTTATACGTGGAATAAGCTATGGCCCTCGAAAGAACTCTTAAGGAGGATTGTATATCCTGGAATTCTTTCCCTTGAAGACGTAATGATAACGCTTTAGTAAGGTGATCTGCGAATGATAAAGCATCTAAGTTAACTCTATTAGACATTATTGTCGTTTCCAACGTCGTGGTTGCAATTGACATAGACGACGGTATAGACAATTCTAGGTCTTCAGCCTGGTCGTCTAGACGCAGAGGAACTCTCGGTATGCCCTGTCCTGCCGTTTCAAATTTATTCCTTGAATTGATGAAAGGCAGATGTAGAGCATTTGCGTACAAGAAACCATACTTGCTCGTTTTGGTAGCAAGCTTATATATAGTGTCATTCAATAGTTCAAATGTTCTTGTGACATTATTGGACTGTGTCGGAAACTCAGGGATGATGTCCCTAAACCGATCAAAAAATTCTGTGTCCAGTGACGCTATCAGTGACGCTATCAGTCTCTTATCCGGCATCGCAGCATTCTGGTCCGACGGAACAACCATTTGAAGTTCTCGGTCGTCTGTACCTGATGCTTCAGCGGAGCGTACCGATCCAGCGTCCTCGGATAATTCCTGATCCGACAGAGATTCTGTCGTCTGCTGGGATGCTGCGATAAGTTGTGCTATTTGTGATAGCACGTCCGTCACTGAGGCCTGTGGAGCAGCGGTCTTACGTTGCTTTGCCGCTGGAAGCTCCCTGGACGTTGACTCCTGCATATTTCTTTTATGCGAACGTCCGGAGTCTACAGGCCTCGTGTCCCTGGCTACCGGATGGCGTGACCTGGTCACCGTGGAATCCTTGATCGGCAAAGCTGGCTGGATATCCGTGGTCACGTAGCCAAGGTGCAGTCGTGTGCGCTGCCGTGAGGATGAGGAAGCCATATTGACAGTCTCTGTGGACTGCTTATATAACGGAGCGTCCCGAGTGGCAGACGTATGCTCCGAATGCGAAACATAATGTACCACAACATCTGGTCCCAGATGTTGTTGTACGAGAGAGGGACCTCTCTCGCTCGCAGCCCGGATGGACTTGGACGAGCTAGGAACCGGACTAATAGGCTTCCTCCGTTCCATCCTCTGATCTGTCGTCACTGGGTGTGCACTTTGTGTTATTATAGTGCTTGCATCACCCAAATCTCCTTCCTGGACTGCAACGGACGAACCCGGCTGCCGAGCCATTCGATGAATGGTCGCTACACCGGGCGAGCTAGCAGACGCCAATGCCGTCGATCCTACTAGGGACCTCTTAGGCAATTGACGTATTTCCATGAGCACTTTTGCCACTAGCTCCTTATTTAACTGTGACGACGGAGGCACACTTTTGGAAGGCATCACCCTGTTCTTGTTCCTCTGAAAAAGAGATTGAAAAACTAGAGTGACCCTGTGGAGAAAGGACCGGCATGGCCTCATCCCCGCTAACAACATACCGTGACACACGTTTCCAATGTTTGTCATCCCAATTGACACACACTGAGCAGGAGTTAGTGCGAGTACACTGACTACAATTAATACAATGATTATGAAAGTCAGAGGAAGATTTCCTCTTATTACAATTTGAACAATATCCTTTCATTGTGAAAAGAACACAAACAGTCCTAGTACTCGCACCAACCCCTGAAAACAAAGATACATAACATGATCCATTAACATATAGAAAAAATAAATGAAATCAAAAAAAATTTGGGGAAAAAATATTTTTTCAGAAAACCCCAAGTTTCTGAAAGTAACGTTGAGCCCCAATGGATCCCAAAAAGCCTAAGTGTGGACAAAAATTTTAAAATATTTCAAAAAAATTAATGCAACACTTACGTATAATAATAATGTATCTTGTTATGATTAAACTAATACAAAGACAAGAAATCACTCTCAACAGAAACCGTTGTCAATGTAAACAAGAAGTGTATAAAAACCGGAAACATGACTCCAGGCACTGATAAACATGGCCCGAAATCAGTTACCAATTAAAACACTATCTGATGCAAAACAGAGACTTCCAGGGAAGAAACTGCAGAACATCAGATGGTAGATGCAGAACACAATGCCAAAACACCCATGGGTGAGGACGTAAACAGAATTCATTCTGTTACCAAGCTAAAACTCCCAAGAAATTTTAGTAATAATATTACAGAAAATATGCCAAAAGCATGGGAGAATAGCAAGGGGGGACTAAAGGAAAGGGAGAGAGGAAACACTGATCAAGCAGTGTAACTTTATAGCAAGAATGACAACAACAGCCCCATGCCTTGAAATTAGGAAACATAACA
Source organism: Pictodentalium vernedei (assembly GCA_031216915.1). NCBI lineage: Eukaryota > Metazoa > Mollusca > Scaphopoda > Dentaliida > Dentaliidae > Pictodentalium > Pictodentalium vernedei. Next base: position 154,038,917 of record CM062289.1, read on the forward strand.
TAATTTCATAAAAAAATTTTAAGTTACAGCCCTGATTATTTCCTGCCACTAATTTTTCCTCTCCTCCTTCTATTTCCTCTTTAGATCCACCATTTCTCTAATATTTATGCGTCTGGCATCATTTAAACTGAGGTTTACAAGCACAAATATCAGTCAGATGTGAACTGATGAATGGCCAAACAAAGAATGATAATTGGCGCCAATTTCGAGACCTTCTTGACACTGTGCATGCGCAGTGGAGGAAAAGTATGGAGGACCATTTAGGACATGTTATTTTTGGTTTTGGATGCAAATTTTGGGGATTGGGGGGCAAAATTTGTGTTTGGCCCTAGATTTTTGAGAATTAGCACCAGCTATGTCTGGGTCATTGGTACAGTATAAAAATTTCCTCATTTTGAACTAAGTTACAATTCGAGCTCCCACAGTGAGCCCAAATATGGACCTGGGGTCATGGCTTGAACAAACTTGAATCAACCCCCCCCCCCCCCCCCCCCCCCCCCCACAAGGATGCTACATACAAAATATCAAAACATTCCGATTGCTGGAGCTGAAGAAGAAGATTTCTGAAGAATATTCCTCATACTGCACTAATTTAAACATTTGGGCTCCCATAGAGAGCCGAAATATGAAACCAGGGATTTGATTTCAATAAACATGTGAAACAATCTTCCAAAGATGTTATATGTGAAATTTGAAAGCTTTTGGAGCAGTGATTTGGGAGAAAAGTAGTCTTAAATGTTTTTCCCATTACCCACAGTGTTAAAAAATGCTGACTCAGCACTATTGCAAAGTCCCAAAAAAGTACTCCATGATAAAACTGATAGCAATTTCTTTTTACCATTCCATTCTGTTGGTCATAAGGAAGCTTCGCGCCACATAATAATTTCCAGTGCCATGTAATTTTGGAGATATGGGCGTTTTAATTTTTTTCTATTTTTTGCTCCTGCGGTTCCCATGGGGTGACAAGAAAAAAAGATTTAGGCATAAATTAAGTACTTATGACCCAATAAGCCCTCATATCAAATTTGGTTCAAATCTTCCTCTCGGTTTGAAAAATAGAAATTTTGGGTGGGGCGAAAATTCTTGCCCCTCCCGTAACGAAGGCAAATATAGTTCCTCAAACTTCTGTTGAACAAATCTGAGTCTACACCACAAAAGGAAGCTGCACACCAAATATCAAGTCTCTGCTACTGCTAGTTCATGAGAAGAAGATTTTTAAAGATTTTGGTGCCCCTTGGGGGCATGGCACCACCCAGAGAGAGAGGGACAACTTCATTTGAACAAATCTGAATTGGCATTAGGTAATAAACATTTACCCAACATTTGAATAAAATTGGGCTAGTGTTTTTTTTTTTGGAGAAGTCGGTTTTGTAAAGTTTATGATAGATGGAAAACGATCAGTAAAGCTCCCCTTGAGCTTTGCTAGGGTGAGCTAAAAACAGAAATAAACATGAACACAGTTGAAATATATATCATAAAATACCCTGTTCTTAAATAAATTTAACTTAAATCCATATTTTACTGCTTCATGAGTTTTTACCAGAGTTTGAAATGCAAGTGATTTGACTCCGAACGTTTTACCTAAGTTACAACAGGAAAGAAATATTAGACTGTTGTTTTCAGGGATTTTCGGTCCAAAACTGATTCCCGTCCGGGAGGCCGGGAACTGCGCTGACATTTTTGGATTTTCCAGGGCATTCTGGGAGAGTTAACATGTCTGGCCCTGAACGTCTAAAACCACCGTTGAATGCTTCCATCATCCAATAACAGTCTTGGATCCACCAATTCTTGCATGATTTGTGTCTGGCATCCTCAAAAAAGGGAGATTTTAAAGCACAGATGTCAGTTCATTGTTGCTGATTTTTGGGCCACACAAAGAATGATGTTGGCACTAATTCCGGTCACTTCCTGACGGCTGCACATGTGCGGAGAGTAAACGTATGGAGGACCAGATAGGACTTTTAATTTTCGGTTTTGCAAGCAAATTTGGGGGATTGGGGTTTCCAAATTTGTGTTTGGCCCTTGATAACTTTGAGTTTGCATCAGCTAGTCTGGGCCATTGGGTTATAGAATAAAAATATTTTACTTGCACTTGACTGAATATGAAACATGAGCATGGAAAATGTTGGCTTTTGCTCAGGTACCCTCATTTTTCCAAAAGCCCTGATAATGGCTTCTAGCTCGCAACCAGAGGAGAGTGGAGAAAAATAAGACATTTGTAGCAGCTATAAATCAGTTTATTTCCACCGATACTGTAGCTTCAATGCTGATTATAACCAACTGTAAAAACAATGTTATTGCCTTTATTAATTATATGACATGGTGACACACTCATGTCTTAACACTGCCCATTATACAAAATGGTAGCGAAATAAACTTTGTTAAAGGAAATCCTGGTAAGGATTAAAAAATACTCGCCCAAAAAAGAAAGTGTGCATTGCAGAAATTGATCAAACTCCAAAAAAATAATTCCGTAGGTGTAAAGAGTGGTAACCTGTTCATGAATAAGTTATATTGAACACAAAAACAGCTTTCCCCGTTAAAATTGCATTAACGTTAAATGACGTGCTGCACATTTGTGAAAAGGCATGTTTTGCACGTCGAGAGTCTGAAAATTCATTCAGCAGTGTGAATCCTTGGGTATTTTTAAACACTAAAGTAAGGCCTTCCTATCGTTCACATTCAAACTTGCGCTGCTGTTAAAACGACTCCACATTAGCATGCCAAGACTGACAATGAATCAACGTCTCCTTGCCCTGGGTATGATTAGAGCTGGCAGAACACACAGAGGGGTTGCCCAGCGTTTGAACTGCCACCGTAACACTGTAGACAGGCTAGTCCATCGACATGCACAACATGATGATGTTCGAGACCGACACCGCTCCGGGAGACCCCGAGTTACCACCCCTGCACAAGATCGGCATGTCACCGTATATCCGAGTCGTCCATCTCCGGAACCGGCAACAAACAGCAACAACGACAGCCAGGAACATCCCTAACCTGAGACGGATACATCCTCAAACAGTAATCAACCGGCTGAGAGAATACAGCTTACGTCCTCGAAGACCTGCAATTCATCCGATTTTGACGTTACGTCATCGTCGTGCTCGACTACAGTGGTGTAGACAACATCTCAGGCATCCCTTACACTGGTGGCGACGTGTTTTATTCACAGATGAATGTTGTTGCCATCTTTCATCATCAGATGGCCGCCAGAGAGTGTACAGACGTCGAAACGAACGCTATGCAGATCCATGTGTCGTGGAGCGAAACCGTTATGGGGGAGGGTCTCTCATGGTGAGGGGTGGCATCACTGCCCGTAACAGAACTGAGCTGGTCATTATTGATGGCAATCTCAATGCACCCAGATATCGTGATGAAGTGCTTACACCTGTTGTTGTCCCATTTCTGCAACGTCACGGCCCCGGCATCATTCTACAGCAGGACAACGCCTGACCCCACGCAGCTCATGATGTTCAACAGTATCTGCAGCAACAACAAGTGGATGTTCTTCCCTGGCCTGCAAATTCGCCCGATCTCACCCATTGAGCACGTATGGGAGGAAATGAAACGTCAGCTACGCTGGCTTCCCCATGCACCGTCAACGCTTGTGGAACTCCAAAGACAGCTTATCAGAATATGGAACATCCCACAACACTTCCATGCTAACTTGTTCGCTTCCATGAGGCGTAGATGCACAGCAGTAGTCGATGCAGACGGAGGTCATACCAGATATTGAGTGTGTGACTTTTGTGTTTGACCCTTAGTGTCTTTGACTCTCCATGGCACCAAGAGTATTCGTCGTAGCGTAATGAAATTTCTCGTGTTGATCACAAATTGATTCATCTGTGATTGAATAAAATTTCCATGAATGAAAATGATATATATATTTTTTTTAGTGTTATTTTTTAGCATGTACACTTTCTTTTTTGGGAGAGTATATAATCAGTAATATTCACATACCCACACAACAGTCAGTTTAGAGAACTTCCACTTCAGGCATCAGTTTCTTTGTCCCATATTACCAGCAAGGAATACTTGCTTTATGACAATAAACAAGCAAAGCTCCATTCCCCATATGATCGGGGTTCTAGTCAAAGGCCATAGGGGTCCTAGTCATGTTTGTGAATGCAAATGCCATAATAATTTTAATGTCAGATTGCAACTTTTGATGGCAAATTCAAGAGTTTGGTAAAAGTTTACATGTATTAATCTGTTTTACATAAAGACATCCAGGAAAGCTGGAAGTGCATGGTATGACATTTGGCTGGACAAATGATCATTATAATAATTTGTTTTATAAATCGAAGTTGTGAAGCAGGTTAGCCACAAGGTTTTTGACACTCTATTTTCTTAGCCCTGAGGTGGTAAAAGTTTCAATGAGTTTTCACAGCGAGATTAGAAGATTTAAAAAAACACAACATCTGTGTCTCAAAGTGTACCATTTATAAGATGTCAAGTTGCTGTGGTTTAGGATTTCCCAATTAACCACTCTGATTGAATGGAAGGGGGGGGGGGGGGGGGGGGGGGGGAACTAACTTTCAAGAAGTTCACAATGATCATTTCTAAAAATGATCATGACAAAGATGGAACATGCCAAATATTGTTATTTAGACCATTGGTTTAGGAGAATCTTTTTAATGTTCTCCCCATTAAACGGTGTTAAAATGGCAACCCCTAACACACTTAAAGGCTAAATAAAACAAGTGCAATGCCAAGAGTGGCTATGTCCCCCTCCAGCCCTGCCCCCCTCCCCCCACCCCACCCCCCCCCACTCCCCCCCCCCCCCCCCCCCCCCCCCCCCCCCCCACTGCCAAGCATGAGTTTCTGGTCATTTATCTTTGTTGATATTGAATTAATAAATATCTTATCTTATCATCACTGAACCATTATTTTTTATTATACTTACCAAAGTAACACAAATGCCTGTTCCTCTTCCTTACTCTCATATGGAAAAGAAGGCAAATTTTGGAGAATTCTAATTTAATATCTTTTAGTAGGATTAAAATTGCCAAAAGTAAAAATTTAGACCTGAGTTCACCAGGTATCAATTTGTGCAGGTACACAAAACATGGTGACCAGTATCCTACAAAGAACAGTGTCCTATTGTCCAGCTCTAGGGTTAACAAATGTTAACAAATGTGAATCTGATTCCCACAAGGATACTGTATACCAAACATCAAAAGATTCGGACTGGTGTTTCTGGAGATTTTTAATTTTTATTCCTCATATTGCACTAGTTATAAAATTAAGACTCCCATATGGAGCACAAATATTAACTGAGGGACTTGCTTTGAACAAACTTGAATCCCACCTCCATATCGATGTCGTTTTCATGTACTGAATATCCAAAGGTTATGACTGGTGGTTCAGAATAAGATTTTTCAAGAATATTTCTCATATTGCATCAAGTTGAAATTTGGACCCCTGCAGGGCACTCAGAAATAAACCAAGGGACTTAATATGAACAAACTTGTATTTGAGCACCCCCACCCCCACCACCCACTCCCTCGATATTGTACACCAAATATCAAAAGTTTCTGATCAGTGTGTCTGGAGGAGATTTCTTTTTAATTTTTGAAAATATGCGGACTCTTCATTTTTGGATTCCCTGTATGGTACATGAAGACATAACCAACATATTTGTTTTTACCATTCGATTCTACGGGTCCTTGGAAAATATGGGCGTTTGAAAATATCTCTATTTTTATCTCCTTTGGTTCCAACGGGGACGCAGTTTTTTTTTTTTTTTGCATGAAACAAGTGCTTATGACTCAATAATACCACATACCAAATTTGGTTCTAATTGGCTCATCATTTCAGAAAATAGAAATTTTGGGCAGAATCAATAAATGATAAATTTTAAGTAATTTGTATATTTTTTATACTTACAAATGGCCCAGACTTGCTGGTGCTAACTCCAATTAATCCAGGGTCAAACACAAATTTTGCACCCCAATCCCCAAAATTTGCATATAAAACCAAAAAAAACTAGATGGTGCCATTTGTGTGCGAAGCACACTATAGTATATCCCCGCATTTGCACTTTCCTTTTTGGTTAGTGCAGGATACAGACTTGGATAAAAAGGCTTCACGCATGTGTGTGATTTAAAATGATAAAACAGTATTTAATTTCCTTCTCAAGACTCACATGTGAAACTACTTCAATATTTCAAACAAGATACTTCACCCAACATGATGTATAAAGGGTAGTGTTCTGATCACATCATTGTCACATGATTGAAAAACCACTTGGACCCAAATCAAAATTCCGAAACCTTCATGCACATCTACAGATGCTATCTGAACATGTTAACATGGTTTAAATGTTTCAAATTCAATACCCTAAGAGCCTTTGAGCGGACAAAGATTTTCTGAGGATAAAAGTGGTTCCACTGGAACCACTTGGACCCAAATCAAAATTCCGAAACCTTCATGCACATCTACAGATGCTATCTGAACATGTTAACATGGTTTAAACGTTTCGAATTCAATACCCTAAGAACCTTTGAGCGGACAAAGATTTTCTAAGGATAAAAGTGGTTCCACTGGAACCACCTGGAACAAAATCAAAATTCCGAAACCTTCATGCACATCTACAGATGCTATCTGAACATGTTAACATGGTTTAAATGTTTCGAATTCAATACCCTAAGAGCCTTTGAGCGGACAAAGATTTTCTGAGGGTAAAAGTAGTTCCACTGGAACCACTTGGACCCAAATCAAAATTCCAAAACCTTCATGCACATCTACAGATGCTATCTGAACATGTTAACATGGTTTAAAAGTTTCGAATTCAATACCCTAAGAGCCTTTGAGAGGACAAAGATTTTCTAAGGATAAAAGTGGTTCCACTGGAACCACTTGGACCCAAATCAAAATTCCGAAACCTTCATGCACATCTACAGATGCTATCTGAACATGTTAACATGGTTTAAACGTATCGAATTCAATACACTAAGAACCTTTGAGCGGAAAAGATTTTCTAAGGATAAAAATGGTTCCACTGGAACCACTTGGAACCAAATCAAAATCCCGAAACCTTCATGCACATGTACTGGTGATACCTGAACACATTAGCATAGTTTAAACATTAATGCAAGTGAATGTAACACCGGACGGACGTACGGATGGACGGACGTACGGACGGACGTACGTACATACGTACGTACGGACGGACGGAGATAACGACAATATCCCCGACAATACCCTAAGATGCTATCTGAACATGTTAACATGGTTTAAATGTTTCAAATTGAATACCCTACGAGCCTTTTAGCGGACAAAGATTTTCTGAGGGTAAAAGTGTTTCCACTGGAACCACTTGGACCCAAATCAAAATTCCAAAACCTTCATGCACATCTACAGATGCTATCTGAACATGTTAACATGGTTTATTTAAATGTTTCAAATTCAATACCCTACGAGCCTTTGAGTCGACAAACATTTTCTAAGGATAAAAGTGGTTCCACTGGAACCACCTGGAACCAAATCAAAATTCTGAAACCTTCATGCACATCTACAGATGCTATCTGAACACGTTAACATGGTTTAAACGTTTCGAATTCAATACCCTAAGAGCCTTTGAGCAGACAAAGATTTTCTGAGGGTAAAAGTGGTTCCACTGGAACCACTTGGACCCAAATCAAAATTGTGAAACCCTCATGCACATCTACAGATGCTATCTGAACATGTTAACATGGTTTAAATGTTTCGAATTTAATACCCTAAGAGCCTTTGAGCGGACAAAGATTTTCTAAGGATAAAAGTGGTTCCACTGGAACCACCTGGAACCAAATCAAAATTCCGAAACCTTCATGCACATCTACAGATGCTCTCTGAACATGTTAACATGGTTTAAACGTTTCGAATTCAATACCCTAAGAGCCTTAGAGCAGACAAAGACTTTCTAAGGATAAAAGTGGTTCCACTGGAACCACTTGGACCCAAATCAAAATTCCAAAACCTTCATGCACATCTACAGATGCTATCTGAACATGTTAACATGGTTTAAACGTTTCAAATTCAATACCCTACGAGCCTTTGTGTGGACAAAGATTTTCTAAGGATAAAAGTGGTTCCACTGGAACCACCTGGAACCAAATAAAAATTCCGAAACCTTCATGCACATCTACAGATGCTATCTGAACATGTTAACATGGTTTAAACGTTTCGAATTCAATACCCTAAGAGCCTTTGAGCGGACAAAGATTTTCTGAGGGTAAAAGTGGTTCCACTGGAACCACTTGGACCCAAATGAAAATTCCAAAACCTTCATGCACATCTACAGATGCTATCTGAACATGTTAACATGGTTTAAACATTTCGAATTCAATACCCTAAGAGCCTTTGAGCGGACAAAGATTTTGTAAGGATAAAAGTGGTTCCACTGGAACCACTTGGACCCAAATCAAAATTCCGAAACCTTCATGCACATCTACAGATGCTATCTGAACATGTTAACATGGTTTAAACGTTTCGAATTCAATACCCTAAGAACCTTTGAGCGGACAAAGATTTTCTAAGGATAAAAGTGGTTCCACTGGAACCACCTGGAACAAAATCAAAATTCCGAAACCTTCATGCACATCTACAGATGCTATCTGAACATGTTAACATGGTTTAAATGTTTCGAATTCAATACCCTAAGAGCCTTTGAGCGGACAAAGATTTTCTGAGGGTAAAAGTGGTTCCACTGGAACCACTTGGACCCAAATCAAAATTCCGAAACCTTCATGCACATCTACAGATGCTATCTGAACATGTTAACATGGTTTAAAAGTTTTGAATTCAATACCCTAAGAGCCTTTGAGCGGACAAAGATTTTCTAATTTTCGGACGTACGGACGGACGGACGGACGGAGATAACGACAATATCCCCGACGAAAGCGGGGATAATTAAGTCCAAAATGGTCCTCCATACTTTCGTCATCTGCGCATAAGCAGTAACCAGGAAGGTACCAAAATTAGCACCAACCATCATTCTTTCTATAGTGCCTGCTAAGCGATCTGCAATAGCAAGTCCCTCATGGAGGCCTGTGGAGCTGCGGTGTTACGTTGTTTAGCTACTGTAAGCTCCTGGAACGGTATCTCTTGCATAATCCTTTTATGCGTACGTCCCGACTGGTAAGGCCTTGTGTCCTTGGCTACTGGATGGAGTGACCTGGTCAACGTGGAATCCTTTGTCGGCAAAGCAGGCTGGATATCTGAGGTCACGTAGCCAAGATGCAGTCGTGTGTGCTGGCGTGTGGAAGAGGAAGCCAATAGACAAGCCGACCCCGGCTGACTATGCGACGGAGTGTCCCGAGCAGGAGGAATGGACGTAAGCTCCGACTGATGAACGTTATGTACAACAACATCTGGCCCCAGATGTTGTTGTAAGAGAGAGGGGCCTCTCTCGCTCGCGGTCCGGGTAGACCTGAACGAGCTACGAACTGGCTTCCTCTGATCCATCCTCTGATCCGTCATCTCTGGGTGTGCGTCATCCGAGATTATAGTGCTCGCAACACCCTTTCTCCTCTCCTGGACCGCAACAGACGTACCCGGCATCACATCACCCACATTTCGAGTGACAGATCTGCCGGTCGAGCTAGCTGGCGACAAGGTCGTCAATCCCACTAAGGATCTAGGCACTTGTCTTGATTTCCTTGAGCACTTTCGCCGCTAGCTCTTCATTGGTTTGCGACGACGGCAGCACACTTCCGGAAGACATAACGGAAACATCACCCTGTTCTTGTTCCTCTGAAAAAGAGACTGAAAAACTAGAGTGACCCTGTGGGGAGAGGACTGGCATGGACCTCTCACCACTAACAATATGCCGTGACACACGTCTCCAACGTTTGTCATCCCAACTGGCACACACTGAACAAGAATTAGTGTGAGTACAGTGACTACAGCAAATACAATGAGCATGAGAATGAGAGGAAGACTTACTCGATTTACAATTTGAACAATATTCTTTCATAATTAAAAAATATTATACAGCTGTAGTACTCGCACTAACCCTTGAAAATACAAAGATACATAATAATAATATAGTCCTTAACAAAATTTCGAAAAATGATTTCAAAAGAAAATTTTCGAAAAAATTTTGACATGAGCCCAAGTTCCCAAAGGGAATGATGAGCCCAAATTTATCCCAAAAAAGCCTAAGTGTGGACAAAAATTTTAAAACATTTCTAAAAATTAATGTTACACTTACGGACAATATTAATGTATCTGACTATATAATAAACCTTACAGAAGACAAGGAATCAGTGACAGAAGTAACCGTTGTCAACGTAAACAAAAGTCAATAAAAACCGGAAACAAGACTCCAGGCACTGAAAAACATGGCCCAAAATCAGTAACCAATTTAAAACACTATCCGATGTAAAACACAATCTTCCACAGAAGAATCAGCTATACATCGGATGGTAGATGCATGACCAAAACGCCTAAACACCCCTAGGGTGAGGACGTAACCATGGGGATAACAGAATAAACATTCTGTAACTATGCTAAAACTCCAAAGAAATTTCAATAAAAAAATTTCAAAAATTATACCAAAAGCACGGGAGATTAGCAAGGGGGGTATCAAGGAAAGGGAGAGAGGAAACACTTAACAAACAGTGGAGACTTCATAGCAAGAATGAAAACATCAGGCCCATGCCCCGAAATTAGGGAACATGAAATAATTTTACATAAAAATTATAAGTTACAGCCCTGAACACATCCTTCCACTGTTCCTTCCTCTCATCCTCTTAATTCATCCTTGGATCTACCATTTCCATCATGATTTTGTGTCTGGCATCATTTTAACTGAGATTGTAAGCACAGATATCAGTGAGATGTTACTGATAGAAGGTCCAAACAAAGAATGAGGATTTAGCACCAATTTGGGTACTTCCTTGACACTGCGCATGCGTAGTGGACAAAAGTAAGGATGCTGCATACCAAATATCAAAACATTCCGACTGCTGGATTTGAAGAAGAAGATTTTTAAAGAAAATTGCTCATTTTAAACTAAGTTATAATTCGGGCTACCACAGAGAGCCCAAATATGAACCCAGGGACTTGGCTTGAACAAACTTGAAGCTCACCACCCTAAGCATGCTGCATACCCAATATCAAAAGATGCTGCCTGCTAGATCTTGAGAAGAAGATTTTCAAAGAAATTTGCCTGAAATGCACTAAGTTCAAATTTGGGCTCCTATACTGAGCCCAAATATGAACCCAGGGGGCCGATTTTAACAAACTTGAATCAGATCCTCCCCCACAATGTTGCATGCCAAATATCAAAAGATTCTACCTGCTGGATCTGGAGAAGATTTCTTAAGAAATTTGCCTGAAATGCACGAAGTTCGAATTTGAGCTTCTATAGTGAGACCAAATATAAATCCAGGGGGCTGATTTGAACAAACTTCAATCAGATCTACCCCACAATGTTGCATACCAAATATCAAAAGATTCTGCCTGCTGGATCTGGAGAAGAAGATTTTTTAAGAAATTTGCCTGAAATGCACTAAGTTTGAATTCGGGCTCCTATACTGAGCCCAAATATAAATCCAGGGGGCCGATTTTAACAAACTTGAATCAGATCCACCCTAAAATGTTGCATACCAAATATCAAAAGATTCTGCCTGCTGGATCTGGAGAAGAAAATTGTTTAATGTTTTTCCCATTGCCTACAATGTTAAAAAGTGCTGACTCCGCACTTTTTCAAAGTCCCGAAACTGTACCCTATGATAAAACCGATGGCAATTTTTTTTACCAATCCTTTCTGTTGGTCCTAATGAAGCTTCACACCAAATAAAAATTCTCAGTGCCGTGCAGTTTTGGAGATATAGGCGTTTTAATTTTTTTCTATTTTTAGCTCCTGTGGTTCACACGGGGCTACGGGAAAAAAATTTCGGCATAAATTAGGTACTTATGACCCAATAAGCTCTCACATAAAATTTAGTTCAAATCAGCCTCTCGGTTTGGAAAGTTAAAAAATTTATAGTAATTTATATATTTTTTATACTTACCAATGACCCAGACATAGCTGGTGCTAACTCTTAAAATATAGGGCCAAACACAAATTTTGCCCCCCAATCCCCCAAATTTGCATCTAAAACCAAAGAAAACATGTCCTGAAAGGCCCTCCACACTTCGCCCCTACTGCGCATGCGCAGTGTCAAGGACGTTCCGAAATTGGTGCCATTAATCATTCTAATAACCAGTGCCTGGTAAGCGCTATGTACTCAGCGGGGAGGCAAGAGTTCCCATCTCCTGGGAGGGCCATCCCCATCTGGGTCATTGGTAAGTATAAAAAATATATAAATTACTATAAATTTTTTAACATTTTTATACTGTACCAATGACCCAGACATAGCTGAATAGTAAAAAGGCTGGAGGGCCAAGGACATAGAGCAAAATGGAATACGCTCAATAAAATAAAATAGAGTCATCCCCTGTAGGGAAAAAGAAGTAATAGGCCTTACATGTATCTTTCTTATTTATGATAAATTAGAAAGATACAACACCTTCCAAAATTGAGCTTCATACATCCATGTACTCTATTAATATCCAATATAATCTTTATACTAATAATTTTTAAAGTAAGCCAATAAATAAAGTAAGTCTAGAGAATAGAGAATCTTATACTACTAAAAGTGTCTGAGGATTGCATAATCATGTCCGTTGACATATGCAATATTCAAAAGCTATACTTTAAAAACTAAGACTTGAATGAATTTTAAAAACCTAAACTTCTCACTAAACAACCATCCCAATAACAGCTCAGAATTACTAACTCCGGAGGAGGTATCCCCTTGTTTTCATAGTAAAACAGGTGACCCAAGGGAACACCCTCCCCCCCCCCCTTTTTCTTGCCCTGGGTCAAATAGCCCAGAGCGAAGAGGGCAGCCGAACGGAGACACTGCTGAAACAGACAGCCTACCTAGCTATAGTAGCAACTGTTAAGTGAATGACATTCTGAGCAGTAGATAATAGACCTAACAATAGAGGCCTCCAGAAATGGACTCGATATTTCTGAGATAAAATTCATGAATGTGGATGGCTGAGCGCAATGAGCGGCCTTCAAAAATCTATAATAGCGACACTATTAATGTAAGCCCAAGAAGTAGAAGAACTCTTACTTCATGAGCCGAAATCTTAAGCACAACTGCTAAGTCAATGATATACCATAAGCAGTACCGATAGTTAATAGAATCCATTAACAATAAAATGGAGCGTAACGTCCTTCTACTAGACATCAAAGACAGAAGAAGCTTATGCCCATAGTAATAAACAGATATCTGTTTATAAATACATAAACTGTACCCGGAAAGAGTAAAGGCCTATGCCCATACGAAGACGGAAGGACCTTAAAATAATAGGTTCCGGATAATAGGAGCCTAACTCTTATGCAACAATCCAACCTAAATAGTAACGGAAGTAGTGATTCCGAAACTACGAAAGTGAAAATCATCCATCGATAGTGCATGAAACTCACTGACTCTACAGTAAAAGAGAAACCAACAGAATTACTGTCTAAAAGGTCAGAATTTGAAAACTACTGTTTCCAGAGGCTCAAATGATTACTTAGCTAAATAAGAACCGAAGTTAAAATCCATATAGGAATTTAATCTAAAGATTCTAAGTCTATTTATCAAAAAGTTACTAACTGACTTAGATAAAGAGACAAAAGACTCAATTGTAAACTATCGTAGAGTGCATAGGTATGAGGTAACATAAACCTATAACCTAAATAATAACAGGCTGCAGTAGATCTTGTGAAACAAGTATACTAAAAAATAGCAATGAGTAGTATGGAGGGATCAACAATATGAACATAATGATCCCTACACCACGACGGAAGAGCCTCCACTTTAGCCGCATAGAATAGCGAAGAAGAGGATCTCCTATAGTAAGAAATCGCGTCCAAAGCTCGTCCAGTACAGTGCTTACAATGCAATACGGACCACACAACGGAATACATGAAGGTTGCAACCTTGCTGGTTGTGATAAAGATGACACGATTTACCCAGTGAAAAAAGATCCTCACATAGAGGAAGATTTCACGTTAAGACCCACAGTAGACAAGAGAGTAAATTACCCATGATCTCTGTGAAGATAGAGATGCTATCAACAGAAATGTATTGTGGTTGTTTATCTTAGCAATACCTGCTGAAACAACAGCGCCGGAGGATACGCGTATCCTATCATTCCGTCCTATAGATCAATAGAGCGTTAACAACATTAGCTCAGAGATCTGGACAAGCCAACACATACGTCTGCAACTGATTAGCAAGCTGTGTCATAAATAAATCATCATTGGGCGCTCCCATAGATAGCAAATCTGATTGAATACTTGTTTGTTGAGAGTCCATTCTGACAGCAACAAGCGACCCGTAAGAGAACGGGAGTCCGATAAAACAATCAGACGACCCAGAATATGACGGACCGAAAGTAGAACTTGGTGTACTATAACCAACAGACGGATTCTTCCATTAAATTGAATAACGGAAACGAAAAGAGTGCCTCCATGGTTCCGGAGATACGCCACTACTGTCGAATTAAAGGACAGGAATTTGGGCATGCGTTTCTGAATAATGTTCATGCAATGACATAAAGCAAGCCTAAAAAACATTATTCCGCGGAAGAAAACTGATTGCTAAGAGACTGCGGAACCCAAAGACCCTGGCACTTCGAATCCGTAGGGATCAGTATTATATCCCAATCTGTTTGACTGGCAACCGTCATAACAGCCACACTCGGGTCCGGCAACTGCGGTGGCACTCTCTGAGTCAACCACCGAATGTTTGCCCCAGTCTGAATCTCTTGTAACACTAGATAGACAAGAGAACGTGTAAATCGAGCAATTCATGGATTGCCGAAAAGTTGCCGTCGAAGAGAAGCTCCTCCGAGAACGAAGAGACTCTGAGAGAGTTCTTAACCTTACTATCCACGCGTGTGGATGTAGCTAGGGCTGCGTCACGTCTAACCAACTCCAATCAGCCACTGAAGGGCGGAGTTATACGTGAACAAACTACTGCCCTCAAAAGAAATTACATTGAGAATAATATCCCGTAAATCTTTTCTTGAAGACGTAATGATAACGCCTCAGTAAGGCGGATTACGTATGATAAAGCGTCTAAGTTAAGTCTACTATACATAATGTCGTTCCCAACATTGAAATTGGAAAAGACATAAACGGCGAAAAAGAATATATGCAGTCTTTAATCACACCGTCTAGACGCATATGAACTCTCGGTATGCCCTGCTCTGCCAAAATAAACTATTCGTATAAATGATAAAATGGCAGAAATGAGCAACGCGGACAAGAAACTAAACTATCATGCTTAGTAGCAGGCTTGTATATATATATATATAGCATCGAAAAATAAAACACATGTTGTAATGACAATATTGGACTGCGTTGGTAAGTCAGGGACAATGTCCCTGAACCGATCGAAAAATCCGAGTCCAATGACGCTATAAGTCTCTTATCCAAGATCGCAGCAATGAAGTCCGAAATAACAATCACTGGAAGATAATGCCAGAAGATATGAAAGGCATCTTACGATACTACTAAAGGGAAAACTCGAAATCTTTCGAATCCCTTTCGCCATCCTGTCGGACCCTATAAAGCGTTCGGTCGTCCGTACCTGATGCAACCGCGGACCGCACCGACCCAGCGCCGTCGGATAATTCCTGATTCGACCGAGAAACTGTCAATTGCTGGGATGCTGCGAAACAACTGTGCTAACTCGGATAGCACGTCCGTCACTGAGGCCTGAGGAGAAGCGGTCTTACGATGCATTGCCGCTAGAAGCTCCGTGATCGTTACCCCATGCATACTACCAATATGCGAGCGAACGGAGTGTATAGGCCTCGTGTCCCTTGGCTACCGGATGGCGCGACCTATTCGCCGTGGAATCACTGAATGCCGAAACTGATCGGATACTCGAGGTCACGTAGCCAATGTGCGGTCGTGTGCCCTGCTGTGAGGATGAGGAAGCATTAAGGACAGTCTCTCGGACTGTCAATATAACGGAGCGTCCCGACCGACGGACATATGCTCCGAATGTAAAATATCTGAACCACAACATGCGGTCCCCTATGTTGTTGGACGAGAGAGGGACCTCTCTCGCTCACAGCTCGGACGGACCTGGACAAGCCAGGAACCGGACTAACAGGCTTCCTCCGATCTGTCCTCAATCTGCCGTCACTGGGTGAGTACTAAAGTAATTAAAGTGCTCGCATCACCCAAATCTCCTTCCTAGACCGCAACGGACGAACCCGGCAGCCGAACTATTTGATGAATGTACGCTACACCGGGTGAGCTAGCGAATGTCACTCCGTAGGCGATAGACATATTCCATGAGCACTTATTGCCGCTAGCTCTTCATTAACTATGACGACAGAGGCACACTTTTGAAAGACATCTCCATAACTCTTCGAACAAGAAACCAGAAATGCTTGGTTAGCAAGCATAAAAAAATAATATATATAGCGTCGTTCAATAATTCGAAAGTTTGTGTGACATTATTGGACTATGTCGGAACTGAGGGACGATGTCCCTGAACCGAACCAAAAATTTCTAAGTCCACCGACGCTATCAGTTGCTTATCCGGCATCGCAGCATTCTGGTCCGACGAAAGAAGCTGTAGAAGACCAAGTCAGATGACATACACAACAGCATATGTTGCTCCGAAAGGGAAAGCTCGAAATCCTCCGAATTCCTTTCGTTATCCCGTCGGACCGGATGAAACTTTCGGACGTCCGTACCCGCTTCCACGGAGCGTCCCGACCCAGCATTGTCGGATAAAATATATGCGACAGATTCAGTTGATGCTGGGATGCTGCGATAAACTGTGCTATTAAGGAAAGCACGTCCGTTCCCGAGGCCTGTGCAGTAGCGGTCTTACGATGCATTGCCGCCGGAAGCTCCGTGTACGTTGACTCCCGCACACTTCCTATGCGAACGTCCGGAGTCTGCAGGCCTCGTGTCCCCGGCTACCGGATGGTGTGACCTGGTCGCCGAAGAATCCTTGATCGGCGAAGCTGGTAATATATCGGCGGTCACGCAGCCAAGGTGCGGTCGTGTGTGCTGACGAGAAGAGGAAGCCTTAGCAGTCTCCGCGGACTGCCTATACAACGGAGCGTCCCGAGCGACGGACGTATGCTCCGCTTGCGACACATTTTGTACCACAACATCTGGGGCCAGATGTTGTTGAACGAGAGAGGGACCTCTCTCGCTTGCCGTCCGGATGGACCGGAACGAGCTATGAACCGGACTAAAAGGCTTCCTCCGTTCTCCCTCCGATCCGCCGTCACTGGGTGTGCATTAGGTTAATTTATAGTGCTCGCATCACCCCAAAATTCCTTCTAGACCGCAACGGACGAACCCGGCTGCCGAACCATTCGGTGAATGGACGCTACACCGGGCGAGCTAGCGGACGTCAAAGGCCGTCGAACCTACTAGGGTCCTCTTAGGCAATTGGCGTATTTACATGAGCACTTTTCCGCTAGCCCTTCATTAATTGTGACGACGGAGGCACACTGTTGGAAGACATCACAGATACATCACCCTAATCTTGATCGTCTGAAATAGAAATTGATAAAGTAGAGTGACCCTGCGGGGAAAGGACCGGAGTGTCCAAATCCCCAATAACATACCGTGACATACGCTTCCCATATTGTCATCTAAATCATACGATACAGAACAGGAGTTAATGCGAGTACATTGACCACATATAAAATGATAATAAAGTCAGAGGAAGACTTCCTCTTAAAACAATTGATCAATATCCTTTCAATGTGAAAAGAAAACAAGTCCTGGTACTCGCACTAACCCCTGGCAATCAAAATACATAATAATAATATGATCCATTAATATAGAAAAAATAATTGAAATCAAAATATTTTGAAAAAATATTTTTTCAGAACAGCCCAAGTTTCTGAAAAGTAACGTTGAGCCCCAATGGATCCCAAGCCTAAGTGTGGATAAAAATTTTAAAAATATTTTAAACAATTTATTCAACACTTACGAACAATAATAATGTATCTAGTTATGATTAAAATAACATCAAGATATTATTTTTTAGAAATCCCCCCCTCACACAGAGGGCTGTTGTAAATGTAAACAATGAGTGTAAAAACACTAAAATAAGACTCCAGGCACCCAGGCCCGAAATCAGTTACCAAAAATACACTATCTGATGCAAAACAGAGACTTCCAGGGAAGAAACTGCAGAACATCAGATGGTAGATGCAGAACACAACGCCTAACCACCCGTAGGTGAAGACGTAAACATGGGGAAAGAACAGAATTCATTCTGTTATTCAGCTAAAACTCCCAAGAAAATTTAGTAATAATAATTACAAAAACTATGCCAAAAGCATGGGAGAATAGCAAGGGGGAACTTAAAGGACAGGGAGAGAGGAAAACACTTAAAAAAACAGTGTAACTAAATAATCAGAATGACAACAAAATGGCTGCTGCCTCGAAAATAGGTAACTTAACATAATTTCATTAAAAAATTTTAAGTTACAGCCCTGATAATATTCTGTCACACATTTTTTTCCTCTCCTCCTTCTCTATCCTCCTTAGAATCACCATTTCACTAATATTTATGTGTCTGGCATCATTTAAACTGAGATTTATAAGCACAAAGATCAGTCAGATGTTAACTGATGAAGGGCCAAACTTAGAATGATTAATGGCGCCAATTTCGGAACGTCCTTGACACTGCGCATGCGCAGTAGGGGCGAAGTGTGGAGGGCCTTTCAGGACATGTTTTCTTTGGTTTTAGATGCAAATTTTGGGGATTGGGGGGCAAAATTTGTGTTTGGCCCTATATTTTAAGAGTTAGCACCAGCTATGTCTGGGTCATTGGTACAGTATAAAAATATAGAATTTTTGGGCGGGGCCAAAAATTTTGCCCCTCCCATAACGACGCTAAATATAGCCCATCAAACTTCTCTTGAACAAATCTGAGTCTACACCTTAAAAGGAAGCTGCATACCATATATCAAGTCTCTGCTACTGCTGGTTAATGAGAAGAAGATTTTCAAAGGTTTTGGTGCCCCTTGGGGGCATGGCACCACCCAGGAGGAAGGGCAACTTCATTTGAACAAATCTGAATTGGCATTAGGTAATAAACATTCAACCAACATTTGAATAAAATTGGGCTAGTGGTTTTCAAGGAGAAGTCGATAATGTAAACGTTAACGCCGGACGATGGACGACAGATGATGGACAGAATGTGATCAGTAAAGCTCCCACTGAGCTTCGATCAGGTGAGCTAAAAACTTATGTCTTATATGGTCCTCCATACTTTTGCCCACTGCGTATGCGCAGTGTCAAGGAAGTACCAAAATTGGCGCCAAGCCTCATTCTTCCAACCAGTGCCTGCTAAATATTATATACTCTCCCAAAAAAGAAAATGTGCATGCTAAAAAATAACACTAAACAAGAGGCCCCAGGGGGCCTGAGGGCGCTCACCTGACATGGTAGCCTAAATATCAACCCAGAGAATTGATTTCCACAAGTTGCATCTGCTCCTCCTAAGAAAAGCTGAAACCAAATATCCAAATATTCTGACCAGTGGATCTAAAAAAAGATTTTTAAAGAATATTCCTCATATTGAACTAAGTCATAATTCGGGCTCCCACAGGGAGCCCATATATGAACCCAGGGACTTGGCTTTAACAAACCTGAATCTCACACCCCTAAGGATTCTGCACACCAAATATCAAAACATTTCGACTGCTGGATCTGAAGAAGAAGATTTTTAAAGAAAATTCCTCATTTTGAACCAAGTTACAATTCGAGCTCCCACAATCAGCCCAAATATGGACCTAGGGACATGGCTTGAACAAACTTGAATCTTACCCCCCTAAGGATGCTGCATAAAAAGTATCAAAAGCATTCATCTGCTGGATCTGAAGATTTTTAAAGAAAATTCCTCATTTTGAACTAAGTTGTCATTCAGGCTCCCATAGTGAGCCCAAATATGAACCAAGGTACTTGGCTTGAACAAACTTGAATCTCAGCCCCCTAAGGTTGCTCCATGCCAAATATCAAAACATTCCAACTGCTGAATCTGAAGAAGAAGATTTTTAAAGAAAAATTCCTCATATTGACTAAGTTATAATTTGGGCTCCCACAGGGAGCCCAAATATGGACCCATGGACTTGGCTTTAACACACTTGAATCCCCCCCCCCCCCTCCCCCCCCAAGGATGCTACTCACCACATATCAAACCATTCCGACTGCTGGATCTGAAGAAGATTTTTTAAGAAAATTCCTCATTTCGAACAAAGTTACAATTCAAGCTCCCACAGTGAGCTCAAATATGGACCTAGGGACATGGCTTGAACAAACTTGAATCTCACCCCCCTAAGGATGCTGCATACCAAATATCACAAGATTCTGCCTGCTGGAACTTGAGAAGATGATTTTCAAAGAAATTTGCCTGAAATGCACTAAGTTCGAATTTGGGCTTCCATAGTGAGCCCAAATATCAATCCAGGTGGCCGATTTGAACAAACTGGAATCAGATCCACCCCACAATGTTGCATACCAAATATCAAAAGATTCTGCCTGCAGGATCTGGAGAAGATTTTTGAAGAAATTTGCCTGAAATGCACTAAGTTCGAATTCAAGCTTCTATAGTGAGCCCAAATATGAATCTAGGGAGCCGATTTGAACAAAATAGAATCAGATCCACCCCACAATGTTGCATACCAAATATCAAAAGATTCTGCCAGCTGGATCTGGAGAAGAAGATTTTTTAAGAAATTTGCCTGAAAAGCACTAAGTTCAAATTTGGGCTCCTATACTGAGCCCAAATATAAACCCAGGGAGCCCATTTGAACAAACTTGAATCAGATCCACCCCACAATGTTGCATACCCAATATCAAAAGATTCTGCCTGCTGGATCTTGAGAAGAAGATTTTCAAAGAAATTTGCCTGAAATGCACTAAGTTCAAATTTGGGCTCCTATACTGAGCCCAAATATAAACCCAAGGGGCCGATTTGAACAAACTTGAATCAGATCCACCCCACAATGTTGCATACCAAATATCAAAAGATTCTGCCTGCTGGATCTGGAGAAGAAGATTTTCAAAGAAATTTGCTTGAAATGCAGTAAGTTCCAAATTTGGGCTCCTATACTGAGCCAAAATATAAACCCAGGGGGCCGATTTGAACAAACTTGAATCAGATCCACCCCACAATGTTGCATACCAAATATCAAAAGATTCTGCCTGCTGGATCTGGAGAAGAAGATTTTTTAAGAAATTTGCCTGAAATGCACTAAGTTCGAAATCGGGCTCCTGTACCGAGCCCAAATATGAACCCAGGGGGCCGATTTGAACAAACTTGAATCAGATCCACCCTCCAATGTTGCATACCAAATATCAAAAGATTCTGCCTGCTGGATCTGGAGAAGAAGATTTTTTAATGTTTTTCCCATTGCCTACAGTGTTAAAAAGTGCTGACTCCGCTACCCTATGATAAAACCGATGGCAATTTTTTTTTACCAATTCTTTCTGTTGGTCCTAAGGAAGCTTCACACCAAATAAAAATTCTCGTTGCCGTGCAGTTTTGGAGATATGGGCGTTTTAATTTTTTTCTATTTTTAGTTCCTGCGGTTCCCATGGGGCTACGGGAAAAAAAAAATCTGCATAAATTAGGTACTTATGACCCAATAAGCCCTCACATAAAATTTGGTTCAAATCAGCCTCTCGGTTTGGAAAATAGAAATTTTGGGCGGGGCCAAAAATTTTGCCCCACAAACTTCTCTTGAACAAATCTGAGTCTACACCTCAAAAGGAAGCTGCACACCAAATATCAAGTCTCTGCTACTGCTGGTTCATGAGAAGAAGATTTTTTAAGATTTCAGCCCACTTTTTGGGTGTGGCCCTACCCACGGGCGAGGCAACTTGATTTGAACAAAATCAAATTGCGATGTCATAACAAACTATTATCTCAAATATCAATTAAATTGGTTCAGCGGTTTGGGAGGAGAAGACGCAAACACCATGTTCACGGACGACGGACGCAGGACGACGGACGGTGAGTGATCAATATAGCTCTCCTGACTGAAAGTCAGGTGAGCTAAAAAAGACATATATCATTTTCATTCATGGAAATTTTATTCAATCACAGATGAATCAATTTGTGATCAACACGAGAAATTTCATTGTGCTACGACGAATACTCTTGGTGCCATGGAGAGTCAAAGACACTAAGGGTCAAACACAAAAGTCACACACTCAATATCTGGTATGACCTCCATCTGCATCGACTACTGCTGTGCATCTACGCCTCATGGAAGCAAACAAGTTAGCATGGAAGTGTTGTGGGATGTTGTTCTGATAAGCTGTCTTTGGAGTTCCACAAGCGTTGACAGTGCATGGGGAAGCCGGCGTAGCTGACGTTTCATTTCGTCCCATACGTGCTCAATGGTTGAGATATTGGGCGAATTTGCAGGCCAGGGAAGAACATCCACTTGTTGTTGCTGCAGATACTGTTGAACAACACGAGCTGCGTGGGGTCGGGCGTTGTCCTGCTGTAGAATGATGTCGGGGCCGTGACGTTGCAGAAATGGGACAACAGGTGTAAGCACTTCATCACGATATCTGGGTGCATTGAGATTGCCATCAATAATGACCAGCTCAGTTCTGTTACAGGCAGTGATGCCACCCCACACCATGAGAGACCTTCCCCCATAACGGTTTCGCTCCACGACACATGGATCTGCGTAGCATTCGTTTCGACATCTGTACACTCTCTGGCGGCCATCTGATGATGAAAGATGGAAACGACATTCATCTGTGAATAAAACACATCGCCACCAGTGTAAGGGATGCCTGAGATGTTGTCTACACCACTGCAGTCGAGCACGACGATGACGTAACGTCAAAATCGGATGAATTGCAGGTCTTCGAGGATATAAGCTGTATTCTCTCAGCCGGTAGATTACTGTTTGAGGATGTATCCGTCTCAGGTTAGGGATGTTCCTGGCTGTCGTCGTTGCCGTTTGTTGCCAGTTCCGGAGATGGACGACACGGATATACCGATCTTGTGCAGGGGTGGTAACTCGGGGTCTCCTGCATGTCGATGGACTAGCCTGTCTACAGTGTTACGGTGGCAGTTCAAATGCTGGGCAACCTCTCTGTGTGTTCTGCCAGCTCTAATCATACCCAGGGCAAGGAGACGTTGATTCATTGTCAATCTTGGCATGCTAATGTGGAGTCGTTTTAACTGCAGCGCAAGTTTGAATGTGAACGATAGGAAGGCCTTACTTTAGTGTTTAAAAATACCCAAGGGTTCACACTGCTGCATGAATTTTCAGACTCTCCACGTGCAAAACATGCCTTTTCACAAACGTGCAGCACATCATTTAACGTTAATGCAATTTTAACGGGGAAAGCTGTTTTTGTGTTCAATATAACTTATTCATGAACATGTTAACACTCTTTACACCTATGACATTATTTTTTTGGAGTTTGATCCATTTCTGCAATGCACACTTTCTTTTTTGGGCGAGTATATAATCAGCGGGGAGGTATGAGTTCCCAACTCATGGGAGGGCCATTGGTAAGTATAAAAAATATATAAATTACTTTAAATTTTTTCATATTTTTATACTGTAACCAATGACCCAGACTTAATTGAATAGAAAAAAGGCTGGAGGGCCTAGGTCATAAAGGAAAATCCAATAGGCTCAATTGTGTATAAAGAATAATCCCCTCAAGGAGAAAAGGTGAGAAAGGATTTACATATGTCTTTCTTGTTTATTAAAAATAAGAAAGACACATCACCAATCGATAATTAAGCCGAATTACTTCTATGATCTCTATTAACATCCAGTATAACCCATTATACTAATTCCTTAAAGGAAAGCCAATAAATAAAGATAGTCCAGAGAATGAGACTCTTTATACTCATTTAAAAGTGTCTGAGGATTGTATATTAATGCTCGCATGACACGTGACATATACAAATGCTGCACACTGAGCTACACTTTAAAAATATTACATAAATGAGATAAACATTAGTTTTACACTTTAAAACCATCCTAGCACCGACTCGGAATTACTGACTCAGGAGAAGATATTCCCTTGCTTTTCACTTTTAAGCCGGTGATATAAGGGAGCACCCCCCCCCCCCCCCCCTTCCCCTTGCTCTGGTCAAATCCCCACAGAGCGAAGTGGGCAGCAGGACAGCGTCACTGCTGGGATAGAAAACCTACGTAACTATAGCTGTAATTTTCAGTGGACAACATTCTGAGCAACAGATAACGGACCTAAACACCTAAGGTCACCAGAAACAGACTCTATATTTCTAAGGTAAAAATTAGTGAAGGTAGAAGGCTGTGACAAGTAAGCAGCCTTCATAAGATCTGTAATAGCAATGCTGTTAGAATAAGCCCAAGATGTTGACAGCGCCCTAACTTCATGCGCTGAAATCTTAAGCACGGACTGCTGATTGGAAGATAAACTCTCATAAGCAGTACGAATAGCTAACTGAATCCATCTAGAAATAGAATGAACAGATATGTCCTTTCTATTGGGAATTAAATACAGAAAGAAGCGTTTATGCCCCTTTCTGATAAATTCTGATCTGCGTTTATAAATATGCATAGCTCTAACTGGACACAGCAAAGGCCTACGGCCATCATAGGACGGAAAAGCCTTGATGACAATAGGCTCAGGATACTTATTAGGAGCCTGATTCTTAGCCCAAAATCCCACATTAGTAGTTAAAGTAACAGTATTTCCAACACTACGATAATGAGAATCATCAATAGACAGAGCATGAAGCTCACTAACTCTTCTTGCGGAAGCAAAAGCTAAGAGAAAAGCTGTCTTTTTTGACAAGAATTTGAAGTCTACAGTATTAAGAGGTTCAAAAGGAGCTTCTTTAAGCTTCAGTAGAACCCAAGCTAAATTCCATTTAGGAATTAACCTAAGAGTTCTAGGTCTATTTATCGAAAAGTTCTTTACTAACTTTGATAAAGAAATATTAGATCCAATCTGTAAGCTATCATGATGAGCATATGTGTCTGATAGCATAGACCTATAACCCTTAATGATTACTGGCTGCAGTTTGATTTCGTCAAACAAGTAGACCAAAAAATTAGCAATGTCTGGAATGGAAGGATCAAAAATATCAATAGAATGATCCTTACAACAATGAGAAAAAACCTTCCACTTTGCCGCATAATTTAGCGAAGAGGAGGTCCTTCTACAGTTAGAAATTGCATCCACTGCTCGTCCTGTAAAGCATTTCCTGTGCAAGAAGGACCGCACAACAGAAATACCTGAAGGTTGAGACCTTGCGGGTTGTGATGCAGTGTGCGAGATTTCCCCTGAAAGAGAAGGTCCTCCTGTGGCGGAAGCTTCCAAGGTACATCCCATAACAGACACCTGAGCAGATTTATCCATGGTTTCTGAGAGCACAGAGATGCTACCAACAGTATCTTGCAGTGCGATTGCTTGATCTTTAGCAAGATCTGTTGAAGCAACGGAGTTGGAGGATATGCATATCCTATCATTCCGTCCCAAGAGATTGAGAGAGTGTCTACTGCGAACGCTCGAGGATCTGGACATGGCGACACATACATCTGCAACTGATTGTTGAGGTGTGTCGCAAACAAGTCTATCATTGGTTGATCCCATTGGTAGCAAATCTGATTGAACACTCGCCTGTTGAGAGTCCATTCTGACGGTAACACGACCCAGAATATGACAGCCCGACAGAAGAACATGATGTTCTAAAACAAACAGAAGAATTCTTTCCGTTAGATCGAATAATGGAATCGAATGAGTGCCTCCTTGGTTCCTGATGTACGCTACTGCTGTCAAATTGTCCGACAGTATTTGAACATGTGAATTCTGAATTATGTTCATCCAATGGCGTAGCGCAAGCCAAATTGACATCATCTCTTTGATGTTTATGTGCTTGTTTAGGAACTCCGGATCCCAAAGGTCCTGGCACTTGGAGTCTGTTGGGTTCAATGTCGCACCCCAACCTTTTTCACTCGCATCCGTCATGATCGTAAAAACCGGATCCGGAAGTTGCAGTGGAACTCCCTGAGTTAACCACTGAATATCTGCCCAAGTCTGAATCCTTAGTTTTACTTGGTCCGATAAAAGCTTAGTTTTACTTGGTCCGATAAAACGATGTTTGTTTTGAGAAGAATGAACCTTCACACTCCAAACTTGAGTGAGAAATATACGTGCACACAAGCTTCCCATCGGAATGAGATCTGCCGCCGCTCCACACAATCCCATCAGTTGCATGAATTCTCTTGCTGTTACTTTGTCTGAGTGTAGACAAAAGCGAGCATAACAACTGACTAACTTCGCTCTGGGTAACGGAAGACAAACTAGATTGTTGTGAGTCTCGAAGCTCATTCCCAAGTGAATGAACGACTTGGACGGAGCAAGATCCGACTTCTTTTCGTTTACTATGAAACCAAGACGTCGGAGCAATTGAAGCAGACTCTGAACATCGTTCTGAAGAACTGTTTTGCTGGCGTACCTCTGAAGAATGTCATCCAAGTAAGCCGAAGTTACCAAAGTCGAATGAGCCTGGAAATAAGCCATTACCGAGTTCATTATTCGAGTGAAAGCTCAGGGCACTAGATTGAGTCCAAAGCACATTGCTCGGAACTGATAAACGACTCATAGGATGGCGAAGCAAAGGTACTTTCTGAATGCCAGATGTACCATGACATGAAAGTACGCATCCTTGAGATCTATGCTTGATGCATAATTGTTCACTCGAATGCTCGCCCTCACTGATCGAATGGTCTCCACATAGAACTTTGGAGCAAGGATCAGCTGGTTTATCGAGCTCAGATCTATAACTGGACGGAACGAGCCGTCTGGCTTCGGCACCCAAAACAGGTGACTGTAAAAACCCAGGGATTCATGGATTTCCACGACCTCTATTGCATTCTTCTCCAAAAGAGATTGCACCTCTGCTAGAAGTGAATCTCTTTTTTGAAGATTTGACGGAAGCCGAGTCCAGTGCGGACTTCATGTTAGCGGAGGTTTTT
This sequence comes from Pictodentalium vernedei, assembly GCA_031216915.1. Classification (NCBI taxonomy): domain Eukaryota; kingdom Metazoa; phylum Mollusca; class Scaphopoda; order Dentaliida; family Dentaliidae; genus Pictodentalium; species Pictodentalium vernedei. Next base: position 154,065,965 of record CM062289.1, read on the forward strand.
CTTGGAAAGATAGCTTTAGGCCATCCGAGATAACCTCTTTTACCCAATGGTCGTCTGTAATTGACAACCAATTGGTCAAAAACTTTGTCAGTCTTCCGCCCACCGGACTGCAATAGAGGTCATGACCATCACCTCCTGGACCTACGAGGCTTACGGAAAGAAAAACCACGTCCTCCCCATCCTGTGCCTCGTCCTGTCGACCTAGGGGCATCTGACTGGTTGTCTCGGCCAGAACCCTGTCCCCTACCGAAGTCGCTACTCTGATGGTCTCTAGACTAAGAGCTAGGGGATTTTTTATACCCTTTATAGGAGCTTCCTTTAGACGTACTCAGACCAGAAGCTCCTGCCTTACTCTTTTCTGCTACGTCAGTTTTTTTAGAAACCGACTTAAAAAGCAGAGAATCGGAAGCTTTCTTGGTAATCTGATCATAGATAACAGAAAGCTTACCATCGAAGAGAAAATCCCCGGAAACCGGAGCGACTAGAAGAGAGTTTTTCACCTTTGAATCAGGGTTTCCGTTAGACAGCCTGTGGGTCCGTCGACCAGACAGATCCCCCCCCCCACCCCACCTGCCGCTCATACTATGATCAGTCAGAAAAGCTGGTGGTTAAAATGTCGAGTACAATGCTGTATCGTAATGACAAATACCGCGAACGGTTGTAAACAAAGCTGATTCGTGGATTTTGTGTTGTTTTGGGTTTGTATTTTTATGAAACATCCGACCAGATGTAGTATTGGGTGTCCCATAGGAATTTAGAGAATTGTAGGAGGAAAAAATACATATTTTCCACTTCAATTATTCAGCATCTTAGCGACCAGAATGCCCCCAGAGACCACCAGAGAGCACCCCCAGAGGCCACCAGAGAGCATCCCCCTCTATACGCACGTGTCTTTGGCACGTGCGGCAGATGCCTTTGGCGTCTGAGTTTCACTTTCTTTAAACTACCAGACCCACAAAAATTTCCCCTAGTGGAAACCCTGTTTGAATCAACTATAATGGATGAAGCCAGGGCCGCACCACGTCTAACCAACTCCAAATTAGCCACTGATAGGATGGAGTTGTACGTGGAGAATGCAATAGCCCTTGAAAGAACGCTTAATGAGGAGCGAACGTCCTCGAATTCTTTACCATCGAGACGTTGCGCTAACGCTCTGGTAAGGTGATCTGCGTATGATAATGCGTCTAAATTCGCCCTATTAGACAAAATCGTCATCTCCATAGTACCAGGGAGGATCGAAAAAGACGAAGGCAGAGATAAATCCAAGTCCTCAGCCTGACTATCCAAACGCAGAGGAACTCTCAGTATGCCCTGTCCTGCCGTTGCAAATCTATTATTACTATTGATGAACGGCAGATGCAGAGCAGTTTGTGATAAGAAACTGTTCTTGCCTGTCTAAGAGGCTAAATTAACAATAGTGTCATTCAGCAATTCAAACGTCATGAGACATTGCTGGACTGGACCGGATATTCAGGAACATCTTCCCTAATCCGGCCAAAGAACTCAGTATCCAATGACGCTATCAGTCTCTTATCCTCTGTCACAGCAACCTGGTCCAATGGAACAACATCAGGAAGGTTTTGACGGATAAACACGGCATCGCCACCTTATGTTGTTCCTGAAGGGAAAAATCCAGCTCCGTTATTTCCCTTTCTCCATTCAAGTGGACCAGATGAGAATCTTGGTCGTCCCTGTCTGACCTAGCATAGGAACGAACCGACCCAGCTTCATCCGACAGTTCCTGATCGGAAACTGTTGTAGGATGTTCCGTAGGTTGCTGGGATGCTGCGATGAGCAGTGATAGCAAGTCCGTGTCACGGAGGCCTGTGGATCAGCAGTCCTCTGTTGCTTAGTTGCTGGAAGCCCCTGGGACGGTGTGTCCGACATAATTCTTTTCATATTCCTTAAATTCAGATTAAATATATACAAATTATACATCAAAATGAAGGTTGGGATGTATAGAACACGAAACACATATGTAATCAATTCATAGAGTTGACAGCAGGCACCACTGTTTCCTGGAAGTCTGCTATCGTATTCGTACCAGAATAAAATAATATTTTGCAAGAACAACTTGTGGCCAAATGTGCTTCAGATATTCAATAACAAAGCTAGGCATTCAAAACACTTTCCAATACAGCGATAGGACTGCATGTTGGAAAAGGACAACACTGTTTGCATTTTTTATTGAAGATGCTTTCCATGCTCGACAGACATGTGCAAATCACTCGATACCATGAATTTCCATCGAAAAGCAAAATCGTAATTCTAAGAAATTTCAACACGTATCATGATACCTTGCATTGAATATGGGAAATGTGCAATCTCTATCTAATAACAGTACATTGTATGAAGGCGATCTTTTTCATTATTTGATTTTAGACGACGTTGCAACCAACGCTCATCTGGCTTGTGTCTGGTTAGTACATTGGAAAGTCTAGTAGTTACTTGTCACCGTGCGATGGTTCTCTATGGGTACTCCAGCTTCCCCCATTCGTAAAACTGCTTGGCACGATATGACCCTGACCTTCAAAAGTGTTGTAACCCTCAATAAACAGACAAATGATCTGCTGTAACAGTTTATTAATCTGATTGATTGCATTTTATTGCAGGAAAGTGGCAGAACCGAAAGATTTCCTCTTACACGGAATCACTATTGCAGAAGACATGTAATTGGGAATGGAGGGGTAGGGGGGGGGGGGGGAGGTTAAGAATCTCCGCAAGGAGCTCTTCTTATCTGAAAATGTTACAACAGAAATTTTCAGAATGGTGTTTTCGTGGTCCGTACAAGCCAAAATACCCCCCCCCCCCTTCCCACACGAAAAATGGTGGACATGTACGTCTGGGTGCAAATAAAGGTGGTTTGGGGGGTGTTTTGTCTGCCTCCTACCCCCTTCATATTACACTAGTGCAATTTAAAAAAAGGATTTACAAGCTCCATCATCTGTGCAACCATCATCCTTTCGTACGCGATTGAGCAAATGAAACCTTCACGACTATCGCATATGGTATTAGAATCTGGCTTATGTGACTGAGTACAGACCTTGTATAGTAGTAGAGCACTGTTTTGGTACAGTATAGGGCTAGGAGCCCACATGTATCCTCATGGCTATGGTAAGGGTCTCTTGAGAAGGTCCATGGCCACTGAGAACCGTTTTATTTACTCCAAGAAATCCGCTGGATTTTCCAAGATGTCGTCTATCGGTTAGTGGGGCCTTAACTACATTGGAAGTTATGGATCTTTCCAATACAGCTCGATCCTAGTGTAATGACCCTATGCTTTTAGCGAAGCTATTGCACAATGGCCTCTTTCCATAGCCTGTTTTACCCCATATTACACTGTAATCTCGCCCCCCCCCCCCCCCAACCCCACACACACACCTCCGTTGTCACAATGACTGGAACATTCTCAGTGTACAGCTGCCCTCTTGCACGACGCCGCTCATGTACATGGCTCTTTTGCGACGTCACTTTAGTATAATGCCTCTTTGACTCAACCGTGACTATAGAATAGCGCACCACCCAAATGGGCCCCATCATGCTTTACCCCATGTAAAACTGTACTGCTACTGTCCATTCGTTTTAATACGCGAGGGCTCGGGGCAAACCCCATGCAGTTCTACCGACTTTATACACCGGCCCAAACATCTTAGTCACCTAGTCTTCAGTCGACTTTTTGAGACTGGTGTCGAAACACGTGCCCCTTACCTTCGTTTCTTCTTGCAAATTTTATCATACGAGAAATCTTTCGGACTCTTAAATTTCCCCTGTTCTACAGCACAACCCAGTCACCTGCATAAAATTTTCATCCAGCAGGTGATTAAATTATGCAACTTGCCATTTTTGACCGGAACTCCCTCGCCCCCGAATGCACACGGCACCCTGACCTTTTTAGAAGTAAGCCGTAACTCGGGACTCCAGCTGACCCCCACATATACGCGGTCCAAGTTTCTGTGAGGAGAGGCCTTATAACCTGGAACCTAGGAGTATAGTTTGGTTCTCTAATTTCATTGAAAAATAAATTGAGACTATCTTTATAATTCTATGTCGGTGTTGAGACCAATTTGTATCAGCTACGTCTCACTCTACCATAAAATAAAACATTGTTGAAGGTTATTGCAAGGTCCAAAGCTTCCAAAAGTTTTGCAGATTGCAGTAACATAAAGTGTTGAATCTACTTTCATTTACAGGCACTCAACGTATTATCAGATGTTATCAATTTTAATAAAATGTATATTATATTATCAATACTCAGTTTGTTTAGTACAGATAATGTAATATATATTTGATTAAAAATGTCAAAATCTGATAATTCGTCGAGAGCCTGTGTACAGAATAATTTATGTTAGCTGCCGATAACGCAACCAACTTTTTCTGTGTTGTTTAATTCTTCCAACGAGAAGCGCAATCCTGAACAACAATTGATTATTCTGAATAACCTATAATGTCAAATGAACGTTTCTTTGAGAATAACATTCTGTAATTGAACTGCGCATGACACACTGGTCTGGTGAATTCTGAATATATTCGGAATGGCCCACAGAAACGTACACTTCATCTGTGTGAAGACACATCTGGGTCACCTGCAGTCTCTGAAAGCTCACTAAATAGAGACTTACAACACTAGCTGCTAATGTATAAGAAAAGACCGCTGTAACAGTACATAAGGCTACTATGGAATCCACAATAGCATTAAATGCCTTGATGCCAAGGAATACAATCCCGGGAAGGGAAAGACGTAATTATTCCTTCTAACGGCTCTATTCCAAACAAGACAGCTGTCTCAGCCTATCTATTCACTATCGAACCTTTATTCGTAAAGAATAGAGCATTGCATTTCTTATACTATTGCTAAGGCAAGGAAGGCGTCGTTAATCGGGACAAAAGCCCTCAACACTTGAGCCAAAAGATCCGGGGAGGAAAGATCTTCGTCTTTCCATCACCCAGTATGTTAAACTGTTTTTGCCTAGTAAATGCAGACTTTTGTTCAGATGGAACAGGATTCAAAGAGCTTATGAATAATAATTCATAGTCTTAAGGTGTCCTTCGGTGAAGGATGGAGAATCACAATAGCCTTCTCACCATCCAAATGTTCCATGTAAAAATATGGTCAAGAGCATCCGAACAATTGATGACTGGACCAATGCAGCACCACCGGACAGCTCACTACCGGAGCCTGTTGATGGTAGAATCAGCGACTACTGGGATGCTGCAATACGCAGAGCAATCTGCGGCAGCCGGTCAGTGAACGAGGCTAGCAGAGTAGCGATAATCCGCTTGTCACCACAAGCTGCTCATGGGACGGAGATCTGGCCCCAGTTCATCGACACATGTCCCATATAAAAATGCCTCGAACGACTAGCTATCAACCTGAACATGCGAAGTCGGATAGCTAGTCTGCAGTCAACGTGCTTCATCAATGAAGCAGGGAAAGAACAGGACCCGGCTGAAGTGTGGAAGGATTGTCCCGAACCCCAAGCGTGAATGGGCGTCCCAACTCACTAAAGTTTCTCGAATCAAAAACAGTCGACCCCCAACTGCTGACCGAAAGGAGAGGGTTCTCCAGCTCACGGTCTGCTCCAGACCTCGCAGAGCATTCTGTTTAGAAACTTGTAGGCATCTATCCCTAGCGTGCATATCCATGGAAGAAGACTCATTGAAGTTTCTCACAACACAAAACTGTCATCCCCGACTGCTAACAAGAAGGAGAACGCTCTACACTCGCGATCTGTCCTCAGATCTCGCCGAGTATCCTGCTTAGAAACTTCTAGGCTAATCCCCTTTCGTGTGCTTCCATGTAAGAAGAAGCCATAACCGCCGCTGGCTGCAATGTGGAAGGAACATTCCGATGCGTGTTCTGACTCATTATAGTTTCTCACAATGGACACAGTCGACCCCGACTGTTAATGGGACTGAGAGGGTTCTCCAATCGGCGATCTGACCCCAGATCTAGCTGAGCGTCCCATAGAGAAACTTGTGGCTTCTATGTGCACAGATGACCGGACCGACTCAGCACCATCCGACAGCTCACTACCAGAGTCTGAGGATGGGTACCCCTTGCTGGGAAGTTGTGATAAGCTGTGAAAATTGCGACAAGTCCGTTACGGAGGCTCGTGGAGCAGCAGCTTCTATTCTCTGCCACATGTTGCTCCCAGGATGGAGATCTGGCCGCCGATCTCTTCGCCGAACGTCCCGATGTATCAAGCCTCGAATTACTAGCTACCAGATGGACCGACTTCAAAGGCAAAGACTGGAGCATCTTTGCTCGGCTGCATGAACATCTGAAGTCGGGTAGCTAGTGTGCTGTCGCGTGTGCTCCCCGAAGCAGAGGAAGAAGCCATAACTGCAGCCAGCTCCAGCTGCAGTGTAGAAGGAGCGTGCCGAGCAGCCAGGGAGGACATTAGCTCTGACTCAGTGCAAGTTCTCAAAGCAATAGTCGACCCTGACTGTTACTGGGTTAGAGAAGGCTCTCCCGCTCTGATCCCGCCAAGCTTCTCAAAGAGAAACTTGCGGGCTTCTTCCCCTTTTTGTCGTCGTCGCTGGGTGAGCTTTTGTTTATTAGATACTCGCTCTACCCAAATGTACACTCTCCTCGACCGCTACAGACATACCCAGTATTACGGTTCCCGCTACCGGGTAACCGCCTGACCGCCCGAGCTAGCTGCTGGAAAAAGAGGCCTTATTCCCTTTATATTTAAGAGCACCTTTGCAGCTAGGTCCGTCTGCTCCTCAGAGCATGACGATGGCAGCACATTCTGGACGGGTGTCGGAATACCATCACCATGTTCTTGTTCCTCTGGAAAAGAAACTGAAAACTTGAATTATCTTGCGGTGACAGCTCCGGCATCGGAATTTCATTGCAAATACAAAGCGTGACACCCGCTTCCAACATTAGTGTCCTAATGAGTTGATCACAACCACACAAGTAGGACCTGAATCAGTAGGTGTGCAGTGACTATGGGCAAGACAACAAGCATGTAAAACCGATCTAGACTTCTTCACCCTACACTGAGAGCAGTAATCTTCATAAATAATTACAATCCAAACAAAGTTCACTGCACTCCTAAAATTTAACATATAATAATACAATATAAGGATACATGACAAAGACAATTAAAAATAATTTCGAAATAAATCAAAACAAATTTTTTCCGAAATTTTTTGGGGGGAAAATGCCTAAGTTCCCCAAGGGAACCACACGAGCATCTCGATAGAGCCTAAGTGTGGACAAGCACAAAAATATTAAAGCTACACTACCGGAATAATAATAAATGTATCCTACTATAATTGTGATGAAATAAAACCCTGAATATTACCTGTTAAGGGCGTTGTTAAAAGTAAACAATGTTAGGATTTAGAAAAAACGGAAACTGGACAATAGGCACACAAAAGACCCAAGTCAGTAAATAATTAACTGATACCTGATGCAAAGCTAGGTTTTCATGTGAAGAAAAAACAATGCATCCGGTAGGAGATGCAAAACAATAACGACCCAACACCCCTAGGGTGAGGACGTAACAGTGGGGATAAACAGAATAACCTTCTGTACAACATGTTAAACTCCCAAGAAATTTAATAAAAAATTTCAATAAAAAACAGCCAGAAAGCTTAGGAGTTTAACTGGAGGGTTCATGGAAGGATAGGGAAGGAACACATAACCAACAGTAGGTAAATCATTAACAAAACTAATGACGTCAAGGCCTATATCCTGAAATTGGGCAACATGAAATAATTTTCATATTATTTAAAAGTTACAGCCCTGAACGTCTCAAACCACTATTGTTCACTTCCATCATCCATTTACTGCCTTGAATCCACCATATACTTCATTGATTTGTGTCTGGCCTCCACCAAAAGAAAGCACAGATATCAGTTGAGATGTTTACTAACTTAGGGCCAAACAAAGAATGGTGTTTGCGCCAATTCTGGTCTCTTCCTGGGTACTGCGCATATGCAAGTACTAAAAGTATGGAGGGCCAGACAGGACTTTTAATTTTCATTGTTGTATGCAAATTTTACGGGCAGGGGGGGTTCAAAATTTGTGGTTGGCCCTTAACAATGTTGAGGTTGCACCAGCTAAGTATGGACCATTGGTTGTTGTATAAAAATATAAAAAACATTTATATGATAGGAAAAATAGTATGAAATAGTATACATTAAATTATATGCAATTAACAGGGTTATTTTATTAAGGAGTACTATTTATGTAGACACACTGTACATGAAAACACCTCAGAAACTTACGTCAACTTTGGCCCCTTTTTTCACTAAGTACTCTATCACCTCAGACTGACCATAATCAGCAGCAAAGTGTAATGGATATCTTCCAGATATTTCTTCATTCACATCAGCATCCTGAAAAAAGTAAAAAACTTAGCAGATGTAAAGAAGGGCTACACCAATATGCTTCCCTCACGATATGATATCACAATTCACTCTGTGATATATGTATCATGATACACATTAGCTCTCCTGGCATGTAACTAAAACTATCAAATACTTTTTTGGATTGCATACATTCATTTCTGTAGCTTCCATTTAATACAACTGTTGAACTCACACCTTACACTGTAACTTCTCCATGTGATAACCTACTGTATTCTGTAATTTAACTATTTAATTTTATTACCCATTTTCCAGTGGTCTTTTTTCCTCCGAAAATATATTCTATTAACCATTTAATCCTTTATATCTTGTTTGACAGAGCTATGTGAGCTCACACAAGATATAAAGGATTAGGCCTAAAAAGGTTAAAAGTCTGTTTCTGAGGCCTTTATGCATGGTCCTTTTGGCTGTCACATGCTCTCTTTTTATTACCAATGCAAACTTAAAAATGAAAGTGTCAATGACACTGTAGCTCAACTTGTCAAGACAAAGACATGTACATGTATAGTATGTGACACAGCAATGACAAACATCTAGGTAATGACCTGATAACAAAGGTACATATAAAGTATTGTAATGGTCTGTACATAAATACTGACCGTTGCCTGTAACAAATATATAGGTAAAGTATTGTAAAGGTGGGTGACAGTCAGATGCTGAACTAGAAAAAATCTTTGAGTCCCAGAGTGGGTCTGACTGAACCCCAAAATATTTGTTCTCATAGCACAGTGATAACAAAGGCACCCCAAAACACACTCGTTCCTGTCCCAAGGTGAAAACAAAAGTACTCAAGAAGTTTTGTGAAGATCAGTTCATAAATACGAGCTGTATAGAACTTGTGACAAAAAACTGATTGGACCTAATTTCGGTACAAAATGGCCACTGGCAGCCATCTTGAATTTTGGACCGTACCCAGAAACACTCATTCTCATCCCAAGGAGATAACAAAGGTACCCAAGAAGTTTTGTGAAGATCGGTTCATAAATACAGCCTCTACCCTGAGCTGTATTGACATGTGTGCTTACATTGTGTAAGTAGCACTGAATAAATCAAAGTTCATCTAATTTGCATAATTTCTGCACGAAAAAAAAACCCCTTACAATATGTGATGTATTCCATGTTACTAAACATTCATACAAAAATTTATTCAAATAAGAACTTTCATACAGAAGTTCTATACAAAAGACTGATTGCACTAATTTTGGTACAAAATGGCTGCTGGTGGCCATCTTGAATTTTGGACCACACCCAAAAACACTCACTCTCATCCCACGGTGATAACAAAGGTACCCAAGAAGTTTCGTAAAGATTGGTTCATAAATATGGCCTCTAGTCTGAGCTGTATAGAAGATGTGTACAAAAAACTGATTAGACCTAATTTTGGTACAAAATGGCCACTGGCAGCCATCTTGAATTTTAGACCGCACCCAGAAACACTTGTTCTCGTCCCAAGGTGATAACAAAGGTACCCAAGACATTTCGTGAAGATCAGTTCATAAATACAGACTCTAGTCTGAGCCATATTGACATGTGTACTTACTGTGTGTAAGTCGCACTGAAAAAAATCAAAGTTCATCTAATTTGCATAATTTCTGCACCAGAAAAAAACCCGTATTATATGTGATGCATCCCATGGTACTAAACATTCACACAAAAAATTATTCAAATCAGGGCTTTCATATGGAAGTTCTGTGCAAAAATCTGATTGCACCTAATTTTGTACAAAATGGCTGCCATCGGCCATCTTGAATTTCGGACCGGACCCAAAAACACTCATTCATGTCCCACAGTGATACCAAAGGTACCCAAGAAGTTTTGTAAAGATCGGTTCATAAATACGGCCTCTAGCCCGAGCCGTATTGGCATTTGCACTTACAGTGCTGAAAGTAACCCCAAAAAACATCAAAATTAGTCTAATTTGCACAATTTATGTACCAGAAAAAAACCCTTATTATATGTGATGTATCCCATGGTACTAAACATTCATACAAAAAATTATTCAAATCAGAGCTTTCATATGGAAGTTCTGTACAAAAAACAGATTTCTGCATCGTCGGTACAAAATGGCGGCTGGCAGCCATCTTGAATTTCGGACCGCACCCAAAAACACTCGTTCTCGTCCCACGGTCATAACAAAGGTACCCAAGAAGTTTCGTAAAGATCGGTTCATAAATACGGCCTCTAGCGCGAGCCATAGCAGCTTGGCACTTACAGCTCTGAAAGTAACACTAAATAAATCAAAGTCAGTCTAATTTGCATAATTTACGCACGAGAAAAAAACCCGTATTATATGTGATGTATCCCATGGTACTAAACATTTATACAAAACTTTATTCAAATCAGAACTTTCATACAGAAGTTCTGTACAAAAAACTGATTTTTGCATCATCGGTACAAAATGGCCACTGGCAGCCATCTTGAATTTCGGACCACACCTAAAAACACTCGTTCCCGTCCCAGGGTCATAACAAAGGTACACAAGAAGTTTCGTAAAGATCGGTTCATAAATACGACCTCTAGCCCGAGCCATAGCCAATTGTTGACGTACGGACAGACGGACAGACAGACAGACGGACAGGCGGACAGACGGCCAGACGGACGGACGGACGGACGACGGGCCATGACAATAGCTCAAATTTGACTTCGTCAAAGTTGAGCTAAAAATGGAAGTGTCAATGACACTGTAGCTCAACTTGTCAAGACATGTACATGTATAGTATGTGACACAGCAATGACAAACATCTAGGTAATGACCTGATAACAAATGTACATATAAAGTATTGTAACAGTCTGTACATAAATACTGGCCGTAGCCTGTAACAAATGTATAGGTAAAGTATTGTAAAGGTGGGTGACAGTCAGATGCTAAATAGAAAGGAAATCTTTGAGTCCCAGAGTGGGTCTGACTGAACCCCAAAATATTTGTTCTCATAGCACAGTGATAACAAAGGCACCCCAAAACACACTCATTCCTGTCCCAAGGTGAAAACAAAGGTACCCAAGAAGTTTCGTGAAGATCAGTTCATAAATACGAGCTGTATAGAAGTTGTGACAAAAAACTGATTGGACCTAATTTTGGTACAAAATGGCCACTGGCAGCCATCTTGAATTTTGGACCGCACTCAGAAACACATGTTCTCGTCCCAAGGTGATAACAAAGGTACCCAATAAGTTTTGTGAAGATCGGTTGATAAATACAGCCTCTAACCCGAGCCGTATTGACATGTGCACTTACAGTGTATAAGTAGCACTAAATAAATCAAAATTCATCTAATTTGCATAATTTCTGCACAAGAAAAAAACCCGTACTATATGTGATGTATTCCATTTTACTAAACATTCATACAAAAATTTATTCAAATCAGAACTTTCATACAGAAGTTCTGTACAAAAGACTGATTGCACTAATTTTGGTACACAGTGGTTGCTGGTGGCCATCTTGAATTTTGGACCACACCCAAAAACACTCGTTCTCATCCCACGGTGATAACAAAGGTACCCCAAGACGTTTCGTAAAGATCGGTTCATAAATACGGCCTCTAGCCTGAGCCGTATAGAAGTTGTGTACAAAAAGCTGATTAGACCTAATTTCGGTACGAAATGGCCACTGGCAGCCATCTTGAATTTTGGACCGCACTCAGAAACACTCGTTCTCATCCCGAGGTGATAACAGAGGTACCCAAGAAGTTTTGTGAAGATAAGTTGATAAATACAGCCTCTAGCCCGAGCCGTATTGACATGTGCACTTACTGTGTGTAAGTAGCACTGAAAAAATCAAAGTTCATCTAATTTGCATAATTTCTGCACGAGAAAAAAACCTGTATTATATGTGATGTATCCCATGGTACTAAACATTCACACAAAAAATTATTCAAGTCAGCACTTTCATATGGAAATTCTGTGCAAAAATCTGATTGCACCTAATTTTGTACAAAATGGCTGCCATCGGCCATCTTGAATTTTGGACCGCACCCAAAAACACTCGTTCTCGTCCCACAGTGATACCAAAGGTACCCAAGAAGTTTCGTAAAGATCGGTTTATAAATACGGCCTCTAGCCCGAGCCGTATTGGCATTTGCACTTACAGTGCTGAAAGTAACACTAAATACATCAAAGTTAGTCTAATTTGCATAATTTACGTACAAGAAAAAAACCTGTATTATATGTGATGTATCCCATGGTACTAAACATTCAAACAAAAAATTATTCAAATCAGCGCTTTCATGTGGAAGTTCTGTACAAAAAACAGATTTCTGCATCGTCGGTACAAAATGGCGGCTGGTGGCCAACTTGAATTTCGGATCGGACCCCAAAACACTTGTTCTCGTCCCACAGTCATAACAAAGGTACCCAAGAAGTTTCGTAAAGATCGGTTCATAAATATGGCCTCTAGCCCGAGCCATATTAAATTGTTGACGGCCAGATGGACAGACGGCCAGATGGCCAGACGGAAGCAGGACAACTGGCCATGGCATAAGCTCAAATCTGGCTTCGCCAAAGTTGAGCTAAAAATAAAAATTAAATGGTTTATGTCTGATATTTCACCCAAGTTAATAAAATTGATAAATTTGTCCATTGAGTGCAACAAGACTTCGCAATGCTTCAGCACTGCAAAGCCTTCTTGCACTCAAGGGACAAAATACACCACCACCCATGCTATTCTGTAGATTATGAGGCCTAAAACATAAAACAAACCAAGAGCATTAACTTTTGATTGCAAAGAAATAATTACAAAAACAAGAGGCCCCAGGGGGCCTGAGGGCACTCACTTGACATGGTAGCCTAAATATCAACCCAGAGAATTGATTTCAACAAGTTGCATCTGCTCCTACTAAGAAAAGCTTATACCAAATATCCAAAGATTCTGACCAGTGGATCTAAAAAAAAAAGGATTTTTAAAGAATATTCCTCATATTGAACTAAGTTATAATTCGGGTTCCCACAGGGAGCCCATATATGAACACAGGGACTTGGCTTTAACAAACATGAATCTCACCCCCCTAAGGATGCTGCATACCAAATATCAAAACATTCCGACTGCTGGATCTGAAGAAGAAGATTTTTAGAGAAAATTCCTTCATTTTGAACTAAGTTATCATTCGGGCTCCTACAGTGAGCCCAAATATGGACCTTGGGACATGGCTTGAACAAACTTGAATCTCACCCCCTAAGGATGCTGCATACCAAATATCAATACATTCTGACTGCGGGATCTGAAGAAGATTTTTAAAGAAAATTCCACATTTTGAACTGAGTTATAATTCGGGCTACCACAGTGAGCCCAAATATTAACCCAGGGACTTGGCTTGAACAAACTTGAATCTCACCCCCTAAGCATGGTGCATACCTAATATCAAAAGATTCTGGATCTTGAGAAGAAGATTTTCAAAGAAATTTGCCTGAAATGCACTAAGTTCAAATTTGGGCTCCCATACTGAGCCCAAATATAAACCCAGGGGGCCGATTTGAACAAACTTGAATCAGATCCACCCCACAATGTTGCATAACTAATATTAAAAGATTCTGCCTACTGGATCTTGAGCAGATTTTTTAAGAAATTTGCCTGAAATGCACCAAGTTCGAAATCGAGCTTCTACATATAGAGAATGTATAGTGAGCCCAAATATGAATCTAGGGAGCCGATTTGAACAAACTTGAATCATTTTTTAACCATTCTATTCTACTGGATAAAAGTAAGCTTAAAACAAAATAAGAATTTTCTGTGTAGTGTACTTTTAGAGATATGGCAGTTTTAAGGTTTTTCCTATTTTTAGCTCCTGAGGTTTCTACGGGCAATTGAGAAAAAAATTTTTTGCATCAATCAACTACTTATGACCCATTATCATCTCATATCAAATTTGGTTCAAATAGACCTCACGGTTTTGAAAATAGAAATTTTAGGCGTGGCCAAAATTTTTGCCCCTCCAATAACCAAGGCAAATAATGCCCAACAAACTTCTCTTGAACAAACTTGATTCTAAACCTCAAAAGGACTCTGCATACCACATATCACGTCTCTGCTACTGGTGGTTCATTAGAAGAAGATTTCAAAAAAATGAGGCCATTTTTTTCCCATCCCTCTGCTCAATATGAGCCGAAACCTAATTTGCATAAAAATCAAAATGCCCCTATATAACCACTGCTTACATGAAATTTAATTAAAATGTGGCCAGTGGTTTAGGAGAAAGAGACTCAAACACCACCTTCACGCAGGATGATGGACGACAGACGACAGACGGACAGACGACGGATGAAGAGTGATAAGAAAAGCTCACCCTGACTTTCAGTCAGGTGAGCTAATAATAAACTGCCCACCCACATGCAATTTTACAAAAAAAGGCCAGAGAAACAGAAGTTCTACTTTGTGGGGCCTGAATCAAATAAATATTTAGCAAAATAGCTGAAACATACCACTATTTGGTTAATTGAAATTTTTTATTTAATCACATATCTCTCATTGTCTGTTTGTTTGTTTGTTGGTGGTTAACGTCACATATTTATGCACCAAGGCTAATCGTGACACAACATGGAGATGAAGTCAAGTTCAGTCAATCGTTGATCAACATGTTGCCCATTTTAGAGGACTTACACCCCAAGCATTGGTGACTGGGTCCTATTTTACTAGTAAAGCGGAACTGGTTGACCACAGTAAACAAGTGCTGCTTACTTCCCGGGGTTCCCATGGGGACTCTCATTGTCAAAGTTGGTATAAAAAAACAGGGTTTCACTGCACTACCATTCAAAATCCATGAAGTTGTTTTGTCTGACATTATTTACATTTATCATGCGCATGTAGTGCACAATGATACATATTGAATTGTGAGCAATGCGTCACGATTCAATTGTATCACAATTAAAGAGTGCAGCCCAAATGTAAAATCGAACAGAACTTTTCAATTCAAACTGCAGTGATGAGGTGTTGACCCATATTAATAAAGTTGGCCAATGAAAATAATCTTGGGATGATTGATAGCCAACTCCATATCAGGTCTGGCATTTTCAGGAGAGCGATTTATTCGCTCGCCTTAAAAAAATTAAGGAGGGCAAAAACTAGCCCTCCTGGCCTTAGAAAACAAGAGGCCCGAGGGGGCCTGAGGGCGCTCACCTGACATGGTAGTCTAAATATCAAACCAGGGCCTTGAATAAGCTTTATACGCCCCTCCTAAGAAAAGCATATACCAACTAGATGAGGCGATTGTGCCCACACAATACACAGGATTTTCCTTCTATTTTCAGTTCCTGCACTTTTACATCCCAAAATTGAGATAAATGCATAAAAAAACAATTTTTTTCCTCAACAAAATATTTTCAGCCTAAAATTTTTTTTTCTTCTTAAAACGCATAAAAAACTAATTTCTGGATTTTGGTCCAAAATTTTCTAAGTCCTACCCGTACCCCAAATTTTCAGTGTAAAAAAAAATAATTTTTTTTTGTCTTAAAATTGACCGAAACGCATAAAAAACAAAAAAAAAATTTCCGGATTTTGGTCCAAAATTTTCCAAGTCCCGCCTGGACCCAAAATTTTCAGTGTAAAAAAAAAAATTTTTTTTTGTCTTAAAATTGACCGAAACGCATAAAAAAACAAAAAAAAATTTCTGGATTTTGATAAAACATTTTTTATGTCCCACCCGGACCTACGGAAGCCCATTAGGGTCATTTTCAGTGTAAAAGAAAAAAAATTTTTTGTCTTAAAATTTACCAAAACACATAAAAAACAAAAAACAAAAAACAAAATTTACGGATTTTGGTCCAAAATTTTCCAAGTCCCACCAGGACCTCAAATTTTCAGTGTAAAAAAAAAATTTTTTTTTTATCTTAAAATTGACCGAAACGCATAAAAAACACAAAAAAAATTTCTGGATTTTGGTCCAAAATTTTCCAAGTCCCACCCAGACCCCAAATTTTCAGTGTGAAAAAAAAAATTTTTTTTGTCTTACAATTGACCGAAACGCATAAAAAACAAAAAAACATTTCCGGATTTCGATCAAAAATTTTCTAAGTCCCACCCGGATCTACGGAAGCCCATTAATGGATTTTTGTAATTACTTTGTAGTTGTTCTTTTTTATGAAGTTTTTGTAACAAATTGAAATGGACTGTTATAAAAATTATAAAAATAAATTAAATTTATTAAATCTATCTGTCACAATTCAGGTATGTATGAAATTGTTTATTCGGCAATAATCCTAATCATTTTACAGGGGTCTTATAAAAACATCTCAATCTTTAATGAGTTATGTAACTGAACAGCAATTGAAACCCAGTTAAGAGCTTTTAATACTTTTAATTATGTTAGTATAACCACAATGGATTTTCCAATTCCAGAACAGGTAAAAAGTTTTTGTCATGGTTTCAGTCTTCAAAGGGGCGGTCTCTCAAGACAGGTCCATTATGGCATAAAAATACAAGTTGGTACCAGGTCACAGTGGTCTCTCAAGACAGGAGGTCTCTGAAGAAAGGTGGTCTCCCATAGCAGGTCCATTATAGAGTAAAACCAATCGGTGCCTGGCAGATGTGGTCTCTCAAGACAGGTGGTCTCGCAAGACAGTGGTCTCTCAAGACAGGTTTTACTGTATTGTAAAAATTATACTGTGGAAGACTTCTTATTTTCTTGAATTTACATGAGATGAACAAATGAAGGCAACAAACATCCTCCTGAACTGATGATGCGAGACAATACTGAAAAATTTCCACCAAGTACATGTAAGTTCTGGCCTTCAATCTGTAAGTACCCCTAGAATTAATTTGGCATGCACGATTATTGTCACAGGCACAAAGGTTTAAATACTGGTATGGTTCACTTCAGATGAACTATAAATTTTGAATGTGAAATGGACAAGAGATGATAGTATCGCTGAATTCGAAAATGATAAATTTTAAGTAATTTGTATATTTTTTTATACTTACCAATGGCCCAGACTAACTGGTGCTAACTCAAATTAATCCAGGGCCAAACACCAATTTTGCCCCCCAATCTCCCAAATTTGCATGCAAAACCAAAAAATTAAGTCCTAGATGGTCCTCCATACTTTTGAGATCTGCGCATGCGCAGTATCCAGGAAGGTACCAAAATTGGCGCCAACCATCATTCTTTCTACAGATGCCTGTTAAATGTTATAAACAGCGGGGAGGTATGAGTGCTCACTCATGGGAGGGCCATACCCGTCTGGGCCATTGGTAAGTATAAAAAAAATATATACAAATTACTTAAAATCTAATATTTTAATGCAAATGTCTGTGTGTGTGTCTCTCTCTCTATCTTTGTTCTGGGTGAACTCCTCTGTTTCTCGACTGACCAATCTCAAATTTTCTACACGGGGGTAATTCGTCCCTGCGAGTAACATGGGATGGGTGCCGTGCCCGTGTGGGGTGACCTTAACCTTGAAATTGATGACCTTGACCTTTTATTTTGAAAACGGCTGGGCCAATCGGGCTAAAATTTCATATGTGCGGGTATATTGACCCATCGATCATTTTGACTTTATCGGGGTGCCTGTGGGTGGTGACCTTTAACTTGAAATTGTGACCTTAACCTTTTATTTCGAAAACAGCTGGGCCGATCGGGCTAAAATTTCATATGTGCGGGTATATTGACCCATCGATAATTTTGTCTTTAGTGTGGTGACCTTGACCTTGAAATTGATGACCTTGACCTTTTATTTCGAAAACGGCTGTGCCGATGAGGCTAAAATTTCTTATGTGCGGGTATATTGACCCATCGATCATTTTGACTTTATCAGGGCACCCGTGGGTGGTGACCTTGACCTTGAAATTGTGACCTTAACCTTTTATTTCCAAAACGGTTGGGCTGCTCGGACTAAAATTTCATATGTTCGGGTATACTGACCCATCGATCATTTTGACTTTATCGGGGTGCCCGCACGGAGTGACCTTGACCTTGAAATTGGCGACCTTGACCTTCTATTTCGAAAACGGCTGATATTACCATCTTCTCCCGTGCAACGCGGGGTATTTTGACTTTATCAGGGTGCCCGTGTGGGGTGACCTTGACCTTGAAATTGGTGACCTTGACCTTTTATTTCAAAAATGGCTGGGCCGATCGGGCTAAAATTCCATATGTGCAGGTATATTGACCCATCGATCATTTTAACTTTATCAGGGTGCCTGTGCGGGTGACCTTGACCTTGAAATTGGTGACCTTGACCTATTTCGAAAACGGTTGGGCCGATCATATCCGAGGGTATATTGATATAACCATCTTCTCCCGCGCAACGCCGGTTAACACCTGCTAGTTTATCATATTTTTATACAACAACCAATGGCCCAGACTGGCTGAATCGTAAAAAGGCTGGAGCGCCTGAGACTTAAAGGAAAATCCAATCTCTCAATTACATCAGTTAGGATAGCTCCTACAGGAGAAAAGGAGAAGATACGAATTATATGTGTTTTTCTCTTTTATGAGAAAAGAGAAAGGCATAACACCAACAATGTAATTGAGTATTACATAATATATAATTCTCCATTTAATGCCAGCATAACCCGTTATGCTAATCCGGTGAAGGAAAACCAATATACAGTACAGACATTGACTTTTTTGCCTTTTCCACGACTTGTAAAATCTCGATCGTGTTGGTGCACGATTAACTTGAGGGGGGCAAAAATTGCGCAAACGCGCGTTCCGTTCGTGCGAAGGTTATGCAAAATAAAACCCTTTTTCCCTTCATGCAGAATTCCCGTAAGCAGGTGCAGAGAGCGGATTATAGACCAAGCAAATCACCCGTCACTCTCTCTCTCTCCAATGGCCGTAGTAAATGATCTGTCGTAAAACAGTTTTTTTTTAAGATGTTAAATCGGGAACATGTACAATTAAACATCGTGCCCAGAAATGAAAACACTGTTGCAAGCGTTTTTATTCGTTCATTTCAACACGTGAAAGGTGGTGTTTTGAATGGCTGAATACGGAGATTTCAACAGATAATTCCTAAGAACTATTTCCCACACACATTACAGCTTAAAAAAATATACCAATGCAATTATAAAACAAACAATCACTATTGGTCATTACAAAAGACTGTATCGACAAATATAGTGTTACTCGTGCCCCACCCCCCACCCCCAACACACACACACACTATTAAAAAATAGCCTCAACATGCACGCCCCCCCCCCACCCCCACCCCACACACTATTAAAAAATAGCCTCAACATGCACGGTATTTACATGTATCATCTAAAATAAATGACGGCAACTGGAAGACTTTTCATATTTTCGAAAGCCCCCATGAAAATCCAATTGAGCTTTTCTAATATCACAAGGCCATCCAAGAAAAATACAAAACTCCCAAATTAAACCGGTCTGTCGGCCTACAGTAGACCTACGAATTTCCAAGGCGAAGGTTAAATTCATTGATGAGTTGCATTGAATTTCCACTCCACGGGTGAATTATTTACTAATACCTCCAATCTGCATGTCAGGTAATAAAGAAATTCGATGGACAACATATAAAGGCTGCCGCGGTTTTCAGCGGGACAATAGCTAAAAACTCAACGAAATGTCTATGTTAGGCAGTTGTTTTGTGGTGAATAAACATTTGAAAAAATATGCGAAAGAGCATTTAATCTGATGAAATATGTTTTGAGGGGATAACGTACATTGAAAATATTCACCGAACAGAAAACAACGAAGAATGGTTCTAAACCTTATTTGTTTATTTGTATGCTAAAAACAGAAATGTAAATTTTCGTCGAAGCATGTGCTCAGTCAAAAATAGCAGGCATTCCCGCCCACCCAAGTTCAGACCTGTAGTTGAAATCGAGTTCTGTTTAAAATTCACCCTTCCATGAGAAGCCTTAGGGGAGTACATGCACATACCATGATTTAAATAAATGCGCCTCCTTGTCGGGAACCTTTGGAAGCAAAGAGTGCTGATCTACTGGTGTAGACTTTTATTCAGTGCAACAGGGGCTGAGGGCAAGTCTGGAACTTACACCACAGGCTTATTGGTGAGAGGAATGTGATATACGGGAATGTTGGAGTAGGCCTTATGGGGACGCCATAATTTTTTACGGGATCAGCAACAATGTGGAAGCGCCAACAGTATTTGAAAGATTGCCAGTGCTGATGTTTCCATAACTTTTACTCTTAAATGTAAATATAAGTTATGGAAACTTAATTACACTTCACAGTCGATGGCGTAGAAATTGCATGAGGGGGCTAACACCCCTCACCCTGCTTCCTCCCCCCCCCCCCCCCCCCACAAAAAAAAATTTAAAAATACCAAACTATTGTGACCTTGACCTTGATCATGCCCCAACCCAATGCCTCTTTGTCTTCTCGGAATCCCACCTTAAAAATATAAGATTTTCGGTGCGACTGTTGATTTTTCTCTCAAGCACCAGAGATACAAACATATGTGTCGGTAGAGAGGGGGGGGGGGGGGGGGAGGGGGTTATGAACCCCCTTTTACGTTTTTTTCAAGGACATATAATCCAATGAAATGCCCAAAATACCAAACTTAAAAGCACCGCAGGCCCCCTTTCCCTCGTACCCATGGTGTACCTTTTTTATCAAAGTCGAATCACTTTTGAAAAATCATGGCGACGCCTATGAGCGTGTTAGTTAAAACAAAACCAACTCATTTTCAGCAATAAATGGGAGAAGAGTTAGGCTATTGACAAGTGATTCTGCTTGAATAATAATTTCAAGGTAACAAATCCACAACAATAGGCTACTGAAAACATCAAAAGGTTTATACCTTAATTGGTAGCCGTTTGATTATGTCACTAACCCCTTGTGTTGACTGTCTCATTCAAAGATTATTGCCACTTGTTTTAATTCTTGAACAAACTACTGAAATCACACAGCATTTGATTTCACTGGAAAGCCGCCTTGCTAAATTTTTAATTTGTTTTGCATGGTTAAATCAAATTTAAGCCATTATCTGAGTGGAATTCACACTCTGTGGGTGTTTCCAAATCATTCCAACATGCATGCACAGTTTCTAAGTTTGCTCCAGGCTATTGGACACCCTCATCCATTATATAAGTTATCCATGCATAAAAGACCATGTTGCATTCAGTTTATTTGAATGGGCTGATATGCATAGGAGTGAAATTTTGAGAAATGAAAACATCTAACTTCCCATGCACGTGTTTGAAGTTTCTGAAAACCTTTTCCCTCATGAAAAACACATACGCTTCCTGGTGTGTTCTTTCAAACGATATAGTGGAATAAATAGTTGAAACACATTTTCATTGTTTTCTGTTATTTGGGTATGCTTTCCTTTAAGCATTTAACACAATAAATGCAGAATATCAAATCACCCATGCAAATGGTCGCCTTACTGGTGAGCGGATGCACCAACCACAATATTGCCTTCAGATTGCTCCACGGATAAATAATAGCCTATGATTGGTATGCCTATGATTAAAAAGCATTACAACACTGCTGGAGAACGGTCCTCCTTAAAACCGGAATCCCCCCAAAATACCCAGAATCCCCTGGAATCCCCCTTAAATTTCCCGGAATCCCCCAGTATGCACCAGAATCCCTCATTAACCTCCCGAAATCACCATAGAATCTTAATTAAATCTCTGTTATGTGAAAAGTTGCATGCAGATACAATAAATTACGATAGAATATGCGGATTCCGAAACCTTTTTGTACGTAGTTTGTAAAGTGCAAAATTATTACTTACAAAATTGCTTATCAGCTTAATTACAAACCCGTTGAACATTGCGACACAACATATTTTTCAAAGCTCTTGAGTGGGAAGACCTTGGCTCACATCTTGTTTGCACTTGAGTCATCGTTAGTAAAAGGCACAAAAGGAACACAGAAAGAAATCTCCACTGGTCAACAGTGGCATCCATACAGTCACAGTGATATGGTATAAGTTTGATGTGTCCTAGCACTAAGGAAATAATTTTTGATTTGGTGTAGCCTGAATTTCAGTCAGATGGAATGTGTTTATTTTGCATTTTACAGACAATTACTGCCAGTTTTGTCACCATTGGTAAGCCCTCCAAGAAAAGGTGGTTTTCACACGCGACTTCATGAGCTAAACATTTGTCTTTGGAATAATTGACTTGGGATGGGTCGGGAAGTGTTATGAAAACAACGAGTTTCAATCAAATACACAGTGTTTATTTTGCAGTTAGCAGACGACATTTGGATTGGTCACTATTGGTAGGCTAGAATGGTTTTCACGGCTGGCTTCTGGGGTGGAAAGAGTTATAAAAACAATAGTGCTCCTTTTGATCCCTTGTTATCATACGATAAACCTAAATGCAAAATGTCTCTTTATGTCAATTGATGGTAAAAACAACGTTAACCTCTGTTGCGACCCGACTGTTATTACCAGATAAACATGACTTCAGCATAAAAAGGAGGCGATTTTTGTCAGGATATCAAGGGTCGAAAGGGGCTTGTTCCCTATATCGTCCCTGCGCGCCTTCGGCGCGTTAAACCATTCCATTCAGGGTATCACTTGGGCAAGTTTTGCCGGAAAAGATGTACGCTAAACCTCGTTATGTAAAACCCAAACCTGCAAAGTACCCGTGTGGTGTTTGCACTCTAGGATGTGGCGTGAATTCCATAGAATATTCTGGGTGTAACCGCTGGGTTCATCGACGCTGCATCCTCATGTCGAGGGAGTTGCTTGATAAATGGTCGTCAGACAACAGACTATATTTTCATTGCAAGAAATGTTCGTTCCAAAGCGACAAACAAACATACAACTCCGGATCTGCTTTGAAAAGGTAAGTTAACATTTATCAGTACATTTGTAATGGGGAGACAGGAATCGCTATTGGTGGTGAATATGAACTCAAAGTGGTTGTGATGTTGTGGGGGGGAGGCTGTAAAACATCGTCCGTTATTTGATGTACCAAACCCCAAAATCATATTGCGGAATTTGCGTCCAAGTTTGGACTAGTTTCAATATTACTATGGTCTGTTATGAACTGTTGTGAGTTAGCAGTGTTCAAATATCTAAATACATAAAATGGACAGTGTCGCCGACACTATTGTTATGTCAGAATACGTGAAAAAAGTGTGTGCGTGGTTGTGTTCCCACATTTTACCTTTAGTTACTCGTGCGTTGGGGCGAGTTAAAACCTTCAAATCAACAAATTAAAGAGGAGTTGCGGGGGCTTTAGGTGGGATTCTGGGAAATGTATGGGGATTCCGGGAAATTTAAGGGGGAATTCCGGTGTATTTCGGGGGATTCCGGTTTTAAGAAGGACCCCTGGAGAATGCTCCTTTATATGTATTTCTCATACCCCCCGATTGATTACTTCAGAATCAACACCATTCATTTTTATTGATCACTGAAGGTTATGTGGGAATGGTGGTGGGGGGGGGGGGGGCACATAATCGGCATTCAATTCCACTGATGTAAATACTACAATAGGCGGAGTCCAAGCTATTAAATTTAAGCCTTTAATCGAGCGATAGTCGGGGGATGGGGGTGTCATAGACCTGGGCTCACACCTTTATTCAGTGGTAAATGACACCTTACATAACACAGTGTAAAATGATACATGTAGAGGAATTGCACGTACTGAGGCATTCATAAAGCAAGCCTTTTTTTAGTTTAAAAATTGCTCACAAAATCTATGGTGAAGTGACTTTTTTCCTGTGATTGTGATACAAGAACAGGGAGATACATGTAGATAGCACATGTTGGCCTACACATGTTCATTATTCCAGGGCACATTGTTGTGGAGATATCAACTGCGGTAGGGGGATGGCCGACAGATGATTTTTCATCTTAGGTCAGGAGTTGGTGTTTTTTGTTTTTTTGTTGGGTTTTTTTTGGGGGGGGGGGGGGGGGAGGGGGTGGGGGGAGGGGGGGTGGGGCGATTCGCGAACTGCTAACAAACAAATAATCGAAACGTACCAAACTAATCTATTAACAAGCCTTCCCCGTTCATGTAATGTCAATTAATAAGGGCTATCGATAAGGGTATTCTAGTTTATCATCGTTTACAAGATCGTTTGGGCCTATAAATGGGATTAGAAACAGACTAATGAACAATTTTCCAGCAGAGTTCGCGTTTTTTAATATTTACTTATGCGTTTTGATTCCTGACTATACCGTGGTTGTTACAACAACTACTTCCGATTTGGAGTTTTGTAGTTTACTTCAGTACTTCCATCGCGCAGGCTATGTGGTCTACCACGTAATTCAAAAGTCAGAGCTCATGTTATGAAGCTTTCGTCCCTCATCATACTGGATTTCGCTCGCGGACGCATTCCGACACCATCTTCTTTCTCTCTCACCGTGACAGGTTTCGAAGTCAAGAATTCATACTTACTAACACGCTCCTGACTGAATTCACAATTCACCCGCGTGTTTTGTAATTAGCTTTGTGCTGTAGCGTTTACTGCCTATTAGTTTAAACATTATTTTTTTCCAAGTTGCATTATTATACAATAATACATAGAATACATATTTGTGGATTCAACAAAAAGCTAAAAGCTTATGTTAAGCTGTTTCCACACTATAAATATATTTCACATTTTTGGCAAATGTGGTGGCATTTTACAGTCAACTTGGTAACAACACACAAACAGATTTAAAGGAGATCAAAAAGAAGAAAATGAGAAAGTGTCTGAATGAAGCAGGAGCAGGGACGTGGCGACAGGGGGTGGGGGAGTTGGGGTACCCCCACCCCAATCCTGATAAAAAATTTCTATAGTTGGAAATTTGTAGGGCAAATCATGAGTAGTTGGAAATTCCACCTATCTGGATTTTAGAGCTTCTTTCTTGATGCTGATGTCTCCTTTACCTCCCAAAATTCCAACCCAAATTCAAATCAGCAAAAATTCCATCTGGTACTATCTACAAATACAGCGTACGCAATGTTGAGCTTCAAAGGTATGTTTGATATCAATCGGTATGAGTTTTCTATAGTACGTTTACTTTTCTCAAAAGTCGAAATGCACTTCAAGAAAATCACGCCGTGTACCGTGTACAATCCTCAGTTAATTGCATCATTCACAATCGAATCGGTACGAGGATTCTATTGTATGTTTATTTATTGTAATGAAAAAAAAAACCATTGGAAAACACTTCAAGAAAATCACTTCATGTAAAATCGTTATCCTGAGTTAATTTCATTTATTTATTTATTTATTGGTGTTTAAAGTCACATACTTATGCACAATGGCTAATCGTGACCGTGACAGTTTTACGGGTGGAGGAAGCCGGAGTACCCGGAGAGAACCACCGAGCAACGACGAGCAGCTGTCAGCTCTCCAACATCGTAACTCTGAACTCTGCACCGCAGCACAGGCAGGGTTAGATTGGTTGAAGACATGCGCACCATCGACGTGCAGTACGCCTCAGTACACAGCGTCATCGTGCCCCCATGTAGGCAATCGGGGTGAAGTGTCTTGCCCAAGGACACAACGCGGTTGCCGCAGGTGGGATTCGAACCGAGGACCTCTCGGCTTGCAGCCTGCACCTCTACCAACTGAGCCACCGCGCCCCCAGTTAATTTCATTATTCACACTTCCAAGATGATAAGAGTTCTGAGCTTGAGCATTTGTTTAGCACATATTCAGTTCCCAGAATAATACCAATTAGTAACCTGATAATTCTATTATAAATATGTTGGCATTCCAGTTACCAGAATGAAATTTTATGCCCATTTTCATGGCTTCATTTTCAAATTGTTTCTCTGATGTGAATTTCCAGCTATGGGGAGGGACCTGGGATGTTTCCTCTCCCAGACCCTCCCCAGCCCGAAATTCACTACCCTACACCCATTCCCTCAAACGGAAACCTCTAGCCGCGTCCCTGAGTAGGAATAATAGGGAAAGTGATATACATTTATAGAAATAGAACAAAAGATAGCTATTGGGATGGAGAATAAAGAAGAAACTGGAGAGAGAGAGAGAGAGAGAGAGAGAGAGAGAGAGAGAGAGAGAGAGAGAGAGAGAGAGATTGCAAACGAGAAACAAAAACAACAACAAAAAAAAAAGAAGCATCAGAACTTTGTAAATTCAGTGAGTAATTCTCTTCAGATTAAATATGTCCATTTAAATGATCGGATTGCTCACACTTGGTATTCACGCCAACCTGTCTAGGGTTTGAGGCCTGAAAGTGATAGAGTATTGTCTGCTATGCAGAATTCCTGATCTTATTTGAAACGCTCTGTTTTCAGAATGTATGACTGGACAGTTTTAAATATACTTCTGTTAATGAAGTCATCATAAAACTCAGATCCATACAGGAGAATATCACTATCTATGAAGCACGCCAGGGTTCCAATAGTTTCAGTCCTTATTATGTTATACATTGGACATTCTAACAAAAAGTGGTCTGTAGTTTCACGCTCTCCACATGCACATAAAGGCAAAATAACCAGGTTTTGCATATAGAGGTGGTCGTTCAGATTACTACATTGAAGCCAGAGTCTACAATGAAAGATTTGAGCTTTTCGAGATTTAGATTTTTTATAAAAGTTGGGAGGACGTCGATTATTTCGATTGAGATATCTTTTGAAGTTCATAATTGAGTGATTTTCCCTTATTGGTTGTGGAATATCATTTCAGAGTTTTAATGTCGCTGGGAAAAATGACATTTGATGGGATGTCGTACGACAAAAGGGTACTCGAATATTTTGATTAAATCGAAGGCTATATGATTGCACTTCTGAAATGAACGGGGGAATTCGGCTGGAAATAAATTGTGGGGTTAAATTATGGTACATTTTAAAGAACTGGACAAGTTTGTGTTTTTTCCATCGAAATTCCAATTTTTCCCAACCTGTTTCAATATACAAGGATTCTTTGCTGGCACTTTTTGTTGCACCAGTAACAATTCTTGCAGCTGAAATTTGTATTTTCTCAAGTTCATCTACTTCCTTATTTGTACAATTATCCCAGACGGTGTCGGCATATTTACTGCCTACTGACATGCAACATATTATTATGTAATGATGATTAGCTGGGAATTAAGGTGCACTGAAAGCCGAGTTTCGTCGGCGTGTGTTGGCATGATTCAATCGAGAAATAATCATGTAAGAACCTCGTGAAAAAAATCACGCAACACGTCCACGCCGTGGAAAAGGCAAAAAAGTTGATGTTTGTACTGTATAAAGATAGTCTATAAAATGAGACTCTTTGCACTCATTTAAAAGTGTCTGAGGATTGTATATTAACGCTCGTTTGAAGGTAACATATACAAATGCTTCACAGTGAGCTACACATTAAAAACAGTACATAAATGAGACATAGTTATTGCTTCACACCGGGCTACACATTAAAACCATCCCAGCACCGATGCAGGACTACTGTTACCGGAGAAGATATTCCCTTGCTTTTCACTATAAAGCCAGATAATCATAAGGGAAAAAATGCCCCCCACACCCCTTCCCATTGTTCGGAGGTAAAATTCTACAAACGAAGAGGGCAGTTCTCCATTGTTTGCAAAAGAGGAAGGCTTTGCACATGATGGGTGGGAATTGGACAAAGGTCACTGTTCTTTGTAGGATACAGGTCACCAGGTTTTGTGTACCTACATAAATTGGTACCTGGTGAACTTGGATAGGTCTAAATTTTTACTTTTGGCAATTTTAATCCCAGTAAATGATTTTATATTAGGATTCTCCAAAATCTGCCCTCTTTTCCATTTGCGAGTAAGAAAGAGGATCAGGCACTTGTTTTACTTTGGTAAGATTGAAAAAAAAATGGAAATAATAAAATACCCCCTTTATTATGTATATCTTTTGGTGCAAAAATATATGCCCACCCCATTAGGGAAACAATTCCTTTATTGTCGGCTTGTCAGGGAATGTCCCTAGCTCCTGTGTGAGGGAGTACAAGCGCCCTAAGCTCCTTGTCTGGGAAATGCTGCTGCCTCCCCTGTCTGAAATATGTACCTAATAAATGTGTATTTTATTATTTTCACTACAAAATTAATTAAGCTATTAAATTAATTAAAGTACATCTTCTGTTTCTCAGGCCATTTTTGGTAAAATTGCATGTGGACAGGCATTTTTTTATTTTATTTTCTATTTTTGTAATTATTTCTTGGCCATCAAAAGTTCATGTTCTTGGCTTGTTTTGTTTTGAGCCTCATTTTAAGTCTCAATGAGGCTCATGATCTACAGAATAGCATGGGTGGTGGTGTTTTTCGTTCCTTGGGTGCAAGAACGCTTTGCAATGCAAAAGCATTGCAAAGCTTTCTTGCAGTCAAGGGACAAATTTATCAATTTTATTAACTTGGGTAAAATATCAAACATAAACCATTTCATTTTTATTTTTTCAAGTTTGCATTGGTCAGAAAAAGAGAACATGCGGCAGACAAAAGAGCCATGCAGGGGGGCCTGAGAAACAGATTTTTAACTTTTTTTTAGGCCTTATCAGGGTTTTTAATGATCTCATGAACATCAAATATACTTTTTCCAGAATATGAGTTATCACCAGGGGTGATCTAAACTCAATGCATGTTCTTGTGATTATCAAATTTTCATTAGTCTGTTGAGATCCAGGTCAGGAGTTATCCAATCAATCATTGTTATTGAATCATCATCAAATAATCAGATACCAGAGTCAGGAGGGGCGACATGGAGACTGCTGCTTTCCTGGGCTGATATGCTCAGCAGAAACAGTGCCCCCACCCCCCACCTCTTACACCCCAGTATCTTCAGTATCTTGAGAGAACTATATTTGCATTGACTTTGATTATTGCAAGTAGTGCACAATGTTATCACTGAAATTAGCCACTGGCTGCACTAAGAAATATCATGCTAAAAGGGATGGCATTCTATCACAGCTTTTACAGCGACATTGTCAAATGGCAAGGCTACCTTCAATGACATGGTATAATTCTTGGTATAATAGTTCATCAAGATGAATGTAGGGAGTGGAACCACTGGGCAAATTAATCAGATGCTCTTCCGCAATATATCTAAAGATGGTTGATATCACAGGCCATAAAATCTGAGAACGATTTTCTGGTGGTCATCTAAATGAAAAAACAGATAACCGAAAAGTTGTTCATCTGGAACTACAAACAGTTCGTCAAAACGTTGTGTCTTATGACCTTATTTGATAGCACCGTTTTAAAATGTTCCTGTGGGAAGACCCCCCCCCCCTCTTCAATGCTCAAACTCCCTTAGACAACTGACACCCCCTATGCTTGCCACAGATGCTTTCAAAATCTGTGATCTGTCATACAACAGGGCCATCGTGGATGGGTCAAAATCCATGGGGTGTCATTTTTTCAATGCATATAAATATAATTCAGAGATGATCCACTATGACACCTAGCAAAATTTCCACCAATGAAGCACCAGGGTAATCCTGGTGCTTCATTGGTGGAAATTTCGCTAGGTGTCATAGCGGATAATCTCTGAACTATATATATGGAAAAATGCCCATCCATAGATTTTGACCCGTCCACGATGGCTGTATTGTTATCGGTCCACTTTATTTTCTCCAAATGAACAGTAAATAGGTTATTTCAAAATTCAAAATTTTATTCTCCAGTCCTGGTAATTCATCCTTGTTTCCTTGGCAAAAACATTACTGTGGAAAACTGATGCTTCTACAGCAATTGCTGTGAAGCCTGTTCGATTGGGTAAAAATCATCAGGGGCAGGGCATAGTAGCAGTTGCCATGTACATGTAGTGTGTGGCGAAGTGAAAACTTTCAAGTAACTTTAACATGTGGAAGTAGTTCAAGATACATGTGTATATAATCACAATCAATGTGCAGAATCTTTCACTCAATTAGATCATGCCAATATCATGAACCGTGTGAATGCTGAGAAAAAATCTTAGAAGTGAGCATGCGACTTTTTCATTATGTATAGTATGAATGAAAATATGATGCAGCATAACCACAAGCTAAGTATCTCACTGTTTTGATGTTGATAACACCAGAATCTGACTTCAGTTTCTCGAAGGCTCTATAAGAGCATTCCAGAAACTGAGGTCAGATTCTGATGTTATCAACATGGAAAAAGCAGAATACATAGTTTCTAGTGGTTATGCTGAACTTGTACTGTAAATTGTAAGATTAGCAATACAGCATAGTGCAACACACATGGTTTCATTTCTTGTGTAACCTGGAAGTTGTGCAATTTCTGCCACCACAAGGCTTTCTGAAGAAGCCATCCTTGGTAGTATTTTTGCTGTGGATATTTTCCGTTTCCTCAGCACTGCTGATGGCTGAGGGTGAATTACCAGGGCTGATATCTGCATTGACTTCTATACAGAAAACTACAATGTTGTCATCAGGATACCCTACTTCACAAATGTACATGTATGATTGAAAGATGATTAATATTGTTCTTATTGTCTAGTACTATTTGAAAAGTTGTGCGTGAAAAGTGATTAATGTTGCTTTTACTGTTTTAAAGATGTTGGATGAAAAGATTGATATAAAATTAATAAAATATATGAACGTGTACGCGGTGTTATTGTTTGTTACTTCTTAAAAAAAGATCAGAAAAAACTTCAGTGTAAATATACCGGTAGCACATTTTACTAACAAATTTATTTTCGGCAAACTTTTCGATATTTTCTGGTGCCTAATCTTTTTTCAACAAACTTCACAAAGTGTCCAAAGTTCCAGGGAAATGTCCAAAAGTGTGGCGAAATTTCCAACTTTTAAAAAGAGTTGAAAACTTTAGCAAACTATCCAAATTTTTCTTCTGGCGAAATGTACTTTTGGTAAAAGTCCAGTCCCTGTAGATTTTCTCATTTATCATTTACCATATTTTCTTCATTTGAAAAATAAAGTCGTTTTCAAAATTCAAGAGATAAAAATTGTTGACTTTTGCAATGTGAAAAGATGCCACATTGAAAATATACTGCAACTAAAAATGTTCGTTTTTCTCATTACGCGTGTGTGTTGGGAGGGGGAGGGGGTAGTCCCGCTGTGGTCTGGCCGTTTCGTCCCCATGTTGGTGCATTTCAGTACCGGGTTGATAGTATGAATAACAGAATATGATACATCGAATCGGTGTGCCTTTATACCGCAGGTCCCCGATTTTACCGTAGGCTACCGCAGGTCCCTTGTTTTTCTGGGTATTATCTTTGTTTTAACTAACAGTTCGAGGCAACTGTCGTCTCGTTGATATTTGGGGGTATTTTACACCAAAAATCAATAATAACGGAGCGTATTTTTCTATTTACGCTATATAAACAACATAAACTTATCACACTCTTCTCGTCTAAACAACCGCAGCCCCGCTAAATTACCGCAGGTCCCTTGTTTTGCGGGGTATTATCTTTGTTTTAACTAACATTTTGAGGCAAATGTGGTCTCGATGATATTTGGGGGTACTTTACACCAAAAATGAATAATAACGGAGCGTATTTTTCTATTCACGCTATCACGCTCTTCGTGTCTAAACAACACACACGCACACAATCGGAAACATGATTCAAAATATTCCAGCGATGCAGGTTAGCCCAACTTTATGACATTACTATATCGTATTTCTCGGGGCATGGCTTTTGGTAATTCATTGCATTTATTGGGCATAAAAGGCCTGCTGTCGAGCCTGACCACAGGTCCCAAAATCGATCGTAAACTACCGCAAGTCCCTTCAAATAGATTTCTTTCGCTAAACAAGATGGCTGTTTCTTCCACAAGTCGAGGGACTGCGGTATATTAAAACTATCACAAGCTACCAGAGGGCCATATGAATTATTTCCCTGCCCACCCCCCCCCCCCCCCCCCAAAAAAAAAAAAAAAAAAAAAAAAAAAATTCTAGCAATGTACCACACCATTCTCGAAACAAGGAACCTGCCAGTGCTGTAGAACAAAAACTATCAGAAGCTGTTGCATGAAATTGGGATGTATTACCAAGACAAAAAAAAAAAATTAAACTTTTTTTTAGTGATGACCAAAACAGGTTATTATAATATATTTTTAATAATACCACAGGTCGCTTGTTTTGCTGTGACCTTCACAAAACAATGGACCTGCGGTATAATAAAACTATCACAAGCTACCACAGGTCCCTTTTAGTTTTTCCCCTCATCTTCACTCTCTCCGTCATTTACTGCAGGTTAATACTGATAAATGTTTTGTTTTGCGGGGACTCTGAGGTGAGACCGGTCTACTCTGTAGTGGTATCCTGGACCGCAGGTCACTAAATCCTTCGCATATTTATTTCTAATATACCGCAGGTCCCTCGTTTTTCTGTTACTTCCACAAATCAAGGGACCTGCGGTATATTAAAACACAAGCTACCACAGTTCCCCTTTCAATTATTTCCCTGATCCCATCTCCCACCCCTCAAAATCTAGGCAATGCGGTCGACCATTCACAAAACAAGGGGCCTGTGGTACAATAAAACTGTCAGAAACTATTGTGTTACCATGAATGATGAATGAAAGGTCTTAAAAATCTCTTGCGACCCGGTATTCTTTGGTGTCAGTAGTATTACCATGAAAAAAAATAATGTAGCTATATTTTGGAACTTTGATATCTAATCAGTGACAAGGATATCTAATCAGTGACAATGAAACAATGAAACTTTTAAGGAGATAATGTATATAACCATTTATTAATGATTTAAAGCAAATTTCTGTCAGTGATAATAAAAGCGATGTTGTTGATGTGGATAAAGGTAAACCACGCATTAAGGGTAATCTTAAAGGTGTAAAGGTGACTGTTGTCAAACCTAAACCAAATGTGTTGAGCAAGGGAAAAGGTAAGATTGTAGATATTAGTGAAATTACCAAATCTGTCAAGGGTATCCAGTGTAAAGACAACGATGCTGCAGTGTCAACATCTGACATAAATGCTCTAAATCAAGGTAGAGGTAAAGTAATAGATGTTAATAAAGGTGTGGAACCAAAATCAATTGTTATGGGCGGTGAGTTGATTGATGTCGATAAGAGTCAATTTGTCTTATAGCAGCTCTTCTCGGAATGATGTGTCATCGGACACGGATAAATTAAACAGCTCTCAACATATCACCACTTCTCTCCCAAGTCTCGTAGAGTTATCACCAATTAAGAACTTTGAATCATCTCTCCCTTCACTTGCTTCGGTCGGCCCTATGACGTCATCTCTGAAGGAAACAGCTAATATTGAAGCTGAAGGTCACAAGCCGAGTAATAATTCCAGTTTGACAGCTAACAGTCTGTTTTATTATCACATCATGCGAGTAAGTCTGTCACAGACCGGTCTCATCCCAGAGTCCCCACGAAACAAAATATTTATCAGTATTAACCTGCAGTAAATGACGGAGAGAGTGAAGATGAGGGGAAAAACTAAAAGGGACCTGCAGTAACTTTTATTTTACCGCAGGTCCGTTGTTTTGTGAAGGTAACAGCAAAACAAGCGACCTGCGGTATATTAAAAATATGTTAAGATAACCAGTTTTGATCATCAACTAAAAAACAGTTTCATTATAATTTTTTTACATGGTAATGCATCCCAATTCCAATAGCTTCTGATAGTTTTGTTCTGCCGCAGGTTCCTTGTTTCATGAATTTTTCACCCTAATAGTGAGGCTTGGAGTGGGATGACCAGGGGACTTATGTTAGATCACGATAGTTCTAACATGCCGCAGGGAAATACTTAAAAAAGGACCCGCGGTAGCTTGTGATAGTAACGTTTTTAATATACCGCAGGTCCCTCGATTTGTGGGAGTAACAACAAAACGAGGGACCTGCGGTATATTAAAAATAAATATGCGAAGGATTTAGTGACCTGTGGTAAGGATACTCCCTCGGCGCAGACTGGTCTCATCCCTGAATCCCCGCGAAACAAAACATTTATCAGTATTAACCTGCAGTAAATGACGGAGATAGTGAAGATGAGGGGAAAAACTGAAAGGGACCTGCGGGGTAGCCCTCTCTCGCCCCCCCCCCCCCCCCCCATAAAACTCTGGTACATTGCCCGAGGTTTTTTGGGGGGGGGGGGGGGGGGCAGGGAAATAATTCATATGGACCTGCGCTAGCTTGTGATAAAGTTTTAATATTGGAAGAAACAGCCATCTTGTTTTGCGAAAGAAGGGACTTGTGTTAGTTTTTGGTAGATTTTGGGACCTGTGGTCATGCGCGACAGCCTGCCTTTTATGCCCAATAAATGCAATAAATTACCAAAAAGCCGCAACCAAGAAATATGATATAGTAGTGTTAAAAAGTTGCAACGCTGAAATATTTTGAATCATGTTCCCGAGTGTGGCGGGGGCCACATGGGGTAGGATGCCATCATGGGTAATTTTTCTGACACATGGCAAGCTCTGAAAGCCTGATGAATTGCATAATGGAATGTTATGTACAATAGAAGACAGTTTTTATATTAGTTATAGTTTTATAGGTTTGCACACGTTGTTTTGGCACGAAGAGCGTGATAAGTTTATGTTGTTTATATAGCGTAAATGGAAAAATATGCTCCGTTATTATTGATTTTTGGTGTAAAATACCCCGAAATATCAACGAGACAACAGTTGCCTCGAACTATTAGTTAAAACAAAGATAATACGCCACAAAACAAGGGACCTGCGGTAATTTTGAGAGACCTGCAGTAGCCTGCGGTAAAATCGGGGACCTGCGGTATAAAGGCGCACCCCATCGAATAGTCAAACCGCGACTTACATATATTCGTGCCGGTGTGATGGTAAAAGTACATGCTGAGGCTGAGTTTACATAGTACTGATTAGCGAGGATACAACACCATGTCTGATGTGTATATTAATTTTGTTTATTATTGTCTGCCGATAGGGTGAGGGTGTGGCAATGTGATCTTGCTGGAGTGAAGCACTCGCTTCTGTCAACGAATTTTTATAAATGCCTTGAAGCAAGAGAAAAAATAAATCTTTCACCTTCTCTTCAACACAACTCTTGACAACACTCAAATCTCCGTTTTTGATTCCCCACACAAAATTTGTCATGACTTGAATAGTTTTGAAAAGAAATAAAATTGGAGTTCACTGAGAAATTGTTGTCACTTTTCCCCTGAATCTGACCAGTTGGGAGGAGTTGGCCCACACAGATCCTTTTCTGTACTACGCACTTTGATTGGGTATTTAATTGCAAGTTAACCAATTAGCTTTCTTTATACAAATTGTGAGGAAAAAAGTGCCCCTTTTTCGTTACGTTCGTTTTAAAAGGAGGTCTGTGGGTTGAGGACTCGGACTGAAACCGCGTGCTGTAATTCTGAATGGAGGACTCGGACTCCGGCTCAAGTTCATTGCTTAGTTTTTTGTTGAATAGCAAGCAATTTAGCACTAAATAGAGTTCTTAAACATCGCTAGGACGGAAATATAAAATGATCAGCCCAGTGAAGTAAATAAAACCGTTTACATGTTATACTCCCACGACCTGTGGCCAATGGTTTTGTACTTACAGGTAGTGCCCCTATTAGACCGGACCCCAGATGGGAGCGAGTCTTTTCGGCCTCGGGAACATTCGGCCTCCGTTTTCAACAAGGGAGACTAAGAGAGACGTGGTTTAATATGAGTTTAAATACCTTTATTACAACTAACAACGAAAATAAATACCGTGTAATATAAAATATACACAATATAAAATACATTTACACTTTATATATACTGGCACACCACCTCAAAAATCTAGATATAGTTATATCATTCTCTTTATATTTCTCCGATGCTTCCTCTAACTTCTTGGATACCTTTGGACAAGCAAGTAAGCGAGCAAGATTGATATTATACTCGAATGAATGAAAAGTTTCAGCGCGCCGAAGGCGCACGGGGATGATGTGGGATTTAAATCCCTTGCGACCCGAATAACCTTGCTTTATAATTTTATTTCCCTATGAATACTGAAATCGCAGTTTGTTGGTTGTTTTAGAAAAACAGAAAAAGAAACCCAAACAGTCGCTGGTTTGGGAGTAGCCCCAGCATGTTATCCATAACGGTTACAAAAAGGAAAAAAATCCACCGATATGTGTTTCTGAAAGCTGAAGCAATTAATGAAATGAAAGGTTTCAGCGCGCAGAAGGCGCACAGGGACGATGTGGGATTTAAATCCCTTGAGACCCGAACAATTTTATTTGCTTTATAACTTTATTTGCTTACGAATCCACAAGAGTTTTTTTTAAAGCTGGAAGTCATCCATTAACCTATAAGGGAGAGGGAAAAGGTTACAGGCTACATAAAAAGGTTTAAGTAATAATAATAACACTTAAATTTGGCCAGTCGCTGATTTGTCGCGGTTCTCGGACGAGAAGGCCATGGTTACCCCTGAACTCCCAACTGCCCCCCTATTCCCACGCTTCTCCTCTCCTCCCAACACTCGGAGACGAACTGCTTGATGACATCCCTTACCCCATTCTTCCCAATCTCACCGATTAGCATATTAACCCTCTCCTTTGAGTCTCCCCCTAACCACATGTCCTTCATTCTCCCATCCCACTTCCCCACTATACTCCCAGTGAATCTCATTCTTTTAGACTGATACTTTGGGCATTCTAGAAGAAAGTGTTCCAGGGTCTCCATCACGCCCAAGTTACACATCTGGCACTCCTTTTCACTGTTTTTCCCAATTTTTCCCCTCAGCTCCAGGGACCGCGACCTCAGCTTGAACAACAGTGACCCTCCAAAGGTGCCATCAAGGAACTCTTCAAAACCAGGCTTCTCTTTATCACGCAGGCCACCCAAAGATCTCTTTGATTTTACCCCCTCTCGCCAATTACGGTTACAATCCTCCATGACCCTCTCTCTGACGATCTTTTTGCCCTGGATTGCCCCAACGTCAAGGTCCGAGATCTCCAATGAGTGGTTTTCTACTAGCTCCCTCACTTGGATCATCCACACCGTCTTGATATTTGAGTTGAAAGTTCTCTGGAACATTACTTTACACCATCGGCTATCGGGGAGATTTACCAAATAATTAAGATAACCGGGTTTCAATAGGTCTATCCTGTCCTTGATCCTCATCCACCCAAGCTCACCCATGATCGCTTCTAGCGCTGCGGCATTACACGAGCCTGTTATCCATCGGCCTGCATCGCTCTGCAGGATTTCCAAGCTCTTTACGGCTGTGTTGTTTAGGGGTACAACTTCCGTACCGTATGTTATACTTGGCAGACCCACCATTTCCCAAATAGTTTTCCCCACGAAAACCTTATTGAAACTGTTTCTCCCTATAAGTTTCATTTGGTTAAGGATTCACTTCCCCTTCAGAATCAATTTGCTTGTGTGGTTTCGGTAGATGCCTCTTCCCGTGATGTTTATATTTACCCCCAAATACTCGTAATCGCTAGTCCCTCCTACACTAAGAAGTCTACTGCTACCTTCCGAAATGCAGAACTCCCCCACTCTCCACCTTCGAGTGGGGTCCACTTTGCGGCCCACGGGTATAACTTTGCTCTTGCTTTCATTAAGTTCGAGTCTCCATTTGATCCCATATTTCCCAACAATTCCCAGCATCTTCGCTAGCCCCTCTTCGCTTTCTGACACTAGCACCATATCGTCTGCAAAAAATAGCCCTGGGATCTTCAAGTCACCAGCTGCAACCCCCTTGTCGCTATGCAGGAGTTCATCTCCTAAACCTTTGATGTACAATGCAAAAAGAATTGGGGAAAGGATACACCCCGTTTTAGGCCTATCTCCATAGGCACACGTTTTGTTGTAATGTTTCCCAGGCTAAGTTCACTCTGTACATCATTATATAATGCTTTCATAATCCCAACAAACTCGCCCCCAAGTCCAGAGCCTCCAGCTTGCGCCACATACCCTCCCTCCATACTCTATCATATGCCTTTTTAACATCCAAAAAGGCCATGAACATCTTTTTCTTTTTTGCTTTCGCGGATTCTATCATTTGGGATAGCGTGAAAAGATGGTCAGTGACTCTCCTTCCCTTCCTGAAGCCATTCTGGATTTCTCCTCAAAAACCCTTCTCTTCGATCACCTTCTCTAATCTCCCACACAGGACTTTACAAAAGACTTTTCCAATGTTGCTGCTGACAGAAATCCCTCGATAGTTATCCAAGACGTCTTTTCCCCCTTTTTGTGAATAAATGTCACTTTGCTTTCCCTCCACTCCTTTGGTACCTCTTGTTTTTCTATGGCTAAATTGAATAGGGCAGTTAGGCTTTCCCAATGTTCCTCTCCCCCTTTTTTGATAAACTCGTTAGGAATTTCGTCCACCCCTCCCGCTTTTCCATTCCTTAATTTCGAGATCACCCTTCGCACCTCCTCAGTTTTGATTTCGCTGCACACGAAGTTCGATAGATTTTCCTCGACCTGGTTCGGACACTCTGGTGGGTTCCCCATGCCCCATCGCTTACCTTTTCCCAGTGCTTGACTACTTCTAATGCGATTTGATCTCGTTCTTCTGTAACTCTGCCATCTACTTTAATGCTCTGTGGGTTATTCCCTTTGTTACGTTTGTTCACCCATTTCCAAAATACGCTCGAACTCGACCCCCTTGTCGTTCTTATCGTCCTAATAAGACTGCTATTTCACACTCCCCGGTTGTCGTCTTTAATCTTGTTTACTTTATTTCGTGCTTGTTGGTATTCTTCCTTTGCTACCATGGCCTCATTGCTTTCCACCCCCTTAAGTTTTCTACTTCTCCTGTATGCAGCACATTTTGCTTTTCTAACCTTTATGGCCCTTTTCAGTTCTTCGTTCACTCTGTACCCAAGTTCCCGTGTTGGCACCCTAATCTTTCCTACACTTTCCTTCCCTACCTCCACTAGGCTCGCAACTATGGCGTCGGCCATCTTCTGGACACTGCACCCCTTGTGTACGGCTGCAAGCTTTGGTTTCAGTTTTTCTTCGAACTTCGCCCAGTCGGCATCCTTTTTGAGTTCCCAAACCTCCTTGAAGCTTCCTTTGCTTTTCTCTAGGTTTTTTGCCCTCATCGTCACTGTAATCAAGTTGTGATCACTATCCAACTCCATTTTTCCCTCATCGTCCACTTCTACCCCTATCACCTCCCTCCATAAAGTCATATCTGTGAGAATGTAATCGATTATTGATTTTCTGTCGTTTCTCTCCGAGGTCCATTTCCCCTTACATCTAGCGTCCCTGTTCAGAATCTTCAGACCGAGCTCATTTGTGAATTTCAACAGCTTCCTTCCATTCCTGTTGACTTTCTTGTCCCCACCCCCTATGCCTTCTTCCTTATCACCTATGTGTCCATTAAAGTCGCCAATCAGAATTATACCGAGCCCCCTGTTTTCTAGTTCAGTGATATTGGACCTTAGTGTTGAGTATATCGAGTCATTCCACTCGGGTTTACTTCCCCCCCACCGCACAGTACACAATCCCAAGGGCAATACTTTTGTTTCTCAGACTGATCTTTACCCATCCAATTTCTTTTGACACCTCAGCCGAGGTGATGATATCTTCCAGATCTGTGATCAGCGACGGTTTTAAATCCTCTTTAATGTACATGCCTACCCCTCCCCCTTTTTCTGCCCCTCCGTTCGCCCTACACCTATCCACACACATCCGCTTACTTGGTCTACCCGTTCCTCGTGTCTTACCCACGTCTCGCCTAAGCCCATGACATCAAACTCCTCTGCCTCGATCAATGTAGCAATTTCACTTACTTTCCGGTGGAGACCCTGGATGTTGCAATAACCCACTTTCAGGGTACCGAGGTTCATTGGCTTCCGCCTACTGGGCCCATTGTTTTCTGGCGCTAGTCCTGGTAAACTTATTCTGTCCCCCTCACTCTTGATAACCCCACCTATGTCCACTCTAGTTATACTTGCCTCTAACCTCCCACCCTGCTCCTCTCCAAAAAAGGCTCTGCTACCCGTAGAATTTTATCCCCCAATACCCGTTTCCCCACCCTGCTAAGATGCAGCCCGTCACGCCCGTACATGCTCCCATTGCCCCAAAACGTGTCCCAATGGTCGATAAAGGGTATTCCCAGATCAACACAGTAGTCCTCCAACTCTTCATTTAGGGCCAAAATCCTTGAGTTCCGTTCGTCCCCACCTCCAAGGACAGGAAGGACCCCGGATACGACTACCCATGCATTCCTACTTAGCAGTTTGCCGACTAAGCCTCTATACGACTCCACCAAACTTACTGACCTTCTCTCCCTGATATTGTTGGTCCCCACATGGACCACCACTACCGGTTCCGGTCCTGACCCTGCCACAATGCCATCTACCCGGTCCCTGAGATCCTCCCCCTTCGCCCCCGGAAAGCACAAGACTGTTCGATTGGAACTATCAGGACCACAAACTACATTGTCAATCCCACGTACAATGCTGCTCCCCGCTACAACTAATTTTCTTCTTCTGGCCCCAGTTCATCTGCACCTCCTCTCGTTTTACAAGCTCCTGGGCCCCTCTTTCTCTTGACCGCCCTCCTTACCTCGTCTGGCCTATCATCATCAACAACCATCTCACCCCCACACTTTCCCCCTCACTCTCGTCCCCAGTGGTATTTGAGTCTAAAACACTAAACCTGTTTTCTAAACACCGCTTAGCAACCTTGGCAACCTTACGCCGACTCTGGCTTCCGGACTCGACGCAGCCCTGCCCTGACGCCACCTTCCGAAATTTCCTACTAGAACCCCCTCCTCCTTTACACCCCCACATCAAGCATTCCCCCCCCCCCCACGTTTCCTGCTTCTCAGTTTCCTCCTTGAGTCCACAACGACCTTCCACCCACCTTCAACCTCACCATCGTAAGTAACCTTCAACGGGGTAACTCCATATACACCGGCCCTCCCCAATCTCCCTCTCAGCTCTGCAATCTCCCGCTCGAATCCAACACACTTCTCTAACAACTGTAAAATATCCCTGCAATTCGCACATACCCCACTACTCTCCATTGGCCGACCACCACCATACCTCATATTACACTGTCTGCACGCCTCCGTATCCTCACTCTCCCCCACCTGCACCCCTCGACTCACCTCCCCCAGACCTCCCTTAACACCCATACTTACCTCTGTCTGAACACCCGTTGTGCACTTACCACTCATGATTACAAATATTGTACAGAATCCAATGACCGAAAACGACAAAAACACCAGGGCAACAAACACACACGAAAAAAGACAACTAAGGCAAACAAACAACAAAACCGGAAAAACCTATCACCTAAACCTCCTTATTACACCCTACGGTCCTCCCAAACACACTTGCAAAACTAAATATATAAAAACTTCCCTGAAATAAAACTAATATTAAAAACAATACTTATAAACAGTTCCGAGTTGAAAATTTTCTTCTTCTCTTCCTGAGTAGTATTCACACGTATTTGAAAACACTGTCAAGATGTGTACCGTGTAATATAAAATATACACAATATAAAATACATTTACACTTTATATATACTGGCACACAACCTCAAAAATCTAGATATAGTTATATCATTCTTTTTATATTTCTCCGATGCTTCCTCTAACTTCTTGGATACCTTTGGACAAGCAAGTAAGCGAGCAAGATTGATATTATACTCGAATGAATGAAAAGTTTCAGCGCGCCGAAGGCGCACGGGGATGATGTGGGATTTAAATCCCTTGCGACCCGAATAACTTTGCTTTATAATTTTATTTCCTTATGAATACTGAAATCGCAGTTTGTTGGTTGTTTTGGAAAAACAGAAAAAGAAACCCAAACAGTCGCTGGTTTGGGAGTAGCCCCAGCATGTTATCCATAACGGTTACAAAAAGGAAAAAATCCACCGATATGTGTTTCTGAAAGCTGAAGCAATTAATGAAATGAAAGGTTTCAACGCGCAGAAGGCGCACAGGGACGATGTGGGATTTAAATCCCTTGAGACCCGAATGAATGAAAGGTTTTAGCGCGCCGAAGGCGCGCAGGGACGATGTGGGATTTACAAATCCCTTGCGACCCGGTTAGCCTTATTTTATTTCACTTGGATCTTGGATCACACAGGCCTAGCTTTCCTATTGCCTCAAATGGGGTCTGAAGGGGTATGCACGCGGTTAGAATTCCAGGCAGTTTGCATTGGAGTGATAGATTGTCAAAGACCAAACCCTCAACGCCATTAAGACTATTAGAGAGTGGGCTCTATTCGGTTCAAGCTTGGCGATGGTAGAGGTTTGAGTCCCACCATGGTGGCGAGCCAGAATATAATGTTGTGCGGTGGCAATTTTAAGGGAAAAAGAAAG
Organism: Pictodentalium vernedei; assembly: GCA_031216915.1. Lineage (NCBI taxonomy): Eukaryota > Metazoa > Mollusca > Scaphopoda > Dentaliida > Dentaliidae > Pictodentalium > Pictodentalium vernedei. The sequence goes on from CM062289.1 coordinate 154,108,374, forward strand.
AAAACCAAACAGCAACGCCGGTTTGGTAGCGGCCCCGGTATGACCATAGCGGTTACAAAAAAGGAATGGAGAAAGCTCCAACAGTTTAGTTTGAAAAAACCGGGGGTCATCCATCAAGCCTTCTGGGAGATAGGATGCCGTATTTGATTTTGAGGTATCTAGTTATCCTTCGGGAATTCCAAATGACCTCCAACACCCCCCCCACCCCCCCCCCCAAAAAAAGCCCTTAGAAGGGCTGTTTGCTGGGAAGATTGTTTCAATCCTTGCCTTGGTCTTGTTAGGTTTTCTGCACATCTTTGCTTGAGGATTGTTTCAATCCCTCATAGTTTGTCATTCAGTTTGGTCGTGTGTCTGATGAGATAGAGGAGGTAGAAAAGATAGAGAGCTGGAAATTAGAGCAATTCGGTTTTTAATTTACAACTTTTCCGTCCTTTTGGATGGGGAAGCCAGCATTGTTTCCCCGAGATTTATATCTCAGGGAGGGGAGACCCGGCAGCAGGTGGAGATTTTCCTCGCTGTTTGCAACTCCCACTGGTAACAGAGGCAAGCTTTCGTGCGTATCGTGTCACCCGCAGCCAGTTCTAAATTTAGGTCACAGAATGCCTGGCTCACCCCATCACAATGATGTAATCTTTAACCCTTTCAATAGACATGCCCCAGATTATTTAGTTTTCCTATTGAGGACGCGATGCGCATTGAGTTCTATTATTAATTCGCTGTCTTGAAGTCTATTTAGAGTTTTGTTTTGAAGATCTTTTAAGCGCATTGCTATAGTGTCTATTTTTGCTATCTCGTGAAGTTGTTTTATCGATGTCCACGTGGGCTTGCGCAGAGCCACGCGCAAGGCATGATTTTGGACCCGTTGTAGTTTTTCAATGTTGGTTTTATTCAGGTCACTTGTTATTATGGCCCCATACTCTAGTACTGGGCGTATATATGATTTGTAAAGATTGAGGAGAATTTCTTTATTGGCTCCCCAATTTTTACCTCTAATCATTTTCAGGAAATTGATGCGTTTAGTGGCTTTGACGGTGACTGAGTTTATGTGATTGTTTAGATTGAGACTGCTATCCAGGTTGAATCCCAGAAACTTTGCCTCATTACCAGCTTCAAGTTTATGATCGTAAAGCTTAAGCTCAATATTAGGGACAGGCTTTTTCCTTTGTTTTTTTATAGAATGTGATTCTTTGTGTTTTCGTGGCATTTAGCTTGATGCGCCACAGAGCGCACCAGTCTTGCAGGTCGCGGATGATATCCTGCAGGCGGTTTTGTATTATGTTTCCAAACTTACTGGCCGTCCACATTCCTTTGTCGTCTGAGAATTGAGATAGTTCAACATGGTTCTTCCCTAGTTTGTCAATGTCGTTCACATATATTATAAATAGAAGCGGGCTGAGGACCGAACCCTGTGGAGTGCCCGCTTCGAGTTTTACCTCGGCTGACACTTCGCGGTTGACCCTCACTTTGATTTTTCGATCAGATAAAAATGATGATATGATCCTTAGAATGTTGGTAGGCAGCCCCATTTTAGCTAGTTTGTATCTCATGCCATTGTGCCAGACAGAGTCAAACGCTTTTTCTACGTCGAGTAATAGCGCGGTTCCTATTTCATTTTGACTGAACGCCGTTTTCATATAATCTACCAGTCTATAAACATGCTCGATTCCCTCTCTTTGGCTCCTGTATGCCCTTTGCCACTTATTGAAAAAGCTGATTGATTCGAGATGGCTGCGGAATCTAGTCGTGAGAATCCGTTCGAAAATTTTTCCAATACACCTGAGCAGGCTGATTGGGCGGTAATTAGCTGGGTTGCTCAAATCCTTGTCGGGTTTGGGTATCATGACTCCTGTAGCTACTTTCCAACATTTTGGGAAGTATCCACTAGAGAGACAGCAGTTTAGGAGGTTAGTGAGTCTACCGAAAAAAGTGTTGGGACATTGTTTTAGGATTTTGTATGAGACCTCGTCCCCTCCTGGGGAAGAAGAAGACTTACATTTTTTAATTGTGTTAGCCACTTCTTCTTGGCTTATCGGTTCCGTGAGTTCATGGCCATCTCCGTCCTCGGGCGTTTGGCTGAAGTTGGAACCCGAACAACTTTATTTGCTTTATAACTTTATTTGTTTACGAATCCACAAGAGTTTTTTTAAAGCTGGAAGTCATCCATCAACCTATAAGGGAGAGGGAAAAGGTTACAGTCTACATAAAAAGGTTTAAGTGTTCAAAGAAATTGTAAAAACAGTATATATAATCGCCTAATCAATTGCTCTTAAATCAATCAAGCTTCAGTCGTACTGTAAAAACGCTGTATGAGTATCTCATCAGAGACCAGAACTTTGATCACTACTTCAGAAGAACTTATAAAAACAAACTTTTAAAGCTGAGTTGTGCCAAACAACACTCAAGAAGAAATATATCATTTCGGGTTTGCATGTCGGCATTGGTGCACACATATTGTCATTCTGTTATTCAATACAGTGCATTTTACACAATGGATTTTATATTTCATTATTCATTATGGATCGGTCATTTCGCCGGAAAAGACAGTTCGCCGGAACTTCAAATTTTTAAAAAAGACACTTCGCCGAATTTTTTTTTTCTCCAATAAAAAAGACAGTAGTTCACCGGAACATAAAATTTTTAAAAGAAACAATTCGCCGAAATGTTTTTTTTCTCCAATAAAAAAAGACAGTAAAAGTAGTAAATGTGATAAAACCTTTTGTGATAATTGACAAGTGAAGTCAGCTTGATAGCTGTATTTTAAATTATATGTATCGTTAGATGAGGCAAGGTGAATCAGTCTCGTTCAGACGATCCACCTTCTGTGTAGTCCAAACTTGGACCCAAAGACCGTAATATAAGTTTTGGATTTGGTACGTCCACAGGACGTACCAAACCAAAAAAATATATAACGGAGTTTCGGTCCAAGTTTGGACTACCTCCCGTGCAGCCTCTGGCAGAAATATGTGCAAGTACGGGCCTGCAATGTCATGATAAAAGGGCGGCAATCTGTCACAGCTTTTACCATGACGACGCCCAAAACCGTGGTTAACTTACATCTTATGATAAACTGTGCCCCCTCCGAAAAGATATTTATTGCCTATTCAGGTAGACCAATAGGCTATACTTCATGTATGTACTTCTATATATGCTTTTACTCTTTTGTGTTGTTTGCAATGATGTTATTTCGATATAAAAATAATAAAAATAAACTTGTGTTGTTGTTTATAATTTCCAGAAAAATCACTAAGAATTAACCATGGACACTTCGCCGAAAAAAGACTAATCGCCGGAAAATATCAGATACCTGGCCGAAAAATTTATTTCGGCGAACTGTCTGATATTTTCCAGCGAATAGTCTTTTTTCGGCGAAGTGTCCAAAGTTTCGGCGAAGTGTCCAAAAGTTCGGCGAAAAGTCCAGCTTTTTTTTCGGCGAAGTGTCCAAAGTTTCGGCGAAGTGTCCAAAAGTTTGGCGAAAAGTCCAGCTTTTTTTCGGCGAAATGTCCAAATGTTCGGCGAACTGTCCAATATTTCCTTCCGGCGAAATGTACTTTCGGCGAAAAGTTCAGTCCCCACTATTTTTTCGAATTTTTATTGAATTGTACCCCCAATTTACCTGAAAACATAAATTTTGACTTATCGAAGTCAAATTGCGATAAAAATGTTCAGCAATACATCCAGTTTGATGAGGTTGGAGAGAGTATCCATAAAAATAGGCTAAAGATAATGTGTTATCATAATTTTTGGGGTATTTGGGAAAAATAGTGCAATTTTGGCCCATTTTTCTGGTTTCATTTCAATTTTTATTTCTGGAAAAATGTTCATAAAATCAACATTTTTATGGCGTACGAACAGGTTCGAAAATAATTATTGAGGTACATACTATATTATTTGAGGTTCATCCTATATTATTTCAGGTTCATCCTATATTATTTGAGGTTCATCCTATATTATTTCAGGTTCATCCTGTATTATTTCAGATTCATCCTAAAATAATATTTATGACCCTCTCGTACGCGATCAATAATTTGTCCGACCCTGGATGGACTATAATTATTGTTTCATGTTGAACCAGGTTCGACATAAATATTTCAGGTTCATCCTATATTAATTGAGGATGAACCTAAAATAATTTTCCGACCCTGGATCGACCATAATTATTGTTTCATGTTGAACCAGGTTCGACATCAATATTTGAGGTTCACCCTATATTAATTGAGGATGAACCTGAAATAATTTGTCCGATCCTGGATGCACCATAATTATCCCTAAGCCATTATTCCATATGGGGCCCTGAATGAATGTCAAGTTCAAAACAACCGTACTGCAAAACACCTGCCACAAACATAATTACAGTATATTAAGGTACCACCAGGATTATGCCAAGGTTGACCCATCACAGCCAACTATATATCCCATTAGAATTGGTCCGACCGTAACAAGTGAGGAAATTTACCAACAATACCAATGAATCTTTACAATAAAATTATACAAATATGGATGCCATATAGAAACCGGTGATCCAGTTCCTATATGACATCCATATTTGTATTACGACATAATGACATATGATATGCGGTAACTACTTCTATTCACGAGTCGCAACACAAGTCACAGTGGAAGAAAAGTGTGTTGATGAGGGAGGGAGAGAGAGAGAGAGAGAGAGAGAGAGAGAGAGAGAGAGAGAGAGATTCTGGTTAGCCTGGTTATAAAAGCTTCTTGTTGCCATTGCTCAGTTGACTTCATGTGTAATCCAGCCGTGAGTAGAACTATGCAAATGTGGATGCCTTGGAATCGGCTCATTGAACTGGTTTAATAACATTCATGTGTGAATAGTTCCATCGAAAAAAATAAATGACAATTTAGGCCCTTCTGTTTATGTATATCTCTCTGCATTTTTGCCACCATGTGGATTACAGGTAACCAGAGTGTTAAGATTGAACTTGTAGAGTGCTGAAAGCCCTTATCCGTGTGCTATGTAAAATGCTGGAAACTCATACTTGGGCTTTACACTTCGCATAAGTCTTTACTTTTCATATGATATAAGTTGTTTTCATAATTTTTGTCAGGTACGCATTATTGGAGAATGCCTGTGGACATTTTCCAATAATGTTGACCTGAACAATATATATGCACACACACAGGGTTCAGTCTATTAGCGTACCCAAACTAGCAGTTTCTAAATAAAAAGTAAAATAAAACTGTCGCATTGCAAACGACGATGCAAGATAATTTAGCAGTCTACCAGTTAAAGTATCATTCTGACCATGTGGATACTGAAAAGTGTTGGCACATTGTCGGGGTTCAAGCAAATTAAACTCTGTCGTCATCATCTGTGTCACTATCACTGGATTCAAATTCTGCATCACTCTTTAGTAACACACTTTCTGCATCTTCTGGAAACACAGCATGTAGAACTGAGGCTGAATGTCATTGATCCAGCCATGAGCTGTGATGTCTGGAATACACCATTTAGCCGTTTTCGCTAACTTTCATTGTCTTGCGACCATGTCAGCCCTCATTGAATGTAGCAACAATGTTTTTTTACATGGTGGCAAAACAGACAAATGTACAAGTTTGTTTTCACTCTGGAACTTGTTTTCAAACATAGACCACCTTGCGAGATCAACAGATTTAACACTTTGTCCATACAAATTCTTCTATATCACTCAGTTGAGCAGTATTTAATTCCCATTCATTGTCTAAAGATGCCATGAGCTTCATGTGTTTGTTTCTTTTTTCCAATAATTTCCAACAGGATTTCCAAGCTCTTAACAGCCGCCTGGTTTAGGGGTACAAGATGTTTTGCCACCAGTTCAATGAGCCGATTCCAATGGCATCCACATTTGCATAATAATAATAACACTTTGGCCGGCCGCTGATTTGTCGCGGTTCTCGTATGAGAAGGCCTTGGTTACCCCTGCTCTACCAACTGCCTCCCTATTCCCACGCTTCTTCTCTCCTCCCAACACTCGGAGACGAACTGCTTGATGACATCCCTTGCCCCATTCTTCCCAATCTCTCCGAATAGTATATTAACCCTCTCCTTTGAGTCTCCCCCTAACCACATGTCCTTCATTCTCCCATCCTACTTCCCCATTATACTCCCCGTGAATCTTGTTCTCTTAGACTGGTATTTTGGGCATTCTAGAAAAAAGTGTTCCAGGGTCTTCACCACGCCCAAACTACACATCTGGCACTCCTTTTCACTGTTTTTCCCAATTTTCGCATCAGCTCCAGGGACCGCGACCTCAGCTTGAACAACAGTAACCCCCCCCCCCCCCTCCCCCCAAGGTGCCATCAAGGTACTCTTCAAAGCCAGTCTTCTCTTTATCACGCAGGCCTCCCAAAGATCTCTTTGATTTGACCCCCTCTCGCCAATTACGGTTACAATCCACCATGGCCCTTTCTCTGACGATCTTTTTACCCTGGTTTGCCCCAACGTCAAGGTCCGAGATCTCCAATGAGTAGTTTTCTACTAGCTCCCTCATTTGGCCCATCCACTCCGTCTTGATATTTGAGTTGAAAATACTCTGGAACATTACTTTACGCAATCGGCAATCGGGGAGATTTACCAAATAATTAAGATAACTGAGTTTCAATAGGTCTATCCGGTCCTTGATCCTCATCCGCCCAAGCTCACCCCTGATTGCTTCTAGCGCTGCGGCATTACTCGGCCCTGTTATCCATCGGCCTGCATCGTTCTGCAGGATTTCCAAGCTCTTAACAGCCGCCTGGTTTAGGGGTACAACTTCCGTACCGTATGTTATACTTGGCACACCCACCATTTCCCAAATGGTTTTCCCCACGAAAACCTTATTGAAACTGTTTCTCCCTATAAGTTTCATTTGGTTAAGGATTCGCTTCCCCTTCAGAATCAATTTATTTGTGTGGTTTCGGTAGATGCCTCTTCCTGTGATGTTTATATTTACCCCCAGGTACTCATAGTCACTAGTCTCTCCTACATTAAGAAGTCTGCTGCTACCTTCCGGAATGCAGAACTCCCCCACTCTCCACCTTCGAGTGGGGTCCACTTTGCGGCCCACAGGTATAACTTTGTTCTTGCTTTCATTAAGTTCCAGTCTCCATTTGCTCCCATATTTCCCAACAATTCCCAGCATCTTCGCTAGCCCCTCTTCGCTTTCTGACACTAACACCATATCGTCTGCAAAAAATAGCCCTGGGATCTTCAAGTCACCAACTGCAACCCCCTCGTCGCTATGCAGGAGTTCATCTCCTAAACCTTTGATGTACAATGCAAAAAGAATTGGCGAAAGGACACACCCCTGTTTTAGGCCTATCTCCATAGGCACACGTTTTGTTGTAATGTTTCCCAGGCTAAGTTCACTCTGTACATCTTTATATAATGCCTTCATTATCCCAACAAACTCGCCTCCCAAGCCAAAAAGGCCATAAACATCTTTTTCTTTTTTGCTTTCGCGGATTCTATCATTTGGGATAGCGTGAAAAGATTGTCAGTGGCTCTCCTTCCCTCCCTGAAGCCATTCTGGATTTCTCCCAAAAAACCCTTCTCTTCAATCACCTCCTCTAATCTCCCATACAGGACTTTACAAAAGACTTTTCCAATGTTGTTGCTGACAGAGATCCCTCGATAGTTATCCATAATAATAATAACACTTTGGCCAGCCGCTGATTTGTCGCGGTTCTCGGACGAGAAGGCCATGGTTACCCCTGTGCTCCCAACTGCCTCCCTATTCCCACGCTTCTCCTCTCCTCCCAACACTCGGAGACGAACTGCTTGATGATATCCCTTGTCCCATTCTTCCCAATCTCTCCGATTAGCATATTAACCCTCTCCTTTGAGTCTCCCCCTAACCACATGTCCTTCATTCTCCCATCCCACTTCCCCATTATACTCCCAGTGAATCTCATTCTTTTAGGCTGATACTTTGGGCATTCTAGAAGAAGGTGTTCCATGGTCTCCACCATGTCCAAGTTACACATCTGGCACTCCCTTTCACCCCTTTTTGTGAATAAATGTCACTTTACTTTCCCTCCACTCCTTTGGGACCTCTTGTTTTTCTATGGCTAAATTGAATAGGGCAGTTAGGCTTTCCAAGAGTTCCTTTACAGTTACCGCATAGCATTGTCATTATGTCGCCATACAAAAGTGGATGTCATATAGGAACTGGCTCACCGGTTGAATGAATGAAAAGTTTTAGCAGGGACGATGTGGGATTTACAAATCCCTTACGACCCGGTTAACCTTATTTTATTTCACCTGGATCACGCAGGCCTAGCTTTCCTATTGCCTCAAATGGAGTCGGGGGGGGGGGGGGGTGGTGGTTATGCACGCGGTTAGAATTCCCGGCAGTTTACGTTGGAGTGTTAGATTGTCAATATTTATTATTGTTCTTGTGGTTGCTGAGTGCTGCAAATGCCTGAATGATGCATTAAAATGTGAAAATGAAAATTTTTAAAAAATTACCATTTTGGGGGGTAGGGTTAAGTTTGTACACTTTGTGTGTTTATGTCTTATCTTAAGTCCAATTTTAAAGAGCTGTCATCTTTAGTATATACTTGGGCAGATTTTAAATGCCATATGGATAACCTAGTACGCAAAATGATGATTTTATGAACATTTTTCCAAAAAAAATTGAAATGAAACCGGAAAAATGGGCCAAAATTGAACTATTTTTCACAAATACCAAAAAAATATGATAACACATTATCTTTAGCCTATTTTTTATGGATACTCTACCAAACCTCATCAAACTGGATGTATTGTTGAACATTTTTATCTCAATCTGATTTTCTATAAGTCAAAATTTCTGTTTTCAGGTAAATTTGGGGGTGCAATTCCATACAAATTTGAAAAAAATATGTTTTCAACCAGTTCTGGCCCGCTACCTCAGTGTTTCTCGTCTCCTTTATACACTTGTTATGAAAATAAACATGAGAATTTCTCCCCTTTCCGGTGATACATACCTCATCTGGGGGCCGGTCTATTAGAGTACGTTAAATGTACTTAGTCATGATGAGTTAACTTGGTTAACATTCTATCGACTCCTTCCCCCCGTCTCCGAGGTTTAATGTAACCCTTTGTATGAGATTATCGGCCGAAATCGATCAGGGCTGTACTCAAAATGCTCGCTCTTTATTACCAGAAGGCAGAACCCACCAAAACCACACAGAACCCCCCCCCCCCCCCCCCCTCTAAATTACATTTGCGCAGTGTTTTACGATGAAATATGTTTATTTTATGTAATAATCCTTACTGGAAAGAGGAATAAAAGTAAAATTCTTATAGACGCCTTTGTCTAGGCGGTTCTGGGGGTTCTGGTATTTAGTATTTTTCTCCTAAATACCAGAACCACACAGAATTCCCTAGAACTCACCCTTGTACGCTGCTCTCTGGGAAAAATATTCCATTTCCAGTTTCTTTTAGCATTCAAAAGGAAACTGAAATTGAATTTATTCAAATTCATACCTGTGTCGGCATTTGCTTCGCTGATCGCAATCGGGCTATTCGTGTGATTGACCCACAAAAATCCCATTGTCAATTTATTTCCGGGATTTCTGAATTAAATCCCAAATAAAAGACAATTTTTTTTTCATCTCAGGACACACACACACACCCACACACACACACACAAGGGGCTGTTATATCTTTATTCAAATGTTTATTTATTTAAAATCTACGCTGGTTCCAGTCAGACAAGCTTGGTGTTTGGTGGTTTCGTGTGCATGTTAAGAGAAAGGAATGCTGGACGAAACGGCACATGGACGAAACGGCCCAGATTGATTTTGATCAGAATGGCCCAGATTGTGATACAGAAAGGCCCAGATTTCGAGACAGAACGGCCCACCTTTTTTCTTAACTGAACGGCCCTTATTAAAGAAACCCTCATTTATTAAAAAATATATTTCTTATGCCCCCATTATCAAGAGCAGCTCGTCAACCAGTCGACCCAGCATATTTGTTATTTGAAATTGACATTGACTTCATGGAAAGTTATTTCAATGAACCATTCTTCTTCGGAGAGATGTGCGTACTGGTACTGTAATCTAGTATTTTGTGGATATTGTCAGTGGCATAAGAAAGAAGGGATTATAAAAAGGTATTTAATTACTCTGCAATCAGGTGTACAAAAAAAATTGTCGACAATTATAATTTTTCGACTTGTGTTTTTATTACAATCATTTTAAGTCAGTTACAATTATCGAGGGTACTCGTTCTTCACTAATAATAATAATTAGAATGTCAGGTTATGTTTTTTCAGCTATAATACGGACTTTCATATTATGTTGGATAACCACAAGAAAACGTTAATGTCACTTATGACATTAACATTTTCTTGTGGTCATCCCACAACTTATTTCGACTGGTACTGTAATCTAGTGTTTTACTCTGTAATCAGGTGTACAAAACAATGGTGAACAATTATCATTTTTCCACTTGTGTTTTCATAACAATCAGTCTGAGTCAGTTACAATTATCAAAGAAGGGAATGGAGAAGGTTAATTGCTTTGTTACTGTCAGAGCTTATCGTGCTTGGAGCATCTGATTGGTGTTGGCCCACGAGCGGAAATGTCTTCGTCACGTTTCCATATATTATGGACAATGTATATAAACTTTTGAGAAAGTTTTTTTGCATCACATCGAAGTATTTCATTTCTACAATTGATTGAGTTCACTTCGATGCATCATTGGACTTCTTCGTTTGACACTGCATTCATTCACACTTCTGACTTCGGAGTGTGAACACCTTGATTGAAATGGAAAACCTGGAATTACCAGCTCGTCTGAAGAAAGCCATCTCAGCTCTGGACGTCTCTTGTCCCACCTCCTGGACTATTTAGGAAATAGGCAAGAGCGACCGTCCATCTGAAAATGGAATTTAAAGTAGAAGAAAACATCACTACACCACCCTCCTCGGGGAGAGGTAGTACCTTTGCTGAGAGGACCCCCTCTCACACTGGTCCTCACCCGAGGAGGTCAGGAGGCCCTGAAAAGAAGAAAAGGAAAAAGAGTCCATCAACCAAGCGCAGGGATTCCCGTCGATTGGAGACTTTCCTGGATAAGAAGAAAGAGGTGAGCGAGGGGGTGGAGGTTCCGGAGGCAGCCACCAGTTCCCCTCCTAATCCTAGACACACCCAATAAACTACCAGCTCCCCAGCCGACACAGTTGGATGAGGAACGTCCTGTAGAGATTGACGAGGAACTGGAAGTTGCTTTTTCGCCACCTCCCACCCCTCACTCCCCTCTTCCTTCGTTCTCGGACAACCAGGACAAGGAGGAACTGACACCAAAACAACCTTCACCAGCTTCACAGACAACTTCTAAAGAACATTCAGACCTGGCAAAAGCACTGTCAGAAACCCGGTACTTCTTGGCTGAATGGAAAGAATTCAATAAACGCAGCGAAGAAAGGGACAGACGCTCCAAAGAAATCGATAGACTAAAGAAGGAATTCATCAACAAACAAAAACAACTGACAGACACAGCTAATCACTCAACAACGCCATCCATCACTTCCACGGTGTTTCCATCAAGCCACCTCCTTCAAAGAAGTCACGACGAAAGACCAAACGCGGATAAGCTGCTTCCTACGCCTTACCTCCTTTACCACGCTCAAATCATAACTAAAACATCATACAGCTAACGAGGGTCGAAAGGGGCTTGCTCCCCAAACCGGTCCTGCGCGCCTTCGGCGCGTGAAGCCATTTAATTAATTTTGCTTTGCCCAAGTTACCTGTACTAGCCGTTACCGCTTAGTACCTCCTCGTAGTGTGAACCGGTAACGCAAAGTATTCAGTTGCGAATAATTTGCGGCTAAACCTAAGCGGGCATAACCCCTATCCCATTGTAATGATAAGTTCTTTTTGCCAAATCCAAATAACGTTTGTAAAAAAAATTATGTGAGCAGAAGAAATAAAAAAAAATTTTTTTTTTAATAAGGGCCGTTCTGTCTAAACATGTAGGCCTTCTGTCCAAAAATGTTGGCCGTTCTGTCTTGACATCTGGGTAGTTCCGTCTCAAAATCTGGGCCGTTCTGACCTAATTCAATCTGGGCCGTTTCGTCCAAAGGCCGTTTCGTCCTGTCACCAAGAGAAAGAAGGTAGGTTGTTCCAATTCCTCATAGGCTTCGTCTGCTATTACCATGCGTCTTCCAGATACATCGTCCCTGTGCGCCTTCGGTGTGCTGAAACTTTTCATTCATTCATTCAGATAAGCCATATCCCCCGGACCTCAATGCTATTATTTTATGACATCTTTCCACAAGTTCAGATCGAGCAATGATGTCGGCTCCAGTTCGATAAGCGAAATCAATCAGTAAATGCAAAATCCCGAGTTAACTCCCTTGACTAAATTTGAAATTATGCAGTTCAGCTGAAATGAAAGCGAATTTGAGAATAAATCATGTTTACTTTTCCAGAGAACGCTAAAACAGTCTGGAAAGGGAATCTTTTCTTTCCAAAACAATGCGTAAATCTAACTTGGAGGAGGTTCTAGGGGAAATTCTGAGAGGTTCTGGGAAGTTCTGGTATTTAGGAGAAAAATACTAAACACCAGACCCCCCCCCCCCCCCTGAACCTCCTAGACAAAGGTGACTTTTAGAATGAATTTACTTCTGTTCTTCTTTCCTGTAAGGATTATTACATAAATTAAACATATTTCAATATTTCATCGTAAAACTCTGCGCAAATGGGGGTGGGGGTGGGGGTGGGGGGATGTGTTCTGGAGGGTTCTAGTATTTATGAGAACCGACTCAAAGCGGTGTTTTTACAAAAATGTTCTATGCCTGCACATGGGTAATGAACACACACATTGAAAAGCACCCATCCATGAGCGAGATAAGAACAATGGTGAACAATTATCATTTTTCCACTTGTGTTTTCATTACAATCAGTCTGAGTCAATTACAATTATCAAAGAAGGGAATGGAGTAGGTTAATTGCTTTGTTACTGTCAGAGCTTATCGTGCTTGGAGCACCTGATTGGTGTTGGCCCACGAGCGGAAATGTTTCGTCACGTTTCCATATATTATGGACAATGTATATAAACTTTTGAGAAAGTTTTTTTGCATCACATCGAAGTATTTCATTTCTACAATTGATTGAGTTCACTTCGATGCATCATTGGACTTCTTCGTTTGACACTGCGTTCATTCACACTTCTGACTTCGGAGTGTGAACACCTTGATTGAAATGGAAAACCTGGAATTACCAGCTCGTCTGAAGAAAGCCATCTCAGCTCTGGACGTCTCTTGTCCCACCTCCTGGACTATTTAGGAAATAGGCAAGAGCGTCCGTCCATCTGAAAATGGAATTTAAAGTAGAAGAAAACATCACTACACCACCCTCCTCGGGGAGAGGTAGTACCTTTGATGAGAGGACCCCCTCTCACACTGGTCCTCACCCGAGGAGGTCAGGAGGCCCTGAAAAGAAGAACAGGAAAAAGAGTCCATCAACCAAGCGCAGGGATTCCCGTCGCCTGGAGGCTTTCCTGGATAAGAAGAAAGAGGTGAGCGAGGGGGTGGAGGTTCCGGAGGCAGCCACCAGTTCCCCTCCTAATCCTAGACACACCCAATAAACTACCAGCTCCCCAGCCGACACAGTTGGATGAGGAACGTCCTGTAGAGATTGACGAGGAACTGGAAGTTGCTTTTTCGCCACCTCCCACCCCTCACTCTCCTCTTCCTTCATTCTCGGACAACCAGGACAAGGAGGAACTGACACCAAAACAACCTTCACCAGCTTCACAGTCAACTTCTAAAGAACATTCAGACCTGGCAAAAGCACTGTCAGAAACCCGGTACTTCTTGGCTGAATGGAAAGAATTCAATAAACGCAGCGAAGAAAGGGACAGACGCTCCAAAGAAATCGATAGACTAAAGAAGGAATTCATCAACAAACAAAAACAACTGACAGACACAGCTAATCACTCAACAACGCCATCCATCACTTCCACGGTCTCTCCATCAAGCCACCTCCTCCAAAGAAGTCACGACGAAAGACCAAACGCGGATAAGCTGCTTCCTACGCCTTGCCTCCTTTACCACGCTCAAAACATAACTAAAACATCATACAGCTAACGAGGGTCGAAAGGGGCTTGCTCCCCAAACCGGTCCTGCGCGCCTTCGGCGCGTGAAGCCATTTAATTAATTTTGCTTTGCCCAAGTTACCTGTACTAGCCGTTACCGCTTAGTACCTCCTCGTAGTGTGAACCGGTAACGCAAAGTATTCAGTTGCGAATAATTCGCGGCTAAACCTAAGCGGGCATAACCCCTATCCCATTGTAATGATAAGTTCTTTTTGCCAAATCCAAATAACGTTTGTAAAAAAAATTATGTGAGCAGAAGAAATAAAAAATATTTTTTTTTTAATAAGGGCCGTTCTGTCTAAACATGTAGGCCTTCTGTCCAAAAATGTTGGCCGTTCTGTCTTGACATCTGGGTAGTTCCGTCTCAAAATCTGGGCCGTTCTGACCTAATTCAATCTGGGCCGTTTCGTCCAAAGGCCGTTTCGTCCTGACACCAAGAGAAAGAAGGTAGGTTGTTCCAATTCCTCATAGGCTTCGTCTGCTATTCCCATGCGTCTTCCAGATACATCGTCCCTGTGCGCCTTCGGTGTGCTGAAACTTTTCATTCATTCATTCATATAAGCCATATCCCCCAGACCTCAATGCTATTGTTTTATGACATCTTTCCACAAGTTCAGATCGAGCAATGATGTCGGCTCCAGTTCGATAAGCGAAATCAATCAGTAAATGCAAAATCCCGAGTTAACTCCCTTGACTAAATTTGAAATTATGCAGTTCAGCTGAAATGAAAGCGAATTTGAGAATAAATCATGTTTACTTTTCCAGAGAACGCTAAAACAGTCTGGAAAGGGAATCTTTTCTTTCCAAAACAATGCGTAAATCTAACTTGGAGGAGGTTCTAGGGGAAATTCTGAGAGGTTCTGGGAAGTTCTGGTATTTAGGAGAAAAATACTAAACACCAGACCCCCCCCCCCCCCCCCCCCCCCCGAACCTCCTAGACAAAGGTGACTTTTAGAATGAATTTACTTCTGTTCTCCTTTCCTGTAAGGATTATTACATAAATTAAACATATTTCAATATTTCATCGTAAAACTCTGCGCAAATGGGGGGTGGGGGTGGGGGGAGGTGTTCTGGAGGGTTCTAGTATTTATGAGAACCGACTCAAAGCGGTGTTTTTACAAAAATGTTCTATGCCTGCACATGGGTAATGAACACACACATTGAAAAGCACCCATCCATGAGCAAGATAAGAACAATGGTGAACAATTATCATTTTTCCACTTGTGTTTTCATTACAATCAGTCTGAGTCAATTACAATTATCAAAGAAGGGAATGGAGTAGGTTAATTGCTTTGTTACTGTCAGAGCTTATCGTGCTTGGAGCACCTGATTGGTGTTGGCCCACGAGCGGAAATGTTTCGTCACGTTTCCATATATTATGGACAATGTATATAAACTTTTGAGAAAGTTTTTTTGCATCACATCGAAGTATTTCATTTCTACAATTGATTGAGTTCACTTCGATGCATCATTGGACTTCTTCGTTTGACACTGCGTTCATTCACACTTCTGACTTCGGAGTGTGAACACCTTGATTGAAATGGAAAACCTGGAATTACCAGCTCGTCTGAAGAAAGCCATCTCAGCTCTGGACGTCTCTTGTCCCACCTCCTGGACTATTTAGGAAATAGGCAAGAGCGTCCGTCCATCTGAAAATGGAATTTAAAGTAGAAGAAAACATCACTACACCACCCTCCTCGGGGAGAGGTAGTACCTTTGATGAGAGGACCCCCTCTCACACTGGTCCTCACCCGAGGAGGTCAGGAGGCCCTGAAAAGAAGAAAAGGAAAAAGAGTCCATCAACCAAGCGCAGGGATTCCCGTCGCCTGGAGGCTTTCCTGGATAAGAAGAAAGAGGTGAGCGAGGGGGTGGAGGTTCCGGAGGCAGCCACCAGTTCCCCTCCTAATCCTAGACACACCCAATAAACTACCAGCTCCCCAGCCGACACAGTTGGATGAGGAACGTCCTGTAGAGATTGACGAGGAACTGGAAGTTGCTTTTTCGCCACCTCCCACCCCTCACTCCCCTCTTCCTTCGTTCTCGGACAACCAGGACAAGGAGGAACTGACACCAAAACAACCTTCACCAGCTTCACAGACAACTTCTAAAGAACATTCAGACCTGGCAAAAGCACTGTCAGAAACCCGGTACTTCTTGGCTGAATGGAAAGAATTCAATAAACGCAGCGAAGAAAGGGACAGACGCTCCAAAGAAATCGATAGACTAAAGAAGGAATTCATCAACAAACAAAAACAACTGACAGACACAGCTAATCACTCAACAACGCCATCCATCACTTCCACGGTCTCTCCATCAAGCCACCTCCTCCAAAGAAGTCACGACGAAAGACCAAACGCGGATAAGCTGCTTCCTACGCCTTGCCTCCTTTACCACGCTCAAAATATAACTAAAACATCATACAGCTAACGAGGGTCGAAAGGGGCTTGCTCCCCAAACCGGTCCTGCGCGCCTTCGGCGCGTGAAGCCATTTAGTTAATTTTGCTTTGCCCAAGTTACCTTACTAGCCGTTACCGCTTAGTACCTCCTCGTAGTGTGAACCGGTAACGCAAAGTATTCAGTTGCGAATAATTTGCGGCTAAACCTAAGCGGGCATAACCCCTATCCCATTGTAATGATAAGTTCTTTTTGCCAAATCCAAATAACGTTTGTAAAAAAAATTATGTGAGCAGAAGAAATAAAAAATAATTTTTTTTTAATAAGGGCCGTTCTGTCTAAACATGTAGGCCTTCTGTCCAAAAATGTTGGCCGTTCTGTCTTGACATCTGGGTAGTTCCGTCTCAAAATCTGGGCCGTTCTGACCTAATTCAATCTGGGCCGTTTCGTCCAAAGTCCGTTTCGTCCTGTCACCAAGAGAAAGAAGGTAGGTTGTTCCAATTCCTCATAGGCTCCGTCTGCTATTCCCATGCGTCTTTCAGATACATCGTCCCTGTGCGCCTTCGGTGTGCTGAAACTTTTCATTCATTCATTCAGATAAGCCATATCCCCCGGACCTCAATGCTATTATTTTATGACATCTTTCCACAAGTTCAGATCGAGCAATGATGTCGGCTCCAGTTCGATAAGCGAAATCAATCAGTAAATGCAAAATCCCGAGTTAACTCCCTTGACTAAATTTGAAATTATGCAGTTCAGCTGAAATGAAAGCGAATTTGAGAATAAATCATGTTTACTTTTCCAGAGAACGCTAAAACAGTCTGGAAAGGGAATCTTTTCTTTCCAAAACAATGCGTAAATCTAACTTGGAGGAGGTTCTAGGGGAAATTCTGAGAGGTTCTGGGAAGTTCTGGTATTTAGGAGAAAAATACTAAACACCAGACCAGCCCCCCCCCCCCCCCGAACCTCCTAGACAAAGGTGACTTTTAGAATGAATTTACTTCTGTTCTCCTTTCCTGTAAGGATTATTACATAAATTAAACATATTTCAATATTTCATCGTAAAACTCTGCGCAAATGGGGGGTGGGGGTAGGGGAGGTGTTCTGGAGGGTTCTAGTATTTATGAGAACCGACTCAAAGCGGTGTTTTTACAAAAATGTTCTATGCCTGCACATGGGTAATGAACACACACATTGAAAAGCACTCATCCATGAGCGAGATAAGCTTTGTTTTTGAATTTTTTGAAGCAAAACAACCCCCCCCCCCAAAAAAAAACAAAAAAAACACAACAACAACAACAACAACAACAACAACAACAAAACATAAAAACATAAAAACAAACAAGTGACTTAGTCTGGGTTCAAAATGTGTCGTCGTAAGGGTGTATATTGGAAGAGGTTAAGAAAAAAACCCTGTCTTTTTGTGTGTTGTATACTTAGAAAATGAAACTGATTTTTAAGGAAAACGTATCCAGGAAGGAGCTTATATGCCACGGTTAAGTGATGGGGCAATACCTCGACGACCCCAAAATGTTACTGTTAGCAGGGGTATCGCTAAGAGGGTCTAGGTGGTGCCCCCCTCCCTCTCAATTTTCCAGTCGGGAAATGTTCGTTTGGATTGGAGTATAAGATATAAATGTGCTCTTGTCAGTAATACAATACAAACAGTCGGTCAACAAATTTGGGGTCTGTACTGTACACGCTCTTCGGGTGGTTGGGAGGGGTGGCAAACATAATCAATTTGGAGTACTGGTACCTTATTGCTGGGTGGTGTCACGACTTAACATTCAAATGAGAAAATAAATTGATAAGCAGACCAAGATTTAAAAAAAAAAATGTTGGAACTTTCATCATGAACCCCCCCCCCCCCAAAAAAAAAAATGTATAATAATAAGACAACTGCCTCCCTATTCCCACGCTTCTTCGCTCCTCCCAACACTCAGAGACGAACTGCTTGATGAAATCCCTTGCCCCATTCTTCCCAATCTCTCCGATTAGCATCTTAACCCTCTCCATTGAATCACTCGTCAACCACATGTCCTTTATTCTCCCATCACCAACCACATGTCCTTCATTCTCCGACCCCACTTCCCCATTATATTCCCAGTGAATATTATTCTTTTAGACTGGTATTCTGGGCAATCTAGAAGAAAATGTTCCAGGGTCTCCACCATGCCTAAATTACCCATCTGACACTCCATTTCGTTGTTTTCCCCCTCATCTCCAGGGACCGCGACCTCAGCTCGAACAACAGTGACCCAAAAAGGTGCCATCACAGTACTTTTCAAAACCAGGCTTCTCTTTCTCACGCAGGCCACCCAAAGACTTCTTTGATTTGACACCCCTCTCGCCAATTAAGGTTACCATCCTCCATGACCCTTTCTCTGACCATTGTTTTACTCCGGGTTGCCCCTACGTCTAGGTCCGAGATCTCCAATGAGTAGTTCTCTATTAGCTCATACACTTGGACCGTCCACCCTGTCTTGATATTTGAGATGAAAATACTCTGGAACATTACTTTACACCATCGGCTGTCGGGGAGGTTTACCAAATAATTAAGATAACCGAGTTTCAATAAGTCTATCCTGTCCTTGATCCTCATCCACCCAAGCTCACCCCTGATTGCTTCTAGTGCTGCGGCATTACTCGACCCCGTTATCCATCGGCCTGCATCGTTCTGCAGGGTTTCCAAGCTCTTTAAGCCGTTTAGTTTAGGGGTACCACTTCCGTACGTATGTTATACTTTGCAGGCCCACCATTTCACAAATGGTTTTCCCCACGAAAACCTTATTGAAACTGTTCCTCCCTATAAGTTTCATTTGGTTAAGGATTCGTCCACCCCCGCCACCCCCCCCCCCCCCCTTCAGAATCAATTTATTTGTGTGGTTTCGATAGATGCCTCTTCCTGTGATGTTTATATTTACCCCCAGATACTCGTAGTCACCTGTCTCTCCTACACTAAAAAGTTTGCAGCTACCTTCCGGAATACAAAACTCCCCCACTCTCCACCTTCGAGTAGGGTTCGCTTTACGGCCAACGGGTATAACTTTACTTTTGCTTTCATTTAGTTCTAGTCTCAATTTGTTCCCATCTTTCTCAACAATTCCTAGAATTTTCGCTAGCCCGTCTTCGCTTTCTGACACTAGCACCATATCGTCTGCAAAAAATAGTCCTGGGATCTTCAAGTCCCCAACTGCTACTCCCTTGTCGCTACGCAGAAGTTCATCTCTTAAACCTTTGATGTACAGTGCAAAAAGAATTGGCGAAAGGATACTCCCCTGTTTTAGGCCTATCTATATAGGCACACGTTTTGTTGTTATGATACCCAGGCAAAGTTCAGTCTGTACATCTTTATATAATGCTTTCAGAATTCCAACAAACTCGCATCCCAAGCACAGAGCCTCAAGCTGCCGTCACATACACTCCCTCCATACTCTATCATATGCCTTTTAAAATCCAAAAAGGCCATAAACATCTTTTTCTTTTTGGCTATCGCGGATTCTATCATTTGTGAAAAGATGGTTAGTTACTTTCCTTCCTTCCTGAAGCCATTCTGAGTCTCTCCAAAAAAAAAACCTTCTCCTCAATCACCTCCTCTAACCTCCCATACAGGATTCTACAGAAAACTTTTCCAATGTTGCTACTGACAGAGATCCCCCCGATAATTATCCAAAACGACTTCTTCAACCTTTTTGTGAATAAATGTCACTTTGCTTTCTCTCCACTCTTTTGGCACCTCTTACTTTTCTGTGGCAAAATTGAATAGGACAGTTTCACAGAGTCCCCCCCCCCCCCCCCCGTTTTTGAGAAACTCGTTAGGAATTTCGTACACCCCTGCCGCTTTTCCATTCCTTAATTTTGAGATCACCTTTCGTACTTCCTCGGTTTTAATTTCGCTGCACACGAAGTTCGATAGACTTTCCTCGAACTGGGTCTGACACTCCGGTGGGGTCCCCATGCCCCATCGCTTATCGTTTTCCTTTTCCCAGTGCTTGACTAGTTCTGATGCGATTTGATCTTGGTCGTCTGTATCTCTGCCATCTACTTTAATATTCTGTGGGTTACTTCCTTTGTTAAGTTTATTCACCCATTTCCAAAATACGCTCGAACTCGACCCCCCCCCCCCCCCTTGTCATTCTTATCGTCCTAATAAGACTGCTATTTCCCACTCTCTGATTATCGTCTTTAATCTTATTTACTTTATTTCGTGCTTGTTGGTATTCTTGCTTTGCTACCATGGCCTCGTTACTTTCTGCCCCCTTCAGTTTTCTGCTTCTCTTGAATGCAGAACATTTAGCTTTTCTACTCTTTATTGCCCATTTTAGTTCTTCGTTCACTATGTACCCAAGTTTCCGTGTTGGTACCCTAATCTTTTCTACACTTTCCTTTCCTGCCTCCAGAAGGCTCGCAACTATGGCGTCGGTCATTTTCTGGACACTGGCCCCCTTGTGTGCGGTTGCAAGCTTTGGTTTCAATTTTTCTTCGAACTTCACCCAGTCAGCATCCTTTTTGAGTTCCCAAATCTGCATAAAGCTTCCTTTGCTTTTTACTAGGTTTTTGGACCTGATCGTCACTGTAAACAAGTTGTGATCACTATCCAACTCCCTTTTACTCTCATCATCCAATTCTACCCCTATTGATTTTCTGTCGTTCCTCTCCCAGGTCCATATCCCCTTACACCTCGCGTCCCTGTTCAGAATCTTCAGAGCGAGTTCATTTGTGAAGTTCAACAGCTTCCTTCCATTCCTATTGACTTTGTTATCCCAGCCCTCTATGCATTCTTTCTTATCACCTGTGTGAGTAGTATGTGATGTGGTTTTGAGGTGGAGGTTGGATGATCTCATGGATGATCTCATGTGACGTCATAATCACGTGACGTAATGGCGCCATGTTGTGTTGTCATGATAACCCGCGTGAGCGGCCATGTTGTGACGTCATGTCCATAGTGATACGTGGTGTTAGTGCGCATGCACAGCGCGTGTTGTTAGGGTGATACGTGTTTCCGTCGTCCATTTTGTATACTGGAGGCCGCCATCTTGGTTTCTATGGTAGCACGTGATTGCTATGTTACCCAATTTTTCTGTAATAGGACGGGGTATGTTCGGAGGGTGTGTTCCTTTGTAGAAGAGTAAATCTAATTACCACAAACAACCCGACAATCCATCCAAATCACCAAAATCCACCCGAAATCACCGAAATTGACTTTATTTCCCCATTTTATCGGTTTAGCACGTAGTGCTATAGTACTAAGGGGTACAAGGGGTGCATTCGACTGAAGTGGAGTATTTTTCTGGTTCGGATTTTCCCAGAATGCTCATTTAATTACCCAAATGAACCCGTCAAGTTGTATTATTTCGAATTCTTTAAGAATCCCTTTTTTGGATCCCATGACGTGTTTTTTCCGTATTAAGAGTAGCACGTAGTGCTATAGGACAAATTTACCCAGAATCCATTATTAAAATTATAAGTAGGACCCATATGTGTACATGAAGGCCATGAAGCTAAGTTCCACCATATACTCATATGAGGATCTACCCAACAGATGTGTCATACGAGGTCTAATTTACTATCCCTTATTTTGATTTTTCTTTGTAGTTCGATGGAAAGTTTAAAAAAATAACAACACTAAATATAAATTTAAATTTCTTTTATTCAACAACAAAAATACATCTTTTTATGGTATGTAGAATGTCAGATATTCATAAACAGTCTTTCTGCAGATTGGACATCTTCTGAGTGGTTTACAGCAGTCTTTGCACAGGCACACATGGTTACATGGTCGCGGAGCGACATTGGCTTCAGCTAATAAACACACACTACATTTTGTCCTCCGTGAATCTTCTTCTTCTTGAAATGATGTGTCCATTTCTTCTTCTTCGATGGCCATTTTTTCTTCTTCTTTTTCAACGTCCATGAATTCAGGTGGTAAATTATGAATGTAATAACAGTCTGGAGAATATTTTCTGTGTTCTTCTATAACATCATCTTCTGTTTCCCAGAAACGAACAATAATACCACAGTGAAAACATTGAGTTCTGTCTCCTGTCCCCAAATAAAAGAATCCAGCTTTTGTCAGTTCATTCGGGGTTTTCACACTTTCACTTTATAACATGAATTGAAATGTCTTGAGACGATTTTCCTCCAATGCATACTTGATGTGTTTTGGTGGTATTTGTTCTGGTGTCTTTCTTATTTTTTCTTCTCCACGTAATAACTGCTCCAGTACTGGTGGCGGAACATCACGAAAATACGTTTCGAATGAAACGCCTATTCTCTCTACAAAGTCTCTTGGATTTCTTGTTTCTTGGTCTCTTGATTGATAATCGTTCAGTGCCATCCTGATCAAACATGGAATAGTGAACATTCTTCAATCCTTTTTATCTTCATTCTTCTTTGGTTTTCTTTCTCTTTTTGGTTTGGGTTCTCCTATTTCAAGACTTCTCTTCTTTGCAATATCCACTGCTTTGGTCACTTGTTCCCAATCTCTGGTGGTAAACTGGAACCCAACGTCGTTCTTGAATAGTTGAATCTGTAAATTGTTGTTAAGTTTGAAGACGTTCACATTAGTAGACATCCTTCTTCTTTGGCTGTCGAAACACAAATGAGCTGAACACCAAGTGCACCAGTTTTTATAGTTTTCTTTCAATGCAGCGACATCTAGTGGCTGGTTTCCTCTATGACATCATTAACCAACACATCATTATCCATTAGATCAGTGGTAAACATGTTGGATATGGTTTCCATCGGTACACCGCGACAGCGATGTTTCAAGTAAAACAAACAGTATTGTCCACACACTGGTAATGGTCCTTGAAGGCGTTTTGTATTATACTTCCAATATCTGGAATTCTTCTTCAGGAAATTCTCGAATGGTCTGTGTTGTGGTGGTAATCTATAGGAATCAAAGTATTCTGCGTTGTGGTGACTCACAAAGAGAGCCACCCAATGTTCTCCTTTTCTGTGGTCTGGATCCGTGTTGGCTATCAAAGCCACTGGTCTGTGATCTGGTAATCTTCTTGGTAATTTGTTTCTTGAAAATACACCCAAACATATTCTCTTCAAACAACTATCTGATCGAAGTGCATTCTCTAACTGCAACGTGTTCATGTTGAGTAATCGAAGATTACTTGTCTATTCTTATCCACTTCTATGATGTTCTGGAATTCTGCATACACCAGTACGTTGATTGTGGTTGGTAATGGATTTTCGAAATGGACTTCTAGTCTCAAGTTTCCTCTCTTCACCAGATTGAAGTGTTGTCCATGTGATAGATCTGGAGTCAGGTCGAATACGAATAGGGTGTATCCATTTATGTACTCTTCTCGGCTGATGTGGTTTCCTTCATTCTCATACATTTGTCCAGTTCCTTGGAACAGAGTTGCATAACATCTCGCCACTTCTTGTTGTTCGAATCTAGGTTGTAATGGTTTGGCTGGAATCTGCTGCCCATCCACGTACAATGCCAAGTAATTGATTTTGTAGTTCTTGAAATTATATGGATTCTTTGAAAAGTTTCCATTGAAAGCATCGTTGTCCACACAACCCACGACGATGCGTTTAGGTAGTTGGCCTAAAAATAAGTTTTCTTGTGTGATGCTCAGATTTCCTTTCGGCACTGAAAACACCTTGGTTTCCACACGATCGATAGGATATTTTGCAGTTGCTTTTGTTAGTGCTTTCTCGTGAGCCATTCTCACGAATGATTGGAGTCTCTCTTTGCGTACAAACATGGATACATCTAGAATTTTGATCTTGTATGTAGCGGTATCGGCCATCAATGCGAAAGCATCTTTGGCTCTATTCATTTTAACATGAACATTAACTCCATTCAGCAAGTAACGAGTTTGGAAAAACATGTCCAAATGTAATCTTCCAGTCATGTCCACGATTTTACTTTTCTCTATAAATTTCTTTCGAAGAAGAAATCCCTTGTTATCATCTGTCAAATCTTCCATGTGTCCGGCCGTATCCTTGTACCATAATACATTAGTCAGTTGTGACTTCTTGGCAGCTGGTCCATAACTCAACAAAGTTTCTATGAAAGATCTGTAATGATAAGTGTTGTTGGAAGGAGATACCAGTTTTTCATTCAAGCTGATATCGATTTGATTAAATAAGGAATGCATCCATAAATTGACTGGGCCCACTTTGGCATCGGGTGCAATTGATGCCCCATTGGAATCTACAACCGTTGCTTTAACATACAAGTATGTCTGTGCCAAATTCAAATAATCATCTCCTAATCCTGCAATGTGGAATTCTATTGGACCACTGTTTCCTATAGTCGCCAAAGGCCTGTGTTCTACCCATTGCCCATGTTCCACACTAGTCTGTGTTGGTGGTATGGAAAACAAGTCGAGTTCGCTGTTGACACACTCACAAGATTTTTCATTAATGAGAGACATCATGCACAGAGATGGTCTTGGGTCTGAACAGTTCTCCTTCTTTTTGTCGATTTGCTAGTTTTGCGTGGTGCGGGCCTTTTTATACTTTTCCTACCGGGTGGTTTTGAACCACCAACCACTTCATTCCAAGCTCCTGCACCAGCCTCTTTGACTCTTTTGATTGCTGCCTTTTTTACATTTTTCCCTTCAATGACATCTTTGGCAAAGGCTGCTCCTTTTCTCAATAACTGTTTTCCCACGGTCCTGGCTGTAGTTTTCAATAAAGGTAACACCATATTCTTCAGTCCTCCCAATATACTTCCCAAACCATATCCTCTCTGTATTTGAGCTCCAGAAAAAGCCGGTAGACCATTCCCAGCTTGTTTCGTGTAATATTCTTCGTATAATTTCGACTTACAACAGTAAGTCATGTTTATGTGAAGTGAAGAGATCTACGATTTCTGAAATGAAGTGTCACTGTCACTTTCCCGAACTCGAATGGTACTATGGCTCCTGTGTCACCCCTTATATACACCTGGACGGTACTGAATTTTTTTCGTTCTACTGGTACATAATACACATTCTCAAATGTTTTAGAGATGATATCCCCATATTTTCCATGCACAGGTACGATACGAAGAAGTGGTATTCTTGTATCTCCTACGACTTGGTCACGAACCAAGTCACAATATACATAGAGTGAATAAAATCCTTGGTTGACATCGGCAACTCTAGAAGAATTGTAAGTTCCTGATTTAAAAACACACTCATTAAATCCTAAATATTTTGAAGAGTAGGGCTCAATGTGACCACGACTCCATCACGTACCGTGATACGAACTTTACCAGTCACTCTATCCAGTTCAAAAGCTACCTTATCGTGACGAGGCAAGAGTAATTCTTTAACACCATTGATAGCTCGTATCACATCAATGGGATCCGAATAACGACCTTCCTTGAGAGTAAGTTGGTAATTCTTTTTCGAAGACCAGAACACTGTAACGAAAGCTTCTTCTCCACTGTAATGGATCTTAATTCCCAAGTGTATGATTTGTATTTTACCTTTCAAAATTATTGTTGATTATTTTGGTATTCCAACTTCCGTGTCTGGTTAATCCATTCTGCATTAAGGAATTTCATTGGTAGTTACCATCAGCTGCTTTTACGCAATTCTATTAGTCCACAACAAATATTATAACCAATGATATTTACACCCATAATTCCGCGGTATTTTTGCCTATAAAAGAAGCTGTTTGCTTCAGTTTCATTGCCCTATTCGTCCTGCGGCGATAAAGCTTAGATTTAGCTGTGCTGCGAGACAATTACAAACCTTTAAGGTTCGTAAAGTTTTGCCGTAAGGCATTCCGCTCCACTGACCATGTGGTAGTTCACCACTACCAGGGTACACTCGTTTCGAGCGTCCGATTTGGTTGGCGAACAGCAGAACACCACCCCTGATTCGGAGGCGTGATATTCGTACCTGATGTCACTCCTTTCAATAAGGGACGGTTTTCTGTTGCACTTTGCATAGTGCCCTCATTGTGGGTGGAATAAAAGTTGGCCGTAGGTATAGGGACCGTGGTTTTGAAATTTTGAGCATTATTTTCCTTATTTTGTTATTTTTATGTTGAGCCACGTTTGTGTTGTTATTAAATAAACCACGTTAAATTTAAAAGCTTCCATTTTTTTATTAGTTTGAAATGCAGAATTCAGTCTCAAGTGAAGGGTAAATTGTTCCTTGTTTCTTCAGCACCAAGTGGGTTTGGACCTGATAAAGTGAATAAAGAGTTACCTCTTCGGAACCGATATAAGTGTGGTGTCTTAGTGTTGGGTTCCCATGTTTATTTATACCTAGTGAACTCGGCCCAACTGAATTTCTAAGGGACATCATGACATTTTTAATCTGAGGCAGATGGAAAGTATTAGTCTGGGTGCCTATGTTATTTTGTGCTAGGTGGTTCGGCCCAGGTGAATTTGTAGTTAGTTTTGGGTGTAAAATCCACGCCAGATCCTTACGAATCTGATTAAACCGGCATTTCGACTTATAGGTGGTTTGGCCCCTGATACCGGTTACACCACGAATATTGAACCAAGTATTTGGATACTGAATCTCTGCCAGACCTACTTCCCATTCTCCCGTGAGATTCACTGGTTGTGATAACTGAGTGGTGTACGTAGTCAACGTGTTTTCTGGAAACACGTTCATAGAACTATTACTTGGTAGAGTCAAATAAAACATTACTTTTTCTTAATGGTTGGATTTGGTAACAAATATCCTATGCTACTACTCAAGAGAGCAGTCCACAACTTGCTGTCTGTGTTTTCGAGAGTGAGATTAACGACACTGGTAATGATGATGATATACAAAATGATTATTTGTGAAAAATAAGTGATCTCGCTCCTTGGAATTCTTTTACCAAACAGAGGCCAAGAACCGTTCGATCCTTCTTCCATTTTGAAGAAACTTCAGAGGTTCACTTCCTTTTATAGGTGAGCTGACTCTGTTTGATCCACGAATTGAACGAAGTTGGGTATCCCAACCACTTTACAAACAATTCCCTTTTCTTACCTCGACCACGTTTCTTGAGTACGTGTTCGATTTTGTAAATAGTTTTATGTGAAACTCGCTGAAGCTCTTCAGTGTAGAATGACCCTTTCAGTATTTCTCCATTATCATCTTGTAACATGTATGTGACTGGATGTCCTTTCTTGATGGCTACTACTGTGGATAACTCTTCGGTCCAATTGGGCAAATAACCTTTCTCAAAAGTTTTCTTAACTTTATTGATTCTCACTCTGTCTCCTACTTTGTACTTTGGTGTCTTGTGTTTTATGGGTTGTCCATACAACCTTTGCCAAACCTCTTCTTGATTTTCAAAGTTCACGGCGATGGGGGCCATACCTATACTGCGATGATGAGAATGATTATATGATTTCACCAAGTTTTGAAGTGGAAAAGTTAGTGTATTGTTCTTGGTAAAATATTTCCACATTTTGGTTTTCAAAGTTCTATTGAATCTTTCTACTATGGAACATTTTGTTTCCACATTTTGTGTAGTGAAAAAGTCGACTTTGTGATCTTTGAGAAAATTCTGAAATTTTCTGTTTAGAAATTCTTTGCCTTGATCAGTTTGTAATTTTTCTGGTTTACGACCTTGTTTGAAAATTTTACTAAAAGCTTTCACGATGGAATCACCAAGTTTGTTTTGTAATGGTATCACCCAAGCATATTTACTAAACACATCTATACATGTCAACAAAAATTTTATGTTTTTGTTGAATTTACTTATGTTTGAAACATCTACCAAGTCAGCTTGCCATTGTGCATCTATACCACTAACTATTACTTTTCTTCTACGAAATGTACGACGAACAGGTTTGTGAAGAGTGTATGTGTCTTGAGTCTCTAACCATTTTACAGCTTGTTTGGTTTTTTTCTTGGACGCTCTACGAAGAGCGTCTACACCACCAAAACTACCAGGCACTTCAGAATCATAGTACAATGCTTCTATGACTGCCTTGTTCAAGTGTCAACTCTATTTATACCTTTTTTCGGTCCACTTTGGCGTTTCTGTTTTCTTTGGTTGTTTTGGTTCCGACATTATCGGTGCCTGTTTCATAAAATCCCAACGTTCTTTATGACCAATTAATTCTTGGGGTATGTTACTATCTCTCAAAGCTTCGGCCAACATTTCCCATCCCTTTGGTTGGAAAGATTTTCGTCTTCTAAGTAAATCGTTTAGAAGATCTGTTACATTCGACCCTACCACTGTTTGATCTTTGTAGACTAATTCACCCTTCTCATTCCAAGATATATTTGGGTCACTTCTAATACGATTCAACAACAACTTTCCCTTTCTCTTCATTGTCATAGGTACAGAATCGAGAATGTCTTCGTCTTTATTATCTTTCTCGAATTCGACTTTAATTGGTCGAGGAGCCATTACCTTTTGTTGAAATGTCAAGTATCTTTGTAAAATTTGATTATATTGAGTCATCTTTTCATCAGCCAAAAGAAAAGGGGCATCGAGAATATCTCTCATTTCTCTATCCAGTGATGAAACAGCCAGTTCATTCGGTTGTCTTGGAGTCTCTTGTAGATGTTCCAATAACCTTGGTTCTACCAAAGCCATCTTTGTTGCATATTCCATCATCCAAATATACCTTTAACAGCACCCAATAGTACAGGAGGTAGCAATGCCCCCAAGAATCCCCCTTTCTGCAAGATTTGTCTCCTCTTTTTGTCAGAGGTACCTTTGTTTGCCACTGCCCTCACTAGTTGTGTCTGACGAACGAGTTTGGTTCTCTGAGCTTTGGTCAGAGGTACTGCTCCCTTCAGTATATTCGAGGCACAGTCACACAAACAAGTTATCAATTCTTTGTCTGCATGTTTTAGTATGGATTTGACGAGTGCGGGTTTTGATTTAATAAGAACCTTGAGAAGAGCGATGTTGCTCTTGAGACGGTCAGACATGCTTCTGACTCGAGTCAGACTTGTTGCTCCCTTTTTATACTTTTCGGAGGTACACATATTGGGTTTCCCCAGGAAAAATTTGACTTCTTAATCTCATGTGTTCAGGAGTATCTTGTTTGAGATCTATTAAAAGGTAACCATATGGTGTCGAAGTGGCATCTTCAAAAACTTCTCTCAGAAACTTGGAATGACCAGGATACATCTGTGCTGCCAAGTGTGAGATCTGAGAACGATCCCTAGGATTTTTAAACAAGATCATGTAATGACTATTGAGAGCTACAGTCCTATGGACTTTATTTTTATCGAATAAATTTTGAACAATATAGATCACACTAATGTTACGGTGATGACTACCTTTAGTAAATAATCTAGACACTCGAACATCTGCATCGAGCATCAGATCATCCAATATGACTAAACTATCAGATTTTAATTCTTGAGGGAGACCCTCTACGAATTTTACCTGGGGTAAAGTATTGTATAATGGTTGCCATTCACTATAACACCAAATGATGTGACTTGGGACAGGTGATATAATATTTTGAATGTTTTGAATAACCCGATTTACAAAGGATGATTTACCACTACCCATGGGACCACACAATAAACAAGTGAATGGATGCTTCCAACGAGGATCCATCTTTGTTGTTCTATGTGGGTACTACTTCCCTTTTATACCTTTTGGGGGGTGGCCCCAACTGAACGTGGGGACTACTCCCCCTTTTATACCTTTTGGAGAGGTGACCAATATGAACCGTCATCCAAAAAATATTTAAAATTGGTGGCCCTCTGACTTACTGGCTGGGGACAGTTTAAGTTTGTTTGATATTTGTCAAGAAGATAAACATCAAATAACTTAAGCGTCATTACCACCTTTTTTTTCTTGTTTCTTCATTTTATACTTTTTTTCTTCTTTTTTTATAAAAATTTACAACATCTATTTACATCTTCAATTAGAATCCAATTGTAACAGGTTTCTTGATGGTCATAAATTCAATCACCAAGTCCATAATACAACGTTCATTTGTGAGAGGTTTCTCGAACATATCTTCATATTATTTCTGTACTGGTGGTGGATTCATTCCAGAAGTATTATGGTGCCACAGTAGATGAACATCATTCTTGTTAACTCTTTCAAGTGCGTCACTAAAACATGTTATAAGCTTCTCTTCTTCAGACATCATTAGGCATACATTATGCTGAATCTGACTTTGGTGATCGACTGTACATCCATAGCATTTTTCTTTCATTACAGCGTCAATGTTCTCTTCGACATAATGAGCATATGCCAAGCAAAGTTCATGCTGCAAGCGAACTTGCCTGAGTTCACTATCAATTTCATCAATGGTCGTGGTTGGGTTATTCTCACTGTGATCTTCTCCTTCTTCTTCAAAGGTGGTTCTTGATTTGGTTTTTTGAAGTCTTCATGGTTAGTAGGTTTAGTGTCTTCAGTTAAAGTTGTTTGTTGGGTTTTGGTGGCTGCATCTACTTCTTCTATTTGAGATTTCAAGGCATTCCATTCTTCTAAAGATAGAGCAATACCAGTCTTCGTAGGATAAGGTTTCTGGTCTTTTCCCTCAAAGTATCTTCTGAGATGAATCTTCAGTTCACCCTGGTACTGGGTGACGTTAGCATAAGTCTGCTTGGTGCCAATTCGGAACATCTTCTCTGGTCAATGGTTCAATCGTGAATGATGCCAAGTCCATGCTTTGCCTAATCTTATATATCTTTGACGGGCGTGATTGAAAACATCACCCCAGTTCAACAAATTTTGATTGAGTTTTTTGATTCTTGGTTGGGGTTTGTGTTTGTTTCCTATAGGATTATAGGTTAAAGTTGGAAAATTTAGAAAATTAGTATAGAAAGTAATGGGAAAGAAACACAATGAGAATACAGAAATTTGATTGGTTGATTAACTTCGATCTGATTGGTCAGTTTGGCGATCAAACTGCAATCTTGATCCTTAAACTGTAGGATATGGCCCTCTGCATTTTATACTGGCTTGGGACAGGTCAAGCTACAAACCTCTGTCCAATGGAGATAAGTCAAATAGCTCGAGTGCATTCCCACCCCCTACAGTTCGCATCCTCTTTGAGGGAATTTTTTTTTGTTCATCAAAAAAGAAAAACGAAAACAACATGTCCAACTTAGCAATTTAGTTTTTCTATCATAAAAATTTCTCATTTCTTTTAAATATTCACAACAGAGAATTTCTTAGTAATGATGATGATGATGATTTATTCCTTTGGTTATACAATAGGGGTAGCCTAAAAGACACCAGGAATTAACTTTAAAAAAATGAAATGAAACTAAAAAGTAAAGAAGTATCATCTGGTTCCAATAGGTGTAACCTAAAAGATACCATGAATCAACATGTTTTAAAAATAAATGGAACTAAAAAGTTTTGAATGAAACTAAAAAAGTTTTGAATGAAACTGAAAAGTAAAGAAGTATCATCTGGTTCCAATAGGTATAACCTTAAAGATACCATGAATCAACATGTTTTTAAAATAAATGGAACTAAAAAGTTTTGAATGAAACTAAATTTTTAATAAAGAAGTATCATCTGGTTCCAATAGGTGTAACCTAAAAGATACCATGAATCAACATTTTTTAAAAATAAATGGAACTAAAAAGTTTTGAATGAAACTAAGTTTTGAATGAACGTAAAGAAGTATCCTCCACTTCCAATAGGGTTAGCCTAAAGTATATCAGGAACATGATGATGATGATGATAATGATGAAAAAACTCTTTGTATTAGAATAAATAAAAAAAATTGAAAAATCTTTACACTAGAAAAAATGTATTGCCTTGTAAGACTTGCCATTTAGAACTTTTTTTTTAAGACTGCCATATAGGACTTTAGAGAATGCCAAATAGGACTTTATGAGGACTGCCATATAGGACTTTTTACTTTGAGAAAAAACTTGCCATATAGGACTTTATGAGGACTGCCATAAAGGACTTTAGAGAAAAACTGCCATAAAGGACTTTAGAGAATGCCATATAGGACTTTAGAGAATGCCATATAGGACTTTATGAGGACTGCCATAAAGGACTTTAGAGAAAAACTGCCATAAAGGACTTTTTACTTTGAGAAAAAACTTGCCATGTAGGACTTTATGAGGACTGCCATAAAGGACTTTAGAGAATGCCATATAGGACTTTTTACTTTGAGAAAAACTTGCCATGTAGGACTTTATGAGGACTGCCATAAAGGACTTTAGAAAAAAACTGCCATAAAGGAATTTAGAGAATGCCATATAGGACTTTATGAGGACTGCCATAAAGGACTTTAGAGAATGCCATAAAGGACTTTAAAAATTTGATGAGCCTAATATGATTGAGTAGACCACCTAAAAACCATTTCGGTTTTTTTTTTAGGAATTTTTCGGTCAACTAAATAGAACTTTTTTGTAGGCAAAAGCTAGACTTGGTTCAGGTTGTAGAAAAATATGACACTCACTCAATTGTTTCTTCTTTAAATCTCTAGTGGTATGGTACTAACTCCATCTTCTAAAACTCTTCGTTTTGGGTAGAAATATGATAGTCCATCTCTGCTCTGCTGGTAGGTATACATAGTGTTGTCATTCATCACAAATCCTCGGTTGATGCCAGATCCACTTTGTTGAGTCTTCAAAACTTGCAAATATCTGTCTTTCGTCAAATCATTGTCGCGTTTGCTGATTCCCTTACAACTGAATTTATTGGTGGCTCCGAAACAATAATATGTTTTACTACACAATCCAACAATGCCGGTTCCTTGCCATTCTACTTTAAACAAGCCTGGAGTTCTCCTGTCAAAACGCTTTCTTTCTTGGTAGCATGAGGGTGACAGCCATTCTTTGCCTTCTAATTTGGTTTTCACATAATCATCTCTGTGGAAATCACAACACTCTGATGGAAACCACTTGTGATTCTCTTTGTAAAATTCTACTCTCTTCTCTGGTTTCACTAATTCATCTATGGATGGTGACGAAGTACATAGATATGCAGAATCTGTGTCCATTTCAGCATATTCGAAATCTTGGCGGTTGATAAAAGTATCGATGACATCATAATAGAACTGAAGCATCCACAGTTTCGCATACTGGTAAACAAAGAATCCGATGTGAAGTGGCAGATCCAACTTGATGGTCTTCTTGTTGAGTTCGACTTCATATAATGTTTCATCTAATGGATTCAAGGCTCTGAAAGACATGTCATTTACAGCTTTGGTAACTTCTTCGTCGTCGCAATAGCACACACGTCGATGCTTCTCTTTGTTGGTGACGGTTTTGTCATATCCAGAATTTCCCAACAGCTTCATGGTGTCGGCAACGATCGACTTGTCAGGGTCAACATCTCCTTGTCTTCTTGCTTCAGATTCTTCACCTCCAAATTTTTCAAAACATCTTCTTGGTTTATATTGGATAACTTGATAGACGTGATCAACTTCAATACCATGCTGGAGGTACCACTGCAGTAAAGGGGTTGCAAACAACATTTTTTCCGCTCCATAGCTTCCGATCAAACTTCTACGGGGTTTCTTCATGATTCCATTCTTCTCGGCAAAGGCCTTCATGTGTTCACCAATATCATCTATGGAAATATCTGTATTCTTGAAGATAGGTGTCATCTCTTCAAAGTACTCTTTCAGGTGATCTGGTACATGCATATCACATTCGACTAAACCAAACCAAACAAAGTTCACCGGACTTCACTTTGTTCAGTATTTCTTCCTCTGTCATCGCACCATCTATTTTGTCTGAAAAGTTCTCTTTCAGGAAGGCTTTGAGTGTGGCATCGCTCTTCTTCATCTCTCTCCACTCACACTCCCAGATTTCAATAAGTTTATAGCCCAAATCGGTGATGTACTTTGCATTGGTACGGGTGTCTTGTAGCAGTTCTTTCATCGGTTTATCTCTGACTTCATTATGGATGATGGGAAGGCCATTCTTATCTTTCATGCTGGTATGTCCGTGCCAGAAGCAGCCATGGAACTGGTACACAGTCTGTGTCTCTTTGCACCAACCATCAACAGGCAACTGTCTTCGACCAATCATTTTTTCAGCTCCGTTAAACTTATGTCTGATGTGGATGTCATCCCTCATGGATAAAAACTCTAACCATTGTTCAGCCATTTTACCATACTTCATTGGATGTTCTGGTTTAAACTGGTTTTCTTCACGACGTCTAATACTCCAACCCGTTGGCATCTCTTGCATTAGGCACCAAAGATATAATGCATTCGCATCAAAGCCTATAATACTTCCACATGGTTTTGCTTCTTTGCCATATTTTGTTTCTCTGATTCGGGTAACATCTTTCTCGTGGTATCGGTTGAAGATAATTGAAGGTCCACCAACGATATTATCTTTCACCAAGTGATGCAAGTCTTTATTTTTCTGGTTAAATAATGTGAAGTAAGTGTCATCATTCATGGTCTGGAACATGTATTTCAACGTGAGGCCCGGAACACTGATACCATCTTTAAACATGTCGATGTGGCGTTCTTGGTAGAAAGCAAACTGCTTGTCAACTGCTTCAAGGAATGGTTTTACATCTCGGTTATTATACCAGATCAGAAAATCACGGAAAGTTGTCATCTCCAGGTCGTTCCATACATGCTGGCAGTACTGGTATTCTTCATTGGATATATTTTCTTTCTTGAGAGAACTGTAGAAGGCTTCATGGTCTGGTAGGTGGTCTTGATCCAATTTGTTCAAGCTGTCGATCCATTCATATGGTAAAAATCCCTTCGTCACGGAGCAGCCAAATGCTTTCAAAAACTTGTCATAGCTGAATCCTGGAGCGAGGTAGTTGCAAATATCAACAAACTTGAAAGATTCTGTCGAGACGCACATGCAGTTATCCGATTTCTTCACTGCAAACTTGAGTGGATTCTGTCTCTTCAGGTATGTCATCAGTTCA
Source organism: Pictodentalium vernedei (assembly GCA_031216915.1). NCBI lineage: Eukaryota > Metazoa > Mollusca > Scaphopoda > Dentaliida > Dentaliidae > Pictodentalium > Pictodentalium vernedei. Next base: position 154,143,604 of record CM062289.1, read on the forward strand.
CGCTTGACTACATTCATATCATATTTTCCAGAGTTGAATCCGATGACGGGCATCTCTTGCAGGTAGTCTTGAAATTTCTTCTCCAATTTTTGTAAAGGATGCATCTTGGATGTATCTTCTCCAGTGGCTCTGGCTTCCGCTTCCAGCGTTTCGTCAATTTTCTGTCGGAGTTTAAACAGGGTCCAAGCATGATAGGTCTGCATCAGTTGGTGGCAATGAGATGAAATAGCTGTGAGGTATGTCATCATTTCTTCAACAAGTTCTTGAGAATTTCCATTTGTAATAAAACATTTCGGTTCTTGGTATTCTGGAACATTACTACATACACTCACACTCAATGGTCGGAGTTCTGCTTCCCATATCAGTTTATCACTGTCAGCAGGTAGACTGGATTTGACAAAGTAACTTTCAAAATCAAACGTTGCACGGTATGGATAAAACTTCTTCTCTTCAGATACTTCTATACCTTCATCTTCTAACAGATCAAATATGGACTGGGATGGATGGTATACACCGCCAACATACTGGTACTTGACTTCATCCGTACAGGTTTTCTCGTGACGATTTATTGCCCAGGAGGTCTTCCATAATTTGTGGCATTCAAAGGATTTGCAGTATTGGTCTATATCGATGATGTAGCTAAAATGGTTCTTGTAAACGTTCACATACATGGTATCTTCATACTTTCTGTGAGATCTCTGTACTAATTTGGCAACAATTTGGTCATCATCATTCTTGACAAGTTCATATACTTGGATATTTACTTCAAAACATTTCTCCAAGTCAGGTAATTCGGCCAAAGTTACTCCACGGAATTCATTCTTTGGCTTCTTTGTATACTTGTTGTACATGGCATCTGTTGTATAGTTGAGGTTGTCTGTTATGGAACCACTCCATAAAGCTAAACAGCGGAAAATACACAGGTTGTCATCATAATAAAACTGGCGACGTTTATCTTTCACCAAAGCATTTACTGCTTTGTTCTGGAGAATGCAGTCAGAAGATCTTCTACCATTCCAATTGGGTGGTCTTTCAGCTTGTTCACATAAAATGTGAAGTTGGTAACTCTCTCAACAAGCCATTTGGTGTTGGGTCGTTTTAATTTGGCCCATTCCAGGATATCTTCTTCCATGACATCATCAAGGAATTCTTCAAAGTCTTCTTGGCAGCATACAAGTTGTGGAACATCAAGTACCCGGGCGTTGTTTTGTGATGGATGGTAATACTTCAGTTCATTCGTTTCATTGTGTCGCAGGATAAAACCAAAACTCAGATTAATTTTAAATCTTAGCTGTTGTGGCAGAAATATGGTAGTCATCAATTCATCAGTCATCATCTTCAGGTTCACATCGTTGATCCGGTAGTTATATTGGTCTTGGACTCTTCTGTTCATCATGTGGCGAGTTCTAATAGAACTCCAGTTATCTTCGTACACGGTCAATATCTCATCTTCAGGTTCACATTGTTGATCCGGTAGTTATATTGGTCTTGGACTCTTCTGTTCATCATGTGGCGAGTTCTAATAGAACTCCAGTTATCTTCGTACACGGTCAATATCTCATCTGGCTCTTCTTCAGACATCATATTCTTTTCAAACTCCATTGGGTCAACATCATAATGGGTGGTCGTCGTGGTCCGTGGTTGTTTAGGTGGTCCTCTCTTCGGTTCATCAGTCTTCCTTTTAGATGGTACAGGAACTGGTCGGTGGGCAACGCTCTTGTGTCGATTAAAATGGAGTAGTTGGTTGAACTCCTGGCCGCATTCCATACATGTATATATCTCCAAACATTTCTTCAGGTGTTGATCCAGCTTCTGCTTGGAAGCATAACTCTTGTTGCAGTTGGTACAATCGTAGGTCTTCTTCTCTCCATGGGTATTTCTCCGATGGCGATCTCGATTCGTTCTTGCAGTAAAGGTCTTCCCACACTCTTCACAGGCGTAGACATCAGTTCTGGTAACGGCAGTAGCAGCTTCAGACATCTTCATAATTTTTTTGCAAAGGCAAAATTGCTATAGAAAACTCTCTAGCGATGTGTTCAGTTCGAAGGATCGAAACAGAATGACGCGACGTTATTCTTCTCCGCAATTTATTTAGACGTGACGGACGTTTTTGAAAACGTCACGACGTCACAACGTTTTTTCATCGATATTTTCATTCTCGATGGGTGTTTGTGTTTGTTTCCTATAGGATTATAGGTTAAAGTTGGGAAATTTAGAAAATTAGTATAGAAGTCAATGGGAAAGAAACACAATGGGAATCCAGAAATCTGATTGGTGGATTAACTTCGCTCTGATTGGTTGGTGTAAAAACATCTTGATCCTTATTTATTTTATTATTTAAAATCATGTAGTTAGGGGGGTCATTTAAAGAAATTGCTAAATATAGACCCTAACAATTAGTTTGGGGGTCAGTTAAGGATGTTACTAAAAATAGAGCGTAGGAATTTATAAAAATATAGTTCCAAGTAGAAGTAGAGGATTCTGGATAAATTTGTCCTATAGCACTACGTGCTACTCTTAATAGGGAAAAAACACGTCATGGGATCCAAAAAAAAGGATTCTTAAAGAATTCGAAATAATACAACTTGACGGGTTTATTTGGGTAATTAAATGAGGATTCTGGGAAAATCCGAACCAGAAAAATACTCCACTTCAGTCGAATGCACCCCTTGTACCCCTTAGTACTATAGCACTACGTGCTAAACCGATAAAATGGGGAAATAAAGTCAATTTCGGTGATTTCGGGTGGATTTTGGTGATTTGGATGGATTGTCGGGTTGTTTGTGGTAATTAGATTTACTCTTCTACAAAGGAACACACCCTCCGAACATACCCCGTCCTATTACAGAAAAATTGGGTAACATAGCAATCACGTGCTACCATAGAAACCAAGATGGCGGCCTCCAGTATACAAAATGGACGACGGAAACACGTATCACCCTAACAATACGCGCTGCGCATGCGCACTAACACCACGTATCACTATGGAGATGACGTCACAACATGGCCGCTCACGCGGGTTACCATGACAACACAACATGGCGCCACTACGTCACGTGACGATGACGTCACATGAGATCATCCATGAGATCATCTAACCTCCACCTCAAAACCACATCACATACTACTTATGTGTCAATTAAAGTCACCCATCAAAATTATACCGAGCCCCTGTTTTCTAGTTCTGTGATATCAGACCTTAGTGTTGAGTATCTCGAATCATTCCACTTGGGTTTGCTCCCCTCTACCGCACAGTACACAATCCCAAGGGCAATACGTTTGTTTCTTAGATTGATCTTGACCAATCCAATTTCTTTCGATACCTCAGCCAAGGTGCTAACATCTTCCAGGTCTGTGATCAGCGACGGTTTTAAATCTTCTTTAATGTACATGCCTACACCTCGCCCCTTTTTTTCTGGCCTTCCATTCGCCCTACATCTATCCACACGCACCCCCTTACTTGGTCTACCCGTTCCCCGTGTCTTCACCACGTCTCGCTTAAGCCAATGACATCAGGGTCCTCTGCCAAACACCACAGCAGGGGCAGGTTCTTAGAATGTGCCCCTGTCGCGGTGTTTCCCACAAACCCATACACGCTTTCTCATACAGACAAAAATGTGTTAAAATTGTCTTTAATGTCACAAAATAAAACTTGTTGCCTATATTGTGAAATTTATTAGGCCAATGCGTGACACACTTCTGCCGAAATGATTAAAAATATGACCATTTAATGATTTATTCAATTTTTTTGTCTGTTGGTACCCGAGACGTCTGATGCCGATTGTGACCGCGTCATTGGTGTTGGGATGGGTTTAACCGATCGAATGTGGCTTTTGCATATATCAGGGATTTCAATTTCGTGCATTGCCTGTCGGGACCTATTTTGGCCTACCGGTGCAACGGGACTTGTTTACCACAGTTAACAAGCACTGCTCTACTTTCCACGTCTTTAAAGCTCGACAAAGAACTTATCCGCACTAACACCCGTCCTCACTGTTTACGATTCAGATTATACTACCCGAATTGAACGCTGGTGCGATGGGGAAACTGAAGCGTTTATTTTGAGGCTCTACCCCCACCCTTTGCCTGTGGTCTCTTGCGATCTCATTTTCTATCTGCGGTCTCATTTTAGTACTACCGGCCGTTTTGAGAGGGACACACTGAAATGTGTGCCCCGGCCCAGGCTCCGGAAAAAGTGTGCCAGGGAAATATAAAGTTGCATTTCTTTCTTATCTAATTTTTGGTATGTGGCATCCTTTAGGGGTACTTTAAAGGTTTATGGAGAAATATTTAAAATTATTTTATGTTTGTCAGTTTTATCGAAGTTTTCCCTTCAGAAACACACTAAAAAGTGTACCCCGGCCGGGTCGCTAATTAATTGGCCACCGTTTATCGGATAATTATATTCTATAATCTGATCACACCTTCATGGAAACAATCGAAGTGTTGTAGGGGTGCATTCACAGTTAACTTGATAGAATTGTTTTCATCTTTTGAAATTGTCAATCTCTTTTCGTCTTTTGATGTCCACAAGCTGTAACAGCAGTATGAACACAAACTTTCGGCAATTTTCTCAAAGTGCATAACAAAACTGAACTTGGTCAAATTGTTTTCATCTTTTAGGGTTGGGTTTTTTTGTATCTTTTGATGTTAACAATTTCTAACGGTAATTAGAACACAAACTTTCGGCGATTTTGCTCTAAAACAACTTAGTAAGAGTGTCTCTACAGTATATAACCGTCATCCAAAAAATGGACTGGCCTTCCCAGAAGGCTTGATGGATGACTCCCGGTTTTCAAAACTAAACTGTTGGAGCTTTCTCCACTCCTTTTTGTAACCGCTATGGTCATATACCGGGACCGCTACCAAACCGGCGTTGCTGTTTGGTTTTCTTTTTTCTTCTTCCCTTAAATTTGCCATCGCACAACATTATATTCTGACTCGCCACCATGGTGTTTATCAAATCTCTGCCATCGTCAAGCTGGAACCGAATAAAGCCCACTCTCTAATATTCTTAATAGCGTTGAAGGACTGTTTATTGACAATCTATCACTCCAACGCAAACTGCCGGGAATTCTAACCGCATACATACCCCCCTCAGACCCCATTTGAGGCAATAGGAAGCTAGGCCTGTGTGATCCAACTGAAATAAAATAAGGCCAACCGGGTCGCAAGGGATTTGTAAATCCCACATCGTTCCTGCGCGCCTTTGGCGCGCTGGAGCCTTTCATTCATCATGGACTGGCCTTTCATTCATTCATGGACTGGCAATTTCAATTTGGACTGAAGGTTTGAATTCTCGCCACCATGGCGATCGTGTACACTACGAGAGAAACGTGGCTTGATGTCAAGGAAATAATTTCAATATTTCCCAATCCAGATGCAGATAAAGTGGTTGTGATATAAGTGAAAATTGAGGTTACTACACCCTAGTCTTCGTCTACAGTGATATATTTGGGCGGTGCGAGATTTCGATCTACAGTAGAACCTTGGCGGTCGTCGATTGCCATCATTTAGAAAAGTCTTGAAGTTTGTCAATGATGAGTATTCACGCACGGACAAGGGCAGATTATTCCATTGGTCAGTAACGCTGGGTATGAAGGAAGATTTATACAGTTCAGTCCGACAGAACGGAACACGGTGGTTTTGACCTGATCGAAGACTAAGTGAAGGATTGGTCGAGGAAGCAGGTGGCGGGATTTTACTGGAGATGTGCGGAGGAACCATACGGTGGTACATTTTGAAGAACTGGATTAACTTGTGTTTGTAACGTCTATCTTGCAACGGTTCCCATCCTGTTTCCGTATAAAGTAAGGACTTACTAGCACTGACGGTTGCCCCAGTAATAATCCTTGCCGCAGCAATTTGGATTTTTTCCATTTCCTCCACTTTAGTTACAGAGTAGTTATATATATACAGAAATATTATTTGGGGTGGGGTTTCAATGTTCAATAATTTATAATAAAACCACGCAAATATGGATGTCAAGACACATCAGTTTGAATGGCATTCTTATAAATCTTTGAACTCCATGATTGTAATGCTTGTGTATTTTCCTGTATATTCCTGTTGCGGTCCACCACTGGATCCAGTCGTTTTGGCATTGAACTATTTGCAAGACTTTCATGTTCTTGACGTGAAACGAGGTTACTATGATGTCGGAGATTTTCAACTCAAACCGGAATATAGATGCCATCTACGTGATCCAGCTACAGTTGTTCTACCACAGAACACAATGAAGCCAGCTGACATTGTACTTTTCGTCAAAGGCCAGCTTACCGAACAACGCCAGATAGACCCTGTGTCATAAGATCAATGTTTGCCATCAGAAACTTTGTTGTCATCAGATACAACGACTGGACAATCAAGGAGTCCACTCCAATCCAACAACCTGAACTCCCAACTGTTTCATCGCAACGTGCTCTCGCTGCAAATGCTATTCGTCAAAATGTGGTATTTCACTGTGCAGTAGCGTCTTCGTTCGTCGTAGTTGGCACCAAAAATTATAAGTACTCCGTCACTCTTTATCCAGCGAAGAAATGTGTGTGTCCAGCGCTTGGTACGTGCTGGCATATCCTAGCTGCCAGAATGAGTGTTGGCTTGGAGATTCAGGATGCAACGAAAGTTCGTAATCTGACACAGTTAACTAGAAATTGCAGGAAGAAGCCAAACAAAAATGCCTGCAAAACACGACCACGCCTTATCGACAAGGAAGATGAAGAACGGTGTGTTATTCCTGTGCCAGATGTCTGTTTCTCGAACACCTTCGTGTTCCACGCCACTTGCAATTGGTCCATTAACGCCAAACACGAACACAGGTGCATGTCAGTCTGAAAACACACCTTCTACAAGAAAACGTCTTAAATTTGAACTTCCCAACAAACTACCGGGAGTCATTAACCTGTCGACAATTCAGGAAGAAACAACTCGTGACGCAGATGCATGTGACATCATCGACGACCCTGTCTGGGTTGACCAGGCTTCATACAAACTGTTACAATTACATCGCGATATAATAAGGAACAACAATGAATTGACTAGTGATATCATCAATTTTTCGATGATGTTACTAATAGATCAGTTCAACCACATAAACGGTCTCCAGAAAAACGTACTAGTGCCAGTTTATGACGAGTCCATGAACACCTGGAATTACGAATTCCGTTTTCAACCAGTGCAACAGCCAAGTGCACAAATTCATCACACTGGAGCTGACCAATGGGTGCTTTGCACAAAAGATGTCGATGGTAGCGTGAACCTTATTGACAGCATGAACAAGAACAAACTATCAGCCTCGTTGACTATTCAACTTGGCCAGCTTTACTACGCTGATGCAATTATGATCCCAACCGTTCAACAACAAACAAATTCCGTTGTCGGTGGTCTGTTTTCTTTGGCTTTTCTTGTTGATTTCTGTGTGAATGAATCTATCCAACAAAAGTGTTATGATCAAACACAATTAAGGCAACACCTTTTGGAATGTTTGGAAAACAGAAACTTCACTTCCTTCCCAACAAAGAAATCAGCCTCGAAGTTGAGAAACAAAAAACACGTGCTTGATTATGATCTTGATTTGGATGGCGATGAATGTAGACTGCCCAATATCTACGATGATATGGTTGAATGCACATGCAGTTCTGAAGAGTGTGATGTATGGCTGCACTACCGATGTGTCGGTACAGTAGAATCCTCTTAATTGAATATTCATTTTGCCAGTGAAAATTATTCAGTTAACAGGAGTATACAATTAAGAGGGATTTGGTCAGTTTCCTTTGTTCTGGAGGTAAACTGAGCATTTATTCTATTATAGCTTGTTTGACAGAGCTCATAGAGCTCTGTCAAACAAGATATAATAGAATAAATGCCTGTATTGGATGTAGTGAGGCCAAAAAGGTTGATAAATAAGGGGAATTTGGTGCGTGTCACAGTAATGTTTTCGATATATTACAAAAATTTATATACAATTAACAGGAGTTGACTCTACAACCCATACGCAATTAACAGATCAAATTTGTACTGAAGGTATGGTAAATGGTTTTGTGTTTGAAAAGTTTATTCAATTAACAGGGATATACGATTAAGAGATATCCAATTAAGTGGGCTCCACTGTATTACCAAAACGAACAATGACTCAAAAATCTATACTTGCAAGAAATGTCCCAATTTCAACTGAACTGAACATTATTTTAACTAAATCCCCATATATTTTGTGTGATTTGAATAATTTATTCATGCCTTTAATTTTAACTTTACCTCAAAACAGAAATTGTCGAAGGGTATTTTTTTAACTATTATTCTTTCAGTTTTTTTGCCTTAAAAAATGTTTATATGTGTGCCCCAAAGAAACCAAAATTCGATTATTAGGTATTTTTTTGACTGTTATTCCTTCAGTGTATTGCCTTAAAACATAGCTCATGCTCCCTCATTGAAACGAACTCAATTGATGTTGTTGCAATGATGAATCATGAGCTATGTTTAGCGGTAAAAAACCACAATTCGATTAAATTCGGTAATATTTTTATATGTGCGCGGCAAAGGCTAAATTGTTTGTTAAATGGTAATTTTTGGACTAGAATATTCTCAGTGTATTGCCTTAAAACATGCTCTCATGCTCCCTCACTGAAACGAACTCAATTGGTGTCGTTGCAATGATGAATCATGAGCTATGTATAGCGGCAAAAGAAACCAAAATTCGATTATTCGGTACAATCTTTTTATATGTGCGCGGGCCAGCGCGGCAAAGGCCCACTTGCAACCATAAAGCAATAAAGTGCACCTCGCATCTGGGAATAATACATGGTCCGTCCCCGAAGGTTGTCACTAATGATCAATGAAAGTATAATCCGTCGCCGGAGAGTTAAGTGTTGTATGTACCGACAGGTATCTTATTGCACACGTTCTTGATAGAAGAAATTGGTCTCACTGTCTTCTCGTTTGCTACCTGTTAAAATTACTGTGAGTGGAAACGACCACAGATAAGCTAACAGCTTACTGTCGAATCCACACCCAATCATAATGTAAGCTATGTATTACCATGGAAATTGTTTTGAAATAAATACTGTTTAAACTAAACTAAAGGCTAAATTGATAAAGGGTAATTTTAGGACTATTATATCTTCAGTGTATTGCCTTAAAACATAGGGGGGGGGGGGGGGTGGGAGGGGGCGGGGGATTTTCGGCTCCTTTTCTTCCTCATTTTATTTTTCCCTAATCATATTGTGTATGCAATGTAATGAACTATTGAACTTAAAGAAAAGTCTTTTTTTCATTTGATAATGTAAGATATTGTACAAGTAACACATCGATTACTTTGACTGAAAATGGTTAAAATAAAAAATATTACAAATATTCATATTCTTTGTCTTTCACCATCCCCATTTTCTTCCCGCCGAAACATCTCCGATTTTATTTCGCCGAGACATCTTGATAGTTTCGTGAGAATTTTGTTTCTTGTTGAAACACCCTAGACCCGTGCACGTTATCAATGATTTTTAAGTAACTTTCCAAATAATATTTAGGCCTATTGGAAGTCATAACTGGACACCCCCCCCCCTCACACACATACACCACACCCCACCATATTATAATAATAACACGTGTTATTATTATACCATGATTTAGTGTCCCAGTTATGATTTTTCTAATAAATATTATTTGGTACTTAGAAATCGTTTGTAACGTGCCCCTGTTATCCAGGTGAATCGCCCTAAAGCCGAATGTCGCTTTTATTTGTCTCTACGGAAACCATCCTCATTTTACTCCAAGCAAGAATGTCCTAATAACTGAATAAGATGAATGAGAATTATAATCCACTTAGCGAACTGGTAGGGTAATTCAATTAAGTTTTTGTACACTCAACTTTGCATTACACCTCCATTGTCATCGGATTAAAGTTAATTAATTAACGACCCGGCCGGGGTACACTTTTTAGTGTGTTTCTGAAGGGAAAACTTCGATAAAACTCACAAAATAATTCCAAATATTTCTCCATAAACCTAAAGGATGCTACATACCAAAAATGATCCAATTATACATACGAATAAGAAAGAAATGCAACTTTATATTTCCCAGGCACACATTTTCCGGAGCCGGGCCCGGGGCACACATTTTTTCACATTTTAGTGTGTCCCTTTTGAGGCGTTGTTGTTTTAGCGTTATCCCAAAGCTTATCCGACGAGAGCCGTGTGTGAATCAATCAGGCCCCAGTTTCGATTTTGTTCAGCCCGATTTGCAACGTGAATTTTTTTTTTATTCTTGAAAATACAGTATGACGAACCGTCTTCCTCAGAAAAAATTCTACAGACAACGAGCTCATTCAAATCCGATGGCTGATCATGTATTTGATGTGTGAGTACCAGCGGTAGCGAAACGCTGTGTCGAATGACCGAAACGGCGGCCCACTAATTGACTGAAGTAAACGTGGGACCACAGCCAGGAGTCTGGAACTTGTCATACAGGCAATATAATATCACATATATATAATATGGGAACGGGACCACTCGCCCCCTTGCTGGTGGGCCAACTCGCCCCGGGCCAACTCGCCCCCAGATGGAATAAAGAGGATTGGTTATGATGGGTGTTGAGAAATGAGTAACAACGCGCGATTTCCAAAATAATTTTGTTTATTTTAAAAAAAAATCTCTCAGTTATTAACGATAATATAATTTTCGTACCACTAATTTGGGGTCAGTTGGATGTTAATGATCTGATGTTCGATTAAAGGTGTTACCATTTTGTGATACGGTGACAAAACATGCAGTGCCACTGCCTCTGACACTGCACCTCCATCTAGTGATACCATTTTTCTCAGACTGGAAAGAGAGGAAAATTATATACTATCTTTAAGTTTAATTTAGAATGTAACTTTCTATTTTTATGTAGAACCATTCAGTGAAAAATATATGAAAATAATATTACCGTCTTATGTTTACATTGCAGCTTAGTTCAGCGATCCGAACGTAGTGGCTACCCCTCTACGTTCAGATTCTTCCCATTCAATCCTATAGAAAAAGTTCCCATCAAGTTTTTATGGGAACTCAAAACTCGAAATTTGGGATATATATCAAGCTTTCGCCCTTATTACCGGCTGCAATCGATAGTACACGTATTTCCTTACATTTGGGCAGAGTTTATTAATCCAAACTAGGTTTTATCCTTTAATTGTCGTCATTTGTGTACTCGTGAGGCGGCGACTGAGATTTCAAATCGGCCATGTTTTTGTTTAAATATAAAACAGTAAAAACAATAACCCGGTAATGGCGCCGAAATGAATAGACCTTTTCATCGATGCGGAATAGGAAATTCGATCGCAATTGCGCAGAATGGGTTTGATAATCTGCTCTGTGCGAATGCGACCGAGTTTGATGACCTCCTCTGCGCGAATGAGATCGAGATTCAGATTCTGCAGGTTATTGTTTTTACTGTTTTATATTTAAACAAAAACATGGCCGATTTGAAATCTCCGTCGACGCCTCACGAGTACACAAATGACGACAATTAAAGGATAAAACCTAGTTTGGATTAATAAACTCTGCCCAAATGTAAGGAAATACGTGTACTATCGATTGCAGCCAGTAATAAGGGCGAAAGCTTGATATATATCCCAAATTTCGAGTTTTGAGTTCCCATAAAAACTTGATGGGAACTTTTTCTATAGGATTGAATGGGAAGAATCTGAACGTAGAGGGGTAGCCACTACGTTCGGATCGCTGAACTACATTGCAGCTGTGCTGCTTGATTGGAGGATGTTTCAGTCAGACTGTAAAATTTATTTGTGCTGGAATGTACTAAGTCTGTGAAGCTGATGATTAAAAGAAAATCGGATATAACTGGGATTACTAATTCAGAAAACTGAAAGTAACAGGAAATATAATATAATTCAATTTAATTCAGATAAATAAATACCGATAATTTTCGCAGTGGGCCAACTCGCCCCCCAAATCGGGCCAACTCGCCCCCAGGGGGCGAGTTGGACTGGGGGCGAGTGGTCCCGTACCCTATAATATATACTACCGAGCGAAGCGAGGAAGGAAGGAGTGCAGTGGGCCCTGGACTGCGGTGTTGTCCACCTGGACAACACCGCAGCAGGCCTAGCATTCTGAAAAAATTAGGGGGGCTAAAAATCAATCTCCTGAAATGATCTATTATAGGAGAGCCAATGGCTCTCCAAATTTGTTTTTGACATGGAAGGCAGTTGAACCATGATATATCATATGAATGCAGTTCAAAACTGTGACCAGACATGCTCATGTTGTTCCTACCGTTTGTCCATTGTATAACAGACCGTACAAATACAATCGTGTGGTTTTGACTGAGTGCAGATTCTCCAAAATTATTTTCTTTTCATTTTATTTCAGTTTAAATTCTTCAGAAAATAAATTGTCAATAAAATATTATGTGTGTTTTCTGTTACTTTTATCCATAAATAATAATAAAGAAGTATTCTATTTAGTAGTTGTTGTTCAATCGGCCCATTTGTTTACATCAGTGCGTGTACCGGAAATCAACAGGTTTGTGGGGCCAATATGGATGAAACCATAAAAAATACAAAATCATCAAAATAACAACGAAAAAATAAATAATAACACATTAAATGTATGCCAGCAATATCTGGAGAGAAGTATTTATTTATTCCATGAACTCCAATTCACTGATGTGTAATGTCCGGTTGTAAATTACGCACACGTGCACCAGGTAAAGTTAGTTTCAATAGCACCAACAGTGCTAAAGTGGGACAACAACTTGAAAACAATTTGCTCTTTAACCTGTGCATTTCTTGTATTTTTATTGTTTTTTCCGGAACGTTTTCACGTTTTGGAAAAAACAACTTAATCACAACAACTGCGCAGGTTACAGCGCAAATGGCGCTCTGATTCTGAAACTATGAAGTTTCAGTCACAAACGAGCGTTGGATTTTCTTGACTGGGATGAAGACATTGGGGTGATAAACAAACAACGAAAAACTAATAAATGCGAGTATTTTTTAAATCTTTAATAATAATTTTCCTTTATTCTTTTATCTTATTCACCACGTGGTAACTCGTGAAAACTTACCTATTTGCATTGCATCCCAAACTGCCCCAAATTGGCAAAACGTAACTTCCAAATAATTCTTTTTGACTGCATATATTTAAAAATGGGGGTGCGACTTATACATGGACTTTAGACAAAAGGGAGGAATTCCAAGTGTGAGTTTGGGGTGCGACTTATACACGGACATATACGGTACTTATCTTTGTGCACCAGGAGAGTGAAATTTCGCGGACCTTAATGGTTCTTGGTGCACTTTAAGGTGCACGAAAAAAATTGCGCGTCTGAAAACGCCAGGCCTGCCGTAGTAACAGCACCAGGTTTGGACATATTCAAAACTCAAAATCAAATAACCAAAAAGCCATAAACCATCCCACCGTCATATAAAAACCCACAGGGATTCTATGACGTATATATACAGATACAGATACAGATATCACATTCACGCCTCGCATTACGATTCAAATCAACTTACCTCTTGTTTTTCTCTTCACACTTCCTCACAAATGATTTACCGGTGGTTCTAAACTGAGTCTGCAGGTAGAAAAAGAGATCGTAAGAGACCGCAAGTAAACTATGGGTGGTAATGTCCTGAAATGAATGGTTTCTGGTTCTTTGGGTTATAAATATTACACATCCGAAGTTTGGTATCGATATTCCAACTTTAACCCCTAAAATTTCATGATTAATGTATAGCGTGTTTTCAAACTTGTGGACTCATTTTTCGCAAGACGGGACAAAGAGTCTGCAAATGAACTACTCGTCCTGAAAATATCAAATGAACGTTTTCTGATTGAAAGCAGTATAAATAATACATATCGGAAGTTTGGTGTTGACATTTCAACGTTAACCCCTAAAATTTCGCTCTTGACTGTATAGCACGTATTCAAACTTACCCACAGAGTCATTTTTTGCAACACGGGACAAAGAGTCTGCAAATGAACTACTCGTCCTAAAAATATCAAATGAATGGTTTCTGATTTAATACAGTATAAATAATACATATCCGCAGTTTGGAATCAATATTCCAACTCTAACCCCTAAAATTTCTTTGTTAAATGCACAAACATACGGACTTAGTTTTCACAACATGGGACAAGGAGTCCGCAAATGAAATACTAATCCTAAAAATACCAAGTGAACGTTTTCTGGTTGAAAACAGTATAAATAATACATACCCGAAGTGTGGAAGTGATATTTCAACGTTAACCCCTAAAATATCACTGTTGACTGTATAGCGCATATTCAAACTTACGGACAAAGAGTCTGCAACTGAACTACTTATCCTAAAAATACCAAATGAACGGTTTCTGGTTGAGAATAGTTAAACTAATACTGCCCCGAAGTTTGGTTACAATATTCCAACTTTAACCCATGAAATTTTTCTATTAATGTGCATCGCATATTCAAACTTACAGACTCAAATTTTGCAATGTGGGACAGAGAGACCGCAAGTGAACCTCAGACTTTCAAAAATTCAAATAAGCACTCTCTGGTCGGTTCAGTTATATTTAATATGTGTCCGACGCTTGGTAGCGATCCTAGGATTTTAAACACTAAATTTACCTTTTAATTAATTGCGAGAATGCCGACTCACAGTCTCAGGTTTTGCAAGGTAGAAGACAGAGATACCGTAAGAAAACCACTGGTCGAATTAACAATTAAGTAGGTGTCAAAATTATATTGGAATATCGCGGGCTCTGATGACTGGTTTTCCATTACCAATTTATCAGGGGGTTTCAAGAGTGCAGTTAATACCGTTCAAGTACATGCCCACACTCAACCTTAATTTGTCAATGATCTTTATATCCGTGTCATACTAAATACTCATTGGGTTTTGAAGATAGAAATCCCAAATTTCTCTATTATTATATACTGCGTATTGAAAATAAGGGACTCATTTCTCGCAACACAGGACAAGAGTCTGCAAAATAACTACTAGTCCTAAAAATACAAAATGAACGGTGTTTGATTGAAAACAGTATAAATAATACATACCCAAAGTTGGGAAGTTATATTCCAACTTTCTGAAAAATTTCTCTGTTATTAAAGCAGATACAGCGTGTATTCAAACTTACAGACTCATTTCTGCAACACGGGATAAAGAGACCACAAACAAACTTCTTGTCCTAAAAATACCAAATGAACTCTGGAATCCCTGAACTATGGACTAATAACAACTTCGAGTCAATCAATAATATAATTAAATTGGACAATGATTGGAAAGTGATGAAAATTCCCGACCTTATTGACAAACTACACGCGATTGAAAGAGACCAACTGATGGATATACGGGTGCTTTGCATGGTTTAGGGAACTATTCTCTGTCGAAACAAGCAGTTAAATTGCAAGTTAGGCATGACAGCTGGGTAAGCATTACAACAGAACAGAGGACTCAACGACTTAATAAACTCTTTACCTATGTAGCAGAAGATCCCAACAAAATTACATAAACTGACGGGTCACTGACAATTCCAAGAGTTGGACCGACAGCAAAAAAGCCAGGACAAACAAAGAGAGTCAAAACGTGCAGAACAAAAACCACTGGACAATCTACAAAGCGAAAAAAAATATGACATGACTGAATCCTGTATAGATGTTTCGAAAAATTTATACATGTATATATAAAATAAAATAATTAAATAGGAGAGGGCAGTCAACCACCGAGTAGCCCAGAGGGTATTTGCTGACGCAATATTACACTCGCAACCAGCAGTAATATTCTAATAAAACCGCATGGACAACAATTTGCGTAGCATTCAACCTCCCTTCTTAGAACAAAATGCGCTGTAGGGAGAAGTGGCATGTTTCACCCTAGAACGCCCACCCAACCTGTGGGGAACAAGTTACATTGTACTGCATTCAGAACAATACCAATTAATTTTACACTACAGCGGTCAAATATACTACGCTCATTACCGTCTGATAGTGCACAAAGTTGTATTTTGTAGAACAGCACTTAATAACATTGAAAAATGGATAATACCAAACCATGTGCTGTTGTTTCCGAACAAGTCATTCAGAAAATGATGGAGAAACAGTGCCTATTGGCCAATAACCACATTATATGATATTCTGTTGCTTACAATGATTAAAACAACAGGCGGCAATAAACATTGCAGATGTGTTCTCTGGAATTTGTGGTTGAATACTTGTATGCACCTGTCCAAGTGCCCAAGGACGCTGGGCTAATCCTGTACTAAGCACACTTATTATAAGCTTTCACTCCAAGGTCAAGTACAGGGAGACTTCTGTCAATTTCATATGTGCTCACTTTCATAAGCTTCCATGGCTGCTCTGGTCTTCTCGGTGGTTGTCTGCCCTCCCCTATTTAATCAAATTTCATGGGTTAAAGTTGGAATATTGTAACCAAACTTTGGTGATGTATTAGTTTAAATATTCTCAACCAGAAACCGTTCATTTGGTATTTTTAGGATTAGTAGTTCAGTTGCGGTCTCTTTGTCAGTAAGTTTGAATACTCGCTATGCAGTCAACAGTGAAATTTTAGGGGTTAACGTTGAAATATCACTTCCAAACTTCGGATATGTATTATTTTTACTGTTTTCAACCAGAAAACATTCACTTGGTATTTTTAGGATTAGTAGTTCGTTTGCAGACTCTTTGTCCCTTGTTGCAAAAAATGAGTCTGTAAGTTTGAAAACACGTAATGCATTTTACAGAGAAATTTTAGGGGTAAGAGTTGGAATATCGATACCAAACTTCAGATGTGTATTATTTATAACCCCAAGATCCAGAAACCATTCATTTCAGAACATTAGCCCCCATATATTTACTTGTGGTCTCTTACAGACTTTTACGGTCTCTTTTTCTACCTGCAGACTCATTTTAGTACTACCCTGATTTACAGTCGGGCACAAGTTGAAATCGATATATTATAGTTAGATCGAACTATAATAGATCATTCGGTCTATACTTTTTGACTCAAAACAACCTTTTTACCAAATAACTTTTGTTGCGCAAAAAGTCTCATCAAACCACCACCAAAAATCAAGACTTTATAACTGTTTCAACATTTGTCAACAAAAAAATTTGAATTCCACTGTTGCAACAATAAGTAATTTGATGTTTAAAATATCTATTTTGACGGTGTTTAGACTTTATTTTGTAAATAAATCATGTTTTAGGCTTCTGTTCCAGTCAATTTCACTCACCCGGCTGCTTCAGCATCAAAACAACAGGATCTGATGAATACGCGTGCACAAGGTTTAGTCAATATAGTTATAATCTCAAGTATTAGGTAACCGTGCATGTCAGCATTACAGGGTTGGGGTATTCGTATTCAGTATTTCTATTCAGTCGTATTCGAATACAGTTTATCAAGTATTCACATGTATTCAGTATTCACTGAATGTTATGAATACATGTATTCGTATTCAAATACATTAAAATTTGAGATGTATTCATGAATACATTTTGAATACTTTCTATATTTTGGAATTAAAGAACCACATACTGAATAAAAGGTATTCACAGATCAAGCCCATGGACTCCAGAGAACAAATTCACACCTCATATCAATATTAAAGAAAGAAATGATTTCGCGCGCTGAAGGCGCGCAGGGACGGTATGCAGAACAAGCCCCTTTCAACCCTCTGATTGTATTGGATTTGGCTCTAGTTTTTGGCTTGTCTGGACATGGAAAAGTAGGAAGAGGTAAGGTAATCAGCGGCGTCTGTGCCTCCTGCGGTTCTTCTTTGGAGGAGGAGGGTGTGTTGGAGAGATGGTAGTTGGTGGAGTGATCAGATCAGGCGGATGAGTTGGTACCTCTTTGGATTTGTACGGCCTGATCCTTGCTACTGTTTCATGATGTTCTTGTTTGGACCCTGGGAGATACTTCTGAGGACTTTCTTGATAAAGACATCTGAGAGTTTTTCTTTTTGGTATAAGTCGTACTGGTCCTGGATCGTGCTTCGGAGAAACTTGTTTGGAATCTCTTCCCCAAGGAATGCCTCCATGGACTCCGGGAAGCTCTCCTCCTGGTCGGACTCCTGGTCCAAAGAAGCTGGAGAAGCAAGAGCAGGAGGGGTGGAAGGTGCGTCATCAGAGACAGCTTCCTGCACCATTGACAGAGCATCCTCCTCCATCTCCTCTTCAGATGAAGAGTCTGATGAGCTGGAGAATGAGCTGTCACCTGACGACCCACAGTCCTCCGGACCCTCCTCCTGGAAGGGGGTACCGGGCTAGACAGAGGTTGTTCAGGGGTGACAGGAGTTGTCCCTTTGACGCCCTCACTTGCCTCCTTCTCTTCCTTTTCCTTCTTCTTCTTCTCCAGGAACTCCGTCATTCGGCAGGCATCTCATCGTCCGGCGGAGGGTCCCTTCATTCTGGTCCTCTTCTTCTTCTTGGTGGCTGTGTTACTCCGGCGGCCTTCATCCAGTTTATCCGCATCACTAGGAGGGTGACCAGTGTGAGGGGAAATCCCCTCATGAAAGGTACTACACCTCTCCACGGACGGCGGTTCCGATTCTCTATCAAAATCCACTGTAAGGTGAATTTTACCCTTGAGCACCTGTGGCAAGGGTAGCCTTCACTCTGACAAGTGTTTCTTGAATAACAAGTGGGAGCTCCATTGTTTAGTTGTTAGTACCTCGGAGTCCAGGGTGCGAATGGCAAGAACATGAATATTAAAGACTTAATAATATTATTTATATACCACCAAACACCTTGTCTGAAATTTTTGCATTGAAAGCGGACAATAGACTTAATTATCAATTAACTTGTCACAATTCAACCTATTTATGTAACAATGGCCACATTGAAATTGTTGAAAAAAATGGACATTAAAAATTAAAAAAAACTTGTGTTATTGGACACAACTCAGTTATTCAATGATATTATCTTCTAAAATTTTTGGATTTATTTTCAGTTTTTCTATTTATCCATTATTTCACAGTGAAAACACATTTTTATTTATTTATTTATTTGTTCCTGTTTAAGGTCACCATTGTACAGCTCAGTGTGTCTAATTATAATAGGTGAAAGCACGTAAATGTTATAAAGAAAATACTACTGCTGTTAGCAAACTTTCAGCCAACAAACCTCCAGGTTTAACCATGAAGTGCATTGGCTAAAACTTCGCTGGTGCTTCTTATGTGGTGTCATTGCAATTGATACTTAACATTCAGGAGGAAATGCCAGTCTGTGATGTTTTTAGAGGTAATCCACTCACATTTTGTGATATGTTGTCCATGGAGAGTAGTCTAATTACTACGACACCCATAGAGTTTATTTCCCATCAGGTAATTACTTTAGTTTTCCAACAAAGCATGGTAAGCACAATTAAAGCTTCAGCTAAAGGACCATCAGTTTAAAAATGACTTTTAACCCAACAAACAAAAAACTTAAAGGCCTTGCTATAAATACTTCTAATTTAAAAAGTATTCAAGTATTCAAAAATGTATTCATGAATACATTGTAATGTATTTGTATTCGTATTCAAATACATTTGAAAATTTGTGTATTTGTATTCGTATTCGTATTCATGAAATTTCAAAGTATTCGTATTCGTATTTGAATACATTTACAAAGTATTCTCCCCAAGCCTGCAGCATTACATATTTGATCATCCTTAACAGTGAAAAAAACCGAAATAACTAAAAGTCGCCCCAACAGGGCCTTTAGAAAGAATTGTTGTTTAGGTTTTTTCTGGTTTAGATGTTCGTTGTTATATGTTAAATAATAGTTACAGCTATCGTTATTGAAAATGAAAGAAATGCGACTACTGAAGAAATTTGTTGAATCTTGGTCTTGTGTGAATCAACCTTTGTTTCATTAAATAACCTATAAAACGGTTATTAATGACATTTGGATTGTCAGTCGTGAATACTATCTGTTATTTACTGTTACATGATATTTTAATATGCTACATAAGTAAGAACAATTACATGACCATAAAGCATAAAATTCTGTAGTTTGATATTTCATCATGTAAATTAAATATATACGAATTCTACATAGATAGAACACACAAAATATATGCAATCAACTTGGAGTTGAGAGCAGCAGTAACTGCTTCCTGGAAGTCTGTTACCGTATTCATACCAGAATAAATAATATTTGGTGAGAACAGCTCGTGGCTAAATACACTTCATATATCTGTCATGCTATTTGAGGCCAAGTGTTGGGATTACAACTTTATTATTTTTTTTATGTAATTTAACTTGGACTAAAGTATACACAAGTCCTAAGATTTGTGGAAAAAACACAAATCACAGTAATATGGTGAAGAATTCTGGCGAAGTCTATGGGAGCCTTCGATTAAATAATATTTATTTGCTTGTGTCACGCTATCTGGTTAAATGGTAAATTAGAAATAATGCGGTCAATTTAACCTATAATTAGCTAGAATATTGTTTTGTCTTTTCGAAGCAGAGATAAGTTAGCATACACGTGCGGAACATCGCAAGCGATTTTCTCTTTATGGTTACACTAAACCAGTGTATCATCCTGTCCATCATGGATTTGAATTAGTCATTGTTCATGGGTAATTTGAACGTAAACAGTTTAATCGTGTTCTGGCAGTTTCAGACAATCATTAAAATGTCTAGTTGTTGCAAAAAAGGCATATCTTAACAAGCCAGGAGAGCTCCGAGATATGTTGCCAGACATCACAGAACATGAGCTCATAATAATGAAAGTGTCCATGAAATGTCAAGCGAGTCTAACTCAGACAAAACACGCATTAATATCTCTATCCATATCGAATTACAAAGCACTCATTAAATCAGAATTAATATGTTTAAACTTTGCGTTCCGACTGTATAAAGAGTGAAGCAGAATTCTAAGGTGGGCAGTTGGTCTGATGGCATTCAGAGAAGGTCCGAGTTTAGCCTTGGCCATCGAGGGTTATAGCCACCGAGATTGAAAGTCCGCGTATTGTCGTAACCCTTTGAGGGCTGTAAGGAACCGATAGTAGTTTGTTAACGGTTGCGAACCATAGTGGCATTGTAGCCAAAGAAGTAAAAGCTGTAACATTGAGGTCTAGAAACTGTATTAAGAGCTTGAGTAAGAGCTTGAATAGCTTGCGAGATAAGATAGTTTTAGGCGGTGCAAGAATTGGTTATGTTAAGAACACTTTGCAGAATATTTGTATGTAAGCTTTGTTATGTATATATCTGAAGGCGAAGAATAACTTAACCCTGTCATTCTACCCATCAGAATGTTTTGATATGCAGTATCCTCAGGAGGTACAGATTCAAATTTAATCAATCAAGTCCCTGGAGTCATATTTGAGCTCCTTGTGGGAGCACAAATTTTAACTTGGTGCAATATGAGGAATATTCTTTAAAAACCTTTTTCAGATCTCTCAGTCGGAATCTTTTGATATTTATTTTGCAGTATCCTTAGTTGGGTCAGATTCTAGTTTGTTCAAATAAAATCCCTGCAGCATATTTGGGTTCCCTGTGGCAACCTAAATTTTTACTGAGAGCAATATAGAGAAATTCCTTTAAAAATTTTTTCTTTTGGTTCACCGGTCAGAATCTTTTTATTAGCTTAACTTGCCAAAGTCAAGATAAGCTATTGCCATCACATGTGCGGAAGTCTGTTAGTCTGTTCACATTTTCCTTTAGCACAGGTTACACCCCGTTAGTTCTTGTTGGATCGTCACAAAATTTCATATGCAGGTTTGAGGTCATGTCTAGATAAGAATGTCCCCTTATGGTCGCGATCGGTCAACTGTTATGGCTGCCTGAGCTCAAAACCCGAAAATATTTAGCAGAGTCTACAGGTCGTATTTATGAAGAGATTTCATTGTAACTGGGTTGGATGCCTCTGTATAATATCTAGATGAGAACATCCCCTTTTGGTCATGATCTGTCAAAAGTGATGGCTGCCAAAGCCCGAAACCCCAAAACTTTTAGCACAGTCTACAGGTCATATTTAATATGGAGAGATTTCATTGTAAATTGGTAGGATGACTCCGTATGATGTCTAGATGAGAACTTCCCCATTTGGTCGCGATCTGTCAGCTGTGATGATCTTTTTCAGCGAAGTTGCAGACTTGCAGGTACTTTGAGAAAGTCATAAACCAAACAACTCAGTAATTAATAATTTAAATAGAGGCATAGCTCTTAACAGTTCCGACAGTACCCATGTTATAACTGTTGTATTGCCATACCCCCCTCACCCCCCCCCCCCCCCCCCCCCCCCCCCACACACACACACTTGTTTTCTTGTTCGACTTGATTTGATCTGCTGTTGAAATGATGCAAATGGCGACCATATATTATATATCTGTCAATCTTATAGTGTATCCACCCCATTCTTATGCCGTCACACTCATATTTGTTAATGGAATTACTGGGATGTAGGATACTTAACATTTTAGTACTGATGATCACACACAGTGCTGACAAAGCCAATATTGAGATTTACTTTAGAACATGTGCCTACAAAATGTAATCAAGGTTATCGAACGAAGGTCCGGTGTATGGTGCTTTGAAAGTGAGTATGGGATTAAGTAGATGACACCACTGGGAGGTGGCATCTACTGAAATCTCACACTCAACATCACGACTGAGGGAGAGAAGTGCATGAAAATACGGAAACTGAAAGTGACAACGTTATCAGTATAAAACACATGCCTTCACTGATGTTTTGACAGCGTCATAGCGAGTACTGCATGCATTTGAAACTGACAACTCACCAACGAGTGAGTGTGGCAATGTCTACATAAGTCGGGGGTGTGTTTGTTACAGTGTTAACACCTGTAATGTGGTAGTTCAAAGGTAACGGTTAATCAATCAAGAACTTTTTTGATCGATCACGATGTTGATTGTCAGTTAATAGATTAACCGGTTAACCGTTTCAGCTCCACCTAAAAGGCCATGTGAGCTTTTCACATCACTTGGCGTCCGTCGTCTCGCGACCATAAACTTTTCACATTTCTGTCTTCTTCTCCATAACCGCTGAGCCTGTGTGAACCAAACCTGGCAGGAATCGTCTGCGGGAGGTCCTCTACAAACGGTCCTTTTTTAGTTCCCATCGGATGAAAAACATGGCTTTGAGAGGCATTCTTTGATTCTGGTTGGTGGATTTTCAAGTTACAAATATGGCCGCAATTGCAGCTTGTAGTTACTATAGAAACCCTATGGGAAATTACATTTTCATCTTCTTCTCTGGAACTACTGAGCCGACATGAGCCAAACTTGGCAGGAATGGTCTATGAGAGGTCCCCTACAAACAATCCTCATTCTGTTCCCGTGGGTTGAAAAAATGGCCTCCAGAAGCATTCTTTGATTCTGGCTTGTGGATTTTCAAAAATCTTCTCCTCTGAAACTGCCAGGCGAAATGTTTTGATACTTCACATAAATGATGACTGGGACCCTCTCTACCAACGATCCTCATTTAATGTTGATCAGGCTGTAAACATGGCTGCAATTGCGGCTTATAATTACTAGAGAAACCCATTGGGAAATCACATTTTCATCTTCTCTGGAACTGCTGAGCCAACGTGTACCAAACCTGGCATAGTCTATGGGAGGTCTTCTGCAAATGCTCTTCATTTCTGTTACCGAGCATCGAAAAACATGACTGCCAGAAGCATTTTTTGATTGGTGGATTTCGAAAAATCTTCTATGAAACCACAGGGCCAAATGTTTTGAAACTTTGCACGGTTGTTGACTGGAACACCCTCTACCAATGATCCATATTTAATGTTGATCTTCTTGCCACAATTGCCGCTATAGTTACTATAGAAGAAATCACACTTTCATCTTCTTCTCTGTGAACCAAACTTCGCAGGAATGGTCTGTAGGAGGCCCTCTACAAACGATCCTCTTTTTGTTCCCGTTGGTTGGAAAATGTGGCCATCAGAGACATTCTCTGATTCTGATTGATGGATTTTGAAAAAATCTTCCCCTCTGAAACCACAAGGCCAAATGTTTTGAAACTTCACATGGTCAATGACTGGGACCCCCTACCATTGATCCTCATTTAATGTTGATTGGGTTACAAACATGTCTGCAGTTGCGGCTTATAGTTACCACAGAAACTCTATGAGAAATCACATTTTCTTCTCTGGAACTACTGAGCCGATATGAACCAAAACTTGACAGGAATGGTGACATGGTCTATGAGAGGATGGAAAAATGTGGCTGTCAGAGGCTATATTCTAATGCTTAACCCAATGCTTCTCCTGTCTGCACGAAGATCGGTACTGTCAGCCAAATAGTAAATACTTGTTTTTTGAGAATCTGGCAAGGGTTGGTTCCAGTTTTTTCCACTGAGAACTGGGGAAAAAAACAAAATAGTGTGTATACAGTACAAGTCAAAATAAGTTGTAGCATAACTGCAATAAACTATCAGAGCTTTCCAGAAAATGATGTCAACTTCTGGTCTTATCAGTCTAGGAAGAGAAAGATATATAGTTTATAGTGGTTATCCTACAACTTATTTTGACTTGTACTTTAAACAAGTGCAGCTGTAATTATGTTAATACATGTATTACTCTCAAGTTACTTATCAGATATACTGATTGATGACAGGTGTTTGAAAAGCATGGACGTTTTGTTTATTTTGTTTTCCCATCCTGCAGAGCTGACAGTCAGTTATGATATCATTTAAGATATGACAAATTATTTGAATAAATGTTGTGTTTTCTATAACCCTTTACCTATTCAAAGGTATTTGAAAGAGAATACTGTCTGAAAAAATTGTAATTTTCAAAATACTTAACCTTCTTTTACTGATTTTTATGCCCCCCAACTTAAGTCGGGTGGCATATAGTGATTGAAGTGTGTGTGTGTCTGTCCATCAGTCCGCCCGTCCATCTGTGTGTGTGTGTGTCCGAGACAATAACTCGAAAATTGTTAGGGCCACAGTCATCAAACTTCACACAATTATAAAGGACCATGGGAGGATGTGTCACACACCATAGCCAGGTTCGTACCTTCAAGGTCAAGGTCACACTAAAAATCGGTCAATATTCGTGTCTCAGCCATAACTCAGGAACAAATCATAGTACAATTGTTAAACTTTTTACAAATGTTAAGGACAGTCAGAAGGTGTGTCGCGTATAATAGTTTCCTCCGCATCTGCAAGGTGAAGGTCACAATTGACCTTCATATGTTCAGGGTCACAAATCAACTGTTAGAGCCACAGTCATCAAACTTCACACAATTATAAAGGACCATGGGAGGATGTGTCACACACCATAGCCGGGTTCGTACCTTCAAGGTCAAGGTCATATTTCAAGATCACACGAAAAATCGGTCAATATTTGTGTCTCAGCCATAACTCAGAAACGAATCATAGTACAATTGTTAAACTTTTACAAATGTTAAGGACAGTCAGAAGGTGTGTCGCGTATAATAGTTTCCGCCGCATCTGCAAGGTGAAGGTCACAATTGACCTTCATATGTTCAGGGTCACAAATCAGGTCTCAAGCTTAACTTCAAAACTATTAGGGCTACAGTCATCAAACTTCACACAATTATAAAGGACCATGGGAGGATGTGTCACACACCATAGCCGGGTTCGTACCTTCAAGGTCAAGGTCACATTTCAAGGTCACACTAAAAATCGGTCAATATTCGTGTCTCAGCCATAACTCAGAAACGAATCATAGTACAATTGTTAAACTTTTTACAAATGTTAAGGACAGTCGGAAGGTGTGTCATGTATAATAGTTTCTGACGCATCTGCAAGGTGAAGGTCACAAGGGGAGAGGGGGGGCATGTGTTACCTTAGTAACATTCTTCTTGTTTTTAATGAAACTGAATCATAAATGTGTGGATTTTCAAGAAATCTTCTTTGAAACTACAAGGCCAAATGTTTTGAAACTTAATGTGACTGATGACTGGAACACCCTCTATCAATGATCCTCATTTAATCTTCATCGGGTTGCAATTATGGCTGCAATTGCAGCTTATAGTTACTATTGAAACCCCATAGGAAATCACATTTTCATCTTCTTCTCTGGAACTACTGAGCCAGCCATAGTTCTTATTTCATTTCTGTGATTCTTACTCTAACCCCTAATTTTCCCAACTTCTATCAAAAACTGGTTATTCAAGAAGTATGGGCCACAGTCACCACTAATGCATTTTTATAATCACAAAATGACACTGAATGATGGAAGGAAAGTGACTTGGAAGTAGGCTGTAATTCGAAGAAATTTCAGGATGCTAGAGGGGTGGGGGGTAAGATAAACTAGGTTATATCCTTAGGCCCTAATAAAACTCAGTATTGAAGAAAAAGAATTCTTTTCAAAGTTTATTATTGAAAAGAGTTGATATAAGCATTTTCTGTTTTTAGAAGAATGAGTTGTCTGTCATAGATACCATTTTTCTTTGAGATAGAATGAAGATAAATTTTTAAAAAAGTTTCCCGACTTCAACTAAAGCTAGGTGCTGAAGAAGTATGGGCCACAGTCACCCCAATGCTCAGTGACATAGTGACATTGACAAGTCCTTTTGTGTATCAAAGTCGGAAGACATGGCATACTGAATGTGAATAACCATACTCTACACAGGTAAACCCACACACGGTCTGTCTCTCCCCCATAAGTATGAATATTATCCCCACATTGGAATCCTACACTAGTGTATTCTATGCAAAGTGTACAGGAATCAAATCAAATTCAGTGAGAGCTATGGGACTAGTCTCCATTTGGTGTTCCTATTAATTTTTGCCAGGCTTGAGATAAACCCTGGCCCATGTCAACCCAAATACCCATATGTGACTTGCTCCAAACCAAGCAAATGGGATGAAAAAGCATTAGCTTGTAATGAATCCAATGTTTGGTATCATATATCTTGTGCAGACATTGATATACAAGAATATTCCAGGCTGGATAATTCATCTGCATCATGGTTTTGCTTGGTCTTCAATGCTTCTAATCACTCAACTGTGCAGTTTGACATGATAATTATTTGACTCAACAGACACCAATATGCACTCAGTACTGTCCCGAGGGTCAGGTTCAAGTGATAAATCCAGTGATCTTGAACAAAGTGAAGTTGACCTCAGCATAGGTGATACCATTGCCTATTCATCTAAAACAATCAAGACTCTTTAGCCAAGAGAAAAAGGAGGAAAGCACCAAGAACACTGGTTATCAATTTCCAGAGCATCAAAAATAAGCAGACAGAATTGCCAGTTGTCATTGAGTCAACACAGCCCAGTACAATCATGAGACCGGTAACTTGTCTTAGTAACTAAGTTGGTAACAATGAAATCATTCCCCCAGAACTTTGCTTTGATGTGGTAAGGTGTGATGGTATGACTGACCAGGTGATGCCCACAGAAGTGTACTCAAAGCAGCCAGAACTGACCTAGGACTCAGACAGGTGCACACCAGTAAAGAGGTGGAACTCATCTGTGGTAGTGTACATAGTTTTAATTTTTAGCTCAACTTTGGCGAAGCCAAATTTGAGGTATTGCCATGGCCCATCATCTGTCTGTCTGTCTGTCCATCCGTCGCGCTGTACACACGGCCTAGGCTAGAGGGTGTATTTATGAGCCGATCTTTACGAAACTTCTTGGGTACCTTTGTTATCAACATGAGACGACAACAAGTGTTTTTTGGTCCGGCCCGAAATTTAAGATGGCCGCTGGCAGCCATTTTGTACCAAAATTAGGTGTAATCAGATTTTTGCGCAAAACTTCCATATGAAAGCTCCGATTTGAATAATTGTTTTGTATGAATGTTTAGTACCATGGGATACATCACATATAATACAGGGTTTTTTCTTGTGCGAAAATTTTGCAAATTAGACTAACTTTGATTTATTCAGTGTTACTTTCAGCAAAGTAAGTGCAAATGCCAATACGGCTCGGGCTAGAGGCCGTATTTATGAACCGATCTTTACAAAACTTCTCGGGTACCTTTGTTATCACCGTGGGACAAGAACGAGTGTTTTGGGTCCGTTCTGAAATTCAAGATGGCCACTGGCGGCCATTTGGTACAAAATTAGGTGCAATCAGATTTTTATGCAGAACTTCCATATGAAAGCGCTGATTTGAATAATTTTCTGTGTGAATGTTTAGTACCATGGGATTCATCACATATAATACAGGTTTTTTTCTTGTGCATAAATTATGCCAATTAGACTAACTTTGATCTATTTATTGTTACTTTCAGCACTGTAACTGCAGATTCCAATACTGCTTGGGCTAGATGCCATATTTATGAACTGGTCTTTACGAAACTTCTTGGGCACCTTTGTTATCACCTTGGAACGAGAACGAGTGTTTTTGGGTGCAGTCCGAAATTCGAGATGGCTGCTGGCGGCCATTTTGTACCAAAATTGGCGCAGTCAGTTTTTTGTACAGAACTTTTGTATGAAAGTTCTGATTTGAATAAATATATGTATGAGTGTTTAGTAACATGGAATACATCACATATAATACAGGTTTTTTTCTCGAGCAAAAATTATGCAAATTAGATGAACTTTGATTTATTCAGTGCTACTTATACACAGTAAGTGCACATGTCAATACAGCTCGGGCTAGAGTCTGTATTTATGAACCGAATCGGTTCAACCGATCTTCACAAAACTTCTTGGGTACCTTTGTTATCACCTTGGGATGAGAACGAGTGTTTCTGGGTGCGGTCCAAAATTCAAGATGGCTGTCAGTGGCCATTTTGTACCGAAATTAGGTCCAATCTCTACACCTCAGGCTAGAGGCCGTATTTATGAACCGATCTTTACAAAACTTCTTGGGTACCTTTGTTATCACCGTGGGACGAGAACGAGTGTTTTGGGGTGCGGTCCAAAATTCAAGATGGCCGTCAGCAACCTTTTTGTACCAAAATTAGTGCAGTCAGTTTTTTGTACAGAACATCTGTATGAAAGTTTCTGATTTGAATAAATTTTTGTAGGAATGTTTAGTAACATGGAACATATCACATATAATACAGGTTTTTTTCTCGTGCAGAAATTATGCAAATTAGATGAACTTTGATTTGTTCAGTGCTACTTATACACAGTAAGTACACATGTCAATACGGCTTGGGCTAGAGTCTGCATTTATGAACTGATCTTCACGAAACTTCTTGGGGTACCTTTGTTATCACCTTGTGACAGGAACGAGTGTTTTTGGGTGCCTTTGTTATGACTGTGCTATGAGAACAAATATTTTTGGGTTCAGTCAGACCCACTCTGGGACTCAAAGATTTCTTTTCTAGTTTAGCATCTAACTGTCACCCCACTTTTACAATACTTTTGTTTCAGGCTGCAGTCAGCATTTATGTACAGACCGTTACAATACTTTACATGTACCTTTGTTATCAGGTCATTACCTAGATGTTTGTCATTGCTATGTCACGTACTGTACATTTGAGCTACAGTGTCATTTACCAACCTTCAATGGGAAGTCCTCCTGTTTTTACTGACCTGTGCTAAAGTTAACTCTTAGAAGCCGGGGAATCAGAATGAATTTATTGAACATGACATACCGCGAAAAACTTACAGTAAAGCAGGTGCTTCTGTCAAGTATTGTCTGCCTATTCAGGCAGACGACACTTGACTTGAAGCACCTGCTCAATTCTCCACCAGCCCAAAGACAGCCGAACGTCACAGCCAGATTACCTGCCGCATTGCATCACAGGCAAGAAAAACTGGACTCCTGGCTTCTAAGAGTTAATTGCACTCCATGTTCAGAGTACAACTATTGAAGGAAGAGGAATGCATTTATCAGCAGAGGTGGCAGAAGCTCCAAAAAAGTGTGTGGTGAGGGGGGGGGGGGGGGGGGGTGGCTCACACTTTTCTGAGTACCGGGTGTAGGATGGAAAATAATTTTTCTTTGGGGGGGGGGGGGGGGGGGGGAGTTGTCACTGGTGGTGGGGCAGTATATTCATGCAAAATATAAAAATTTATATATGCTACCCCTCACCCTTAAACCCACTCTATTTAACCCTTTACCCAACGTAACGGCCAAAACCGGCCAGCGCTATTCTCAAAAATCGCCAATTAATTTTCACTATTTTTTTCATTTTTTGTCTCAAAAACATAGGTTATGACCCCTCGTTGGAACGAGCTCGTCGAGCTCGTTCCAACGAGGGGCCATAACCTATGTTTTTGAGACAAAAAATGGAAAAAATTAGTTATTCAAGAATTTTTTTTGCAAGTGTCGTCTGCTTTTCACGTTAGGTAAAAGGGTTAAGACACTAACTTCAGCATATTTATTTTGATTTGTTTTTACTTAACCCTTAGAACACTGGTGGTCTCTTGCATATCAATTTAATGGCAGCAATTGGAAGAGGTGATTCATTTTTTGTGGGCAGACCAATTAATATTTTCAATGTGCAGCCTCAGGTCTTCCCCACACATTCACTTACCAGCTATCATACTTAATGAATTTATAAAGTATCATGTTCATGGGCCGGAAAAGCGGCCTCTTGGGTTCAAAGGGCTAATCATAACTTTGAAACCATCCTTTCAAATATTACGTTCCATTTGGATCTTTCCATTTTTAGCCCGACTGTTTACAGTAAGGGGTATAGTAATGACTTTTGTCTGTCTGTCCATCCGTCCGTCCGTCCGTCCGTCCGTCCGTCTGTTTGTCTGTCTGTCTGTTAACATTTAGAGTTTTTGTTTAAAGTTTGTGGTTAAAGTTTTTTACTGAAGGTTCAAGTGGGTTTTTTTTTCTTTTTTTTTCTTTTCCTGTTTAGTTGACATTTGGAGTTTTGGTTCAAGTTTGTGGTTAAAGTTTTTTATTCAACCTTCAAGTACAGGCTATACCCGGTAGTTCTTGTCTGATCGTTACAAAATTTCATATGCAGGTTTTAGATCATGTCTTCATGAGAACGTCCCCTTTTGGTCGTGATCGGTCATCCCATAATGCATTCCCAAAGTTCATACATGTATTTTTACACTCAAAAAAGTGGGCTGGTCTGACCCGATGGAAGTTCAAAATATGGGTCAAGGTCACTGAAGTCACCCATGGGTCATTGAGTGTTTTTCATAATTGATGGAAATCACATTTTATGACCTAATATATTTCTGAAGCACAAACATGCATTTTTACGCTCAAAATGGACAAAGCCTAAAATTTTGAAACTGTGTCATGCTCATATCTCAAGCATGGTTTGACCTGCAGACCTGGAACCAACACCAAATGAGTTGAAACTCAACGGAGGTTCAAAATAAGGGTCAAGGTCACCAAGGCACCCAGAGGTCATTGAGTGCAATTTTAAAATTTGCTTGACATTGCATTTTATGAACCCTTACTTCATTCCTGAAGTTCATACCTGGATTTTTTTACACTCCAAAAAGTGTGCAGGGAAAAAAATTGTACTTTATGACCTAATGCATTCCTGAAGTTCAAACATGTATTTTTACACTTACAAAAGTGGGCACGACCCAAACATTTTGAAAGTGGTCACGCTCATATCTCAAACATGGTATGATCTGTGGACAGGGGACCAACACAAAATGAGTCGAAAATCGATGGAGGTTCAAAAAATGGGCCAAAGTCACAGAGATCACCCAGGGGTCATTGAGGGCAATTTTCAAATTTGCTTGAAATTGCATTTAAGAACCCTTAATACATTCCTGAAGTTCATACCTGGATTTTTTTACACTCCAAAAAGTGTGCAGGGCTGAACATTTTAAGAGCCTGGCATGCTGATATCTCAAATGATGTTGAAGTTTTTAATTTCTGATCGTGATAGCAAAATGTCAATATGATGTCAAAATTGCTTGAATACAACATTATAAGTTATTGTGATGAATTGACGGTAACATGGTCTGAGGTTTGCGGCTTGGAGCTTATGTTTATTTATTTATTTATTTCGGTATAACTACACTTTAACAGCCAAGGTCATATCATGTCGGTGACAGTTTTACCGGTGGAGGAAGCCAGAGTACCCGGAGAAAACCACCGAGCAACGACGAGCAGCTACCCAACATCATAACTCTTCACTCCAGCACATGCAGGGTTAGATTGGTTGAAAACATGTGCACCAGCGACGAGCAGTATTCCTTTAGTACACGGCATCATCATACCCGCATGTGGACAATCAGGGTTAGGTGCCTTGCCCAAGGACACAACACAGGAGTCCGGATCGATCGCTCAAACAGTCACCCATCCAAGGAAGAGCTTATGTTCAACCAAGACGCGAAACATCGAGGTTGAACATATGCTCTGAGCTGCAAACCTCAGACCATGTTACCGTCAACTCATCACAATAATGTTTATGTTCCAATAAGACACTATCCATAGCCCAAAACCTACGTCGTGAAACACGAGAGCTTATTAGCTCACCTGACTGAAAGTCAGGGTGAGCTATTCTGATCACTTTTCGTCTGTCGTCCGTCGTGAAGGTGGTGTTTGGGCCTTTTTCTCCCAAACCACTGGCCGCATATTAATGAAATTCCATGTGAGTAGGGGTTACATAAGGGCATTTTGATTTTTTGTCAAATTAGGTTTCAGCTCATATTGAGCAGAGGGATGGGGCAAAAATGCTCCAATTCTTAAAAAATCTTCTTCTCAAGAACCAGCAATAGCAGAGACTTGATATTTGGTATGCAGCTTCCTTTTGAGGTGTAAACTCAAGTTTGTTCAAGAGAAGTTTGTCGGGCATTATTTGCCTTCGTTACGGGAGGGGCAAAAATTTTGGCCACGCCTAAAATTTCTATTTTCAGAACCGTCAGGTCGATTTGAACCAAATTTGACATGAGGTGATAATGGGTCATAAGTAGTTGATTGATGCAAAAATTTTTTTTCTCATTGCCCCTTGGGAACCTCGGGAGCTAAAAATAGGAAAAACCTTAAAACTGCCATATCTCCAAACTACACGGCACAGAGAATTCTTATTTTGTATAAAGCTTACTTTTCTCCAGTAGAATAGAATGGTTAAAAAAAATCCCTATCGCTTTGATCACAAGGTACTTTTTTCAGGACTTTGAAAAAGTGCTGAGTCAGCACTTTTTAACACCGTAGACAATGGGAAAAACATTAAAAAATCTTCTTCTCCAGACCCAGCAGACAGAATCTTTTGATATTTGGTATGCAACATTGTAGGATGGATCTGATTCAAGTTTGTTCAAATCGGCCCCCTGTGTTCATATTTGGGCTTAGTATAGGAGCCCGATTTCGAACTTAGTGCATTTCAGGCAAATTTCTTAAAAAATCTTCTTCTCCAGATCCAGCAGGCAGAATCTTTTGATATTTGGTATGCAACATTGTGGGCTGGATCTGATTCAAGTTTGTTCAAATTGGCCCCCTGGATTCATATTTGGGCTCACTATAGAAGCCTGAATTCGAACTTAGTGCATTTCAGGCAAATTTCTTAAAAAATCTTCTTCTCCAGATCCAGCTGGCAGAATCTTTTGATATTCGGCATGCAATAGTGTGGGGTGGATCTGATTCAAGTTTGTTCAAATCGGCCCCCTGGGTTTATATTTGGGCTCAGTATAGAAGCTCGAATTCGAACTTAGTGTATTTCAGGCAAATTTCTTCAAAAATCTTCTTCTACAGATCCAGCAGGCAAAATCTTTTGATATTTAGTATGCAACATTGTGGGGTGGATCTGATTCAAGTTTGTTCAAATCGGCCCCCTGGGTTTATATTTGGGCTCAGTATAGAAGCTCGAATTCGAACTTAGTGTATTTCAGGCAAATTTCTTCAAAAATCTTCTTCTCCAGATCCAGCAGGCAGAATCTTTTGATATTTGGTTTGCAACATTGTGGGGTGGATCTGATTCAGATTTGTTCAAATTGGCTCCCTGGATTCATATTTGGCTCACTATAGAAGCCCGAATTCGAACATAGTGCATTTCAGGCAAATTTCTTAAAAAATCTTCTTCTCCAGATCCAGCAGGCAGAATCTTTTGATATTTGGTATGCAACATTGAGGGGTGGATCTGATTCAAGTTTGTTCAAAATGGCCCCCTGGATTCATATTTGGGCTCACTATAGAAGCTCGAATTCAGACTTAGTGCATTTCAGGCAAATTTCTTAAAAAATCTTCTCCAGATTCAACAGGCAGAATCTTTTGATATTTGGTGTGCAACATTGTGGAGTGGATCTGATTCAAGTTTGTTCAAATCGGCTCCCTAGGTTCATATTTGGGCTCACTATAGAAGCTCGAATTCGAACTTAGTGCATTTCAGGCAAATTTCTTTGAAAATCTTCTTCTCCAGATCCAGCAGGCAGAATCTTTTGACATTGGGTATGCACCATGCTTAGGTGGGTGAGATTCAAGTTTGTTCAAGCCAAGTCTCTAGGTCCATATTTGGACTCACTGTAGGAGCTTGAATTATAACTTAGTTCAAAATGAGGAATTTTCTTTAAAAATCTTCTTCTTTAGATCCAGCAGTCGGAATGTTTTGATATTTGGTGTGCAGCATCCTTAGGGGGTGAGGTTCAAGTTTGTTAAAGCCAAGTCCCTGTGGGAGCCCGAATTATAACTTAGTCCAATATGAGGAATATTCTTTAAAAATCTTCTTTTTTTTTTTAGATCCACTGGTCAGAATCTTTGGATATTTGGTATAAGCTTTTCTTAGGAGGAGCAGATGCAACTTGTTGAAATCAATTCTCTGGGTTGATATTTAGGCTACCATGTCAAGTGAGCGCCCTCAGGCCCCTTGGGGCCTCTTGTTTACTAAACTTGTGATCTTTAAAAACATTAACAATTACAGATTGAGTAAATAAGCCTCTCATGTACCCCACAATGGCACTGGATAAATAATCAATAAACCAGATAAACTCATTCCATCTCAGTTCAAATCATAAATCAGTTTGTAATTTAAACAGCTGTATCCAGAACACAGTCTGCTGCATGTGTGAAAAATCTGTTGATGAAGCAATTACTCTGTTGATGAAGCAATTACAAAATGGCAACATCATTTCCAATAGTTTGCGTGGTGAAGTCAGTCAGTAACATTTGCTACTGGAGCCGTAAAAGAAACTATGCCAGCTCTCATCCAATTAGAGGGAAGGGATTTTACTCTTATTGGAACATTACTGGTTTAATTAGAACATAAATTCCATAAATCCACCATAAAGTTAGGGTTAGGTACAGTGTCATTGACACTTTGATTTTCACTTCTTATGGCAAAATTAGATGTTGATGGTGCACAGGTGCTTTCACTTGACTTAGACACTAATCCTTGTCAGTAATAAGGCCAAACAAAATTAAACAATTGGTTCTCAGGCATTTTTTTTTTAAACAAATGAGGGAGGGCGGTTTTTATTTTTATTTTTTATTCCCGATGAAATGGTCACTGATGCTTAAAATCCAATTGTGAGAGCCTAAAATTAAATACTAGATCTTCCATGTTGGTTTTGCTGATAGTTTTTTTTGAAACAGCGACTACACAACACAAAATCAATATAGAACAACTAAAATGGAGATAAAAAATAATTAGTTTTGTTAACTGATTGAGTGCTAGAAGCCACATTATTATTTATTATTATTATTTATTGGTGTTTAAGGTCACATACTTATGTACAATGGCTAGTCATGACCGTGACAGTTTTACGGGTGGAGGAAGCCAGAGTACCTGGAGAGAACCACCAAGCAAAGACGAGCAGCTGCCAGCTCCCCAATGTCGTAACTCCGCACTGCAGCACAGGCAGGGTTAGACTGGTTGAAGACATGCGCACCATCAACATGCAGTACGCCTTAGTGCACAGCGTCATCGTGCCCCCATGTGGACAATTGGGGTTAAGTGCCTTGCCCAAGGTCACAACACGGGAGTCTGAATCGATTGCTAAGACGGTCAAGGATTAACCTGTTGGCACTCTCCAATAATTTGTAATAGAACAATTTTTGATGAACAAATTCAGACCACCAAAAATAATCCAGTCCTCAACCAGTTAAATGAATATTTATTTTGAATACATATGAGAATTGTGTTGTATTTCACGAAGAGAATAACAATTCTGTTTCAATGTATACAACATGATGCTTCGCAATTCGTGTTGCGATACCACTAAATCACATGGTAGTTTTGTACAATTTGAATTTTGCCTCTGAAATAAAAATGACGAATGCGGGCCAAAGAAAACGAATGTGCCGGTGCCTGAGAATCAAAAGATTAATTTTCTTTAGCCTAATAGTTTGATTTTAAATCTGAAAAAACGATTGAATTGCATGTGAAAGGTTTTGACAATTATGAACAAAAATATATATTTCTTTCAGTCCCACACATCCAGATGACATGGACTGGTCTGATCATTATCCCAAGTATTTCAGACCTCCTGATTCTGATGATCATTATGAAGAGAATGATAAAGGCATAACACATCAAGTGGAATTCGCAGACATTGGATGTGGCTATGGTGGTTTACTAGGTTAGTAGTTAGAATATTCAAGAACAATGGAGCCCACTTAATTGTATAGGTTTTAATTGAATAACCCTGTTAATTGTATATAAACACCAAACCATTCGCCATATCTTCAAAACAAATTTCACCTCTTAATTGCATATAGGTTACAGAGTGAACTCTTGTTAACCCTTTACCTAATATGAAAAGCAGACAACACTTGCAAAAAAAATTCTTGAATAACTAATTTTTAGCTCAACTTTGGCGAAGCCAAATTTGAGGTATTGTCATGGCCCATCGCCCATCATCTGTCTGTCCGTCTGTCTGTCCGCACACACAAATGCAGGCTATGAAATTTCACGCGAACGATTGTTTCGTTTGCGGGATGGTTACGCAAATCCAAAAACCCACGAACGATGTTTCGTTCACGCAAAAAATATGACGTGAACGAAATTTTGGAGTCTGAATTTTTTGTTGTTCATTGATGTGTGTGTCAGTGTGCCGTGGTACCCTGATCTCCAGATAAGAAATACAACGAATGAGTATGAAGTAGAAGTGGTAGTTTGTCCTGTTGCTTGAACTTATACAGTACTGTATTTTACATGTGCGATTCTAAACACAACATTTCAACATTTATTTTCACGGACATTATGTTTATCCTTTTCATCAAACACAACACACAAGTTAAGCTACAGTGTCATTGACACTTTTATCTGTGTGAATGTTTAGTTTCATGAGATACATCACATATAGTACAGGTTTTTTTCTTGTGCATAAATTATACGGCTCAGGCTAGAGGCCATATTTATGAACCGATCTTTACGAAACTTCTTGGGTACCATTGTTAACACCCTGGGACGAGAACGAGTGTTTTGGGGTGCAGTCTGAAATTCAAGATGGCTGCCGGCGGCCATTTTGTACTAAAACTAGTGCAATCAGTTTTTTGTACAGAACTTCTGTATGAAAGTTCTGATTTGAATAAATTTCTGTATGAATGTTTAGTAACATGGAATACATCACATATAATACAGGTTTTTTTCTCATGCAAAAATTATGCAAATTAGATGAACTTTGATTTGTTCAGTGCTACTTATACACAGTAAGTGCACATGTCAATACGGCTCGGGTTAGAGTCTGTATTTATGAACCGATCTTCTCGGAACCTCTTGGGTACCTTTGATATCACCTTGGGATGAGAACGGGTGTTTCTGGGTGCGGTCCAAAATTCAAGATGGCTGCCAGTGGCAATTTTGTACAGAAATTAGGTCCAATCAGTTTTTTGTACACAACTTCTATATGGCTCAGGCTAGAGGCCGTATTTATGAACCGATCTTTACGAAACTTCTTGGGTACCTTTGTTATCACCGTGGGACGAGAACGAGTGTTTTGGGGTGTGGTCCAAAATTCAAGATGGCCGCCAGCAGCCTTTTTGTACCAAAATTAGTGCAATCAGTTTTTTGCACAGAACTTCTGTATGAAAGTTCTGATTTGAATAAATTTTTGTAGGAATGTTTAGTAACATGGAATACATCACATATAATACAGGTTTTTTACCCGTGCAGAAATTATGCAAATTAGATGAACTTTGATTTGTTCAGTGCTACTTATACACAGTAAGTGCACATGTCAATACGGCTTGGGCTAGAGTCTGTATTTATGAACTGATCTTCACGAAACTTCTTGGGGTACCTTTGCTATCACCTAGTGACAGGAACGAGTGTTTTTGGGTGCCTTTGTTATCATTGTGCTATGAGAACAAATATTTTTGGGTTCAGTCAGACCCACTCTGGGACTCAAAAATTTCTTTTCTAGTTTAGCATCTAACTGTCACCCCCACTTTTACAATACTTTACCTATATATTTGTTACAGGCTATGGTCAGCATTTATGTACAGACCGTTACAATACTTTACATGTACCTTTGTTATCAGGTCATTACCTAGATGTTTGTCATTGCTGTGTCACATATATGTACATGTCTTAAACAAGTTGAGTTACAGAGTCATTGACACTTTCATTTTATTTTTTTGTCTCAAAAACATAGGTTATCACCCCTCATATGGGCCTTTTCAACTTAGAAATGTTTCATTACCATCAACATTTTGGTTTCCTATGATAAATTGAGTTTGAATTCATAAATCAGGACCAAACTTGGTTTCTGCCTCATTTATATCAAAATGAAGGTTAAGTTCGAATTGGGGCATGGTCCGATAATCTTTACAAGAGTTATGGGAGCTTTTCAACTTGAAAATTTGCATATTACAAATCAACATTTTTTCAGAACTTTGTTTATGGCATAACATGAACAATAGTTAGCAGATTTCAATTCTTTTTGGTAAGTCTCTATAGTAACAATGTCTAGGTCAGGTTCGATGACCAACCATATCCGATGAAAATTATTCCCCGTGGGAACCCCAGGAAGTAAGCAGCACTTGTTTACTGTGGTAAACCAGTTCCGCTTTACTAGTAAAATAGGACCCAGTCACCAATGCTTGGGGTGAAAGTCCTCTAAAATGGGCAACATGTTGATCAACGATTGACTAAACTTGACTTCATCTCCATGTTGTGTCACGATTAGCCATGGTGCATAAATATGTGACGTTAACCACCAACAAACAAACAAACGATGAAAATTATCGGAGTTATTGCCCCTTGTTATTAAATATCGTGTTATGGTATAACATGAACAATAGTTAATGGGTTTCAATTCTTCTTCGTATATGTCTCTATAGCAACAATGTCTACCTCAAGTTCGATGACCAACAATATCTGATGAAAATTATGGGAGTTATTGCCCTTTGTTAATATCAAGTAATGCTTGTTTATGGAATAACTTAAATTGGGAACAATGTCTACCTCAAGTTTGATGACCGCCATTATCTGATGAAAATTGTCAGAGGTATTCCACCATCCCCCCCCCCCCCCCCCCCCTCCCCCCCCCCCCCCCCACACACACTCCCCCAATGCAGGCTGTTTGTTGGATGAAAACAGTCATTATGTACAATTTGAAAAAAAGCCTTATCGGGCATATCAGACCTTCATTTAAAAAAAATCCAGGTACTCTATACATCGCACACCCAAGATGATGCCAAGGCACGCAGTTTCTTTGGTGGAGCGCCGATTTGGGAAAATGCCTCTTAGGGCACAAAAAGGAAAAAGGAAATGCAATTACGAAATAAAAATATAAAGCAAATAAAATTGAAATAAAGTGCAAATTAGTTTAAATTTAATGATACAAACATTACAATTTCTTACCACTAAATTTCTAACTTTTAAGCATAATATACAGTGGAATATTTAGCGAGGTACAAGTAAATGCAGTTCAAAATTCTGACAACACAAGTGAAAATCAAAGCACCGTCTGGACTCTGAAGTTTTCATTTGGGTCATTTTGGGGATCTAGAAACTGTCGCTTGATGAAAATTGCCAGAAATATAGCACACGGTGTTTATTCCAGCCAATCGGGTCATCAAAAAACTAGGGTTTACTCAGAATTCCTCATTGACATAATCAACTTTGTGTCAGTCAAAGTATGGACATTCTTTCAGAAATTTAGTGTCAATAAATTCCACATCGATATTAAATTTATTGGAGTTAACAATTTGTTCACAACAGCTTGATTCAGAGCAGAGTTTAGTTATGACAACGTCCATTTCATGAAATAATATGCGAGGGTAAAGTCAGAATTACTGCGTATTTTCGTGATGTAAACAATGAATACGAAGGATAACAGGAACCGAGAAATGTTATGTGTCCCTCACAGACCAATATTATCATTCAGTGTCATGATGTATAAGGCTAAAAAAAAATAGTCGACTATGAAAAATAATAGTAGACTATAGCACCTTGCGACGGTTATTCGATAAATTAAATAGTCGGAGCAGCCCTAGTGTTTACAGACACAGTTTCTGAAACTGACATCGTTGACGTAAACTAAAAAAGTAACAGCTTTTTTTCCACGTGCATGATTGATTGTTTGCCACAAATTGTAATTGCGCGAGCGACGGCGCGTGAGAGCGACCGCGAGCCATTAAAATGAAGGTCTGGCATATTATGCAATGGTGTAGCCCTTGTTCAGAATGGAAATATAAAATGCTTTTTTTGGACACAGAACATTTCTACATCTGTTACTGTTGTGTACAATAAATTTACATTTACTCTGAACTGAAATAAATCAATGTCCTGTTTGCAATGGCTAATAATAATACATGTACTCTGTCATTCTGAAAGGAGGTTTGTATTCATTTATGCCTCAAATATTGTCCACATGGTTCTTCTCTGTCTTTAAATTCACCCAAATCCACAATGGAAACTAATGTCCTCAAATGACTTGAACATTTGCAAATTAGTAACATGACAGGTGATTATGTCTCCCCTTCCCAGAAGGGAGACATATTGTTTTAGTGCATATTCTTCTTCTTCTTCTTCTTCTTCTTCTTCTTCTTCTTCTTCTTCTTCTTTCTTCGATATACTTGGCATGTGGATGTATCACCATGAGCCGGTGTGCAGTGTACCATAGTGACCTTCATGTGACCTTGAACCTTTGACCTGAAGGTCAGATTTATGTGTTTTTTTAAGGAAAACATCACACAAACTTTGTCCGGACCATAACTTTTTTGTCTTTTGACCTACACCTTAGATACTTGGCATGTGGATGTATCACCATGAACCGGTGTGCAGTGTACCATAGTGACCTTCATGTGACCTTGACCTGAAGGTCAGATTTCTGCGCTTTTTTAAGGGAAACTGTCTGGACCAGAACTTCACCATGAGCCAGTGTGTAGCGTACCATTGTGACCTTCATGTGACCTTGACCTTTGATCTGAAGGTCAGATTTGTGCTTTTTTCAAGGAAACTTTGTCCGGACCAAAACTTGTTTGTCTTTTGAGCCAGGCCTTAGATATTTGGCATGTGGATGTATCACCATGAGCCGGTGTATTGCATAACATTGTGACCTTCATGTGACCTTGACCTCAAGGTCAAATTTATGTACTTCAAATAGGGAGTAATTGTCCAGACCAGAATTTTTTTTGTTTTTTGTTTTTTGACCTAGGACTTGGTTATTTGACATGTGGATGTGTCACCATGAAACCACATGTCGTCTACCTCGATGACCTTCATGTGACCTTGACCTCTGACCTTAAGGTCAAATTTATGTACTTCAAATAGGGAATAATTATCCAGACCAGAACTTTATTGTTTTTTCACCTAGGGCTTAGATATATGACATGTGGATGTAACGCAATTAGACTGCATGTCACATGTAATCATGACCTTCATGTGACCTTGACCTCAAGGTCAAATTTATGTACTTTAAATAGGGAGTAATTGTACAGACCAGATTTTTTTTTTTTGGACATGTGGATGTGTCACCACGAAACCGCATGTCCGCTACCTTGATGAACTGCATGTGACCTTGACCTCTGACCTCAAGGTCAAATTTATGTACTTCAAATAGGGAATAATTGTCCAGATCAGAACTTTTTTGTTTTTTGACCTAGGACTTAGATGATTGACATGTGGATGTATCACAATGAGACCACATGTCTTCATGACCTTCATGTGACCTTGACCTTTGCACCCCAAGGTCAAGTTCAGATATTTTATAGAGTATTATTTGCCAGAGTCATCATGACTTATTTCTCTTTAGAGCTAGACCTTACATATCTGGTATGATTGTCAATATTTTTTTATGTATATATCATTTGTAGTGCATAAAAAAGAAAGGAAGGGGAGACATATGTTTTAGTGTGCTAAAACACTTTCTAGTTTTTTCATGTATTCTCACTCAGATCATAAAAATTTAAATTGAGAGCAATGGTATTTTCAAGGATGAATTCTTGTGTTGTCCAATTGTAGTGTGTAACTCCTAATTACCTGTTTGTAATATAAATGTTATTTCCTGGTTCTCCATATTTTTTTCTGGAGTTTAACCCTTTACCCAATGCAGACAAGATCAAAATTTATTATTTTAAATATCATTTTTTCAAATTTTTCAAAAAATTTCAACAAAACCATATCATGTGACCCCTTGTTGGAATGAGCTCGACAAGCTCGTTCCAACGAGGGGTCACATGATATGGTTTTGTTGAAATTTGTTCAAAAATAATAGTTTTTCAACTGCTGAATTTGCATATTACGCAGGTGGATGCGTCTGATTCGTTGGGTAAAGGGTTAACAAAACTTTCAATAACCAAGGTCTCCTTAGATCGGACAGTTTTATGGGTGGAGGAAGCTGAAGTATCCAGAGAGAACCACCTAGCAGTGGTAAGCTATTGTCATACTCCCAAACATAGTAACTCTGAACAAGCAGGGTTAGCATTGGTTGAAGAAAAGTGCACCAACGATGTGCAGAACATCTTAGTACACTGTGCCACCATGCCCCAAGTTATCCATGTTCAAAAACTGCGTAACAAAGTCAGTTGCTTGCAGATGATTACAGATTTGGTAAGCAAACATTGCTAATCAAAATTTTCAAGACAACTAGAATTCTGATTTTAAGGAATCGATCAGGGCCTTAGGAACAAGAAAATGGTATTTTATTAATACAGGGTTGATTTTTTACTCGGGTCTCCAAACTTTGACTACGGTAATCTGAAGGAAATTTTTCATGAGAATATTGAAATCCTCCTTGAAAATCTATGAACAATTATTCATAAGGCAATCAGAGACAATTCATTTTAGTAATACAGTAGAACACACATAATTGGGTATCTCTTAATTGTATAATCATGTTAATTGCACATAATTTCCCAACACCAAACCATTTACTATCCTTTCAGTACAAATTTGACCGGTTTATTGCATGTAGGTTATAGAGTAAACTCCTGTTAATTGAATAAAGAAATCTTGTTATATGTTGAGATATTACCCAGACAATCACTGAATTGCTCTTGTTTATAAACCTATATGGCCTCTGTAATCCAATACCGGTATTAAACTATTTGATCCTTTACCTATTGATAATATGAAAATTGAGTGGTTGAAAAAGAAATATTTGTAAAAAAAATTTCAACAAAACCATGTCATGTGACCCCCTCATTGGAATGGGCTTGATGACTACTAATATCTGAAATATGCAATCAATAATGACTCAAAAGACCTTAGCACATATTTTAAACCTCCAATGAGGTTCATCTTGATTTTCAAAGGTTCCCAGTTGATAATGTCATACTGTGCTTGAGATGTGAAATTGACCATCTTTCAAAATTTACATTTATTTTTTTAGCCTTAAATTA
The DNA here is from genome assembly GCA_031216915.1 of Pictodentalium vernedei. Classification (NCBI taxonomy): domain Eukaryota; kingdom Metazoa; phylum Mollusca; class Scaphopoda; order Dentaliida; family Dentaliidae; genus Pictodentalium; species Pictodentalium vernedei. Next base: position 154,187,110 of record CM062289.1, read on the forward strand.
TACCATGCTCAAAAAAAATTTTGGGGCTAAAACTTTTGAAATTGGCTGATGAATAAGGCTGCCGTGATTATGAATTTTCGTGATCGATTATTTCATAGAAAAGATCAACTTTTAATCGATCATTTTGTCTGCTTACTCTCCATTCTTGTGTCGGTTGTGAAGGGAACACTGAGCACCACAACAGACATTTTGTTCCGGGTATAAAGGCTATTAAAGCTCAACCTGATGTTTACGTTTGTTGAATAACACAAATGACAGTCTGGAACACATTGCTATGTGTTTTTTGGTAAACGAATACATAACAAAATGTTCCAAACTGTCAACACTCTCAATTGTTGGGGGTGGGACATTTTAAAATGCGAATGTTACGGGGTCCGATCGATTGGAGTCATCTGCTTCAGACAGTCATGGCGAAGTTGAACAGTTGAACTCCTGGTCTTAAGGAAGCAGGATATAGAAACGTACATTCTTATTTGCATTTCAAACGTGGTTAACAGTAAATGCACATTTCGCTACCGAGTTCCATTTTCCTTTAAGTGTACATAGTACTACATATGTCATAGATACGACTTACAGCAAAATGGAACCCAGGTAGATAATTATCTAGTTGGGGATAAATAATTAAATGTCTGTCTTCTAATTATGGGATCATTCTCTCATTGTACTAATCAAGCATCATGGGCACGATTTACGATATGTGGACCGTTGTGTTCGAGCTTGTTGCGATAAAAAATGGATCCTTATACGTCTGTCTTCTAATTATGGGATCATTCTCTCATTGTACTAATCAAGCATAATGGGAGCGACTTACGATATGTGGACCATTGTGTTCGAGCTTGTTGCGATAAAAAAAATGGATCCTTAATTTTTCAGCACCGTAGGTACTACGAAGTAGAGTTGGGGATACAGGAAAGGAAGCCCCCACCCCCTCTTTGTTAATTCTTGTTTAAAAACGCATTTCCAGCAAACTTAAATGGGGGCATGTTTCAAAACATTTTCTTGGGTTATATGTGCAACCCCGCCCCCAATTATAGTCCATTTACAGTCTCTCAAATCAATTTGGGTTCAGCAGGTTGGTCAACTAATTACAAGTGAATACTATTCAAATCATAATTTTTTTTAAATATGGTATATTTAGTATTATTTGCCTATCCTTTTTATCAGATATGTCGCCCTTCGATCTGTTTGCAGAAGGACGCCCTACGTGGTAAACAAGGGTAGATTTTTGTATTTGAAGTGGACCATAGATAAAGAGTTCTTCAAAACACACAAAGCCCCCTGTGCGGTCATGCTTCCAATATTCGACATAGGCCTAGAACCATTATGTCGAAAAATCAGCCCCGCCCCAATTGTATTGCGGATAATTGTTCAAGAATGCACAGTGTTTTCAGCATACTAAATACATGTATAGGACTGTCCAGTGCGCAGGTGGGGATTGGGGCCTAGCCTCCCCCAATAATTTATTTGTACTTATTTAAATAAAACCTGCTTTCCTGTGGTAGTGTGGGTCCGAATCCCTGTTATAGTTCACTTTATTTATGCCCTCCCATATCAATTTCGTTTAAACAGGCCTCTCTAGTAATTATGGTCATGAATTTTAAAACATGGGACTTCATCGTGACTTTGAATACCAAAATTGCCCTTGTTTACCAGATATGGTACCCTACTGTTTATACAAAAAGGACACCTTATCTGAAAAACATACTGGGCAACCCCCTATAATTTCCAAGAGTCTGCCCTCCAGACTCCGACTGTAGCATCCTTCTTTCACAGCCCCCTCCCCCAATATCAGTCTGGTTCTGACGGCCATGTACTCGATACTTTGTTGAGGGCTGGGGCATTTTGGAAATTTTTTAAAAAGATATTGAACAAGCCTTTTATAATAACAAAATATAATTGGAATGTTTTTCGTCAATTTTCTTTAACAAGGTACTGAAGTGCCAAAAAATTGTTGATACTTCACACAGTTTTACTTAACACTGGATATAGGCCTTTGAACTCGATTTCGAGGGCATAGTGAGATTATTAGTGACACAGTCAACTGTCCACAAACAGTTAAATCCTATCCAAGTTCTTGTGCAGAAAAACAAGCATGTCGTAGGTTTCTGGCTTCAAAGATCCCCGTTTAGGACATACGGTACCACATGTCGAGAACAAGAAAACACCCTTTCAGATGGTGTTGATGTTGCTACAATGGGTAGGTTTTTTCGCGCGATAGTAGCTATCCTTGGATAACAACGTTCATTGCTCTTCCACCATGCTAGTGGACACTGGTCCAGGTCCAATGGTAGTTCTTTGCGAAATTGCAGAAACTCACCACACAGATCAGTTTCACTCCTACGTTTTTTCAAACGCTCGGAAGAAATGCCAAAAATTAACTCCAGTGGGCTCAACTGGCACTTCTTTGGTGGTTCCTCAGCTGATGTGCTTGTGCTTGCACTACTTGCTTCTTGAAGTTCTTGTGAATCTTGTTTTGGCTTATAAACAGAGGTACTATTGGGTTCATCACATGGTAAGCCTACTGTACTTTTCTGAGATGAATGTGGATTCGGCGCCTTGTTTACCAACACCAGGGAACTCTGCAGTGCAATAAAGTGGCTCAGAGTTGAATCAAGTTTGGAATAACTTTGACTTCCAAGGAAAAATAAACTGCACATGATAACACCTGTGTAAAATTCGGAGACACATCATCTGCCAGTCCAAATCTCCGTTCAAGGTCATTTCTAATGGCGGATTTTACCGACACAATATCAGTAGAATCATTCTCCTCTGCTTTGAGTCTCTCAACTAAACTGACCACCATTGGTAAGACGAATGACAAACTGACCTCAGTTTCTGATGATAAAACAGTAGTAGCTGCTTCTGAAGGCTTGAGTACAGGACTTAAATCCTCAATTAATGCCCACTGTTCATTTGTCATATCCAGTGTATGGGCGTCACTCCGATTTGTTACACTATCTTCGGAAAGAACTGCTACTATAGGCCATTTCTGCTCCACAAGTCTTACAACCATATAAAGGGTCGAATTCCATCTTGTTTTCACTTCTTTAATAAGCTTCTTCTTCTGTTTTCCCATCATCTCTTGTCGTTTATATAATTCCTGCGTCGCACGAGCACTATGGCTAAAATATCCAACCAAGCATCTGCATGCTGCCAGTGCAGTTGATACTTTACGCACATCCAGACCTGCCTTAACTAATAACTGTAGAGTGTGGGCAGCACAAGGAACACTAGCAATCCTTTTCGACCCCAATTTCCTCTGCCAAGAGTTTGTTAAGCACCCGAATACTGGCAACCGCATTCAAAGCATTATCATGAATAACTGAGGTCACTGACGTGGGTTTTATTCCAAAATTGTACATCACATGAATCAACCTTTCTGCAATATTGAAAGCAGTATGCTGCTCAGGCATAATTTCAGTAGCCAATACGTAACTTTCAATGTCCCATTTATGTTCACAAATAAAATGTACTGTCACAGTATTATATGGGTCGTTTGTACGACTTGTCCATCTATCAGTAGTCAAACAAAAGAACTGAGAATCATTGTGAAGATTCTTGTAGTGTAGTCAATTTCTTCATCAAAGCTTTTTTTTTAGCTTCGCCATACTTTTTCTTTACTAAATCCGTTATACGGGTTCTACCAGGAACTTCATATCCAGGGATAACATAATGCATAAGATCCCGAAACCCTTTGCCTTCAACTGTATTTTAAGGCAGCATGTCAATAATAACGAATCTGGCCAAATGCGTATCATTTAATTTTCTCTTGAAATCACTGATTTGTTCTGAAGCAGAACTGGATAAAGCAGTGTCAATTTTGGGCTGTTCGCTGTGGTCACCAAAATTCACTCCTTGGACACTCTTGATAAGTGTGATAAGAGTAGTAGTAGATCCATGGTAAACAAAATACTTATTGCATTTTTTACAAGAAACAGCCTTTTTCAGGTTTTTTGTCAAAGTACTGCCAAACCTCCGACGGTTTACAAGACATTCTGATATTTTTCGAATGACAAAGCTGTCATTTTATACTAACACAGAAACCAAATCGGAAGGACACTCGACAACACCTCCCCCTCCCAACACGAAGAACGGTTTTTAGCTCAACTTTGACGAAATCAAATTTGAGCTATTGTCATGGCCTGTCGTCCGTCTGTCCGTACGTCAACAATTGGCTATGGCTCGGACTAGAGGTTGTATTTATGAACCGATCTTTACGAAACTTCTTGTGTACCTTTGTTATGACCCTGGGACGGGAACGAGTGTTTTTAGGTGTGGTCCGAAATTCAAGATGGCTACCAGTGGCCATTTTGTACCGATGATGCAAAAATCAGTTTTTTGTACAGAACTTCTGTATGAAAGTTCTGATTTGAATAAAGTTTTGTATAAATGTTTAGTACCATGGGATACATCACATATAATACGGGTTTTTTTCTCGTGCGTAAATTATGCAAATTAGACAGACTTTGATTTATTTAGTGTTACTTTCAGAGCTGTAAGTGCCAAGCTGCTATGGCTCGGGCTAGAGGCCGTATTTATGAACCAATCTTTACGAAACTTCTTAGGTACCTTTGTTATGACCCTGGAACGGGAACGAATGTTTTTGGGTGTGGTCTGAAATTCAAGATGGCTGCCAGTGGCCATTTTGTACCGATGATGCAAAAATCAGTTTTTTGTACAGAACTTCTGTATGAAAGTTCTGATTTGAATAAAGTTTTGTATAAATGTACAGTACAATGGGATACATCACATATAATACGGGTTTTTTTCTCGTGCGTAAATTATGCAAATTAGACTAACTTTGATTTATTTAGTGTTACTTTCAGAGTTGTAAGTGCCAAGCTGCTATGGCTCGGGCTAGAGGCCGTATTTATGAACCAATCTTTACGAAACTTCTTGGGTACCTTTGTTCTGACCGTGGGACGAGAATGAGTGTTTTTGGGTGCAGTCCCAAATTCCAGATGGCTGCCAGCAGCCATTTTGTACCGACGATGCCGAAATCTGTTTTTTGTACAGAACTTCCATATGAAAGCTCTGATTTGAATAATTTTTTGTATGAATGTTTAGTACCATGGGATACATTACATATATTACAGGTTTTTTTCTTGTGCGTAAATTATGCAAATTAGGCTAACTTTGATTTATTTAGTGTTACTTTCAGCACTGTGAGTGCAAATCCCAATACGGCTCGGGCTAGAGGCCGTATTTATGAACCGATCTTCACGAAACTTCTTGGGTACCTTTGTTATCACTGTGGGACGAGAAGGAGTGTTTTTTGGGTCCAGTCTGAAATTCAAGATGGCCGCTAGCAGCCATTTTGTTCAAAATTAAGTGCAATCAGATTTTTGCGCAGAACTTCCAAATGAAAGATCTGATTTGAATAAATTTTGTATGAATGTTTAGTACCATGGGATACATTACATATAATACAGAGTTTTTCTCGTGAATAAATTATGCAAATTAGGGGTCCGGGTGGGACTTAGAAAATTTTGGACCAAAATCCGGAAATTAGTTTTTTGTGTTTTGATGCATTTTGGTCAATTTTAAGAAGAAGAAGAAAAAATTTTAGTCTGAAAATATTTTGTTTGGGACTGAAAATTTCCACACAAAAATAATAATCTACAATGATTGGTCTTAATCTGTAGTCCATTACAGTCACCCTGTAATTCTTTTATTATTGTTGACTGGGCCAAAACAAATACTAATTCCTGTCATATTCATTATTCAGTTGTCTTGGTCACAGCAAGTACTAATTCCTGTCATATCCAAGTTGAGCTACAGAGTCATTGACTCTTTCATTTCTGATTCTAACAGCCAATAAAAAGTTGGAACTTCGAAAGCAACCTGCCAATCAACTATGTTTTTTTAAATTTATTTATTCTTTTTTTTGGATCTAAAACAATTGGACAATCCTTGGATAGTCGAGGACATCTATCAGCAACATCAAAGGCGGCTAACATCAAACACGGAAACATCAAAGCCCCACTAACTGGCACTAAGTTCAAACAGCTTGCAGTTCTAACAGAGTGAACAGAAACTCACAACTTTGCGACATGTCGATTTCACCTGCCACAAACATCACAGAACTTGGACAGAAATTCCCAATTGAGCAATAATTGTTGTCCCAGTTTATTTTCAGCACACATCAATTTTTGTAGCCCACTAGTAGTCCCCTGTCTCGGAAATTAACCATGTTGTGATACAAAATACACCAGATTGCACAAGGGACTGCAACATCATGCTGATAACCTTTTGAATACCACCTAATGGTGACCCTTGGATTTGCCCTGAATAATCGATCGTTAAAAATTGTAATCGATTATGAGCTTGGATGATCATTGATCGATCATTCCATTATCCACAGCAGCCTTACTGATGAAAGGTGAGCATGAACTTTGGGAATGCATTACTAGGGTGGGGTGGGGGGTTATAAATAATATTTCCAGCAATTATATGAAAATGCACTCAGGGACTTCTGGGTGACCTCATTGAACTTGACCTATATTTTTAACCACCAGTACATTTCATCTCATTTGGTGTTGGTCCCAGTGCCACAGGTCATACCATGCCTTAGATATGAGCGTGACCCACTTTCAAGGTGTTTGTCCCTGCCCACTTTTTTGAGTGTAAAAATATATGTATGAACTTTGGGAATGCATTATCGATCATAAAATGCAATTTCCAGGAATTCTGAAAAATGCACTAAATGACCTTTGGGTGACCTCAGTGACCTTGACCCATATGTTGAATCTTGATTGCGTCTTGACTCATTTGGTGTTGACTCCAGGTCCATAAGTCATACCCTGCTTGAGATATGAGCTGTCAGTATGCTAAAAAGCAATGGGACAAGAAGAAAAAGAAACCATACAAAAACAATAGTCTGCATGTTTCACACAGACTAATAACAAAAATGTTACAATTTTTGCCTCTAAAACATTGGTTGTAATGTAGCGATAGTTATAAATTGGGAAGGGGATTCTTATTAATGGTGAAAATGCCAGCCATGTTATTATTTGTAGTTTAAATTGTAGCAGGAAACCCTTGAGCCAGGCAACCGTTACAGTAATGCCTCATTGAAACAAGCTTGTTCCAGTGAGGAGTCATTAACTATGTTTTGATGTAAGAAATTGAAAAAATAACAAAATTTGAATGTGATTTTCTTGAATAACACTGGATGGGTATGGACATTATGGTAGGTAAAGAAGATATGTTTGTTTGTTTGTTTAGTTATTTGGGATTAAAAACACCATTATCAGCCAGGATAATACTGTTACAAAGTTCTATGGATGGAGGAAACCCAAATACCTGGAGAGAACCACCTAACCTAACCTGGCACAGGCAGGGTTAGCATTGACTGTAGGTGAGGCAATGAAGTGCTATGCACTTCAGTACATGATACTACCATGTTCCAAATATCTTTTTGCTCAAGATGTTAGAACATTCCTTGAAAGACAGTTTATGTTTGTAACTGCCTTTCAACAAGATGGAAATTGATGGCATGTTTTAGCAAAATTTATACAGTAAGTTTGTGTTGTTCATCATATGAAACATTTTCTTGAAATGTATTCCATTCATTAATAATAATAATTATCTCTGAGTTTCATTTCTATCAAAATAAGGCCAGTACAAAATAGTGCATCCAGTTTATTAAGGGCAGCTAAAATTGTAATTTCAAATGTTCAAGGCAAGTGATTTTGGAATAAGTATAAGGGTTTGTATGGATCCTGGAAACCCCCTATGGCACCCTATGATAATATCAGAATTGATATTAGTTAATAATTATAAACAATTAATATTTTCTAAAATTATTTTTTAATTTGAATAAACAGACTCTGGCTTGAGTGACCACTTATTTGCACTGAGTGACCTTTGAAATGTACCTATCAACATGTTTACAGATACTGCTACTATTTTTAGCTCACTGTACTTCACTGATTGTTTAATTGGGTCACACTTGTTTACTTGAAATTAGACAAAATCATCTAGAAGCTTAGTGAGGTGACTTTATTCAGCCAATGAAAATTAATGGAACGATAGAACATTGGAGAAATTTCCTTTTCTAGAACTTTCTATCTGAAGACTTATAAATAACCTCTGTCAACAGAATTCAGGCATTCTATTTATATTCAGAGCATTGAGAATTCATTTGTTTACATATTCAGGTCTGTGCATTATTATAGAAGCGGCTGAGAATTTAATATATATTCTTCAGAATATTTTGGAGATCTGTGCATCTTTGTGTATTGGAAAAGTGTTTCCAAAAGTGTTCCCAAAAGAGAATTGTGAAGAGAATTTATTCTTGCGAATGAGAATTTATTTCTGAGAAAAGCCAGGATCCTACTGGATTATTTTAAAACTACCTGTGTTGCCACTACTTATTGGATGTTAATTCCATGTGAAATTTTGCTGATTGATTTATTGGAGACTGCTGAAATTTTTGAGTGAACAGTTCATTACAATTTACTGGATACTGTTTCTGCAGACACATTCTTGTGAAAAATTTTTCATCACTGGATTACTGGATTCTATTGAACTTTATTTTGAACCAATTGTGTAAAAGATTGTGCATCATTTCCATCTCAATTTATTTTTGTTATTAAATTTTAGAATAGTTATGTTCAAGTTATTGTTATTTATTCTCAAATTTCTTTCTGTTACCATTATTGTTACTTTTACACCCTAATAGAGCTAGTCAGTTTAACCAAACCGAAACCTAAACTTGTTTTTTAAGTGCAAACCAAAACCAAAAAGAGATTAAAAAAATATTCACATTTAGCACGCCATAGATTTTGTAGAATGAACAGAATGTCAGCTAAAATGCTTAGTAGCATATATCAATATTTTGTAAGAAGCGACGATAGAAATGTCAAATGCCAATTGTGCAGTTAGTCAGTCATCACCCAGTGCAGAAATACGTCCAATCCACGCTGCCACATATAGAATCGTAATGCCAAAGAGTACAAAACTCTTCTTGAAAAAAACGGACAGAGACACCTGCAAAGTGAATTGGTGTCAAGGTAAGAGAAAAGTATCAATTCACTTAATGCTCCATTAAAGTTTGGAAACCCTGGATTCCAGGTAAAGGATTAAATTAATATTAATAAAAAGTTAGCCGCACATACCCATCATACAAAGTGTCAATCGAAAATTTGTAAAAATATGCATATACATTCAAAATGCACATGGCTGTGTTTTATTTTTTCAAAGTAATGGGATTTCTTAGAATTTAGTGAATACTCTCTGATAATGATAACTCAGTGCAAACCAAAAGGAAGAATGGACATGGAAATCAGGTCAAGTGACAAGCTTGTTGATAATTTGCATAACCTCTACAGTGCTTTGTAAATCAATGATTCTGGGATTTGAAGTTAGCTCCCTTCCAGTCCAAATGTCAACTTGTCAAGTCGGCTTATTAATTTGGTATCTGTCTTCCTGAAAGTAAAGGGCATTTTCTAAAGTTCGCAACTGCTTGATTCTGGGCAGCTGCTTTCTAAAATTCTGACCCTCTTCACTTATCTTCATGTAGGCAATATGACAATGGTTTGAATTAAAATGAAAAATGAATTTGACGGTCGAATCATAAATTATCTGCCTCAAAGGGCATCTTTGCAACTAAATATTTGAGCCTCCCCCCCCCCCCTCCCCCCAAAACACACACTTCCGACTTCATATCTACACACTTGGGGTTGAATGACATTTTAGTCACACTTAATTTTTTTACTTTCCTTACTTAGAAATGAGAATGCAGAATTGCAGATTGCAGACATAATTTTTTGTTCATCGAATTTACAGGAAATGATTGTAATACAGTTTTATTTCATTTCTAGTTCACTTGTTTGTTTTTAGCTCACCAAAGGGAGCTTAACTTATCACTTGCCATCCGTCGTCATCGTCCGTTGTCGTCGTCCGTTGTGAACTTTACATTATCGACTTCTCCTCACAAACTACTGGACCAAATTGAACCAAATTTGGTGTGCATGTTCCTTATCATATGTCAATTCAAGTTTGTTCAAATAAACTTGCCGCACCCACAGGGGGCACCACAAGTGGCATAACTCTGATAGCACTCATAAATTTTTTCAAAAATTCAAATAAATCTTCTTCTTCAGATCCAGCAGTCAGAATCTTTTCATATTTGTTATACAACATCTCTAGGGGGGTCAGATTCAAGTGTGTACAAATCGAGTCCCTGGGTTAAGATTTGGGCTCTCTTTTGGAGCCCGAATTTTAACTTAGTGCAATATGTGGAATATTCTTTAAAAATCTTCTTCAGATCCACCAGTTGAAATCTTTTGATATTTGGTAAACAACATCTCTAGGGGCTCAGATTCAAGTTGTTCAAGTCAGATCCCTGAGTTAGAATTTGGGATCTCTATTGGAGGTCAAAGTTTAACTTGGTGTAATTTGAGGAAATTTCTTCAGATCCACCAGTCAGAATAATTTCATATTTGGTATACAACATCTATGGGTGAGAGAAGGGGGGGAGGGGGGGGGGTTCAGATTCAAGTTTGTTCAAATCGAGTTCCTTGGTTAATATTTGGGCTACCTATGGAGCCCGAATTTTAACTTAGTGCAATATGAGGAAATTTCTTTAAAAGTCTTCTTCTTCAAATCCACTAGTCAGAATCCTTTAACATTTGGTATACAACATCTCTAGGGGGGGGGGGGGGGGGATCAAATTCAAGTTTGTTCAAATTGGGTCCCTCGGTTGGAAATTTTGGGTCTGGTTCGGTCTTAGAAATTTTGAACCAAAATTCGAAAAAAAAAATTTTTCTATTTTTTATGCGTTTTGTTCAATTTTGAGACAAAAAAAAAATTTTTTAACTTAAAAATGTTGGCGCCGGTTCCGACATGGAAATTTTGGAATTTTTTTCCTTGTTTTTTTTTCGAAAATTTTGAGTCTGGTTCGGAATTTTTTTTTTTTGGGGGGGGGGGATATTTTGTGTACTAAGGCGTACTGCACGTCGATGGTGCACTTGTCTTCAACCAATGCTAACCCTGCTTGTGTGGAGTTAGTATGTTGGGGAGCTGACAGTTGCTCGCTGTTGCTTCGGTGGTTCTCTCCGGGTACTCCGGCTTCCTCCACCCGTAAAACTGTCGCGATCATGATTAGCCATTGTGCATAAATATGTGACCTTAAACACCAATAAAAAAATAATAAATAAATACAACATCTCTAGGAGGGTTAGATTCAAGTTAGTTGAATCCAAGCCCCTGGGTTGATACTTGGGCTCCCTGTGGGAGCCGAAATTTTAACTTAGTGCAATATAAGGAAATTTCTTTAAAAATCTTCTTCAGATCCACCAGTTGGAATCCTTGCATATTTGGTATACAATATCTTTTGGAGGGTAAGACTCAAATTTATTCAAATCTGGTCCCTGGGTTATTAATTTGGGCTATCTATGGAAGCCTGAATTTTAACTAAGTGCAATATAAGGGAATTTCTTTTAAAAATCTTCTTCAGATCCACCAATCAGAATCCTTTCATATTTGGTATATAACATCTCTAGGACGGTCAGATACAAGTTTGTTCAAATTGGGTTAATATTTTGGCTCTATTTGAGCCCAAATTTTAACTTGATGCAATATGAGGAAATTTCTTCTAAAAATTTTATTCTTCAGATCCACCAGTCCAAATTCTTTCATATTTGGTATATGACATCTCAAGTGGGATCAGATTCAAGTTTGTTCAATTTGAGTCCCGGGGAGGGGGAGCATGTTAGGTTCAGGTTTGTTCAAATCCATTCTTAATGTTTTTCCATAAAAACTTTGCCTCTCATGACTTCATTCATTTGTAGTGTTGATGAACCATGTCTAACTGAATGTGACCCCAAATACTTCTTTGAGCCACTTTGGCAGGTGAGCGATTAAGGACCCTTGGGGCCTTTTGTTTAACATGCTTTAGTACTATCCTGTCTCAGTTTAATGCATAGGATATGGAAAATATGTTTTGTGTTACAGAAAAATGATTTTTTTTTCTCCAAAACCGAACCGAAACTGAACCGAGGGAAAATTTAAAAACCGACCAGCTTTTCACCTAAACGGGAAAGTCACAGAAACTTCCCAATGTAAATGAAATGTAACACCAATATCAAACTCATTAAAAATATAGCCTCAAAATATTTCCCAAACCACACGGAATGGAGGACTGTTATTTGGTATGAAGCATCCTTAGGACCAGTAGAAGCAAATGATAAAAAAAAATTGCCATTGGTTTTGTTAGTGTGTTCTGCAAGGGAAAGGAGGGGTGGGGGAGGGGGAGGGGAGTGAGTCATCGAAAAAATGCTGAGTCAGCATGTTTGCAAATATTAAAAAAAATTTCTTCTCCAGAACCACTGATCAGAATCTTCTGATATTTGGCGTACAACATCCATATGGGGATCAGATACAAGTGTGTTCAATTTAAGCCCCTCGGTTCATATTTGGGCTCAATAGATGAGCCCAAATCTTAACTGAAGGCAATATGGGAAGTGAGCTTTAAAAATCTTCTTCAGAACCTCTGGTCAGAATGTTCTAATATTTGGTAAATATCATTGTTACGAGGGTCAGATTCAAGTTTGTTTGCATCAAGTCTCTCAGTTAATATTTGGGCTTCCTATTCAAGTTTGTTCAAATCCATTCCTACAGGGTGACCCAAATAAAAGTTTACACTGCCATAATACACCTTTAATATCATGTTTATTCAGCTTAGAATTAGAATTTAATCACAAATTATACATTATTGTAAAGAGCATGTACAGTAGATTCTACTTTTCAATGTGTCCCCCCTTAAGTGTCACAACAGCCTCCAGGCACCTGCGGAATGCTTGACAGGTCTTCTTTATGTAGGATGCTGTCATCTTTTCCCAAGATCTAACAATGGACCTCTCCAAGGCTGCCACAGAAGGGTGCGGCTTCTTACAGGCACTGTCCTCCACAGTTGCCCATATGCTATAATCCAGGGGATTAAGATCTGGACTCTGGGGTGGCCACATATCCTTGGACCAGAATGCCTGCAAGTTGGCATCCAACCATTCCTGAGTCCTTTTGGAGGTGTGTGCTGGTGCACCGTCCTGCTGGAACACATAATTCCCATCCGGGTAGTTGGCAAGGATCCATGGCTTGACTTTATCATTCATAATATCCAGATATTTGTCCGCGTTGATGCGCACTCCTGAAGGAATGAACACTGGAGGCATCTTCTTTCCATCTGATGAGATGAGGCCAAAAACCATGACAGAAGCTGGGTGTTTTGTAGTGTTGGCATACTTTACATTATCAGGGACATCTGAAGGATCACCTCCAATCCATCGGTCATTTCTGCGGTTGAGGATTGCATCCACAGTAAAAATCTTTTCATCTCTGAGAACAAGATCGCACGACCTGCTGCAGCATGCTTGACATCTTTCAACAACACCTTGGACCGACTGACCAGTAAGCAGTGGAACCTTTACTCTGGCCCTGGACTTCATGTTCAGATCATTCTTGATGAGCCGTTGCATTGAGGAGCGGCTCACATCAAGCTCACGTGCCATATTTCTCATGGATCTCACAGGATTTGTCTTGATGCGCTGTTTGACCTTGTCAATCAAGTTTTTGATCCGCACAGATCGGGGACGACTAGACCCAGGTTTTCGTGAGGCTGTTCCAGTATCTTTCGGCTTCTTTTTAATTTTGTAGACTGCACATCTGGATATTCCCAGCTTTGCTGCAATCTCAGTAGGTGTCAGACCGGCACGCAGCAATTCAGGTACAGCTAAAAAGGTTTCTTCATTTTGAACAGAAGCACATGAATTGTAGAGAGAAGAGAGATTACTAACTGCATTGAGAGACTTTAATGAATCATTGAAGCATGAAAACCTATTGAGATATGCTTCAATGGCTTTTAAACAAGCAGTCAACTGAGTGTAAACTTTTATTTGGGTCACCCTGTATGTAGGATTTTGTCCATAAAATATGCATTTCAGACTGCAGTGACATAATAACCCTTGGAAGTTTGGCAGTGCTGGTTTACAGCTAATAGAATTGGAAGCAGTCAGGAAGACCTATAATAATAATCATCTGACATGGACACTAGAGTTATGAATAATTTCATGACTTCATTCCTCTGTAGTGTTGATGAATCATGACTAACTGAATGTGATCTTTGAACCACTTTATCAGATGAGCTATTAAGGCCCCTTAAGGCCTCTTGTCTTTTTTGGTTTTATTCATTTCAATTTAGATGTGTGGTAAATTTAAGAGTGCTGAAGTGAAAATAGGTGACTTAAGCAAATCACCTCTTGACTTCCACCTTCACTTAAATGATTCCTGATGAATATAATGTAAGGAATATATATTTTTTTAGTTGAAATATCCACTCATGTTTATTCAAATATCCACTCAATCTGTAATCCAGTATGACTGAGCAGAAGAATACCTGATTGTTTAAAAATGGGTCACAATTTGCTCCCAGAAATTCACCTTTCGTCCATGATATGTTAAAACGTTGTGACCTAAAATTGATATACAGCAGACATAATTTTGAATAGTCAACAACACTGAATTTTAGCTTAACTTGACAAAGTCAAGATAAGCTATTGCCATCATGCGTGTGGAAGTCTGTGAGTCTATTAGTCTGTGAGTCTGTTCACATTTTCCTTCAGCACAGGCTACACCCCGTAGTTCTGATCGTCACGAAAATTTCATATGCAGGTTTGGGGCCATGTCTAGATGAGAACGTTCCCTTTCAGTCGCGATCGGTCAACCGGTATGGCTGCCCGAGCCCAAAACCCCAAAACCATTAGCACAGTCTACAGGTCGTATTTGTGAAGGGATTTCATTGTAACTTGGTAGGATGCCTCTGTATAATGCCTGGATGAAAACGTCCCCTTTTGGTCATGACCTGTCAACTGTGATGGCTGCCCAAGCCCGAAACCCAAAACTTTTAGCACAGTCTGCAGGTCATATTTAATATGAAGGGATTTCATTGTAACTTGGTAGGATGACTCTGTATGATGTCCAGATGAGAATTTCCCCATTTGGTCGCGATCTGTCAACTGTGACGACTGCCCGAGCCCAGAACCTGAAAACGTTTAGCACAGTCTTCTACAGGTCATATTTATGGAGGGATTTCATTGTAACTTGGTAGGTTGACTTCATATAATGTCTAGATGAGAACGTCCCCTTTTGGTCGCGATCATTCAGCCTTGATGGCTGCCCGAGCCCAAAAACCTTTAGCAAAGTCTGTAGATTGTATTTATGGAAGGATTTCATTGTAACTTGTTAGGTTGATTCCATATAATGTCTAGATGATGAAATCCCCTTTTGGTCATGATTATTTATTTATTTATTTATTGGTGTTTAAGGTCACATATTTCTGCACAATGGCTAAACATGACCGTGACAGTTCTACGGGTGGAGGAAGCCGGTGTACCCGGAGAGAACCACCGAGCAGCGGCGAGCAACTGTCAGATCCCCAACATACCAACTCCACACAAGCAGGGTTAGCATTGGTTGAAGACAGGTGCACCATTGACGTGCAGTACGCCTTAGTACACAACGTCACCGTGCCCCCACATGGGCAATGGGGGGGTGAAGTGTTTTGCCCAAGGCCACAATGCGGTTGCTGCTGGTGGAATTCGAACCGAGAACCTCTCGGCTTGCAGCCTGCACCTCTACCAACTGAGCCACTGTGCCCCTTGGTTGTGATTGGTCAACTGTGATGGCTACAGGGGCCCGAAGGCCGAAAACCTTGAGCACAATCTGCAGGTCATATTTATGAATGGATTTTATGGTAACTTCTTAGGATCACTCCAGATGATGCCCAGATGAGAATGTCCCCTCTTGGTTGCGATCATTCAACCATGATGGCTACCCGAAGCCCGAAAACCTTTAGCACAGTCTACAGGTCATATTTATAAAAGGATTTCATTGTAACTTGGTAGGATGACTCCAAATAATGTCTAGATGAGAACGTCCCCTTTTGGTTGCGATCATTCGACCGTGATAGCTGCCCGAGCCCAAAGCCCGAAAACCTTTAGAACAGTCTACAGGTCATTAGCTCACCTGACTGAAAGTCAGGGTGAGCCTTTCTTATCACTCTTCCTCCGTCGTCCATCCGCCGTCCGTCCGCCGTCCGTCGTCCTGCGTGAAGGTGGTGTTTGAGCCTCTTTCTCCTAAACCACTGGCCACATTTTAATTAAATTTCATGTAAGTGGTGGCTATATAGGGGCATTTTGATTTTTATCCAAATTAGGTTTCGGCTCATATTGAGCAGAGGTGTGGGGAAAAAATGGCCAAATTTTTTGAAAATCTTCTAAAGAACCACCAGTAGCAGAGACTTGATATTTGGTATACAGAGTCCTTTTGAGGTTTAGAATCAAGTTTATTCAAGAGAAGTTTGTCGGGCATTATTTGCCTTCATTATGGGAGGGGCAAAAATTTTGGCCACGCCTAAAATTTCTATTTTCTGAACCGTGAGGTCGATTTGAACCAAATTTGATATGAGATGATAATGGGTCATAAGTAGGTGATTGATGCAAAAAACATTTTGATGCAAAAAACATTTTCTCATTGCCCCGTGGGAACCTCGGGAGCTAAAAATAGGAAAAACCTTAAAACTGCCATATCTCCAAAACTACACAGCACAGAGAATTCTTACTTTGTATAAAGCTTACTTTTATCCAGTGGAATAGAATGGTTAAAAAAAATCCCTATCGGTTTGATCACAAGGTACTTTTTTCAGGACTTTGAAAAAATGCTGAGTCAACACTTTTTAACACTGTAGGCAATGGGAAAAACATTAAAAAATCTTCTTCTCCAGATCCAGCAGGCAGAATCTTTTGATATTTGGTATGCAACATTGTAGGATGGATCTGATTCAAGTTTGTTCAAATAGGCCCCCTGGGTTCATATTTGGGCTCAGTATAGAAGCCCGATTTCGAACTTAGTGCATTTCAGGCAAATTTCTTTGAAAATCTTCTTCTCAAGATCCAGCAGGTAGAATCTTTTGATATTTGGTATGCAACATTGTGGGGTGGATCTGATTCAAGTTTGTTCAATTCGGCTCCTTAGATTCATATTTGGGCTCACTATAGAAGCTCGAATTCGAACTTAGTGCATTTCAGGCAAATTTCTTCAAAAATCTTCTTCTCCAGATCCAGCAGGCAGAATCTTTTGATATTTGGTATGCAACATTGCGGGGTGGATCTGATTCAAGTTTGTTCAAATCGGCTCCCTGGATTCATATTTGGGCTTACTATTGAAGCCCAAATTTGAACTTAGTGCATTTCAGGCAAATTTATTAAAAAATCTTCTTCTCCAGATCCAACAGGCAGAATCTTTTGATATTTGGTATGCAACATTGTGGGTGGATCTGATTCCAGTTTGTTCAAATCGGCTTCCTAGATTCATATTTGGGCTCACTATAGAAGCTTGAATTTGAACTGAATCTTTTCATATTTGGTAAGCAACATTGTGGGGTGGATCTGATTCAAGATTGTTCAAATCGGCCCCCTGGGTTTATATTTGGGCTCAGTATAGGAGTCCAAATTTGAACTTAGTGCATTTCAGGCAAATTTCTTCAGAAATCTTCTTCTCCAGATCCAGCAGGCAGAATCTTTTGATATTTTGTACGCAAGATTGTGGGGTGGATCTGATTCAAGTTTGTTCAAATCGCCCCCCCCCCCCCCCCCCCCCCCCCCCCCCCTGGGTTTATATTTGGGCTCAGTATAGGAGTCCAAATTTGAACTTAGTGCATTTCAGGCAAATTTCTTAAAAAATATTCGTCTCCAGATCCAGCAGGCAGAATCTTTTGATATTTGGTATGCAACATTGTGGGGTGGATCTGATTCAAATTTGTTCAAATCGGCTCCCTAGATTCATATTTGGGTTCACTATAGAAGCTCGAATTCAAACTTAGTGCATTTCAGGCAAATTTCTTAAAAATCTTCTTCTACAGATCCAGCAGGCAGAATCTTTTGATATTTGGTATGCAACATTGTGGGGTGGATCTGATTCAAGTTTGTTCAAATCGGCCCCGTGGATTCATAATTGGGCTCACTATAGAAGCCCGAATTCGAACTTAGTGCATTTCAGGCAAATTTCTTAAAAAATCTTCTTCTCCAGATCCAGCAGGCAGAATCTTTTGGTATTTTGTATGCAACATTGTGGGGTGGATCTGATTCAAGTTTGTTCAAATCGGCCCCCTGGGTTTATATTTGGACTCAGTATAAGAGCCCAAATTTGTACTTAGTGTATTTCAGGCAAATTTCTTTGAAAATCTTCTTCTCCAGATCCAGCAGGCAGAATCTTTTGATATTGGGTATGCACCATGCTTGGGGGGGGGGGGGGGGGGGGGAGAGATTCAAGTTTGTTCAAGCCAAGTCCCTGGGTTCATATTTGGGCTCACTGTGGTAGCCCGAATTATAACTTAGTTCAAAATGAGGAATTTTCTTTAAAAATCTTCTTCAGATCCAGCAGTCGGAATGTTTTGATATTTGGTATGCATCATCCTTAGGGGGGTGAGATTTAAGTTTGTTCAAGCCATGTCCCTAGATCCATATTTGGACTCTCTGTGGGAGCTCGAATTGTAACTTAGTTCAAAATGAGGAATTTTCGTTAAAAATCTTCTTCTTCAGATCCAGCAGTCGGAATGTTTTGATATTTGGTGGGCAGCATCCTTAGGGGGGTGAGATTCAACTTTGTTAAAACCAAGTGCCTGGGTTCATATATGGGCACCCTGTGGGAGCCTGAATTATAACTTAGTTCAATATGAGGAATATTCTTTAAAAATCTTTTTTTTTTTAGATCCACTGGTCAGAATCTTTGGATATTTGGTATAAGCTTTTCTTAGGAGGAGCAGATGCAACTTGTTGAAATCAATTCTCTAGGTTGATATTTAGGCTACCATGTCAGGTGAGCGCCCTCAGGCCCCTTGGGGCCTCTTGTATTTATGAAGGGATTTCAATGTAACATGGTAGGTTGACTTCATATAATGTCTAGATGAGAACGTCCCCTTTTGGACGCGATTGGGCGACTGTGACAGCTACAGGGGCCAGAAGCCCGAAAACCTTTAGCACAGTCTACATGTCATATTTATAAAAGGATTTCATTGTAACTTGGTAGGATGACTCCAAATAATATCTAGATGAGAACGTCCCCTTTTGGTTGCGATCATTCGACCATGATGGCTGCCTGAGCCCAAAGCCCGAAAACCTTTAGCACAGTCTACAGGTCATATTTATGAAGGGATTTCATTATAACTTGATAGGTTGATTCATGTAATGTCTAAATGATAACATCCCCTTTTGGATTTGATTGGGCAACTGTGACGGCTACAGGGGCCCAAAGCCCGAAAACCATTAGCACGGTCTACAGGTTGTATTTATGAAGGAATTTCATTGTAACTTGGTAGGATGCCTCTGTATAATGCCTAGATGAGAATGTCCCCTTTTGGTCATGATCTGTCAACCGTGATGGCTGCCCAAGCCTGAAACCCAAAAACTTTTAGCACAGTCTGCAGGTCATATTTAATATGAAGGGGATTCTCGTCAGATCACTGAAGTTAAGCAACGTCAAGCCCGGTTAGTCCTCGGATGGGTGACCATCTGAGCGATCGATTCAGACTCTGCATTGTGTCATTGGGCAAGGCACTTAACTCTGATTGTCCATGTGGGGGCACGATGATGCTGTGTACTAAGGCATACTGCACGTCGATGGTGCGCATGTCTTCAACCAATCTAACCCTGCCCCCATGTGGGGGCACGATGATGCTGTGTACTAAGGCATACTGCATGTCGATGGTGCGCATGTCTTCAACCAATCTAACCCTGCCTGTGCTGCAGTGCAGAGTTACGATGTTGGAGAGCTGGCAGCTGCTCATCGTTGCTCGGTGGTTCTCTCCAGGTACTTCGGCTTCCTCCACCCGTAAAACTGTCATGGTCATGATGAGCTATTGTGCATAAGTATGTGACCTTAAACGCCAATAAATAAAAAAATAATATGAAGGGATTTCATTGTAACTTGGTACATGTAGGATGACTCCGTATGATGTCTAAATGAGAACTTCACCATTTGGTAGCGATCTGTCAACCGTGACAACTGCCCGAGCCCAAAACCCGAAAATCTTTACCACAGTCTACAGGTCATACTTAAGGAGGGATTTCATTGTAACTTGGTGGGTAGACTTCATATAATGTCTAGATGAGAACGTCTCCTTTGGTCAGGATCATTCAACCTTGATAGCTGCCCGAGGCCAAAAACCTTTAGCACAGTCTATAGGTTGTATTTATGGAAGGATTTCATTGTAACTTGTTAGTTGACTCCATATAATGCCTAGATGATGACATCCCCTTTTGGTCGTGATTGGTCAACTGTGACGGCTACAGGGGCCCGAAGCCCGAAAACATTGAGCACAGTCTACAGGTCATATTTATGAAGGGATTTCATTGTAACTTCGTAGGATCACTCCAGATGATGCCCAGGAGGAGAATGTCTCCTTTTGGTTTTGATCATTCAACCATGATGGCTGCCCGAAGCACGAAAACCTTTAGCACAGTCTACAGGTCATATTTATCAAGGGATTTCATTGTAACATGGTAGGTTGACTTCATATAATGTCTAGATGAGAAAGTCTTCTTTTGGATGCGATTGGGCAACTGTGATGGCTACAGGGGCCCGAAGTCTGAAAACCTTCAGCACAGTCTACAGGTTATATTTATGAAGGGATTTTATTTTAATTTGGTAGCATGACTCCATATAATGTCTAGAAGACAACGTCCCCTTTTGATCACGATCATTCAACCATGAGGGCTTCCCAAGCCCACAACCCGAAAAACTTTAGTACAGACTACAGATCGAATTTGTGAACTGATTTCATTGTAACTTTGTAGAATGACTCGGTTTCATGTCGTCGAGATGAGGACGTCCCCTTCTAGTTGCAATCGGTCATCCATCATGGCTTCACAGGCCTAAAGCCTGAAAACCTTTAGCACAGTCTACAGTCCATATTTATGGAGGGATTTCAATGTAACTTGATAGGATAACTCATTTTGGAATAATTTCACTGTAACTTGGTAACTTTCGTTGACATATGTTAACTGTGAGGCCACATGCATTAACTGTGAGGTCCACATTAACCCACCCCTCAGCTCTTTAGTACAGTGTACACCCAATATTATTTTTTACTAAAAACATAGCATACAGGGAACAGAAATTAACATATTCCCAATTATCCCAATTCTTGTCTTATTTCATAATCCTTTCATAAACATTGAACATTATCCTTTTCATCAAACACAGACAAGTTAAGCTACAGTGCCATTGACACTTCCATTGTTCTGTTGTTCAAGTTAGGGCATCTATTCCTGGAAAGTTCCATATGTTACATGTATTTGCACAACTGAAAACAAAATTAAGAATTACTGATGATGATAAAAAAATCTCAACCCCCAAAGGCCAAAACGTTCCCTTACTGAAATTGGTACAAGTAAAGAAACTCCACATCTCAGAAAGGGAAACTTGGAATTAATTGTGTGCATCATGGAAAATGAAATTGCACTTTATTTCCCATTCCAGAAGGGAATTATATGCTATGTGCACTTTGGTCAAATGGCAACTGCAGGTGGAGAGGTCCCAAGTTTGATCCTCGTATGGGACAACCTGCGTTGTGTCCTTAGGCAAGGCACTTTATCCCAGTTGCCTACATAGGGGAACGATGATGCAGTGTACTAAGGCATACTGCATGTCGATGGTGCACATGGCTCGGTGGTTCTCTCTGGGTACTCCGGATTCCTCCACCTGTAAAACTGTCACGGTTACGTTTAGCCATTACACATAAGTATGTGACCTTAAACACCAATAAATAAATATAACTGCAGGTGGGGGTGTGCATCAGGGTAGGGACAGGGGCTTGAAGAAAAGAATGAAGTGATATTCAAACCAATGATTTTTGAACATGGTACAAAGGGCATCAGCAAATATTAATATTCAGCCTATGATTCACTGGGTGCGACCTGGTGCCAGTGGTGGTGCAAGAGCTGAAAATTTCTAGTTCTTGTATATTGTTCACATGCATACTTTTACCTGAAATTCATCCAATTTCCCTGAAAATCCCCCTAAAGTTCCCTGAACATTTTTTTCTAAGGTTAACATGTCTCATATATGAATGTACATGGGCATGCACAGTTCAGTCGCCGTGGATTTGACCAAAATCCACATGTGGGCAGTGGTATCCACACATGTGTTTACCAGGTAATAAAAATCATCATCACCAAATTTTTAATAAATGAAGTACTGGGTTGTACCCAGTGCTTCATTAATTAAATTTTGGGTGATTATTCGTATAATTAGTGTTTGGAATCTAAATCGTCCACGGAAATATTGCCCTTGTATGGAAAGTGACCAGTCCACGACGGCCATACTCTGCACTTCAGAAATGAAGCACTGTTCTGTGTTTTTGAACTCTTTCACACTTGTTCAGTCTTTATCATACTGAAAGCTGATGTAAATAATGTTCAACTGATACATAGACAGAACGGGATTCACGTTCAACTGTCATTTTTAGCTTAACTTGACAAAGTCAAGATAAGCTATTGCCATCACGCATGCGGAAGTCTGTGAATCTGTGAGTCTGTTCACATTTTCCTTTAGCACGGGCTACACCCTGCAGTTCTTGTCTGATCGTCATGAAATTTCATATGCAGGTTTGGGGTCATGTCTAGATAAGAACGTCCCCTTTTGGTTGCGATCGATCAACCGGTATGGCTGCCCGAGCTCAAAACCCGAAAACCATTAGCACAGTCTACAGGTCGTATTTATGAAGGGATTTCATTGTAACTTGGTAGAATTCCTCTGTATAATGCCTAGATGAGGTCGTCCCCTTTTGGGCATGATCTGTCAACCGTGATGGCTGCCCAAGCCTGAAACTCTAAAACTTTTAGCACAGTCTGCAGGTCACGTTTAATATGGAGTGATTTCATTGTAACTTGGTAGAATGACTTCTTATGATGTCTGGATGAGAATTTCCCCATTTAGGCGTGATCTGCCAACCATGACGACTGCCTGAGCCCGAAAACCTTTAGACAGTCTACAGGTCATATTTATTGAGGAATTTCATTGTAACTTGGTGGGTTGACTTCATATAATGTCTAGATGAGAAAGTCCCCTTTTGGGCATAATTGGGCAACTGTGACAGCTACAGGGGCCCGAAGCCCGAAAACCTTTAGCACAGTCTACAGGTCATATTTATGAAGGGATTTCATTGTAACTTGGTAGGATGACTCCAAATAATGTCTAGATGAGAACATCCCCTTTTGTTCGCGATCATTCAGCCTTTATGGCTGCCCGAGCCCAAAGACCTTTAGCACAGTCTACAGGTCGTATTTATGGAAGAATTTCATTGTAACTTGTTAGGTTAACTCCATATAATGCCTAGATGATGACATCCCCTTTTGGTCGTGATTGGTCAATTGTGATGGCTACAGTTGCCCGAAGCCCAAAAATCTTGAGCATAGTCTACAGGTCATATTTATGAAGGGATTTCATTGTAACTTCGTATGATCACTCCAGATGATACCCAGATGAGAATTCCCATTTTGGTTGTGATCATTCAACCATGATGGCTGCCCGAGCCCGAATAACTTTAGCACAGTCTACAGGCCATATTTATGAAGGGATTTCATTGTAACTTGGTAGGTTTGACTTCCTATAATGTCTAGATGAGAACGTCCCTTTTTGGACACGATTGAGCAACTGTGACAGCCACAGGGGCCCGAAGCCTGAAAACCTTTAGAACAGTCTACATGTCATAATTATGAAGGGATTTCATTGTAGCTTGGTAGGATGACTTCAAATAATGTCTAGATGAGAACGTCCCCTTTTGGTCGCGATCATTCAGCCTTGATGGCTGCCCGAGCCCAAAACGTTTAGCATAGTCTATAGGTCATATTTATGGAAGGATTTCATTGTAACCTGTTAGTTTGACTCCATATAATGCCTAGATGATGACATCCCCTTTTAGTTTAAACAATATTTATTCATAAAGCAGTGTTACACGTATACATTACATAATAATAATACCACAGAATGGCAAACATTTTTCATGGTTGTACACAGTATAACAGAAACAGAAGTAATCGGGATTGTAAGTAGACGAGGATTCGACAGGAAGCCATAGGCTTATATAAAGCCATAGGCTTATATCCCCTCTTGGTTGTGATTGATCAACTGTGACGGCTTCAGGGGCCCAAAGCCCGAAAACCTTGAGCACAGTGTACAGGTCATATTTATGAAGGGATTTCATTGTAACTTCGTAGGGTCACTCCAGATGAGAATGTCCCCTTTTGATTGTGATCATTCAACCATGATGGCTGCCCAAGCCCAAAAACCTTTAGCACAGTCTACAGGTCATATTTATGAAGGGATTTCATTGTAACTTGGTAGGTTGACTTCATATAATGTCTAGATGAGAATGTCCCCTTTGGACGCAATTAGGAAACTGACAGCTAAAGGGGCCCGAAGCCCGAAAACCTTTAGCACAGTCTACAGGCCATATTTATGAAGGGATTTCAATGTAACTTGATAGGATGACTCGTTTTGGAATAATTTCACTGTAACTTGGTAACTTTCATTGATATACGTTAACTGTGAGGGCCATATACATTAACTGGGAGGTCCTATTCACCCACCCCTCAGCTCTTTAGTACAGTGTACTCCTCATATTATTTTTATCAAAAACATAGCATGCAGGGAATAGAAATGGACATATTCCCAATTATCACAATTCTTGTCTTATTTCATAATCCTTTCATAAACATTGAACATTATCCTTTTCATCAAACACAACACAAGTTAAGCTACAGTGTCATTGACACTTTCATTTACTGCATGAGATCGATTTTGGTGGAGAGATAGTATTGAACGAGAAGCCGCATTATTGCCCACCTACAGTTTACTAAAAAATTATTAGAAACACAAATTATTGCCCAAAATAACCAAAACATAAAAAAAGAAATATTATTCTATGGCAGTTAAAAGAGTCAATCGGCAGTCTTGCGGGAACCAGTCTAACTTCTAAGCAACCTTTACCTCGTTATTTTTCTGTTACCGCCCCAGTGGTCAAATTGTTTACTCTTTAACACTTTTCAGACATAATACCTTATAATAATAGTGTGTTTTCTGTTAACTTTCACTGTCTGAATCAATATAATTTTGGATAAAAAAGTGCATTATATTCATATGTTCAGTGGATTTATGGAGGATTTCCTGACCAGTACAAGGTTTTGCAGTTGAGAAATGTTTGGAATTTTCAATCAGTTGTGTTTTCTGTGCCTGGTCAATTCATCAGTGTTCGAAAAAAGTTCATCTCTACTACAAATACTGGAATTACATCCAAACCAGCCTCCAACCAAACCAGCCTCTGCAAGTTTGCCCATACTGGCCTCCACAGTTTTACCCAAACCGGCCTCCACACGTTTTTAACCACACTCTCCTTTTAGTAGCTTTTCATGACATTGTAGCAAAATTTAAATAATAATAAAATTGTGCTTGTGAGAGCAAAATGTTGGCCTACCTCCTTTTCTGAAAAGTTTATCCACATACCGGTACAGAAAATCCAATAATTATCCATTTGCATACATAAAATATATTCGGAATGTCAGTGAGGACACATAATGATTGTGAAGGCTGGCATAAAAGGGTAAATAGTTCAGCTGGACATATAAATCTGCAATTATTTTTACTTGTAGATTTGTTGTACAAAGAGGATTGTTTACTTCCCTCAGTTCAGGAATTCATAAGTTGGGGACAAATGAACAGACATGTAAGTAGCAATACGAAAACATTTAACAGTTAGATGGAAAAAATTTGGACTGAGTATGAAAACAATGAAAAAACTCCAAAGCAAACTCTGTCATCTGTCGCAGTTTTAATCAGCAAAAATTAGATTGGTTATTGAATTATTGTGTTTTTGACGTGTCTCCATATATACCAAATCCAACCGATTGGTTTCAATTCGGTTGGGGTTCGGATCAGGTAGGTAATAAATACAGAACCACATGTTAATTCAAACATAAGTGTGGTTCTGTATTTAATTGTTAAACAGCCTAACCCTGAACCCCAACCCAAGCGAACCCAATTGGACATTTTTTCATTAAAGAAAGCAAGGGCAGAGTGTCGCTGTTCATTTGCCAAGAGAGATCATATATCAACATCAGTGTGACATGTGTTACTTATTCCCAGTTCCTTATTCACCAGTCATTATCAGCCGATCTTATGGGTTGATAATGATTTCGAATAAGGAGCTGGGAATGAGTAACGATTGTCAAGTCCCCAGCATTATTGTACATCAAACACTTTGTGATGAAAAGTGGTAATTTTGACAGATAAATATAAATATAAGTATAAATTACAATCAGGTAACTTACCAACATCACTGCAACATGCGTTACTTGTTCCCAGTTCCTTATTCAACAGTCATTATCAACCGATCTTATGGGTTGATAATGAATGCCGAATAAGGAGCTGGGAATGAGTAATGATTGTAAATGAGAAGCGGTAATTTCGGCAGATAAATATAAATATAAGTATAAGTATAAATTGCAGTCAGGTACCTTACTAACATCCGTTAGCTTGGAGCAGCACTTTCCGAAAAAATTTTGTCAAAGAAATCAAATAAGTCATAATATACTGCACCCTACTTGCCAAAAGAGTATTGTTTTACTCTAATCTGTAACATAGCTGTCTTATTTCTAGTAATTACTTTGAGAAAATGTTGTTAGGAGAACAATTGTTGACCATGGATCATGAGTGCAATAAATAATGTTCCTGTAATGTTGTGGCTATGTTTTTAAAACATTGCCAAAGCATTACAATAGTGTCAAGGGAAGTTAGAAGCAAATGAGACCTGCTATATCTGATTTGGTTCGATTCGGTATATACAGCCATTTCAGTTGCTATCCCATGTATTACATGTCACAGATGATGTTTGTGTTTGAATACCTTTTGTTAGTGTTGCCATTTGATTTGATTATGTGTCACAGATAATGTTTGTTTGTATAGCTTTTTGTTAGTGTAGTCATTTGATTTGATAAAGTGTCACAGATGATGTTTGTGTTTGTATAGGCTTTTGAGTTCTGTTAATAAATGTTTGTCTATAATTTAAAAAGTCTGTGTTTTTCTTTTCCCCACCCATAAAATTCTTGGAGGCCGGTTTGGGTAAAATTGTGGTGGACATTCAGGATAAAATTTTGGAGGCCGGTTTGGATAAAATTGAGGCAAATGTTCAGTGTAAAATTTCGGAGGCCGGTTTGGTAGAGGCTGGTTTTGGGCAAAAATTTTGGAGGCTGGTTTGGTTGGAGGCCGGTTTGGGTGTATTTGAAATACTGTATGACACAGTAACATATTCTACCTAAACATGCTGGACATTCATATTTATGATGACTTCATGTGTGACAACTTTAGGTAAGTGTAGTTACATGTGCTACTATTGTGTAAATTTGTATTGGGCCATCAACCAGCTTAGAGAATAGTCATGTTAAATAGTTCACACACATGATTCGTATTGTTCAAGGCCAATACAAAAAAATTATTGTTTGCTTCAGCTTTTGCAGAAAAAGCATGTATTTTATGAAAATAAAAGCATAGGCATGCATTAAAAACAGGGCTACTGATTATTTTGAAAATTATATGTACTCTAAATGAATGGATCAGAAAAAAACTACTTCTTTGAAAAGAGTTCACTATTAGATTTGTTTTGCTGAAAAAAAACCTGGTCATCTCATGGTGAGCATAAGGCTGTTTTATGTTTATTTTCTTTCTTACATCCAAATGGTACAAGTTTTTGAAAATCACAGGAGGTCAATTAACACTTTCCTGTGAAAAGGTTTAGGGGGTGACTTCCTCCATGGTATAACAGTCATTTCACTATGATGGGAAACTCTGTACCACAAACTTTTCTTTAATATCCATTGGGAGCTGTTAAATGTTAAAGCCCTTCATCTGCCTTGATCTCAAAACAGATACTTTAACCCTTGAACTTATACGAAAGGCAGATGACACTTGCAAACAAAATTCACGAATAACTAATTTTTAGCTCAACTTTGGCGAAGCCAAATTTGAGCTTATGCTATGGCCCGTCGTCCGTCGACAATTGGATACGGCTCGGGCTAGAGGCCGTATTTATGAAACGATCTTTACGAAACTTCTTGGGTACCTTTGTTATGACCGTGGGACGAGAACGAGTGTTTTTGGGTTTGGTCCGAAATTCAAGATGGCTGCCAGCCGCCATTTTGTACCGACGATGCAGAAATCTGTTTTTTGTACAGAACTTCCATATGAAAGCTATGATTTGAATAATTTTCTGCATGAATGTTTCGTACCATGGGATACATCACATATAATACGGGTTTTTTTCTCGTGCGTAAATTATGCAAATTAGAATAACTTTGATGTTTTTTGGTGTTACTTTCAGCACTGTAAGTGCAAATGCCAATACGGCTCGGGCTAGAGGCCGTATTTATGAACTGATCTTTACGAAATTCCTTGGGTACCTTTGTTATCACCGTGGGACGAGAATGGGTGTTTTTGGGTCCGGTCCGAAATTCAAGATGGCCGATGGCAGCCATTTTGTACAAAATTTGGTGCAGTCAGATTTTTGAACAGAACTTCCATATGAAAGCGCTGATTTGAATAATTTTTTGTGTGAATGTTTAGTACCATGGGATACATCACATATAATACAGGTTTTTTTCTCGTGCAGAAATTATGCAAATTAGATGAACTTTGATTTTTTCAGTGCTACTTACACACAGTAAGTACACATGTCAATACGGCTCAGGCTAGAGTCTGTATTTATGAACCGGTCTTCACGAAACGTCTTGGGTACCTTTGTTATCACCTTGGGACAAGAACGAGTGTTTCTGGGTGCGGTCCAAAATTCAAGATGGCTGCCAGTGGCCATTTTGTACCGAAATTAGGTCTAATCAGTTTTTTGTACACAACTTCTATATACGGCTCAGGCTAGAGGCCGTATTTATGAACCGATCTTTACAAAACTTCTTGGGTACCTTTGTTATCACCGTGGGATGAGAACGAGTGTTTTGGGGTGTGGTCCAAAATTCAAGAGGGCCACCAGCAGCCATTTTGTACCAAAATTAATGCAATCAGTCTTTTGTACAGAACTTCTGTATGAAAGTTCTGATTTGAATATATTTTTGTATGAATGTTTAGTAACATGGAATACATCACATATAGTACGGGTTTTTTTCTCGTGCAGAAATTATGCAAATTAGATGAACTTTGATTTATTCAGTGCTACTAATACACTGTAAGTGCACATGTCAATAAGGCTCGGGCTAGAGGCTGTATTTATGAACCAATCTTCACAAAACTTCTTGGGTACCTTTGTTATCTCCTTGGGACAAGAACGAGTGTTTCTGGGTGCAGTCCAGAATTCAAGATGACTGTCAGTGGCCATTTTGTACCGAAATTAGGTCCAATCAGTTTTTTGTCACAACTTCTACACAGCTCATATTTGTGAACTGATCTTCACGAAACTTCTTGGGTACCTTTGTTTTCACCTTGGGACAGGAATGAGTGTGTTTTGGGGTGCCTTTGTTATTACTGTGCTATGAGAACAAATATTTTGGGGTTCTGTCAGACCCACTCTGGGACTCAAAGATTTTTTTCTAGTTTAGCATCTGACTGGCACCCACCTTTACAATACTTTACCTATACATTTGTTACAGGCAACGGTCAGAATTTATGTACAGACCGTTACAATACTTTATATGTACCTTTGTTATCAGGTCATTACCTAGATGTTTGTCATTGCTGTGTCACATACTATACATGTACATGTCTTTGTCTTGACAAGTTGAGCTACAGTGTCATTGACACTTTCATTTTCATTTTTTATGCCCCCTGACTTGGGTTGGGTGGCATATAGTGATTAAAGTGTGCGTGTGTCCGTCCGATAGTGTGTCCGGGCAGACATATGGGGTTTAGATGTCTATTTGTTGGTAGAAATGGGGGTTAGGTGAATACCGCAATTTATGTGACTAGTCACATAGTTAAATGTCATTATTCTAGGGTGGGGTTTAGAGTTGGGATGGGGTGGGGTTAGGGTCAGTAAAGGGTAGGGTTAGGGTTTGCTACCACCCCAAAAACTTTTCACCCAAAAAGTTGTTTTAATACAATGGACATGCATTTTAGTTAAAATAGACTCTGGAATATATTTAATTTTCATTAGTCTAGGGTGGGGTTTAGAATTGGTGGGGGGCGGGTGGGTAGAGTTAGGGTCAGTAAAGGGTTGGGTCAGGGATTGCTACCACCCCAAAAATTTCCCCCAAATCACTTGTCTTAATATAATGGACATGCATTTTATTGTAGTCCCATAAAATAGCCACATAACTACCAATTGTTAGAACATCCGTCCGTCCATCCGTCCATCCATCCGTCCGTGTGTGTGAGTGTGTGTGTGTGTGTGTGTGTGTGTGTGTGTGTGTGTGTCCGAGCCAATAACTCGAAAATGGTTAGGGCCACAGTCATCAAACTTACACAATTATAAAGGACCATGGGAGGATGTGTCACACACCATAGCCGGTTTCGTACCTTCAAGCCATAACTCAGAAACAAATCATAGTACAATTGTTAAACTTTTTACGAATGTTAAGGACAGTCAGAAGGTGTGTTGCTTATAATAATTTGCGCTGCATCTGCAAGGTGAAGGTCACAAGGGTGGAGGGGGGGGGGCATGTGTTACCTTAGTAACTTCTTGTTCATGTCAAAACAAGCTCATTCCAATGTAGGGGCCATAAGCTATGTTTTTGAGACAAGAAATGAAAATTGAATGGTGATTTTTGTGAAGAGCCCTGGCTAGTTTTGGTCGTTATGTTGGATAAAAAGTTATCATTCAGTCAGTAAGAGTTCATGTTGACAATAGTCAAATATCCTTGACATTGGGTTCTAGTCAAGTCTTGGCTGCCTCAAAGCTTGAAAGCACTGCTAAGCAGCTGGGTGGTGTGTAGAAAAAATTCTGAAGAATTTCCAGCCCGTTGAAGGGTTAAAGAAGACCTGGTATGTTTTTTGTGCAAACAGTAAACTCCCCTTTCAGAATCCCTTAGTTTACAAGATGTTGTCTAGGTCGGAAATTGCCACTCTCTTTATTTTCAAATTGGGAGGACCATAGGAGCGTTCACTTATTTCAAAGTAAGAGGCCTGAAATTTCATAGCTCCTCAGGATGAGTTCTTAAAAAATCTATTGTTTTTTATCATTGGAGAGTATATACTGGTACATTTCACTAAACTGCGACAAAACAAGCCAACATGACCAAAATGACATATTTAATGCATAAATAATGAAGGTTATGGAAAAAGCTTGAATGTTAAATCAAGTTTTTTTTACATTGTTTGGTATGTTCTTCATGGGGGGGCTTCTGCATATTATACAAATAGAAATAATTGGTTGGCGTAAAGCTTTTGAACTTAACAATAATCCTGACAGAGAATATCTTTACTCTTGCAGATTTTAAGGGACCTGTAAATACTTGTAGCGAGGAAGAGATTTCATGGTCACAAATTTCAAAGTTCATTTGCCTTTTATTTGATTTTGCTCTGGATGTTGATGGTAAGCAAAAATACTTTACAACAATGTTATTCCACCAGTTGTATGTTTTCTTTCTTATTAAGTGATATGTGGTACAGTGGAACCCTGTTAATTGAATAGCCACTTTGCCAATGGAAATTATTCATTTAACAGGAGTATTCAATTAACAGGGATTGTGTCACTTTCCTGTATTCCAGAGATCAACTTAGCATTTATTCTATTACATTTTGTTTGACAGAGCTCCATGAGCTCTGTCAAACAAGATATAATAGATTAAATGCCTATATTGGTTGTACTGTGGCCAAATAGGTCCATAAGCAAAGGAAAACTGGGGAGAGTCAGGGTAATTTCTCGACAGGTTCCAAGTGTTTTATTCAATTAACAGGAGTTTACTCTATATTCAATTAACAGGTCAAATTTGTACTGGAGGTATGGTAAATGGTTTTGTGTTGGGAAATTATATTCAACTAACAGGGTTATTCAATTAAGAGATATCCAATTAAGTGGGCTCCGCTGTGCAGGGATGATGAAATGTTATGTACTTCGACATTTGGTTTTTGTTTTTTTCATCTACAGTTTTTATTTCTTTATTGGAATTTAACAACATTTTCATCGGCTATGATTATATTGGGTCAGAATTCAACTACAGTACCACAATTATCAAAGCAGATAGACTCTTGACCAGATCCCTACTGGTCATGATTGCGTCAAAATTTTCTCTTGGCTTTCCCCTTCACAACACTATAATCTCACCTATCAAAAACAAAATACAAAAACTTTGAATCACAGCCAAACAGTGCCTTGACATTGTGACCAGAATGTGATCAGATTGATGCAGAAGCCTCTCTTGCAATCAAATCACAGTAATACTAGATTACATCTGATTACATAACCAAATATAGTATGTGGAGAACAGATTACAAGCAAAACATCTGCACTGTACAGGCCTTTAGTTTTGAGGTGGGTGCTCGCCCTTTAAGGTCTGCTTGATTTGAAAAGGAGAGTTGTAAACACCCAACTAAAAACCCTCCATATAAATTTAATGGATTGAAAAGTCCGTGTTTGCACATGAAATCTAATGAAAACACCTCAAGATCATTTTAACCCTTTAGGGCCTGAACAATTTTATAGACTTTCTGTTACACCACATTATGTGTGTCTAGTGGCTTAGTAGTGAATTCTAGTAAAGACTTTGCTGCCCTAAGTGGCAGCCAAGACTTGCCTTGTAACCACTGCCTAGATAATTTGCTTATTGCCTGCAGAGATTGTGTTTATCAGTCAGAGAGGCCTTTAAAGGTTAATAGTGCCCAAGGGATGGTAATAAAGGAAGGCCTATGGTACAGAGGGGTCCCCCATCATGAAATGACTGCTGATTTTTGGGGACAACAGCCCTCTTGAACCTTATCCCAGGAAGGCCTTTAGGTTGTCTAGTTTGAGGACATAGCTGACACACCAACTCACTTTGGCCTCATTGTAGAAAATTTAGTAATATTCTCTGTCTGAAATTATATCTTTTTTCATCTCCTCAATCAGGCTTTACTTGTGCCTTAGTATATCAGTTAATCCGTGAAGAGCCCAATTACAACTTTCGTCACTTTTTACAATATGGTAACAGAAGAGTTGCCCCATCATGCAGTTTTTTGGTAAATGCAGAGTTACATTATAAGTATATTGGCAGTTATTTCTAGACAAGTCTTGGTTGCCTGTATAGGCAGCCAAGCCTTGCCCAGATTCAACTGCAAAATCGCAGGATGTGGAATGTCAGTGTGTAGCAAATAAGTATGAAAACCTCCAAGCCTTCAAGGAGTAAATCACTTCATATGAAACTGGACAAAAATGCTTTAACCCTTTACGTAACATGAAAAACAGACGACATGTGCAAAAAATATTCTTGAATAACTAATTTTTGTCATTTTTTGTCGACGAGCTCGTTCCAAAGAGGGGTCATAACCTATGTTTTTGAGACAAAAAATTATGAAAATTAATTGGCGAGTTTTGAGAATAGCGCTGGCCGGTTTTGGCCGTTACGTTGGGTAAAGGGTTAAAGTACCCCAAACAAACCCAACTGTCTGCTATGCCCTATAATTTGGGGACATAGATTTTCTCTTTGAGTTTAGTGGAATTCAAAGGCCTGCCCAAGAGGGCATTAGTGTGATTTTCAGAACTGCAGGCTGAGTGTGGTGATTGCACTCTGTCAGTAATTCTTAGATTCTGAGGTTTAACCCTTTACCCAACGTAACGGCCAAAACCGGCCAGCGCTATTCTCAAAAATCGCCAATTAATTTTCACTATTTTTTTCATTTTTTGTCTCAAAAACATAGGTTGTGACCCCTCGTTGGAACGAGCTCGACGAGCTCGTTCCAACGAGGGGTCATAACCTATGTTTTTGAGACAAAAAATGAAAAAAATTAGTTATTCAAGAATTTTTTTTGCAAGTGTCGTCTGCTTTTCATGTTAGGTAAAGGGTTAAATTCAAGCTTAGTGTGTGTTTATTATGATTTCTTATTCACAGAATTTCAGTTGTTTTTGGGGTTGAAATTTGACTATATGGGTGTTTTGGTAGAAATCTACTTTCTGCCCTGTTCTGCAAGGTAACTAAAAATTGATCTCAAAATTCATGAGTTAAATATGACCACCTGGATTTCAGCACCTGCTTCATATATAAACCATTTACCACAATTTAGTGTTACATTGAATTATAAGTAGTTCAAATTCCGACTCCATGAGTCATGTCTGAGAGTGCCAATGTCCTCTTACATTATAACACTGTAGTTAATGGTGAAACAGTAAACCCAAGCCAGACCTTGTTGGGAATTCAGTACAGGGAAGATTTGAGTGCCAGGACAAATGTTTCTGGGGCCATCATACACCTTAATATCAGGAGAGCATTTTTAAGCTAAACTTCAACTGTACATTTAACTTCCATATATATGTCATGGTAGAAACTTGAATTGGGTAGAATCTGAGATTGTACCACTAAAACTTTGAATTCCAACTTTTACTGGTAAAAACTGAGATTTAGGAATTAAGAAGTTGGAATTTCAATTTCTAGTGGTAGAGACGGAGATTTAGCGATTAAGAGGGTGTAATTTCAATTTCTACCTAAAAGAAACTGAGATTTAGAAATTAAGAGATTGGAAGTCCAACTCCCACTCATAGAAACTGAGATTTAGGAAGTAAGAGGTTGGAATTCCAACTTCTCCTGGTGGAAACTGAGATTTAGCAATTCAGAGGTTGGAATTCCAACTTCTACAGGTAGAAACTGAGATTTAGCAATTAAGAGGTTGGAATTCCAACTTCTACTGGTAGAAACTGAGATTTAGCAATTAAGAGGTTGGAATTCCAACTTCTACTGATAAACACTAAGATTTAGCAATTAAGAGGTTGAAATTCCAATTTCAGCTGGTAGAATGTGAGATTCTGTTGGTAGAAACTGGAATCCAAGTTCTTCATGTACCGGTAAAACTTTGAATTCCGATCTGAGATTTTACCATATTCCAGTTTCTGTCATGCCATAAAAAACTCTTCGTAAAGTTTTAAATATAATGGTAGCTATGTGTTTTTTTGTTAAAATTCAGTTGTACCTGTACATTAATATAAAAATTGGGAGGTTTATGGGAGAGTGTCTTTTTTTGTATTGTCAAATCATGAAGATATTATTAAAATTACTGCATTGTGAGGCAACATCAGTGTTTAATTTTGATGATTTTTGGCATGAAAATCATTTAGGACCATATACATCACATAATGGTAGTGAACAGGTTTCTTATGCACATAATTATGCAAATTAGTCAGCCATCTTAGTTTTTAAAACTGTCTGTCCGTAAACAAAAAACTGTTTCCGGAGACAGCCTTGTATAAGCTTCAAGCTTACTGCTGAATCCACTTCAGTTCATGTTCTATTCTGTTATTTGTTTGTCGTTGTTCTTTGTAAATTTTACTTGATCTGAAATAAATATTGTTTAAACTAAACAAAAAACTAAAATCATTCAAATCACCGAAAACTCAGTTCAAGCTTAAGGCCAGCTGTTATGAAACTGAATTTAATGCTGGGCATTGACAAGAGGACGAGGCTATTACATTTTGGAATTTAACAGTCATCAAAAATGTCCACCAGCAACCATTTTGTTTCAAAAACAGCAATTCCACTATTTAACTGGTTCAGTGCTAGAAGCAACTATCAGGGCTTTCAAAAAAATTTGGGTACCAGATCAAATGCCAACATTTTTCTTGCACATGTTTCATATTCAGTCAAAAACATATAATATTTTATTTATATGAATTTATTTATTATAAAATACTGGAGAGTGCCTGTGGGCACTCTCTAATAATTTGTAATAGAACAAATTCAGAGCAAAATCAGACCACCAAAAATAATCTAGCCCTCAACCAGTTAAGTAAGCTAGAACTTTGAAATGGTGATTTTGATCATTTTGGATATAGAAAATAACGAGGACAATATATATGTACATTACATAGTGTACAGGTTTTTCTCTCATATGTAAATTATGCAAATTAGTTGGCCGCCTTAGTCTATAAAACTGCCCTTGAGACCTGGGAAGTGGAGCAGTACTTGTTTACTGTGGTGAAAAAGTTCTGCTTTACTGATAAAATAGGACCCAGAACCAATGCCTAAGGTGAAAGTCCTCTAAAGTGGGCAGCATAGGTGTAAACGATTGGATAAACTTCACTTTATCCTGATGTTGCGGTCATGATAGCAAAAGATGCAAAAATTTACCTTAAGCAACAATAAATAAAACTGCACATCTGAAGACAAGAAAACAAAAATGACCCAAATAAACCAAAGCTCATTTACTTCAAGGCCAGTTGTTATGAAACTTAATTCAGTGATGTTTATTGACTTGAGGAAGAGGATATTATATTTTAGAGTTTAGCAGTCAACAAGAATGGCCATTTTCTTCCAAAAATAGCAATGACACTTTTTAAGCAAGAACATCCAAATGGGGATTTTGATTATTTTTGGTATGCAGAACAACTAACATAATATTTACAGCCTAGTTTACAGGTTTTTCTTTCATGCACAGATTATGCATATTAGCCAACCAGCATAGTTTTTATACGCTCGTTGAAAACAGGACGAATTATGTTATTTCTCTGAACATCCATCTGCATCCATTTTGATTTCTGTGCAGTAACTTAAGTATGATTTGACCTAGAGTTTTCAAATTTGGCTTGAAGCATTAACCTATGAAAACACTGGGTGGTGTTGAATTTCAGCTCTGCCTGCAAGTTTTCACAAGATTTGTAGCACTTGGGCCATTTGTGGATTTTT
This sequence comes from Pictodentalium vernedei, assembly GCA_031216915.1. Taxonomy (NCBI): domain Eukaryota; kingdom Metazoa; phylum Mollusca; class Scaphopoda; order Dentaliida; family Dentaliidae; genus Pictodentalium; species Pictodentalium vernedei. The sequence goes on from CM062289.1 coordinate 154,223,967, forward strand.
ATGCCCTGAGAGGTTCCCCAAAAATCTCTTGTTATGCCCTGAGAGGTTCTCCGAGAACTTCTCGAGATATTATGTTTTCACCATATCTATCTGTCGTCTGGCATCCATCCGTTAACTTTTGGTTTCCGTCAAATAACTAAAGAACCGTGTATTTGATCAAATCATAATTTTAAGGGTAACTTGTGGGTGACTAGACAATGCTTCCTTTCGATTTTGGTTCGACTAGCCAATTTAATATGGATATCACGGTGGCCATATTGAATTTGGTTTCCGTCGAATAACTAATGAATGCTGACTCTGATCATTATTATTTTTTAATTATGCATTGTTGTTGTCTAGAGGAAGCTGCCTTTCGATTTGTGACCAGTCAGCAGATTCAAGATGGCCACCAGTGGCCAATTCATTATGGCTTCCATGGCAGCCTTCTTGAATTTGGTTTCCATCCAATTACTGATGAATACTGACTCAAATCAATCTGTTTTTGATTATGCATGAGTGGTATCTAGAGGAAGCTTCCTTTCGATTTTGGTCCAGCTAGCCAATTCAATGTGGCCACCATGGTGGCCATACTGAATATGGTTTCCATCCAATAACTAATGAATGCTGACTCTAATCATTTTTATTTTTTAATTATACATTGTTGGTGTCTAGAGGAAGCTTCCTTTTGATTTGGTTATGTCCAAAGATACTTAACTACCCTTTTATGACACCATGCTTTGCATTGCACTTGTACAATAACTTTAGTATGATTTGATCTACAGTTTTCAAACTTGATTCATAGCATCAGCACATGCGAATAGAGGTTGGTATCGAATTTCAGCTCCACCCACTCATTTTCACCAGAGTTACAGCCATATGTTTGTACGAAATTGAGCTGTTTGTTGATTTCTGTGCAATAACTTTAGTATCATTTGACCTAGAGTTTTCAAATTTGGTTTGTAGCATAAACACATGGGCATACACATTAGCCTTGAATTTCAAGTGTACCTGCCATTTCCACCAGAGTTATGGTCCTTTGCTAGAGTTTTCAGACTTGGCTTGGAGCTTCAACTTATTAGGAGACTGAGCATATTATGTATCACCTGGTGTAGCTCTTGTTAAAAGCTGTCCCACTAGAACTTGACCAATTGTTAAAACTCACTTCAAGGGTTTTTGTTGACAAGTAGAAAAGGACATATTTTGGAGTTTGACAGTTGTAACAAATGGCCACCAGTGGCCATTTTGTTCCCAAAATATCAATTACAGGTTTTTTTTAAGCAAGAACTTCCAAATGGTGATTTGTCTGTACATGTGGATTAAAAACAAAAACTCACTTTTATCACCTGACCTCAATTCATTAAGGGTCAGTTGTTATGAAACTTAATATATGGTGATATATATTGACAAAAGAAAAAGGATATTATAGTTTAGAATTTTACAGTTATTAGTAATGACCATCATTTGCCATTTTGTTCCCAAAATAGCAATAATGCTTTTTAAAGAAGAGCTCCCAAATGTAATTTGGATTTGGATTATTTTTGGTATGGAATACAACTAGCATACTGTACATTAACATACACTGTACCCATTTTTTTCTCATGCATAAATTATAGAAATTAGCTTGCAGACTTAGTTATCAAAACCGTCTGTCTGTAGAAGAAAAACAAAAATCACCGTAACTCAAGTGGTTCATGACCGACCAACTGTTATAAAACTTAATACAGTGGTGCATATGAACAAGAGGAAGCAGATATTAGACTTGGAATTTGACAGCCATCAGAGATGGCTTCTGTTGACCATCTTTGTATACAAAAATAGTAATAACTTTTAAAGCAATAATCCCCAAACATTGATTCCTATTTTGATTATTTTGGGTACGGAAAACAATAGCACACTAAACAAGTTTTTCCCTCATGCATAAATTATGCAAATTAACCAGCCATCATAGTTTTTAAAATGGAGTGGAATAAAAAAACAAAAATCAACATAACTCAGTTAATTCAAGACTAATTGTTATAAAACTAAATGCAGTGGTGCATGTTGACAAGAGGGGGATAATATGTTGAAACATTCAAGAAAAAACCTCACTGCTACAGAAATAAATGTGCACCAATCTCACCCTATCCTTTGTGGCCACAAAACAGTCAGGGAATCCTCCATTCTCCAGATGATTATTTTTTAGCACTTATTAGTATGATAGTTACAGCAGTGTTCCCATAAATACACCTTCAATATTTTAAATGAAGGTAAAATATCATCATTTAACCCAAGCCTGTGGGAATTTGGATGACAGTATAGTGACATCATCATCTGTCAGCTTATACAAAATGATATGATAGGTACACGCTGGCTGGCCTCTGCTTAGGGCTTCAGGGAGTGTACTGGCTCATTGGTTACAGCACTGGACTTTGGCTTGAAAGTTTGTAGCCACCTCATGGCATCACAATCCCAACTGCCCAATTGGGAGCATGGTGCCACAGTGTGCTAAGTTGTACTGTATGTTGATGATACGCATGTCTTCAAATGATCCAAACTCAGTTGGTGCGAAGTTAGCAAGTTCGAAAGTCTGACAGTTATTTGCCACTGTTCCATGATTCTCCCCGGGTATATCAACTGTTGAAAGTGTCATCACACCAAATTAAATAAATAAATAAATAAATAAATAAATAAATAAATAAATAAATAAATAAATAAGGACCCTCTAGTTTTGGATAGTGTTGAAAAAACCTGTACAAAGTGGGTGAACAGTAGTTTTGTTCTCCCCTCACGCACCTTCCTAAAAAAAATTAAGATGACCTATTTTCCATTTTCCACTTTCATAGAAATTCCACAAATTGCAACAATATACACTTGGGAACTATTAGTATAATAATAATAATTGCTAATTTGTTAGTATTCATCTAAACTCTTTCAAAACTACTATCTGCTTTTATTTATTTTGATCATAAAACAAAAGGTTCTTTGACATTGGTAATGGAATACTGTGATGTAAAACATTGTGGGAAAGGTACCTGTAAGCCTTCTCCAACAGTGTGTTACATCACAGCATATTATCAGTTCATTGATGGAACTCACAAAATGAGGTGCAGTATCCTTGCTTGGTCATCCTAACCTTTGAACTTTGATAGCCTATCAGTATGACTTTTTTTTCCTGCTAAAAAAATTCAGAAAAACTGGTTTTCTGAAAAAGGGTTGCGTGAAAAAAATTTTGAGGTTGTCTTCACTTCAAATTTACTTGCTAAGTAGGTTTGAGTTTATGCTTATTCATTTATTAGTGAGTGTTTTACAGGTCACTGTGGGTCGAGGACTATATTATATTTTAAAAATAAACAGTGATATTCCTTACAAGCATTAAAACAGTCTTTGTTTTTACGTAGCGATGCATGTTTTTTTTTTATAATGAACACAGACTTTCCTGCTGCCAGCCCCCCCCCCCCCCCCCCCCCCCCCCCCCCACCTTTCCCAGTGCAATTACTGGTTGATTGCACTGCTAGACATATCTATGATTTTTCTGACGGATATGTAGAAAAACATTCATATTATCATTCAGTTTGAAAAACATCCTTCGAACTATGAGAAAGGCATCTTGACTAATTACATGCACAGTAAGGGACTATTCATAAAGAAAATTAATTTAGGCAGCTCAAAGTAGATTTTCTCTTTCTCTGGCCATTTTTTGTAAAATTGCATGTGGGCGGGCGTTTTTTTATTTTTTTTTTAATTTTTAAAAAATTATTTCTTCACCATCAAAAGTTTATGTTCTTGGTTTGTTTTAGGTTTCATAGTCTACACAATAGCATGGGTGGTGGTGTATTTTGTCCTTTGAGTGCAAGAAGGCTTTGCAGGGATAAAGCTTTGCAAAGTCTTGTTGCACTCAAGGGATAAATTTATCAATATTTTTAATTTGGGTAAAATATTAGACATAAACCATTCAATTTTTATTTTTTTAAAGTTTGCATTGGTTATATAAAGAGAGCATGCGGCAGCCAAAAAGACCATGTGAGAGGGCCTGAAAAACAGATTTTAATTTTTTTTAGGTCTTATATTACCATGTGCAGGGCATCAGGCTAATTTTCCAATGCACATGCATGGAGAATAATTTAGTTGATCGTAAGAAAACTCAATAAGATAGAGCTCAAACTCAAATATTTTCTGTAATATTCTTTGATAAATATCCATATTAAAGTTAAAAAAAATACAAACACCATAGACAAATTTTGTTCATTTGTTCTTTACTCCAGTTCAGCTGTCTCCAATGTTTCCTGACACATTAATGGTTGGCATGGAAATTAGAGTAAAAGTATCGGATTATGTCAAAGATAGGATTGTTGCTTTAAGGGAACAAAATAAAGGAGAGTATCAGAATATTTCTTGCATCAGAACTAATGCCATGAAATACCTACCAAATTTCTTCCGAAAAGGACAGGTAATAGCAGAATTTATCAACCATTCTCCATCTCATCTTTGGTAACTTTCTGTGATGCTGTAAAAACTTTTTTCCCCACTATATAATCATCATCTTTCCAATAATTTCACTTAACTCTTGACCTTCTGAATATTTTTTTTTTGCCCCGCCATAAAATGCTGGACATATAGTGTTACTCTTTTCCGTCCATTATTCTGTCAGTCCGAAATAACTGAAATCATGTCTTGGCTGCTTTACAGCAGCCATGACTTGATCTGATGAAAAATCCAATAAATTGTAGTGTCTGGAGTTCACTGATAAGAGGACAACTCCTATTTATAACAGTGCATTTTGTTAACAAGAGTTAGGAACGTTCCTTTTCATGGGAGTGGAGTATTTTTTATACAGGGCAGGAAATTCATCTGCAGCTGGCAAAAAGTTAATGAAAATGGTTAAATCAGCCAAATTTGATACTTTTATATCATAATACTCTGCATATGAATACAGTAAAACCTATTTTGAGAGACATTGTCATGAGAAACCTCTGTCTTGAGAAGCCACTGTGACCTTGTCCCATTTGCAGGGCTCGCCTTGAGTAAAATGGTCGGGGCCTATAAAAAGTGCCCCACATATTGAGGTCGGGGCCTTTTCGGGGCTGATTTTCCATTTTGTCCATTATTGTTAGTGCTTTTTTGTGGAAAATGTCGGGGCTTGAAAAAAAGCCCCCAGCAAGTGCTCCTTGGGGCTGATCTTGGGGCCTGGGCTGACCAGCCCCGACTCAAGGCAAGCCCTGCATTTGGTTGATTTTTGGTTGTTTTACTCTGCAGTAGACCTGTCATGAGAGGCCACCCGTTTTGAAAGAACACTTTTGCCATCAGAAATGGTCGTCTCTCAGGTTCTGCTGTACTGAAATTTATTGTATGCCACCTTATATGAAATATCTAACAAGTATCTATTGTCATGATAGATATAAGAGAATATCTGCCTGGAAGTGATACAATAAGTTTGGATTGATATCACTGCATGTTTTGGTCATTTGGCTGCTTTAATATAACAATAACATGAGTTTGGAGGGTGTTACGGTTTATTAACAGTCTGAGAGGAATGAATAACAGCCCGAGGGTTTATTATCGACCTGAGACGAAGTCGAGGGACGTTAATAAGCCAGAGGGCGGTTATTCATTCCTCGAGGGCCGTTAATAAACCGGGATGCCCCAAAAAATCATGTTATTTCTATTATTACCATGACGACAGGCTGTTAATGAATTTTGTTTTCATTAACGGCCTGTCGCCCACTTCCGGTTGCATGACACCGTGAATTACAGAGTTTTAGAGCACTACTAAACTCTGTTAATATACTAGAGAAAGCCCGCTAAACTGGTAATAATCACAGTTAAACATGTTTTAACCCTTAATGGCCTGGACAGTTGTCCTGAATTCACACCTGATCACTGTCTGTACACATCCAATGACTTAGGAGTGTTTTCTAGTCGAGTCTTGGCTGCCTTAACAGGCAGCCAAGACTTGCCTAGAAACCACTGCTAAGGTAAATTGTTTATTGCCAGCATTACCTCCTCAAGTTGACATGTTAAGAGGACATTTTCGGAGGTAACAAAAGTCAGAAATAGGCCTTAACGTGTTAACTGCAATTAGAACATTGTAACACATAAAAGAAAAATGTTCCATAATTATCTCATTTGTGAAAGCAGGGAAATCTGGTTTTAATTTGCAGCTTGCAGCTGTTTATGAAAACTAAATATTGCCTTGCTGCACTCATGAGATAATTTCCATACCTACTCAAAAACATGAGGTGTTCTCTCTTTATTACATCAGGGATGACAGACAAAGGTATCAAAACTTATCTGCAATGAGCTGCAACTCCTATATTTTAACCTGAAAATTTGTGAAAATGATACTTCTTCAGAAAATAAGAGGACATAGTTGATGTATAACTTGATGGACATTTTATTTCTATAAATCTACATGCAAATGGACTTGAAGACCATTTTCATGTAGATTTATACATTTAGAAAATAAAATTTCAACAATCTGATAATAAATTATTTGAAATCAGCTAATTAACTGAACTCTCTCATCCCTGGAAATGTCAAACAAATGTTTTTTAATGCCCCCACCATAAAATGGCTGGGAGCATATGGTGTTAACCGTGTCCATCCATCATTCCATCATTCTGTCTTTCAAACATTCTGTCATTCCAAAATAACAGTTGTCCGGCCTTTTATTCACAATATATGGAGATAATTGACAGATTACTGGTATGTGGCTTTGTCATGTGTACCTGCAGATCAAGTTCTGGTTTGGTCCCTGTTGGATGATTTTTCGCAGAGTTATTGACGTTGAGTTTATGATGTGAAAAGTCATAGAATCAATTTTCCAGACTTTTTTTTGCTCGCAGGGGGATATGTGTTGCACTGACACATCCAGTTCATATCTATTTTTCACGACGGATTTAAGAAAGTATCTTTCCGGAATGCTGTGTATTATGCAATAGGTTTAGAGTGATTTCACTGCAGGTGTTTTAATTGCAATTAAAATACACTTTAATTGTAGTTAAAACATCACAACACACAAAAATAAAAAGAATGCCCAGTGTTTTTAAGTGTGTTCCAGGATTATCTCATTATCTCATAACTTTTGTACCCTTGATTCAACAATACTCAAACTTCACAGATAGGCTGGGATTGCTTTTTATATGCCCGTTTAAAAAACGGTCGTATTATGTTATCAGTCTGTCTGTCTGTCCGTCTGTTTGTCCATCTGTCTGTCCGTAAAGAATTTGGTTTCCGTTCATTTAAAGTCAAACGCCTTGACGGATCGACATCAAACTTTCAGAAGTTGTTTTTAGCATTAAAATACAGGTCAAGTTCGATATTGGTGTTTCTCAGTCCATCTGCTGCAGAGATATGGCCCCTTGAAAACACAATTTTTCTAAAAGAATTGGTTTCCGTTCATTTAAAGCTGAACGCCTTGACGGATTGACACCAAATTTTTCAGATGTTGTTTTTAGCAATGAAATACAGGTCAAGTTCGATATTGGTGTTTCTCAGTCCATCCGCTACAGAGTTATGGCCCTTTGAAAACCCAATTTTTCTAAAAAAATTGGTTTCCGTTCATTTAAAGTCGAACGCCTTGACAGATCGACATCAAACTTTCACATGTTGTTTGTAGCAATAAAATACAGGTCAAGTTCGATATTGGTGTTTCTCAGTCCATCCGCTGGAGAGTTATGGCCCTTTGAAACCACAATTTTTGAAAAAAAATTGGTTTCTGTTCATTTAAAGCCGAACGCCTTGACGGATTGACACCAAATTTTTCAGATGTTGATTTTATACACCCGTTTGAAAAACGGGATGTATTATGTGAATGGTCTCTCCACCCGTCTGTCTGTCTGTCCTTCCATGGACACATTTCGTTTCCGGACGATAACTTTAGTTGTAATGGATTGAGTTGAGTTAAATTTGGCATGTGTATTTGGTATGACAAAATACAGGATGGGTTCGATTTCCGTTTCTAGCGGCCCATTTGCAGTAGAGTTATGGCCCTTTATTTATGGGAATTTAGCCCAACTTTTCGTTTCCGGACGATAACTTTAGTTTGCCTTGACCGATTTATTTCAAATTTTCAGTTTGTTGTTTTTGACCACAAAATACAGCTCAAGTTCACTTTTGACCACAATCGCATATACTTTTCCAGAGTTATTCCCCTTGTAGTCCAGGCACATTAGACATAAAAATGAGAAAGTAAGGAAAAAATCGGAGAAAGCTGATTTTTTTTATATGTTTCCGGGACACACATTGCGGATAAAGTGTGAAAAGTCCCCGCGAATCCGAGTTGAGCTTTTTTAGTTATAGCGTTTTTTTGATGAAAAAAAAAATTCGACCCAGCTCCATATTTCTCATTCTTATTCGCCTTAGTAGGGTGAGAATCATAAATATCGTGCTGAATTATATTGAGAATACATATCCCCAACAGAAAATGCCAACTTTGTACCAATCCTCACACCCAATGGTGAAATATTCACGAAAATGTACAAAATTACGAAAAAAAATTTATTGTTTTCAAACACACAACGGTACACAACGTCCATTAAATCAAATCTACGACTACTTTGGGAGTTAAATTATATATCAAAAATTGCAGAAAAGCAGTGGCTTTATAATTATATATAACAATAGTCATTTATTCCATAATGAACTGGTGAAACGTGTGAAATATTAACCATACCCCCTAAACTCAAATTCAAACGGCATCGACTTTTCTCATTCAAATACCGTATTATAGCATCATTGTTTCAATTTCCATGTTTGATTAAATCACATAATGTGGTGTTCGCCTACACTCAAGATGCATTGGCATGTAAGTGTGCACGCCCTTGATGTGTACTCATAAACAAATTTGTATTGTACAGACAACCCGTAGGACGCACAGGAAAGCTTTGGGTACAATACTACGAGCAAATAGGTCTTCTCCAGTTGTTCTTGAGAGCAGAGCGCACAGGCGACTGGGAACTCCACACATATTGTGTTCGCAATATGATTCCAGTATTTCACGCAGGTGGTCATTTTGCATACGCAAAAAGTTCTCATCTCTATTTGCAGCAGATGAATGAGCTAACAGAAATAATGCAACAGGATGATTTGAAGTTGTTCACTGAGAAAGGTTACTTTACCATAAGGCGCTCAGATAAATTCTGGGACGGGATATATTCTGATCAGACCATAGAGCAGTGTTTAATGAGAATGTTCAAGCTCCCTGGTCGTCTCACACATGGCAGGGGAATAACCGATAGCACTGTTGCGAAATGGGTACATGGACTACCTCTTTGCCTTCCGATATGTAATGCTCTCGAAAATTTTGTCCATGTTCACACTGGTCATGGCGAACAACATCGGGATCTCCGTCAAAGTTCACAATTGACTGTTGCCAATGATATCACCAAATTATTGAACTGGCTCAGAGTGCATTCCCCCTTTCAGAATAGAGATCCACTACAATTAGTCTCTATAGCGACCGGGCTTGTGGCCGACGAAACTGTGGACTGTGACCAAGTTCGCAAAATTGGTGAATGTTGCGTATCGAATGTTGTAAGCAAAACGTTCAACAGCATCAAACTACGACGTGTTGACACTGTGAAGTCTTTCGCATCGATGGCAAATAGCATCAAAGTCCGTGGAAGTAAGGTAGTGATTGACCCCACAATTCTGTTCAACCGCATCACATGTGTTATTCAGTCACAAGCAGAGATGGAAGAGTATCTCAAATATGAACTCGCCCTGAAACCACCAGCATTGTTTGATTCTGCTGGAATGAGGAAGACACAGAAAAGCACGCTCGGTAAGATCCTCAAAACATACGGTTCCGAGCAAACTAAAATCCCAGAACATTCTCTGTTTGTTGTAGATGGTGGATTTTTATTGAGGGCAGTTGTATGGCCTAAACAGTCGTCATATAAGGACATGTGTACATCATATTCCAATTATCTAGTGAGACATTTTGGGGCGAACGTCGTGGTTGTTTTTGATGGTTATGCTTGTACAATGTCGACAAAGGGCATTGAACAAGCCCGTAGATCTAAAGACAGGTATTCCATTGATATCAATATCTCACCCGAGTTACCAGCCACCACACCCCAATCCGATTTCCTTGCAAATGCCAAGAACAAAACTCAACTGATCGATCTTCTAATGCAGGAGCTATCTGCTATCAATATTCAGTCCAAGCAGGCCGAGGCTGATGCTGATGTACTGATAGCCGAAACTGCACTTGACATCGCTGAAGATGACAACAATGTTGTCGTTGTGGGAACAGACACAGACTTGTTAGTCATTCTTACCTCTCGAGTTCAACCGGGATGTAATATTCACATGATGTATTCCATTACCCCAAACTTACTAGTTTCAGTTAGTGAAATAGCAACCAAAATGGGTGACCATAGAAGCAACCTCCTTGTAGCACATTCTATAAGTGGTTGTGACACTACTTCTGCACTCTTTTGAGTTGGTAAGAAGAAAGTATTCAGTACAATTGTCTCCGATGTTACTAGCGACTCACAACAGTATGTCAACACAATTTTGGTAGATGACAGTACACCAAGTACAGTAGCCGCTGCCGGGGAACAACTTCTCCTGATCTTATACGGGAGTAAAACTGTTTCCTCTCTCGACCAATATAGATATGTCACTTACAAGCGTTATGTAGCAAAATCTAAACTGAATAAACCCATCGACCTAGCTTCACTCCCACCAAGCAGCGATGCTGGACAACAACATGTCTACAGATGTTATCTCCAGGTCCAACAATGGCTGGTCACTTCGCTTCCTCCGACGGATTGGGGGTGGTCGCTAGACAATGGACTTCTTGTACCGACTGCAGCCACAAAGCCATGTGCCCCCGATAATCTACTGAATCTGATCAGTTGTGGTTGCAAGAGTGCTTGTACAAAAAGGTGTGGGTGTAAGAAGGCAGGACTTTCTTGCTCAGGTTTGTGTAATTGCAGTTCGGATTCTTGTAACAACCACAGAAACACTGTCCTGTCGGAAATTTCTCTGTTCGATGAATAATATGTATATAGGTCATGTCATTTCTGTATATAGCGTTGATAATAGTCAATGTAACTTAATCCATGTTGATTGATTTGTACATTCTGTAAATATTATTTATTGATTTTTGTACATTCTGTAAATATTATTTATTGATCTAATGCTGCCAGACACAGACGTGTCTGTTCGGTCCCAAGCCCGAAAATAGTTGAGTTCTCATGCTGACGAATTTTATGCCAAAAGGGGAACTCGGCCAGAAGCAGAGGGGGTCTTCCATAATGTCTATTTTGTAAGCAATGATAAAAGTCTTCAAATGGTTGTGGATTTTTTATCGTCTGTCCAACTAACATCCCGTTCTGTACTACGACCCTTTGGGCAAATCCGTTAGGAAAATCGTCATTTTTTGCGTAAATCCGATACTTTTTGTGAATTTTCAATAATTTTTCGCAGAAATTGTCACAGAATGCACATTTTCCTCTAGGTAAATGTATATTAGACATTATGTAGCTCAAAATACACGTAAACAAAAAATACAGTTGGATCAATTCGAGGTTACAAAGTTCGTGCGATTTTTGTTTATTTTTTTCAAACGCATTTTCGAAAAAAGGCTGTAGAAAAAAAAGCTCAACTGGGATTTTAGGGGACTTTTGTCTAATCGTTCAGTGACATGTACTCGACATTCCCTGAAAAAATCAGCTTTCTCCGATTTTTAGCTCAACTTTGACGAAGTCAAATTTGAGCTATTGTCATGGCCCGTCGTCCGTCCGTACGTCAACAATTGGCTATGGCTCGGGCTAGAGGTCGTATTTATGAACCGATCTTTACGAAACTTCTTGTGTACCTTTGCTATGACCCTGGGACGGGAACGAGTGTTTTTGGGAGCGGTCCGAAATTCAAGATGGCTGCCAGCGGCCATTTTGTACCGATTATGCAAAAATCATTTTTTTGTACAGAACTTCTGTATGAAAGTTCTGATTTGAATAAAGTTTTGTATAAATGTTTAGTACCATGGGATACATCACATATAATACAGGTTTTTTTCTCGTGCGTAAATTGTGCAAATTAGACTAATTTTGATGTTTTTTGGTGTTACTTTCAGCACTGTAAGTGCAAATGCCAATACGGCTCGGGCTAGAGGCCGTATTTATGAACCGATCTTTACGAAACTTCTTGGGTACCTTTGGTACCATCGTGGGAAGAGAACAAGTGTTTTTGGGTCCGGTCCGAAATTCAAGATGGCAGATGGCAGCCATTTTGTACAAAATTAGGTGCAATCCGATTTTTGCACAGAACTTCCATATGAAAGCGCTGATTTGAATAATTTTTTGTGTGAATGTTTAGTACCATGGGATACATCACATATAATACGGGTATTTTTTCTCGTGCAGAAATTATGCAAATTAGATGAACTTTGATTTTTTCATTGCGACTTACACACAGTAAGTACACATGTCAATACGGCTCGGGCAAGAGTCTGTATTTATGAACTGATCTTCACGAAATGTCTTGGGTACCTTTGTTATCACCTTGGGATGAGAACGAGTGTTTCTGGGTGCGGTCTAAAATTCAAGATGGCTGCCAGTGGCCATTTTGTACCGAAATTAGGTCTAATCAGTTTTTTGTACACAACTTCTATACGGCTCAGACTAGAGGCCATATTTATGAACCAATCTTTACGAAACTTCTTGGGTACCTTTGTTATCGCCGTGGGATGAGAGCGAGTGTTTTTGGGTGTGGTCCAAAATTCAAGATGGCCACCAGCAGCCATTTTGTACCAAAATTAGTGCAATCAGTCTTTTGTACAGAACTTCTGTATGAAAATTTTGATTTGAATAAATTTTTGTATGAATGTTTAGTAACATGGAATACATCACATATTGTAAGTTTTTTTTTTTTCGTGCAGAAATTATGCAAATTAGATGAACTTTGATTTATTCAGTGCTACTTACACAATGTAAGCACACATGTCAATACGGCTCAGGGTAGAGGCTGTATTTATGAACCGATCTTCACAAAACTTCTTGGGTACCTTTGTTATCACCTTGGGACGAGAATGAGTGTTTCTGGGTGCAGTCCAAAATTCAAGATGGCTGCCAGTGGCCATTTTGTACCAAAATTTGGTCCAATCAGTTTTTTGTCACAAGTTCTATACAGCTCGTATTTATGAACTGATCTTCACAAAACTTCTTGGGTACCTTTGTTTTCACCTTGGGACAGGAACGAGTGTGTTTTGGGGCGCCTTTGTTATCACTGTGCTATGAGAACAAATATTTTGGGGTTCAGTCAGACCCACTCTCGGACTCAAAGATTTCTTTTCTACTTTAGCATCTGACTGTAGCCCACCTTTACAATACTTTACCTATACATTTGTTACAGGCAACGGTCAGTATTTATGTACAGACCGTTACAATACCTTTGTTATCAGGTCATTACCTAGATGTTTGTCATTGCTGTGTCACATACTATACATGTACATGTCTTTGTCTTGACAAGTTGAGCTACAGTGTCATTGACACTTTCATTTTCCCTAGTGAAACCTAATGTTCTTGGGCTATTGAATGATTGCAAATTTGTGGATTTTCAGATGATAACTTTAGTTTGCCTTGACCGATGTTTTTCAAATTCTCAGATTTTGCTTTTGACCACAAAGCACAGCTCAAGTTCACCTTTGGCCATAATCGCATGTACCGTTCCATAGTTATTCCCCTTGAATGATTGCAAATTTGTGAATTTTGTGGTTTCCGGATGATAACTTTAGTTTGCCTTGACTAATTTGTTTCAAATTCTCAGATTTTGTTTATGACCACAAAGCACAGCTCAGGTTCACTTTTGGCCAAAATCGCATGTACCTTTCCAGAGTTATTCCTCTTGAATTTGTGCATTTTGTGTTTTCTGGATTATAACTTTAGTATGGCCTAACTGTTGGACATAGAATGCATCAAATATTTGGTTTCCGGATGATAACTTTTATTATTTGTTTTCCAATTGGTTCCAAACTTGGTATGTTGTTTAATCACAAGAAAATACAGGTCAAGTTCGAATATGGGGTTGGTCCAAACAATTTTCACCCTCACCCCCATCCTTACCCCAACCCTTCAAAAATACAAAACGGGCATATATTGTCCTGCTATGCGGTGCTCTTGTTTGTCATCAAAAGTTCATGTTCTTGGTTCAAGTTTTAGGCCTCATAATCTACAGAATAGCATGGGTGGTGGTGTATTTCATCCCTTGAGTGCAAGAAGACTTTGCAATGCTAAAGCATTGCAAAGCCTTCTTGCACTCAAGGGACAAATTCATAAATTTTTTTAACTTGGGTAAAATATTGGACATAAACCATTTAATTTTTATTTTTTTTAAGTTTAAATTGATTATAAAAAGAGAGCATGCGGCAGCCAAAAGGACCATGCGGGAGGGCCTGAGAAACAGATTTTTTATTTTTTTAGGCCTTACTTCTGCATCTTCTGTAATATAGTCTATGCCTTTGTTATCACATGTTTATGTAGTTGTATAATTAAGAACTTTGAATATGGTGCTGGAAAATTCTCAATGGACACTGGAAATGTACTAGAAAGGTTCCAACTTGAACATTAGTGCTTGTTAGGACAGGAAAAAACAATTTTTAAAAATTTCAATTTTTCTTTTACAGCTCAGCAAAATATTCTTTTTGTTTCCTGATCCTCATTTTAAGAAAGCTAAGCACAAGTGGAGAATAATAAGCTCAACATTATTGGCAGAATATGCATATGTTCTGCGAATTGGGGTAAGATATTTTACTGTTTTTACTAGAAGCTTTTTATACCAATCAATAAAAATATATATAAGTAAAAATAAAGTGAAAAGAAAGGTTAACCCTTTACTCAATTTGGATGTTATCCAAATTTATTATTTTTAATATTATTTTTGAAAATTTAAAAAAAAATTTCAACAAAACAATATCCTGTGATTCTTAATTGGAGTGAACTCGATGAGTTCATTCCAATGAGGGGTCACATGATATGGTTTGGATGAAATTTTTGGAAAAATAATTTTTTTCTACTGCTGTATTTCTGTAGGACATGGGTGGTTGCAGCCAATTTGTTAGGTAAAGGGTTAAGATGTTTATTTTTACAGAAAAATGACTTCTGTTTTCTTTCTTTGCCTTTCCTTTAGATTTCCTGGTCTGTGTCTGATGTTGCAAACTTAGCAGTTGTATTCAAATGAGCTAAACTAGGAAAAACTTGCTACAGTAAAATCCTCTTAATTGAATATCCATTTTGCCAGTGAAAATTATTCAATTAATAGGAGTATACAATTAACAGGGATTTGGTCAGTTTCCTGTGTTCTGGAGGTAAACTGAGCATTTATTCTATTATATCTTGTTTGACAGAGCTCATAGAGCTCTGTCAAACAAGATATAATAGAATAAATGCCTGTATTGGATGTGGTGAGGCCAAAAAGATTGATAAATAAGGGGAATTTGGTGAATGTCACAGTAATTTTTTCGATATATTACAAAAATTTATATACAATTAACAGGAGTTTACTCTACAACCCATATGCAATTAACAGATCAAATTTGTTCTGAAGGTATGGTAAATAGTTTTGTGTTTGAAAATTATATTCATTTAACAGGGATATACAATTAAGAGATATCCAATTAAGTGGGATCCACTGTATTTGGAATTGTATCTTGAAGATTTACAATATGAAGATCAGTGGTATGGGTACATAAAGTATATTTTCAAGAGCAACAGATGAGATGATTCACCAAAAACTAGGGTCATGCGAATCTCGAATTTCAAGTTGAAGTGAATCAGGCAGAGAATTTGAATCAAATCAAATCTTGAAACCAACCTCGGTGTTTTTCAAGTTGTAGATACAGTGGAGCCCACTTAATTGGATGCCTCATTACTGAATAACCATGTTAATTGAATATAATTTCCCAAAACAACCCTTTACCTTACCTCCAGTACAAATTTGTCCTGTTAATTGAATATAGCTTATAGAGTAAACTACTGTTAATTGAATGAAAAATCTTGTAACCTGTCGAGAAATTAGCCTGACTCCCGCCAGTTTTTTTTTATTTAATCTGTTACATCTTGTTTGACACAGCTCATGGGCACTGCCAAACAAGATATAATAGAATAAATGCTAAGTTTATCTCTGGAATACAGGAAAGTGACACAATCTCTGTTAATTGAATACTCCTGTTAATTGAATAATTTTCATTGGCAAAGTGGCTATTCAATTAACAGCATTCCACTGCATTGCACCTTCTTGCAATTGTAAATATTGTCAGTCTCCACTCAAGTTTTCTGTGGAGTGGTGACTTGTACAGAAGACCTGATTATAAAAGAATAGTTCAAAAGGAGACATCAAGATGTTTTTAAATTGAATCAAATTTTTCAATCTTCAGAGGGTCTGGCCAAAAACTAATTGTGTACCTTTAATTGATAAGAATGTACTGAAATCACCCCCCCCCCCCCCCCCCCCTTTGCAGGAACACAGGTAAGGGAGCAGTGCTTGTTTACTGTTGTAAACAAGTTCTGCTTTACTGGCAAAAGAGGATCTGGAACCAACACCTGGAGGAGGGGGGGGGTTCTCTAAAGTAGGCAATATAGGTATAAACAATTGGCTAAACTTGACTTAATACCTATTTTGTAGTTATGATATGGCCAAAGATGCTGAAAGGGACCTTAAACAACAATAAATAAATATGAAATCACCGAATATGTTGTACATACATCTCTTTATTAATAATCAAATGAAGATATGACTGTTTTGTGTTTATTACTCAGAAGCGAATTGTCCTATCTCACTGATTTATTGCATACTGACAGACAATCATAATTTCTTGGCCATCCATATTTTTCAGGTCGCTAGCGCCCTTGAGTATAACCCCATCTGCCACAGGGTTTTCACAGCCTCTAATTTCCTGTAACAGTAAATTATCCTGAAGCAATACTATGTTATGTTTATTCATACTGGAAACAATGTAAACAACCATATTACAGAAGTGAAGTTAGCTGTCAAACATTAAATGTTATCTATTATTTTAATCAGGAGTCAGTTCCATCCCCAAACCTAGTTGAGAGAAACCCTTTGCTTCACAAAGAAATGTATAAATTATTCAGTTCAATGCTTTTAACCCTCTCAAGACTTCAATTTGGGTTCCAAAGATTTTATTTCATGCTGTGTGAGAATAATAATAACCCTTTCCATACTCACATCACTGCTCTAAACATCGTTCAAATAAGTGACAGAGCAGAAAATGTCCATTTCTGATTCCTTGATCGACACTTTGAATGCTGTGCACTCATATGTTTTTTCTGGTTTCTTGGAATCCTGTATGAATATCTTTAAATACTGTTAATGAAAACCTACCTCTGATTTCTTAATATTTCACCCCCAGAAATAATCCTCCATAAATTCTCTTTCTATTTTGTTTATTTCTGATGCTTTAACTCTTTTCATACAGACTTCAATTTACTGGATGCAGTAAATTCTGTTTCTCTAGTTCTTTTTAGTTTTATGACAGATATCTTGATTACCGCTGTGAGTTTTGAAATGTGCAAGTGCTCTATAACAAGCTATTAATTGAAAATAGAATATGTTTTCATTTTTGGAATTCACTAAAAAAACTTTCCACAACCCATTCCAATGAGGGTCATAATCTGAGTTTAAATGCTTTTTGAGAATATTACTAGCTTGTTTTGGCCATTATATTGGATGAAGAGTTGCTATAGGTGAGATTTACACAAAGGCTTTACACTGCACAGGGTTAGTTACTAAGTTTATAATAAACATTTTTATAACCGGAAAGTGTGACTATATTTGCACTTTATGGTTACAAAAAAATTGGTTACTACCATATCGTACACTACATGATAATAATACACTACACTCACTAAGTCTGTGTAATGTACAGGGTTAGTTGCATAATAGAGATGATCTGATTTATACAGAAAGAAAAGAGTGACTAACCCTGTGCATTGCATAGAGTTAGTTGGTAGCTAACATACACTGGCTAACTATAGGCATTGCACAGGATTAGTTGCCATATCACACATTACATGAAAATATACACTGACTAAGGCTGTAAAAATCAACAAAGTTAGTTGGTTACATGCTACAAAAGGTGCAGGTCCAAGGAACTAATGGAAATACTTTTATTACATGCCTGTTTTATGAAATCCCCATCTTTTGCAACACTAAACCATGCGAAAAAATGAAAATCTGTTCCATACATATGTGCCAAACAGAAATTGTTGATGGACTATTTTTAAATAGAAGCAAAATTTCACTGGAATTTTCTACAAATCATGCATGGCAATTACAGTTTGAATCATTAGCGATAGCTAAACATAGTAACATAGGTTACCCTCGCAAATTTGGTTGACCATAAAATGCATTCTTTTTGTTGATAATTCGGCCCCCAAGTTCCAATGTGTTCTATGTGCTTACTGGCACGTAGAACACATTGGAACTCAGGGGACGAGTGTCAAATGAATTGCTCAGTTTCCTTCGAATAATTGCTTTCATAGATGTGAAGGCATGTAATAAACACAGATCAACACAAGCATGTGGATGGGTTAATCTATATGACACTTCATGGAAGGATAAAACTCAAGGCCTGCAGCCTCTCATTTTATCCTTCCATGCTGGCACTCGTACCATATCGATTAACCAATTCAGGCCTGGCATTCTAGAAAATCAAGGAGTGCAAAAAATTGGCCCTCCTCGGATTCCCTAGGAGTGCAATTGCATTCAGCAATTTCACTGCATGTGCAGGAATGCTATTTTGGCTTAAATACTCTTGGAAGTTAAGGTGAGTAGCCATTGTACTAACTTATATGTGTCCAAATAATTACTATTGATTAGTAACTACATGTATTTGGACACATACAACTTATCTCATTATTATCTATGGCAGAATAAGTGTCATTTAACTGGTAGAGTGCTGGAAGCCCATATTTGGGCTTTCTTCTGAAGTGCCGGTACCACAATTTAAAGGCTTCATATTCTGTGGATTTGTTTCATATTACCTTTAAAGTGATATTATTTTATTTGTTACGATTTGCCTTGATACAGTTTATGGGAGAGTGCCTGGCACTCTCCCATAAATTGTAACAAGGCAAAGATGCTCAAAGATATTTTAAGGACCAAAAATAATTTAGCACTCTACCAGTTAATTAAAAAGTGACTGTCTTCAGCACAGTCACGGTGACATCTGGGAAAAAATGCAGACGTGTGAAAAATCACACTCGCAGTCGCTGTTTCCATTTCAAGAGTGTGAAAAATTGTAGGAGTGTGATTTTTGCCAAAGCTCAGAAACAGCTGCTAACATTCTTTACTTTAATTGTAATCAGAAAGAAATAGACTATCATTTGACAATTTTTCCTGTTGTTTATTCAAAGCCCACGGGTTTGACTTGGAACATGACATGATAGTGCTCAAAATACAGATGCCGTATCCATAAAATGTACAGCATGAAGTGAAAAATAAATGACCTCTAAAACTGTTCCATATCAAAATAAGTTCCGGTCAGTAGGCTGCAGTGTGCATGGATTCACAAGTGTTAACTTCCCAACTGGAACTTTTTGTTCTCTGAATCAATACGAGGTTCTGAATAGAGCACCATTTAGCAGTATTGTCTTTCTTGGGAGAAAAAATCACCGTTGAAATAAGTTCCGGAAACACACTGCTGTATTCATGGAGTGACTTCACTTCAATGGCAAGCAGACCTTTTTTTGTTATGTCAATGAGTGATAAAGGGGAGCACCGTTTTACATGGGTGTGCTTGGTATTCTGACCTGATTATGTTTGGGAGATGAATTTGGCCGAAACGGATTTCATAATTCAAAACAAGAAGCTGACTGTTTCCAATAATAATATGCAATGTGAACTCATCAGACCGTGTGACAATCTTGCAGGCATGCAATAAATTGCCCGCCTTGATTTTTTTAGGCGTGCAGTAGGCATGCTGCATGCCTGCACGCCTAAAGAATGCCAGGCCTGCCCATTCACATGTGTGTGTCCTCAGTGTCCATAGTGGATTGTGGTAATTTTTTTTTATTTATTATTTTAAAGTGAATTCCAAAAAATTAAAATATATTCTATTTTCAATTAATAGCTTGTTCAATGTGTATTTGTTTTTTGATGTTCAAGGGATGATATACTGTATATCAGTTTTGAAAAGTGACCAATGTGTAATTGATTTTTTCTATATGTAGGGAATTGTATATACTTTAACAGATGTGAAAGAACTTCATGAATGGATGGTTCAGCATTTTGAAGAGTTTCCTTTATTTGAAAGAATTTCCAATGATAAGTTGGTGAGTAACTTTCTGTAAATGTGTCAACTTTTCACTCTGTTTAAGCATTATCTTTCGGGTTTTCTACACAATGCATATATCTCAATAAAAATATGCTTATAACTATCCAGTGATTAGCTTTTAGCTAACATGACAAGAGGGCAACACAAAAGACTTTCTCAAATGACTGAAAATGAAAAAAACATAATTTATGATCCCTCAGTGCAATAAGCTGAGTGAGTTTGCTTCAAAGATGGGTCAGAAGCTATGTTTTGAAGGGGAAAATTGGGAAAAATAATAAAATTTGCTTGGCATTGTTTTGGTGGTTATGGCTATTACATTAGATAAAGAGTTTAAGTACACAAAACTATCTTAGATGATTAGTTTTTTGCATGCCACACTGGATGAATTTGAGTACAGTGGAGCCCACTTAATTGTGTATCTCTTAATTGAATAACCCTGTTAATTGAATATAATTTCCAAACACTTGTCTTCAACCAATGCTTACCTTGCTTCTGCAGAGTTGGTACATTGGGGTGTCTGACAGTTGCTTGTCGATGCTCAGTGGTTCTCTCTGGGTTCTCCAGCTTCCTCCAACTGTAGAATTGTTCGACACAGATGACCCTGGTGTCGTTAAACCCAAATAAATAAATAACTAAATAAGAAATTGCATCTTGCCTGAAACATTTTTAGCTGAAAGTCAGGATGAGCTATAGTGATCACTCACCATCTGCTGTCTGTGAAAATGGGGTTAGCACCTGCTCCTCCTAAACTGCTGTACTGATATCAGTTAAATTTGTGGTGATTGCTTGTTATGACATCGCATTTTGTTTTTGTTCAAATCAACTTGCTCAGCCCCATAAGGAGGGGGTGGAGAAAATGTGCTAAATTTTTTTTAATAATCTTCTCATGAACCAGTGGGTACATTGACTTGATATTTGGTATGGATCTTCCTTTTGAGGTGTAGAATAAAGTTTGTTCAAACGAAGTTTGTGGAGCAATATTTGCCGTTGTAATGGGAGGGGCAAGAATTTTGGCCCAGCCCAAAATTTCTATTTTCTGAACTGATGGTCCAATTTGAACCAAATTTTGTATGTGGTATTATTGAGTCATAAGTACTTGATTAATGCAAAAAATATTTCCAGTGTCCCCGTGGGAATCTCAGGAGCTAAAAATAGAAATATTTTCAAATGCCCATATTTTCCAATCCACACGGAATAGAGAACTGTTATTTGGTATGAAGCATCCTTGGGCCCAGTAGAATGGAATGATAAAAAAAAATGTGTCAGGGTGTTCTATAGGGGGGCAGGGTCAGCAAAAAAATGCTGAGTCAGCATATTTGCAGAAATTAAAAATTCTCAAGAACCACTGATCAGAATCTTTCGATATTTGGTGTATAGCATCCATAGGGGAGTCAGATACAGGTTTGTTAAAATTAATGCACTTGGTTCATATTTGGGCTCAATACAGGAGCACAGATTTTAACTTGGGGGCAATATGGTGATTAATCAAAGTGTCATTGATACTGTAGCTTAACTTAACTTTGTGTTATGTTTGATGAAAAGGATAATGTTGGATGTTTATGAAAGGATTATGAAGTATGACAAGAATTGTGATAAATGAGAATATGTTTTCAATAAAAATAATTTGATGTATAGACTGTAAGACTAAAGAATTGAGGGGTGGGTTAATGTGGCCCTCACAGTTTATGTATGTCAACTAAAGTTACCAAGTTACAGTGAATTTTTTTCAAAACGAGTCATCCAGTCAAGTTACAGTGAAATCCATTCATAAATATAACTTGTAGACTGCTAAAGGAATCTTGG
Organism: Pictodentalium vernedei; assembly: GCA_031216915.1. Lineage (NCBI taxonomy): Eukaryota > Metazoa > Mollusca > Scaphopoda > Dentaliida > Dentaliidae > Pictodentalium > Pictodentalium vernedei. The sequence goes on from CM062289.1 coordinate 154,246,030, forward strand.
TCACAAGATGGCTCGGCAGTCAGGGTTGACCGATCATGACCAAAATAGGACAGTCTCATCCAGATATCATGCCAAGTTATCCTACCAAATTAAAATTAAATCCCTTTATAAAAAGAACATGTAGAAAGTACTAAATGAATCCAGGTCGCGTGACTAGGTGGCGGTAACAGCTGACTGGTTGTGATCAAAATTGGAAAGTCTCATCTGGACAAAAGGTTTATCAATTTTATTAACTTGGTTAAAATATCAGAGATGAACCATTCATTTTCTATTTTTTTAAGTTTGCATTGGTTATAAAAAAAAGAGCATGTGGCAGACAAAAGGACCATGTGGGAGGGCCTGAATAATTGTTTCGGGCCTTATTAAGTTGAATTTAAGTGAGCATATAGCACATAGCACCCCCCCCCCCTCCCCAACCCCATTAGTAGTTCCACATGCAACCTAAATGCTGAAGACATGACATAGAAGTGGTTCAGAGGGGGATTTACCCCACCCACCCCACCCCAATTTTGTTGCCTCCAGAACTCAATCCCAGGACAAGATACATTTCAGAAATTTCACAGATTGTACCTCCAGATGGTGCCCAGCTGGTTTTAAGGTCTTTAAATCCCTCAAATACAGCACTCATGGATGCCCCAAATTAGAGGGTGTATCAGATTGTTTTGTTTATTTTTTATATGCCCGTTTTATAAAAACGGTTGTATTATGTTATGGTGTTGGCATCCATCCATCTGTCTGTCTGTCCAGAATTGTTTCAGACTTGTTTTCATTATGGATGGATATATTGAGAAAATGTTGGGGAGACAGCTTTGTTATGGATTCTTACAGATCAAGATCGAATTTTGTTCTGCTCAATTGATTTTTGGTGGAGTTACTGCCCTTGAACTTAGTTACCGTTTTCCAGACTTTTTTTTCGTTATAGCTTGACATATTGAGGAAAATTTTGTATATATAGCTTTGTTATGTATACTTACAGATCAAGATCGAATTTCGTTCCACTCGGTTGATTTTTGGTGGAGTTACTGCCCTTGAACTTAGAATTTTTAGAGTTTTCTGGGTTTTGTTTTTCATTTTCCAGACTTTTTTTTCGTTGGACATATTGAGAAAATATTTGGTATACAGCTTTGTTATGCATACTTACATATCAAGTTCGAATTTCGTTCCACCGAGTTGAATTTTGGTGGAGTTACTGCCCTTGAACTTAGTTACCGTTTTCCGGACTTTTTTTTTCTTATGGATTGACATACCGGTATTGAGAAAAATGTTTTACTTATAGTTTTTGAATCATGGTTGATGCTTCTGCTTTAACTTTTTAACTCCAACTCATAACTCATTAACATTCTCTTAATTCCTTGTAACCAAAAATACTTCCTTTACACTTACTTGCTTTTTGAATAAGTATAATTAACTAAATTGGAGAAACTGACAGTAAAGTTCAATTGGAACATGAATAATGTTTTATAATTGCTGGAATGCGGGCGTATTATGCACCATCCAACGGTGTCCTCTGGTTCCTAATTTTTTTTATCATGTTTCTCTAAGAAATGATTTAATAGCACCAATCAAGCCTTCAGGAGCAAGAAACAGGCATTTCTGAGTCAGTACTAACAAATTTCATTGATGGGGCTGAATCATAACTGATTTGGTGAGTCTTTGATGGCCCCAAATTAGACCAACCTGAAGGCCAAAATAATCTTGAAATCATTAGCATTAATCATATCAGAAACATAGGAAAATCAAAATTCGGATATTTATTCAAAACCTTCTTTCAAGTTTTGGCCTTCAGATTCTCTGTTTTGAAGTTTAAGGTGATGCAACTCATCAGAGATTCTGGTTTCCATTTTTTGTCAGATTTCTGGCTTCTCGTTTTGATTTGCTCCATTCTGGCTTCTGCATTATTGTAGCAGCTGTAGAGTGTATTTGGTCCATTTCATTACAAAGTACAATCTGTGTATTTGATCGGCTGTAGTTGTAACAATTAATGCGATTGGTAGATTGGACAATTTTCACAGGTTGCAGCCAATAATATTTAAGTTTAAAAGAAAGGAATTCGCAAAGATTTTCTGGTCAAGTTTGGGGGAACATAATATAAATGAGATAGAGAAATCATCAAAAAATAAATTTTGTTGGCACTGGCTCAAGGAAAAAGACCCAAACAATACATTTATTTTGTCATACGTCAGAGAATTATTTCAACCTGGAGAAGCGTGGTGATTCCTGTGTAGATATGTTCATAATTTGGGTTGCAATTGGAAAAAAATTAACTGATGCCAAACTCATTTCTACTGCCAAGGTCCATTTGAGAAGTTATAATAATTTGATAGGGTGGTGTAATTTTCATATACCTCAAACCCAATTTTGTTCCACTTAGATGTGTTTTAGTAAATGGTATTGCAACTGTTTTGTTTCTCTGCCTATTGCTTACAAGATGTCCATATTGTGATAATTTTACCAGGTGCAAGAAAACCCACTCGAAATGCAGGAAATTGCATGTATACCCCTAGAGCTTCTGGGGTCCTCGGTGGGCACCCAGACCCTCTGCTCACTTCACTTTCATGTTTTTTATTCAGACCCCTTCATACAGAAGTTCTGTACAAAAAACTGATTGCACTAATTTTGGTACAAAATGGCCGCTGGTAGCCATCTTGAATTTCGGACCACACCCAAAAACACTTGTTCTCATCCCACGGTGATGACAAAGGTACCTAAGAAGTTTCGTAAAGATCGGTTCATAAATACGGCCTCCAGCCTGAGCCGTATAGAAGTTGTGTACAAAAACTGATTAGACCTAATTTCGGTACAACATGGCCACTGGCAGCCATCTTGAATTTTGGACCACATCCAGAAACACTCATTCTCGTCCCAAGGTGATAACAAAGGTACCCAAGACGTTTCGTGAAGATCGGTTCATAAATACAGCCCCTAGCCCGAGCCGTATTGACATGTGTACTTACTGTGTGTAAGTAGCACTGAAAAAATCAAAGTTCATCTAATTTGCATAATTTCTGAACGAGAAAAAACCCTGTATTATATGTGATGTATCCCATGGTACTAAACATTCACACAAAAAATTATTCAAATCAGCGCTTTCATATGGAAGTTCTGCGCAAAAATCTGATTGCACCTAATTTTGTACCACATCGGCCATCTTGAATTTTGGACCGGACCCCAAAACACTCGTTCTCGTCCCACGGTGACACCAAAGGTACCCAAGAAGTTTCGTAAAGATCGGTTCATAAATACGGCCTCTAGCCCTAGACATATTGAATTGTTGACGGACATACGGATGGACGACTGGCCATGGCATAAGCTCAAATTTGACTTACGTCAAAGTTGAGCTAAAAATTACGAAAATCCAACTTTACAAAAAAAAACTACTGCCCCAACAGCATTTTATTCATGATTCAAGTTGATTTTGTGGTATTTTATGTATGAAAACTTGACCGTCTGGAGAAAAAGTGTGTTTGCAATATAATTTCATTCCGATCGAGAAAAAATACCACTTTTGCAATCACAGTACTTTATATCATGTGAATTTCGTCATCTCTTGTATTATTGCAGTTGCAGCATTATCTCTATTAATTGAATTGTTTTGTTACTTTATAGTCTGATGACCCAGTGGCACAAAAGCTGTTTGACAGTACAGAGGAAGGACAAAAAGTCACAAGAAACAGCGGAGAGAAATATTTAGCAGTTTTTAATAGAATTAAAGATCCAATAGCATGACTGTAACATTTTTCATCAACATTATTGTTGAAGCATTGATCATCAATAAAAAAAACAACATATTTCCATTATTACGTTCACTTATTTTTTGGGTTCATTAGATGGAGAACAGTTTATACTTTTGCTGGTGTATATACATCCCATTTTTTCAACACACTACAAAATGCAAAAGTATTTAGGCCAAGAAAAAATGTGTTGATTCTCAGGCAATCCCTGACTGAAACTGAAGCCCCTCGTTGGGTGTTTTTATTGCCTTGCAGTGTCATCCAATATTACAACACAATTGGGAGACTCAACACATTTTATGTTTTATTGATTGATGTGTGTAACTGAAATCTGAAGGGCATAACTAATTTTTTTTTCAAAAGCCCAACCTATAGTTTGATGAAGTCGATGTGTGGGCGGGCAGGCAGGTGAGTGGGCATCACTTTTCTTAGCATGATAATTTGAACAAATATCAATGGATTTGGTCAATATTTGGTATGCGAGACTTAACAATGTCTTGAATAGGTTTAAAAACTGGTATAGTTCGGCTATACTTAGCTTAGTTATGGCTCTTAAGTAGTTAATTTTTGCCAGTTTTCAGCTTGTTGGCATGGTATCTTGAACAAATATCAATGGATTTGGTCAATATCTGGTATGTGACACTTTCTTAAAAATGTATTGAATAGGTTTGAAAACTGGTAGGGTTCAGCCGTATTTAGAATTATTGCCCTTAGTTGATTTTTCAAACGTGGTCAACAAAATAAAAAATGATGGACTGAAGTTGACTTTATACTTATGTTTTGGCCCTGATATAGCCAAAGTTACTCAAAGCAACCTTAAGCCTATGTATTTATTTATTGTTGTTTAAGGTCACATATTTTTGCACAATGGCTAATCATGACCACAACATGAGTATCAACTCCAGACCAGGGGTAAGCATTAATAAGCCATGTTTTAGAGAGGGTTTGCACCTCCCAAGCATTGGTGAATGGGTCCTATTTTACCAGTAAAACTGAGCCTGTTTATCACAGTGAAAGGCACTGCTTCACTTCCCGGGGTTGCCACGGGGACAAGGTAACAAAAATCACTGCTTACTTGATATGTGGCTTTGAAACTACACCCACTACAGCCTCATTCTGACTTTTAACTGCAACAAAACAGGTGCTCAAACATACAGAAACTAGGTATACTTGTAAGTCGCATTCTATGTACCTGGGCAGTTTTTTCTATCTAGGCAGGTGTTGGCTGCATATAGGCAACTAAGACTTGCCTTGAAATAACTGCAAGGCAATAAGATGGAGACTGTCAAAGTGTAGCAAAAATGGATAAAAATCTCCAGACCTTCAGGGGTTAAAAAAAATATCAAGACTGCTCAGAGCAGCTTTGTGCAAATTCATGTTGGCATATTCCTTGCCTTGAAATTTGTCCATATTGATGTTCCTGAAAGTAAGGCCACATATGATGAGCCTATGGGGTAAATTTAGGGAGAAGTTACTTCTCCTTCTACAGACGTTAGGTAGCAATCAAATGAAAACAGGGAGAAGTCGGCCAGAAAGAGAAGTATGAATAATGGTCTTCTGCTTGATGCTCTTTGGTATAGTTTTCACACATTTTAATAAATTACTAAAGTTGCGAAAAAAAAAACATGTTTAGGCCACACAAAGTAGATCTTCTGTTTCTTGGGCCATTTTTTGTAAAATTACATGTGGCGGGTACTTTTTTATTTTACTTATTTTTTATTTTTGTAATTATTTCTTTGCCATCAAAAGTTCCATGTTCTTGGTTTGTTTCATGTTTTAGGCCTCATAAGTACAGAATAGCATGGGTCATGGCGCATTTTCGTCCCTTGAGTGAAAGAAGGCTTTGCAGTGCTAAAGCAATGCAAAGCCATGTTTCACTCAAGGGACAAATTTATCAATTTTATTAACTTGGGTAAAATATCAGACATAAACCATTTAATTTTATTTTTTTAAGGTTGCACGCATTATAAAAAGAGACCATGCGGAAGGGAATGAGAAACAGATTTTTAACTTTTTAGGCCTTGTGTAAAAAAATCGATATTAATGTCAAGGAACCCCTCCCCCCTCAAATGTCACAGACTTAACAGTCTCCCATTCAAGACTTGGCATATTTGTTCAACTCCACACTTGTGATTTCATGTGATTGTGCATGATTTTGTGGGATTTGGTGTGATTGTGGTATTTTGCCCATATTGAATGGTAATTACATTGCCTTCATTTTTTATTGGAACATTCTCTCTCAAAACATAGGCTTTCATATCAGAATAATCAAATAAAACAAACCGCATATAAGGTGTTTTCAACCTCCAGTTGGTATTTATTGAATAATTTTTAGGTTTATAAGCCGTGCACTAGCATTTATTTTGTGGAAAATTATGAACAAATTGGCTCATGGACGTTTGGAATCGGGTTATTTTGGTTTATTTTTGGGGATGATTTGGAAACCCAAATGATTATATCATTTCAACCATATTAAATGCAAAATGGTTGAAATGAATACTTGTAGAATTCCTCTTTTCATTTCTACTTTAACCCATGTTATAAAGCAACTGACTGGTAACCAGTTAATGACTGCGAACTATTCATCAATGTGAGCAAATTGTTTGCCTGGCCTTCAACAAACATGTGACCCCACTGTCACATTGAAGGATTGATCTATTTTTAATACCAGGATTTTCTGTTTTGTTCGAATAAATTGTGTTTTGAACTTTTCTTAGTGGATGTTAACCCCGACATTACCACTTTTATGTCACAACTACACAGTGTGGCTGCTCCATATTATAGAAGTAGTAGCTTATCCAGGGACGGATCCAGGAAATTTTTAGGGACACCTGTTTTTCAATTGAGGATGTCCCCAAATAAATTGAGATGTCTGAATACAGATGATTAGACCACTGCATGTGTCTTGAAGTGCTTTTTCTCAGATGCTTGTGTATAAATTTCTACTAAATATTGGAAATAATTGCTTAAAACTGGTAGATTTCAAAGTTGAATGACATTTTCCTGCAGGAATTTGAGAACATTTGGTCTCCAGAGTTGCCCATACCTGTAACATGTAACAAATCAGCTCTGGATCTGACCCTGCTATCACACGTAAAAATTGTTACATCTGTCTTAAAAGTGAACATTGGTTTTTAAATTGTATGTGGAATTCACCTGTTTTCAAAAGGCAGTCTGAATTTTCACAAGGCGACTTCAGAGTAACTTTTTATTGACGGCAGAGCAAAGTTCCCCGATCCAAGGCAACTTCTATTCGCTCAAGTTGCCTGGTCTCTGATGGACACATCCCAAAATTGTGAAAATTTTACAAAAGAAATATTCATAAAAAATCAAGACAATTGTGGCATAAATGACACCTGAGTTATTGTTGTTAAATGCAAGCTGGAATCCTGATAAAATTCTCCCAAGATTTTGATGTTCAGTGAAGAAAGGTAATAAATATCTCATTGGGATTTGAATTAGGTAGGCCTGTCATGATTAATTGAGGAGTCAACTAATTGTCTGAAACCACCATAATCGACTACAATTTCAAAATCTACGATTATGGGTATTAATCATTCCTTTACTGATGATTTATTAGTTGTTACTCTCCTCCCCATCGTGCTCGTAAAAAATCTCAGAGGTTGTTGAATATCAAAATACACTGTAATTATCCCCCGCCAAAATGAAGGTTGCGGGGGATATAGAAATGGGTTCCGTCCATGTGTTCGGCCATTTGCCCGTCCGTAACCACTTTGGACCTTCATATCTCAGTCAGTGGATGTTGGATTTAAATGATCTTTGGTATGCTGATAGACCTCCATGGGGGAATAGATATTCACAAGTAAACGGTTTTGTCCATTTTTTATTTCTAGAGTTATGGATCTTTTCCCGCTTTTTTCAACTTATCATTTCCCTTTTTAGTAAACTACTTCTAGCCGGGGGATAAAGGTGGCATTGGACCTTGTTGAAATGGGAAAAGACATATTAAGATACAAGACATGACACCAGATCTGTATGGGAGTACAAATAATTTCCTGCTAAGCAGCCATGACAAGATTAGATGAAAAATTCATCTAAATTCAACTCGAGAGATCATTGGTAAAAAATGCTGATAGGATCACCAATCCAATGTCGAGTTGTGACAGCACAAAAGTGGGTTTAATCATTATCAACTTCTTGTCCGGAAACCAATTGTTTACAATTTACTATGTGAAGGGTCACTGTGATCTTGACCTTTGACCTAGTGATTCTGAAATTAATAGGGCTCTTTCTTGCACCAATGCCAACCTACCTATGAAGTTTCATGAACGTAGGTGGAACCATTGTCAAATTATCATCTGGAAACCAATTGATTACGATTTATGTTCAAGGTCACTGTGACCTTGGCCTTTGACCTAGTGAGTCCAAAATAAATAGTGGTCTTCCACTCACCTAGGCCAACCTACCTAAGAAGTTTCATGAATGTGGGTCAAACCATTATCAAGTTATCGTCCGGATACCAATTGTTTATGATTTACTATGTTGAAGGTCACTGTGACCTTGACCTTTCACCTAGCGAGTCCAAAATAAATAGGGTTCTTCCTCTCATGAAGGCCAACCTACATATGAAGTTTCATGAATGTGGGTTGAACCGTAGTCAAGTTATTATCCGGAAACCAATTGTTTACAATTTACTATGTTCAAGATCACTGTGACCTTTGGCCAAGCAAGTCCAAAATTAATAGGGTTCTTCCTCTCACCGATACCAACCTACCTATGAAGTTTCATGATCATGGGTTGAACCATTATCAAGTTATCATCCGGAAACCAATTGTTTACGCCCGATGAACGCCCGCCCGCCCGCCCGCCCGCCCGCCCGCCCGCCCGCCCGCCATTCATCAAACTATAAGTCAAGAATTAAAAAAAATGCTTCGGACAGCCATGTTTTTTGATGCACGGTAACAAAATGAGGAGCATTTGTAGAGGACCTGCCATAGACTATCCCTGCCTGGTTTAGTTCACTTTGGCTCAGTAGTTCCAGAGAAGATGAAAATGTGATTTCCCATAGGGTTTCTATACTAACTATAAGCCACAATTGCAGCCATGTTTGCAACCCAATCAACATTAAATGAGGATTGTTGGTAGAGGGTGTCCCAGTCATCAACCATGCAAAGTTTCAAAACATTTGGCCTGGCAGTTTCAGAGGAGAAGATTTTTGAAATTCCACCAACCAGAATGAAAGAATGCCTCTGGCGGCAATGTTTTTCAACCAATGGGAACAAAATAAGGATGGTTTGTAGAGGACCTCCCATAGACCATTCCTGCCAAGTTTGGTTCATGTCGGCTCAGTAGTTCCCGAGAAGATGAAAATGTGATTTCCTATAGGGTTTCTATAGTAACTATAAGCTGCAATCGAAGCCATATTTGCAACCCGATCAACATTAAATGAGGATCGTTGGTGGAGGGTGTCCCAGTCATCAACCATGCAAAATTTCAAAACATTTGGTTCTGTGGTTTCAGAGAAGACTTTTCAAAATCCACCAATCAGAATCAAAGAATGCCTCTGGCAGCCATGTTTTCAAACCCATGGGAACAAAATGAGGATTGTTTGTAGAGGACCTCCCATAGACTATCCCTGCCAGGTTTGGTTCCATCGGCTCAGTACCCATAGGGTTTCCATAGTAACTATAAACAGCAATTGTGACCATGTTTCTAACCCGATCAACATTAAATGAGGATCGTTTGTAGAGGGGGACCCAGTCATCATTTATGTGAAGTTTAAAAACATTTGGCCTCGCAGTTTCAGAGGAGATTTTTTAAAATCTACCAGCCAGAACTAAAGAATGCCTCTGGAAGCCATGTTTTTCATCCGACGGGAAAAAAATGAGGATCGTTTGTAGAGGACCTGTCTGCGAAGTTTGGTTCACACCGGCTCAGCGGTTACAGAGAAGATGAAAATATGAAAAGTTTATGGATGCCGGATGACAAGTGATGTGAAAAGCTTGCATGGCCTTTTAGGCCAGGTGAGCTAAAAATGAATTCCAGCTCACTTATCGTCCCTTGAGTGCAGCCATCCCATTGCATAGAATCCAGGGGAATAAGGATGGTATTTATCCCTCAAAATTTCCCAAAACCTCTTGTGCACTCTCCCTGTAATGTGTTTTGCATCAGCCATCATTGTGCATGGACTTGTTTTACCTCCTCAAAAAATATTTCCATTCTATGCCACTGGACTGGCATCTACAATACTTTAGCATTGCTGGTGGTGACTTATTGCATTCAAGGGACGATATTTGAACAGTGTACCTTCATACACATACCAGGTGCTCTGCATTTTTTGCTCGTTCACAATATATCTGTTGGGATCTCATTTGGATGCATCGTATCTTTCTATTAACTGACAGAATTGGTGAGGTCTGCACTAACAATACCTCAAGACTTTCTGTCATCTACTCAGATCCTATTTTGATGAAGTACTTCATGAGTAACAAGAGGTGCACTCTTTACAAGTAAATAAATACTCTTTCTTTATGTTAAGTTTTCTTATCCACAGCATGCCTCAAATAGTTCCATGTTCACTCCCTAAACTTGTTGATTGTAATCTGCAATGTGTCACTTGCAATGGTTGTTCTTTCTCACAACCTTGTGGGCTTCATGGGATCTGGTCTTCTTCCTTTTGTGGTGTCTGTTGTCTGTGTGTTGAGGGAAGTGAATCTGATTTGAGTGAGCTTTAGGCTCTCACTTCTGTCAATGACTTTTGTTGGAATGGGTTCTTCTGTAGCAAGTGGCAGTGTTGGCAAAGAGGTTCTGGAGCAGATACCGGAGTCCCTCATCACCTGAAGCAGTTACTTGGAGTATGAGAGCCTCTGCAAAGTCAAGCCTTTAAGTTGCACCCACCACCTCTCTGCCCCCACGGTTGCAATGGAAGAATCTGTCCCTGTCTCTGCATCCCATCCAAGGGAGAGTACAGTTGTTTCTATCTCATCCAGAGATAGTTCACATGTTATCTGCCACAAACCAGGTGAAACCAGATGGGGTTGAGTCCACTCGTTTATGGATCTGAGCCGAGTGCTGGCACAGTGGCTTTAGAGTATTTTCCTCAGCTTTCCAGCACCATCACAGTGGCTTTAGAGCATTGTCCTCAGCTTCCCAGTGCAAAGAGGGATGAGGTTGTTGGCTGATCAGCCTTTCTCAGACAAGCAACCAATTGGCTGGATGAGGCTTGCTTTGGCCTCGAGGACTTCTAGACAGGTGCCTTAAGAGCACAGGTCACAACAAACGGTGGAACAAGATCGAAAAAGGCTAGGTCTAACAGAGATATGCTCTTTGTGTTGCCCACTGGGGGCATTGCATCTTGATTTGAACAAACTTTAAGTGATATATGATAAGGAACATGCATATCAAATTTGGTTCAATTTGGTCCAATAGTTTTTAAGAAGTCAACAAGGTAAAGTTTACGTCGGATGGACGACAGATGAAAAGTGACCAGTAAAGCTCCCCTTGAGCTTTGGGCAGATAAGCTAAAAATGTGTTCTACCCAATTACCTCAAATGTGAAAACCAAAGTATGCCTTTGATTTGTGACCATAAGAAAAGCTATCAAACTTTGAATCGATCTGTCAGAGGAAAGTAAAATTATTGTGCAGAAACCCTTTACCCAACATGAATAGAAGATAACATATACTAAATAATTCATTGAACTAGCAAAGATTTTCATTCCCCCATCACCCCCCAAATTGCTTTACGACCCATCATTAGGATGAGCCTGACGACCTTATTTAAATGATCAGTCAATAACTGTTCTGAAAGAAAAATAAAACAACGTAAGCGGGGGTTGAAAGGCATACTTCCCCTTCCAACCTTCTTTCTTTTCCTATTTACACCAGATGCAATGGAAATCATCAAAACCCTGCCCTGAGTAGAATCTCTTTGGGGCAGTAAAATATGTCAATAAGGCCATAAAATCCAGATGTCCATTTGAAAATGGCCACAAAAAGTACTTGGCTATGTATGGGGGTAGAATATGACACCTATGGTACCACAGAACTAAATATTTTCCCATAGACGAGCATTATAACAATTATGCGAAAAAAAATATCATTGCATATCTTAAAATTTGATATTTAAAGGGTGGGTGCATGCAACAGATAAGAGAAAAATTTCGACAAGAAGTGAAGTGCCATCCGTGAACCCAATTATTTTTTCTGGGAATTTCCAACAAAAATACACAAATAGTTAACGCATCTTTTAGGCCCAGAAATCTCTTTTAGCATGTGTCTCTTGAGTATTTGGCATTCATGAAAAATCTAAAAACATGCTTTAACAGTTTTCTCAAACAATAAGTCTTTTTTCTAGTAACCTTATTTTTAAATATTGCATCATATCTAAGTGCAACATTTAAAGGTGGATAACTCTCAACCAAATATTTAGTACGCTAACCCATGGTTGACTCAGGATGGCAATCTATGCTTGTCTGCAACAGAATACAGCATTTACAATGGAAGTACACCTTCATCAAGATTACCTGCAGACATAACATGAATGCATAGCTTTTACCACCTTGAATTTAGGGTAATCCAAAGGCCTGCTGGCCATATAAATCGCCACTGCATCTTCCCCCCACCCCACACTTTTTTGAGAGGCCTGTTCAGCTCTTTGGGTCACCCACAAGCATTTCAAAGGTGACTGTAATTCACTTTTAAAAGTGATTATGGCTTTTGCTCAGAAGGCACGTGGTAATTATTGTCACATTTACAGAGGAACCATGTTATTTGAATAGCTACTTTGCCAGTGAGAATTACTGCATTAACAGGAGTATTCAATAAGGGGGATTTGGTCACTTTCCTATGCTCTGGAAACGAGTTGAGGATTTATTCTATTATACCTTGTTTGAGCTCTGTCAAACAAGAATAGAAAATAGATTATAAATGTCTACTGGATGTCCTGAGGCCACATGGATTGATATCAAGCCCGAACATAAGCAGACTGTCATTTGCAAAATGAGGTCCCCAGAGGGTGAATTTGGTGATGCTCTCTTTTACCCTCTTTGAACCTCAGTCTGAATCAAGGTCTCAAGCTAAAACAGAAAGATGTACCTTGAGGATAAATTGGCTCACTATAGGGAATAGCATCAGAAAATTCACCCTCTGGGAACTTCATTTTGCAAATGACAGGTCGCTTCTATTTAGGCTTGATTTATATACAATTCGGAGGAATTTGGTGATTATCAGAGTAATTTCTAGATGTATTAAAAGATTTTTCAGGCAGTTAACAGGAGGTTACTCTTTTATCGACATTATATACAGTTAACAGGTCAACTTTGTACTGAAGGTTTGGTATATGGTTTTGAGTTGGGAAGTTACTGTCAATTAAGCAGCTTATTCAGTTGAGAGATATTCAATTAAGTGAGCTCCAAGCCTGAAAATAAGCAATCTGGCATTTGAGGAATGAGGTTTCCAGAGGGTGAACTTGCGTATTCTACCCCATACAGTGTGCCAATTTATCCTCTGGGCACCTCTTGCTGCTGTTTAGACTTCAGACCTTGATTCAGATTGAAGTTCACAGAGGGTAAATTTTGTGATGCTACCCTGCTGTGCAGGGTATCATCACCAAATGCACCCTCTGGGGTCCTCATTCTGCAGATGACCGTCTGCTTATTTTCAGGCTTTGTGAGCTCTGTTTTTTTATTGCATTAACATGGTGTTACACAGGTTAGAGTATTACAAGAGCCAAGGCTAAGACTGGACCTCACAAAACAAAAAGCCCAAAGTGACGTGAGGCGTACACATAAAAAAAATTGGGGAACCATGGAATGGATAACAAAGGGATATCATAGAATGTAAATGGAGGATACCAACTGTTTTTGAGTAAATAATAAACCTATCTCATGAGTGACTGCAAGTAAATCAAAGTTTTAACTCACAACTCATTGAACTGGAAGAGTGCTTAATTTTTAGCTCACCTGGCCCAAAAAGGCCATGTGAGCTTTTCTCATCAGTTGGCTTCCGTCGTCTGTCATCCGTAAACTTTTGACATTTTCATCTTCTTCTCTGTAACCGCTGAGCCAGTGTGAACCAAACGTAGCAGGAATGGTCTATGGGAGGTCCTCTACAAACGATCCTCATTTTGTTCCCGTCGGATGAAAAACATGGCTTCCAGAGGAATTCTTTGATTCTGGTTGGTAGATTTTCAAGAATCTTCTCCTCTGAAACTGCTAGGCCAAATGTTTTGGAACTTCACATAAATATAAATGATGACTCGGACCCCCTCTACCAATGATCCTCATTTAATGTTGATTGGGTTACAAACATGGCCACAATTGCAGCTTATAGTTACTGAAGAGACCCTATGGAAATCACATTTTCCTCTTCTTCTCTGGAAAAACTGAGGCGACGTGAAAACAAACCTGGCAGGGATAGTCTATGGGAGGTCCTCTACAAATAATCGTCATTTTGTTCCCCTGGGTTGAAAAACATGGCCGCCAGAGGCATTCTTTGATTCTGATTGGTAGATTTTCAAAAATCTTCTCCATGAAGCTGCCAGGCGAAATGTTTTGATACTTCACATAAACGATGACTGGGACCCCCTCTACCAACGATCCTCATTTAATGTTGATCGGGTTGCAAACATGGCCACAATTGCAGCTTATAGTTACTATAGAAACCCTATGGGAAATCACATTTTCATCTTCTTCTCCGGAGCTACTGAGCCGACGTGAACCAAACCTGGCAGAGATGGTCTATGGGAGATCCTCTACAAATGATCCTCATTTTGTTCACGAGGGTTGAAAAACATGGCCGCCAGAGGCAGTCTATGATTCTGATAGGTGGATTTTGAAAAATTTTCTCCTCTGAAACTGCCGGGCCAAATGTTTTGATACTTCACACAAGTAATGACTGGGACCCCCTCTACCAACGATCCTCATTTAATGTTGATCGGGTTGTAAACATGGCCACAGTTGTGGCTTATTGTTACTATAGAAACACTATGGGAAATCACATTTTCATCTTCTTCTCTGAAACTACTGAGCTGACGTGAACCACACATCGCAGGAATGGTGTATGAGAGGAAGGAAATATGTGGCCACCAGAGGCAATATTCTAATGCTTAACCCAGTGCCCCACCTGTCTGCACAAAAGATCAGTACTGTCAGCAAAATACCAGTTTTTTGAGAATCTGGTAAGGGTTGGTTCCAGTTTTTTCTCCACTGAGAACTGGGAAAAAAACCCCAAATATTGTGTAAACAATACAAGTCAAAATAAGCTGTAGCATAACTGCAATAAACTAAGTAGACTGCAGCTTCTGCCCTGACAAGATCAGAATCTGACATTTTTCTGGAAAAGCTATCAGTGAGAGCTTTCCATAAAATGATGTCAGCTTCTGGTCTTGTCAGTGTAGGAAGAGAAAAGGTACATCGTTTATAGGATTATCCTACACTAATTTTGACTTGTACTGTAAAACAAGTGCAATTGTAGATTGATATCTTCAGCTGCAACTTAATTATGTTTGACACATGTTAAATTGTTTAGAACAAGAGGCCCCAAGGGGCCTGAGGGCACTCACCTGACATGGTAGCCTAAATATCAACCCAGAGAATTGATTTCAACAAGTTGCATCTGCTCCTCCTAAGAAAAGCTTATACCAAATATCCAAAGATTCTGACCAGTGGATCTAAAAAAAAGAATATTCCTCATATTGAACTATATATGAACCCAGGGACTTGGCTTTAACAAACTTAAATCTCACCCCCCTAAGGATGCTGCACACCAAATATCAAAACATTCCGACTGCTGGATCTGAAGAAGAAGATTTTTAAAGAAAATTCCTCATTTTGAACAGCCCAAATATGAATCCAGGGGGCCGATTTGAACAAACTTGAATCAGATCCACCCCACAATGTTGCATACCAAATATCAAAAGATTCTGCCTGCTGGATCTGGAGAAGAAGATTTTTGAAGAAATTTGCCTGAAATGCACTAAGTTCGAATTTGAGCTTCTATACTGAGCCCAAATATAAACCCAGGGAGCCGATTTGAACAAGCTTGAATCAGATCCACCCCGCAATGTTGCATACGAAATATGAAAAGATTCTGCCTGCTGGATCTGGAGAAGAAGATTTTTTGAGAAATTTGCCTGAAATGCACTAAGTTCGAATTCGTGCTTCTATAGAGAGCCCAAATATAAATCCAGGGGGCCAATTTGAACAAACTTGAATCAGATCCACCCCACAATGTTGCATACCAAATATCAAAAGATTCTGCCTGCTGGATCTGGAGAAGAAGATTTTTTAAGAAATTTGCCTGAAATGCACTAAGTTCGAATTTGAGCTTCTATACTGAGCCCAAATATAAACCCAGGGGGCCGATTTGAACAAACTTGAATCAGATCCACCCCACAATGCCGCATACCAAATATCAAAAGATTCTGCCTGCTGGATCTGGAGAAGAAGATTTTTTAAGAAATTTGCCTGAAATGCACTAAGTTCGAATTCGAGCTTCTATACTGAGCCCAAATATAAACCCAGGGGGCCAATTTGAACAATCTTGAATCAGATCCACCCCACAATGTTGCATACCAAATATCAAAAGATTCTGCCTGCTGGATCTGGAGAAGAAGATTTTTGAAGAAATTTGCCTGAAATGCACTAAGTTCAAATTTGGACTCCTATACTGAGCCCAAATATGAATCCAGGGGGCCGATTTGAACAAACTTGAATCAGATCCACCCCACAATGTTACTTACCAAATATGAAAAGATTCTGCCTGCTGGATCTGGAGAAGAAGATTTTTTAAGAAATTTGCCTGAAATGCACTAAGTTCGAATTTGAGCTTCTATGCTGAGCCCAAATATAAACCCAGGGAGCCGATTTGAACAAGCTTGAATCAGATCCACCCCACAATGTTGCATACCAAATATCAAAAGATTCTGCCTGCTGGATCTGGAGAAGAAGATTTTTTAAGAAATTTGCCTGAAATGCACTAAGTTCGAATTCGTGCTTCTATAGAAAGCCCAAATATGAATCCAGGGGGCCGATTTGAACAAACTTGAATCAGATCCACCCCACAATGTTGCATACCAAATATCAAAAGATTCTGCCTGCTGGATCTGGAGAAGAAGATTTTTTAAGAAATTTGCCTGAAATGCACTAAGTTCGAATTCGAGCTTCTATACTGAGCCCAAATATAAACCCAGGGGGCCGATTTGAACAAACTTGAATCAGATCCACCCCACAATGCCGCATACCAAATATCAAAAGATTCTGCCTGCTGGATCTGGAGAAGAAGATTTTTTAAGAAATTTGCCTGAAATGCACTAAGTTCGAATTCGAGCTTCTATACTGAGCCCAAATATAAACCCAGGGGGCCGATTTGAACAATCTTGAATCAGATCCACCCCACAATGTTGCATACCAAATATCAAAAGATTCTGCCTGCTGGATCTGGAGAAGAAGATTTTTGAAGAAATTTGCCTGAAATGCACTAAGTTTGAATTCAGGCTTCTATAGTGAGCCCAAATATGAATCCAGGGGGCCGATTTGAACAAACTTGAATCAGATCCACCCCACAATGTTGCATACCAAATATCAAAAGATTCTGCCTGCTGGATCTGGAGAAGAAGATTTTTTAAGAAATTTGCCTGAAATGCACTAAGTTCGAATTCGAGCTTCTATACTGAGCCCAAATATAAACCCAGGGGGCCGATTTGAACAAACTTGAATCAGATCCACCCCACAATGCCGCATACCAAATATCAAAAGATTCTGCCTGCTGGATCTGGAGAAGAAGATTTTTTAAGAAATTTGCCTGAAATGCACTAAGTTCGAATTCGAGCTTCTATACTGAGCCCAAATATAAACCCAGGGGGCCGATTTGAACAATCTTGAATCAGATCCACCCCACAATGTTGCATACCAAATATCAAAAGATTCTGCCTGCTGGATCTGGAGAAGAAGATTTTTGAAGAAATTTGCCTGAAATGCACTAAGTTCAAATTTGGACTCCTATACTGAGCCCAAATATAAACCCAGGGGGCCGATTTAAACAAACTTGAATCAGATCCACCCCACAATGTTGCTTACCAAATATGAAAAGATTCTGCCTGCTGGATCTGGAGAAGAAGATTTTTTAAGAAATTTGCCTGAAATTCACTAAGTTTGAATTCAGGCTTCTATAGTGAGCCCAAATATGAATCCAGGGGGCCGATTTGAACAAACTTGAATCAGATCCACCCCACAATGTTGCATACCAAATATCAAAAGATCCTGCCTGCTGGATCTGGAGAAGAAGATTTTTTAAGAAATTTGCCTGAAATGCACTAAGTTCGAATTCGGGCTTCTATAGTGAGCCCAAATATGAATCCAGGGAGCCGATTTGAACAAACTTCCATCAGATCCACCCCACAATGTTACATACCAAATATCAAAAGATTCTGCCTGCTGGATCTGCAGAAGAAGATTTTTTAAGAAATTTGCCTGAAATGCACTAAGTTTGAAATTGGGCTTCAAAACATCTGGAGAAGAAGATTTTTTAAGAAATTTGCCTGAAATGCACTAAGTTCGAAATCGGGCTCCAAAACTGAGCCCAAGTATGAACCCAGGGGGCCGATTTGAACAAACTTGAATCAGATCCACCCTACAATGTTGCATACCAAATATCAAAAGATTCTGCCTGCTGGATCTGGAGAAGATTTTTTAATCTTTTTCCCATTGCCTACAGTGTTAAAAAGTGCTGACTCAACACTTTGTCAAAGTCCTGAAAAAAGTACCTTGTGATCAAACCGACAGGGATTTTTTTTAACCATTCTATTCTACTGGATAAAAGTAAGCTTTATACAAAATAAGAATTCTCTGTGCCGTGTAGTTTTGGAGATATGGCAGTTTTAAGGTTTTTCCTATTTTTAGCTCCACGGGGCAATGAGAAAATTTTTTATTGTATCAATCAACTACTTATGACCCATTATCATCTCATATCAAATTTGGTTCAAATTGACCTCACGGTTCTGAAAATAGAAATTTTAGGCATGGCCAAAATTTTTGCCCCTCCCATAACGAAGGCAAATAATGCCCGACAAACTTCTCTTGAACAAACTTGATTCTAAACCTCAAAAGGACTCTGTATACCACATATCAAGTCTCTGCTACTGGTGGTTCATTAGAAGAAGATTTTCAAAAAATTTGTCCATTTTCCCCCCACACCTCTGCTCAATATGAGCCGAAAGCTATTTTGGATAAAAATCCAAATGCCCCTATATAGCCACTACTACCATGAAATTTAATTAAAATGTGGCCAGTGGTTTAGGAGAAAGAGGCTGAAACACCACCTTCACGCAGCATGACGGACGACGGACGAAGAGTGATAAGAAAGCTCACCTTGACTTTCAGTCAGGTGAGCTAAAAATCTAGGTTACATTGTATATTCTCTTTATTGTCTTGCAATCATGTCAGCTCAGATGACAGTAATTATTGTATATCTTTTATGATTCCTGTAACCCTTTACCTGCCAAAAAGCTATTTTGAAAAAGAATACTGTCTGAAAAAATTGTAATTTTCAAAATATTTTAACCCTTTTTTACTGATTTTATTTGTTGAAACAAAATTCATAAATGTGTACATTTTGAAGAAAGTTTTCTTTGAAACTACAAGGCCAAATGGTTTGAAAAACCTTAATGTGACTGATGACTGTAACCCCCTCTACCAGTGAACCTCATTTTAATCTTCATTGGGTTGCAATTATGGCTGAAATTGTGGCTTATAGTTACTATAGAAACCTTATAGGAAATCACATTTTCATCTTCACTGAAAGTACTGAGCCAATGTGAACCAGACTTGGCAGGCATTGTCTATGAGAGGTTCTCTACAGCTGTTACTCATTTTATTCCTGCTGGATGAAAACACGTGGCCGCCAGAAGCATTCTTTGATTCTGATTGGTCAGTTTTGAAAACTCTTCTCCTCTGAAACCACAGGGCCAAATGTTTTGAAACTTTGCATGGTTGATAACTGGGACACCCTCCACTAACATTCCTCATTTTAATGTTGATCGTTTTGCAAACATGGCCACAATTGCGGTTTATAGTTACTATAGAAAAAACCTATAGGAAATCACATTTTCATCTTCTCTCTGGAACTATTGAGCTAACGAGAACCAAAACTTGCCAAGAATGGTCTATAGGAGGCCCTCTACAAATGATCCTCTTTTTGTTCCAATTGGCTGGAAAATATGGCCACCAGAGACATTCTATGATTCTGTTTGATGGATTCAAATGTTTTGAAACTTCACGTGATTGAAGATTGGGACACCTTCTACCAATCATCCTCATGTAATTTTGATGTAATGTTGCAAACATGGCCACAGTTGCAGCTCATAGTTACCATGGAAAGCCTATGGGAAATCACATTTTTTTCAGGTGAGCGATTACAGGCTCCGTAGAGCCTCTTGCTTTTGGTCATCAAAATTTGATCACATTTCTTTGCCTTATTACAATTACAGTATTATATTTGGCAATGAGAGATTTGGTACCTGTTTGCCACACTGTTGCAATTGGTTTGCTACTTTGGATTAACTCATCATAAAAGCTGAGTCAGTTTATTTACAGATGTGACGATGGCTGAATCCACCAGCTTTTTTCAAAGTTTGATGTTTTGGACACTAACAATCTTGCACATAATTGATGTAAGTGGTTGGGCAGGTTTGAAAATTTCATGGTTGTGCTCAATGTTACAGTTAAAGTGCGAAAGCATGCACTTTTACTACATTACGCTGGTCCTTCAGTTTATGACATATTTGAATTATACTTATTTATTGATGTTTAAGGTCACATACTTATGCACAATGGCTAATTGTGACTGTGACAGTTTTATGGGTGGAGGAAGCCAGAGTACCCGGAGAGAACCACCGAGCATCGGCGAGCAACTGTCAGCTCAACATTCTAACTCTGGTCAAGCTCCGCCCAAGCAGGGTTACAGATGACATATTTGAAATGCTTCCTACAGATGATACAGCAGATTATGATGCATGCAAGACTGCTTTAACAAGCTATTTTAATCCTAAACAGAATGTTGAGTACAAGAACTACAAATTTAGAAGGTCCAGGCAACTACACAATGAAAGGCTGGATCACTATCAGACACGTCTAGAACATGTTTATTTATGATATGGATATGGATTCTGAGATCAAGTCTCAAATTATTCAAAACCATGTATCAACAGCTCTTGGGCATAAAGCATTACGTGAAGAAATGTCTCTCTCACAATGTTTGAGCTGCAAGAGCTTTTGAAGTAAGTGAAATTCAAGCGTGTGAAATTGAATATATGAAGGAAAACGTCAAGATCATACCTACTACTTCCAGAGTTAATGAGGTGAAATTTTGTCATTTTTTTCCTGATTCGCAACGAATGTGACAGTCAACACAAAAGTCTTGTTATAATTGTGTGGAAATTATCCATATAAAAAGTTATGTCCTTCTAAAGGCAAAATGTGTAGAAATTCTGGAAGACCAAATCATTTGGAATCTGCGTGTAGATCAAAGCCAAAAGAAACGAAAATCTTCAGCAAAAAAGCTAAGTCTTGTATAAAATGGGTTAACCCTTTACCCAACGCAGACGATATCAAAATTTATTATTTTAAATATCATTTTTTTAAATTTTTCAAAACATTTCAACAAAACCATGTCATGGGACCTCTTGCATAGAAGACCAACAGTCTATCACTGAGCCACCACGCTCCCTGCTGAACCAAAGGCAAATTCATCAGATGTTAGAATCATCTGTATTGATATAAGCTACCGAACATTGCCATAAAGCCTGAAAGACATGTTTTACCTACATTAGATGACTCATACATAAATTAAATAGAGCCAATGTTCTCTCCAAACTTGATTTACTGAAAGGGTATCGTCAGTTAGTCTTAGCATTTGAATCACGATATTTGACAACAGTTTCAACACATTTAGGTTTGTTTGGATACAAACGTCTGAGTTTTGCAGTTTCATCTGCAGCAGAATTTCTTCAGAATATTATTAGGCAGCAGATTCAAAACATACCTAATTCAATCAATATCAATAATGATATACTAGTTTTGGGAAAGATCAAACATCACATGATGAGGCCCCTGAAGAGGTTTTTAAGTCTCTAAAAGACAGTAATCTTACTCTAAACAAGAGGCCCCATGGGGCCTGAGGCTCTCATCTTGAACAGAACACAATATAAACAGAGTCCAAGAATGAGTCTACATTAAGCAATCCATCCCCATAGGATACACTGTCAATCCCCGAGTCCCTCAGGAGCGACAAAAATAATCTGGGCATCATGCCTTTTCTTCAATTGATCATAATGTAAAATGCAGAGCTCCCCTATGAAGCCCCTTTATACAACCTATGTGGATTAATCTTAGTTACACACCTCTAGAGGGTACTGAACACAAAATTTTTAATTCTTCAGCAGCATGGCCATTCAGGCTCCCATAAGGAGCACAAATATTAACCCAGACTCTCAATTTGAACAAAGTTGAATCTGACTTCCCTAGAGATATTGTGTACCAAATATGAAAGCATTCTAACTGATGGATCTGAAGAAGAGAAATTTTAAAGCAATTTCTTCATATTGCTCTAATTTAAAATTTGGGTTACCATAGTGAGCCCAAACATTAACCTATGGATCCGATTTGAACAAACTTGAATCTGACCCCCCCTAGAGATGGTGTATACCAAATATGAAAGCATTCTGACCAGTGGATCTGAAGAAGAAGATTTTTGAAGAAATTCCCTCATATTGTACTAAGTTAAATTTCAGGTTCCCATATGGAGCCCAAATATCAATCCAGTCACTTGAATTGAACAAACTTGAATCTGACCCCTTAGAGATGTTGTATACCAAATATGAAAGCATTCTGATTGGTGGATCCGAAGAAGAAGATTTTTAAAGAAATTTCCTCATACTGCACTAAGTAAAAATTTGGGCTACCATAGAGAGCCCAAATATATATCTAGCGATCCGATTTGAACAAACTTGAATATGATCCCCCTAGAGATGCTGCATACCAAATATGAAAGCATTCTGACTGGTGGATCTGAAGAAGATTTTTAAAAATTATCCCCCACATTGAACAAAGTTCAAATTTGGGCTTCCGTAGGAAGCCCAAATATTAACCTAAGGACTTGGTCTGAACAGTCTTGAATCTGACCCTCATAACAATGATGTATACCAAACATTAAAAGATTCTGACTGGTGGTTCTGACGAAGAAGATTTTTAAAGAATATTCCCCATATTACCCTAAGTTAAAAATTCGGGCTCCTGAACTGAGCCCAAATATGAACCAATGGGCTTTATTTTAACAAACTTTTATCTGACCCCCTATGAATGTTGTATACCAAATATCAAAAGATTCTGATGACTGATTCTGAAGAAAAGAATTTTTTTAATTTTTGCAAATATGCTGACTCACCATTTTTTCGATGCCCGTTACAGAACACCCTAACATAACCGATGGCAATTTTTTTTTACCTTTCAATTCTACTGGTCCTAAGGATGCTTCATACCAAATACTAGCTCTCTGTTCCGTATGGTTTGGGAAATATGGGTGTTTGAAAATATTTCTATTTTCAGCTCCCAGGGTTCCCATGGGGATGCAGGAATTTTTTTTTTTGCATGAGTTGAATACTTACGACCCAATAATACCACATACCAAATTTGGTTCAAACCGGACCATCGGTTCAGAAAATAGAAATTTTGGGCGGGGCCAAAAATCTTACCCCTCCCATTACAAAGCCAAATAAAACTTCGCGAACTTCGTTTGAACAAACTTGATTCTACACCTCAAAAGGAAGATCCATAACAAATATCAAGTCATAGTACACACTGGTTCATGATTAGATTTTAAAACATTTTGGAGCATTTTCCCCCACTCCCTCCCTATGGGGCTGGGCATGTTGAGTTGAACAAAATTGCAAAGCCCCTTCGGGACCATTACTCA
The DNA here is from genome assembly GCA_031216915.1 of Pictodentalium vernedei. NCBI lineage: Eukaryota > Metazoa > Mollusca > Scaphopoda > Dentaliida > Dentaliidae > Pictodentalium > Pictodentalium vernedei. The sequence continues at coordinate 154,269,688 of CM062289.1, forward strand.
CACAAACTTTCACTTGAATTAGCCCAGTGGTTTTGGAGGAGAAGACCAAAACATGGTGTTGACGGACAATGGATGGATGGACGGACGACAGACAGACGGAGAGCGATGAGATAAGCTCAGCTTGACTTTGTCAAGATTATCTAATAAAAACAAATGTTTATTTAATAAATTTGAATTGGAATTCTTTGGCCATAAATTCTTTGCTGATGGTGTAATGCCCGATCACCCCCTCCCCACCCCCCCCCCCCCCCCCCAAAAAAAAAAAAAAAAAAAATAGACATCCAAACGGCTGATGCTCCACTGACTGCTAGTGAAGTAAAAATCCTTTCTAGCTATGGTAAGCTATTGTTCAAGATTTGTTCAGAATCTTTCAACATTCAGTGCAAAAAAGAATAACAAATTTGAATGGATAGAAATACACCAGAAATCATTTAAAGACATAAGAAACTCTCTATTTTCAAATGCAGTATTCCGATCCTAATATATACTCTCCCAAAAAAGAAAGTGTGCATGCTAAAAAATAACACAAAAAAAAGATATATATCATTTTCGTTCATGGAAATTTTATTCAATCACAGATGAATCAATTTATGTCACCACGAAAAATTTCATTACGCTACGATGAATACTCTTGGTGCCATGGAGAGTCAAAGACACTAAGGGTCAAACACAAAAGTCACACACTCAATATCTGGTATGACCTCCGTCTGCATCGACTACTGCTGTGCATCTACGCCTCATGGAAGCGAACAAGTTAGCATGGAAGTGTTGTGGGATGTTGTTCCATATTCTGATAAGCTGTCTTTGGAGTTCCACAAGTGTTGACGGTGCATAGGGAAGCCGGCGTAGCTGACGTTTCATTTCGTCCCATACGTGCTCAATGGGTGAGATATCGGGCGAATTTGCGGGCCAGGGAAGAACATCCACTTGTTGTTGCTGCAGATACTGTTGAACAACACGAGCTGCGTGGAGTCGGGCGTAGTCCTGCTGTAGAATCACGCCGGGGCCGTGACGTTGCAGAAATGGGACAACAACAGGTGTAAATACTTCATCACGATATCTGGCTGCATTGAGATTGCCATCAATAATGACCAGCTCAGTTCTGTTACGGGCAGTGATGCCACCCCTCACCATGAGAGACCCTCCCCCATAACGGTTTCGCTCCACGACACATGGATCTGCGTAGCGTTCGTTTCAACGTCTGTTCACTCTTTGGCGGCCATCTGATGATGAAAGATGGAAACGACATTCATCTGTGAATAAAACACGTCGCCACCAGTGTAAGGGATGCCTGAGATGTTGTCTACACCACTGCAGCCGATCACGACGATGACGTTACGTCAAAATCGGCTGAATTGCAGGGCTTCGAGGACGTAAGCCATATTCTCTCAGCCGGTTGATTACTGTTTGAGGATGTATCCGTCTCAGGTTAGGGATGTTCCTGGCTGTCGTCGTTGCCGTTTGTTGCCGGTTCTGGAGATGGACGACACGGATATACCGATCTTGTGCAGGGGTGGTAACTCGGGGTCTCCCGGAGCGGGGTCGGTCTCGAACATCATCATGTTGTGCATGTCGATGGACTAGCCTGTCTACAGTGTTACGGTGGCAGTTCAAATGCTGGGCAACCTCTCTGTGTGTTCTGCCAGCTCTAATCATACGCAGGGCAAGGAGACGTTGATTCATTGTCAATCTTGGCATGCTAATGTGGAGTCGTTTTAACAGCAGTGCAAGTTTGAATGTGAACGATAGGAAGGCCTTACTTTAGTGTTTAAATACCCAAGGATTCACACTGCTGCATGCATTTTCAGACTCTCCACGTGCAAAACATGCTTTTTCACAAACGTGCAGCATGTCATTTAACGTTAATGCAATTTTAACGGGGAAAGCTGTTTTTGTGTTCAATATAACTTATTCATGAACAGGTTAACACTCTTTACACCTACGAAATTATTTTTTTGGAGTTTGATCAATTTCTGCAATGCACACTTTCTTTTTTGGGCGAGTATATCATAAGTCATCAGCATCAGGAGTTTTCCATGATCTATGAAGGAGGCACTAGTTACACTGCTCATTAAGAAGCCTGGTTTGGATCTTGAAATCTTCAGTCATAATAATAAATATAGTTTAAAGCCAAAAATCCTCATAGAGCTCTTGGGCTTAACAAGAAGAAAAAAAAATTCTGCATTTCAATTTCATTGGTGGTGTTTCAGGAGATGAATCACCAGTCAGCGGCCTTCATTGGAAGATTGTATACCCTCTGGAACAAATGTGTTTTGAGAGCTGATCTGAAAGGCAGAAAACTCTGGGGTGAATTTGGCCCACTCGGAAGCTGGTTCCAATGAAATGGAGCATTAACCAAAATGGCTCGATCACTAGCTGTTGCGAGGTTACCTGGTACATGAATAAGATTGTTTGATGCCCTCAAAAGCAGTGGTCTTCTGGGTTTGTAACATGAAAAGACAGTGGCCAGATACGACGGGCCTTCGGCGTTTAAGCATTTCCAAGTTAATATAAGAATTTTGAATTCAGTTTGTTCCCTGGGAGGCTGCCAGTGGAGATTTTTGAGAATAGGTGTAATGTGAAAGATCGTTTGCTTATAGTGATTACACATGCTGAACATTTTGTATTGTGTCAATGATGCTCTGTCTACAACCGAATAGGAGAGAGTTGCAATAGTCTATACGACTTGTAATGAAGGCGTGAACAAGTTGTTTAGCCAACGTATCATTCATCACACCCCGTACCCTACCGATATTCCGGAGATGATAGTTCGAAGCCCTGCAAACGTTAAAGACCGTTTTCCTGCCGACAAGTTCTTATCTTGGATGGTTACTTAAAGTTGAATGCTGACAAAACTTAAATCATTCATGTTGGGTGGAGTCATCAATTATCCAAACGTTCAAGACCTGACATTGAAGGCTGTATTGTCTCTCCATCAGCCACGGTACACAACCTTGGATATTTCATGGATGAGAACATGTGTTAAAAATGACTGAAGTAACTATTGATGCCGTTCGGTGTAGATTCAATTTCAGCACAGTGTAAATCTCTTGCAGATGAACCCAAAGTAGTTGCTTACACTAGTCATAGCCTTAAATCTGCTGAACAAATGTTTTTGCAAACTTAAAAGAGGCTCTTGGAAAAGAAGGGGCTTGTGAATGCTGCCATTTACTTTTGTATGCTGGTGATAAATTTACCATTTTCACAGATCAGAAAACTTTGTAATTGATTTGTGCAATTCAAAAACTAGGATACTGTTGTCTTTTACTATTTCTATAGTGTGGATTATTTTTGCCTGGGAATGCCTAAACATTATTCTAGGCACAACCAATTTGTTTATATTGAAATATTCAAAGCTATTCGTTGAAAACAATCAGGAGAATTGGTGTTACCAGGCATGGTGGAGTGGTTTGAAGCAGAACTTTGTATGATAAATTAATGATTGCAATAAGTAATGGTTAGGTGGGGAGTGCAGTGGCTTAGTGGTTATGGCAATGGACTTCAAATAAAAAGGTCCATAGGATGGTCCCCTCGGGGCTAACTGCATTGTGACATAAGGCCACATGGGGAGGTGATTTGCATGTATTTTCTTTGTTTTATTGCAGGGACATGACTCATTTGAAAGCCTTTCCCATAAACAGTCTTCATTCCAAATTTCTTTGAAATCTGATAACCCAAACCTTTTATACAAGAAAATCAAATTGCGATGTCATAACAAACTATTATCTCGAATATCAATTAAATTGGTTCAGCGGTTTGGGAGGAGAAGATGCAAACACCATGTTCACGGACGACGGACGGTGAGTGATCACTATAGCTCTGCTGACTGAAAGTGAGGTGAGCTAAAAAGTGGGGGGTATAATAGCACTGTCAGAAAACTGTAACATATCTGAGAACATTTGTAATTATTTGTTTCGGTTTAATAAATAAAGAGCTTATTACTGGGTAAGTATCAGCTGATATATCTGCCCTTGGTAACTTCACATCAGCCTTCAACCTTCAGTCTTAGGCTAACATGAAGTTACCTCAAGCTGATATCTTGGCCGACATGAAGGTAACCTCACATCAGGATGATATGAAGTTTATGAATTTTTAGCTCCTGGACTTCCTCTCCAAAATACCCTTTGGTCTCAGGCTGTATCAAATTCCCTTGGTCTGATACCTCGGCTGATATGAAAACTAAACAAGTAATAACCTCAAAATATCTTATCATAATAATACAGAATAAAAAATATTTGTTAGCCATTTCCGCTATGGTAGCATATAATAAATGACATAACTGACTGAATACTTTTAAACAAAATCTTCTGACAAGCCATGATAAAATTCTGAACTATGAATGTTCTTAAATCTCCAAGGGTATACCAGGAAGATGGGTGGTACATGATTGCGGAGGGGAAAATGTTTTGTCTTACTGGTATAGTAGGTCATGAGATGCAACTAATGAAAATAATTCTTTTGAGAGGACAATGGACAGAGAGTGAAATTTTTGGGCAAGCTCAATCATCTATTTGTTTTGAGTGAAGGATTAAGCATCATACAGTCATGGCAAATGGCACATCAAGCTAAGTAACATTACAATCCCAATGTTGGGGGGGGGGGGGGGGGGGGGTGGTGGTGGGGGGGGGGGGGAGTGAGATCCTATACCCTGAGTAGTCAGGAAGATATAAAACCTGTCTAAGAAAGAGGGCAAAAGATGTTGGGGTGTGGGAATCTAGCTTGCAGCCTATACTGTAAAAGCCTTTCATGTAGAAATTCATAAATTTTATTCATAAAATTAAATCTGAACAATTGTTTGCAATGATGGTTTTTCCATAATCTTCAGGAGCTATGCTGATAAAAACTGCATTCCTGTTTAAATAGTTTACAGAGTGAACAACATAAAACTGATTATGCAATAAAAAGATTCAAAGTAGTGAATGTATATTCTGTGATTTAGGCCTAAAAAAGTTAAAAATATGTTTCTCAGGCCCTCTTGCATGGTCCTTTTGGCTTTCGCATGCTCTCTTTTTATAACCAATGCAAACTTACAAAAAAAATTAAATGGTTTATGTCTGATATTTTACCCAAGTTAATAAAACTGATAAATTTGTCCCTTTAGTGCAACAAGGCTTGCAGTGCTTTAGCCCTGCAAAGCCTTCTTGCATTCATGGGACGAAATATACCACAACCCATGCTATTATGTAGTTTTGCCTAAAATATACAACAAACCAAGAACAGTAAAAAATAAAATAAAAAACAGCCTGCCCACATGCAATTTTACAAAAAAAGGCCTGAGAAACAGAAGATCTACATTGTGGGGCCTTATTGCCTGTCAAAAATTCTCAAATCTGACTAGTTTTAATGCTGTGTGATACAAAGCCATCTTCAGTGGGATTTGATATTTCACACAGAGACACCTCCCCTACATAATTTACCTTGTGTCCTTTATTGACATTATCCCAGATAAATGAACCATGTATTAAATAAAGAGTAAATTGCATCAGACATTCCATTCCATTCCAATAAAATAATGTAATTCTGAATGCCATAAATTTGTAAGGAGATCATCTATATTTTCATCCTTCAAACAAAAGGCTGCACATTGGAAATATTATCCCTTTTCTCAACCCTATTAGATGATGCTTGCTAAAACAATTCCTGAATGACCAGAGGGAGGATGGGGGGAGTGCATATCAAGAAACAATCTGCAGATATAAGGCTTAAACAATTATAAATTTAAAGTAATTTGTATATTTTTCATACTTACCAATGGCCCAGACTTAGCTGGTGCAAACCCGATAGAATCCAGGGCCAAACACAAATTTTGAAGCCGCCAATCACCAAAATTTGCATACAAAGCCCAAAAATTGAAGTCCTATCTGGTCCTCCATACTTTTGTTAAATGCGCATGCGCTGTAACCCGGAAGGTACCGGAATTGGCACCAAGCATCATTCTTTCTACAGTACCTGCAAAATGTTATAATCAGCGGGGAAGTATGAGTGCCCACTCATGGAAGGGCCATTCCCATCTGGGCCACTGGTAAGTATAAATGTTATAATCAGCAGGGAGGTATGAGTACCCACTCATGGGAGTGTCATCCCAGTCTGGGCCATTGGTAAGTATAAATGAAAGTGTGAATGACACTGTAGCTCAACTTGTCAAGACATGTACATGTATAGTATGTGACACAGCAATGACAAACATCTAGGTAATGACCTGATAACAAAGGTACATATAAGGTATTGTAACGGCCTGTACATAAATACTGACCATAGCCTGTAACAAATGTATAGGTAAAGTATTGTAAAGGTGGGTGACAGTCAGATGCTAAACTAGAAAAGAAATCTTTGAGTCCCAGAGTGGGTCTGACTGAACCCCAAAATATTTGTTCTCATAGCACAGTGATAACAAAGGCACCCCAAAACACATTCATTCCTGTCCCAAGGTGAAAACAAAGGTACCCAAGAAGTTTTGTGAAGATCATAAATACGAGCTGTATAGAAGTTGTGACAAAAAACTGATTGGACCTAATTTCGGTACAAAATGGCCACTGACAGCCATCTTGAATTTTGGTCCGCACTCAGAAACACTCGTTCTCATCCCAAGGTGATAACAAAGGTACCCAAGAAGTTTCGTGAAGATCGGTTGATAAATACAGCCTCTAGACCGAGCCATATTGACATGTGCACTTACAGTGTATAAGTAGCACTGAATAAATCAAAGTTCATCTAATTTGCATAATTTCTGCACGAGATAAAAATCCGTACTATATGTGATGTATTCCATGTTACTAAACATTCATACAAAAATTTATTCAAATCAGAACTTTCATACAGAACTTCTGTACAAAAGACTGATTGCACTAATTTTGGTACAAAATGGCTGCTGGTGGCCATCTTGAATTTCGGACCACACCCAAAAACACTTGTTCTCATTCCACGGTGATAACAAAGGTACTCTAGAAGTTTCGTAAAGATCGGTTCATAAATACGGCCTCTAGCCTGAGCCGTATAGAGTTTGTGTACAAAAAACTGATTAGACCTAATTTCGGTACAAAATGGCCAATGGCAGCCATCTTGAATTTCGGACCGCACCCAGAAACACTCGTTTTCGTCCCAAAGTGATGACAAAGGTACCCAAGATGTTTCATGAAGATCGGTTGATAAATACAGCCTCTAGCTCGAGCTGTATTGACATATGTACTTACTGTGTGTAAGTAGCACTGAAAAAATCAAAGTTCATCTAATTTGCATAATTTCTGCATGAGAAAAAAACCTGTATTATATGTGATGTATCCCATGGTACTAAACATTCACACAAAAAATTATTCAAATCAGAGCTTTCATGTGGAAGTTCTGCGCAAAAATCTGATTGCCTCTAATTTTGAACAAAATGGCTGCCAGCGGCCATCTTGAATTTCAGACCGCACCCAAAAACACTTGTTCTCGTCCCACAGTGATACCAAAGGTACCCAAGAAGTTTCGTAAAGATCAGTTCATAAATGCAGCCTCTAGCCCGAGCCGTATTGGCATTTGCACTTACAGCGCTGAAAGTAACACTAAATACATCAAAGTTAGTCCAATTTGCATAATTTACGTACGAGAAAAAAACCTGTATTATATGTGATGCATCCCATGGTACTAAACATTCATACAAAAAATTATTCAAATCAGCGCTTTCATATGGAAGTTTTGTGCAAAAAACAGATTTCTGCATCATCGGTACAAAATGGTGGCTGGCTGCCATCTTGAATTTCGGACCGAACCCCAAAACACTCGTTCTCGTCCCACAGTCATAACAAAGGTACCCAAGAAGTTTCATAAAGATCGGTTAATAAACACGGTCTCTAGCCCGAGCCGTATTGAATTGTTGACGGACAGACAAACAGATGACTGGCCATGGCATAAGCTCAAATTTGGCTTCGCCAAAGTTGAGCTAAAAATATACAAATTACTTTAAATTTATAATATTTTTATACTACAACCAATGACCCAGACTTAGCTGAATAGTAAAACGGCTGGAGGGCCTAGGACTTTGAGGAAAATCCAATCTCTCAATTACTTCGATAAAGAATAGCTCCTACAGAATAGAAGACAGAAGAATTACCTGTCCTTCTCTTATAAAAAAAAAAGAGAATGATACATAATTTCTCCATTTAATGCCTGCATAACCCCTTATGCTAATTCGGTGAAGGAAACCAATTATAAAGCTAGTCCAGAGAATGAGACACTTTATACCCATTTAAAAGTGTCCGAGGACTGTATAGAAATGCTTGTTTGATATGTGACATATACAAATGCTTCACAGTGAGCTACACTTTAAAAACAGTACATAAATGAGACATAGTTAGTTATTGCTTCACACCGAGCTACACATTAAAACCACCCAGCACCGAAGCTGGACTACTGTCTCTGAAGGAGGTATTCCCTTGCTTTTCACTATAAAGCCAGATAACAGAAGGGAAAAACCGCCCCCCCCCCCCCACCTTCCCCTTGTTCTGAAGGAAAATTCCTCAGAACAGAGAGGGCAACCCACTGATCTTCCGTAATTTCCATCCAGTTTTTCACAAAGTTTGATAACCTTCCGGCAACTGGAAAGCAACAGAGGTATAGACCATCACCTGTATGACTTGCGAGGCTTGCAGGAGGAGAAACTACATCTTCCCCACGAAGAACCTCACCCCGTCAGCCTAAGGGCGCCTGACTTATAGTCTTGATAAGACTTGCACCCCTTTCCCAAGTTGCTATGTTGGCGACCTCCAGAGTAACTGTAAGAGGGTTTCCTACATTCAATGATTGGGAACTGGAACGATCTCACCTACTCTGACCAGCTGATGCATGTTGTTGAGATGCTGATCTCAGTAGCAGTGCGCTGGAAACTTTTTTGGTAGCTTGTTTATAGACTAAGGAAATCTTGTCATCAAACAGTGTGTGTCCGGAGACTAGAGCGACTCGGAGACAGCTTTTCACCATGTCATCGATAATTGATGACGACACAAGGGCTGCATCACATCTAACCAACTCCAAATTTGCAACTGAAAGGGCAGAGTGGTACATGGCATACATGACTGCCCTGGAAAGAACTTGTAGCAAGGAACTAACATCCTCAAATTCCTTACATTTAGACACTGCACCAGAGCCCTGGTGATATGATCTGCATAGGACATAGCATCCAGAATCGCAAAACATGAAATAATTTTTATAATTATTGTAAAGTTACAGCCCTGAACGTCTCTAACCTCCGTTGTTCACTTCCGTCATCCATTTATGGCCTTGAATCTGCCAATTCTTTCAATGATTTGTGTCTGGCATCCTCAAAAAAGGAGATTTAAAGCACAGATGTGAGCTCATTGTTTACTGACTAAGGGCCAAACAAAGAATGGTGCTTTGTCCAATTCCGGTACCTTCCTGGTTACTGCGCATGCACAGTAAACAAAAGTATGGAGGACCATACAGGACTTTAATTTTTTGGTTTTGTATGCAAATTTTGGGGATTGGAGGGTTCAAAATTTGTTTGGCCCTGGATTTTATCGAGTTTGCTCCAGATGAGTCTGGGTCATTGGTTGTAGTATAAAAATATTATTTTTCACCATAGACCCTTGCCCTTGCAATTTTTTTCCACTCGCTTCTCCACCCCAATATAGGCTTAAACAATTCTAAAAGAACCAGTGATAACAAACTTTGTCAAACAGCACAATGCAATAAGTGTCCCTGTTAATTGAGATCAGATTTTTCACTCTGTTTTTATCTCTACTGAATGCTGGATAAACCAGTTAAGGCCACATGCTCTTTTTTTAAACCAATGCAAACTTAAAAAAATAAAAATTAAATGGTTAATGTCTGATATTTTACCCATGTTAATAAAGTTGATAAATTTGTCTCTTGAGTGCAACAAGGCTTTGCAATGTTTTAGCAATGCAAAGCCTTCTTACACTGAAGGGTGAAATACCCACCACCCATGCTATTCTGTAGAATATGAGGCCTAAAACATAAAACAAACCAAGAATATGAACTTTTGACGGCAAAGAAATAATTACAAAAATAAAAAATGCCACACCAAATGCAATTTTAATGAAAGTGTCAATGACACTGTAGCTCAACTTGTCAAGACAAAGACATGTACATGTATAGTATGTGACACAGCAATGACAAACATCTAGGTAATGACCTGATAACAAAGGTACATATAAAGTATTGTAACGGTCTGTACATAAATACTGACCGTTGCCTGTAATAAATGTATAGGTAAAGTATTGTAAAGGTGGGTGACAGTCAGATGCTGAACTAGAAAAAATCTTTTGAGTCCCAGAGTGGGTCTGACTGAACCCCAAAATATTTGTTCTCATAGCACAGTGATAACAAAGGCACCCCCAAACACACTCGTTCCTGTCCCAAGGTGAAAACAAAAGTACTCAAGAAGTTTTGTGAAGATCAGTTCATAAATACGAGCTGTATAGAACTTCTGACAAAAAACTGATTGGACCTAATTTCGGTACAAAATGGCCACTGGCAGCCATCTTGAATTTTGGACCGTACCCAGAAACACTCATTCTCATCCCAAGGAGATAACAAAGGTACCCAAGAAGTTTTGTGAAGATCGGTTCATAAATACAGCCTCTACCCTGAGCCGTATTGACATGTGTGCTTACATTGTGTAAGTAGCACTGAATAAATCAAAGTTCATCTAATTTGCATAATTTCTGCACGAAAAAAAACCCCTTACAATATGTGATGTATTCCATGTTACTAAACATTCATACAAAAATTTATTAAAATCAGAACTTTCATACAGAAGTTCTATACAAAAGACTGATTGCACTAATTTTGGTACAAAATGGCTGCTGGTGGCCATCTTGAATTTCGGACCACACCCAAAAACACTCGCTCTCATCCCACAGTGATAACGAAGGTACCCAAGAAGTTTCGTAAAGATTGGTTCATAAATATGGCCTCTAGTCTGAGCTGTATAGAAGTTGTGTACAAAAAACTGATTAGACCTAATTTCGGTACAAAATGGCCACTAGCAGCCATCTTGAATTTTAGACCGCACCCAGAAACACTTGTTCTCGTCCCAAGGTGATAACAAAGGTACCCAAGACATTTCGTGAAGATCAGTTCATAAATACAGACTCTAGTCTGAGCCGTATTGACATGTGTACTTACTGTGTGTAAGTCGCACTGAAAAAATCAAAGTTCATCTAATTTGCATAATTTCTGCACGAGAAAAAAACCCGTATTATATGTGATGCATCCCATGGTACTAAACATTCACACAAAAAAATTATTCAAATCAGGGCTTTCATATGGAAGTTCTGTGCAAAAATCTGATTGCACCTAATTTTGTACAAAATGGCTGCCATCGGCCATCTTGAATTTCGGACCGGACCCCAAAACACTCGTTCTCGTCCCACGGTGATACCAAAGGTACCCAAGAAGTTTCGTAAAGATCGGTTCATAAATACGGCCTCTAACCCGAGCCGTATTGGCATTTGCACTTACAGTGCTGAAAGTAACCCCAAAAAACATCAAAATTAGTCCAATTTGCACAATTTACGTACGAGAAAAAAACCCGTATTATATGTGATGTATCCCATGGTACTAAACATTCATACAAAAAATTATTCAAATCAGAGCTTTCATATGGAAGTTCTGTAAAAAAACCGGTTTCTGCATCGTCGGTACAAAATGGCAGCTGGCAGCCATCTTGAATTTCGGACCGCACCCAAAAACACTCGTTCTCGTCCCACGGTCATAACAAAGGTACCCAAGAAGTTTCGTAAAGATCGGTTCATAAATACGGCCTCTAGCCCGAGCCATAGCAGCTTGCCACTTACAGCTCTGAAAGTAACACTAAATAAATCAAAGTCAGTCTAATTTGCATAATTTACGCACGAGAAAAAAACCCGTATTATATGTGATGTATCCCATGGTACTAAACATTTATACAAAACTTTATTCAAATCAGAACTTTCATACAGAAGTTCTGTACAAAAAACTGATTTTTGCATCATCGGTACAAAATGGCCACTGGCAGCCATCTTGAATTTCGGACCACACCTAAAAACACTCGTTCCCGTCCCAGGGTCATAACAAAGGTACACAAGAAGTTTCGTAAAGATCGGTTCATAAATACGACCTCTAGCCCGAGCCATAGCCAATTGTTGACGTACGGACAGACGGACAGACGGCCAGACGGACAGACGGACGGACGGACAGACGGACGACGGGCCATGACAATAGCTCAAATTTGACTTCGTCAAAGTTGAGCTAAAAATGAAAGTGTCACTGACACTGTAGCTTAACTTGTCTGTGTGTTGTGTTTGATGAAAAGGATAATGTTCAGTGTTTATGAAAGGATAATGAAACAAGACAAGAATTGTGATAATTGGGAATATGTTAATTTCTGTTCCCTGTATGCTATGTATTCAATAAAAATAGTATGAGGTGTAGACTATACTAAAGGGGTGGGTTAATGTGGCCCTCACAGTTAATGTATGTGGCCCTCAAAGTTAATGTATGTCAACATAAGTTACCAAGTTACAGTGAAATTATTCCAAAACGAGTTATCCTATCAAGTTACAATGAAATCCCTTCATAAATACGGCCTGTAGACTTTGCTAAAGGTTTTCGGGCTTCGGGCCTGTGTAGCCATCATGGTTGAATGATCGCCACCAAAAGGGGACATTCTCATCTATTCATTATGTGGAGTCCTCCTACCAAGTTACAATGAAATCCCTTCATAAATACGACTTGTAAACTGTGCTAACGTTTTTTGGGCCCCTGTAGCCGTGACAGTTGATCAATTGCGACCAAAAGGGGATGTTCTCATCTAGACATTATATGGAGTCATCCTACCAAGGTACAATGAAATCCCTGCATAAATATTAAAATTTTTTAGTAAATTTTGTTTCTTAACATACCTACCACAATTGTTTACAATTGGCTGTAACATAAGTGCAAGCCCTACTTCGGAACTAACTCAAGCTTTTAGAATCTTTTCCAAACAAGTTGGAAAAGTACTAGAGTGCAAAAGCACGAAAAAGATCGAAAAAAGGGTCGAGCGAGACCAGCGCTCGAAATTACAGGTACTCTCTTTGCACACCTCTTGCGTTTACCGAGCGCATGCGCAACAACCATGACATCAATTCCGTATTTCCGCCAACGAGAAGTTTGTGATTTAGCGGGGAGGCATCGATATCAAAGATATCCCCAAGGAGGGTGGGCCTCCGGTAAACAATTGTGGTAGGTAAGTTAAGAAACAAAATTTACTACAAAACTTTAATTTCTTTTCAACCTACTCACAATTGTTTACAATTGGCTGAATAAACAATAGGAGGAGGTGAATCACATAACCAATACCAACAAGAGTAGCAGAACGAAAGCAAGGATGGCAGAGAACAAAATCGAAAACCTGCAATGAAGATAGAGAGAAGGCACCTGAAAAGAACAAGGCTGAGCGAAGTGCAACCTCAACAAAAACAATTTAACAAGGGTGCACAACAGCCTGAGCAGCAACGAGAGGGCCTAAAGAATAAAGGTCCTCAGATTGCTGCTGAAGGTGGCGGAGATAAAAGGAGGAGAAGGTAGAAGCATTCCTCCAGTAAGCCGCATTCATAACATCACAGAGCGAAACAGAATTGGAGAACGCCCAGGATGTAGAAATGGCATGAACCTCATGAGCATTAAGCCGGTTCGAAACAAGATCCGACGCAGACAAGCGAGAATAAGCCAGCTTGATTGCAAGACAGATCCACCTGGAAATAGCATGGGAAGAGATAGACTGCCGCTTAGGAATGAGAGACAGAAAGAATCTCTTCCGACCCCTCCTAATGAACTGAGTGCGAGTAAAGTAAGTTTTGATCACACGAACAGGACAAAGAAGAGGCCTCCGGCCATCTACAGAGGGAAGAGCCCGAATGCAGATGGGAGGAGGTACCGAATCAGGAAGTTGATTCTTAGCCAGAAAAGAGCAATCAGTAGTGAAGGTGACACTGTTAGCCTCATTTCGGAAGAAGGCAGAATCAACAGATAGCGCATGAAGCTCACTGATTCGACGAGCAGAAGCAAACGCTAGAAGAAAAGCCGTCTTATAGGTGAGAAAACGCATGGCGGTCTCAGATAAAGGCTCGAATGGCGCCCCCTCCAAACAGTGCAACACCCATGCCAAGTTCCACTTGGGTGTAAGACGCAAAACTCGAGGCCTCTTCAAAGAAAAGTGCCGAATAAGTTTGGAGAGAAAAAGATTACGACCGATGCACCGCTTTCCCACATAAGAGAAAGTACCAGATCGCATAGACCGATAGCCCTTAATCGTAATAGGCTGGAGGCCCTTGGAGTCAAAAAGAAAAACCAGAAAATCCGCAATTTGAGCGATTGACGGATCACGGTAATTCACATTGTGATCTGCACACCAGTGGCAGAAAACCTTCCACTTGGCGGCATAAGTCATGCCAGTGGAATGTCGCCGCGATGCAGAAACGCACTCCACTGATCGTCTCGAAAAACCTCTACGTCGGAGACTGGACCTGATAAAAGACAGGCGTGAAGGAACAGGCTCGCCAGGTTGTTGTGATACTTCCTGGGACGACCCTGTGAAAGAAGATCGCGACGTAGAGGTAGACGAATTGGTCGATCGGCCAATAGAGGCCGCAGCAGATTGATCCACACCCTCTGTGGAGACAGGGGTGTGATCAGAATGATCCTGCAACTGCAAGCACGAATCTTCGCTAATACTTAAGGAAGAATCGGTGCAGGAGGAAAGGCATAGCCGATACAACCTGTCCAGTCCAGAGACAGAGCGTCTACTGCAAATGCCAGAGGATCTGGACAAGGGGAGACAAAGGTCTCTACCTGATGATTCCAGCGAGTAGCGAAAAGGTCGACCTGCGGATGGCCCCACTGCTCGCAAATCGCCTGAAACACCGACCGATGTAGCATCCATTCGGTTGGAAGGACACTGTCGAGTCGGGACAGGGAGTCGGCTAGGACGTTGAGACGTCCAGGAATGTGTCGAATGGACACCCGAGCGTTCACATCCCGCGCCAACAGAAGAAGATCCCAAGACAGCCGATACATGGGAATCGAATGTGTGCCTCCTTGATTCCGTATGTAGGCCACTACTGTCGAATTGTCCGAAAGAAGTAGGACAACATGGTCCGACAGATGAGGAATCCAAAGCCGAAAACTCAACAGAAGAGCAAGGAGCTCCTTCTGGTTGATATGAAGGCCCACCTGCTCGCTGTCCCACTCTCCGTGAGTAGACAGGCCGAGAGGATCCAACGTCGCACCCCAGCCCCGATCGCTGGCATCCGCAGTAAGGATGCGATCGGCCAAAGGAAGATCCAACGGAACACCCTGTGTAAGCCAGGGAATATCTGCCCAAGTGCGGTGGTGACAAAGCAGAGACCGAGGAATAGGGAGTTCCAGGTCCAGTGGATCTACATTCGGACGCCAATGATCCAACAGAAAGTGTTGGAGAGGTCGGACAAACAAGTGACTGAGCGGAATGAGATCTGTCACCGAACTGCAAAGGCCCAGCATCCGAAGGAAAGTCCTGGCCGAGACCGAGGAAGATTGAAGCTGAAGCAGATCCCGAGTCAAGGCGGAAAGAATCGTCGCCCGAGCTTGGGGGCCGACACTACATTGTGAAGAGTGTCGAAATCCATCCCCAAATGACGGAATCGCTGAGAAGGAAGAAGATCCGACTTCTCGCGATTGACTCTGAAACCCAGCGACGCTAGCAGGCAAAGAAACTGCCGGACATCGAACTCCAGAACAGCAGCATCGTGGTGCCGTTGGAGGATGTCGTCTAGGTAGGCTGACGAAGTCACTGCCGACTGAGTGCGGTGGAAAGCAAGCACATGTGACATCAGTCGGGTGAAGGCCCAAGGAGCCAGGTTCAAACCGAATGGGAGAGCTCTGAATTGAAAAACTCGATCCTGAAACGAGAACCGAAGGTATTTCCGTGACGCCAGATGAATGGGTACATGGAAGTAGGCATCCTTCAGGTCGATACTGGCCGCAAAATCGCCCTGATGAACCGAACATCGAACCGACCGGAAAGTCTCCATACTGAAACGAGGAGCTATTATGTACTCGTTCAGGGTACTCAGATCGATGACAGGACGATATTGGCCGTTTTTCTTCGGCACCAAGAAAAGTCTCGAGTAAAACCCCGGTGAAAGGGTGTTCCTGACCACCTCGATCGCCCCTTTGGTGAGGAGATTGTTGATCTCTTGCACCAGAAGGTCCCGACGCAGAGAATCGGAAGGGACCTGAGTCGGAAGGGGCACCCGAGATAAACTGGGGTGCCGATGGAAGGACAGTCGCAGACCGGATTGAATGACGTCGAGGACCCAAGAGTCCGACGTTATCTCTGACCAACGGTCGTAAAACAGTGACAGCCTTCCCCCGACTGGAGGCGAATCGAGGTGAGAACCTTCACTTGCGGCCTCGATGAGGCCCCCGAGAGGAGAAACCACCTCGGGAAGTGACAGAGTCCTGAGACTTTCCAGCCTGAGGCTGCCAGCGAGCCTGGCCACATCGGCGCTTCTTATGAGCAGAAGGAGCAGACGCAGCCCGACGAGGCAGACGCAGCAGCACGCTTGGCGGGCCTGGAACAACCCCCACCCGCAGCAGCAGGTTGGTCAAGCTGTCTCAGCAAAAGCTGGTCCTTCGAATGACGAAGAACTTCGCCACGAACAGCTTCCACGGAACCATGGAACAACTGAGGTCCCACCAAAGAGGCAGACCTCAGAACAGCACGTTGCTCAGAAGGAAGGGATGGTAAAGAATCCAACACCGCATCCCGGCGTGCCAGCTCCAAATTAGCCGTGTTACAGGCGTGAGCGTGTGTCAAGTTCATAAGAGCCTGTGACAAAATGCGAAAAGGCGCCTGAGCGTCATCAAACTCCCCTGGTGGAAAATATTCAGCCAGAGCAGCGACGACATGGTCCGCGAGAGATAACATACCCAGCATCTCTCGGGACAGGCCCACCATAGACTCAACTACCGACATCGGGAGAACTGCCGACTTAGGCTTAGTCAACCCGAGGGAAGAAGAATCCTCATCCACAGTAGTCATCCCTTGGAAGACTGGTGGAGAGACGGAATCGTACACACGAAACCGCGATGGAGGCAGAAAGGCATCAGCTCTAGAAAAGAAGGAACCCTTGAGGGCCTTAGAACGCATTTTGGCGTCTAAGCCCTGGAAGGACTCAACAACCTGAGCCGATTGCAGAGGACACAAAGCCCCAGAGCTAGAAGGCTCAACAGGGTTACGGCGCTCCACAGTGGACCGCGGCCGGACGGTCACAGAAGGCTGGTCTGAAGGTTGAACGTCCGGCAATAAGCCAAAGACGAAATCCAAAGCCTGCCCCAAGACTGAAGAGGGGGGCCCATCACCTTCAAGATACTCATCATCCTCCGTAGCAGAGGAGACGTAGCCAAACTCGGGCTGACCAGCAGTAACCTCCTGTGAATACTGTGCAGTATCCACGGGGCCAGGCGAGACATCTCGGCGACCGACCAAAGGAGGTTGTGCCTCAGGAAGCACAGGGAGGCCAACTTGAGAATTGCCAGAAAGCAACCGGGTGAGCACCAAAACAGCCTGGCGCAGGTCACCCTGAGAATCCGTCGCAGTAGAATCGCCCAACAGAGTGTCCTCCCAATGGACCCTTCTGGTAGAAGAACCCAAATCCTCAGAAGAGACCGACGGCGAACGTCGATCGGCAGACAGAATAGGAGCACGGTGAGAAGACACCGGAGGATAGTCCCGATTGTGACGCCCAGGGGCCATCACTGACCTCTGCGAAACAGAAGGTCCTGCCTGCAAATCCTCTAAAGAGACCGACGGCGCACGTCGATTGGTAGCTGGACCTAGGACACGGTGAGAAGACACCGGAGGATTGTCCCAAGAATGACAGGAACCTGTTATTGGCCTCTGCGCAGCAGATGGCCCCAACTGCCTATCCTCTGAGACCGACGGCAAGCATCGATCGACACCCAGACCCGGAACACAGTGAGGAATCACCGGAGGAAGGTTCCGAGAGTGACAGCTAACAGGGGCTGTCACTGACCACTGCCAAACAGCAGGCCCTGGATGCCAACGTCCCAACACCATCCCGCTAGGCGGCACACTAGCAGGGGAAGGTGGTACGATAAACGATTCACTCGAGGGACGAGGAATCGCTGCCGAAGCGACCGGCCGGCTCAACTGACTAGGAGCAAACCTAGCCAGATGAGACGGAGCAGACAGCAAACCCGCAGAGCCCCGCCGCGAGGCTGGGGGAGGCTGAGAACACACAGTCACACCAGCAGATACAGCCTCGGTCCCCAGAGGAGATGGAAGAGCCACCATCAGACAGAATAGGATCTGGAGTAGCAACTTCCTCAACAACGGTCGACGGTGTAGGAGGCAGATCGGAGAGGGTTACCGAGCTGACCTCGGAAAAGCTCTCAACGAAAACAGACGCCTCAATAGTGACATCAGAAGACAAAGAGACCACGGTCTCCTCGTCAGGTATCACTGAACTAACACCGCCAACAGTTGCAGAGGAACTCGCCACAGAAGGCAGATCCGAATCCTGTGTGACAGAGTCACCACGTGCACCAGCAGAAATGTCTGCTACGGCACGGCTACCCTTACCCCCGAGAACGAGGGGTTCTAGCTCTGGAAAGAACCACCTTGTTCACAGAAGCCCAGAATTTAGAGGATCAAACCCCACAAATACCACATGATTGGGCCTGAGTGCAATTGTTGCAAGTGACACATGTGGCATGAGAATCGTCCACATGTTTCACTTGCAAACAAGAGGTACAAGGAATAGTCTTAGGCATGATATCAAAATAATAATCAAGCTTCCCGCCGACGGAAAACAGTACTAAGGTCGTGTTCACATGTGGGGGAAAGACAAGATAAAGTGTGAAGAGACAAGCAATAAAAATACAAATTAACATTAAATAATAATAGTTTGGTAGCTTCGATAAAAGGATACAATCCACTAGCACACTAAATATGTAGAATAAGTTGTTCACGAAGAATAAACAGCATAATTAGCACGAGTCACAAAAATTTCCGACCATGCACAATGGCGGAAAATAAAGGAATTGACGTCACGGTCGTTGCGCATGCACTCGGTAAACGCAAGAGGTGTGCAGAGAGAGTACCTGTAATTTCGAGCGCTGGTCTCGCTCGACCCTTTTTTCGATCTTTTTCGTGCTTTTGCACTCTAGTACTTTTCCAACTCGTTTGGAAAAGATTCTAAAAGCTTGAGTTAGTTCTGAAGTAGGGCTTGCACTTATGTTACAGCCAATTGTAAACAATTGTGAGTAGGTTGAAAAGAAACGACCTGTAGACTGTGCTAAAGGTTTTCGGGTTTTGGGCTTGGGTAGCCGTCACAGCTGAATGATCACAACCAAAAGGGGACATTCTCATCTAGACATTATATGGAGTCAACCTACCCAGTTTTAATGAAATCCCTCAATAAATATGACCTGTAGACTGTGCTCAATGTTTTTGAGTTTTCGGCTCTGGCAGTGACAGATCATGACCAAAAGGGGACGTTCTAATCTAGATATTATACAGAGGCATCCTACCAAGTTACAATGAAATCCCTTCCTAAATACGACCTGTAGACTGTGCTAAAGGTTTTGGGGTTTTGGACTTGGGCAGCCATCACAGTTGACCGATCGCAACCAAAATGGGATGTTCTCATCTAGACATGACCTCAAACCTGCATATGAAATTTTGTGATGATCGGACAATAACTACAGGGTGTAGCCTGTGCTAAAGGAAAATGTGAACAGACTCACAGACTTCTGCATGTGTGATGGTAATAGCTTATCTTGACTTTGTCAAGTTGAGCTAAAAATGGCCTGATCAACAGAAGATCTATTTTGTGGTGCCCACATTTTTTTTCATTCATTGTATCTTCTGCCAAAACAAATTATTTGATACGTTATGGACTTTGACTTTAGACCTTCAGAATGCTACACGATACATACTGACTCTTCAAATTTTAGACGCAAGTGACCATGCATTGATGCATTTACCTTCATTCCTTCCATCCAGATGAATTCAGATTTCTCATGTTAATTAGTTTGCAGGTTGAAATTCTCAAGGGCCAAGCTAGACTTCAAACCCCAAATATTCCAATGTTTTGTTGCAGCTCATTTTAATACAAGTAATAAAGCAGCAATCTATATGTTTGCACTATGTACTCGGCAAATCAAAATTATCAATGGGTTGAGAACCATCAGAGGCCCTTGGCCAAAGACAAAAAGGTACCCAGCAAGCCATAAAATAAGCAGGCTGTCATCTGCAAAATTAGGTCCCCAGAGGGTGAATTTAGTGATGCTACCCTGCAAGCAGGGTAGCATCACTAAATTCACCCTCTGTGAACTTCAATCTGAGTCAGGGTCTCAAAACTAAACAGAAAGAGGTACCCAGAGGATAAACTGGTCCACTGTATGGGATAGCATCATCAAATTCACCCTCTGGGAACCTCATTCTGCAAATGTCGGACTGCTTATTTTCAGGCCTGGTACCCAGATCTAGATGTTTGGTAAAAGTCTAACTAAAGTTCCTTTTATAAATTAGGAGCAGACAAGATCATTTGCCCTTTGATCTTTGGTGAAATTTAGTTGAGATTTGTTAAAAACAAGCATTTGGAACATATCTGCAGGGCATGTTTTTTTTCCACCTCTGAACCACCCACAAACCCCAGCCTAATATCTGGGAGTTTTTGGGAGCTTCCACCCCTGGAATGGAGTAAAGTAACAAGTCATCCCTTAACCCTTTACCCAACGTAACGGCCAAAACCGGCCAGCGCTATTCTCAAAAATTGCCAATTAATTTTCATTATTTTTTTCATTTTTTGTCTCAAAAACATAGGTTATGACCCCTCATTGGAACGAGCTCGTTGAGCTCGTTCCAATGAGGGGTCATAACCTATGTTTTTGAGACAAAAAATGAAAAAAATGAGTTATTCGAGAATTTTTTTTGCATGTGTCGTCTGCTTTTCATGTTAGGTAAAGGGTTAAGTGGAACATGGCATTATCGACAATGCTTAGCACTGCAGATGCCACCATATTCCACTCAAGGGAGAAAGTGTGATTAGAAAAGAAATGTCCTGCACCCATTTTGGTTGTTACTGAGTAAATCACCTAGTAATTCCACTCATGGACATTGTTATTTCTGTTAATTGTGTGACTGACTCAGTCACAGTTTTTAGTTACTGCATGGAAGCCCCATACTGGAGGTTTGGTGTTTACTGTGGCCAAGCAATACTTGTAAACTCCCAACAGTTTCTAGAAAGTTGTTAAAAAAAACTTTTCAAAAAGCACTTTGCATCTTCCGATGATGAAAGCACAAGTAAAATGATAAAAGATTAATTATGCACCTTAAAGAACCAGTACTCTGAAGGTGGACCACCAAAAGGCTTGGACTTTATGTTCCTATTTATGAGAAACTTTGAATGAGCAGTGGAATCTCAAAAGTTTTTCACCCTGAAAATTCAACAAAATTCTGTCAAGGCTTTACTTTTTGTAGATGGGTACCGGATGGTTTCTATTAGGATTCACCGATACTACAGGCACCTAGATAAAATTGTCATTCATTAAATGTTCAAAGTGGTACAAATTTCTAACTACCCTCAGATAGTCAAGTTGTGAAGATTATATTTCACGAAAAAATGAAAGACAAATAATCAACTATCAGGTATTTTATTTATATACATTTCCATAAAAATGGTAAGATCATTTTTATGTCAACTGAAAGAAAATAAAATTTCACTATACTGATTTTGAATAAGCCAAAATCAGCAATTTGCTGAAGTTTCTCACAAGATATTATTGAGTTTGTTGCCACCCTCAGTCAAATCCATTTTGTGCTTCATCATCATGCGATTTGAAAAACCTCACATCAGTACAAACTCATGCATGGTAAATGTACATGCACAACTATCACAGGGCATTACTTCCATTCTAAAAGAGGATAATTACAGACAATAAGCAAGCTTAATGTCTAGGAAGAAAGAAACGTCTAAAAATAGCCAGTATCACCTTGTGGACCTGCACATGCTTTTGTTGCATGTTATGCCACAGGTAAACTTCTATATACAAATGTAAATATATTCTGCAAATATCAAACAATATAATTTTAATATGTCACAAGATTCACAAAATATGTAGACCCTAATTGCTGTTTAGTAAAAGATTATTTGAGTCTTCAGTTATTGTGTAGTCTTTGGTAGGCTTTCATAGTATTGAAATTTTGATACCTGAGTTTCCGTATTTTAAAAATATAGTATGATTGGCTACTGAACAGTGCTGAAATGCATGAATATATGAGCATAGTTTTGTCAAAACATTGGTCAAGTGTTCATACATTTCAGTACTATAACAGAGTCATATATAAAATCTTCGCATCCAAAAAAACTAAATCAATGTGGTTTGTTTACTCATGAAAGTATTGGAGGGAATTGTTCGTCCATTACACATTTGCCATGTCTGTATGAGATAATTCTATTATTAGTTGCTTATGATTTTGAAAACTCACACAAAGCAAGAGGGTAACAATTACGGAACAGGCATTGAATCAGGATGTATGATAATAATTGGGCATTGAATATTGTGTTGTATCAATTAGCAATTTCATACAAAGGAATTTTATTTACTAAGTTGTAAGTCATTAATTATAGTAGGAGATTAACTCCCTGCATGATGCTGGCAGATATTCCTGCCAAGACAGGATTTCTCTTGTCGATGAAATAAGTAGGTAGAATTTGGGCACATTTAGGCAAATTTCCCCCCTGTAAGTTGAACTGACTTTTTCACCAATGATTTCTTGAGTTATATTTAAATGAATTTTCCATCAAATCTAGTCCTGGTTGTTTCATAGCAGCCATGACTAGATTTGATGTAAAATATCTTAACAATACTCAGCAGGTTAAAAGTTAAACAAGAAATCACCCCAGAGCATGTCACCGTTTTGTGTTCATTTAATTCCTCTGATATATACATATTATCGCAACAGTGAAGTGATCTGGGTCGTAGTATCACATCGAGTTGAGGTGGTCAGATCGCCGGATCTAAAATAAAAGTCTTATTATATGACTTACAGTTCAACATCGCATGTCAAAGCTAGCATTAACAATTCCCCCAACTTTTTGGGATAAATTGGATTGAAGTAAAAAAGAACTATTTTTGTTTACACTTTTGTTTACATTTTTGTAACAGGTGCACACTTCTGTGGAATCCCCCAATGCACATGAATATGATAAAAAAAATGCCGCTCAGGATCACCGATCCAATGTCGAGTTGTGACAACAGTTCCTCGCACCAAGGCCAACACACCTATGAAGTTTCATGACTCTAGGTTGAACCACTATCAAGTTCTCATCCGGAAACCAATTGTTGCGATATACTATGTTCAAGGTCACTGTGACCTTGACCTTTGACCTGGTGAGTCCAACATCAATAGGGTTCTTCCTCACACCAAGGCCAACACGCCTGTAAAGTTTCATGACTCTAGGTTGAACCACTATCAAGTTATCATCCGGAAACCAATTGTTGCGATATACTATGTTCAAGGTCACTGTGACCTTGACCTTTGACCTGGTGAGTCCAAGATCAATAGGGTTCTTCCTCGCACCAAGGCCAACACACCTATGAAGTTTCATGACTCTAGGTTGAACCACTATCAAGTTATCATCCGGAAACCAATTGTTGCGATATACTATGTTAAAGGTCACTGTGACCTTGACCTATGATCTCGTGAGTCCAAGATCAATAGAGTTCTTCCTCGCACCAAGGCCAACCCACCTATGAAGTTTCATGAATGTAGGTTGAACTACTATCAAGTTATCATCCGGAAAGGAATTGTTGCGATTTACTATGTTCAAGGTCATGTTGACCTTGACCTTTGACGTAGCGAGTCCAAAATCAATAGGGTTCTTCCCCTCACCAAGGCCAATCTACCTATGAAGTTTCATGAATGTGAGTTGAACCATTATCAAGTTATCATCCGGAAACCAATTGCTTAAGATTTACTATGTTCAAGGTCACTGTGACCTTGACCTTCGACGTAGCATGTCCAAAATCAATAGGGTTCTTCCTCCCCCCAAGACCAACCTACGTATGAAGTTTAATGAATGTGAGTTGAACCACTATCAAGTTATCATCCGGAAACCAACTGTTTACGCCCGCCCGCCATTCACCAAACTATAAGTCGAGTTTGACTTCGTCACAACTCGACTAAAAATATCATAAATACGCTAAATAACCCGGACTGCCATTCGAGCGCACCCATTCCGGTTCGGAGTAAAGTACTCTCTGCAACCAGAACAGCTAATTAGGCAAATTCAAATGCAACCGTAAATAGTCTGTCAAACTATAGTGATACAGAATCAGATTCTACACTGGATTTTCTGGGGACCAGGAAAAGATCATCAAACAGTAGTGATATTTAGCGGTTAAATTAGATAGTCATATAATAAAATTGGTTACATTTATATGTATTTTGTATTGCCACTGTATGCGTGATTAACATGGACCACATACAGGCAAAAAAGTATGAAATGTACTCAGCAGTATGAGATTACAGACATTCCTAATCAACAATACCATGAAAGTCGATATATCGAATGAGTTGAAATTTTATCGGTATTCACTCTGGATTTAAAAAAATAAGTTTTAGTGAAATATCAAATTACCGTGATAGCCCTGTTTGTGGGTAATCTTGCAAGTAACATTCTTGTAGTACCTTGGTAGTTGTTTCTTGGTAAGTTTTTGGCTGCGTATATAAACAGCCAAGACTTGCCTAGCCACAACTGCAAAGCCACAAGAAGTAGAATGTCATTTCCAGGGCTTTAAGGCTCAAAACCTGGGGAGGCATAAAACAGGTTTTTCCAGTAATTCTATACATGTATTCTTTCATTAGATTCAGTTGAATGTAAGAAAAGAAGAGATAAATGGTCCTCATACTGCCCACACATATGAATACATCTTCTGCCAAACTGGAAGATAGTCTAAAATTGGTTCTGAAAAGATGAAAAGAAAATTTATGTTTACAAAAGCTCAAAGACAAGTTTGGATATTAAAATTTCAATACTTATAAGATAAAATATTATTTAAAAAAAAAAAAATTCTACAGTACATGTTACAAACAAAATTATAAATGAGAATGACGTATTCAAAGCAGATCAGCTAAAATAGGGTTCCATTTTTGATTTGTTAATGGGTTGATTGCTAGAAGCCACCATCATGTTTAGGGGCTTTCCACTGCATCCAGTTCTTTGCGAAGAAGCAGAAAAAAAGTTAAAGGCCACACAAAAATGTTAAATGATTCTCAGGCAATTTTTTTTTTAAACCTGTGTGGGAAGGTTTTATTTTTTTCTGCATGTAGTAAGCATGACTGCAAGTGTTTTTAGCTCAACTTGACAACGTCAAGTATGAACTATTAGGATGGGTTGTGATCTGTACGTCTGTCAGGCCACAATTCCTTTAGCACACCCTACAGGATGCAGCTCTCACCTTATCAGTTCCAAATTTCATATGTGGCTTTAGTGCAATGTCTAGATGGGAGCTATCAAATTTTTTCGATTTTTATTGAAAAACATGGACACCAGTGACCATCGATCTGTACGTCTGTCAGTCCACAATTCCTTTAGCACACCCCGCAGGCTGCAGCTCTCACCTGATCAGTTCCAAATTTCATATGTGGCTTTAGTGCAATGTCTAGATGGGAGCTACCAAATTTTTTCATTTTTTGTTGAAAAACATGGACACCAGTGACCATCTTGGATTTGGATATAAATTGTCCAACAATTCCTTTAGCAAACAAAACAGGCTGCATTTCTCACCCGATCTTTTTCAAATTTCATATGTAGCTTTGGTGTGATGTCTAGATAGGAGGTATAGAATCTTTCTGAATTTTGTTTTGTCTTTTGCTGCCAGAAGCCATCTTGGATAGAAATTGACAACAATTCCATTAGCACACCCTACAGGCCGCATTTTTCCCACCTGATCTTTTTTGAATTTCATATATAGCTTTGGTGTGATGTCTAGATGGGAACAATCAAATTTTTCTGAATTTCGTTGAAAAACATGGCCGTCAGTGGCCATCTTGGATTTGGCATATAAGTTGTCAGCAATTCCATTAGCAGATTCTACAATTTGGCCATAAGGGAAGTGGGAGGAGGGGTTCTAGCTAGGACTATGCCTTCACAAACTTTGGCATATAAAACTATACAGTTAGGCCACACAAAGTAGATCTTCTGTTTCTTGGGCCATTATTTGTGAAATTGCATGCGGGCGAGCGGTTTTTTATTTTTTTTTTTATTTCAGTAATTACTTCTTTGCCATTAAAAGTTCATGTTCTTGGTTCAAGGTTTAGGTCTCATAATCTACAGAATAGCATGGGTGATGGTGTATTTCATCCCTTGAGTGCAAGAAGGCTTTGCAATGCTAAAGCATTGCAAAGTCTTCTTGCACTCAAGGGACAAATTCATCAATTTTTTTAACTTGGGTAAAATATCAGACATAAACCATTTAATTTTAATTTTTTTAAAGTTTAAATTGGTTATAAAAAGAGAGCAGGCGGCAGAGCCAAAAGGACCATGCGGGAGGGCCTGAGAAACAGATTTTTTTAGGCCTTATGATTACGTACTTCGTCAGCATTTTTATTTCATGAATATTCAATGATTTTCAAGGCCTCCAGATACATTTTCCAGGAATTAAAGGCCTTGAGTGACCCTTAGTCAAATTCAAGGCCATTCCTTGAAACCAAGGTCCTGTGGGAATCCTGTACAGATAAGCTCATCTATTTGTAAAAATTGTTTTACATCTTTAGTTATGCTCTCCAGATTAGAGTTTTAGGGTATCTTCACAGTAAATATTAAAGCCCAGTTTCTGAATCACCCAATTTTGTAGTAATGTTGGAAGGAAGACACTGCAGGGCAACAAAAATGTCCAATTTTGGGGGTTCAATTTTTGTGAGGGACTGCCTTAGAAAAAAAACATTTTTTTAAAACTAAAATTGTTTGTAACAATTTATGTGAGAATGCCAACAGGCACACCTTGCTGATAGCATATTATCTTTCAAAAAAAAAAAACTCATGTTAAAATCACATTTGAAAAATAATTTAACACTCAACCAGTTATGGAGAAAATACTGAACCTTCTTAGCTTCAAGGAATATCTATTGTGCTGACATTTGAAACCTCATTCTCACAACTCTTTTTAAGCCTTATCTAGAGACAAATGACAGTTGCAAACAAATTACTTCAATAACTAAAAAAATTCATTTTTTGCCTCCAAAACCAAACTGATAATCTCTCGATGGAAGCAGCTTGTTCCATGGAGGAAAAATATTTCAGAAAATCTAAATTTTTAGCACCTTTTGAAAGTCTTTTCAGTATTGAAGCAAAGGCTTTCAGACCTGACATATGTTCAGTGAAGCTCGAGACTTTCTATAAAATGATACCATCATACCATTTAAACTCATTGTTAGGAATATTGGTGTTATTAATACATATATTAACATTAGGGTTTCGGCTAGGGTGACATGGGACCACCTGAACGGCCCCATTCTACTTGCTCTAAATTCCCCCAACCACGCATTCCATAGTTGATATAAATTACTACAAGTTTGACAATAAAACGCTCATGCTACCAACGCAGTGCATTCTACAGTTATAATCACAGGTTACACCAAACAGGAAACACATTGTAAAATTATACCCGAATGTCTGTCAAAGATCAATCATTGACATTCTCCGAGTTCAAAAAAACCATGTGTGGGTCATTCGACAGTGTATGAGAACATCGGCAAACTTCAAGTCAATCAGTGACTTATGTCACAACTGCATGTTTTTTGATTTCCACGTGATTGCTTCTGAGAAAACTGTTGTGACCTGTAACAGTTGTTGACAACCCTGTACATGCAATCGTTATTGAACTGGATCATTTCTGCCACCGTGGACCGGTATTGTCGGTAAGTACAGTATGAATGAATTTTCACCTGAATTTCTCCTCATTGGTCCTTATTCTTCCGCAATTACCGGCTCTCGGAATGTGAAAACCTACATAAGGCCTCACAAAGTAGATCTTCTGTTTCTCAGGCCATTTTTTGTAAAATTGCATGCGGGCGGGCGTTTTTTTATTTTATTTTTTATTTTTGTAATTATTTCTTTACCATTAAAAAGTTCACGTTCTTGGTTTCTTTTATGTTTTAGGCTTCATAACCTACAGAATAGCATGGGTAGTGGTGTATTACATCCCTTGAGTGCAAGAAAGCTTTGTAATGCTAAAGCATTGCAAAGCCTTCTTGCACTCAAGGGACAATTTTATTAACATGGGTAAAATATCAGACATAAACCATTTGATTTTGATTTTTTTAAGTTTGGATTGGTTATAAAAAGAGAGCATGCGGCAGCCAAAAGGACCATGCGGGAGGGCCTGAGAAACAGATTTTTATTTTTTTTAGTCCTAAATATCCCTGTGAAAAACCTCAAAATATCCCTCAAATGCAAAGAAATGGGTGTTTTGGGACCCTAGAATTTAAAATTTTCCTACCACGCCCTGAACCATCGTCAGCCTGTGGTACCTATGACTCTTGGTTGCCCCATTTTCTCCAAATGAACAGCACCAACATTTTTACCCCAGCAGAAACCCTGATTAATATATTACGTTATTCAGTTTATGTAAATGATGATATATTTCTAGAATTGTTTTTGTTTCTTATCCATTCTTTTGTAAACACATCTAAAACGTAATCTAAAAAATGTAATTAATTACATTTGAAAGTAATTGTACTTACCCCAGTAATCCTTTGCTTAACCGGTAGTGTGCTGGTACCCATATTTCGGCTTTATTCTGATGTGCAGGTACAACAGCTTAAAGGATTGATATTCCAGGCAAGTGCTTAGCGTCATTTTTGAAGTGAAATTATTTAGTCTACTAGGATTTCCTTTGTTGCAATTTATGGAACTCTCCCATAAATTGTAACAACGCAAAGATATGCGAACAAATTTTGATCAGCAAAAATAATTTAGCACTCTGCCAGTTAATGAATCAGCCACATCCGTCCACATAATATCCAAATTGAGCAGTTATTTATTTATTTATTAGGGTTTAATGACACTTTAACAGCCAAAGTCATATCATGTCGGTGACAGTTTTACGGGTGGAGGAAGCCGGATTACCCAGAGAGAACCACCGAGCAACTGCCAGCTCCCCGTCATAACTCTGCACTGCAGCACAAGCAGGGTTAGATTGCTTGAAGACATGCGCACCATCGACGTGCAGTACGCCTTAGTACACGGCGTCATCGTGCCCTCATGTGGACAATCAGGGTGAAGTGCCTTGCCCAAGGACACAACGCAGGAGTCCGAATCGATCGCTCAGACGGTCACCCATCCAATGACTAACTGGGCTCGACGTTGCTTAACTTCGGTGATCTGATGAGAACTGATTACCACAACACCACCGCGCCCCCAAATTGAGCAGTTGAAAATATATTATTTAAAAAAAAAATCAACAAAACCATATCATGTGACTTCTCATTGGAATGAGCCTGTTGAGCTCATTCCAATGAGGGGGTCACATGATGTGGTTTTGATGAAATTTCTTCAATAACATGTTTAAAATAATACTTAAAATGTTAAATTTTGATATTCTGTGTGTTGGATAAAAGGTTAATTACTTTTGGAAATTGAAATAATTTTAATGGCCATATTTGCAGTTTGCATATTTGCAATGTAATTAATTGCATTTGGATGTAACTGACTAGCGGCCCTGATGTCCAGGTTTCAGCTCTGATGTTCAAGTTTGAATGATAGAAAGATTTCTGTATAATCTATAGAAATAAAACTACTTACTGATTACAATGGATGTTAATGGGATGTTTTTTGACAACAGACGTAACAGAATCGCAATTTTGACCCTGAAAAAAAGATATGTTGTAATTTAGTATTTCAAATCAACCAAGTCTTTAGGCCATTGTTAATAATTTTTTTCTTTTTCTGTCAATCTGATAGATATATGTGCTATGCGCTAATCATTAACTACTAATTATCTGAATGCAAGTATCTATACTCGTCATTCTAAGTTGTCTGAAGTTGAAATGCTGAGGGGTCTGCTGTGCATATGTTTGTAATCGCATACTGGTTGTGTTCTTCTGTGTAGGCGGTCGACAAGAGAACTGTTTCCATGATTGAGTGTGGGTTTGATGACCATACAGATTCCAATTTCACAGCAAAAATTAAAATGGATCTCTCAATATTAAAAGGACATCTAGAACAGAATGCACTCAAATATTTGTGTAATAAGCCCATGGAGTGTGCTATGATCCAACTGGTTTTTGCAATTAAATATGCACAACTGCTTAACTTTTTGACAAGCTTGCAGATTGATGGATACTTTAACAGATCAGAAGTCAAAAGGCAAATGGAGACAACAAAACTGGATCAACTTTTATGAACAAATAATTTCTTTACCTTACCCCAGCACCTTTCTCAATAAGAATCCCCCCAAACCCAATACATAGCTTCTACCAATGCTAAGCCATATAACACATTTTATTGCCCTATAAAAAGATGGAAACACATGAAGTCTTACTGTCAGAAAATTCCACAACCGGCACCTCCCCACCTCCTATTTTGTGGTTGTGAACAGATGTGTAGATGGTTGGAGAAACAGTATAAGTTATCTCTGGCAGCATCCAGGGTTCATGGAGATTTAATACCTAGATGTCGATTTTCAACTCTGAGGCACAAGCCTTCAAATGATAAAGCTGAAGTCCTGCACTGAGCCTTAAATTCAGAAGCCATCATATCGGACTGATGTGAACATGTACATGCCACCAAGTAGCAAAAAGACAAAATAGGTCGGTGTTCTGTCAATTTTCATATCCTTCAGTGAAGAAAATTAGAGAATGAGTTTTTTTCTCCTGAATTCATATTTACCTTCCATGAAATCAGTTTAATTCAATACACACTGAGATGATGCCACGAAGAGACAAACAAGACAAACACTGTCACAACATTCACGGGACTGAAAATAAAATTGAGTCTATTTATGGAACTTGACCAAACGCCCTGAGGAGAAGTTTGTTAATTATGCAAATTTGAATCAGTGTATATTTAGTGTTCCAATGTCTATCGTATAATTCTTATTACAATGGAATAAACTTTGCAACATTTTAATTTTTTAAACATGGAGAATTGTATGTTGTGTCATATTCATATCTGTAGGTGGATTATTGTTATTTAAAACAATGCTGTCAAATTCAAAACCTGTGTTGGAGGACGAAGGTGGGGGGTGACATTGCCATCTGTGTATCACCTAAGTGATTTTGCTGTCTTGGCTCTGATTTGAAGCTGAATGATTAACCAGCACTTGTGGAGTTTAGAAGAGGTAGACACACTTATAACAGTGACCCCTTTTTATGTTAACCATTAGAAAATCACGGAGAGTTATCACTCATTGAACATGATGAAACCTTTTATGCACTGATGTGTTGACAAAAATCAGACAATGTCTGTGGAGTGTGGGTGGAACTGGAAATTATGGAATAGCATTTTCTCGTAATTTATCCTCTACCAATTTGCAAGCACTTACAGGTGTTTGTAAGTTTTTATTGGTACTATTAACAGCAGTATGAATATTAGGTGGACATAGATTAACAACCCTAATGGGATTTTCTCCAGTGAAAGCGAGCTAGTCGAGGTCACAGGTTATTAACATATGGATGTTTCTCGTGCAACAAACTGGTATCAACATCACAAGCTCATATTACCTGCATGTTTTAGAATGTCCGTTGTCATTGCTATTTGTTTCAGCTACTTCAACCAATCAGAATACATGTTCAATGCTGATAAAGGGACAATGCTGAATACATCTATATGGAAGTTTAAAACCATGCTGAAAAGTTGACTTTTAATTTCAGAACACCAGACTTATCCCAAGTGAAAGTCAACACAGACAAATGCACTTAGTAAAATGCTTATACAGTGGAACCCTGTTAATTGAAAAGCCACTTTGTCAATGAAAATTATACAATTAACAGGAGTATTCAATTAACAGGGATTGTATCACTTTCCTGTATTCTAGAGATAAACGTAGCATTTATTCTATTATAGCTTGCTTGACAGAGCTCCATGAGCTCTGTCAAACAAGATATGATAGATTAAATGCCTGTATTGGCTGTACTGATGCCAAATAGGTCTATAAACAAAGGAAAACTGGGGAGAGTCAGGGTAATTTCTCGACCGGTTACAAGATTTTTATTCAATTA
Source organism: Pictodentalium vernedei (assembly GCA_031216915.1). Classification (NCBI taxonomy): domain Eukaryota; kingdom Metazoa; phylum Mollusca; class Scaphopoda; order Dentaliida; family Dentaliidae; genus Pictodentalium; species Pictodentalium vernedei. The sequence goes on from CM062289.1 coordinate 154,301,966, forward strand.
ACAGGAGTTTACTCTATAACCTATATTCAATAAACAGGGCAAATTTGTACTGGAGGAATGGTAAATGGTTTTGTGTTGGGAAATTATATTCAATTAACAGGACTATTTAGTTAAGAGGTATCCAATTAAGTGGGCTCCACTGTATTTAGTTAAGTTAAAGAAAACAGTATTTTGTGATCCATTATCCTACCTGGAATGTTTATCATAAAATGGAGATCTCAATAAATAATACAATAACATCATTTTTCTTCTCTTTAATTCGCTCCGTTCAGGTGGATTCAGTGTCTCAACATCTCCCATCATAAACAAACTGAAACAATGAAATTCATAGGAAACATATCAACACAAAACTTATGTCATAACTCTGTCAGCTGTACCACATAATTCACATCAAGATGATAACCACAACCGACTACTGAAAATTTTTATTCACTATTCTAGAGCATATTTTTAACTTAAGAGTTTTGACCAATAATGTTGAAATGATTCATCTATTAATCTACACTGGAATGGCTTTCTGTGGTTATAATTTTTGCTACCATAAGCCATTCACTCATGACTGAAAAGTGAAAATTTTTCTCTTAACTGGCTGAGTGTTGGAAGCTCATATTTCGGCTTTATTCTGAATTGGAGGTACAGTGGAACCCTGTTAATTGAATAGCCACTTTGCCAGTGAAAATTATTCAATTAACAGGAGTATTCAATTAACAGGGATTGTGTCACTTTCCTGTATTCTACAGATAAACTTAGCATTTATTCTATTATATCTTGTTTGACAGAGCTCCATGAGCTCTGTCAGACAAGATATAATAGATTAAATGCCTGTATTGGATGTACTGAGACCAAATAGATCTATAAACAAAGGAAAACTAGGGAGAGTCAGAGTAATTTTTCTGCAGATTACAAGATTTTTTATTCAATTAACAGGAGTTTACTCTATAACCTATATTCAATTAACAGGTCAAATTTGTACTGGGGTATGGTAAATGAATTTGCTTTTGGAAATTATATTCAGTTAACAGGCTTATTCAGTTAAGAGATATTCAATTAAGTGGGCTCCACTGTACCAGAACATAACGTCTTCATATTAAGTGAATCTGCTTCAAATTACCTTTGAAGTGCTACTATTTAGGCTGTAAGGATTTGCCTTGTTACAATTGTAACAAGGCCAAGACATATGGACACATTTTGACGGCCTGAAATAATTTAGCAGTCTACCAGTTAAAGGATTCAGATGATGGGAAAATACAGGATGGAACTTATGCAAATCGGGCATAAAAGACTTGGGCCTGATGCTCAGGCCAGAGTATTTTATGCAAGATCAACAGAAGTTATATGTCAGGCAGACTCAGGCCTGAATATTTTATGCAAGATCAACAGAAGCTGCATGCCAGGCAGACTCAGGCCCGTGAATTTTATATAAGCAAGATCAACATAAGTTGCATGTCAGGCAGACTCAGGCCCGTGAATTTTATGGACGATCAACAGAAGCTGCATGTCAGGTGGACTCAGGCCTGTTGGCACTCTCCAATAATTTGTATTAAAACAAATTTTGAATAACAAATACAGACCAGCCAAAATAATCTGGCCCTCAACCAGCTAATTGGTAACAATGATTTACACCATAGGGTTCCTGCAGCTAATTAGTAAGTGGATTCCGGGATTTCCATGCGATATTTAAGGTGTTTCAGGTCTTCACAGAAGTAAAATTCAAGGTTTTTCACGGTTATCAACTAAAAATTGAGAGTACAGTACAAGCAGAAATAAGTTGTAGAATATCCACAGGAAAATTGTAATGGTTTTTATATTTTGAAAGATTGTTTTTCAAGGATTTTCCTGGCCACTTTTGGAGTTTTGAGGAAATTCAGGCATTCCAGGCCTTGAAAATTGACTTTCAAATTCAAGGCTTTTCAAGGCCCGCAGGAACCCTGCAACAAAACGGTTAACCACCCTCTTTTTGAATTCTGAGGTAAGCTGTCACTCTTGCGCACCATTGTACCATGCAAATTTTACTTTTTGCAAGTAGACAACAGTGCATCTTGGTCTGCCAAACATGCGATTAACCTTACCGTACACAACAATAACATACAAGTTGTGCAGGAGGAAAAAATTCAACAAAAATGTACCATTTGACCCCTCATTGGAACAAGCCCATTCCAATGAGGGGTCTCATGATGTGGGTTTGTTGAAATTTTTGGGGGAAAAAAAAAATTAAACTAACAGATTTTGATATCATGTGTTTTCTGTAAAGGGTTAAAATCTGATCATCGAAAATAAACCAAATAATACAATGCATGCACAAAAATGTGAACAAGACACCATGATATAAACCAAATAATACAATGCATGCACAAAAATGTGAACAAGACACCATGAATTATAAGCTGTAACATTCCAAGACTTCAAATAAATCAAACTTCACTTTCTGAGAATTGTTATGTAAACAATCAAAAACTTCAAAGGCCAGTAATGCTATTACTGTTTTTTCACTCATGCATTCCATGGAGAATCATCTGATTGATTTACAATTTCTCTATTGAAGTTACATTTAACTCTTTACCTAACACGTAAAAGCAGACGACACTTGCAAATAAAATTCTTGAACAACTAATTTTTTTCATTTTTTGCATCAAAAACTTAGCTTATGACCCCTCATTGGAACGAGCTCAATGAGCTCGTTCCAATGAGGGGTCATAAGCTATGTTTTTGATGCAAAAAATTAAAAAATAATGAAAATTGGATAGTAATTTTTGGGAATAGCGCTGGCCTGTTTTGGCCGTCATGTGGGTGAAGGGTTAATGTGTCATACTGAACTCACATAAATTTGATTATTGCTGCAAAAAGCTTAATCGAAAAATCAGGTAATATTTTTGGAATCCCTCTTTACTGTGCACTAGTGGAGTGAAGGTTTTTTCTTGAAAACACTTTTTTGATTTTGGCACTCCACAATAGCATGCTTCATTTCAAATGGTAGCGAGCAGTATAAGTGTGCCTCCAGTTTTCAAAATCGACAGACTGTTAACCCTAACAGAAGTTAACCCTAACAGGAGAAGTGTGCTGGTCACGCATGACAGAGGTTCAGAGACTGATCCTCAGCATACATGGTGGAGTTGATGCTGTCACAGCATACAGTTCTATCAGTTGGGGTGTAAAATGGCTGTGACCAGTGAAGATAGACACCTGTTGAGCAAGCTAGTCATCCTACCACACATTTCACCATTACAATTGGTCATTTTGTAATTCTTTAGACATCATTTTGAAACTAGAACTATCAACAAAGGTGATTACTACCCCTACTTTTGGCTCTATAAAAAGCACCTCCAAATATGGCGCTTCATTTTCAACTTTCAATCCATTTTTTTTTATATTATCTCACTATTTATACATACCTTGCAATGTCCATGCCACCTGACAAAATCCATGGCTTCCATGACATCAATCCATATGAATATAAACTTAATACTAAATTTTAATAGGAAAATATAAAATTCACTATTGCTTTATCAAACTTATTCACTCACTGAACTGGAAACCAGAATGATAATATCGGAATCTGTAACACTAATCTGGAGTATGGTGGCTGAAGGTGAAAAAATTACCCTTCCAAAAAAAAAAAAAAGGATTGCTGGGTATTGGCATCATTATATGGCCGCTTAATGTAAATTCACTCATTTTCAATGACAAATGTATCTCACACATTTCAAATACATCTCAATTTAATATAAGACAGAAAAAGGGAATCCATTGGTCATTTGATTTTCAAATTTTTGCAAGAAATTGCAAAATTCACTTAAATCCTAGATGGCTGCCATGGCAGCCATACATAAAATAGAATACTACTGATTAACAAAAGAAACTCTTTTATCGTCAACAATAATGCAGCAGAAATGAAAGTGTCAATGACACTGTAGCTTAACTTGTGTGTTGTGTTTGATGAAAAGGATAATGTTCAATGTTTATGAAAGGATTATGAAATAGGACAAGAATTGTGATAATTGGGAATATGTTCATTTCTGTTCCCTGTAGGCTATGTTTTTGATAAAAATAATATGAGGTGTACACTGTACTAAAGAGCTGAGGGGTGGGTTAATATGACCTCACAGTTAATGTATGTGGCCCTCACAGTTAACGTATGTCAACGAAAGTTACCAAGTTACAGTGAAATTATTCCAAAACGAGTCATCCTATCAAGTTACATTGAAATCCCTTCATAAATATGGCCTGCAGACTGCGCTAAAGGTTTTTGGGCTTCAGGCTTGTGTAACCATGACGGTAGACTGATTGCAACTAAAAGGGGACATCCTCATCTCGACATTATACTGAGTCATTCTACTAAGTTACAATGAAATATCTTCACAAATACGACCTGTAGTCTGTACTAAAGTTTTTCGGGTTGAGGGCTCAGGAAGCCATCATGGATGAATGATCACAACCAAAAGGGGGCACTGTCATCTGGGCATAATCTGGAGTGATCCTACGAAGTTACAATGAAATCCCTTCATATATAGGACCTGTAGACTGTGCTCAAGGTTTTGGGATTTTGGGCCCCTGAAGCTGTCACAGTTGATCAATCACAACCAAAAGGGATGTCATCATCTAGGCATTATATGGAGTCAACCTAACAAGTTACAATGAAATCCTTCCATAAATATGACCTATAGACAATGCTAAAGGTTTTTGGGTCTTGGGCTTGGGCAGCCATCAAGGCTGAATGATCGCGACCAAAAGGGGACATTCTCATCTAGACATTATTTGGAGTCATCCTACCAAGCTACAATGAAATCCCTTCATAAATATAACCTGTAGACTGTGCTAAAGGTTTTTGGGCTTCGGGCCCCTGTAGCTGTCACAATTGCCCAATCGTGCCCAAAAGGGGATGTTCTCATCTAGACATTATATGAAGTCAACCTACCAAGTTACAATGAAATACCTTCATAAATGTGACCTGTAGACTGTGCTAAAGGCTTTCAGGCTTTGGGCTCGGGCAGCCATCATGGTTGAATAATCGCAAACAAAAGAGGTCATTCTCATCTGGGCATCATCTGGAGTGATCCTACAAAGTTACAATGAAATCCCTTTATAAATATGACTTGTAGACTGTGCTCAAGGCTTTCAGGTTTCGGGCACCTGTAGTCGTCACAGATGACCAATCACGACCAAAAGGGGATGTCATCATCTAGGCATTATATGGAGTCAACTTAACAAGTAAATTAAATCCTTCCATAAATACTTCCTATAGGCTATGCTAAAGGTTTTTGGGGTCGGGCAGCCATCATGGCTGAATGATCGTGACCAAAAGGGGATGTTCTCATCTAGACATTATATGAAGTCAACCTACCAAGTTACAATGAAATCCCTCCATAAATATGACCTGTAGACTGTGCTAAAAGTTTTCAGGTTTTGGGCTCGGGCAGTCATCACAGTTGACAGATCGCGACCAAATGGGGAAATTCTCATCTAGACATCATACAGAGTCATCCTACCAAGTTACAATGAAATCCCTTCATATTAAATATCACCTCAGGCTGAATGATCGCGACCAAAAGGGGATGTTCTCATCTAGTCATTATTTGGAGTCATTCTACCAAGTTACAATGAAATCTATTCATAAATATGACCTGTAGACTTTGCTAATGGTTTTCGTGTTTTGGGCTTGGACAGCCATACAGCCATACCGGTTGACCGATCGCGACCAAAAGGGGACATTCTCATCTAGACATGACCTTAAACCTGCATATGAAATTTTGTGATGATCAGACAAGAACTCTGGGGTTTAGCCTGTGCTAAAGGTTTTCGGGCTCGGGCTGCCATCATGGTTGAATGATCGCAACCAAATGGGACATTCTCATCTGGGCATCATCTGGAGTGATCCTACAAAGTTACAATGAAATCCCTTCATAAATATGACCTGCAGACTGTGCTCAAGGTTTTCGGGCTTCGGGCTCCTGTAGCTGTCATAGTTGACCAATCACGACCAAAAGGGGATGTCATCATCTAGGCATTATATGGAGTCAACCTAACAAGTTACAATGAAATTCTTCCATAAATATGACCTACAGACTATGCTAAAGGTTTTTGGGCTTGGGCAGCCATCAAGGCTGAATGATCGCGACCAAAAGGGGATGTTCTCATCTAGACATTATTTGGAGTCATCCTACCAAGTTACAATGAAATCCCTTCAGAAATATGACCTGTAGACTGTAATAAAAGTTTTCGGGCTTTGGGCCTCTGTAGCTGTCACAGTTGCCCAATCGTGTCCAAAAGGGGACATTCTCATCTAGACATTATATGAAGTCAACCTACCAAATTACAATGAAATCCCTTCATAAATATGATCTGTAGACTGTGCTAAAGGTTTTCGGGCAGCCATCATGGTTGAATGAATGCAACCAAAAGGGGCATTCTCATCTGGGCATCATCTGGAGTGATCCTACGAAGTTACAATGAAATTCCTTCATAAATATGACCTGTAGACTGTGCTCAAGGTTTTCAGGCTTCGGACACGAGTAGCCATCACAGTTGACCAATCATGACCAAAAGGGGATGTCATCATCTAGGCACTATATGAGGTCAACCTAACAAGTTATAATGAAATCCTTCCATAAATACGACCGATAGACTATGCTAAAGGTTTTTGGGCTTGGGCAGCCATAAAGGCTGAATAATTGCGATCAAAAGGGGATGTTCTCATCTAGACATTATTTGGAGTCATCCTACCAAGTTACAATGAAATCCCTTCATAAATGTGACCTGTAGACTGTGCTAAAGGTTTTCGGGCTTCGGGCTCCTGTAGCGGTCAATGTTGCCCAATCACGGCCAAAAGGGGACACTCTCATTTAGACATTATATGAAGTCAACCTACCAAGTTACAATGAAATCCCTCCATAAATATGACCTGTAGACTGTGCTAAAGGTTTTCGGGTTTTGGGCTTGGGCAGTCGTCACGGTTGACAGATCGCAACCAAATGGGGAAGTTCTCATCTAGACAGCATACAGAGCCATCCTACCAAGTTACAATGAAATCCCTCCATAAACATGACCTGCAGACTGTGCTAAAGTTTTTGGGTTTCGGGCTTGGGCAGCCATCACGGTTGACAGATCATGACCAAAAGGGGACTTTCTCATCTAGGCATTATACAGAGGCATCCTACCATGTTACAATGAAATCCCTTCATAAATACGACCTGTAGACTTTGCTAATGGTTTTCGTGTTTTGGGCTTGGGCAGCCATACCGGTTGACCGATCGCGACCAAAAGGGGACGTTCTCATCTAGACATGACCTCAAACCTGCATATGAAATTTTGTGACGATCAGACAAGAACTCTGGGGGGTAGCCTGTGCTAAAGGAAAATGTGAACAGACGAACAGACTTCCACACAAGTGATGGCAATAGCTTATCTTGACTTTGTCAAGTTAAGCTAAAAATGAGATCTATTGGTCATTCAATTTTCAGATTATTGTGCAGACAAGAAAAAAGTCACAAAATATACAAGAAGGCCGACTGAATATGGACTATCAAACGGAATTTTCTTATAGTCAACAGTAATGCACCACAAAAAATGGCATCCACTGTAAGTAATTTTTCAAGTTAATGCACAGACAAGCAAGTTCACAAAAAATCCAAGATGGCTATCAAATTGGATATACTACAATGCTGATCATTGGAAGGAACCTTCCCAGAGTCAACAGTAATACACTAGAAAAAATTGGATCCACAGGTGATTTGTTTTCCAAGTTATTGTCCAGATATGCAAAAAAACCACAAAAAATCCAAGATGGCTGCCATGGTGGGCATGTTGGATATAACAGAATCTTGGTTATCGAAAGGAAATATCCTATAATCAGAAGGCACGCACTAGAATAAAATCAGATCCTTTGATCACTTCTTTGTCAAGTTTTTGCTTGGACAAGTAAAAATCACAAAAATTCCAAGATGACTCACATGATGGCTGCCACATTGGATGTGGTAAAATTGTTGTTATCAAAAGGAACCTTTTTAATCAACAGGAATGCACTAGACAAATGAAAGTGCCAATGACACTGTAGCTCAACTTGTCTGTACATAATGTTTAACGAAAAGGATGATGTTCAAAGTTTATGAAAGGATTATGAAATAAGACAAGAATTGTGATAATTGGGAATAAGTTAATTTCTGTTCCCTGTATGCTACGTTTTCAATAAAAGTAATATGAGGTGTAGAATGTACTAAAGAATTGAGGGGTGGGTTAATGTGGCTCTCACAGTTAATATATGTGGCCCTCACAGTTAATGTATATCAACGAAAGTTACCAATTTAGAGTGAAATCGAGTCATCCTATCCAGTTACAATGAAATCCCTTTATAAATACAGCCTGCAGACTGTGCTAAGGGTTTTGGGGCATCCGAAAGGGGACATCCTCATCTAGACATTATACGGAGTCATCCTACCAAGTTAAAATGAAATCCCTTCATAAATATGATCTGTAGTCTGTGCTAAAGCTTTTCGGGTTTTGGGCTCAAGCAACCATCATGGTTGAATGATCTTGACCAAAAGGTGACGTTCTCATCTAAGCATCATCTGGAGTCATCTTACCAAGTTACAATGAACTCCTTTCATAAATACAATCTGTAGAATGTGCTAAAGGTTTTTGGGCCCTGGCAGTCGTCATGATTGACCAATCGTGACCAAAAGGGGACGTTATCATCTAGACATTATATGGAATCAACCTACCAAGTTACAATGAAATCCCTCCATAAATACGATCTGTAGAATGTGCTAAGAGTTTTCGGGTTTTGGGCTTGGACAGCTGTCACGGCTGAACGATCATGACCATAAGGGGACGTTCTCATCTAGACATTATCTGGAGTCATCCTACCAAGTTACAATGAAACCCCTTCATAAATATAACCTGTGCTAAAGGTTTTCGGGCTTTGGGCTCCTGTAGCCATCACAGTTGACCAATCGCGATCAAAAGGGGATGTTGTCATCTAGACATTATATGGAGTCAGCCTACCAAGTTACAATGAAATCCCTCTATAAATATGACCTGTAGACTGTGCTAAAGGTTTTGGGGTTTGGGGCTCGGGCAGTCGTCACGGTTGTCAGATCGCGACCAAAAGGGGACATTCTCATCTAGACATTACATGGAGTCAACCTACCCAGTTTCAGTGAAATCCCTCAATAAATATGACATGTAGACTGTGCTAAATGTTTTCGGATTTTCGGCTCTGGCAGTGACAGATCATGACCAAAAGGGGACGTTCTCATCTAGATATAATACAGAGGCATCCTACCAAGTTACAATGAAATCCCTTCATAAATACGACCTGTAGACTGTGCTAAAGGTTTTCGTGTTTTGGGCTCGGGCAGCCATCGTGGTTGATCGATCGCAACCAAAAGGGGACATTCTCATCTAGACCTGACCCCAAACCTGCATATGAAATTTTGTGATGATCAGATAAGAACTACGGGGTGTAGCCTGTGCTAAAGGAAAATGTGAACAGACTTACAGACTCACAGACTAACAGACGTCCGAACGCGTGATGGCAATAGCTTATCTTGACTTTGTCAAGTAAAGCTACAAATGGGTTCAAAAAAAGTTATTGCTTGGACAAGCATAAATCACAAAATATCAAAGATATCCGACTTGGCCGCCATGTTGGATATGGCAAAATGATAGTTATCGAAAGGAACCTTTGCAATGTGAAAAATAATACACCAGATTCGTAATTCAGTTTTCATGTTGTCGCTCAAGACAAAAAGAAATCACTATAAATCAAAGATGGCTACATATTGGACATGCTGGATATGCCAGAATGCTGGTTATTGAAAGAAACCTTCCTATAGTTAACAGTAATGCACCAGAAAAAATGGATCTAATGGTCATTTGTTTTTAAAGTTATTGTCCGGACAAGCAAAAACCATAAAATGACTACAATGGTGGAAATGATGGATATAACAGAATGTTGATTATCGAAAGGAAATATTCAACAGTTGGGAGGAATGCACCAGAAAATATTGGGTCCATTGATCATTTCTTTGTCAAGTTATTGAATGCTTGAACAAGTAAAAATGACAAAAAATCCATGATGGCTGCCACCAATGGTGGATGTGCTAAAATGCTGTTTATCAAAAGAAACCTTTCTACAGTCAACAGGAATACACCAGCAAAATAAAATGGATTCACTGGTCATTTGTTTTTGAATTTATTGCTTGTACAAACAGAAATCATAAAATATAAAAGATGACTGACATGGCAGCCATGTTAAATATATATAGCATATATGTTATTATGAAAAGGAACCTTCCCATTGTCAACAATAAAACACCAGAAGAACATTTGATCAATTGGTTATTGACCGAGACAAGAAGAAATCACAATGAATTCAAGATAGCTGCACGTCAGCCATGCTTGATATGCCAGAATGCTTGTTATCAAAAGAAACCTTTTCTGCAATCCACAGTAATGCACCAAATAAAGGGATTTATTATACACTAAACGACAGATTATCGAAGAAATTGCAGAAAGATAGAAATTGTATCCGCCACTGTGAAGATATAGAAATTTTCACTTTCATGGGATCAATCAAAATGGCGGCTTTCAAAGCATCACTTCAAGGTGAATATGAGTCAAATTATCACTGCAAATGATCAATTTGTTCTAAAAACATATAATGAAAAGTAAATCTAGTGCTTTTGAGTGATTACCGATAAATTTTCAGCAATAATTCAACACGTCTTCACCTTGAATTAATGCATGAAACGTGCTAGTCCAAACATGGTCTGAAAGTCTGTAATATAAGATTTTGGCTTGTAAAGGACATTCCAAACCAAAAACTTATTTACGGAATTTCAGGCCACGTTTGGACTAGAAACCCGCCAGATGAATCAGATTGCATATCTATTCCGAGTATCAATCAAATCACTTCCGCATTTCAATGATTCAATGCGCTGTTTACTTTCATCATGGGCATACAGGGTTTTTGTGATATAGGAGGAGAGGGGGGGCAAACCTTTTGGTTTTCCCAAAGTCCTGCATGGATGGAATACAAATATACATGATGGTGTCAAGATGTTTAATTAAAATGTGGTATGCATTACCAAGTAATGAACTCAACTCCCTGCACTATGATGTCAATGTATCCTGTATTTCAGTCCACGGTTATTTTCCCTTACACAGTGTTAACAGAGCTCTGTCATGCAAATATTTATGGTTGAGATCTACGCAAAGCAAGGGGGATAATTCTAAACATAAAAGTTGATGTTTTAACATCAGTGTGCCAGGAGTTAAAAGAAATACCGTTTTCCGCTTTCCTGGCACCTAAGATATTAAAGGGTCAGTATGTGAGGATAGGTGAGAGATTCGCAGCTATTTTTCTTTCGCAGATTTCGCAGAAATCATGAGCTTGTTTCATTTCAGGCGTTCAACGAGATGAGGTCATGACCTTATCCCAATGACGAAAGCATAAAATTAAACGCAAAATAGTTATTAAGGAGTATAGATGAGCTAATTAGGGCATTATTCAAAGATTTCTGACGGAATAACATTCAGGAAACAGGAATCTGCTGTCACTGCTAATGATTATCTTTCATTTTAATGTTTTTTGTTTAGTTTCGTCCCACACCCCAACCCTCTCTCTCTGTCGTTCCTTGCTTGGATTTGTAAAGCTGGTTTGCCCGAATCCAGGGGTTGGGGGGGGGGGGGGGAGGTGGGGCTCATACGCCTATGACTTTCATGCATCAATTTAAGGTTGAAACAAGTGGAATTATCAGATTTTTATAAAAAGCTTATAATAAAAAGAAAATCTAGTGTTTTTGAGTGGCTACCAAAAATTATCTCACTCATGACCAAGACAAATGGTTATTTTTGCTTGAGTAAGCATTCGCGAAAAATAAACATTTGTCTCGGTCAGTTATGAGATAATCTTCAGTATCCGCTCAAAAACACTAGATATCCTCTATCTATTTGCCCTTTATTTTTTAAGTTATTGCTCACAGAAGTAAAAACACAGAAAATCCAAGGTGGCTTCCATAGCAGTCATGCTGAATATGCCAGAATGCTAGTTACTGAAAGGAGCCATCTTCTATTTTGGTCTCATTAACCATCAAATATAGGATCTGTTGGACATACAGTAGTCATGTTATTGCTCAGCAAGCAAGCTCATATGAGTGGCCATACAAAAATAATTGGTAACAAATTGAGTTTGGTGTCAAAGGAAAACTTTCATAGAATAACATACATGTATCCCAAATCAGCAAATTCTTATAGCACTTTGACCAAGTGGTCTGATCATTGAAGCGTTTGAACCAGATAAAATGGTAACAAGCTAAAGTTGGTGTCATTTGGAGCAGAATGGTTCTTGGAACAACAAATCCAAAATAAGCTGGGTCCACGGGAAATATCTCATATTCAAGATGGTAATTAAAAGTAGCCAAATTTCTTTATGCCATACAATAATCTACTCTCTTTATCTAGAAGAATTTTCAGTATCCCAGTATAATCAAACTGCACTGGAAATGTTACTGTTCAGATTTTACGAATGATGTAATCATATTCGGATGTCTCAAATCTAGAAAGGCGGTCAAAATGGTCGCCAAATTCATAAAAAATTGTACTTTCAGAGTAATATGAATCACAACTTCTTGTAATTTACACTGAAATTACATTCATGAAAAAGCAGGGATACTGAAGTATGCACCTTCTTGTTGGGTTTTTGTGTGCACTTATCAGGAAGGGTGCATCCATCTTTTTTTATAATCAGGGCATTTACATATTGAGCTTGTTTAACTCTTTGCATGCTTATGGGGAATATTCCTGCCCAACAAGGGTTTTCTTGTCTCTGAAATAAGTATAATTTCTGCATATTTAATCATATTGTCTCCCTGTAAATGGAATGGATTTTTCACGAATGATTTCTTGTGTTACATTCACATTAATTTTTCAGCAAATCTAGTCATGGCTGCTTTAAAGCAGCCATGACCAGATTTGATGAAAAATATCTAGAAAGTTAAAAAATTTATAGTAATTTATATATTTTTTATACTTACCAATGACCCAGACATATCTGGTGCTAACTCTTAAAATATAGGGCCAAACACAAATTTTGCCCCCCAATCCCCAAAATTTGCATCTAAAACTAAAGAAAACATGTCCTGAAAGGCCCTCCACACTTCGCCCCTACTGCGCATGCGCAGTGTCAAGGACGTTCCGAAATTGGCGCCATTTATCATTCTAATAACCAGTGCCTGGTAAGCGCTATGTACTCAGCGGGGAGGCAAGAGTTCCCAACTCCTGGGAGGGCCATCCCCGTCTGGGTCATTGGTAAGTATAAAAAATATATAAATTACTATAAATTTTTTAACATTTTTATACTGTACCAATGACCCAGACATAGCTGAATAGTAAAAAGGCTGGAGGGCCAAGGACATAGAGCAAAATGGAATACGCTCAATAAAATAAAATAGAGTCATCCCCTGTAGGGAAAAGAAGTAATAGGCCTTACATGTATCTTTCTTATTTATGATAAATTAGAAATATACAACACCTTCCAAAATTGAGCTTCATACATCCATGTACTCTATTAATATCCAATATAATCCTTATACTAATAATTTTTAAAGTAAGCCAATAATAAAGTAAGTCTAGAGAATAGAGACTCTTATACTCCTTAAAAGTGTCTGAGAATTGCATAATCATGTCCGTTGACATATGCAATATTCAAAAGCTATACTTTAAAAACTAAGACTTGAATGAATTTTATAAACTTAAACTTCTCACTAAACAACCATCCCAATAACAGCTCAGAATTACTAACTCCGGAGGAGGTATCCCCTTGTTTTCATAGTAAAACAGGTGACCCAAGGGAACACCCTCCCCCCCCCCCCCTTTTTCTTGCCCTGGGTCAAATAGCCCAGAGCGAAGAGGGCAGCCGAACGGAGACACTGCCGAAACAGACAGCCTACCTAGCTATAGTAGCAACTGTTAAGTGAATGACATTCTGAGCAGTAGATAATAGACCTAACAAAAGAGGCCTCAAGAAATTGACTCGATATTTCTAAGATAAAATTCATGAATGTGGATGGCTGAGCGCAATGAGCGGCCTTCAAAAATCTATAATAGCGACACTATTAATGTAAGCCCAAGAAGTAGAAGAACTCTTACTTCATGAGCCGAAATCTTAAGCACAACTGCTAAGTCAATGATATACCATAAGCAGTACCGATAGTTAATAGAATCCATTAACAATAAAATGGAGCGTAACGTCCTTCTACTAGACATCAAAGACAGAAGAAGCTTACGCCCTTGTAATAAACAGATATCTGTTTATAAATACATAAACTGTACCCGGAAAGAGTAAAGGCCTATGCCCATACGAAGACGGAAGGACCTTAAAATAATAGGTTCCGGATAATAGGAGCCTAACTCTTATGCAACAATCCAACCTAAATAGTAACGGAAGTATTGATTCCGAAACTATGAAAGTGAAAATCATCCATCGATAGTGCATGAAACTCACTGACTCTACAGTAAAAGAGAAACCAACAGAATTACTGTCTAAAAGGTCAGAATTTGAAAACTACTGTTTCCAGAGGCTCAAATGATTACTTAGCTAAATAAGAACCGAAGTTAAAATCCGTATAGGAATTTAATCTAAAGATTCTAAGTCTATTTATCAAAAAGTTACTAACTGACTTAGATAAAGAGACAAAAGACTCAATTGTAAACTATCGTAGAGTGCATAGGTATGAGGTAACATAAACCTATAACCTAAATAATAACAGGCTGCAGTAGATCTTGTGAAACAAGTATACTAAAAAATAGCAATGAGTAGTATGGAAGGATCAACAATATGAACATAATGATCCCTACACCACGACGGAAGAGCCTCCACTTTAGTCGCATAGAATAGCGAAGAAGAGGATCTCCTATAGTAAGAAATCGCGTCCAAAGCTCGTCCAGTACAGTGCTTACAATGCAATACGGACCACACAACGGAATACATGAAGGTTGCGACCTTGCTGGTTGTGATAAAGATGACACGATTTACCCAGTGAAAAAAGATCCTCACATAGAGGAAGATTTCACGTTAAGACCCACAGCAGACAAGAGAGTAAATTACTCATGATCTCTGTGAAGATAGAGATGCTATCAACAGAAATGTATTGTGGTTGTTTATCTTAGCAATACCTGCTAAAACAACAGCGCCGGAGGATACGCGTATCCTATCATTCCGTCCTATAGATCAATAGAGCGTTAACACTATTAGCTCAGAGATCTGGACAAGCCAACACATACGTCTGCAATTGATTAGCAAGCTGTGTCATAAATAAATCATCATTGGGCGCTCCCATAGATAACAAATCTGATTGAATACTTGTTTGTTGAGAGTCCATTCTGACAGCAACAAGCGACCCGTAAGAGAACGGGAGTCCGATAAAACAATCAGACGACCCGGAATATGACAGACCAAAACTGAACTTGGTGTACTATAACCAACAGACGGATTCTTTCCATTAAATTGAATAACGGAAACGAAAGAGTGCCTCCCTGGTTCCGGAGATACGCCACTACTGTCGAATTAAAGGACAGGAATTTGGGCATGCGTTTCTGAATAATGTTCATGCAATGACATAAAGCAAGCCTAAAAAACATTATTCCGCGGAAGTTAAACTGATAGCTAAAAGACTGCGGAACCCAAAGACCCTGGCACTTCGAATCCGTAGGGATCAGTATATATCCCAATCTGTTTGACTGGCAACCGTCATAACAGCCACACTCGGGTCCGGCAACTGCGGCGGCACTCTCTGAGTCAACCACCGAATGTTTGCCCCAGTCTGAATCTCTTGTAACACTAGATAGACAAGAGAACGTATAAATCGAGCAATTCATGGATTGCCGGAAAGTTGCCGTCGAAGAGAAGCTCCTCCGAGAACGAAGCGACTCTGAGAGAGTTCTTAACCTTACTATCCACGCGTGTGGATGTAGCTAGGGCTGCGTCACGTCTAACCAACTCCAATCAGCCACTGAAGGGCGGAGTTATACGTGAACAAACTACTGCCCTCAAAAGAAATTACATTGAGAATAATATCCCGTAAATCTTTTCTTGAAGACGTAATGATAACGCCTCAGTAAGGCGGATTACGTATAATAAAGCGTCTAAGTTAAGTCTACTATACATAATGTCGTTCCCAACATTGAAATTGGAAAAGACATAAACGGCGAAAAAGAATATATGCAGTCTTTAATCACACCGTCTAGACGCATATGAACTCTCGGTATGCCCTGCTCTGCCAAAATAAACTATTTGTAAAAATGATAAAATGGCAGAAATGAGCAACGCGGACAAGAAACTAAACTATCATGCTTAGTAGCAGGCTTGTATATATATATATATATAGCGTCGAAAAATAAAACACATGTTGTAATGACAATATTGGAATGCGTCGGTAAGTCAGGGACAATGTCCCTGTACCGATCGAAAAAACCGAGTCCAATGACGCTATAAGTCTCTTATCCAAGATCGCAGCAATGAAGTCCGAAATAATAATCACTGGAAGAAATGCCAGAAGATATGAAAGGCATCTTCCGATACTACTAAAGGGAAAACTCGAAATCTTTCGAATCCCTTTCGCCATCCTGTCGGACCCTATAAAGCGTTCGGTCGTCCGTAGCTGATGCAACCGCGGACCGCACCGACCCAGCGCCGTCGGATAATTCCTGATTCGACCGAGAAACTGTCAATTGCTGGGATGCTGCGAAACAACTGTGCTAACTCGGATAGCACGTCCGTCACTGAGGCCTGAGGAGAAGCGGTCTTACGATGCATTGCCGCTGGAAGCTCCGTGATCGTTACCCCGTGCATACTTCCAATATGCGAGCGAACGGAGTGTATAGGCCTCGTGTCCCTTGGCTACCGGATGGCGCGACCTATTCGCCGTGGAATCACTGAATGCCGAAACTGATCGGATACTCGAGGTCACGTAGCCAATGTGCGGTCGTGTGCCCTGCTGTGAGGATGAGGAAGCATTAAAGACAGTCTCTCGGACTGTCAATATAACGGAGCGTCCCGAGCAACGGACATATGCTCCGAATGTAAAATATCTGAACCACAACATGCGGTCCCCTATGTTGTTGGGCGAGAGAGGAACC
This sequence comes from Pictodentalium vernedei, assembly GCA_031216915.1. Lineage (NCBI taxonomy): Eukaryota > Metazoa > Mollusca > Scaphopoda > Dentaliida > Dentaliidae > Pictodentalium > Pictodentalium vernedei. The sequence goes on from CM062289.1 coordinate 154,319,096, forward strand.
TCTCTCGCTCACAGCCCGGACGGACCTGGACAAGCCAGGAACCGGACTAACAGGCTTCCTCCGATCTGTCCTCAATCTGCCGTCACTGGGTGAGTACTAAAGTAATTAAAGTGCTCGCATCACCCAAATCTCCTTCCTAGACCGCAACGGACGAACCCGGCAGCCGAAAAACCATTCGATGAATGTACGCTACACCGGGTGAGCTAGCGAATGTCACTCCGTAAGCGATAGACATATTCCATGAGCACTTATTGCCGCTAACTCTTCATTAACTATGACGACAGAGGCACACTTTTGAAAGACATCTCCATAACTCTTCGAACAAGAAACCAGAAATGCTTGGATAGCAAGCATAAAATAATAATATATATAGCGTCGTTCAATAATTCGAAAGTTTGTGTGACATTATTGGACTATGTCGGAACTGAGGGACGATGTCCCTGAACCGAACCAAAAATTTCTAAGTCCACCGACGCTATCAGTTTCTTATCCGGCATCGCAGCATATGTTGTTCCGAAAGGGAAAGCTTGAAATCCTCCGAATCCCTTTCGGGATCCCGTCGGACCAGATGAAACTTTCGGACGTCCGTACCCGCTTCCGCGGAGCGTCCCGACCCAGCATCGTCGGATAAAATATATGCGACAGATTCAGTTGATGCTGGGATGCTGCGATAAACTGTGCTATTAAGGAAAGCACGTCCGTTCCCGAGGCCTGTGCAGTAGCGGACTTACGATGCATTGCCGCCGGAAGCTCCGTGTACGTTGACTCCCGCACACTTCCTATGCGAACGTCCGGAGTCTGCAGGCCTCGAGTCCCCGGCTACCGACCCAGCGCTGTCGGATAATTCTCGATCCGACACCGTTTCTGTCGGCTGCTGGGATGCTGCGATAAGCTGTGCTATGTGCACAAGAATGTCCGGCGTCGAGACCTGCGGAGGCGCAGTCTATCGCTGCTTCGCCGAGGGCAGCTCCGCATCAGATGGCTCCCGCATACTTTTCCTATGCGAACGTCCGGAGTCCATCGGTCTCGAATCCCTGGCTGCCGGATGGTGTGACCTGGTCGCCGAAGAATCCTTGATCGGCGAAGCTGGTAATATATCGGCGGTCACGCAGCCAAGGTGCGGTCGTGTGCGCTGACGAGAAGAGGAAGCCTTAGCAGTCTCAGCGGACTGCCTATACAACGGAGCGTCCCAAGCGACGGACGTATGCTCCGCTAGCGACACATTTTGTACCACAACATCTGGGGCCAGATGTTGTTGAACGAGAGAGGGGCCTCTCTCGCTTGCCGTCCGGATGGACCGGAACGAGCTATGAACCGGACTAAAAGGCTTCCTCCGTTCTCCCTCCGATCCGCCGCCACTGGGTGTGCATTAAGTTAATTTTATAGTGCTCGCATCACCCCAAAATTCCTTCTAGACTGCAACGGACGAACCCGGCTGCCGAACCATTCGGTGAATGGACGCTACACCGAGCGAGCTAGCGGACGTCAAAGGCCGTCGAACCTACTAGGGTCCTCTTAGGCAATTGGCGTATTACATGAGCACTTTTCATTAATTGTGACGACGGAGGCACACTGTTGGAAGACATCACAGATACATCACCCTAATCTTGATCGTCTGAAATAGAAATTGATAAAGTAGAGTGACCCTGCGGGGAAAGGACCGGAGTGTCCAAATCCCCAACAACATACCGTGACATACGCTTCCCATATTGTCATCGAAATCATACGATACAGAACAGGAGTTAATGCGAGTACACTGACCACATATAGAATGATAATAAAGTCAGAGGAAGACTTCCTCTTAAAACAATTGATCAATATCCTTTCAATGTGAAAAGAAAACAAGTCCTGGTACTCGCACTAACCCCTGGCAATCAAAATACATAATAATAATATGATCCATTAATATAGAAAAAATAATTGAAATCAAAATATTTTGAAAAAATATTTTTTCAGAACAGCCCAAGTTTCTGAAAAGTAACGTTGAGCCCCAATGGATCCCAAGCCTAAGTGTGGACAAAAATTTTAAAAATATTTTAAACAATTTATTCAACACTTACGAACAATAATAATGTATCTAGTTATGATTAAAATAACATAAAGATATTATTTTTTAGAAATCCCCCCCTCACACAGAGGGCTGTTGTAAATGTAAACAATGAGTGTAAAAACACTAAAATAAGACTCCAGGCACCCAGGCCCGAAATCAGTTACCAAAAATACACTATCTGATGCAAAACAGAGACTTCCAGGGAAGAAACTGCAGAACATCAGATGGTAGATGCAGAACACAACGCCTAACCACCCGTAGGTGAAGACGTAAACATGGGGAAAGAACAGAATTCATTCTGTTATTCAGCTAAAACTCCCAAGAAATTTTAGTAATAATAATTACAGAAACTATGCCAAAAGCATGGGAGAATAGCAAGGGGGAACTTAAAGGACAGGGAGAGAGGAAAACACTTGAAAAAACAGTGTAACTAAATAATCAGAATGACAACAAAATGGCTGCTGCCTTGAAAATAGGTAACTTAACATAATTTCATTAAAAAATTTTAAGTTACAGCCCTGATAATATTCTGTCACACATTCTTTTCCTCTCCTCCTTCTCTATCCTCCTTAGAATCACCATTTCACTAATATTTATGTGTCTGGCATCATTTAAACTGAGATTTAAAAGCACAAAGATCAGTCAGATGTTAACTGATGAAGGGCCAAACTTAGAATGATAAATGGCGCCAATTTCGGAACGTCCTTGACACTGCGCATGCGCAGTAGGGGCGAAGTGTGGAGGGCCTTTCAGGACATGTTTTCTTTAGTTTTAGATGCAAATTTGGGGGATTGGGGGGCAAAATTTGTGTTTGGCCCTATATTTTAAGAGTTAGCACCAGCTATGTCTGGGTCATTGGTACAGTATAAAAATATACACAGCAGGTTAAGAGTTAAACTTTCATGGTGTGTATCAGAGTTCCAATATTCATGGACTTTCCAGGTCCTTTACAAAAGGTTCTGAATTTCAGAACTTTCAAGGCGAGATGAAGATCCTGACACATAAGCATGTCGCTTGCAGAGTAAAAATTTCTGGATGGCAGGACCAGAAAGGAAGTATTTCCAGTTTTAATTCATACACTATGACTTCCTGTTCTCCCTGACCCACAGAACATCATGATGAAAAAGATACAATGAATGACTGGTCGTGAAGCATGAATCGTTTCTGCCCATTTTCTTTTGTCTGAAAGTTTAGTAGGCTGTACAGAAGTCGCTTTAGTTTCACACTCCTCAGTCATGTCCCAGCTCCTCAAGTGAATTGGTGGAGCTGAAAGAAAATGAAAGTGTCAATGACACTGTAGCTCAACTTGACAAACTTGAACTTGGTAAGTTATAAATGAAATGGCAAAATTGAAGATCATTGGTACCAATGTTATTTGATGAAATTTCAACATAACAGCATTGTGTGTGCACAACATCAGAGTAATCCATGCATTTTTAAATGTAAACTGTAAGACTGGCTAAAGAAAGAATGATACACAAAGGCAGTATGTTCAGAGGTTATTGTAAATGGCAACTTTTTTCACAGAAATGAATGCTAATCAATAGCTCTTATCTAAAGGTCTTGCCTAATGAGCACACCAAGTTCAAAAACAATCCTTTGATAAATGTGGCCTGTAGGCCTTCTCAAAGAAGAATGTTGATGCACAAATGCAATAAATTCAAAGATTGTTGTTAACAGCAACAGTTTTTGATGGAAATGAAAAGAAAATCAATAGCTCCTATCTTTGTCACCCTGCATAAGCATACAAAGTTTAAAAACAACCTGATAATGAATGTGCCCTCTGAGGCATGCCAAAGGAAGGTGTTAGTGCACAATTGCACTAAGTAGAAGGTCATTGCTTGTGGCAATGTTTTTTGTTTTTTGTTTTTTTTAATGGAAATTCATAAATATACCCCACAGAGAGTGCAAAAGGGATAAGTTGATGCACAAATGCAGTAAGTTCAAAGGCTGGTGATAATGACAATAATTTTTTATGGAAATGAAAAAAGCAATAGCTCACATCTAGAGGTCACCCCGAACACACATACCAAGTTTCAAAGTGATCTGATCATAAATGTGCCCTGAAGGGTATGTTAAAGGGAAATATTGAGGTCTGACTAAAGTAAGTTCAAAGGTCAGCGGTAACATTTTTTGACAGAAATGGAAGAAAATCGACAGCTCCCATATAGATGTCACCCCACACAAGCACCCCAAGTTTGCAAGCAATCCAATCATAAATGTGCCCTGCAGGGTGTGTCAAAGGAAAATACTGATGCTTAACTGCACTAAGTTTTTACGAAGTTCATCAGAGGTTGTTGCCAATGGCGACTATTTTTGATGGAAATGGAAGAAAATCGATAGCTCCCATCTAGAGGTAACCTCAAACAAACAGACCAAGTTTCAAACCATCCTGATCATAAATGTGCCCTGTAGGGCGTGCCAAAGGAATATTTTGATCCCTGACTAAACTAAGTTCAAAGGTCGTTTCGAGTGGCAACATTTTTTGATGGAAGAAAATCAATAGCTCCCATGTAGAGGTTACCCCAAACAAGCATGCCAGTTTTCAAAACAATTCGATCAGAAATGTGCCTTGGAGGGTGTGACAAAGGGAAATATTGAGGTTTGACTAAACTAAGTTCTAAGAATGTTGCCAGCGACAACATTTTTTGACGAAAATGGAAGAAAATCGATAGCTCCCATCTAGAGTGCACCCCAACAAGCCAGAAAATAAGCAGACTGACATCTGCAAAATGAGGTCCCCAGAAGGTGAATTTAGTGACGCTACCCTGCAGAGCATCACTAAATTTACCCTATGTGAACCTCAAGCTAAATCAGGGTCTCAAACCCAAACAGAATGAGGTTCCCAGAGGATAAAATGGCCCACTGTTTGGGCTAGCATGATCAAATTAACCTTCTGGGGACCTCATTTTGCAAATGTCAGATGGCTTATTTTCAGGCTTTCACCCCAAACAAGCATACCAAGTTTCAAAGTGATCTGGTCAATACTGTGCACTGCAGGGGGTGCCAAAAGCAAAATACTGATGCATAACTGCACTAAGTTCATCAAAGGTCATTGCCAGTGGAAACATTCTTTGGACGGAAATGGAAGAAAATCGATAGCTCCCACCAAGAGGTCACTCCAAACAAGCATACCAAGTTTCAAAGTGATCCAATAATAAATGTGCTATGCAGGGTGTGCCAGGGGAAATTTTGATGCATAACTGCACTAAGTTCATCAAAGGTCATTGTCATTGGCAACATTTATTGGCAGATATAGAAGAAAATCGATAGCTCCCATCTAGAGGTAACCCCAAACAAGCATACCAGGTTTCAAACCAATCTGATCAAAAATGTGCTCTGTATGGCGTGCCAAAGGAGTATACTGATGCCTGACAAAACTAAGCTCAAAGATCGTTGCCAGCGGCAACATTTTTTGACCTACGGAAATGGAAGAAAATCGATAGATCCCATCTAGAGGTCACCCCAAACAAGCATGCATGGTTTCAAAGCAATCCGATCATAAATGTGCCCTGTAGGGTGTGCCAAAGGGAAATATTGAGGTCTGACTAAACTAAGTTCTAAGAACGTTGGCTGTGACCACATTTTTTGGCAGAAATGGAAAAAAATCGATAGCTCCCATCAAGAGGTCACCCCAAACAAGCATGCAAGGTTTCAAAGCAATCTAATCATAAATGTGCCCTGTAGGGTGTGCCAAAGGGAAATTTAAGGTCTGACTAAACTAAGGTCTAAGAACGTTGGCCGCGGCAACACTTTTTGACGGAAATGGGAGAAAATCAATAGCTCCCATCTAGAGGTTACCCCAAACAAGCATGCCAGGTTTCAAAGTAATCCGATCATAAATGTGCCCTGTAGGGTGCGTCAAAGGGAAATATTGAGGTCTGACTAAACTAAGTTCTAAGAATGTTGGCCACGGCAACATTTTTTGACAGAAATGGAATAAAATCGATAGCTCCCATCTAGAGGTCACCCCAAACAAGCATACCAGGTTTAAAAGTGATCTGATCATAAATGTGACCTGTGAGGTGTGCCAAAGGAAATTGTGGACGTACGTACGTACGTACATCTGTTTGTACGAGAAGTGATGGCAATAGCACAGGTTGATTTTGCCAAGTTGAGCTAAAAATGATAATTTAGGCCTCACAAAGTAGATCTTCTGTTTCTCATGCCATTATTTGTAAAACTGCATGTGGGCGGGCAATTTTTTATTATATTTTTTATTTTTGTAATAATTTATTTGCCATCATGTTCTTGGTTTGTTTTATGTTTTAAGCCTCATAATCTACAGAATAGCATGGTGGTGGTGTATTTCGTCCCTATGGTGCAAGAAGGCTCTGCAATGATAAAACATTGCAAAGCCTTGTTGCACTCAAGGGACAAATTCATCAATTTTATCAACTTAGGTAAAATATCTGACATAAACCATTTAATTTTTATTTTTTTTAAGTTTGCATTGGTTATGAAAAGAGTGCATCAGCAGCCAAAAGGACCATGCAGGAGGGCCGGAGAAACTGATTTTTAACTTTCTTTGGTCTTATGGGTTTTTTTTTTGTTTTCTGTAACAATTTTGTGAAGCGTACCAATAGGCACCCTCTAATAAATAGTGACAAGACAAATCTGTAAGAACAAAAACTGTTTACTTCTAAGAGGATATGAAGCACATCCCTAGAATATGATGCCTTTCATTGATGCATCAGCACTTTCAATAGAGTCAATATTTGGAGGTCCAGCACTCAACGAGATAATAATTTCAACCTTCATCCTCAGAGAGGCAGGCTGGGAATATTAACTGATCTACCTAACAAATTCATAAAACTAGCTGGATTGCCCACTCTACTGACATAGAGACAGAGGCGACTATTTTTCGTACACAGAGAAATCCAGTTTTATTTTTGCCCCAAACTTTGAGCTTTTCCAGTTGAACGCACCTTCATCATGGTGAATCATCTCTTCTTGATCGACTGAAAATAAGAATGCAAGCATACCAACATTGCTTTTTTCAATTAAAAAATATACTGGGCACAAAATTCTTACACTCCTGACAATTGCAATGTGATTACATATCCGACCTACACACAATGCATCGTGCATTATATACAGATGCCATGAAAGACCTGTACACATTTTTTAGAATTTACATAAACCCACAAATTGTAAGTCAATCAGTTTGGGTTAATACAATAAACAAGAGGCAGTTATGCCTAGACAGCTCTGCCGGGGTCACTGATTTTAGAGGAAGCAGAATACATGACAAGAATCCAAGTGTTACTGCTTGTGAACTTAACCTTCATAATATGACAATGGGTCAAAGTCATGACAGAAGGTTACGTTATGGGTAACAATTGTGTGAAGTATGAACAAGATCTGCTGCACAGATTCAATTATAGAGACCAGACAAGGGCTGTATAACAATATCAAAGTCTTGTTGTCTGTGACCTTTACCTTGGCAGTATGACCTTGGCAGTATGACCTTGGGTGTAAAGTTTTGCTGCCTGTGACCTCGATCTTGATGACACGACCTTGGATCAAAGTCATGACACACCTTTGAGTCATGAGTAATAATTGTACCAACTATGAAGAAGATCTGTCATTCACACCAAGTTATATGGCCTAGACAAGGTCTATATAACAATATCCAAGTTTTGCTGTCTGTAACCATGACGATAATACCTTGGATCAATGTCGTGACACACCTTTGAGTCATGAGCAATAATTGTACCAAGTATGAAGAAGATTTGGTGATTGGATCAAATTATATGGACCGGACAAACAAAATGTTGACGACAGACGGGCCGGTGTTGGATGGACAGATGGATGGCAGATGACAGAAATATTAGCAGTAGCAAAACTCCACTGACATTCTGTCGGCCGGAGCTAACATTCAGTGGTTAAGAAATTATGGCTTGGACAAATATCAGTTTTTCTAAGTGTCACCTTATCATAGGGTCTGTGACCTTGACCTTGAGTCATATATATTACAATTCGCGACACATTGTCTTTTGATATAACATATTGGTATGATGTTTCATTAAAAAATATTCAGCGGTTAATAAACTATGGCCCGAACAAACAAATGCCAAAGTTTTTCTAAGTGTCACCTTATCACAGGGCCTGTGACCTTGACCTTGAGGAGCACATAACATATTATAATTAGCAACACACTGTCTTTTGATATTACATATTGGTATAAATTTTCATTCATAAATATTCAGCGGTTCAGAAATTATGGCCCAGACAAACAAAATGTTGACGACGGATGGACAGACAGATGGAGGATTTAGCATCAGAAAAGCTCTGCTGACTTTGACAGGCGGAGCTAACAATAGCTTTGGATTAATATGGACACTAGAGTGCAAAGGTAGGTTGAAGCCAGAAAGAGTTAACAAGACTGAATAATTTGTGAATTTGTGTTATTTCCTCCACTAGGTGTGCAACAAAAGTTAAGTCTAACCTGAAATTTTTCAACAAACAAGGGGGAATAATGCAGATATCCTTTGGGGTAGTAATTTTGCATTGTGAGTATTTGGCATATCATGAGGAAGAAACACACCAAATTTCATTACAATCCATCAACTACTAGCAAAGTTATTCCAAGCTTCAGAATTTATTTCTTCATTTTACTTGACGAACACAAATTAGCTGTATTTGGAAACTTTCAAAAGCAAACAAAAAATGTACTTCAAAAAGAATGATTGTCAAAACAATGTACAAAAGCACAAAGAGAGTTACTTCAATTGATCTGAATTCACCCACCTACTAATAACTAGAGTGATGTCACGCATACAGCACGACTGTCCCAGCAATGGCAATGCTTAGGCACAAAACATTCTGAGCCATTTTTTTGTTAAACATTTACGTTTCCCATATTCAAACTTGGCCTGTATTACTAGCTGGAAAATACACATATCAACTTTGGGCATTGGGCTTTTGGAGTCAATTTTTTTTTTTGGCATGTAATAACTCCCAATCCTTCAAAATGAACTTTGGGAATAATTGCCTAAATGGCACGTGAGGAGGAGGGGGCTGTATAACTAGCTGGAAAACACGCATATCAACTTTGGTTGAAAACAAAAAATCCAAACTGGAGTTATCGGTCAGAAACCAATTGTTTATGGACAGATGGATGGATGGACGGACGGATGCACAGACAGACAGACAGACCATTTACATAATATGACAGTTTTTACAAATGGGCATATAAAAAAGTAATTTTCAAATGAAAAGAATTGTATAATTAGAACTGGATTTAACTTCTGGATAACATGGGGAGGTGGGAGGAGTGGATTCCACCCTTCTCCCCCGAAGTTTTGGAGACAGCATCAAAGTTCCTCACTCCCATTTCGTTCCAATCTGTATTACTTTTTGTAAAAGAACAGAAGGATGCTGCAGACGGCATTTTTTTATATTTCAAACCGTGGAGCTCAAGTAATGAGAAAAAAGCTGCATACAAGTAAAAGAAATCATGTCTGTAACTGCAATTATTTATTTATTTATTTACTTATTGGTGTTCAAGATCACATTCTTATGCACAATGGCTAATTGTGACTGTGACAGTTTTACAGGTGAAGGAAGCCGGAGTACCCGGAGAGAACCATCAAGCATCGACGAGCAACTGTCAGCTCAACATTCTAACTCTGTTCAAGCTCTGCTTAAGCAGGGTTACAGTGGTTGAAGACATGTGCACCATCGTCTTAGTACACGGCGTCATCATGCCCCCATGTAGGCAACTGGGATAAAGTGCCTTGCCCAAGGACACAATGCAGGTCGTCCCAAACTGGGATAAATGTAATTATTAAAAGTTGTATTGATCATGCAAGAACAAAAAGTGACGAAGTATGTGTTAGAAGCCCAATTTCAAATTTAAAGAAACTAAATTCAAAAACCGTTTTGAAAAGGGTTAAATTAATGCAAATATTAATTGAAACCACTGTATACAGCATCAGTAGACCATGCCCCAAATAAAAAACATGTTTAAAAGGGTTTAAACTCCTGTCAATATTAATTAAAATCACTGTAGAAAGCTTCAGTAGACAGTATAGACATTGCCCCAAATGAGAACAGTGACATTCCACCAAACTGTTTGAAGAAGTAAAGGTGTAACTCTGCAAATAAAAAACTTTAACCTGGAAGTTCTAAGTTAAATTGAATGCAAAAAGGGTTAAATATGTACTGAAATAACATAAAACATAATGAGAATGATACAATAAATAGTAATAATATCAATTAAAAAGAAAAAAAAAGTCACCTTCACTAAAAAAACTTTAACCACAAACTTTAACCAAAACTCTAAATGTTAACCGATGGAGGAACAGAGAGATGAAAGTCATGGCTATAGCACTGACAGTAGGGCTAAAAATACCTAATTGGCACCCAGGGGGGATGGGGTGGGTGGGTGGGTGGGTGGGGTGGGGTGGTCTATTATAGGAGTCAATTTTTTTCCGAATGTAGTCACTCTAAATGCTTCAAAAATGCATTTTGGACCACAGAAAAAATATTGCTTAACCCTTTGAACTCTGGTGGTATCTTCCATGCAAGTTCAGTGGCAGCAATTAGAAGAGTCCCCATTCATTATTTGGGGTAGACCAATCAATATTTTCAACATGCAGCCTCGGGGCTCTAAATACTTCAAAATGCTTTTTGGAGCAAAGAAAAAAATGCCTAATTGGTGGGGGGGGGGGGGGGGGGGGGGGCAGGGCAATAACTCTAACAATTTTCATTGGATAACGGTGGTCATCGAACCTGATGAAGACATTGTTGTTTTAGAGACATATACTGAAAAGAATTGAAATCCTTTAACCATTGTTCAAGTTATGCCATAAACAAAGTTTGGATGGATGGACAGACAGATGGATGGATAGATGGACAGAGCTTTATGCTATATCCCTCCCTTGTGGGGGATAAAAAGTAACAAAGTATGTGATAGAAGCCTAATTTGAAATTTAGAGAAACTAAGTTCGAAAAGAGTTTTGAAAAGGGTTAAATTATTGCCAAGATTATTTGAAACCACTGTATACAGGTTCAGCAGACCTCGACCCAAATGAAAAACAATGACGTTGTCACACAGTGTTTGATGAATGAAAGGTGCAACCTTGAAAAGCAAAAATTTAATCCGAAACTTTAAGATACTAAGTAAAACTGACTGAAAACAATAGGCCCCAAGGGGCCTGAGGGCGCTCACCTGACATGGTAGCCTAAATATCAACCCAGAGAATTGATTTCAACAAGTTGCATCTGCTCCTCCTATGAAAAGCTTATACCAAATATCCAAAGATTCTGACCATTGGATCTAAAAAAAAGATTTTTAAAGAATATTCCTCATATTGAACTAAGTTATAATTCAGGCTCCCACAGGGAGCCCATATATGAACCCAGGTACTTGGCTTTAACAAACTTGAATCTCACCCCCCTAAGGATGCTGCACACCAAATATCAAAACATTCCGACTGCTGGATCTGAAGAAGAAGATTTTTAAAGAAAATTCCTCATTTTGAACTAAGTTACAATTCGAGCTCCCACAGTGAGTCCAAATATGGACCTAGGGACATGGCTTGAACAAACTTAAATCTCACCCACTAAGGATGCTGTATACCAAATATCAAAACATTCCGACTGATGGATCTGAAGAAGATTTTTAAAGAAAATTCCTCATTTTGAACTAAGTTATCACTCGGGCTAACACAGTGAGTCCAAATATGGACCTAGGGACATGGCTTGAACAAACTTAAACCTCACCCCCCCTAAGGATGCTGCATACCAAATGTCAAAACATTCCGACTGCTGGATCTGAAGAAGATTTTTAAAGAAAATTCCTCATTTTGAACTAAGTTATAATTCGGGCTACCACAGTGAGCCCAAATATGAACCCAGGGACTTGGCTTGAACAAACTTGAATCTCACCCCCTAAGCATGGTGCATACCCAATATCAGAAGATTTGAACAAACTTGAATCAGATCCACCCCACAATGTTGCATACCAAATATCAAAAGATTCTGCCTGCTGGATCTGGAGAAGAAGATTTTTTAAGAAATTTGCCTGAAATGCACTAAGTTCGAATTCGAGCTTCTATAGTGAGCCTAAATATGAATCTAGGGAGCCGATTTGAACAAATTTGCATCAGATCCATCCCACAATGTTGCATACCAAATATCAAAAGATTCTGCCTGCTGGATCTGAAGAAGATTTTTTAAGAAATTTGCCTGAAATACACTAAGTTCGAATTCGAGCTTCTATAGTGAGCCCAAATATGAATCTAGGGAGCCGATTTGAACAAATTTGCATCAGATCCATCCCACAATGTTGCATACCAAATATCAAAAGATTCTGCCTGCTGGATCTGGAGAAGAAGATTTTTTAAGAAATTTGCCTGAAATGCACTAAGTTCAAATTTGGGCTCCTATACTGAGCCCAAATATAAACCCAGGGGGAGCCGATTTGAACAAACTTGAATCAGATCCACCCCACAATGTTGCTTACCAAATATGAAAAGATTCTGCCTGCTGGATCTGGAGAAGAAGATTTTTTAAGAAATTTGCCTGAAATGCACTAAGTTCGAATTCGAGCTTCTATAGTGAGCACAAATATGAATCTAGGAAGCTGATTTGAACAAACTTGAATCAGATCCACCCCACAATGTTGCATACCAAATATCAAAAGATTCTGCCTGCTGGATCTGGAGAAGAAGATTTTTTAAGAAATTTGCCTGAAATGCACTAAGTTCGAATTCGAGCTTCTATAGTGAGCCCAAATATGAATCTAGGGAGCCGATTTGAACAAATTTGGATCAGATCCATCCCACAATGTTGCATACCAAATATCAAAAGATTCTGCCTGCTGGATCTGGAGAAGAAGATTTTTTAAGAAATTTGCCTGAAATGCACTAAGTTCGAATTTGAGCTTCTATAGTGAGCCCAAATATGAATCTAGGAAGCCGATTTGAACAAACTTGAATCAGATCCACCCCACAATGTTGCATACCAAATATCAAAAGATTCTGCCTGCTGGATCTGGAGAAGAAGATTTTTTAATAAATTTGCCTGAAATGCACTAAGTTCGAATTCGGGCTTCTATAGTAAGCCCAAATATGAATCCAGGGGGCCGATTTGAACAAACTTGAATCAGATCCACCCCGCAATGTTGCATACCAAATATGAAAAGATTCTGCCTGCTGGATCTGGAGAAGATTTTTTAAGAAATTTGCCCGAAATGCACTAAATTTGAATTCAAGCTTCTATAGTGAGCCCAAATATGAATCTAGGGAGCCGATTTGAACACACTTGAATCAGATCCACCCCACAATGTTGCATACTAAATATCAAATGATTCTGCCTGCTGGATCTGGAGAAGAAGATTTTTTTAAGAAATTTGCCTGAAATGCACTAAGTTCGAAATCGGGCTCCTATACTGAGCCCAAATATGAACCCAGGGGGCCAAATTGAACAAACTTGAATCAGATCCACCTTACAATGTTGCATACCAAATATCAAAAGATTCTGCCTGCTGGATCTGGAGAAGAAGATTTTTTAATGTTTTCCCCACTGCCTACAGTGTTAAAAAGTGCTGACTCAGCACTTTTTCAAAGTCCTGAAAAAAGTACCTTGTGATCAAACCAATAGGGATTTTTTTTAACCATTCTATTCTACTGGATAAAAGTAAGCTTTATACAAAATAAGAATTCTCTGTGCCGTGTAGTTTTGGAGATATGGCAGTTTTAAGGTTTTTCCTATTTTTAGCTCCCGAGGTTCCCACAGGGCAATGAGAAAATTTTTTTTTGCATCAATCAACTACTTATGACCCATTATCATCTCATATCAAATTTGGTTTAAATTGACCTCACGGTTCAGAAAATAGAAATTTTAGGCGTGGCCAAAATTTTTGCCCCTCCCATAACGAAGGCAAATAATGCCCGACAAACTTCTCTTGAACAAACTTGATTCTAAACCTCAAAAGGACTCTGTATACCACATATCAAGTCTCTGCTACTGGTGGCTCATTAGAAGAAGATTTTCAAAAAATTTGGCCATTTTTTCCCCACACCTCTGCTGAATATGAGCCGAAACCTAATTTGGATAAAAATCAAAATGCCCCTATATAACCACCACTTACATGAAATTTAATGAAAATGTGGCCAGTGGTTTAGGAGAAAGAGGCTCAAACACCACCCTTCACGCAGGACGACGGACGACAGACGACGGACGGACGAAGAGTGATAAGAAAAGCTCACCCTGACTTTCAGTCAGGTGAGCTAAAAAGGGTTCAATATTTCCTAAAACCGAAAAAAAGAAATCATTGATGTAAATGCAATCATTAAGTTGTACTGACCATGCAAGAATTAAAGTATGAAAGTATGTGGCAAAGCCTAATTTCAAATACAAAGAAACTAAGTCTGAAAACATGTTTACAAGAGGTTAAAATCATGCCAATATTAATGAAAATCACTGTAGAAAGGTTCAGTAGACAATAGCCATTGTCCCAAATGAGAAACAGTGACATTGCACTAAACTGTTCGAAGAATTAAAGGTGTAACTTTGTAAACAAAAAAACTTTAACCAAAAACTTTAACCTGGAAGTTGCAAGTTAAATTGCCATACAAAAAGAGTTAAATATTTCCCAAAATAACATGAAACATGAGAATGATACAATCAATAGTAATTAATATTAACACAACTCTAAATGTTAACAGATGGACAGATGGATGGATGGACAGACAGATGGACGGACAGCCGAAAGTCATGACTATAATCCTGACTGTAAACAGTCAGGCTAAAAATGTTACACTTCTCCTTACCAATCAAAATGGCCAAATACTAGGGCTGGTATGATTAATCGAGAAGTTGACTAATCATCGGCAGCACACACAATCAACTTCCATTTCCAAAAGTTTATTACTTTAATCGTTCTCTGTGACCTCTGGAAACAACAATAAGGAAAGTGCTTTATGAGTTCACATCAATTCTTTTCAACTAAGTTATTACAGTTGCATTCCTCGAATTTGTGGTGCCTTCTAAGAGCACCATGCCTAAGTCTTAAGAGTGCTAATGTTTAACCTTACACACATATTTTTCTGTGCATCTAACTGCAGGCCTGGCATTTTCAGGAGAGTGATTTATTCGCTTGCCTACTGCTCGCCTTAAAAAAATTGAGCAGGGTGAAAAATAGCCCTCCTAGCCTTAGAAAATAATGATTATCACAACAGCCTATTCCTAAAAACCACAGGTTTTCATATCTCTGCTATGTTAGTGGTCTCTGCAATATGGCCACACTGCCCCTCCCACACCTCTGGGCCTTACCAAGGCCCATATGTGTGGGAAGAGCAGTGTAGCCGCCTCACCGAGTCTACATTGTTAGTAGCACCAAATAAAATGTACAAAGCCCACTAGGCAAAATTCATTAATAGTACAACGTCATTTTGCCACTTTCAGCTTTTGTAAGCTTGAGGAGAGCTAACCGCTCTCCTAGGCCATGTGAGGAGAGCAATTTTTAGCCCTCCTGCATTTTTAAGAATGCCAGGCCTGTAACTGCCATGATATTCACCTCCTTTGCCAATTCTGCACACTGAATGAAGTTACATCAAATCTTAGATCACAAATCCTCAATGAAAAGAAAGTGACATTGTTTTGTCAACTGACAACAAATATATAACTAGAAAGTGTTTTAGCACACTAAAACATATGTCTCCCCTTCCTTTCTATTTTGCACTACAAATGATATATACATAAAAATATTGACAACCATACCAGATATGTAAGGTCTAGCTCTAAAGAGAGATAAGTTATGATGACTCTGGCAAATAATACCCTATAAAATATCTGAACTTGACCTTGGGGTCCAAAGGTCAAGATCATGTGAAGGTCACCATGGTTTACGTGGCCACAGTGCCACATGTTGATACATCTACAGACAAAATAGAAAAGGTTAATACCTGATCTTATTGAGAACCAACAGCTAAAACAATCCAGTGATCACCAGACACTGCCATTTCAGAAAGATTAGCAAGCACATTGCAGACAGGAGTTGTATTGACAATGTAGACTTTTACAGTTTGTAATCGAGTTCCCTATTTAAAGTACATAAATTTGACCTTGAGGTCAAGGTCACATGAAGGTCATGATGACATGTGGTCTTATTGTGATACATCCACATGTCAATCATCTAACTCCTAGGTCAAAAACAAAAAAGTTCTGATCTGGACAATTATTCCCTATTTGAAGTACATAAATTTGATCTTGAGGTCAGAGGTCAAGGTCACATGCAGTTCATTAAGGTAGCGGACATGCAGTTTCATGGTGACACATCCACATGTCCAAAAAAAAAAAAAATCTGGTCCGGACAAATACTCCCTATTTAAAGTACATAAATTTGACCTTGAGGTCAAGGTCACATGAAGGTCACAATTACGTGTGACATGCAGTCTAATTGCGATACATCCACATGTCAAATATCTAAGTCCTAGGTCAAAAAACAAAAAAGTTCTGGACTGGATAATTATTCCCTATTTGAAGTACATAAATTTGACCTTAAGGTCAGAGGTCAAGGTCACATGAAGGTCATCGAGGTGGACGACATGCGGTCTCATGGTGACACATCCACATGTCAAATAATCAAGTCCTAGGTCAAAAAACAAAAAGATTCTGGTCTGGACAATTACTCCCTATTTGAAGTATATAAATTTGACCTTGAGGTCAAGGTCACATGAAGGTCACAATGGTATGCGACACACCGGCTCATGGTGATAGATCCACATGCCAAATATCTATGGCCTGGCTCAAAAGACAAACAAGTTTTGGTCCGGACAAAGTTTCCTTGAAAAAAGCACAAATTTGACCTTCAGATCAAAGGTCCAGGTCACATGAAGGTCACAATGGTACACTACACACCGGCTCATGGTGATACATCCACATGCCAAATATCTAAAGCCTAACTCGAAATACAAAAAAGTTCTGGTCCAGACAGTTTCCCTTAAAAAAGCGCATAAATCTGACCTTCATGTCAAAGGTCAAGGTCACATGAAGGTCACTATGGTACATTGCACACCAGTTCATGGTGATACATCCACATGCTAAGTATCTAAGGCGTACGTCAAAAGACAAAAAAGTTATGGCCCGGACAAAGTTTGTGTGATGTTTCCCTTAAAAAAAACACATAAATCTGACCTTCAGGTCAAAGGTCAAGGTCACATGAAGGTCACTATGGTACACTGCACACCGGCTCATGGTGATACATCCATATGCCAAGTATCTAAGGTGTAGGTCAAAAGACAAAAAAGTTATGGCCCGGACAAAGTTTGTATGAGAAGAAGAAGAAGAATATGCACTAAAACAATATGTATCCCTTCTGGAAAGGGGAGACCTAATAATTTTAGGTGCACATGGAAAATTATTGAACCACACAAACAAAAGTAAAACAAACAAAAGTAAACCCACTTATATATTTCTGGTTACCCAACCAACCCTATTTTAAGCTGGTGACCCTATAAAAAAAGTTTTTATCACCTTGATACGGATATCATAGGTAAAATGATCAAGAGCATTGGAAGCAAATGGAATGTGTTGGTTGGGGATGCTCAAAGCATGATGATTTGTGCGCAAGTCCGTTTGAAGCTTTTGGGGAAAATTAAGGCAGGCCAACAGGCTGTGAGTACCAAAAAGATCTGCATTCAAACACTGCTATTAATCATAATTATTAATATGACAATGAGCCTATGCACTATGTACTGCGGCAAGTGGTTCTATATATGCCTTTTGTTCAGAATAATCCACAAACAAATTTGAAAAAAATAAAGCTTCTGTCTCCTATTTTGTCTTCACTGGTAGAATCGGACACATCACATCCCCTCCATATTCCCTGCCCCCACATCCCAATCCCCTCTGTCTTCATTTATGAGAAGTTTCTGTACAGTTTATTAGCTGTATGTGCATAATAGGTCAATTACAATTTACATCTTGATTCAGTTTTATTGAACAACCTGATGTTGTTTTAGCTTGTCTAACTGAATAAACAATTGAGATGTCCACCTATTTCCCATGTCACTGATCTCTTGAAGTTAAACAGCTTATTGTCTCTTTCAACACTAAGTTTATCTGTCATAATGTGTATAGAAATCACAAAGGCAATAGGAAGCACCTGAACTGCACCAAATTACTTGGTTTATGAGATGCATGTCTATGACACCCCCTTCCTAGGCCAAGATTCTGCATAACAAGTATCAGGGGCATAATAATACCCCAATACATTGTAATTGATGCAGGAAAGCATTAACCCATAAGGGCCTGGACAACTGCCCTGAATTCACACCTGACCACAGCCTGTGCACGTCCAGTGACTTAGCAGTGATTTCTAGTCAAGTCTTGGCTGCCTTAACAGTCAAACAAGACTTGACTAGAAACCACTGCCTATGTAATTTGTTTTTTTGTCAGCAGAACCTACTCTCGATTGCACATTAAGGGTACTTGTTCTGAGGTCGTAAAACTCGGAAATAGGCCTTTAAGGGTTAACATAATGATACAACTTGAGACTTTTGATGAAAAACATTTTCTTTATTGCTGTTTCTAGAGGTCACAGAGGACGATTAGAGTCAACTTTTAATCGATTATTTTTCTTCAAAAGCTGATTATGAAATTTCATAATCGTGCCAGCTCTACCAAATACATGAAAAATAAGATTAAATTTGAATTGCTGTCTACCTGAATCTAAACTTCTAATCTTCTTTCCGGATCTTTTAAGTGTAAAAATCTTCTTCCCTCCATTTTGCTTTTCAGAATCAGAAAAGGAAAAGTTGTCATTATCATCTGTCTGTAAAGATATTTAATTTCTGTAAAGTTTTAACCCTTTGCTTAACGTAATGGCCAGCACTATTCACAGAAATTGCCATTCAATTTTCATTTTTTTTCTCAGTTTTTGCCTCATAAACAGAGCTTATGACCTCACATTGGAATGAGCTCAATGAGCTCATTTCAATGAGGGGTCATAAGCTATGTTGTTATGCAAAAAATGAAAATGAAAAATTTTAAGTAATATGTATATTTTTTATACTTACCAATGGCCCAGACTAGCTGGTGCTAACTCAAATTAATCCAGGGCCAAACACAAATTTTTCCCCCCAATCCCCAAAATTTGCATGTAAAACCGAAAAACTTAAGTCCTAGATGGTCCTCCATACATTTAAGATCTGCACATGCGCAGTATCCAGGAAGGTACTGAAATTGGCGCCAACCATCATTCTTTCTACAATGCCTGCTAAATGTTATAATCAGCGGGGAGGTATGAGTGCCCACTCACGGGAGGGCCATCCCCATCTGGGCCATTGGTAAGTATAAATGAAAGTGTCAGTGACACTGTAGCTTAACTTGTCCATGTGTTGTGTTTGATGAAAAGGATAATGTTCAATGTTTATGAAAGGATTATGAAATAAGACAAGAATTGTGATAATTGGGAATATGTTAATTTCTGTTCCCTGTGTGCTATGTTTTTAATAAAAATAATATTAGGTGTAGACTGTACTAAAGAGTTGAAGGGTGGGTTAATGTGGCCCTCACAGTTAATGTATGTGGCCCCCACAGTTAATGTATGTCAACGAAAGTTACCAAGTTACAATGAAATTATTCCAAAACGAGTCATCCTATCAAGTTACATTGAAATCCCTTCATAAATATGGCCTGTAGACTGTGCTAAGGGTTTTCGGGCTTCAGGCCTGTGTAGCCATCATGGTTGACCACTTGCAACTAAAAGGGGATGTCTTCATCTCGACATTACACTGAGTCATTCTACCAAGTTACAATGAAATCCCTTCACAAATACGACCTGTACTCTGTACTAAAGTTTTTCGGGTTTTGGGCTCGGGCAGCCATCATGGTTGAATGATCGCGACCAAAAGGGGACGTTCTCATATGGGCATTATCTGGGATGATCCTATGAAGTTACAATGAAATCCCGACATAAATATGACCTGCAGACTGTGCTCAAGGTTTTCGGGCTTCGGGCCCCTGTAGTTGTCACAGATGACCAATCTCGACCAAAAGGGGATGTCATCATCTAGGCATTATATGGAGTCAACCTAACAAGTTACAATGAAATCCTTACATCAATATGACCTATAGACTATGCTAAAGGTTTTTGGGTTTTGGGCTCGGGCAGCCATCAAGGATGAATGATTGCGACCAAAAGGGGACGTTCTCATCTAGATATTATCTGGAGTCATCCTACCAAGTTACAATGAAATCCCTTCATAAATATGACCTTTAGACTGCCCTCAAGTTTTTCGGGCTTCGGGCCCCTGTAGCCGTCACAGTTGCCAAATCGCATCCAAAAGGGGACGTTCTCATCTAGACATTATACAGAGGCATCCTACCAAGTTACAATGAAATCCCTTCATAAATATGACCTGTAGACTGTGCTAATGGTTTTCGGTTTTTGGGCTTGGGCATCCATACCGGTTGACTGATCGTTACCAAAAGGGGACGTTCTAATCTAGACATGACCACAAACCTGCATATGAAATTTCGTGATGATCAGACAAGAACTATGGGGTGTAGCCTGTGCTAAAGGAAAATGTGAACAGACTAACAGACTTCCGCACGCGGAATGTCCTCAAATTCCTTTCCATTAAGATGTTACGTCATAGCTCTGGTAAGGTGATCTGCGTAGGACATTGCATCCAGGTTCGCTCTATTTGATGAAATAGCACATTCCATAATGTCTGAGCGTATATTAAATGATGCAGGTAAGGATATGTCTAAATCCCTGGCCTGCTCCTCTAAACGCAGAGGAGCTCTCTGAACATCCTCTCTAACCGTTTTAAATGAACATGGTCCAAAAAAACAGAATATTTATGGAGGATGTCCATAGGAAACCATCTTTCCTCTTAGTGCTAGAGAGGTTAAATATGGTGTCGTCTACATGGCCGAAGGCCTGCGACACCTGTCTAGATTGTATCGGGAAGGAAAGAACTTCCTCTTTTCTCTGCATGAAGTTTGTGTCTAAAGACGATAGCGGTTTCTCACTAGTTGTTGCAGCTTGCTGATTAGGTGGAACAAATTCAGGATAGTACTGATGGATAAATTCCATCGCTACCATATGTTGTTCCAAAAGGGAAGAGTAATCTTCTTCCTTGTCCCTTTCACCATCCGACTGAATCAGCTGTGACATTCGGTCCATCGCATCTGCGTGTACAGATGACTGGACCGACCCAGCACCATCCGACAGCTCACAACTGGAGTCTGCGGGAGGCTGCTCTCGCACTTGCTGGGATGCTGCGATCAGCTGCACAATCTGTGACAGCAAGTCCGTCACCGTGGCTTGTGCAGCAGTGGTTTTCTATTTTGTTTAGCCGCTTGCTGCTCCTGGGACGCAGTTCTGGAGACGGATCTCTTTTCCAAATGTCCCGATGAACGAAGCCTCAGTTCTCTAGCTACCGGATGGTCTGACTTCACGGGCGAAGAATGGCTCTGTCTTCGCGCAGCTGACTGGATATCCGAAGTCGGGTAGCTAGAATATGGTCGTGTGTGCTTTTGAATCGTAGCGAAGGAAGCCATGACTGTAGCTGAGGCCGTCTGCAGTCTAGACAGTGCATCCCGAGTGGCAGGTGTGGACGTATGCTCCGGCCGGTGCAAGTTTCTCAAAACAACATTTGGCCCCAAATGTTGTTGGGTTAGAGAGGGACCTCTCCCACTCACAGCCTTGTCAGAACTCGCCGAGCCTCCTTCCCATTTCCGTTGTCACTGGGAGAGCTTTTGATTTTAAGGTGCTCGCTCTACGCAAATCTATACTTCCTTCGACCGCAACGGACATACCTGGTGTTACGGCTCCCATGGACGGAGTAACGGCTTCACTGGTCAAGCTAGCTGCTTGCAAGGGATTAAGAACACTAACTAGTGGCCTTATCCCTTGCTTAATATTCATGAGCACCTTTGCAACTACCTCTGTTTGCTCATCAGAGCGCAACGATGGTAGCACACTTTTGGAGGGTGTTACAATACCATCACCATGTTCTTGTTCCTCTGAAAAAGAGACTGAAAAACTCCAATTATCTTGTGGTGAGTTCCGGCATAGGAATCTCACTGCCAATGACGTACCGTGACACCCGTTTCCAACGTTTGTGTCATCCCAATTGACACATGTACGACAAGAATCCGTAGGAGTGCATCGACTACAGACAAGGCAACACACATGTAAATCCGTGGAAGACTTCCTTGCCTTGCATTTAGAGCAGTTGGCATTCATGATTCAATCAAAATACAAAGTCGACAGCACTCCTACAAACTCCACAATATAATAATATATAATAAAGATACATGAATAATTACAATCAAAATCAAATTCGAAAAATTAAATCCAAAAAAATTTTCAAAAATTATTTTAAAAAGTGTAAGTTCCCAAAGGTAACATGATGAGCCCAAGGCCATCCTGATAGAGCCTAAGTGTGAACAAAATCCAAATTTTATTTGCTACCCTACCGGAATCATAATACATGTATCCTACAATAATCCTACAGGAATATAATACTAAATACTACATATATTGAAGACGTTGTCAATGTAAACAACGTCAAGGAAAAAAATGGAAACAAGACATCAGGCACGCAAAAGGGCCCAAAGTCAGTAACAGATTTTAATGCTAACAGATGTAAAGCTGGGTCTTCATATGAAGAAAAAATGATACATCGGATAGAAGATGCAAGACCAAAATGACCCAACACCCCTACGGTGAGGACATACCATGGGGATAAACAGAATAAACATTCTGTAATACATGTTAAACTCCCAAGAAATTTAATAACAAATTTCAATAAAAATAGCCAAAAAGATTAGGAGTTTAACAGGAGGGCTTCATGGAATGATAGGAAAGGAACAATTAACAAACAGTGGACAAATCATTAGCAAGAATGATGACATCAGGCAAATGTCCCAAAATTGGGAAACATGAAATAATTATAAAGTTACAGCCCTGAACGTTTCCAACCACCATTGTTTCCTTCCATCATCCATTTACAGCCTTGGATCCACCAATTTTACCATTGATTTGGGTCTGGCATCCTCAAAAAAGGAGATTTAAAAGCACAGATGTCAGTTCATTGTTGCTGACTTTAGGGCCAAACAAAGTAACGATGGTTGGTGCCAATTTCGGTACCTTCGTGGATACTGCACATGCACAGATCTCAAAAGTATGGAGGACCATCTAAGACTTAATTTTTTTCGGTTTTACATGCAATTTTGGGGATTGGGGGGGAAAGTTTGTGTTTGGCCCTGGATTAGTTTGAGTTAGCACCAGCTAGTCTGGGCCACTGGTTGTCATATAAAAATAAAATTAGTTATTCAATAATTCTGTTTGCAAGTGTCAAATGCTTTTCATGTTTTGTAAAGGATTAAAAATTTCAAAGTATTCAAATATTTTCATTAAAATGCAAGTGGAAAAGTGATATTTCATTCTCTGTTAGAAACTAACTGATAGCAGTTGGTTTGTTTGTGGTTTGTGGAGGTTAACGACAGTTTCAACATTCAGGGTCATATCGTGAGGGGCAGTTTTGTGGCTGGGCGAAGATGGAGTACCCCAAGAGAACCACCAAGCAGCCGCAAGCATCAGTCAGACTCTCCCACTTCCACTTATAGTAGTTATTTCACATTGTCATGACATGAGGAATTTATATGACAAGACCAGTACATTAAGCATGCAAGAAGCCACTGTAGTGTTCGGAATATTTTGTAAACTTTTATAGTAGTTTGCTTGTTATTAATTGGTCGAGTGATAGAAGCCACTATCAGGGCTTTCAAAAAAATGAGAGTACCTGAGCAAAAGATCATGTTTTCTTCGCTCATGTTTCACATTTGGTCAAATGCAAATACAGTAGAACCTGTCTTGAGAGACCGCCCTTTGGGCCACACAAAAGTGGTCTCTCAAGACAGGTGGTCTCTCATAACAGGTTTCAGGTTTTCTCAAGTCAATGAATAACCAACCACAAAATTCAGAAATGGAGAAGAATGGATTTTTGTAATTACTTTGTAGTTCTTTTTTAGGAAGTTTTTGTAACAAATTGAAATGGACTGTTATAAAAATTATAAAAATAAATTAGTGTTGAAAATCTTCATTGAAGATTTTCAACACTAATTTATTTTTATAATTTTTATAACAGTCCATTTCAATTTGTTACAAAAAGATTTTCAACACAAATTTATTTTTATTCCTATCTGTCACATTTTAGATATGTATGAAATTGTTTATTCAGCAATAATCCTAATCTTTTCACAGGGGTCTTATAAAAACATCTCAGTCTATAATGAGTTAGCAATTGAAACCCAATTAAGAGCTTTTAAAACTTTTTAATTATGTTAGTATAACCACAATGGATTTTCCTATTCCAGAACAGGTTAAAGGGTTTTGTCATGGTTTCAGTCTTCAAAGGGGCGGTCTCTCAACACAGTTCCATTATGGCATAAAAATACAAGTTGGTACCAGGGCACAGTGGTCTCTCAAGACAGGTGGTCTCTCAAGACATGTGGTCTCCCATAGCAGGTCCATTATAGAGTAAAACCAATCGGTGCCTGGTAGATGTGGTCTCTCAAGACAGGTGGTCTCTCAAGACAGTGGTCTCTCAAGACAGGTTTTACTGTAATATTTTATTCATATACATTTGTTCTATTACAAACTATTGGAGAGAGCCAGCAGACATGAGGCTTGCCAATTGTATAGATCAAATATCTTTCCACAAGGTTGAGATTTTCCCATCCAACCCCCCATACCACTTGAGGATGATATTTCTCCCACTACACTCCAGATGACCTGATTGAAATCAAAATACAGTTCTTGCAATGAAAATTTACTATTCTATTGCTTCATGGTACAGAAAAATGAATTGCATATTTGAAAAGATCATTGAAACCTTCTGAATATAACAAAGGTATACACTCCGAAAACAAGTGGTACCTCACGTTAGCGATGGGTCAACACATCAAATCACATGAAATGGCTGACTTTCCGGGAAAGTCATTTTGAAATTATTGGTCTCAATGACATCATGTGGTGGTGAAAGAAAAATCATCCTCAAGTAGTGTGAGGGTGTGATGGGTAGCTGTGTCAATTGAAGTGAAGCAGATGCCATGTTTGTTTACAAAATGCAGATGTTAATTAAAATGAGGATGGTCACTTAAGGTGGGTAAGATAGAACTGTCTCACCCAGGCATCTCAATCAGGACATGTATATCTCAATAGGAATATTGAATTACAGATGCTATTTTTGTTTTTCTTGATTCCCTCATAATTTTGCAATGCTTTATGAATGACATTCTGATTCAGTGATAACTTTGCAATGTTTTATTATGGGCATCCTGATTCAGTTATAATTTTGCAATGTTTTATTACAGACATTCTTATTCAGTCATACTTTTGCAATGTTTTATTAAGGGCATTTCCACTGCTGGAAAATCAGAAAAAGAGCAAGAAGCTCCTTCTGGTTGACGTGAAGAGCTGCTTGATCCTGGTCCCATGACCCGTGAAGGGAAAGACCAGAGGATCCAACGTCTCACCCCATCCGAGATCGCTGGTGACTGCCATCAGAACACGATCGGGCGTGGGGAAGTCCAACGGAAATCCCTGCATAATCCACTGAACATCCGTCAGGGGAGAAGGTGACGAGGAAGAGACTCCGGTAACTGAAGCACCAGATCCAGAGGATCGATATTCGGCCTCCAATGACTGAGCAGAAAGTGTTGGAGAGGTATGACATGCCGCTGACCTAGAGGAATGACATCCATCACCAAGTGCAGAGACCGAGCAGCCGGGGAAGACTCCGAGCTGTTGTGGACGTGGACTGGGACAGAGTCAGGGCAAAAGCTGAGAGAATCACAGCCCTTGCCCAGGAAACCGCCACCGTATTCAGCTGAGTATGGAAGTCCATCCCTAGATGACAAAACAACAGAGAAGGGACCAGGTCCGATTTCTCCTCATTGACGCTGAACCCTAGCGACGTGAGCAGGCTCAACAGTGTGTCGACATCCGACTCCAGAAAGGCAGCATTGGAATGCCTCTGGAGGATATCGTCTAGATATGCTGAAGTAGTCACCCTGGACTGTGTGCGATGTAAGACTAACACATGCGACATCAGACGAGTGAAGGCCCAAGGATCCAGGTCGAGGCCGAAGGGCATGGCCTTGAACTGAAAAACTCCCTGGTGAATGGAGCAGCGAACTGACCTGAAAGCCTCCATGCTGAACATAGGAGCAATGATAGACTGGGTCAGGATACTCATATCGATAACCTGTCAGAGTCGGCCGTCCTTCTTCGGCACCAAGAACAGACGGGAATACAATCCCACTGAAAAAATGTTCTTGATGACCTCACATGCGACATCAGGCGGGTGAAGGTCCAAGGAACCAGGTTGAGGCCAAAGGGCATGGCCTTGAACTGGTAAACTCGCCCCAGAAAAGCAAACCTGAGATACTTTCGCGATATCCGATGAATCGGAATGTGAAAGTAAGCATCTCGCAGGTCGATGCTGGAAGCTAAAACTCCCTGGTCAATGGAGCGGTGAACCAACCCGAAAGTCTCCATGCTGAACTTAGGAGCAACGATAGACTGGTTCAGGATACTCAGATCAATAACAGGTCTGAGTCGGCCGTCCTTCTTTGGCACCAAGAACAGGCAGGAAGAAAATTCCACTGAATGATTGTTCCTGATGACCTCAATCGCCCCCTTTGCCAGGAGATTGCCTATCTCCGTGATCAAAAGTTCCCAACGTGTAACGTCGAAAGGGACTTGTGTTGGAAGAGGCACTCTCGACTGAGTTGGATGCCTCAACCTGGGACAAATCGAGGTGATGACTGCCGATGCTTACCCTTACCCTGTGAGTAAGAAGAAGCGGCGGCAGGAGGATCAGCCCTTGGCTTCGCAGAGCAAGCAGAAGGGCACTTGTTAGTCTTTGGACGGCCCCTGCCTCCAACAGAAGGCTGATCAAGCTGACGAAGCAGCAGCTGATCTATGGAATGACGTAGGGTGTCATCCCGGACCGTTGCCACGGAACCATGGAATAGTTGCGGACCCGCCGAAGAAGCAGATCGAAGAGCAGCGCGCTGCCCCTCAGGAAGGGAATGGAATGTGTCCAGCACAGCGTCCCTGCGAACTAATTCCAAGTTAGCCGTGTTACAGGCATGCCTGTGAGTAAGATGCATGAGCGCATTGGACAGCACACACAAAAGAGCCTGTACGTCGTCAAACTTATCTGGGGGCAGATAAGCAGCAAAGCAGAGACAACGTGATCTGAGAGAGAAAGCATGTCCAGCATCTCTCTCGATAAGCCCAACACAGACTCAAGAGTCACCATAGGAATAACGGCCAACCTGGGCTGGGAAAGCCCGAGGGAGTTGGAGTCCTGATCCAAGACCGTCAAAGTCTGGCAGACTGACGGATTGGCGGAATTGTAGGAACGATAATGCGCCGGAGGCAAAAAAGTGTCAACCCTGGTGAAGAATGACGTCTTCATAGCCTTGGAACTCAGCTTAGAGTCCAAAGCTGTAAACGCTTCAACCACCTGTACCAGCAGGCACAGTCAAAGGCACCCAGAAGCAGGTTGCTCCACAGATTGTAGGTGCGCGACCGATGATCGCGGCCGGTCTGACACTGTCGGTTGGTTTGACGGTTTGAGATCTGAAAGGAATCCAAACACAAAGTCAAGAGCTGCCCCCAAGTTAGAAGACCTTTGAATCTCGACGTCAGGTATGTCGGACTCATCCCCTGAGTCGGAAGACAGATAGCCCGTCATGGGCAAACCAGCCGACGCCTCCAATGGTGTAGGCACACCAGGAGGATCAGAAAGTGGCCTGTTTCCAATCCCAGGAGGTGGTGCCACAGGTGGGGGGCGCCTGGACAACCACTCGTAGCCACGCTGGAAGCAACGGGAAGGCTCTTGGACAGAACCTGAGTGAGCAAGGAGAGGGCCTCCCTAAGCTCACTGCCCATGTCTGCCGGATTGATGTGGGAACGAACCGGCAAAGTGGCTTCACTCCTGACCCTTTTAACCAGCGAAGGGTCATGATCCTCAAATACACCCGACGCGGGGCGACGGCTGCAGCCAAAACATCTGAAGGCAGATGTGTATAGGGGTATGACATACCCCAAGGATCTACAGAGCGGAAACTCAGGAGAGTCACCGTGAACCTCTGAGGGACAGAAGGCCCAGGCTGCACAAAAGGCGTTGGTCCCGCAAAACTGGCCATGGGACCAGAGTGCGTGGACGGAAATGCCACAGAGCTCATGGTGGCCCCACCATGAACATCCGAATCTAATGAGAAAACTCCGGTGCTCGGCAGCTGAGAGACCACGGGAGAGGGTTCGGCCGGCAGCCCCTTCCGACATCGCAGAGTTGAAATCAGGGAAGGCTGAGGCCGATACCCCACGTCTACACTACTAGACATCTCTGCAGACCCCTGCAGGGATAAAACTGCTGTGCTCAACAGCTGAGAGGCCACAGCAGAGGATTCGGTCGGCAGCCCCTTCTGACTTTGCCGAGTTGAAGTCAGGGAAGGCTGAGGCCGATACCCCACGTCTTCACTACCAGACATCTCTGCAGACCCCTTCAGGGATAAAACTGCTGTGCTCAACGGCGGGGAGGCCACAGCAGGGGGTTCGGTCGGCAGCCACTTCCGACTTCGCATAGTTGAAGTCAGGGAAGGATGAGGCCGATACCCCACAACCACACTACCAGACATCGCTGCAGACCCCTGCAGGGATAAGCCGGGGCTGGCTGAAACGGTGACTGACGTTGCAGACGGAACAGCAGTAGCAGCAAATATGACGGGAGCTGTTGAAACTGGTGGAAAGGGGAGAGAGCAACCGAGCTCGGCCTCCAAAGAAGGAGTCACAACCCTAGTGACAGCCTCAGATGTAGACTGGAGAGGAACCATAGTCCCGGAACCAGGCATCTCTTCACCAGACAACTGAACAGCTCCCGCAGTATCCACCACTTTTAAAAACTGCACATCCCCCACAGAGGAGGTATAACTCTCACCAGACGTGGTCGTGTTGGGAGGCCCCAAAATGACAGCATTCCTCCCCCTCCCCCCCCCCCCCCGGGTGCGGGAGGAACGGCTACAAGAACGCACCAAAAGCGAGGGCAAAAGGAACCGTACTGGGCATAACAGAGGTGAGAGCAGTAGAAGAAAAAGGTGAACTCAACAGATTTTATGTACGAACTGCACGGTACGCGAAAGTCGTGCGCGACACGGAAAATATATAAAATACAATGAAAATGTGGTTGAAAATAATAATGAGAATATATAAAACACAGTCCTGTTATTATACGATCCTCAGATCCATAATTCCAGACACAGGTAACCATTATCAACGAGTTGAATTATCACTGTTTCTGAATGCAAAAATGGACATCCTACCACATGGCGGACGAAAAAAGAATGAGTCATTAGCTACGTGCTTGCGCACTGGCAAAGGAAGTCGTGGAATTGTACTAAGAGAAGAGCGTCCCCTACAGTAGCACTCCTCCCAGTTTTGGCTTATTTTTTCTTGGTGCTTTTGCACCACTTTTCTTTCTCAAATCACTTGGGAAAGATCAAAATAGAGAGTATATTTTCCGAGTTAGGGTCTTCCACTGTAGTGCAAGCCTGAAGTAAACAATTGTAAGGTAGGTTTATAAGAAATTCTGATTCGGTCATTATGTTGCAATGTTTTAAGGACATTCTGATTCAGTCATTATTTTGCAATGTTTTAAGGAAATTCTCATTTAGTCATATTTTTGCAATGTTTTAAGGACATTCTGATTCAGTCATTATTTTGCAATGACATTCTGATTCAGTCATAATTTTGCAATGTTTTATTAAGGATATTCTGATTCAGTCATTATTTTGCAATGTTTTTATGAATGACATTCTGATTCAGTCATAATTTTGCAATGTTTTATGAATGACATTCTAATTCAGTCATAATTTTGCAATCATGCAATGTTTTATTAAGGACATTCTGATTCAGTCATAATTTTGCAATGTTTTTATGAATGACATTCTGATTCAGTCATAATTTTGCAATGTTTTATGAAGGATATTCTGATTCAGTAATTATTTTGCAATGATTTTATGAATGACATTCTGATTCAGTCATAATTTTGCAATCTTTTATGAAGGATATTCTGATTCAGTCATTATTTTGCAATGTTTTATGAAGGATGTTCTGATTTCAGTCATAATTTTGCAATGTTTTAAGGACATTCTGATTCAGTCATTATTTTGCAATGTTTTATGAATGACATTCTGATTCAGTCATAATTTTGCAATGTTTTATTAAGGACATTCTGATTCAGTCATAATTTTGCAATGTTTTTATGAATGACATTCTGAATCAGTCATAATTTTGCAATGTTTTATTAAGGACATTCTGATTCAGTCATAATTTTGCAATGTTTTTATGAATGACATTCTGATTCAGTCATAATTTTGCAATGTTTTACGAAGGATATTCTGATTCAGTAATTATTTTGCAATGATTTTATGAATGACATTCTGATTCAGTCATAATTTTGCAATGTTTTATAAAGGACATTCTGATTCAGTCATAATTTTGCAATGTTTTTGTGAATGACATTCTGATTCAGTCATAATTTTGCAATGTTTTACGAAGGATATTCTGATTCAGTAATTATTTTGCAATGATTTTATGAATGACATTCTGATTCAGTCATAATTTTGCAATAATTTATAAAGGACATTCTGATTCAGTCATAATTTTGCAATGTTTTTGTGAATGACATTCTGATTCAGTCATAATTTTGCAATGTTTTATTAAGGATATTCTGATTCAGTCCTTATTTTGCAATGTTTTTTATGAATGACATTCTGATTCAGTCATAATTTTGCAATGTTTTTATGAATGACATTCTGATTCAGTCATAATTTTGCAATGTTTTATGAATGACATTCTGATTCAGTCAGAATTTTGCAATGTTTTATTAAGGACATTCTGATTCAGTCTTAATTTTGAAATGTTTTTATGAATGACATTCTGATTCAGTCATTATTTTGCAATGTTTTATGAAGGATATTCTGATTCAGTAATTATTTTGCAATGATTTTATGAATGACATTCTGATTCAGTCATAATTTTGCAATGCTTTATGAAGGATATTCTGATTCAGTCATTATTTTGCAATGTTTTATTAAGGATATTCTGATTCAGTCATTATTTTGCAATGTTTTATGAAGGATGTTCTGATTTCAGTCATAATTTTGCAATGTTTTAAGGACATTCTGATTCAGTCATTATTTTGCAATGTTTTAAGGACATTCTGATTCAGTCATAATTTTGCAATGTTTTATGAATGACATTCTGATTCAGTCATAATTTTGCAATGTTCTATTAAGGTCATTCTGATTCAGTCATGATTTTGCAATGTTGTTGTGAATGACATTCTGATTCAGTCATAATTTTGTAATGTTTTATGAAGGATATACTGATTTCAGTCATAATTTTGCAATGTTTTATTAAGGACATTCTGATTCAGTCATAATTTTGCAATGATTTTATGAATGACATTCTGATTCAGTCATAATTTTGCAATGTTTTATGAATGACATTCTGATGCAGTCATAATTTTGCAATGTTTTATGAAGGATATTCTGATTTCAGTCATAATTTTGCAATGTTTTATTAAGGATATTCTGATTCAGTCATAATTTTGCAATGTTTTATGAATGACATTCTGATGCAGTCATAATTTTGCAATGTTTTATGAAGGATATTCTGATTTCAGTCATAATTTTGCAATGTTTTATTAAGGATATTCTGATTCAGTCATAATTTTGCAATGATTTTATGAATGACATTCTGATTCAGTCATAATTTTGCAATGATTTTATGAATGACATTCTGATTCAGTCATAATTTTGCAATGTTTTATGAAGGATATTCTGATTTCAGTCATAATTTTGCAATGTTTTATGAATGACATTCTGATGCAGTCATAATTTTGCAATGTTTTATGAAGGATATTCTGATTTCAGTCATAATTTTGCAATGTTTTATTAAGGATATTCTGATTCAGTCATAATTTTGCAATGATTTTATGAATGACATTCTGATTCAGTCATAATTTTGCAATGATTTTATGAATGACATTCTGATTCAGTCATAATTTTGCAATGTTTTATGAAGGATATTCTGATTTCAGTCATAATTTTGCAATGTTTTATGAATGACATTCTGATGCAGTCATAATTTTGCAATGTTTTATGAAGGATATTCTGATTTCAGTCATAATTTTGCAATGTTTTATTAAGGATATTCTGATTCAGTCATAATTTTGCAATGATTTTATGAATGACATTCTGATTCAGTCATAATTTTGCAATGATTTTATGAATGACATTCTGATTCAGTCATAATTTTGCAATGTTTTATGAAGGATATTCTGATTTCAGTCATAATTTTGCAATGTTTTATTAAGGACATTCTGATTCAGTCATAATTTTGCAATGTTTTTATGAATGACATTCTGATTCAGTCATAATTTTGCAATGTTTTATGAAGGATATTCTGATTTCAGTCATAATTCTGCAATGATTTAAGGACATTCTGATTTAGTGATAACTTTGGAATGTTTTACTGAGGACAGTTTGCCCCACTGGTGTACGTGTGTCGAGATCTGATCAAGAAAATGACTGGTTTGGCGATCACAATACTGTATTGTACCTCATGGTAAATGACTTAAATTAACCCTTTACCCAATGAATCGCCCGCATCCGCCCGCGTAATATGCAAATTCAGAGCTGAAAAAATATTATTTTTTGAAAAATTTCAACAAAACCATATCATGTGACCCCCTCTTTGGAACAAGCTCACCGAGCTCGTTCCAAAGAGGGGTTCACATGATATGGTTTTGTTTAAATTTAAAAAAAAAAATAAAAAAATGATATTTGAAATAAAAAATTTTGAAATCGTCTGCGTTGGGTAAAGGGTTAACTGGTTGAGTGCTAGAAGCCACTATCATGGCTCTAATGAAAAGTGCTGAACGCCACTTTATTGGTTTTACACTGTTTGCTTGTTGTTTCTTAGCAGTAGAAAATTATTGTTCATATAAAATTGTTTTGTTACAATTTATTGGAGGGTGCCAAGACACTCTCCAATAAATTGTAACAACAAAACAATTGTTCATGAAGAATATCTTGCAGCTAAACTAAGGTTTCCCTTGCTGGTTGCATGGCATCTTTGAAAATATAGTCATGTTTGAAATCACCTCTGAAAATTAAATTAGCACTCAACCAGTTTAAAACAATAGGCAAATTCATAAATGCCTGTACATGTAAATGTAAACGTACCATCGATTCTCTTTTATTGGATGATAAAGCCTCTTTTCTGTTTATCACTGGAATGGGAGGACTTGATATAATTCCTGAATCATATTTCCACAGCAACAACAGCCGAAGAATAGTTCTGCAAACAGAAAAAATGTGTTTTTTCTGCTTGATTACTCTACTTGATTTACTTACATTACACATCAGATGGATTGCCACCCATACTTTTAGTATTTATCTTTGGACTGGTGCTGAAACAGTTAAAGGCTTCTCTTGATTGATTAATCACATAAAATAATCTTTGTTAACTGATTAATCACCTGCCCTAATAGGTAGCTGAAAAATTGTCGTACTGTTGATGATTTAAGGTATAAACACATTACCCAACATAATGGACAATACAGGTCAGGGCAATATACAAAAATTCCCATTCAAATTTTATTATGTTTAGCTTATGAGCCCTCACTGGAATGAGCTCAATAAGCTTGTTCCAGTGAGGGGTCATAAGCTATGTTTTTGAGACAAAAATGAATTTTTTTAGTAATTCAAAAATTTATTTTGCAAGTATCATCTGCTATAGGCATTGGATAAAGGGTTAAAAAGGACCATTTCCTACTACTGATACAGTATAATGATAATACAAATGAACAATAGGGCTGCAATGATTAATTGTGAAACAAATGTATCGCGAATCATTCTCTGATGATGTGTGTCATGATTTGCTTGCACTATATCACGATACATGTGGAACCAAAATTTCATGAATATTTTGTTAATGACACTTCAAAAATGGCCTCATTGTTGACTATTTGCATCCATTATATGTAGTTTTCCTTGGAAATCGGGACTGTAGAAGTCTGAATTTACATTGCTCTCGGGTATTTGTTAGCAATGAATAGAACAAAACATTAACCTCACTCTTGAACCTTTATGTACTATGATCCAACAAATCACAAATTCCAAGGAAACAGAAGAGTGTCACGAAGTTTTGTTGCCAAGAAGTTTGAGAAATCTAATTTCATTGAAAAGAGGCTGCTTGACCAAAACCTGTATGATGATTTGTTATTTGGCCATTATGTGGTGGATATTAAACTTTTCCACCTTCTAACCAGACAAGTAGAAATGTGAGGACTCAAGAAGCAAATCTGCAATTATGGGCCACAGGTTGACCCGGTGGTCCATAACTGTAGATTTGCTTCTTGTGTCCTAACTTTTTGAGAATTGAGGAGTGTATCGTGATAAGTATCAAATCATGGGGATTGTATTGTGATATGCATCATGTCGTGAGAAAATGTATCATTGCAGCCCTAGTGAAGAAGTATGTCAGCAAATACTTGCATGCTTTACTTTGTCTCATATAAGTGAGTCAGTGTGACAATGTTTACGTCAGTCAAACTGACGCCAGAGTACAGACGATGTAACACAATTCTCGGCCGAGAGCAGATAAATTACATAAGACATGATTGTACCTACTATTAGATGGCTTTTACATGTGAGAAGTGTGACTTAACATTCTAAAATAAAGCTCCTCAGAGAAGCCGCCTGCTACAGCAGACCAGACGGAAACACCTATCGACATATTAGAGATCGCCACCATGACAACTGGCATCTTCAACCACCAACAATTTCAGAATTCAGGTACCCCCCCTCCCCTTCCCCCCCCCCCCCTTTGGGAAACTGGTATACCAGCAGCTCTGACACCACAAAGCACAGCCCGATCCCCCATCCCATACCTCAATGAAGATATTGGCTCCCTGCATCTTAGAATAGCAGCACACCGGGTCAAGACCCCTCACCCCCCAAATGTGGACATCCAGCACATCACATGCCTTTATAATACAGGCAAAGTATTATGATATGCCACTGAGATACTGAACTATCAATACTCAATACTAATACAAACACTCTCACAAACAGTTTTGTATACCAATAAAAACAAGAGCTGGACTGGTGTTCGGTGCATACCCCCACGTGGTGTACTGCCTAGTGTGGGCATACCTCTGACCAATGAATATTCTCGGACGGACTCACACACGGACAGATGGATGCACAGATGGATGCATGTAATCCAGTATACCCCCCCATTTCTTCGAAAGTGGGGGTATAATTAAACTAGAAGCACTGTCACAGTGTCGAAGCTGTGATGATTCGTGCAACGCCAATGATGTTTTAAAACTCGTTTGTGACAAAAAAACTTGTTGGTGACAAATTTTTTTTAAAAAAGTCCATAAATGTGACAGAAATTATCCGAATGACATGCACTATTGACAGGGTGTAGACATCATGAAGATACACTTGCATACCAAGTATGGTGTCAATCCATCAAGTATTTTAGGAGTTATGGTGTTTTTTATATTTGTTGGTGACAGACCGACCGACAGACCGACATTGCCACATATAGAGCTGCTCGTCGCAGCTAAAAACAACAACTAGAATCATTGACATCACTGCTGTTTATATTTTATTTTTGGTACAAAACACGTCTAACAACACATTGTTTTTGAAAATCGTCAGCAACCATCACTTTTTACTTCCACTATGGATATCCAGCCCCAATTCTTCCACTGCTCTTGCTTATCTCATCTCCACCTTTATACACCAAATAAACGTCACCATAAGATGTTTCCCACAATACTGGCTACAGACCTTTCCTCCCCCACCCCCCCCCCCCCCCCCCAGTCCTTCATGTGAGACAGGCGCCATTGCGCTCGCAAATGCCCGTAATTTAAAAAAGACGAGCGCAAAAAATCGTGCCCATCATCAAACAGTTCAACTTCAATTAAATTGCACACTAGCACTGCCATGCTTCAAGTCAGAATGGACATCTATTTTGTTATTGTCCATTGGTTAATGGTAAAACGAAAACAAATACAAAACTGTTGTTATACACCCCCCTCCCCCCCCCCCCCCCCCCATCACCATTCGCTCCGCAAGAGGTCCGAATCAATATTGTCAGTGAAAACTGAAACATTTCCAGTTTCCTTTATTCACTGCGCATGTCATTCTACATCCCAATTCATCCAGCACTGAGCAAAGGAAACCGAAAGTACAATGCTAATTTAATCAGATCAAACAGATAGATCAATAGTGATTGGCCAGTCAGTAGTGAAACCTTCTGCTACGGCCAACCGAATTGCTTGTACCAAATAATTTCACCTTGTTTCCCTTTCTTCAAAGATTTGTGTACAAGCAAGAAAATTTATCGTCGGTGTTAACTGTTTTTGCTGTTTGTTGAAATTGTCTTTTCTGAAGAATTGGTTACATATTGGCTTCAACAGTGAACTAAATAAAGAAAGTGGGAAAATGTTTGTGACACGATTTTGGTGCAAAGTGTGTGCTGCCCAATGTGACAATGCACGTAAACAGCTGTGAGGGAGAGTGCTTTCTGAATTCGACTAGTTTGCCATGGGTACTGATAACACACTATTAATTGAAAATAGAATGTGTTTTCATTTTTGGAATTCACTTAAAAAAATTTCCACAGTCCAGTATAAGTTTTTCCAATAGTTCCTTGAATCCAACACCCTATGTGATGACATGAAACTAACTTACTCAAAGCATTTTTACAGCTTTAGTCATTATATATTTTCATGTAGCATGTTCTACGGTAGTTACCAATTTTTTATAACCAGAAAGTGTGACTAACCCTGTGCACTGCACAGGGCTGGTTAGTCACACTTTCTTGTTAAAAAAAAATTTCATTTCTAACTGAATAACTAACCCTATGCACTGTACAGCCTTAGTGTAAATGTCATCTATATCAACTCTTTATCCAATGTAATGGTTAAAACCAGCCAGTACTATTCAAAACTCAGCTTAAGAACCCTCATTGGGTTTGTTTTCAGTGAATTCCAAAAATGAAAACATATTCTATTTTCAATTAATAGCTTGTTTGATTTTATTAGTAAATACACATTTGAAAGGCATTTGGGGAGTAAATGCCACGCCCTGGCTCTGTCCTTCGAAAGAGAACAAATTGACACTACCAAGCAACTGATGCACCTACTCTTCAAGTCTCAACATCTGCCAGTGCCTCTGGGTGTCAAAGTGATGATAAACAAAGTTTGGTCAGCCCAAACAAATCAGAACTGACACATTGGTCAGAAAGAATGACAGGGAAGCTTATAAGAAACTTCTTGTGACAGCAAATCTTTCAGCTGCCATTGGCCAACCACTGATTGCATTCAAAACATTGATACAAACTCAAAAAGCCAATGGTGTGAAGTTAATAAAGGGGCACAACAATGTTGACACAGCAAAAAAATTAGTGACAGTCTTGGCAAAGTTGGCAAGAGAACAGATTAAACAAAAAATAAGTGAAGCCAGTTTTATAGCAATTCTTAGTGATGGGTCGCAGCCATGTAAAATCGGCGCAGAGAAAGAGCTGATATATATCAGAACTGTCCACAATGGAAACGCTCTGTATATCTGCTGCGCTTTACAAGACATTGACGACTATGGACACAGTACAGCAGAAAACCTCAAACAATGTATCGATGATGTTTTTCTAAAAAAACTGGGATTTCAGAGGACCAATACAAAAATGCTGTAATAGGAGCGTCGGCCGACGGGGCATCAGTTAACAAAGGGGTGTACAAGGGTCTCTTGACTCATTTAAGAAATGACAATCGACAATGGCTTATTTCCATTCACTGTGTTATGCATTGCATTCAGTTAGCAATATAAGATTCCTTGATGAAAGAAAAACAATTCTCTTCCATCCATGACTTTTTAGTTGTGCTATACTATCTTTTTAAGCAGTCTGGTAAAGTCAAGCATCATTTCAAAGAGTACGCCAAGCAGGCTATGGGGGTCAGGGTTCTCAGTGTTCCAAAATGTCATGGTACCCGGTTTGTGAGTCATGAAAATAGGGGCCTAGATCATTTACTTAACAAAAGGGTTGTCTTGTGTCATGTAAATGAAAATCTTTTAGAATCTGGCTCCGCTAAAAAAATTGAGGGGAAACTTCATGGCATACTAAAATGAAAGTGTCAATGACACTGTAGCTCAACTTGTCAAGACAAAGACATGTACATGTATAGTATGTGACACAGCAATGACAAACATCTAGGTAATGACCTGATAACAAAGGTACATATAAAGTATTGTAACGGTCTGTACATAAATACTGACCGTTGCCTGTAACAAATGTATAGGTAAAGTATTGTAAAGGTGGGTGACAGTCAGATGCTAAACTATAAAAGAAATCTTAGTCCCAGAGTGGGTCTGACTGAACCCCAAAATATTTGTTCTCATAGCACAGTGATAACAAAGGCACCCCAAAACACACTCATTCCTGTCCCAAGGTGAAAACAAAGGTACCCAAGAAGTTTCGTGAAGATCAGTTCACAAATATGAGCTGTGTAGATGTTGTGACAAAAAACTGATTGGACCTAATTTCGGTACAAAATGGCCACTGGCAGCCATCTTGAATTTTGGACCGCACCCAGATACACTTGTTCTCGTCCCAAGGTGATAACAAAGGTACCCAAGACGTTTCGTGAAGATCGGTTCATAAATACAGACTCTAGCCCGAGCCGTATTGACATGTGTACTTACTGTGTGTAAATAGCACTGAAAAAATCAAAGTTCATCTAATTTGCATAATTTCTGCACGAGAAGAAAACCTGTATTATATGTGATGTATCCCATGGTACTAAACATTCACACAAAAAATTATTCAAATCAGCGCTTTCATATGGAAGTTCTGTGCAAAAATCTGATTGCACCAAATTTTGTACAAAATGGCTGCCATCGGCCATCTTGAATTTCGGACCGGACCCAAAAACACTCGTTCTTGTCCCACAGTGATAACAAAGGTACCCAAGGAATTTCGTAAAGATCGGTTCATAAATATGGCCTCTAGCCCGAGCCGTATTGGCATTTGCACTTACAGTGCTGAAAGTAACACCAAAAAACATCAAAGTTAGTCTAATTTGCATAATTTACGCACGAGAAAAAAACCCGTATTATATGTGATGTATCCCATGGTACTAAACATTCATACAAAAAAATATTCAAATCATAGCTTTCATATGGATGTTCTGTACAAAAAACAGATTTCTGCATCGTCGGTACAAAATGGCGGCTGGCAGCCATCTTGAATTTCGGACCAAACCCAAAAACACTTGTTCTCGTCCCACGGTCATAACAAAGGTACCCAAGAAGTTTCGTAAAGATCGGTTCATAAATACGGCCTCTAGCCCGAGCCATAGCAGCTTGGCACTTACAGCTCTGAAAGTAACACTAAATAAATCAAAGTCAGTCTAATTTGCATAATTTACGCACGAGAAAAAAACCTGTATTATATGTGATGTATCCCATGGTACTAAACATTTATACAAAACTTTATTCAAATCAGAACTTTCATACAGATGTTCTGTACAAAAAACTGATTTTTGCATCATCGGTACAAAATGGCCACTGGCAGCCATCTTGAATTTCGGACCACACCTAAAAACACTCGTTCCCGTCCCAGGGTCATAACAAAGGTACACAAGAAGTTTCGTAAAGATCGGTTCATAAATATGACCTCTAGCCCGAGCCATAGCCAATTGTTGACGTACGGACAGACGGACGGACGGACGGACAGAGGGACGGACGGACAGACGACGGGCCATGACAATAGCTCACATTTGACTTCGTCAAAGTTGAGCTAAAAATTGAAGGATAGTCAGTTTTTATGCATGTGCATTTTCAACAAACAAATAATCCAACAATCACTTTCCTTTCCCTTAAATTTGAAAAAGAGCAGCTCATGGTTTTTGAAGTCAAACCTTCAATCGAAAAACTTTTTGAAAAGTTGAACGAATTGAAAGCAAACGAAAATGATAATGATTTACCCCCTCTGTGGATTGTTTGAAGCTGCATGGGTTTGCTCTAAATGGCTGTGTCCTTGGTAGCAAAATTTTGAAAGCTGGGCATAAGAGGCGAAAATCTAAAAATCGTGAGTATGTGGCTATGAAAACATGGTGAAGGCCAATTTTTAGAATCTTCCAAAGGCAGTAAAAACAGTTGCTGTTGAGGTTGTATCAGCATTGATCCAATGTGTTGAGTGGATTGAAAGTTAAGGAAGAACGGAAAGATTTTGAGCATATGGTGAAAAATTTTTATCCTGGGGTTAAGGCAACAAAACTGTGAGGAAATATCCTTACATACAGAAGAGAACAATTTCCAAACATCTCCCTTTTGGCAGAAATTGTTCTTTCATTAAGCCCCAGCAATACTATTGTTGAGAGTGGATTCAGTCATCTCACCTGTATTCTGACTGACAGATGCCTGGATACGGCTCATGATACTATGGAAGACCTGACATTACTTAAAAGTAAATAATAGTATCTGGTCTACAGAAGACAGGGACATTTTGATTGAATCCTCTCTCAAGCATTTTATGGAAAGGAGAAGAACTCTGAAAGTTAAAAAATTTATAGTAATTTATATATTTTTTATACTTACCAATGACCCAGACATAGCTGGTGCTAACTCTTAAAAATCTAGGGCCAAACACAAATTTTGCCCCCCAGTCCACAAAATTTGCATCTAAAACCAAAGAAAACATGTCCTGAATGGCCCTCCATACTTCGTCTCTACTGCGCATGCGCAGTGTCAAGGACATCCTGAAATTGGCGCCATTAATCATTCCTACAACCAGTGCCTGGTAAGCGCTATGTCCTCAGCAGGGAGGTATGAGTTCCCAACTCCTGGGAGGGCCATCCCTGTCATCTGGGTCATTGGTAAGTATAAAAAATATATAAATTACTATAAATTTTTTAACATTTTTATACTGTACCAATGACCCAGACATAGCTGAATAGTAAAAAGGCTGGAGGGCCCAGGACATAGAGGAAAATCCAATAAGCTCAACTATATAAAATAGAGTCATCCCCTCGAGGAGAAAAGGAGTATTAGGCTTTACATGTATCTTTCTTATTGATGATAAATTAGAAAGACACAATACCTTCTATAATTGAGCATCATAACATCCATATTCTCTATTAACATCCAGTATAATTCTTATACTAATTACTTTTAAAGTAAGCCAATAAATAAAGTTAGTCCAGAGAATTGAGACTCTTTATACTCTT
This sequence comes from Pictodentalium vernedei, assembly GCA_031216915.1. Taxonomy (NCBI): domain Eukaryota; kingdom Metazoa; phylum Mollusca; class Scaphopoda; order Dentaliida; family Dentaliidae; genus Pictodentalium; species Pictodentalium vernedei. Next base: position 154,360,505 of record CM062289.1, read on the forward strand.
TTAAAAGTGTCCAAGGATAGTATAATAACGCCCGTTTGACATGTGACATATTCAAATGCTATACTTTAAAACTATGACATGAATGAATTTTTAAAACATAACTTTTCACTTTAAAACCATCCCAGTAACAGCTCAGAATTACTGACTCCGGAGGAGGTATCCCCTTGTTTTCATAATAAAACAGGTGACCCAAGGGAACACCCTCCCCCCCCCCCCCTTTTCTTGCCCTGGGTCAAATAGCCCAGAGCGAAGAGGGCAGCAGGACGGAGTCACTGCCGGAACATAAAGCCTACATAGCTATAGTTGCAATTGTTAAGTGATCAACATTCTGAGCAGCCGATAATGGACCTAAACAATGCCGGCCTCCAGAAATGGACTCGATATTTCTGAGATAAAAATTCGTGAATGTGGATGGCTGAGACCAATATGCAGCCTTTAAATCTATAATAGCAACACTATTTACGTAAACCCAAGATGTAGAAGAGCTCTTACTTCATGAGCCGAAATCTTAAGCACAGACTGCTGAGTTAAGGATAGATTATCCTGAGTTAAGGATAGATTATCCTAAGCAGTACCGATAGTTAATTGAATGCATTTAGCAATAGAATGGACCGTAATGACCTTTCTATTAGGCATCAGAGCCAGAAGAAGCTTTACGTCCTTACTGATAAACTGAGATCTGTTAATAATACATAAAGGTCTAGCCGGACAGAGTAAAGGCCTATGCCCGTTCGAAGACGGAAGGACCTTAAAAACAATAGGTTCCGGATATTTATTAGGAGCCTGATTCTTAACCAAAAATCCAACATTAGTAGTAAAGGAATAGAGTTTCCGATACTACGAAAGTGAGAATCGTCCACCGATAGTGCATGAAGCTCACTGACTCTTCAGCAGAAGAGAAGACTAAGAGAATTACTGTCCTAAAAGGCCAGAATTTGAAACTACTGTCTCAAGAGGTTCAAATGGTTGCTTTAGTTTAATAAGAACCCAAGCTAAATTCCGTATAGGAATTAATCTAAGGATTCTAGGTCTATTTATCGAAAAGTTTCAAACTAACTTAGATAAAGAGACATTAGGCTTAATTGTAAACTATCATGGTGTGCATAGGTATCAGATAACATAGACCTATAACCTTTAATAGTAACTGGCTGCAGTTGATCTCGTCAAACAAGTATACTAGAAAGTTTGCAATGTCTGGTATGGAGGGATCAAAAATATCAACATAAAGATCCCTACACCAATGACGGAAGACCCTCCACTTTAGCCGCATAGTATAGCGAAGAGGAGGTCCTCCGACAGTTAGAAATCGCGTCCACTGCTCGTCCTGTACAATACTTGCCATGCAAGAAGGACCGCACAACGGAATACGTGAAGGTTGAGACCTTGCGGGTTGTGATGAAGTTGACACGATTTCCCCATCGAAAAAAGATCCTCTCGTGGAGGAAGTTTTCGCAGTAAGTCCCACAGCAGACACCTAAGTAAATTTATCCACGGTCTCTGTGGAGACAGAGATGCTACCAACAGAATTGTATTGTGAATGTATTATCCTAGCAATACTTGCTGAATCAACAGCGCTGGAGGATACGCATATCCTATCATCCCATCGTACTAGATCGATAGAGCGTTAACTACATATGCTCGGGGATCCGGACACGGTGACACATACGTCTGCAATTGATTGGTGAGTTGTGTCGCAAAAAATTTATCACTGGGCGCTCCCATTGGTAGCAAATCTGATTGAATACCTGCTTGTTGGGAGTCCATTCTGATGGCAACAATCGACCCTTATGTGAAAGGGAGTCTGCTAATATAATCCGACGACCCAGAACATGACAGACCGAAACAGAACTTGGTGTTCTATAACAAACAGAAGGATTCTTTCCATTAAATTCAATAACGGAACCGAATGAGTGCCTCCCTGGTTCCGGATATACGCAACTACTGTCGAATTATCGGACAGGATTGACATGCGTTTCTGAATAATGTTCATCCAATGACGTAGTGCAAGGCAAAATAATATCATTTCTTGGAAGTTAAGTGCTTGCCTAAAAACTGCGGAACCCAAAGACCCTGGCACTTCGAATCCGTTGGGATCAATATTGTGCCCCAACCTGTTTGACTGGCATCCGTCATAATCGAGAAACTCGGATCCGGCAACTACAGTGGAACTCTCTGAGTCAACCACCAAATGTTTGCCCAAATCTGAATCTCTTGTTACACTTGATTGACAAGAGAACGTGTATATCGAGCAATTCATAGATTGCTGAAAGGTTGCCGTCGAAGAGAAGCTTCTCCGAGACCGAAGCGACTCTGAGAGAGTTCTTCACCTTACTATCCACGCGCGTGGATGTAGCTAGGGCTGCGTCACATCTAATCAACTGCAGGTTGCCACTGAAGGGCGGAGTTATACGTGGAAAACTACTGCCCTTGAAAGAAATCTCATTAAGAATCATATCCTGGAATTCTTTCTCTTGAAGACGTAATGATAACGCCTCAGTAAGGTGGTCTACATATGATAAAGCGTCTAAGTTAAGTCTATTAGACATCATTGTCATTTCCAACGTCGTGGTTGGAATTAACATAGACGGCGAAAAAGACAATACCCAGTCTTCAGCCTCGTCGTCTAGACGCAGAGGAACTCTCAGTATGCCCCGTCCTGCCATTTCAAATTATTCCTAGACTTGATGAAAGGCAGATTAGAGCATTTGCGGACAAGAAACTAGACTAGTGTGTTTTGGTAGCAAGCTTATATATATATAGCGTCGTTCAATAATTCGAAAGTTCTAGTGACATTATTGGACTGTGTCGGCAACTCAGGGACGATGTCCCTGAACCGATCCAAAATAAATTCTGTGTCCAATGACGCTATTAGTTTCTTATCCAGCATCGCACCATTATAGTCCGACGGAACAACCTCCGGAAGATAATGCCGGAAGAAATGTATGGCATCTTCTGTTGTTCCGAAAGGGAAAGCTCGAAATCATCCGAATCAGTTTCGCCATCCTGTCAGACCCTATGAAGTGTTCGGTCGTCCGTACCTGATGCATCAGCGGAGCGAACCGACCCAGCATCGTCTGATTATTCCTCATCCGAAGAAGATTCTGTCGCTTGCTGGGATGCTGCGATAAGCTGTGCTATTTTGGATAGCACGTCCGTCACTGAGGCCTGTGGAGAAGCAGTCTTACGATGCTTTGCCGCTGGAAGCTCCGTGATCGTTACCCTGTGTATACTTCTATTATGCGAACGACCGGAGTGTACAGGCCTCGTGTCCCTTGGCTATCAGATGGCGTGACCTGTTCGCCATGGAATCACTGAATGACGAAGCTGGCAGGATACTCGAGGTCACGTAGCCAAGTTGTGGTCGTGTGCGCTGCCATGAGGATGAGGAAGCATTATCGACAGTCTCTCGGACTGTCTATATAACGGAGCGTCCCGAGCGGCGGACATATGCTCCGAATGCGAAACGTTTGTACCACAACATCCGGTCCCAGATGTTGTTGTACGAGAGAGGGACCTCTCTCGCTCGCAGCCCGGACGGACCTGGACGAGCTAGGAACCGGACTAACAGGCTTCCTCCGATCTCTCCTCTAATCCGTCGTCACTGGGTGTGTAGTCTTGTCTATTATAGTGCTCGCATCACCCAAATCTCCTTCCTGGACCGCAACGGACGAACCCGGCTGCCGAACCATTCGATGAATGGATGCTACACCGGGTGAGCTAGCGAATGTCAATGCCGTCGATCCTACTAGGAACCTCTTAGGCGATTGACGTATTCCATGAGCACTTATTGCCGCTAGCTCATCATTAACTATGACGACAGAGGCACACTTTTGAAAGACATCTCAGTAACTTTGCGAACAAGAAACCAGACTTGCTTGTTAATAGCAAGCATATATATATAAATAGCGTCGTTCAATAATTCGAAAGTTCCTGTGACATTATTGGACTGTGTCGGAACTGAGGGACGATGTCCCTGAACCGATCCAATATTTTTTGTGTCCACCGACGCTATCAGTCTCTTATCCAGCATCGCAGCATTGTGGTCCGACGAAACAACCTCTAGAAAATAAAGCCGGATGACATATACAGCAGCTTATGTTGTTCCAAAAGGGAAAGCTCGAAATCCTCCGAATCCCTTTCGCCATCCTGTCGGACCCTATGAAGTTTTCGGACGTCCATACCTGATGCTTCAGCGGAGCGTCCCGACCCAGCGTCGTCGGATATTACATGATGCGACAGAGATACTGTCGTTGCTGGGATGCTGCGCTAAGTTGTGCTATTCGGGATAGCACGTCCGTCACTGAGGCCTGTGCAGTAGCGGTCTTACGATGCTTTGCCGCTGGAAGCTCCGTGTACGTTGACTCCTGCATACTTTTCTATGCGAACGTCCAGAGTCTACAGGCCTTGTGTCCCTGGCTACCGGATGGCATGACCTGGTCGCCGCGTATTCTCTGATTGGCGAAGTTGACTGGATATCGGAGGTCACGTAGCCAAGGTGCGGTCGTGTGCGCTGCCATGAGAATGAGGAAGCCTTATTGACAGTCTCTCCGGACTGTCTATATAACGGAGCGTCCCGAGCAGCGGACGTATGCTCCGAATGCGAAACATTTTGTACCACAACATCTGGGGCCAGATGTTGTTGTACGAGAGAGGGGCCTCTCTCGCTCGCAGCCCGGATGGGCCTGGACGAGCTATGAACCGGACTAATAGGCTTCCTCCGTTCTCTCCTCTAATCCGCCGTCACTGGGTGTGCACTTGGTTGTTTTATAGTGCTCGCATCACCCAAAACTCCTTTCTAGACCGCAACAGACGAACCCGGCTGCCGAACCATTCGATGAATGGACGCTACACTGGGCGAGCTAGCGGACGTCAAAGGCCGTCGATCCTACTAGGGACCTCTTAGGCAATTGACGTATTTCCATGAGCACTTTTCCGCTAGCTCTTCATTAATTGTGACGATGGAGGCACACTTTTGGAAGACATCACGGATACATCACCCTGTTCTTGATCGTCTGAAATAGAGATTGATAAACTAGATTGACCCTGCGGGGAAAGGACCGGCATGGCCATTTCCCCACTAACATACCGTGACACACGCTTCCCATGTTGTCATCGAAAATAACACATACTGAACAGGAGTTAGTGCGAGTACACTGACTACATTTATGCAATGATTATGAAAGTCAGAGGAAGATTTCCTATTAATCCAATTGAACAATATCCTTTCATTGTGAAAAGAAAACAAAGTCCTAGTACTCGCACCAACCCCTGCAAATCAAAATACATAATAACATGATCCATTAACATAGAAAAAATAATTGAAATCAAAATAATTTTTGAAAAAAATATTTTTTCAGAAAAGCCCAAGTTTCTGAAAAGTAACGTTGAGCCCCAATGGATCCCAAGCCTAAGTGTGGACAAAAATTTTTAAAATATTTTAAAAATTTAATGCAACACTTACGAATAATAATAATGTAACTAGATATGATTAAACTAACATCAAGATATTATTTTCAAGAAATCCCCCTCACACAGAGGCTGTTGTCAATGTAAACAAGAAGTGTAAAAACACCAGAAACATGACTTCAGGCACTGATAACCCTGGCCCGAAATCAGTTACCAATAATACACTATCTGATTCAAAACAGAGACTTCCAGGGAAGAAACTACAGAACATCAGATGGTAAATGCAGAACACTACGCCTAAACACCCAAGGGTGAAGACGTAAACATGGGGAAAAGAACAGAATTCATTCTGTTATCCAGCTAAAACTCCCAAGAAATTTTAGTAATAATATTACAGAAAATATGCCAAAAGCATGGGAGAATAGCAAGGGGGGACTTAAAGGAAAGGGAGAGAGGAAAACACTGAACAAGCAGTGTAACTTTATAGCAAGAATGACCACAACAGGCCGTTGCCTCAAAAATAGGTAACTTAACACCATTTCATTAAAAAATTATAAGTTACAGCCCTGATTATTTTCTGTCACACATTTTTCCTCTCCTCCTTCTATATCCTCCTTAGAACCACCATTTCTCTAATATTTATGTGTCTGGCATCATTTAAACTGAGATTTACAAGCACAAAGATCAGTCAGATGTTAACTGATGAAGGGCCAAACAAAGAATGATTAATGGCACTAATTTCGGGACGTCCTTGACAGTGCGCATGCGCAGTAGAGGCGAAGTATGGAGGGCCATTCAGGACATGTTTTCTTTGGTTTTAGATGCAAATTTTGGGGATTGGGGGGCAAAATTTGTGTTTGGCCCTAGATTTTTAAGAGTTAGCACCAGCTATGTCTGGGTCATTGGTACAGTATAAAAACATTGATTCTGTTTCATTTAATATGATGACACAAACAGTGAAACAGAAACCCAACTCTAACTCTTCCTCTGATTCCTCTTCAGATAAAGACATTTCAGCTGTCGGCGGCAATGCAGCCACGACTGAACTACAAGAAGTTTCAGTCAAGCAAGAACTAGAAATGTCATCATCTGATGAAGAATCAGAAGAAGATTTTATGGAACAATTGGAAAGTTGTCAAATTGAAGAATTTGAAAATCGCCTGTTTGCTTTTGAAGATGTTGGGGCCAGTTCTTCTGAGCACCGGCAGTGAAAGTTGTAATTGAGAACCTAAAGTAAAAGGCTCATTAATTTAAATAATATAAATCAATGGCCAGGCAGGCCGGCCTGCCACTGTTAAAATCTTTGATACTTGTTTTTGAACTTTTATCTTTATGCCAATCTGCCATGATGGGTAGTTGTGGCTCTTTCACACTTGAGTTTTGTTTTAAAAAACTGCATTGATTATTAATCATTGACATGATCTTTGTCATTATATGTTTAATGCACTAACTAAACTTCAGTCAATAAATAGTTAGAACATTTGAAAAAGTTTGGATTTTGTTGAATGAATTAAATACTATCTTTTGAAGTATTCAGAGTACTCAGCAAGTAGCAATCAGAATCTAAATATAAATATCATGATTAGCTTTGTTTAAACACATCTGTCCCAAACAAGCATAGTTGTGAACCTTTAGAGAATTTTGCGAGTGCGATTTACACTCGCAACACAATTTGAGAATGCACATTTTTGCACCCGTAAAATTTACTCACACGAAGGATTGCTTCCATCCCCCCCCCCCTGCAACCCATGGGGAGCACTACCTGGCGACACTTAAAACTAAACCCAGAACCCACCAGGTACAAACCTGTCACTCACACATTTGGTGATACATGTACCTCTGCCATGCCAATACATGGCTATGCACCTGCCAGTATTGAACCCGCCAAACCTGCACCCGCCATAAAATGCACCCACCAGAATAGTATATGTAGGGATTGCCATCAAGCAGTTGTTCGCCTCTGATGAAGTTCACATTGAACGAAACTGGTCAGGCTACACAAGTGCCATAAGGGACAATTCGAGTCTCAAGCCCTCTCGTACTCAATTGAGTAGTTCTTTGTTTGATATTTTCAATTTTGACTTGAACCTTGAATTATGAAAACTACATCTACCGCCTTCAGTTCTATGAGTGACCTGAGCCTAAGCTCCAGTATAAGTACCACCACCATTATCGATTCGCTAAACAGACAAGCTAAAAGACAGAGACAAATACGGATGATGCCACTCCAACCATCAATGATGCCAACAAACCAGCTTACCGCAAAATCTGCAATATCAGTGTGAAAGTTCTCAAAATGGAACTTCAGATCTTGTTTTTACAAAAGAGCACAGAACATAATTTAGCACTTATCGGCCTACGGACAAGTATACCAAAAGCTCACAGCCCACACTCTGACATTTCTAAGGCCCGCCTACAAGATGTACTAATCCAAGCGAGCGGGCAAATCATTCAGATCACGCTTGATCAAGTGCAATCAGAATATAATACCAACACCACTAAATTGGAATCTATTAAAAGAGAATTCCTAACAAAAGCTACCCCTGATCAAGTCACAGTTTTCGACCAGTCCATACAAGCCATCATATCCAGGTATCGGAAATCCTTAAACACCACATACGAGAGAAGAGTCCCGTTTCTCAAAAATGAGAAACCACAAAACCATTTCTACATGCTTAGAAATGACATACCCATAGAGAACCCCCAACATAATAGACCACCCTGCAGTAAACACAAAACCAGACAGTTTCCGCAATGCTACCAGAACCAGAACAATAGAAGAGGTCCCAGCAACTGCACCAACAAACAAGAATCAAACAGAAACTTTTCTAACTTTATTCATCATCTACGCGACCCGTGTAACACTAGTGGATTCAATAGAAAGAACAATGCAAACTATCCTGAGTTAGTCGTAAATTTATCCAGCTACAAACTCTCCCCAGATGAGTTAAGCCTTCTATCCAAGGGCCTCAACGTTTGCCCCACCCCACTCGCCAATAGTTGAGGTCAACTTTCAGATACTAAGAAATTTTTCCGGCGTTTACAGCTCAAACTATTTTTCCATGACATCGACGCAGACCCTCACCCCGACCGTTTCCAACAAGGATTGGATCGCAAATTTCAACCCACCAGTAAGTGGTCCCATCCACCGGGTCAAGACCCATGCCTAGAAGCACTGTACCACAACACCAATTACTGCATCTTAACGATTTCTGTCATGACCTTTAATACAGACAACCTCACCAAAGGAGAGCACACCACCATCAAGGCACTGACTCAGAACAAAAAAATATTTATTAAGAGATTTGATAAAGGGTCAGGGATAGCTGTCATGGATCGCCTAGACTACATTAATGAAGCTCACCGCCAATCAAAATATAAAACCTTAGTGAGCATGCTCACATACCCCACGCGCCCCGATATTTCAAGCTCTAATCATTTTTTAAAAATAAACATAGATTCTAGGAATACTGCTGAAAACAGTGTTCTGTAGTTTCAACGGTATTGTTCTGTAGGCCACCATGTTAGACTAACATACCAAAAATCAGCTCAATATCTGGAAGCGTGTAAAAAACAGTCCACAAAACTGTAATTTTGATGAACTTTTCAAAATTCAAGGGCTGTAATTTCGGTAAAAATCAGTGGAGCGGAACAAAATGCAAACTTGATCTGTAGGCCACCATGTCAGACTAACATAGCAAAAATCAGCTCAATATCTGCAAGCGTGTCAGAGCGTGTAGAAAAAAAGTCCGGAAAACTGTAATTTTGATGCATTTTTCAGAGTCCAAGGGCCGTAATTTCTGTAAAAATCAGTGGAGCGGAACACAACGCAAATTTGTTCTGTAGGCCACCATGTTAGACTAACATACCAAAAATCAGCTCAATATCTGGAAGCGTGTAGGGAAAATGTCCGCAAAACTGTAATTTTGATGAACTTTTCAAAGTTCAAGGGCCGTAATTTCGGTAAAAATCAGTGGAGCGGAACACAACGCAAATTTGTTCTGTAGGCCACCATGTTAGACTAACATACCAAAAATCAGCTCAATATCTGGAAGCGTGTAGGGAAAATGTCCGCAAAACTGTAATTTTGATGAACTTTTCAAAGTTCAAGGGCCGTAATTTCGGTAAAAATCAGTGGAGCGGAACAAAATGCAAACTTGATCTGTAGGCCACCATGTCAGACTAACATACCAAAAATTACCTCAATATTTGGAAGTGTATAGAAAAAAAGTACGAAAAACTGTAATTTTGATGAATTTTTCAGAGTTCAAGGGCCGCAATTTTGGTAAAAATCAGTGAAGCGTAACAAAATGCAAACTTGATCTGTAGGCCACCATGTTAGACTCACATACCAAAAATCAGCTCAATATCTGGAAGCGTGTAGAGAAAAAGTCCGGAAAACAAGTAGGACTGACTGACGGACTGACAGACTGACGGACGGACCAGTCAAAAACATTATACCCCTGCAACTTCGTTGCGTGGGGTATAATAACCCTCTGCTTTACACTAAGACCACCACTAATCTCACACGACATCATAATGATATCATCATAAATGCTCTTGATAAACTTCTCAACAAGAACGAAATCACAGAGTGCATTTATAATGGCCACATTAACACACACCCTCGTACCCCTCAACTTTACCCTTTACATAAAATACACAAAAGTTAAACTAAAGGTGAAGTTCCCGGAAGGCCAATTATTAGTGGGAATGGCAGCCCAACAGAACAAATTAGTAGATTCGTGTACGAACATATTAAACCATTTGTCCACACTTACCCCAGCTACTTACATGACACCAATGACTTATCACTAAACTAGAAAACTTGCCAGACTTACCAGAAAACTTTATCCTTTGCACAATGGATCTGGTCTCTCTCTATACTAATATACAAGGACTACTAACCTAGAAGGACTACTGGCCGTTGCTCGATGTATTAGACATCTCCGCCCAAACTGGCAGTTATCACCTGACATACTCTTAGGATTACTTAAATTAGTACTCCACTGCAACCCCTTTCAATTTGATGGTAACGAATACCTACAAATTGGAGCCACAGCAATGGGAACTAAAGTAGCACCCAGCTTTGCGAATATCTTTATGGGGGAATTAGAAAACTGGCTGATAGCCAAATTCGTACTTAAGTTAAACCAGAACTTTATCTCCAGTTCATAGATGATATATTCATCATTTGGACATATAGTAAACAATTTTTACGAGACTTTATCGATCATTTCAATACAGCACACCCAACAATCAAATTTACTGCAGATTACTCAACAACCTCTATTAATTTCTTAGATGTCACGATTTCAAAATCGGGCAACAGGATCAAAACGGACTTATACACAAAACCCACAGATACTCACGCATACTTACAGCCTGACTCCTGCCATGCCCCTAGACAAATCCAAGGCATCCCATATAGCCAACTCCTAAGAGTGAGATGAATCTGCAGCTCCACAGCAGATTTCATCAACCACACTCATGTGATGATATCCCACTTCAAGAATAGGGGTTATCCAGACAAAATATTGCATGACGCATTTGAAAAAGTCTCCAAATTAGATCATCTGACCCTGATATCAAAACCAACAGTAAATAATGCAACTGACCGCACATCATTTGTCATCAGATACAATCCCGAAAGTATCAGTATATACTGCCACATTTGACAACTATGGCCCATTCTGCGTGGCCAGTCCAGCTACAGAACAATATTTCGCCCCCCCTCCACTCCTGGCTCGGAGACGGAATAAATCTCTCAAAGATCTACTAACCCAAGCAAAATTACCCAGCCTCCACCAAATTAGCACCAAAATGATAGCTAACCCCCGCACCCCATGCCCTAAAGCCAACTGTGGTATAAGCAACTACCTTCCGAAAATATCTGGTTTAAAAGCACAATCACCTCCAAGCAACACAAAGGACCAACTCGCACCAATTGCATGACAAGAATCTGCATTTATCTCATCACAGGCAATTCTTGTAGAAAACAATGTGTGGGAAAAAACAAAAGACACTTCCACATCCAAATCCGCGAACATACAGCGGATATTAAACACAAGCATGATACCCTTGTGGCTATTCACTTCAACCAGAACAATTACCAGCTAGCAGACTTAAATTACCGAATTATACAAGTTATTTACTCTGACCCTGAACACCCCAATATGGTCGACCATCGTCAGAGAATAGAAATCGAATGGATGTTCACTCTGAGAACACTCCAACCATTAGGACTGAACAGAAAGAACTTTTAATGTATTGGTTACATTTCAACTCTACCTTGGACACTTTGCAGAACAAAGTAACACAAATCAGCTGCATTGTTCTTCAGTACACACAACATATGGGGCTGCTTCTTTGAAACAGGGTTCCTGCTTATATTCTAGGATCAAATTTAAAGAGTTTCCAGGAGTATCATGAAAATTTTCTCAAGATTTTCAAGAATAGGGCACTACTCAACTCAGGAAAGTCCAGGAGGGGAAGGGTTCATAACAAATTACAGATAATGAAATGACCTCTAACTGGGATATCCAGCAAAAAGACCTATAGCCATATACAATCATCAATGATTCATATAACATCCCATAATGAGCCCATGTACCTACATGCAAGCATCCCGAGTACACTTGTCCTTCCACTACACCTAGCCATTGGCTGTACTCTTCTTTCAATTTCCAGTTGAGCATTGCACTCTTCGTCTGGCATGTTTTAGCCTTTTCACAGTACTCTGCATATTTACAACAGACATGTATTATTGACTGAAACTTGTTACGCATGATTGGATTGGTTACAGTAAGCAATCAATAGCAGAGTTGTGTGCAGACGTTTTGGGACTCATTCTTCTCCATAATGGATGATGTGGATTGGAAATTGTTAACAGAAGTTGAGGAAGTGAAATACAAATCACCAAAAGAATCAATACATCCATGGATGTAATTCTCATTTAATATTTTCCTCTGGCTTTCAAGGAAGACGAATGGGTTTATCAGGTCCTGGAAAAGTGACTTTCCAATTCCAGAGCATTCATTTCAAGGATCCCTTTGATAGAGTAATATTAAATTCCTTATTGAGTACTTATCAATTAAACAAGAGGCCCCAGGAGGGCTGAGGGCACTCCCCTGACATGGTAGTCTAAATATCAAACCAGGGACTTGACTTGAATAAGCTGCATACGCCCCTCGTAAGAAAAGCATATACCAACTAGATGAAGCGATTGTGCCCACAAATACACAGGATTTTCCTTCTATTTTCAGTTCCTGCACTTTTACGTCCCACAACTGAGATGAACGCATAAAAAACAGATTTTTTTCCCAAACAAAATATTTTCAGCCTAAATTTGTTTTTTCTTCTTAAAACGCATAAAAAACTAATTTCCAGATTTTGGTCCAAAAGTCCTATCCGGACCCCAAATTTTCAGTGTAAAAAAAAGGAAGAGGCCCCAAGGAGCCTTAATCGCTCACCGGCCAAAGTGGTTCAAAGAAGTATTTGGGGTCACATTCAATTAGACATGGTTCATCAACACTACAAAGGAATGAAGTCATGAGAGACAAATTTTATGGAACTAGGGACATGGCTTAAACAAACTTGAATCTTACCCCCCAAGGATGCTGCATACCAAATATCAAAAGCATTCATCAGCTGGATCTGAAGAAGAAGATTTTTAAAGAAAATTTCTCATTTTGAACTAAGTTATCATTCGGGCTCCCACAGTGAGCCCAAATAGGAACCCAGGGACTTGGCTTTAACAAACTTGAATCTCACCCACCTAAGGATGCTACACACCACATATCAAAACATTCCGAATGCTGGATCTGAAGAAGATTTTTTAAGACAATTCCTCATTTCGAACTAAGTTACAATTCAAGCTTCCACAGTGAGCTCAAATATGGACCTAGGGACATGGCTTGAACAAACTTGAATCTCCCCCCCCCCCCCCTCTCCCCCCAAGGATGCTGCATACCAAATATCAAAACATTTCGACTGCTGGATCTGAAGAAGAAGATTTTTAAAGAAAATTCCTCATTTTGAACTAAGTTATCATTTGGGCTCCCACAGTGAGCCCAAATATGGACCTAGGAACATGGCTTGAACAAACTTGAATCTCACCCCCCTAAGGATGCTGCATACCAAATATCAAAACATTCCGACTGCTGGATCTGAAGAAGAAGATTTTTAAAGAAAATTCCTCATTTTGAACTAAGTTATAATTCGGGCTACCACAATGAGCCCAAATATGAACCCAGGGACTTTGCTTGAACAAACTTGAATCTCACCCCCCTAAGCATGCTGCATACCCAACATCAAAAGATTCTGCCTGCTGGATCTTGAGAAGAAGATTTTTAAAGAAATTTGCTTGAAATGCACTAAGTTCGAAATCGGGCTCCTATACTGAGCCCAAATATGAACCCAGGGAGCCGAATTGAACAAACTTGAATCAGATCCACCCTACAATGTTGCATACCAAATATCAAAAGATTCTGCCTGCTGGATATGGAGAAGATTTTTTAAGAAATTTGCACGAAATGCACTAAGGTCGAATTCAAGCTTCAAGAGTGAGCCCAAATATGAATCCAGGGGGGCCGATTTGAACAAACTTGAATCAGATCCACCTCACAATGTTGCATACCAAATATCAAAGGATTCTGCCCACTGGTTCTGGAGAAGAAATTTTTTAATAATAATTTTATAATTCATACAGTGCTATCAGAGTTATGCCTCATACAGAGCCCCCATGAGACGTGGCCATTTCATTTGAACAAACATGAATTGCCATATACTAATGAACATCCACATGAAGTTTTGTGAAAATCGGACCAGTGGTTTCAGAGAAGTCATTTGAAAAAATGTTCACGACGACGGACGACAACGGACGCAGGACGACGGCTGGCTGGTGATAAGTTAAGCTCCCTTCGGTGATCTAATAAAAAAATGCCGATAGGATCACAAAAAGTGGGTTTAATTATTATCAACTTATCGTCGGGAAACCAATTGTTTACGTTTTACTATGTGAAGGGTCACTGTGACCTTGACCTTTCAGCTAGCAAGTCCAAAATAAATAAGGTTCTTCCTCTCACCAATACCAACCTACATATGAAGTTTCATGAATGTGGGTTCAACCATAGAGACCTTATCATCCAGAAATCAAATGTTTACGATTTAGTATGTTCAATGTCACTGTGACCTTGACCATTGACCTGGTGAGTCCAAAATAAATAAGGGTCTTCCTCTCACTGAGACCAACCTACCTATGAAGTTTCATGAACATGGGTCGAACCATTATCAAGTTATCGTCTGGAAACCAATTGTTTATGCCCCCCTGCCTGCCATTCATCAAACTATAAGTCGAGTTTGACTTTATCACAACTCGACTAAAAATGCTCACCCACATGCAATTTTACAAAAAATGGCTTGAGAAACTGAAGATCTACTTTGTGGGGACTAATTCAAAACTCCTATAATTTAATATTTTACATTTACAAAGGGTTATTCAACTAATGGGATTCCATTGTATACAGTTGTGTAATCACAAAAACAGATGAGTAAATCGATCAGATCACCAAATCTAAATTATCATTCTCTCAATAGTACTGTAGATTCTCACCTGCCAGAAAAGAAATGCAAGAACATTGAATCTGAAATGCTATTTTCTTCTGTTTTACATGATTTTTGCAATATTTTATTCATAAAATCTCGATCCACTGGTGTATAAAGGTGTGTTGTGACACTTTCCCGAACTGGTCAACAAAATTATCACTTTTGTGATCACAGGAGTGTATAATCTTTGACTGATTTGGTAAGGTACAAAGAAATATGAATTGAATTTATAATCTTACTTTGTTACTTGTACAGCTACAATTAACACCCATTTGCCAACTTGACCACAGTAATGCAGAGACGAAAGTTCAATAAACACCTCCAAATATTCCAGAACATTTAACAACTGTTTTAGCCTTTCTTCAATCTGTGACTGAAATAACAAACAAACAATAGTGTTCTGTAATTATTAACTTAGTTACTATTCAGATGTACAGTGCTGCTGAATATGAACAAAATAGGCATCTTCGAGAACTGTCTGGCAGACAGTTCAGACTTTGGATTTTGAGGTGCAGAACTGTGCTTGCACATCACTGCGTGCCTACATTCGAAAAGTTGTGAACAAAAAGTGTGCATCTCACAATTTTCATCTTGTAGATTTCATTTTAATGAGGCAAATGGAAACATGACTCAGTACAACCAGTGTTAATGGCTACTCACTGGGATGTCATTCATCAGAACCAACTGTAAGTAATGTAGCGACTTATTTTCAACTTGTCAGTGAGCACATATTGTTGCAGACAACATGAAAGATACACTACGAGTCGGAAGTAGTTGTAGGAACAACCGCGGTATAATCAGGAATCGAAACGCGGTTGTAAACTTCAATAAATGCGTTTATCGTTTTTTTCGCAGTGATTCTCCAGGAGTATCGTTTGACAGTTCATTTCTGTTCCTGGTTGTAAATGAAGATAAACACGTTTATCGCTTTTTTTTTCGTGGTTATCCTCCGGGGATATCATGTAACAGTTCGTTTCTGTTCCCGATTGTAAACGAAGATAAACGTTCATCCGTTTGGCAAATAACGAGTATTGGCACATGTGCTTCAACTTGAATGTACAAGAGCAAACTTAAAGAATAGACAGCTGCACAGAAATCGCCTGCATAGCATGTACCCATTTTATCTCACAGAAATTCCCTCCAAACATTTCGCCATATTTATCACTCAACACTATCCCCCGCCTCTTACAAAAACCACCACTTTGCAATGTCCCGTCCCAAAAATGCCAATTGCCTACCTGTTAGTTACATTCACTTGCTTCGTTCACTGATTGGAATTGAACAATAACATGTTCAAGTGACAGAAAACAGGAGAATTTGTTTCATTTCAATCATTTATTTGCAATGATATTGGGGAATGTGACCCAGAGTTTTGATTTTCAAGTGAAATGACAGCGCACGATGAGCAACAGCAACACAGACCGTACAAAACAATGCCGTTGCTCACCACGTGCTTTGGGAATTGAGGACAATTCGTCCCTACTCAATTTCACCCAGACTTTTCATCGGTTCAAATTGAAACATTTGGTCGAAATTAATTAAAGCGTCCTTTTTTGCGAACTGTGAAAGAAAATCAAGTGGAACATCCATTAGTAGCATTTTCTGACGGCTCTTTCTGAAGAGTAGGCTTGCCCTTACATGTACAGCAGTGCACAAAATTCATCGATAATGAATTGAATGAATAAATTTTTCCCTTGAAGAGTGATTCCGTCCGAACTGCGTCATGTGCATCAAAACAAATGCAAAATTATGTACTTTATCCACACATGTGTACACGGCACTTGTAATAATGGCTATTTGTGTGGCTTCAAATTCCGTCACCCAAGCTGTGACACCTGATGGGTATCCCGACAGGTACCGTATCACTGTAACAGTAATTTGAAATTTTTGATTTTTTGAAAAATTTATTTTGCAAGTGTCGTCTTTAATGGGGTCCACCATTCAGTAGGGTAGGTGTGTGTGTGGGGGGAGTGGGGTGCTTAAAATTTCCGCTTCCCCAAACTATACACAATTACTAACACATCCCAAAAGGGAGCCTGGAGGTTGTGTGTTATTCGAGACAATTTCATGACAAATTTTCTCTCCGTCGTGCTCTAACCGCCTCAACAAATAACGTTTCTTTCTCTTTTCTTTATCCAACGTAAAAGCCGCCCAGCGCTTTCATAAAAATCATAATTCATATGTTTTAATATTAGGCTATATAGTTCAGAGGGGGGGGGGGGGGGGGGGGGGGCGATGGTCATAAGCTAGATTTTTTAGACAATGTTCAGCTCCCTTCCCCCCCCCCCCCCCCCCCCCCCCCCCCCCCCCCCCCCCCCCCCCCCCCCAAGAAATTTAGTCCACTCGGAAATTATTGGGACGCAACTTGAGATTTTTTTGTTGGTTAGTCTAAATATTATCCACATTAGGTAAAGAGTTTTGGGGGGGGGATTAGATTTTAACGACAGAAGAAAGGTTAATAAAAATGTCATTTATTTAAACGTAACGAATCATCTCTTCCCATTGAAATACATGTAGGCCTAGTGAGTAGTTTCGATACAAAACACACAAATGAAAAAAAAAAATAGTAGCCACTCCTACCCTAACTTAACTGCACACGTGGTTCATTACAGGTATTTGTTTAGTGATCAAACCAGTAAGCAATAAATATCTAATTAGATACTTACCAAAATTGTCTGCACAGGTGCCAAATTACAGGAGTTTGTTTAGTAATTAAACCAGTGGCAATAAATGTCTAATTTGACACTCGCCGAAATTGGATTAGTGATGGGGACACAAATCAATCAGCTTCCCATTGTTCGATTCTTCAAAAGTCATTGAAGAAATGATAAAAGTTAAATTGCTTAATATCTCCCTGGAATTGAAGCATTGTCTGTTTGCTGTTTTTACATGAACATTGTACAATTAAAAATTGGACCCAAGAGAAGAGAATCCCCAAACCCTCACACTTTCATCATATTTTGTCATTATATTTTCTGTTTTCTCACTTTTAAACAAATACATATATGTTTCAAATGGTATACTTTATTTTCCCATTACACTACTGCGCAAGCGACCGTTACATGAATATCCTAGGTCCGAGGTGAGACAAAAGTATTAAACCCACCCGATATTATGCGGACAATGAATGCAATAATTAAATTGGACAAGACATTTGGAGTGAAAGGGATTAACTCCAGAGAGCGTACATGTAGTCTAGGCATTAATTCTGAAATAGATAAGACCAAATAAACTACTGCATGTTAATGTCACAGAACATCGGAATGATAACCAGTCATCAATAATTTTCGAATCATATTTATGTGCATGTACGTTTGTGTCGGAATGTTGCAATTTGTCGGAATTTAAAAAAAAATTCTTTCTGATTAAAAATGTCAATATTTTCTGAGTGTTGGTAAATGTCATTTCGTCGAGTTGAGAATGTTGAGTTATACATATATTTCGACCACAAAATTGTGAGTCATGCAAAATACGACAATAAGTACATCCTTTTCGTTCAGGTGCCCTAGAAATTAATTACAGCTGTAATCTGTTTGACCTTGAATCAAAGCGATTTTAATATCGTGTCAGACATTGACTCGAAAAACAATTGCCAATATTAGTCGGCGACTTCTCTTAGATCTTCAGTGAAGATATTGTGGACCTGGGATATTCATGTAATGGTCACTTGCGCAGTAGTGTATATTCTGTCTTGATGGTGTAGATGTGGCAGTTCTCCCGCTCATGATTCCCTTCCACACATACACATACCTACGCACCATAACAGCACTCCAGCGAACTTCATGTCAACATGTATGCCCCGGAATGAAAGTGACCTGCTACAAGCTGCAATACCCCTTCCCCCCCCCCCCCCCACACTATTCTGGAAGAAAAATATTTTGTTCGGGCAGTTCCATATTTTCCATGACTACAAGCAAGCGACCAAATTATGTCAACAAGATTATTTGCCCCACAAAAGTTAACGACAGACCAAGAATGTAATCGGTATGTACTATCCAGTGGTATTATGAACTGTTTCCATTCTTGGTCTGTAATTTCTGATTGTAGGACTAATCTGAGACTCAAAGTATATTGACACTCAGTCAAATTTGCCTGACAATTTCGTATGCATTGAATTTCCACCCAGTGGATGTTTTCAAATCCACCCACGATCTGTGCACCAGGTCTGCAAGAGGTATACATGTAACCAGGCAACGGAAAGCTAAATATCTATAAAGGTCGTCTATGGGGGAGGGGTCGGGGTCCGATTTACATGTAACATGTTGGGGCGAACAGCGCTGGGAGCGAAATTGTCTTAAACGTAATTTCTCAGACTTCTCACAAATGTATCATGTGTTCACTTTGACGACTGTGAAATACACATTGTCCTTTTGAAAAAGGGGCATTTCAGGGCATTTCAAATGTTACTGATGAATAAATACATGAAAAACATTTGCATTGTTCTTTTTCTGTCATTTGAAAGAGCTTCCCTTCATCCAATTCAACTCGATAAATGAATGCGATCTGAATATCGATTCACCGCAAAACCTCCGCCTCTGATGAGCGGACATAATAATAGACCTGCCGACTTCACAGTTGCTGAGTAAAAGATGGGAACACAGAAAAAATGATATTTGATAATTTTTTTGGTCGAACCTCTAGGCCTACCCACATTTGTAATAAGAAGGGACCGGGGTGAAGAGGTTTGATCCCCCAAAAATGTTATCAAAATGTCAATTTTCCGAGTTTTCCTCTTGGGTCGAGCACGTGGCTGACTTGTGCTGTTCGGGTGAATATATATTTTATTTTGCTGTGAACACAGGGACAATAACAATGACAGAAACGTCTCATGTCCGGATAATTCGAGAAAGTAAAAGCTACCTTACTGTCATCAGTATGCACAAAAGGCCTGAAGTATTTTTTTCCAACGAATCGAAAAGCACTGGCAAAATTGTGGTGGGGGGGAGGGATGGGGGGGGGGGGGGGGGGTGGGGCTGCTAGGCTCTCCCTTTGTGTTGCGCTTGGAGATGTGTTATTTTTTCTATTTATGGGTATGGAAATAACCCTGTTATTATGTGTGATTTGCATGAAAGATAATCCTTTTTTTGGGGGGGGGGGGTGGGGGGTGGGGGGGGGGGGTGGTCAGGTCAATCGGAAGTTTTTGAAGAAGTCACATTTCAACTCCATGTTTTGCCTCACTGCATTTTCATAATTTCTTTTCCATCCATAATGTTACGAGGCATACTGTCTCGTTTTTTACTCTCATCACTGGTTTGGCAGAATACCAATGCCTTTTTTTATCTTATGCATTTTCGTTGCATATTCACAGGGCTTTTAAAACAGTGTGTCAAATTCTGAACCGACACCATGAACTTGTCTCCGAACTTTGAAGCTGCAGGAATTGTGCAATTCAACTAAACGAAGTAAACGTTCAAAAAACGATTTTTCCGACCAACAACGTCAAAAGCTCTATCGTTTATCTGCGTTTCCCACTCCGGTTGCAAACGATCGGCAAACGCGTTTATCGGTTTTATATTTTTTCACGAACGTTACTCGCATTTATATTTTCGTTTATGACTGCAATTAAAACCGCGAAATAATTGCGGTTTTGCTACAACTACTTCCGACTCGTAGTGTACTATATTGTTGAAGCCAGCTTTGTTATTTATTTGTAACACCATCACTCACTATGCACGTGGAACTCGCAGCAAAACATTTGGGCTGCATCCACCTGATTTTTGTGATTATTGCCAGTGTGATATCCCGTCACCAAGGATATGCTTTCCATGGTAACCATGCTCATGATAGAAAGTGTAACCCTGGTGGATGGATGCTTGAGTATAGTTTGAAATTCATAAGTAAAAAATGATCATTGAACAACATGATTTACTCTTGTTCCTATATCCCAGTAAATTGTCTTCTGATTGGTCAAAATGCCTATGACAAATAGCCATAACAAAGGGCGCACTCAACATCCAAGGTATATGAAAGCGAGAAACATCCAGGTTATAAGGCCATGCGAAACATCAATGGTATATGGTTTAAATGAATTCGTTTTGCTTTCACTCACCTCGATATAAAAATTGAACCCCAAAAAACTGAAAATAGTCACAAATATTAGATTTCTGACAATTCGATCATATTTTGATGTTAAAAATTAAATAGTCAAGTTATTAAATCAGACAACTTGAGAAAAATAAAATAAGAGCAAATCTGTCAACAAAATGATTTCACAGTTCATTATCGATTTTTTCAAGAGTTATTTTTAGATTAAAATTATAGTCGCTCCAGTATTCACAAGTTTTGTCCAACTGATTGCGGAGCATGAGAAACACGTCCACAAATTTGTTTCCACTATATTTCTATTGTGTTTCAAACGGGACAAAAACATTATCTCTGCCAACATGTATGGTACATGGTGATTTATTACCCAGATGTCTCATTTAAACACCTCACCTGTGGCTCGGTGTTTAAAAACATGTTAATGGAGATAACTTTTATTATTACATACCCGAACATATAGATAAGAGTTCAATCAAATCCCAGTATGTGGACAAAAACTAGATGTGTCATTTCTACATGTATGACCCGTATGCAAAAAAAAAGCTCTGATTCATTGAGTTTTTATATCATAAATAAAGTTCAAGGTAAATAACTCCATGAAACATCATCCAATTGGGACAAGGCCACATACCAGAAATCAACCAAGTATCTCAAGGTATGGTTCAGAAAACTGTTATTTCGAAAGTTCAAGGTAAATAACACTACGAAAAATAATCTGATCAGGAGCAAACTCAAACTCGATTTGTAGATGCCCATGACAAAGTCACGCAACAGAAATCAGCCAATTATCTTGATGTATGGTCTGAAAAACTATTATTTTGGATTTCAAGGTCAATAACTCTGTGAAAAATCATCCGACCATCACCGAAGCCGAACTCAATTTGTAGGTACCCATGACAAAGCCACATACCAGACATCGGCCAATTAACTCAATGTATGTTGAAAAATGTCCAGAAAACTGTTATTTCAGAAGTTCAAGATTGATAACTCTGTGAAAAATCTTGGCAAAGACACGTACCAGAAATGAGCCAGTTATGTCAATGTATGATGAAAAAAGTCTGGAAAGTTAAAAAATTTATAGTAATTTATATATTTTTTATACTTACCAATGACCCAGACATAGCTGGTGCTAACTCTTAAAATATAGGGCCAAACACAAATTTTGCCCCCCAATCCCCAAAATTTGCATCTAAAACTAAAGAAAACATGTCCTGAAAGGCCCTCCACACTTCGCCCCTACTGCGCATGCGCAGTGTCAAGGACGTTCCGAAATTGGCGCCATTAATCATTCTAATAACCAGTGCCTGGTAAGCGCTATGTACTCAGCGGGGAGGCAAGAGTTCCCAACTCCTGGGAGGGCCATCCCCGTCTGGGTCATTGGTAAGTATAAAAAATATATAAATTACTATAAATTTTTTAACATTTTTATACTGTACCAATGACCCAGACATAGCTGAATAGTAAAAAGGCTGGAGGGCCAAGGACATAGAGCAAAATGGAATACGCTCAATAAAATAAAATAGAGTCATCCCCTGTAGGGAAAAAGAAGTAATAGGCCTTACATGTATCTTTCTTATTTATGATAAATTAGAAAGATACAACACCTTCCAAAATTGAGCTTCATACATCCATGTACTCTATTAATATCCAATATAATCCTTATACTAATAATTTTTAAAGTAAGCCAATAAATAAAGTAAGTCTAGAGAATAGAGACTCTTATACTCCTAAAAGTGTCTGAGGATTGCATAATCATGTCCGTTGACATATGCAATATTGAAAAGCTATACTTTAAAAACTAAGACTTGAATGAATTTTAAAAACCTAAACTTCTCACTAAACAACCATCCCAATAACAGCTCAGAATTACTAACTCCGGAGGAGGTATCCCCTTGTTTTCATAGTAAAACAGGTGACCCAAGGGAACACCCTCCCCCCCCCCCCCCTTTTTCTTGCCCTGGGTCAAATAGCCCAGAGCGAAGAGGGCAGCCGAACGGAGACACTGCCGAAACAGACAGCCTACCTAGCTATAGTAGCAACTGTTAAGTGAATGACATTCTGAGCAGTAGATAATAGACCTAACAATAGAGGCCTCCAGAAATGGACTCGATATTTCTAAGATAAAATTCATGAATGTGGATGGCTGAGCGCAATGAGCGGCCTTCAAAAATCTATAATAGCGACACTATTAATGTAAGCCCAAGAAGTAGAAGAACTCTTACTTCATGAGCCGAAATCTTAAGCACAACTGCTAAGTCAATGATATACCATAAGCAGTACCGATAGTTAATAGAATCCATTAACAATAAAATGGAGCGTAATGTCCTTCTACTAGACATCAAAGACAGAAGAAGCTTACGCCCTTTGTAATAAACAGATATCTGTTTATAAATACATAAACTGTTCCCGGAAAGAGTAAAGGCCTATGCCCATACGAAGACGGAAGGACCTTAAAATAATAGGTTCCGGATAATAGGAGCCTAACTCTTATGCAACAATCCAACCTAAATAGTAACGGAAGTATTGATTCCGAAACTATGAAAGTGAAAATCATCCATCGATAGTGCATGAAACTCACTGACTCTACAGTAAAAGAGAAACCAACAGAATTACTGTCTAAAAGGTCAGAATTTGAAAACTACTGTTTCCAGAGGCTCAAATGATTACTTAGCTAAATAAGAACCGAAGTTAAAATCCGTATAGGAATTTAATCTAAAGATTCTAAGTCTATTTATCAAAAAGTTACTAACTGACTTAGATAAAGAGACAAAAGACTCAATTGTAAACTATCGTAGAGTGCATAGGTATGAGGTAACATAAACCTATAACCTAAATAATAACAGGCTGCAGTAGATCTTGTGAAACAAGTATACTAAAAAATAGCAATGAGTAGTATGGAGGGATCAACAATATGAACATAATGATCCCTACACCACGACGGAAGAGCCTCCACTTTAGCCGCATAGAATAGCGAAGAAGAGGATCTCCTATAGTAAGAAATCGCGTCCAAAGCTCGTCCAGTACAGTGCTTACAATGCAATACGGACCACACAACGGAATACATGAAGGTTGCGACCTTGCTGGTTGTGATAAAGATGACACGATTTACCCAGTGAAAAAGATCCTCACATAGAGGAAGATTTCACGTTAAGACCCACAGTAGACAAGAGAGTAAATTACTCATGATCTCTGTGAAGATAGAGATGCTATCAACAGAAATGTATTGTGGTTGTTTATCTTAGCAATACCTGCTAAAACAACAGCGCCGGAGGATACGCGTATCCTATCATTCTGTCCTATAGATCAATAGAGCGTTAACAATATTAGCTCAGAGATCTGGACAAGCCAACACATACGTCTGCAATTGATTAGCAAGCTGTGTCATAAATAAATCATCATTGGGCGCTCCCATAGATAGCAAATCTGATTGTATACTTGTTTGTTGAGAGTCCATTCTGACAGCAACAAGCGACCCGTAAGAGAACGGGAGTCCGATAAAACAATCAGACGACCCGGAATATGACGGACCAAAACTGAACTTGGTGTACTATAACCAACAGACGGATTCTTTCCATTAAATTGAATAACGGAAACGAAAGAGTGCCTCCCTGGTTCCGGAGATACGCCACTACTGTCGAATTAAAGGACAGGAATTTGGGCATGCGTTTCTGAATAATGTTCATGCAATGACATAAAGCAAGCCTAAAAAACATTATTCCGCGGAAGTTAAACTGATTGCTAAAAGACTGCGGAACCCAAAGACCCTGGCACTTCGAATCCGTAGGGATCAGTATTATATCCCAATCTGTTTGACTGGCAACCGTCATAACAGCCACACTCGGGTCCGGCAACTGCGGCAGCACTCTCTGAGTCAACCACCGAATGTTTGCCCCAGTCTGAATCTCTTGTAACACTAGATAGACAAGAGAACGTATAAATCGAGCAATTCATGGATTGCCGAAAAGTTGCCGTCGAAGAGAAGCTCCTCCGAGAACGAAGCGACTCTGAGAGAGTTCTTAACCTTACTATCCACGCGTGTGGATGTAGCTAGGGCTGCGTCACGTCTGACTAACTCCAATCAGCCACTGAAGGGCGGAGTTATACGTGAACAAACTACTGCCCTCAAAAGAAATTACATTGAGAATAATATCCTGTAAATCTTTTCTTGAAGACGTAATGATAACGCCTCAGTAAGGCGGATTACGTATAATAAAGCGTCTAAGTTAAGTCTACTATACATAATGTCGTTCCCAACATTGAAATTGGAAAAGACATAAACGGCGAAAAAGAATATATGCAGTCTTTAATCACACCGTCTAGACGCATATGAACTCTCGGTATGCCCTGCTCTGCCAAAATAAACTATTTGTATAAATGATAAAATGGCAGAAATGAGCAACGCGGACAAGAAACTAAACTATCATGCTTAGTAGCAGGCTTGTATATATATATATATATAGCGTCGAAAAATAAAACACATGTTGTAATGACAATATTGGACTGCGTCGGTAAGTCAGGGACAATGTCCCTGAACCGATCGAAAAATCCGAGTCCAATGACGCTATAAGTCTCTTATCCAAGATCGCAGCAAAGTCCGAAATAATAATCACTGGAAGATAATGCCAGAAGATATGAAAGGCATCTTCCGATACTACTAAAGGGAAAACTCGAAATCTTTCGAATCCCTTTCGCCATCCTGTCGGACCCTATAAAGCGTTCGGTCGTCCGTAGCTGATGCAACCGCGGACCGCACCGACCCAGCGCCGTCGGATAATTCCTGATTCGACCGAGAAACTGTCAATTGCTGGGATGCTGCGAAACAACTGTGCTAACTCGGATAGCACGTCCGTCACTGAGGCCTGAGGAGAAGCGGTCTTACGATGCATTGCCGCTGGAAGCTCCGTGATCGTTACCCCGTGCATACTACCAATATGCGAGCGAACGGAGTGTATAGGCCTCGTGTCCCTTGGCTACCGGATGGCGCGACCTATTCGCCGTGGAATCACTGAATGCCGAAACTGATCGGATACTCGAGGTCACGTAGCCAATGTGCGGTCGTGTGCCCTGCTGTGAGGATGAGGAAGCATTAAAGACAGTCTCTCGGACTGTCAATATAACGGAGCGTCCCGACCAACGGACATATGCTCCGAATGTAAAATATCTGAACCACAACATGCGGTCCCCTATGTTGTTGGGCGAGAGAGGGACCTCTCTCACTCACAGCCCGGACAGACCTGGACAAGCCAGGAACCGGACTAACAGGCTTCCTCCGATGTGTCCTCAATCTGCCGTCACTGGGTGAGTACTAAAGTAATTAAAGTGCTCGCATCACCCAAATCTCCTTCCTAGACCGCAACGGACGAACCCGGCAGCCGAACCATTCGATGAATGTACGCTACACCGGGTGAGCTAGCGAATGTCACTCCGTAGGCGATAGACATATTCCATGAGCACTTATTGCCGCTAACTCTTCATTAACTATGACGACAGAGGCACACTTTTGAAAGACATCTCCATAACTCTTCGAACAAGAAACCAGAAATGCTTGGATAGCAAGCATAAAATAATAATATATATAGCGTCGTTCAATAATTCGAAAGTTTGTGTGACATTATTGGACTATGTCGGAACTGAGGGACGATGTCCCTGAACCGAACCAAAAATTTCTAAGTCCACCGACGCTATCAGTTTCTTATCCGGCATCGCAGCATTCTGGTCCGACGAAAGAAGCTGTAGAAGACCAAGTCAGGTGACATACACAACAGCATATGTTGTTCCGAAAGGGAAAGCTCGAAATCCTCCGAATCCCTTTCGGTATCCCGTCGGACCGGATGAAACTTTCGGACGTCCGTACCCGCTTCCGCGGAGCGTCCCGACCCAGCATCGTCGGATAAAATATATGCGACAGATTCAGTTGATGCTGGGATGCTGCGATAAACTGTGCTATTAAGGAAAGCACGCCCGTTCCCGAGGCCTGTGCAGTAGCGGTCTTACGATGCATTGCCGCCGGAAGCTCCGTGTACGTTGACTCCCGCACACTTCCTATGTGAACGTCCGGAGTCTGCAGGCCTCGTGTCCCTGGCTACCGGATGGTGTGACCTGGTCGCCGAAGAATCCTTGATCGGCGAAGCTGGTAATATATCGGCGGTCACGCAGCCAAGGTGCGGTCGTGTGCGCTGACGAGAAGAGGAAGCCTTAGCAGTCTCAGCGGACTGCCTATACAACGGAGCGTCCCGAGCGACGGACGTATGCTCCGCTTGCGACACATTTTGTACCACAACATCTGGGGCCAGATGTTGTTGAACGAGAGAGGGGCCTCTCTCGCTTGCCGTCCGGATGGACCGGAACGAGTTATGAACCGGACTAAAAGGCTTCCTGCGTTCTCCCTCCGATCCGCCGTCACTGGGTGTGCATTAAGTTAATTTATAGTGCTCGCATCACCCCAAAATTCCTTCTAGACCGCAACGGACGAACCCGGCTGCCGAACCATTCGGTGAATGGACGCTACACCGGGCGAGCTAGCGGACGTCAAAGGCCGTCGAACCTACTAGGGTCCTCTTAGGCAATTGGCGTATTTACATGAGCACTTTTCCGCTAGCCCTTCATTAATTGTGACGACGGAGGCACACTGTTGGAAGACATCACAGATACATCACCCTAATCTTGATCGTCTGAAATAGAAATTGATAAAGTAGAGTGACCATGCGGGGAAAGGACCGGAGTGTCCAAATCCCCAACAACATACCGTGACATATGCTTCCCATATTGTCATCGAAATCATACGATACAGAACAGGAGTTAATGCGAGTACACTGACCACATATAGAATGATAATAAAGTCAGAGGAAGACTTCCTCTTAAAACAATTGATCAATATCCTTTCAATGTGAAAAGAAAACAAGTCCTGGTACTCGCACTAACCCCTGGCAATCAAAATACATAATAATAATATGATCCATTAATATAGAAAAAATAATTGAAATCAAAATATTTTGAAAAAATATTTTTTCAGAACAGCCCAAGTTTCTGAAAAGTAACGTTGAGCCCCAATGGATCCCAAGCCTAAGTGTGGACAAAAATTTTAAAAATATTTTAAACAATTTATTCAACACTTACGAACAATAATAATGTATCTAGTTATGATTAAAATAACATAAAGATATTATTTTTTAGAAATCCCCCCCTCACACAGAGGGCTGTTGTAAATGTAAACAATGAGTGTAAAAACACTAAAATAAGACTCCAGGCACCCAGGCCTGAAATCAGTTACCAAAAATACACTATCTGATGCAAAACAGAGACTTCCAGGGAAGAAACTGCAGAACATCAGATGGTAGATGCAGAACACAACGCCTAACCACCCGTAGGTGAAGACGTAAACATGGGGAAAGAACAGAATTCATTCTGTTATTCAGCTAAAACTCCCAAGAAATTTTAGTAATAATAATTACAGAAACTATGCCAAAAGCATGGGAGAATAGCAAGGGGGAACTTAAAGGACAGGGAGAGAGGAAAACACTTAAAAAACAGTGTAACTAAATAATCAGAATGACAACAAAATGGCTGCTGCCTTGAAAATAGGTAACTTAACATAATTTCATTATAAAATTTTAAGTTACAGCCCTGATAATATTCTGTCACACATTCTTTTCCTCTCCTCCTTCACTATCCTCCTTAGAATCACCATTTCACTAATATTTATGTGTCTGGCATCATTTAAACTGAGATTTATAAGCACAAAGATCAGTCAGATGTTAACTGATGAAGGGCCAAACTTAGAATGATTAATGGCGCCAATTTCGGAACGTCCTTGACACTGCGCATGCGCAGTAGGGGCGAAGTATGGAGGGCCTTTCAGGACATGTTTTCTTTAGTTTTAGATGCAAATTTTGGGGATTGGGGGGCAAAATTTGTGTTTGGCCCTATATTTTAAGAGTTAGCACCAGCTATGTCTGGGTCATTGGTACAGTATAAAAATACTATTATTTTGGAAAGGCAGAATGATGAAAAGATGGACAGACAAGGATACCACTATATGCCACTGGACATTTTATGGTTGGGCATAACAAAATGGCACACCTGGATTCGAAAACCAGGTGCACATTTTATTGTGCGACAGCATTTTTCAGAATTGAAAGTCTGAGATCTGACTTTTGAGGACTTTAAAACTTAATACGAAGATCACTACGATGTTCCCAACAAAATACAATATAGCGTTTACAGAAGCATAGAGAGAATTTTGTTCAGATCATGGCTACACGTGACATGGTCAAAATGCTCTGTCTGTTTTTCCACTCGAAAAACTGTAGAATATCAACTGTAGAAAAAGAAACATGAAAATATCCGTCAGTTAGAGCTGGGTGGTTTTTCTGTTTTCCGATTTGGTCATGGTTTATGTGTCAAACCAGAAAACCAAACCACAAGTTGATGACTTACCAAAAACCAACCAAATGGTTTTACTGTGTTAGAACATAACTAATCAAACTACCATATTGTAAGCAAACTAGACTAGTGGTCACCATAGACTGAGGCTCACTCTTGTCACTTATTCTATCTGGCAAAGGGGTGAATACGTCAGTTTTTATCATGTCAAGAATTTTTTTCTGAAATCGAACCGAACCAAATCAGAAAAGTTAAAACCACCTAGCTCTAATCTCAGTTACGGTACTATTTTCATTTGTTTTTCATGATTCAGTCTTGATTTGGCATAGATTATATTTATGAAATCTCTGTCAAGGAAGGTTATAAGCTAAGTTTTTGGGAAGGCAAAATTTAAAAAAAAATAAAACTTCTATACCAATTTTTATGAATAGCGCAGTGTATATGCATGACTGTTATGTTAGGTAAAAGACTAATTTATCAATCGTGGTTTAAATAATGACCCAGTTTAATTGGCCACATGTACTTACACATATTGGAATAATCTTTACAGACTGTTCAAGAATGACATCATTTAAAAACACCAGTAAGTTTGATGATGCATATATCAATTCTGAAATTACTTGCGAGTCTTGAAATTTTCCTAAGGAAAGAAAAACAGAATAGACATTCAGTGTTAATGCTAGTGGAACAGGCATAGTAACATCTTGCTTTCAGTTTCAATAACTAATTTGTGACATACCTCCTGGTCGATATGTTAGACATACAACAATTTGATGAGTCTGAGTGTTGAAAAAGTTCTTTATATCTCAAATTTTCAATAAATACACAGAACGACACACGGGTGTGAATGGATTAACCAATATGGCACGAGTGCCAGCGCAGAAGAATAAAACAATAGGCTGCATGCCTCAAGTTTTATCCTTCTGCAATGGCAGAATTAACTCATTCACATGCATATGTCATTCTTATTACACACCTTCACGTCAAAAGCAATTATTAAAAAGACACTCAGCAATTCATTTCACAACTCGTCCCCTGAGTTCCAATGTCTTCTATGTGTCAGTAGATACATAGAGCACATTGGAACTCAGGGGACAAACTATCAACAAAATGAATTAATTTTATCGCCAACCAAATTTGTGAGGAGAACCTGTGTTACTATGTTTAGCTATCGCTAATGATTCAAATTGTAATTGCAGTGCACGATTTGTAGAAAATTCCAGTGAAATTTCACTTCTACTTTAAAATAGTCTGTCAACAATTTCTGTTCAGCACATATGTGCGGAACAGATTTTCATTTTCCGCATGGTTTAATGTTGCTATATGGGGATTTCATAGAACAGGCATGTAATAGATATAAAAATGTGAACAAACAAAACACATAAATATAGTTCTGTGATTAGAACATTTAAACAAACACAGAATTACGATTGGATTGCGATCCAGTCAAAATTCTCTCTCTGCTTTTCTACCCACATCACATAGAATCTAACCTGTCGAAAAGGAAATACAGTGGAGTCCACTTAATTGGTTATCTTTTAATTGAATATCCCTGTTAAGTGAATACAATTTCCAAACACAAAACCATTTACCATACCTGCAGTACAGATTTGCCCTGTTAATTAAATATGGGTTATAGGGTAAACTCCTGTTAATTGAATAAAAAATCTTGCAATATGTTGAAAAACTACCCTGATAATCATTGAATTACACTTATATGCCAAATTTGGCATCACTATATTCAATGCAGACAATCAATCTATTATATCTTGTTTGACAGAGCTCCTGGAGCTCTGTCAAACAATATATAATAGAATAAATGTGCTGGTTATGTCAAGAATACAGGAGTGATCAAATCCCTGTTAATTGAATACACCTGTTAATTGAATAATTCTCACTGGCAAAGTGGCTATTCAATTAACAGGACTCTACTGTACTATAATTTTGATTTTCGGATACTGTTTTTGTTTTTGATATTATATTCAATCTTGAGTTTGCAGTATTTTTCTGACATGCCAATTGATGGTCACTGCATCCACACTAACAGACTGAGACAGGAATGGATTTATTGGATCAGATTCTAGTGTCTTCATTTGATAAGAAAACAACATACCTTTCAATTTGAACAATCATTTGAAGGCCAAATGCAATTTGCTTCTCATCCTGTTTTAGTGTCGATTCGACTGGAATTTTCCAGTCCTACCAACAGTGCATGGGAAAGAACCAATTGATATTCTTATGCCTTTTGATTTATTTATTTAGGTTTAACGACACTTTAACAGCCAAAGTCATATCATGTCAGTGACAGTTTTTATGGGTGGAGAAAGCCGGAGTACCCAGAGAGAACCACCGAGCAATGACGAGCAGCTGCCAGCTCCTCAACATCGTAACTCCGCACTGCAGCAGCAAGGTTAGCCTGGTTGAAGACATGTGCACCATCGACATGCAGTATGCCTTATGTATGGCATCATCGTGCCCCCATGTGGACAATTGGCATTAAGTGTCTTGCCCAAGGACACAATGCTGGAGTCTGAACTGATCGCTCAGGCAGTCACCCATCCAAGGACTAACCAGGCTCGACATTGCTTAAATTCAGTCAGCTGACAAGAACCGGTTACCGCAATGCCACCGTGCACCCATGCCTTTTGATAAAAGTCTAGTAAAATGTGTAAAATGTAAATAGATTATTACTCTGGTAGATTACTTCAATAAATAGCCCAAAGTTTCATTTGCCTCACAAATCATCAGTAATTTTTAAATTTCTGAAAATTGTTTTCAGTTGAACTGACTCTGAGAAGGATTTCATAAGGAATTCGTTTCCAAAAATGACAGTCAAACTAGGCTTGGAGCTTGGCTGTGTTTTGCTGTCTCTTGACAATTAAACACTTTCAACTTAGGATGGTATCATGGAAGGAACAGCTAACAAATGAATAAGAAAGGCAATTTGAGTATTATGTTCTTATTTGTGTAAGATATAGTATTATGGGTGGAAGTAAAATCTGTCTCCTTACATGCATTTCTTGTTAGGAAAACAATAGGCATGTTCAATTCATGCTGGCATTCTACTACTAGTATGCCTTAACATTATTTCAAAACGCAAGGCCTGTATTAAAAAAGCCATGCGACCAAACAATGCATTCTGTTTGATTGATTGGTTCCACAATGCATGGCATTGTACATACATATACTACAGAATGTGCATCATCATTCAGTAGCCATATAATTATGTAGCATTGCTAACATGTACTTATTGACCAATCAGAATAGTGCATTTCATTCTCTTGAAATTCTAGGTATCTAGCTTCAAAATATTCACACCCAATTTGACTCAAAATGTTTTTGGATTGTTGTAACGACATTTCCAGTTCTAAGATTTGATACATGAATGTAATGCAGAATTTCCAAGGAAAGGCCTCCTGATCATTTGAAAACCACAGGAGAGTCCCAACGGCCCACCTCAAATCTCTATAGGGGAGCCATATTAGCCGATTTTAATGGACAATATGATATTTAACTATTTTGTTTCATGTATGTCATACATGTGTACAAATAGCTGGAGAAAACATTTTTCTTCCACCACTAAGATATTGAGACATATATAAAGTTCTGTGAGACAGCTGGGAGAGATATGCCTTATCAGCATATTTAATGAGTGCAGGACTATTCAATAATGGCACATTCTTCTGTAAATAAACAACATGGTGTCACGTTTTGGAAATATCAGCAGACGAACGTTTGTCGAAGAAAATAGAAATAAAAACACAGACCACAAAACAAAAGGTCACTTGACTCTTTTATATGAATTTTGACGTGAATGCCATTATGAGTGGAGAGAGTTGCACGAAATTCCAGTCGAAATGTTATGCGAATGCATTGCAGAATTCATAATATGACACCACTGGAATGTTTCAATGTTCATTTTGCTACAAATCTTTAACCCCTGTCTTGTCGGCGTTGAGATTTAATTTTGAAGTATATACCTGTGGTATAATATAGAACTTTTGTGTGCTTTTTCTGATAATCAAATCATGTTTTTTTTTCAGAAATGTACAAGAAGATTGTTCGATATAACTACACGCACCCCTGAATTACTTTTGATGATGTCAGTGTGTTTTGCTGGGGGGGGGGAGAAAAATTATCTGTGATGGGGTGGGTGTGAGATGGGAAATCTTACTCTCAGGACAAGATATTTGGCCCAGACACAAGGCAAGCCTCGTGTCTGGCCCAAATATTTGGCCCTCAGGTGAGATTTCCCATCTCACACCCACCCCATCAGGGATAATAATAATCTACGTGTTCATCATCTGCATGTACAGTTAAAACTAGATGTCCTGCCATGAATTGCTCACAAATAGCACGTCACTCTGCACATGTTGATCTGTGTGCTGTGATGATAGTAAGGCTATCAAATTCTGTACATATGCTCTATTCATAAACAATGTTTCAGCCAATGACCTCTGAGTTTCACCCAAAGGTTCATTAGTTGAAACATTGCTTGTGCTTCTATTGATAACCAGAAGAATCGGTCATGCTTTAAATGCCATTTGATAGGAAACTTTTACACAATTCCTGCGTGAAATTATGTTCAAATAAGCACATAGTTCATGACAGGACTTCTTGTTTTAACTGTATTAACAGTTGGGTAAAAGATCTGATGTCAATGAATGTTTCGATTGTGAAACTAAATGAAGCACATGTTTTTTAGTGCCAGGAATTGGGGTCTTTTTGTCCTTGGGCCTTTTGGACCTCTGTCTTTTTTGCAAAACATTTTGGTCTCAAATGGCCCAAATTGTTCCACCTACCAATGCAGAAATGTCACCCCATTTTCGATCAAATTTTAGAATACAGTACAATGTAGGTTAAAAACCAAAATGCTGCAAGTTATGATTTTGTAATAAATGCCAGTACAAGTATTCATAGATTCCAAAATACATATCCTGGGTTTGGCTCTTAACTAAAAAAAAAAACTAGCACAGACACTGAGTGGGATTGAAAGGAATTTACGGATTGTGAGAAAGTAACTGTGAGGGTATATCCAGTCTAGGAGAATGACTGGGTAAAAAAGTCCAGGCTCAGGAAGAGGTGGGGAACTCTCACCTGCCTAATAATAGTGTTGACACCATTATTAATTTTGAAGAAAAAATCCCAGCAATCACTATTATTTGGCAGTGAGGAAGAGGGAAAATGCCACCACTATTTTATTTCTAATCAAATGTCCTATCACTATTACTTAGCAATGACTATTATTGGGCAGATAAGAGTACAATACTGCAGTGCAACGAAATACCGCAACCCTATGCAATCTCTCTCAAGAATCTTATTTCCATAAAGTTTCACATTCATTTACACTCCTTATTGTGCATTAGAGCATTAACAGACGACATATAAAAATGTAAAATACAGTACAGCCTCCGTTGACTGGTAGTGTTGAAACGATTACCTATTTAAAGTCGACAAGTCAAAGGGAGTAATCGATTCAAAATCAACTAGTCAGCTTTTCTGTTGAAAACATAATTGTCTCATTAAATTAGGTGATAAGAGACTGTTACATGTAAGTTGTTAACCCTTTCGTTTAATGACTCGTTTGACAGGTGTTTGATGAAGTTTCCTTGTCGATGTTATGAACGTAGCTGTTCTCTTTTTCGTATTTTGAGTTTTTTAAAACATTGTGCACATTATAGCTTTAACCATTGAGTAAAAAAATTAGGATACCTGGGAAGTGCGTGCTTCCTAGTCCTCTCTCCGTACAGTGGAAAAAGTACCCAATGATGTTAAAACGGAAGATTCGTGAATTTGTAAAATGTTTGAAGTGTGCCACCATTCGCCCGGGGCAATTAATTAAAAACTCCCGGGTCAAATTTTGTGACGGACAGTTTCCTCACCTTCATATCCGGTCTTCGCCAGCTTGCACCCAAACCAGTACAGTAATATCATAGAATGTGGAGCTACGGCATTATTTTTATATCAGTTAAATAGTGTGGGCAACTTGGGTGAGGGACAGAATGCTTGCATGAATTAACGGCATCTTTGAAGTTGTACATCGAAGTATTTTTCTTCAATGCATGCCAGTGATTAGGTTAGGTGAAATCAGTGCTTGTAATGCTGCTGAAATCTAAGTTGTAACATTATCGGCATCAACAAATGACAATGATTGCATTCTCGATACAATTTAAAATAGGTCCACCAAGAAGCAGAAACATCTGATGTTTGTAATCATTAACCCCCACTATTAGCATTTTACGACTTCATCTTTGAGATTCCCGACTAGTCGACTGGCAGATTTTAGAGTAGATTTTTCCGAAAATCGAATCGACTTCGTAATTGTTTCAACACTATTGACTAGTCACTTTCCACACATGGGCAATATTTCCAGTGATGAGGCAATTAATCGGTATACAAATGGCCATCGGTTGGTAAGCACCCATCGGTTAACAATCGGAAG
This sequence comes from Pictodentalium vernedei, assembly GCA_031216915.1. NCBI lineage: Eukaryota > Metazoa > Mollusca > Scaphopoda > Dentaliida > Dentaliidae > Pictodentalium > Pictodentalium vernedei. The sequence goes on from CM062289.1 coordinate 154,396,383, forward strand.
TCATGGGGTGTGGGATTGGCCCTCGTCGATGGTCACATGTAAAAACATTGTTGAGATTTCCTCAATTCATCATCGAGATTTAAGACATTTTTATTGAAATGACTCTTGAGTGATTCGTAGTTCCATTCGATCTTGTCAAATTTCACTGAGCAATGGCAGAAATTACGACAACCGTGTTCACTCAAGTGATGAGTGTCGGCTTGATACCAAAGAAATCCGAAAACCTCGGCAAGAAATTGCAGAAACTTGCTTGGAACATTGTGTATATTACCCTTGATCTATTTCGGCAACAGCTTCCATAAAAGATAAAACTGTAGTGTTCGGGTTTATGTTTGTTTCATTTCGTTTCATTTTGTCTTGAGTCAGGTTTTTCAAATATTATGTATGCAAGATGGCAGTGCCCATTAGTAAATTAGATGTGCTCCTCATCAATAATTGAATCATTAATTAAAGCAAACTCCACTAAAACTGTTGTTGGAATTGGGGGTTTCACATGGTGCATTGCCTGGTGATTATCATTATTTAAAAATAAAACATCTGACAACGGCATTGACAATCGATCGATTGCATATCCATTAATCTTATCGGCTCATCACTAAATATTTCTATGGATCCAATAATATTTGATTCCAAACACTACCGTACTGACCCTAGCCGAAGCCCAGGGGGTGCTTGCAGTAGAAAAAGTAAAAACTGGGGGGGGTGGGGGGGGGGACAATGAGGAGGGGGGGGGTTATGGTGAGGGTCAGAGCCTTAAGTGGGATGGGAGATACTGGTAAGTAACAGTAATTCGACTTTTGGTACATTTCGTTTCTGCAGAACTCCTTTTAGGAAGTATACTTTCTCTCAAATAAAAGAAAATAAAAGAAAATCACATAATTATCTTATACATATGTTTCACTTTCAGATCATCATTTTAATGAATAAAACATTTAGAAAACATTTTGGTGTCGTTTTCAATGTTTTTGTTTGCACAGCATATACCGATTCAGAACTGGATGCACCGGTAAGTATGTCAAATCCCAAACCATCCCTGGGAAATATCTGGTTGTTTCTTTTGGTGGAATATAAATGAAGACTGTCTCCTACATATATATTTTTTATTTTTTGAAAGAACATGGCAACATGGGTCACAAAATATAAACACAATATATATAACAATCAAATACAAACAACAAATAACGTAAAATTAACATCAACAGGAAAACGTCGGCTATTTTTTCAACACCTTTCACCTCCTCCTGATCGTAGGAACATTTACTGAACATACAAGTTAAATTTTTTCTACGTTTTTACGTTTCAATTGCAACAATAGATCATAATATTCATCAAAAGTTTGTTAGAAAATGCATATGATGTGAACATTGCAAACGATGTGACAGATATTAAACCAGTGACTTTTCTTTTCTGTTTTGCACTGAAATTGAAAACAGGAAAGAGAAATTGCTGTTTTTATATTTATTGCATGGCTTTCAACACTTGTGTCGCATGCATAGTGGAACATGAATAAACATTTTAACTTTCCCCAGTTATACCATAATATTCATTGAAAGTTTGTTATAAAATACATGCGATGCCAGTATTGCAAACGATGCGACAGATATTAAACCAGTGACTTTTCTTTTCTGTTTTGTACCGAAATTGAAAACGGGAAAGAGAAATTGCTGATTTTATATTTATTACATGGCTTTCAACACTTGCGTCGAATGCATAGTGAAACATGAATATACATTTTAACTTTACCCAGTTATACCATAACATACATCAAAAGTTTGTTATAAAATGCCTGCGATGCGAGTATTGCAAACAATGCGGTAAATATGAAATCAATGATTTTTCTTTTCAACTGTTTTCGCATCGCGGGAACGATGTGACAGAAAAGAGAAAACTTTGATTTTATATTTATTGCACAGCTTTCAACACCTGAGTCGCATGCATAGTGACATATGAATAAACAATCTATCTTTTAATTACACGCACACCTCTGGGGCATCAAAAGAGTCAAATCTAACTCTTCATCAGATTCCCCACTGTCTTCAGGAAACAAAACACCTGAACAAACATCACCACTGACATCAAGAATATCTCCTGTGTCCATACCACATTTTTTCAAATGGCACCCATCATATAATCCTCACTGCCATCCAAATTGAATATTATTCCACACAACAGGAAGGCTTTTATTATCGAAATGTCATCAATCTTTTCCCATGCCTTACTGACCCAGTTAATCACATGCTGTCTGGTGGGTTGTATATAATTCCCACGTTCATTACGGACAGCTTCAGTCTGAAACCACTCTGTCCTCTGCTCATGAAGTTTATGTTTGAAAACCCGGTTGACATGAGTGTCCATGGGTTGAACAAGTGGGGTATATCCCCCTGGTACCAGAACGTCAAAACACCTCTGTGGATTCCTTAGTGTAGCGAGGTTTGTAGCTGTCCAAAACAATAAGATGCCACATGTCGTCAACATTTGGGCACAAGACTTTACGGATCCAGCACTGCATTTTGCCTGAGGTCATCCATCCATTTAAAGTTGATGAAATTTTTACATTTTTTGGCACTTTCAAACTTGCTAGTACTTTTGGGCCAAGAGTTTCATTTCTCTCCTTAAATATTATATAGGTAGGAAATTTTTCGCCATTTGAACAAGCTGCCAAAGCCACGGTACACCCTTTTTTGGCGGCACCTGTATTGGCAATTCTGACTGTTTTTCGCCTTTAAATGTATTTGTATGAGTCATGACACTGTCAAAATGAACCATAGTCTGGTCCATGTTTGCCATATTGCAAAATGTGTAATCATGCTTAACTCTCAGTCAGTCCTTTGATGTTTTCATGAAAACACTCTATTTTCTCTTTAAAGTCTGTTGGCACTTTCTGAGTCATTGGTACTCTTTCTTATACCAACACAGTAACGTTTTTTCCACCTCACTAGCCAATCATTTGAACCTTTGAATCTGGTGATGTGGAGCTTGCCAGCAAATTTTCTTGCTTTTGACTGTAACACAAAATTTGTTACAGGTCGCCCTTCTGCTCTCTGTTCACACAGCCATTCAAAAGTATCATCGTCGACTTCGACAGATAGGGTTCTTTCCCACGATGCATGGTGGTTTTCTTCATGTCCTTTCCATAGTTATCCAGGGACTGATATAAGCTTCATACACCGTAACCTTAAAATAGGTTACGGTGCGCCTAGCATACGTTAACCTGCAGGTTTCCATAGTGTGGATATAAGGTAAATTATTAAGGTAATCACTTTCCTCTCGTAACCTAATAATAGGTCTTGAGTTTATAGAAACATGTAACCTCCCCCATAACCTAACCTATAGGTTACGGCTTATGTCGACCCTGGTTATTCATTTCCAGTTTATCATAATCTCTATCCCATAACCTCACTTGCTTTCGGTCTACATTAAAATGTTTGGCTGTTTTTTGTTGGTCTTCCTATTTTTACGATGCTAATCAATAACTTTCAATTTAGTTGTGATTGTCTGATTGAGTTTATGAATTAAGTCATTTTAATCCCCCCCCCCCCCCCCCCCCCCCCTATATATATTTTGGACAGAAAAAGCCAAACAATTTGGTTGGCAAACTAAAGGGACATTTTGACTGTTGTTCCAAATGCAACAACAGAACACATGACTCATAGGAATATTAATAACAACATATGCCAATCTGTCAATGAGTTGGTCATCACACTAGTGTGTTTACACAGGGATTTGTTGTGTCAGCGGCATGGATTGTTACATTGTCTGGAAGCTAATATCAAAGAATCGCCACACATGCTAAATTGAACAATTATCAGAAAAACAACAAAAGAAATTACTGTATCTTGCCAGGTAATTTTTTTTAAACAACTGGGAGTACATTTTTCATTGTGGGCATGTTTCTGACAAATATTGACATGAGCCTGCGCAACTGGCGTTTCAGAAAAGAGGTTGATAAAAAATAAACAAGACACGATGTTGAAGGAGACATTTTATTTTTTACTAAAGAAGCACTTACATCGTAAAAAAATACACCCAATTAATAAAATGGAAGTTAAAAAAAAACGTAATACATCAAACTTTGAAACTCCAAACAAAATCCAGTTCCTGATTTTGTTAAGTGGAATGCTGCGATAAGGCCTAAAAAAAAAGACGTTTGTTTCTGCTAACCCTACCTACCTCTAACAAAAGTAGCCTACTGCATCCATTTTATTGCCATCATCAACAAACGTAAAAAATTTCAACAAACGTAAACATTTTTTAATTCACACACTATGTTTAAATATGCATTTAAATGTGTTTTGTTATTTTTACAACCCACCTATCATTTATTGTTCATAAAATAATCAGTAAAACAAAGGAAATATTGATGAGAAATTGGACCATCCCTATTGGTTGAGAATTTCACCCTGAGACAGAATGTATATCTTTATTAATCATTTTTCTTTTACAGTGAAGAATAATTTGTTCCAAAAAATGGCTTTGAGCAAACTAAAAATGGTTAAGCAATACAAAAAGATTTTGCTTAAACCTTTTTGGGTTACTGGGCATACAAAATAAACCATATGGGAAGGACTAATTGCACACAATAATTAAATGGCATGACAAATGTAACCTTGTTTTTATTAAAAATAATATAACATAAAACATGTTTCACTGAGACAGAATAAATTTGTTTTTAAGTTACCGGTACATGAAACCTCATATTTATTCCCCACGTGTTGAATGAACTGGAATGTAGGTCCTTGGAGAAAGTGGGAGGAAAGTTAATGAATCCTGACCAAATACAAAAAAAAAAAAAAAAAAGTGTAATCCCTACCTACCTACCCTACCTGTGGAATATCCGTTAGCAGAAACAAACAACTTTGTTTTTTTAGGCCTAACTCACCTATTTTCGTTTCACCACCTCTGTCTTTGCCAAAATGAAAACTTGGGAGGGGGGGGGGGGGAGGGGGTGGCTTTGACATGGTTACATGTAGATCGCCTTGCTTCCTAAATCTGCAAACAGGGGGGGGGGGGGGGGGGGGGGGGCATCAACACACGTATGGGCATCGAGATGGGTCAGTACAGTAATTATAGGAATAATCAACAAAGATTTCATTAATGAAGCACAGGGTACAACCTGGTGCTTCATTAATTAAACATTTGCAGGTGCTGATTTTTATTACCTGGTAAACACATGCTTGGACATCCCTGCCCACAAGTGGATTACGACCAATCCATGGCGACTGTACTCTTGTGTTCCAAATAAAAGTATAGGTGGGAATAAAAGATAAAAAATTTATAGTAATTTATATATTTTTTATACTTACAAATGACCCAGACTTAGCTGGTGCTAAACTCCTAAATTCAGGGCCAAACACAAATTTTGCCCCCCCAATCCCCAAAATTTGCATAAAAAACCAAAAAATACATGTCCTATATGGTCCTCCATACATTTACTCCTCTGCGCATGCGCAGTGTCAAGGAGGTCCCGAAATTGGCGCCAATTATCATTCTTACAACCAGTGCCTGGTAAGCGTTATGTACTCAGTGGGGAGGTATGAGTTCCCAACTCCTGGGAGGGCCATCCCTGTCTGGGTCATTGGTAAGTATAAAAAGTATATAAATTACTATAAATTTTTTAACATTTTTATACTGTACCAATGACCAGGACTTAGCTGAATAGTAAATAGGCTGGAGGGCCTAGGACACAAAGGAAAATCCAATAAGCTCAATTATGTATAATAGAATATCCTCTCCAGGAGAAAAGAAGAGATAGGCTTTACATGTATCTTTCCTATTTATAATAAAGAAGAAAGACCCAATACCGATCAGTAATTGAGCATAATAATCAATGATCTCTATTAACATCCAGTATAACCCTTTATACTAATATTTTTAAAGGTAAGCCAATAAATAAAGGAAGTCCAGAGAAATGAGACTCTTTATATTCATTAAAAGTGTCCGAGGATTGTATATTAACGCTCGTTTGACACATGACATATACAAATGCTTCACACCGAGCTACACTTTAAAAATATTACATGGATGATTAAACATTAGCTTTACACTTTAAAACCATCCCGGTACCGACTCGGAATTACCGACTCTGGGGGAGGTATTCCCTTGCTTTTCACTATAAAGCAGGTGACCTAAGGGAACACCCCCCCCCCCCCTCCCCTTGCCCTGGGTCAAATACCCCAGAGCGAAGAGGGCAGCAGGACAGAGTCACTACCGAAAAAGAAAGCTTACATAACTATAGTTGCAACTGTTTAGTGGACGATATTCTGAGCAACTGATAACGGACCTAAACAATGGAGGTCTCCAGAAATGGACTCAATATTTCTGAGATAAAAATTAGTGAATGTGGAAGGTTGAGACCAATATGCAGCCTTCATTAGATCAGTAATAGCAATACAATTAGCATAGGCCCAAGAAGTAGTAAGAGCTCTTACTTCATGAGCTGAGATCTTGAGTGCCGACTGCTGAGAAGATAATTTTTCATAAGCAGTACGAATAGTTAATTGAATCCATCTAGCAATAGAATGAACCATAATATCCTTTCTATTAGGCATCCAAGACAGAAAGAAATGCTTACGTCCCTTTCTGATGAACTCAGATCTACGTTTGGAAATACGTATTGCTCTAACAGGACACAGTAGAGGCCTACGCCCATCAGATGATGGAAGGGCCTTAATAATAATAGGTTCAGGATGCTTATTAGGAGCCTGATTCTTAGCCAAAAATCCAACATTGGTGGTAAAGGTAATAGTATTACCAACACTGCGGTAGTGAGAATCCTCCACAGATAGTGCATGAAGCTCACTAACTCTTCTAGCAGAAGAGAAAGCTAAGAGAAAAGCTGTCTTATATGTTAAGAAATTGAAGTTCACTGTGTCAAGAGGCTCAAAAGGCGCTTCTTTTAGCTTAAGAAGAACCCAGGCCAAATTCCACTTCGGAATTAATCTAAGGGTTCTAGGTCTATTTATCGAAAAATTTCTAACTAACTTAGATAAAGAGACATTAGTTCCAATCATCAAGCTATCATGATGTGCACAGGTATCGGATATCATAGACCTATAACCCTTAATGGTGATAGGCTGCAGATTAATCTCATCAAACAGGTATACTAGAAAGTTTGCTGTGTCTGGAATGCGCGATTTCCCTTGCGAAAGAAGATCTTGCCGTTGAGGAAGCTTCCTCGGCATGTCCCACAACAGACACCTGAGTAGATTTATCCACGGTCTCTGTGGAGACAGAGATGCTACCAATAGAATCTTGCATTGTGATTGTTTTATCTTGAGCAATATCTGCTGAATCAACGGTGCTGGAGGATACGCATATCCTATCATTCTGTCCCAAGAGATCGAGAGAGCGTCTACTGCAAACGCTCGAGGATCTGGACAAGGTGACACATACGTCTGCAACTGATTGTTGAGATATGTCGCAAATAAATCTATCATTGGCCGATCCCATTGGTAGCAAATCTGATTGAATACTTGCTTGTTGAGAGTCCATTCTGACGGCAACAGGCGACCCCTCCGTGAAAGGGAGTCTGCTAAGACGTTCAGACGACCCGGAATATGACGGACAGAGAGAAGAATCTGATGTTCTAGTACAAACAGAAGAATTCTTTCCATTAGATTGAGCAACGGAATGGAATGAGTGCCACCCTGGTTCCGAATATAAGCAACTACAGTCGTATTGTCGGACATAATTTGCACATGTGCATTCTGAATAACGTCTATCCAATGACATAGAGCAAGCCAAATCGACATCATCTCTTTGATGTTGATGTGCTTGCTTAGAAGACCCTGGCACTTCAAATCCAATGGGCTCAGTGTCGCGCCCCAGCCTGTTTGACTGGCATCCGTCATAATCGTAAAACTCGGATCTGGCAACTGCAGTGGAACTCCCTGAGTTAACCACTGTATGTCTGCCCAAGTCTGAATCTCTTGTTTCACTTGGCTTGACAAGAGGATGTCCGCCTCGAGCGAATGAATCTTCACTCTCCAATTCTGAGTCAGATAGACCTGGAGAGGACGAGTGCGTAGCCACCCCATCGGAATGAGATCCGCGGCAGCTCCTCACAGACCTATTAGTCTCATGAATTCCCTCGCTGACACTTTGTCTGAGTGAAGACAACAGCGAGCGTAACAACTGACTAATTTTGCTCTGGTTAACGGCAGACGAACAAGATTGTTGTGCGTCTCGAAGCTCATTCCCAGGTGGGTGAATGACTTGGACGGCATCAGATCCGACTTCTCTTTGTTTACTATAAAACTGAGAAGTCGGAGCAATAGAAGATTGTGCATGTCGTTCTGAAGAGTTAACTCGTTGCCGTATCTGAAGTGTTAACTCGTTGCCATATCTCTGAAGAATATCGTCCAGGTAAGCCGACGTTACCGCAGACAAATGAGCTCAGAAATGAGTCATTACCGAGTTCATTACTCGAGTGAATGCCCAGGGCGCTAGATTCAGACCCAAGCACATCGCTCGGAACTGATAAACAACTCCTAGGACAGCGAAGCGAAGATACTTTCTGAACACCGGATGTACCATGACGTGAAAGTACGCATCCTTGAGGTCTATGCTCGCAGTACAGTCGTTCACTTGAATGCTCGCTCTGACCGATCGAATGGTCTCCATATAAAACTTTGGAGTCACGATCAGCTTGTTTATCCAGCTTAAGTCGATCACTGGACGGAACGAGCCGTCTGGCTTCGGAACCAGAAAAAGATGGCTGTAGAAACCTGGAGATTCCTGGTTTTCTACGACCTCTATCGCGTTCTTCGTTAAAAGAGACTGGACTTCTGATAGAAGTGCCGTTCTTTTCTGACAATTTGACGGAAGCTGAGTCCATCTTGAACTTCAAGTTAATGGAGGTTTGCCTTTGAAGGACAGTTTTAGTCCTTCTGAAATAACCCCTCGAACCCAAGGGTCCTCCGTAATTGATTCCCAATTGCTTGAGAAACTCGACAGTCTTCCGCCCACCGGAACGCGACAGTGGTCTAGACCATCACCTCCTGGATCCGTGAGGCTTGCGGAAGGAGAAACTACGTCCTTCTCGACCCGTGCCTCACCCCGTCGGCCTAGGGGCGTCTGACCGGTTATTTCGGCCAGTGTAACGGCCCCTAGTCGAGTCGCTACTCTGCCGGTCTCTAGAGTAAGCCCTAGAGGACACATAGGAACCTCTGTAGGAACTTCCCCTGGACGAACTCGTCCCGGAAGTGCCTGGCCTACTCCTGTCTGCTGGTTCTGATTTCTTGGAAGCAGACTTAAACAGCAGAGAGTCCGAAGCTTTCTTTGTTAACTTATCATATATATCAGAAAGCTTGCCAGAAAGAAAAACTCTCCAGAGACCGGAGCAATGCTAAGAGAGTTTTTCACCTTACTGTCCACACGTGTGGAAGTAGCCAGGGCCACGTCACATCTAGCTAACTCCAGATTTGCCACTGAAAGGGCGGAGTTATAAGTGCAGGGCTTGCCTTGAGTCGGGGCTGATCAGCCCAGGCCCCGAGATCAGCCCCGAGGAGCACTTGCTGGGGGCTTTTTTTCAAGCCCCGACATTTTCCACAAAAAAGCACTAACAATAATGGACAAAATGGAAAATCAGCCCCGAAAAGGCCCCAACCTCAATATGTGGGGCACTTTTTTTAGGCCCCGACCATTTTACTGAAGGCGAGCTCTGTAAGTGGAAAAAGCTATGGCCCTGGACAGAACTCTTAATGACATTTGTACGTCTTGAAATTCTGGTCCTTCAAAGCGTAATGACAACGCTCTAGTAAGGTGATCTGCGTAGGAAAGAGCGTCTAAACTAGCTCTGTTAGACGATATCGTCGTTTCCATCGTAGACGACGGAAGTGACATAGACGACGGCATGGATATATCAAGGTCTTCAGCCTGGTCTTCTAAACGCAGTGGCACTCTCTGGATGCCCTGACCTGCCTTATCAAACTTGTTCCTTTGCTTAATAAACGGCAGCTGTAGAGCAGATGCCGGTAGGAAGGCTGACCTGCCCGTCTTGTTGGCAAGTTTATCAATAGCGTCATTCAATAATTCAAAAATCCGAGAGATATTCTTGGATTGTGACGGAAATTCCGGGACAATGTCCCTAAACCGATTAAAAAAATTGGTGTCCAGTGGCGCTATCACCCTCCTATCCGGCTGCGCAGCATTTTGGTCCGGAAGAACAACTTCTGGAAGGTAATGCCGGATGAATTCTACGGCTATTTTATGTTGTTCCGAAAGGGAAATATCTAATTCATCGGAATCCCTTTCGCCATCCTGCCGGACCTCATGTAAATCTCGGTCGTCCGCACCTGATCCAGTGGCAGAACCTACCGACCCAGCATCTTCTGACATTTCATGTTCCAACACAGGCTCTGCCGGTTGCTGGGATGCTGCGATTAACTTTGCTATCTGTGATAGCACATCCGTTATGGAGGCCTGGGGAGCCGCGTGCTTACTGGATTTAGCCGTCAGAAGCTCCATGGACGTTGCATCCTGCATACATCTTTTATGCGAACGTCCGGATGAAGAAGGCCTCGTATCCCTGGCTACCGGATGGCGTGACCTGGTCGCTGTGGAATCCCTGGTCGGCGAAGCTGACTGTAATTCACTGGTCACGCAGCCAAGGTGCGGTTGAGTGTGCTGCTGTGAGTATACGGAAGCCTTATAGGTAGCCTCGCCAGACTGCCTATATACCGGAGCATCCCGAGCGGCGGACGTATGCTCCGACTACGTAACGCTACGGAATACAACATCTGGTCCCTGACGCTGCTGTATGAGAGAGGGACCTCTCTCGCTTGCAGCTCGTGCCGAGCTGGACAAGCTAAACACCGGACTGTCAGGCTTCCTCCGATCCATCCTCCTTTCCGTCGTCACTGGGTGTGCACGTGGATGTTTTATAGTGCTCACAACACCCGACTCTCTCTGCTGGACCGCAAAGGATGAACCCGGGTGCTGCCCCATTTGGTGAATGGACGCAACCCTGGTCGAGCTAGCGGACATCAACCCCTTCAGGTTCCTTTCAGGTAATTGACGAATCTCCATGAGCACTTTTGCCACTAGCTCTTCGCTTGTATGTGACAACGGAGGCACACTTCTGGACGACATCACGGAAATATTACCCTGTTCTTGTTCCTCTGAAAAAGAGAGTGAAATACTAGAGTGACTCTGAGGAGAAAGAACCGGCATGGACCTTTCTCCAGGAACAACATACCGTGACACACGTTTCCAACGCTTGTCATCACATTTGAAACACACAGAACAAAGATCAGTGCGAGTACAGAGAGAACAATTAATACAGAGATCATGAGAATCATAGGAAGATTTCTTCCTATTTTAATTTGAACAATAATCATTCATTGTGAAATGTAAACAATCATAGAACTCGCACTAATCCTTGAAAATAAAGATACGTAATACAACAATCCATTATATTCATTAATAAATAATGATTTGAAAAGAAAAAAAATGTTTTAAAAAAAAAAAATTTTCAGAAGAGCCCAAGTTCCCAAAGGGAACCCTCCTGAGCCCAATGGATCCCAAAAAAGCCTAAGTGTGGACAAAAATTTAAATTCATTTTGAAAACATTAATGAGACACTTACGGACAATAATAATGTATCTTACTATGAATAAGAGATGCAGAAGACAAATAATCACTATCAGCAGTAACTGTTGTCAAACTGAGCAAAAGTGTCAACAAACCGGAAACATGACTCTAGGCACTGAAACAAACATGGCCCGAAATCAGTCACCAATTAAAACACTATCTGATGCAAAACAGAGGCTTCCAGAGAAGAAACTGTAGAACATCAGATGGTAGATGCAGACTAAAAAGCCTAAACACCCCTAGGGTGAGGACCTAAACATGGGGAAAAAACAGAAATAATTCTGTTACCAAGCCAAAACTCCCAAGACATTTTAGTAATAAACATTACAAAAAATAAGCCAAAACATGGGAGAATAGCTAGAGGGGAATAAGGAAGGTAGAGAGGAAACACTGATCAAACAATGGTACTTCATAGCAAGAATGACAACATCAGGGCTATGCCTTGAAAAAAGGCAACTGGAAATAATTTCATAAAATAATTATAAGTTACAGCCCTGAACATTTTCTTGCACTAAATTTTTTCCTCTCCTCCTTATATATCCTCTTTATTTCCACCATTTCTCTCATCAAAATGTGTCTGGCATCATGAAAACTGAGATTTGGAAGCACAAATAACAGAGACGTGTGACTGTTTTGAGGGCCAAACAAAGAATGATAATTGGCACCAATTTCGGGACCACCTTGACACTGCGCATGCGCAGAGGAGTAAATGTATGGAGGACCATATAGGACATGTATTTTTCGGTTTTTGATGCAAATTTTGAGGATTGGGGGGGCAAAATTTGTGTTTGGCCCTGAATTAAGGAGTTTAGCACCAGCTAAGACTGGGTCATTGGTACAGTATAAAAATTTTCAGGGTGGGACATTTATCAAAATTAACTAAAAGTACAGACACAAATAATAGTACAGGGTGGAAATCCATTGAGGGGATGGGGGAGTAATGCTTATTAATCTTATCTAAAAGCCAACATTCTATCACACAATCTAGTGAAGATTTACTGATTTGAAGATCTCCTCCCTGTTGGAGGGGCAATTTTAATAAACATACAGGCCCAAATAAGATGCATACAGGGTGAAAAAATTCCCCAAAATTAATAAACATACATGTATGTTTATTAGAAACACAAGAGTACTGTACAGGAATGTCATCATCATTCAGTTTTATTCCAAATACATATAGCGGTTAGGCGAGTTTTCTCATCAATGAGCACAACATGTACATATATCCAATTGCATTTAGGCTAGTGATGAACCAATTATCAAAACTTGCTATGAACCGAATACCGATTATTTCTCTGCCGATTATGCTGATTCCGATGGTTGAAATAGGACTCAGAAGAAAATCTGTTAGTGCCTATCATACTGCAGTATTTCGTTGATAAATTGCTAATTACGAAAGTTTAATACCACATAAGTTCTCAGAGTACGCATCTTTAGCGCTGAGCAATATTAGCCAAAATAATATTTGCATTTTTGGAAGTTGGGTTGGGGGAAGATCGTTATAAACGACACAATCACACGCTATTGTTCTCTTGTGATGATTGTGTGTTATTCTGGTAAATAGTGTTAATATGGTTTTGTGTAAGAATACAATACACATAGCTATATTAACCAGGAAGATACTGAGCGCACATACTTTGTGTCTTAAATGAATAATAACTTTAATGTTAATGTGTGTTGTGAAGTTGTATTGCGTATTGTTCACGCGATGTAAGAATATATTATTCGTTGTTCAACTTGTTACCTTCCTTGATGTGTTTCTTCAGTGTTTACACCAAGGGAGGTAAATGAATTAAAAAATGAACTTGACAAACTGAAAACGTGTTTGTGACTTTCATGTTGCGTAACAATCATCTACCAAAGCCATCGAAACAAGAGTATTTATTTTTGTTTTTCTCCAATTTTCATTTTTTATTGTATTGTGATGCTTGCATCATGAAGTACTACAGACTAGCGGCTGAACACATTTAATTTATACATGTACCCAATGAAACGTTGTACAGCATGTTGATTGGAGACCGGTGACTTCTATCAGCTGGGAATAGTGGCGATCTCATACCGATTGCAGATGGTAAATTCTGTAATATCACATCTCTGCAAATCCCTAAATATTCGGATATGCACTACACAAGTTTTTAATGGGGAAACTTTATTGAAATGGCCAGATATCAAAGAGATTTTAACAGTCAGAGTTAAATATAGAATAACCGGAAACTGCTGGTTTTTACCTGCCGGTTGTCATAATCGGTGATGGCCCATAACCGGCCGGTTCTGATTGCCGATTCCAATTATCGGTTCATCACTATTTTAGGCTTGGAATGATATTTGTTTTTCAATAGATCTAGTAATAATTTAGGGATGATAAAACAGTTGAATACATGGGGAAAGTTATGTGCAAAGAGGGTTGTGTAGAGCAGGGATGGTTGTATTCTCTAGTACTACACAAGTTTTTAATGGGGAAACTTTATTGAAATGGCCAGATATCAAAGAGATTTTAATAGTCAGAGTTGGGGAGCGCGGTGGCTCAGTAGGTAGAGGTGCAGGCTGCAAGCAGAGAGGTCCTCGGTTCGAATCCCACCTGCGGCAACCGCATTGTGTCCTTCGGCAAGACACTTCATCTCCATTGCCCGCGTGGGGGCACGATGACGCCGTGTACTAAGGCGTACTGCATGTCTATGGTACGCATGTCTTCAACCAATCTAACCCTGCCTGTGCTGCAGTGCGGAGTTATGATATTGGGGAGCTGGCAGCTGCTCGTCGTTGCTCGGTGGTTCTCTCCGGGTACTCCGGCTTCCTCCACCAGTAAAACTGTCACGGTCATGATTAGCCATTGTGCATAAATATGTGACCTTAAACATCAATAAATAAATAAATAAATAAATAAATAGTCAGAGTTAAATATAGAATAACCGGAAACTGCTGGTTTGTGTAGAGCAGGGATGGTTGCATTCTCTAGTAGCAAAGATATTGTTTGTATAGAATTACATGTATAAACAATCGACTGTGTATTTGCTGTTGAAAATGAAAAAGATCATGTTGTTATATTGATCAGTCCATGCTACGGTGCTGTGGAATAACAAAAGCCTTGGTGTTACTTTTTCAGGTTCATCTGTCTGTCTATGATATCAGTTGTATTGTGGTCCTAGAATTTTTTGGTCTTATTTGCCATCTATTCTGATGGGGGTTAGGAAATTTGCTTTTGGAATAGGAGGAACCAATCACTCAGCCACATTGTACATGTAGTACTACAGTTGAAACTATAAGTCCTGTCATTGCATTGCGCATTATTTTGAAGTAATAGCATGCTGAGTAAGTGCACTTTTGTCCTGTCAAACCGCATTATCAGCATAACTCAATTTCTGTTGAAAAAAACAGTGTGCCCAACTCTGTACAATTCTACACTAATAAATAGAAGAAATAAGAAGAAAATATGTTTCAAACGGCTGGAGTTGAGCAGCCATTGGTGACAAGCGCTTTCACTCACTGGATGAGGAGATGGACTGAGCGGTAATTCTAAAATGAGTCCGCAGGTAGATAAAGAGACCGTAAGAGACGGCAAGTAAACTGTGGGGGGTAATGTTTTGAAATGGGTCAAAATGTCACACAACCAAAATGTCACATTTCAAAATAGTCAAAACGTCACATTTTTGGGTCAAAACGTCACATACTTTTGGTCAAAACGTCACATGCTTTTGGTCATAATGTCAACACACTTTTTGGTCAAAACATCACATACTTTTGGTCAAAACATCACATATTTTACATTTATTATTATAAGTGGATAACTTACTAAAGGCGCGAGGGAGGAGGGGGGGGGGGGGGCTTCCCACAATTTCTCTGACAATGTATCGTTTCGCGTATAATAATAGCCCATATACTACAGGGGAGAGAGGAACAAACTACCAGAGAGAAATCTTTAACAAATCTCCTCCAGAAAATACATTCAAAATTGCGCCATGCTGAAACCATATACAGTATGTGGAGAGTGGATTGTAACTAAATTACCCGCAGAGTGGATTTATCACCCAAACTATAACTTTCAAATTGTGTACATAACGACAAAAAACATAAGCAATGTTTCAGCCAATGGTCCTCCGGGTTTAACCCGGAGGTCTATTGGCTGAAACTTTGCTGGTGCTGGTTATCCTTTGCAACAAATTTGCAATTATTGCTCCGATGGAATCTCCACTCCGTAGGTGATTTAGTGATAATACACTCTCCACGTACTGTAATACAACTCCCACTCATTTGAGATCAATTGAATATGGGAGGTGACAACAGTTACTTATTCTCGTTTTCTGACTCGACATTCGTTATGAACTGATTTTTCGGTTGATAACGAATGTCGAATAAGAAAATGAGAATAAGTTATGGTTGTCGTGTCGCAACAGAACACTGATGTTATTCAAACCATTGTTATGGGTCCAAAAATAACACTAACACTCTCCAGCAGCGCATTTGTTGTGATTTCCCTGGCTTTGTATTACGCCCAAAGTTGGAAGATTTTTTTCTGGGAATCAACTACCTTTCTGATATACCTTCTCAGTTTCTTTTCCTTTACCATACATTACGGGTACACTCCATAATAATAAGGGAGTTTAGATTACTGTAGGCTTCATTGTTATAATATTACTGCTTTAGAGGGCGTTCCTTAGTACAGTTCGTGGAGAGTGTATTATCACTAAATCACCCGCAGAGTGGAGATTCCACCCAAGCAATAATTGCAAATTTGTTGCAGAGCATAGCCAGCACAAGCAAAGTTCCAGCCAATGGACCTCTGGCTTAAACCCGGAGGTCCATTGGCTGAAACATTACTTGTGTTTTTTGTCGATATGTACACAATTCGAAAGTTATAGCTTGGGTGACAACTCCACTCCGCGGGTGATTTAGTTACAATCCACTCTCCACATACTGTATATTAACACAGTTTAACAGGGCATTACAAGAACATAGCGTTCAACTTACAAAGTCATTCGAGGCCAAACTCGTCTTTTCCTCATCGTCCCTGAGCACCTTTCATTCATTCATTTTATTGATGGGGCACAGAACAGTAAATAGTTATCTTGCTGTCTGAGTGTGTGACGTTTTGACCAAAAGTATGTGACGTTTTGACCAAAAAATGTGACGTTTTGACCATTTTGAAATGTGATGCTTTGGTCATGTGACGTTTTGACCAGCACCCCTCATTTTAGTACTACCTGGACTTGGAACTAAGTCTATTATGTTTTTTTTTTACGGAAAAAAGCAATTAATTTACAAAACTAATTGTTGCCAGTGTTGGAAGTGGTCCCCTCACACCAAATAATGATTATTCAATTGGACTTATGTTTTTAAACTTGATAATTGTGGTTAAATCGAGTGGGCATCGATGTTTAGGAGGACCGCGAACCTGCACTGCTGCATTGAACCGAAATCACGGCAATCGTTTTCGGTAATTTGATTTGGGGAGGATAATCGTGATAAACAAGTTTCGGGATCGGAAAATCGATAGTGCTTCAGACATTTTTTTTTCGTCTCGATATACCTGCAATTACATAAGACAATAATCTGAAAGTTGTTTCAATCTGAGTGACAGTATCGGGGTTATCCGTTACGACTTTTTTATATTTTACGAAAACTTCACGAGCAGTGTCAGCCATTGTTTCTTACAATTCGAAAGTTATAGCTTGGGTGACAACTCCACTCCGCGGGTGATTTAGTTACAATCCACTCTCCACATACTGTATATTAACACAGTTTAACAGGGCATTACAAGAACATAGCGTTCAACTTACAAAGTCATTCGAGGCCAAACTCGTCTTTTCCTCATCGTCCCTGAGCACCTTTCATTCATTCATTTTATTGATGGGGCACAGAACAGTAAATAGTTATCTTGCTGTCTGAGTGTGTGACGTTTTGACCAAAAGTATGTGACGTTTTGACCAAAAAATGTGACGTTTTGACCATTTTGAAATGTGATGCTTTGGTCATGTGACGTTTTGACCAGCACCCCTCATTTTAGTACTACCTGGACTTGGAACTAAGTCTATTATGTTTTTTTTTACGGAAAAAAGCAATTAATTTACAAAACTAATTGTTGCCAGTGTTGGAAGTGGTCCCCTCACACCAAATAATGATTATTCAATTGGACTTATGTTTTTAAACTTGATAATTGTGGTTAAATCGAGTGGGCATCGATGTTTAGGAGGACCGCGAACCTGCACTGCTGCATTGAACCGAAATCACGGCAATCGTTTTCGGTAATTTGATTTGGGGAGGATAATCGTGATAAACAAGTTTCGGGATCGGAAAATCGATAGTGCTTCAGACATTTTTTTTTCGTCTCGATATACCTGCAATTACATAAGACAATAATCTGAAAGTTGTTTCAATCTGAGTGACAGTATCGGGGTTATCCGTTACGACTTTTTTATATTTTGCGAAAACTTCACGAGCAGTGTCAGCCATTGTTTCTTATAAGGCAAATTCTCTAACGCCGTTTATGATTGGGCGCTTTACATATTGTATCCAATTGGAAACACTCTTGCAAACTTTCGCAATGTTGATATTCACAATTTGACGTGTTCTGTTTGGTGAATGTAAGGTGCGTTCAGTCTGTATTAAAAATAAATAATCACTGGGGTTTTGTACGGAAATCGCTTGTCAGTTATCGGTTACCACGACTAATGAATGGTTCCATTCAAATCATTCTATCTCATTGCCTTTTAGTGTCATTCTTAATAATGACCCACGAAGTGCCGAAACACCGAAATCACATTAATTCCAACTCCGTCCATGTGCCTAAACTCGTCTTCACTGACTTTAATTTCACTCCTCTTAGCCCCCACTGCCAATATACATGTATATTACAATAATATGAAATAGGTGCTACCTAAAGTGCGAACGTAGTTACAACTTACAGTACGTATAGAGTGTATTATCACTAAATCGCCCGCAGAGTGGAGATTCCAGCCAAGCAAAAATTGCAAATTTGTTGCAAAGCATAACAAGCACAAGCAAAGTTCCAGCCAATCAATCCCTGGGTTACACTTGGAGGGCCATTGGCTGAAGCATTGCTTGCGTTTTTTGCCCATGTGTGCAGAATTTGAAAGTAATACTTTGGGTGATAACGCCACCCCACAGGTCATTTTGTTACAATCCACTCTCCACGTACTGTATTTTGTAAATTTGAATAAAAAATATACAGAGGATGTCATTGGGTGTGTGTAATTCCGTACCCATCACCAAAATCATTTCGTACCCAAGTGATTTCGTACCCAAAACCATTTTGAACACTTTAGAAAAAAGTAAATTTGTGCCCAAAAAATAATAATAGAATGTCCATGGCAATATTCATACCAGTTTATTTGCCAGGGGTATAATTTAAAAAAAATAAGTATTAAATTTAACATTTATAAGCAAAACTGATCACAACATAGCATTAAGTAATGAATCCACCGCCTTTAGAATTAATTATTTATTTATTGGTTTTTAATGTGACATACTTATGCACAATAGGTAATCGTGACTGTGACAGTTTTACGGGGTCTAAGTCGGTCAGAGCGGCGAAATAAAATCTAAACTCTTTTATATTGAACTAATGGGTCTCCTATTTCATGAGGTGACAAAATCTAATTCAATTAAATTTTTTATTTAATAAATATGCACATTCATTCATTTTGGGTTTATTTTGTACTATTATTCATTGTTCAAACCAACAACTATTTGTTTTGTAATATCATGCACAACTCAGGCTGCACAGTGGGGAAAATAATGTTAAATACTTGTGACTGATACTTCCAAAAGGCCACTCTCTCAAAGCTGGCAACCTTTCTTTCAGCTGGCTGGACTGTCCATGTGTACCAGAGCAGTGTGCTCACTGTGCTGCTTGTAACATGTGACACCCATTGCATGAGAAAGTTTGATAGCTTTGAGAAGCAGTACAAAATCTGAAAGAGGCTGCTGAATGGGATTGACAATAAATCCTTGAGTGAAAAAGACAACAGAAGAATGAAATGGTGCATCAGTCGGGAAAGTACTTGATTCCTACTCCTATGTTCTAAATGATCATATCTGTAGTACTGATATTTTTTTTGTATTTTCTACTCCATATTATTCTGATTTGATCCCTTATTTTTATTCATTTTCATCAGGCTGGACTGCAGTCTAATTCTCATAATACACTGTTTTGGACTAAATTCTTAACATCTTCCATAGCTGTAGATAGTTGGAGTTATGTTGGAATTTTGAGGTTATTTATCCAAGATATGGCACTTTGAAATATTATGAAGTCAGTTTGTAACTTCAGTACAATATTCCACCCTGTACTATTAGTCCTCACCATACTATTATATGGATGACAGTCACAGGAGTATACCCCCCTATCATATTCCCAATAAAGTTGACACAAGAAACATGAGGACATTAGTCAATGGATGAATATGCATATAGAATTAGAATATGGAATACAGATCGCTCTCACCAGTCACCACATTTCTCAACAACCCCCAGCCCCACACCCACAACCACACCGCCAACACACCACCAATTTCACTGTGACCCACAAATGCAATGAAAAGAAGAACTACAGTTTGATGCTAATAGAATTCCTCTACACCTTTATTGTGAGCAAGACCCTACTGAATCAGACCGAAAAGTCTGTCCAGGCTGAAGGCTTGTTTAAGAGACTTTACTGAGGATGGAATTGGAGAAGCATGGAGTTGGAGAAGAGATACATCCTGGAGAGAGCAGATCACCATTAAATCACAAACCTTTACAACAATTATTGTGCACACTTTTTGAGAACAGAATTCACAAAACAATAAAAGTTACAACACAAATCCCTGGGGTGCAATCCGTCTCTGAGTTGAACAGGTTCTTATACAGTAGTTGGGGGCGCGGTGGCATTGCGGTAACCAGTTTTCGTCAAGATCGCAGTTAAGCAACGTCGAGCCCGGTTCAGGGTATTTGATAACTGGATTCGCATCGCAAAATGCTAGTCAAAAATGGCCAAATGCTAACCATTTTTCTTTCTTATTGGCCTTATATTCACTATTTACCAACACTTTTTGAAACCAAGATGGAAACTGCTAATCAAATTTTTAAAAACAAAAAATACCCTGCGGTTTGTCCTCAGATGGGTGGTTGTCTGAGCGATCAATTCGGACTCCCGCGGTGTGTCCTTGGGAAAGGCACTTAACCCCGATTGTCCACATGGGGGCACGATGACGCCGTGTACTAAGGCGTACTGCACGTTGATGGTGTGCATGTCTTCAACCAATCTAACTCTGCGTGTGCTGCATTGCGGAGTTACGATGTTGGGGAGCTGGCAGCTGCTCATCGTTGCTCGGTGGTTCTCTCCGGATACTCCAGCTTCCTCCACCCGTAAAACTGTCACGGTCATGATTATCCATTATGCATAAGTATGTGACCTTAAATAACAATAAATAAATAATTATACAGTAGTTTCTAAAAAAATATAGTATCCTGCAAAAAACTTAATAAATTCAGAGTGGTATGCTGTTATTTCACCCCTGAAGGGACTTTCTTAGGAGGATTTAGACCCAAGTCATAAGAAAATAATCCAGCAGCATCACAGCCCTGTGATTTTCTACTTACGACATCAATAAATACAATTTGGCAAAAGTTTTGTTGCCCATCATAACATTTTTTTCAAATAAATTTGTTATGGTCCTTTAAACTTACAATTCCCCCCCCCCCCAGCCATCACCATCGCCAATATGTTCTAACTAGTGTTCACAGTAATTACTATTCACCAAAAAATCTAGTTACTTGCCAGGACTCTGTGTATGTGTATGCCCACCCCCACCATCCACACAGAGGTTTTCTTGCAGTACCCTTAGAAAGTACAATTAACAATTTGATGAATTCTGCATGCATACTGTTACCCCTTTCAAATATTTCTTCATGGTCTTGAAAGCATGAATTTCTGATAGCATCTTTTCTTTTTGTGTTTGAAAATTTCCTAATTATGGTGAATTCTTAGCCGCAAGAAAAGATTGTTTTCCCATTTTTTTTTGCGAAGATTTCTGACTTTTTATCACTTTCAAATTTCATAACTCAGCAATCTGTGATGGGATTTGGGTGGAGACATTAATTAAAATACCCACACTCTGCCTCCATATCACTTCTTGTTGATATTTTCTGAAAGGTGGGGTGGGGGGAGAGGGGGGGTGCAACAAATACACTCACCCATTCAACCTCAACACTTCAGGTTCTAAGTAGGTTGGAAAGGGTCTTTTTTGGGGGGGGGGGGGGGGGGGGCATCAATCACCCCCTATCGAACCCAAATCTGTGGTTGTATTTTTAACTTGCAAGTTGGTTAGAACATTAATATGTAGCTTAATTTTATGTAGCCCTTTCTGCAAATTTGATCAACACATTGTCTTTCCATCACAGGTTTTCTTGATATCGACTGATCGCTACAGTGACGGCGCCAATATTTCAATATTTTTTTTTTTTTTGGAGGGGGGGTGGGAGCTTAGGTAAACTATGGGGGACTTTTGGGGGTGGGGGTCCAAGGTCAAGATGCCGAAGGAATCTCCCAAATGCCACAGGCCTTATAGCTGGCGGAGGAAACAGGATCTCCCCCTCCTCGCGTGTGTGGGGATATGGAGTTCTCCCCATGAAAGATTTCTATATTTGGAGATCCTGGGAGTGGGAGCTATATCTGAACATTTCTACAACACCCGACATGACGTGTATTGTTGTGTGTCGTTTGCAGTGTGAAATTAGGTGGGAAAACCATGGTCAGATAGAAATATGAAGTTTGATTTGGGGGGGGGGGGAGTGGGAGGGACAGCTATCCCCCTCCAGTGGCACCGCCACTGGATTGTTAAATGTCATGTAAAAAGGATCAGATAGAAAATGAATTCAGTATCAGTGAGTGTAAGTAAAATTGTCTGGTATTAAATTTATAATTCTGACGATTTAATTTGTAATTGTAGTCCGATTTAGCTGGTCGCCTTAAATTGCAAATGCATTTGGAATTGGATTTGGAGACTGACAGACTGACTGTTTGATCAGACTCGGTCACTGATCAAACACGACAGTAGTTCACCTTCTGATCTTCCTTATCTTTCGAAGGAATCAGTCATCAACTATTTACTGAATAATTTTATATTCAAAAACAAAATGTATCAACACTACGTGTACACGTATTGATAATTGTCTCTTGCAATCACAGTCCGAAGACGGCAAACCGTCTTTCCAGGCCAAAATTGGTATACAACATTACAAGAAGCACTGCGTGACGCAAAAGTGGGTCAATCCGAAAGAAGCAACAATTTTCTGTGGAGTTTCCACTGCGGTGGAGGTGCTTGGGTTTATGTTTCTGTACACTGTATCACTTCAAAACCTCAAAAATGAAAAGTTTGTGTTCGAAATATCATTACCAGGTACTGGTACCGTAACTTTTTGATAAATATTAAAGTGGAAAAAATCGTTCAAAAAATTTTATTGCGTCAGAAAAAAGGAAAAAAATTACGATCCGAAAAGTATAATGCATTGCAATGAAGAGCAAAGTCTCAGGAATCCCATTCTGTCCCTCTTTTAATTGTATATTACGTATCTTCCAGCGGAAATCGTCATAAGAGGGGTAAACCTTTTGTTTACAAAAAAGAGTGTCAGAAATGAGAAATGCGAGAAAACATCGACTCGTCGTTTTTAAATGTCTCGCAAAAGGAAAATACTTAAAATTATAGAATTTCTTGCAGACCCACTTGTTCTTAGATATTTTATTAACAAGCGCGCGACTTTGTGGCCAACAATTTTGATTTTTTTTGTACAAGCAATTGAAGTCTAAAAAATGAACGACAATTGCAGCGCAACTTGCGTTTCTTTTGTGTTGTTGTGGTTTTGATTTTTGACTCAACCTGCCAGATGATGCCATATCCGATATCTATGGGTGACGCTATTCCTGCACGTTCACCTGTTCCTTTTTCAGAAATCTAATTCGATTTCTACCAATGAAAACAATACAATTTGATCAACTTCGACTCCTATTTTTCGTCCATGGTGTTTACTTCCGGACACAGATTTTTGGATTGCATGGATATATATTTTTCTGAAATATTCTAAATTTCGATCTTATATTTTCACACATACACACACGTTACCATTATGCTCTCTTCGTTCTCTATAAAATCAACTGAAATATACTGAAATCCATTATAAATACAGTTGATGCGCCGATATCGGATCATTGGCGATAACGGATCACTTTGATAGGGACGTCACGACAGTCTGTCTTTACACCCAATTAACACCCAATTAATAAAAAACGTCCAAAAATTGTTTTTTGGGGTGAATACTAGGAAGAAGACTATAGTGCACCGATGTAACCCGTCACTTCGTCGGACAGTTTTGAGATCGTTCAGTGTCTGAGTAAAGAATGTCTTTATGGATGTTGGTAGACAAACACCCAATGTGCCAAACCGAAACATTATATTACCGACTGTAAGGCCAGGTTTGGATGAAATATAGCCTACAAGATGGGCACTCCCACTAATTTCAATAAGGACCCGAGAGCTGATAGAGAGTTGGTGTTCAGTTCAGTGGAAAGGCACATTTCATACGCACAGGTCGAAACTAATGCCCCCAAAGGCCATAATATAATGTTTTGGTTTGGTTGGCCAACATCCTACCGACGCAACCACAAAATTATATTACGACCTGTGAGGCCTAATGTGGTCTAAATATAGGCCTACACAAGATGGATGAGAACCGATCTATTGTTTCTATATGTGTTTATGTACAGATTTGTGTTTTATTACAAACATGTGCTTCTGTAAATAATGTTGTTTTTCTGTAAAATAAGCCCCTGCTGTATGTGCTCAAATCGTTATTTGTTGAGGTTTTACATTTTATGAAATAAATTAATAAAAGAAATGGTTGTTGTTTCTCCAATACACTGATACGATATCTTCCCAAAGGCACTATCTCTGCCTAGGCCTACGTTGTAATGTGTCATGTTACCGAGTCAATGCTACTGCACGGACGATGAAATGTGTCAAAAATAATTGGGTGTTAACTGGGTGAAACGACGGACCCAACTGCACAACGTTATCGTGACCCCAATTAAAAATACAAATGTCTTTAAGAGTTCTGTCCAGGGCCATAGCTTTTTCCACGTATAACTCCGCCCTTTCAGTGGCAAATCTGGAGTTAGCTAGACGTGACGCGGCCCTGTCTACTTCCACACGCGTGGACAGTAAGGTGAAAGACTCTCTTAGAGTCGCTCCGGTCTTTGGAGAGTTTCTCTTCAGTGGCAAGCTTTCTGATATATATGATAAATTAACAAAGAAAGCTTCAGACTCTCTGCTGTTTAAGTCTGCTTCCAAGAAATCGGAACCAGCAGACAGGAGTAGGCCAGGCACTTCCGGGACAAGTTCGTCCATGGGAAGTTCCTATAGAGGTTCCTATGCGTCCTCTAGGTCTTACTCTAGAGAACGGCAGAGTAGTGACTCATCTAGGGGCCGTTACGCTGGCCGAAATAACCGGTCAGACGCCCCTAGGCCGACGGGGCGAGGTGCAGGTCGCGGAGGACGTGGTTTCTACTACCGCAAGCCTCGCGGATCCAGGAGGTGATGATCTAGGTCTAGACCTCTGTCGCGTTCCGGTGGGCGGAATACTGTCAAGTTTCTCAAGCAACTGGGAATCAATTACGGAGGACCCTTGGGTTCGAGGGGTTATTTCGGAAGGACTAAAACTGTCCTTCAAAGGCAAACCTCCATTAACTTGAAGTCCAAGATGGACTCAGCTTCCGTCAAATTGTCAGAAAAGAACGGCACTTCTATCAGAAGTCCAGTCTCTTTTAACGAAGAACGCGATAGAGGTCGTAGAAAACCAGGAATCTCCAGGTTTCTACAGCCATCTTTTTCTGGTTCCGAAGCCAGATGGCTCGTTCCGTCCAGTGATCGACTTAAGCTGGATAAACAAGCTGATCGTGGCTCCAAAGTTTTATATGGAGACCATTCGATCAGTCAGAGCGAGCATTCGAGTGAACGACTATGCTGCGAGCATAGACCTCAAGGATGCGTACTTTCACATCATGGTACATCCGGCGTTCAGAAAGTATCTTCGCTTCGCTGTTCTAGGTGTTGTTTATCAGTTCCGAGCGATGTACTTTGATGTACTTTGGTCTGAATCTAGCACCCTGGGCATTCACTCGAGTAATGAACTCGGTAATGACTCATTTCCGAGCTCATTCGTCTGCGGTAACGTCGGCTTACCTGGACGATATTCTTCAGAGATACGGCAACGAGTTAACGCTTCAGAACGACATGCACAATCTGCTTCTATTGCTCCGACGTCTCGATTTCATAGTAAACGAAGAGAAGTCAGATCTGGTGCCGTCCAAGTCATTCACCCACCTGGGAATGAGCTTCGAGACGCACAACAATCTCGTTCGTCTGCCGTTAACCAGAGCGAAATTAGTCAGTTGTTACTCTCGCTATTGTTTTCACTCCGACAAAGTGTCAGCGAGGGAATTCATGAGACTAATAGGTCTGTGCGGAGCTGCCGCGGATCTCATTCCGATGGGGTGGCTACGCACTCGTCCTCTCCAGGTCTATCTGACTCAGAATTGGAGAGTGAAGGTTCATTCGCTCGAGGCGGACATCCTCTTGTCAAGCCAAGTGAAACAAGAGATTCAGACTTGGGCAGACATACAGTGGTTAACTCAGGGAGTCCCACTGCAGTTGCCAGATCCGAGTTTTACGGATGTCAGTCAAACAGGCTGGGGCGCAACACTGAGCCCATCGGATTTGAAGTGCCAGGGTCTTTGGGATCCGCAGTTTCTAAGCAAGCACAACATCAAAGAGATGATGTCGATTTGGCTTGCTCTACGTCATTGGATAGACGTTATTCAGAATGCACACATGCAAATTATGTCCGACAATACGGCAGTAGTTGCGTATATTCGGAACCAGGGTGGCACTCATTCCATTCCGTTGCTCAATCTAATGGAAAGAATTCTTGTGTTTGTACTAGAACATCAGATTCTTCTCTCTGTCCGTCATATTCCGGGTCGTCTGAACGTCTTAGCAGACTCCCTTTCACGGAGGGGTCGCCTGTTGCCGTCAGAATGGACTCTCAACAAGCAAGAATTCAATCAGATTTGCTACCAATGTGAACGGCCAATGATAGATTTATTTGCGACACATATCAACAATCAGTTGCAGACATATGTGTCACCTTGTCCGGATCCTCGAGCGTTTGCAGTAGATGCAATGCAAGATTCTGTTGGTAGCATCTCTGTCTCCACAGAGACCGAGGATAAATCTACTCAGGTGTCTGTTGTGGGACATGCCGAGGAAGCTTCCTCAACGGGAAGATCTTCTTTCGCAAGGGAAATCGCGCATCCTCCATCACAATCCGTATTTTCCATTGTGCGGTCCTTCTTGCACGGAAAACATTTTACAGGATGAGCAGTGGACGCGATTTCTTACTGTAGGAGGACCTCGTCTTCGCTAAACTATGCTGCTAAGTGGAGGGTCTTTTGTCAGTGGTGTGAGGATCATTCCGTAGATATTTATGATCCCTCCATTCCAGACATAGCAAACTTTCTAGTATACTTGTTTGATGCGATTAATCTGCAGCCTATCACCATTAAGGGTTATAGGTCTATGCTATCCGATACCTATGCACATCATGATAGCTTGTTGATTGGAACTCATGTCTCTTTATCTAAGTTAATTAGAAATTTTTCGATAAATAGACCTAGAACCCTTAGATTAATTCCAAAGTGGAATTTGGTCTGGGTTCTTCTTAAGCTTAAAGAAGCGCCTTTTGAGCCTCTTGACACAGTTGACTTCAAATTCTTAAAATATAAGACAGCTTTTCTCTTAGCTTTCTCTTCTGCTAGAAGAGTTAGTGAGCTTCATGCACTATCTGTGGAGGATTCTCACTACCATAGTGTCGGTAATACTATTACCTTTACCACCAATGTTGGATTTTTGGCTAAGAATCAGGCTCCTAATAAGTATCCTGAACCTATTATTATTAAGGCCCTTCCATCAACTGATGGGCGTAGGCCTCTACTGTGTCCTGTTAGAGCAATACGTATTTACAAACGTAGATCTCAGTTCATCAGAAAGGGACGTAAGTGTTTCTTTCTGTCTTTGATGCCTAATAGAAAGAATAATATGGTTCATTCTATTGCTAGATGAATTCAGTTAACTATTCGTATTGCTTATGAAAAATTATCTTCTCAGCAGTCGGCACTCAAGATCTCAGCTCATGAAGTAAGAGCTCTTTCTACTTTTTGGGCCTATGCTAATTGTATTGCTATTACTGATCTAATGAAGGCTGCATATTGGTCTCAACCTTCCACATTCACTAATTTTTATCTCAGAAATATTGAGTCCATTTCTGGAGACCTCCATTGTTTAGTAGGTCCGTTATCAGTTGCTCAGAATATCGTCCACTAAACAGTTGCAACTATAGTTATGTAGGCTTTCTGTTCCGGCAGTGACTCTGTCCTGCTGCCCTCTTCGCTCTGGGGTATTTGACCCAGGGCAAGGGGAAGGGGGGGGGGGGGTGTGTTCCCTTAGGTCACCTGCTTTATAGTGAAAAGCAAGGGAATACCTCCCCCAGAGTCAGTAATTCCGAGTCTGTACCGGGATGGTTTTAAAGTGTAGCTCGGTGTGAAGCATTTGTATATGTCATGTGTCAAACGAGCGTTAATGTAGAATCCTCGGACACTTTTAATGAATATAAAGAGTCTCATTCCTCTGGACTTCCTTTATTTATTGGCTTACCTTTAAAAATATTAGTATAAAGGGTTATACTGGATGTTAATAGAGATCATTGATTATTATGCTCAATTACTGATCGGTATTGTTTCTTTCTTCTTTATTATAAATAGGAAAGATACATGTAAAGCCAATCTCTTCTTTTCTCCTGGAGAGGATATTCTATTATACATAATTAAGCTTATTGGATTTTCCTTTATGTCCTAGGCCCTCCAGCCTATTTACTATTCAGCTAAGTATGGGTCATTGGTACAGTATAAAAATGTTAAAAAATTTATAGTAATTTATATATTTTTTATACTTACCAATGACCCAGACGGGGATGTCCCTCCCAGGAGTTGGGAACTCATACCTCCCCGCTGAGTACATAACGCTTACCAGGCACTGGTTGTAAGAATGACAATTGGCGCCAATTTTGGGATCTCCTTGACACTGCGCATGCGCAGAGGAGTAAATGTATGGAGGATCATATAGGACATGTATTTTTCAGTTTTTGATGCAAATTTTAGGGATTGGGGGGGGGGGGGGGAAATTTGTGTTTGGCCCTGAATTAAGGAGTTTAGCACCAGCTAAGTCTGGGTCATTGGTAACTATAAAAAATATATAAATTACTATAAATATTTTAACTTTTTGACGTTTTTTATTAATTGGGTGTTAATTGGGTGAAACGACGGACCGGGACAGTTTTCTGGCAAAAATGGCAAATATACGCCTTTTTCAAACTTCACTTATTCATTTATTTTGAAATATTTGCACCAGATAAAAGGTGTAGGTTATTTACGGGTTTACATTCCATCTAAAATGAATTGGATGACATCGATATGCAAATTATTTAAAAAGAATGACAACATCAAAGTTGAAGCAAAACGCGTATTTTCGAGTAATAAAAAATCTTTGTAACTTTTTTTCAACCGTTTTCAAGGTGCTGTCAACTGGGAGATATTTTTCACAGGAAAACATGAGTACCATCATTTTAAAGATCATATTCTCACCTTCACAACGGACCATGATACTTTGGAATTTTTCCATGAGGTCATGATTTATTTTTCGAAGGAATACTTTGTCGCGCATAACTTTTTAACCCATAAATGGATGCAAAAGTATCATGCATATTTAAATAGAGGAGATTCCAGTCTATCTAAAATACTGGATGTCGATTGGCTAATGTTAGGATCTCCCCGTCGATGATTTGTCAAAAAATGGTGACAAAAATAAACCGCCTTCCAAGAATTCCGCTCCACGAGAGCACGTAATTTTATAAACACGTGCACAGTGCATGGACCCAAACACTGTCAAAGCATACCGGTTTTCGTATTCGTCCTTCTAAATAACAGCAATTTGTTTCCACACGATGGGGTATGGATTGGGGTTGAATAAAATTCATAATTTGTATTTGTCTTTCCTTAGCGAAAGACAAATACGAATTATGAGTTTTATTCAGCCCCAATCCCCACCCTATCGTGAGGATTGGGGCTGAATAACATGCATTACGAGAGTCGAGTCCAGCAGTCCAGTGCGAGTCAGATGCACATGCAAAGAGCTACTACAGGCTATGATGCAATTCAGACGAAGGTTAAAGGTGTGTGTGTGTAGGTGGGGCTTTTTAGCTCAACTTTGGCGAAGCCAAATTTGAGCTTATGCCATGGCCAGTTGTCCGTCGTCCGTCTGGCCGTCTGTCTGTCTGTCCGTCAACAATTCAATACGGCTCGGGCTAGAGGCCGTATTTATGAACCGATCTTTATGAAACTTCTTGGGTACCTTTGTTGTGACTGTGGGACGAGAACGAGTGTTTTTGGGTCCGATCCGAAATTCAAGTTGGCCGCCAGCCGCCATTTCCTACCGACGATGCAGGAATCTGTATTTTTATACTGTACCAATGACCCAGACATAGCTGGTGCTAACTCTTAAAATATAGGGCCAAACACAAATTTTGCCCCCCAATCCCCAAAATTTGCATCTAAAACCAAAGAAAACATGTCCTGAAAGGCCCTCCACACATCGCCTCTACTGCGCATGCACAGTGTCAAGGACGTTCCGAAATTGGCGCCATTAATCATTCTAAGTTTGGCCCTTCATCAGTTAACATCTGACTGATCTTTGTGCTTGTAAATCTCAGTTTAAATGATGCCAGACACATAAATATTAGTGAAATGGTGATTCTAAGGAGGATAGAGAAGGAGGAGAGGAAAAAATGTGTGACAGAATATTATCAGGGCTGTAACTTAAAATTTTTTAATGAAATTATGTTAAGTTACCTATTTTCGAGGCAGCAGCCATTTTGTTGTCATTCTGATTAATAAGTGACACTGTTTTTTAAGTGTTTTCCTCTCTCCCTGTCCTTTAAGTCCCCCCTTGCTATTCTCCCATGCTTTTGGCATAGTTTTTGTAATTATTATTACTAAATTTTCTTGGGAGTTTTAGCTGAATAACAGAATGAATTCTGTTTCTTTTCCCCATGTTTACGTCTTCACCTACGGGTGGTTAGGCGTTGTGTTCTGCATCTACCATCTGATGTTCTGCAGTTTCTTCCCTGGAAGTCTCTGTTTTGCATCAGATAGTGTATTTTTGGTAACTGATTTCGGGCCTGGGTGCCTGGAGTCTTATTTTAGTGTTTTTACACTCATTGTTTACATTTTCAACAGCCCTCTGTGTGAGGGGGGGATTTCTGGAAAATAATATCTTGATGTTATTTTAATCATAACTAGATACATTATTATTGTTCGTAAGTGTTGAATAAATTGTTTAAAATATTTTAAAAATTTTTGTCCACACTTAGGCTTGGGATCCATTGGGGCTCAACGTTACTTTTCAGAAACTTGGGCTGTTCTGAAAAAATATTTTTTCAAAATATTTTGATTTCAGTTATTTTTTCAATTTTAATGGATCATATTATTATTATGTATTTTGATTGCCAGGGGTTAGTGCGAGTACCAGGACTTGTTTTCTTTTCACATTGAAAGGATATTGATCAATTGTAATAAGAGGAAGTCTTCCTCTGACTTTATAATCATTCTATATGTGGTCAGTGTACTCGCATTAACTCCTGTTCTGTATAGTATGATTTCGATGACAATATGGGAAGCGTATGTCACGGTATGTTATTGGGGAATTGGACACTCCGGTCCTTTCCCCGCAGGGTCACTCTACTTTATCAATTTCTATTTCAGACGATCAAGATTAGGGTGATGTATCTGTGATGTCTTCCAACAGTGTGCCTCCGTCGTCACAATTAATGAAGGGCTAGCGGAAAAGTGCTCATGTAATATGCCAATTGCCTAAGAGGACCCTAGTAGGTTCGACGGCCTTTCACCGAATGGTTCGGCAGCCGGGTTCGTCCGTTGCGGTCTAGAAGGAATTTTGGGGTGATGCGAGCACTATAAATCAACCTAATGCACACCCAGTGACGGCGGATCGGAGGAAGAACGGAGGAAGCCTTTTAGTCCGGTTCATAGCTCATTCTGGTCCATCCGGACGGCAAGCGAGAGAGGCCCCTCTCTCGTTCACAACATCTGGCCCCAGATGTTGTGGTACAAAATGTTTCGCATTCGGAGCATACGTCCGTCGCTCGGGACGCTCCGACATATAGTCAGTCCGGAGTAGACTGTCAATAAGGCTTCCTCATTCTCATAGTTGCGCACACGACCGCTCTTGGCTACGTGACCTCGGATATCCAGTCAGCTTCGCCAGTCAGAGATTCATCGGCGACCAGGTCACACCATCCGGTAGCCAGGGACACGAGGCCTGCAGACTCCGGACGTTCGCATAGGAAAGTGTGCGGGAGTCAACGTACACGGAGCTTCCGGCGGCAATGCATCGTAAGACCGCTACTGCACAGGCCTCGGGAACGGACGTGCTTTCCTAACTAGCACAGTTTATCGCAGCATCCCAGCATCAACTGAATCTGTCGCATATTTTTTATCCGACGATGCTGGGTCGGGACGCTCCGCGGAAGCGGGTACGGACGTCCGAAAATTTCATCCGGTCCGACGGGATACCGAAAGGGATTTGGAGGATTTCGAGCTTTCCCTTTCGGAACAACATATGCTGTTGTGTATGTCATCTGACTTGGTCTTCTACAGCTTCTTTCATCGGACCAGAATGCTGCGATGTCGGATAAGAAACTGATAGCGTCGGTGGACTTAGAAATTTTTTGTTCGGTTCAGGGACATCGTCCCTCAGTTCCGACATAGTCCAATAATGTCACGCAACGTTCGAATTATTGAACGACGCTATATATTATTATTATATGCTTGCTATAACCAAGCATTTCTGGTTTCTTGTTCGCAAAGTTACAGAGATGTCTTTCAAAAGTGTGCCTCTGTCGTCATAGTTAATGAAGAGCTAGCGGCAATAAGTGCTCATGGAATATGTCTATCGCCTACGGAGTGACATTCGCTAGCTCACCCAGTGTAGCGTGCATTCATCGAATGGTTCGGCTGCCGGGTTCGTCCGTTGCGGTCTAGGAAGGAGATTTGGGTGATGCGAGCACTTTAATTACTTTAGTACTCACCCAGTGACGGCAGATTCAGGACAGATCGGAGGAAGCCTGTTAGTCCGGTTCCTGGCTTGTCCAGGTCCATCCGGGCTGTGAGCAAGAGAGGTCCCTCTCTCGTCCAACAACATAGGGGACCGCATGTTGTGGTTCAGATATTTTACATTCGGAGCATATGTCTGTCGGTTGGGACGCTCCGTTATTTTGACAGTCCGAGAGACTGTCCTTAATGCTTCCTCATCCTCACAGCAGGGCACATGACCGCACATTGGCTACGTGACCTCGAGTATCCGATCAGTTTCGTCATTCAGTGATTCCACGGCGAATAGGTCGCGCCATCCGGTAGCCAAGGGACACGAGGCCTATACACTCCGTTCGCTCGCATATTGGTAGTATGCACGGGGGTAACGATCACGGAGCTTCCAGCGGCAATGCATTCTAGGACCGCTTCTCCTCAGGCCTCAGTGACGGACGTGCTATCCGAGTTAGCACAGTTGTTTCGCAGCATCCCAGCAATTGACAGTTTCTTGGTCGAATCAGGAATTATCCGACGGCGCTGGGTCGGTGCGGTCCGCGGTTGCATCAGGTACGGACGACCGAACGCTTTATAGGGTCCGACAGGATGGCGAAAGGGATTCGAAAGATTTCGAGTTTTCCCTTTAGTAGTTTCGGAAGCTGCCTTTCATATCTTCTGGCTTATCTTCCAGTGATTGTTATTTCGGACTTCATTGCTGCGATCTTGGATAAGAGACTTATAGCGTTATTGGACTCGGATTTTTCGATCGGTTCAGGGACATTGTCCCTGACTTACCGACGCAGTCCAATAATGTCATTACAGCATGTGTTTTATTTTTCGACGCTATATATGCATACAAGCCTGCTACCAAGCATGATAGTTTAGTTTCTTGTCCGCGTTGCTCATTTCTGCCGTTTTATCATTTATACGATTAGTTTATTTGGCAGAGCAGGGCATACCGAGAGTTCATATGCGTCTAGACGGTGTAGTTAAAGACTGGAAATATTCTGTTTCGCCGTTTATGTCTTTTCCAACTTCAATGTTGGAAACGACATGATGTATAGTAGACTTAACTTAGACGTTTTATCATACATAATCCGCCTTACTGAGGCGTTATCATTACGTTTTCAAGAAAAGATTTACGGGATATTATTCTCAATGTAATTTCTTTTGAAGGCAGTAGTTTGTTCACGTATAACTCCGCCCTTCAGTGGCTGATTGGAGTTGGTTAGACGTGACGCAGCCCTAGCTACATCCATACGCGTGGATAGTAAGGTTAAAAACTCTCTCAGAGTCGCTTCGTTCTCGGAGGAGCTTCTCTTCGACGGCAACTTTTCGGCAATCCATGAATTGCTCGATTTACACGTTTTCTTGTCTATCTAGTGTTACAAGAGATTCAGACTGGGGCAAACATTCGGTGGTTGACTCAGAGAGTGCCACTGCAGTTGCCGGACCCGAGTGTGGCTGTTATGACGGTTGCCAGTCAAACAGATTGGGATATAATACTGATCCCAACGGATTCGAAGTGCCAGGGTCTTTGGGTTCCGCAGTCTCTTAGCAACCAATTTTCTTCCGCGGAATAATGTTTTTTATGCTTGCTTTATGTCATTGCATGAACATTATTCAGAAACGCATGCCCAAATCCTGTCCGTTAATTCGACAGTAGTGGCTTATCTCCGGAACCAGGGAGGCACTCTTTCGTTTCCGTTATTCAATTTAATGGAAAGAATCTGTCTGTTGGTTATAGTACACCAAGTTCTGTTTTGGTCCGTCATATTCCGGGTCGTCTGATTGTTTTACCGGACTCCCGTTCACTTACGGGTCGCTTGTTGCTGTCAGAATGGACTCTCAACAAACAAGTATTCAATCAGATTTGCTATCTATGGGAGCGCCCAATGATGATTTATTTACGACACAGCTTGCTAATCAATTGCAGACGTATGTGTTGGCTTGTCCAGATCTCTGAGCTAATGTTGTTAACGCTCTATTGATCTATAGGACGGAATGATAGGATACGCGTATCCTCCGGCGCTGTTGTTTCAGCAGGTATTGCTAAGATAAACAACCACAATACATTTCTGTTGATAGCATCTCTATCTTCACAGAGATCATGGGTAATTTACTCTCTTGTCTACTGTGGGTCTTAACGTGAAATCTTCCTCAATGTGAGGATCTTTTTTCACTGGGTAAATCGTGTCATCTTTATCACAACCCGCAAGGTCTCAACCTTCATGTATTCCGTTGTGTGGTCTGTATTGCATTGTAAGCATTGTACTGGACGAGCTTTGGACACGATTTCTTACTATAGGAGGTCCTCTTCTTCGCTATTCTATGCGACTAAAGTGGAGGCTCTTCCGTCGTTGGTGTAGGGATCATTATGTTCATATTGTTGATCCCTCCATACTACTCATTGCAATTTTTTAGTATACTTGTTTCGCAAGATCTACTGCAGCCTGTTATTAGTAAGGTTATAGGTTTATGTTACCTCATACCTATGCACTCTACGATAGTTTACAATTGAGTCTTATGTCTCTTTATCTAAGTCAGTTAGTAACTTTTTGATATATAGACTTAGAATCTTTAGATTAAATTCCTATATGGATTTTAACTTCGGTTCTTATTTAGCTAAGTAATCATTTGAGCCTCTGGAAACAGTAGTTTTCAAATTCTGACCTTTTAGACAGTAATTCTGTTGGTTTCTCTTTTACTGTAGAGTCAGTGAGTTTCATGCACTATCGATGGATGATTTTCACTTTCGTAGTTTCGGAATCACTATTCCGTTACTATTTAGGTTGGATTTTTGCATAAGAGTTAGGCTCCTAATATCTGGAACCTATTGTTATTAAGGTCCTTCCGTCTTCATACGGGCATAGGCCTTTACTCTTTCCGGGTAGAGTTTATGTATTTATAAACAGATATCTGTTTATTACTATGGGCGTAAGCTTCTTCTGTCTTTGATGCTTAGTAGAAGGACGTTACGCTCCATTCTATTGTTAATGGATTCTATTAACTATCGATACTGCTTATGGTATATCATTGACTTAGCAGTTGTGCTTAAGATTTCGGCTCATGAAGTAAGAGTTCATCTACATCTTGGGCTTTCATTAATAGTGTCGCTATTATAGATTTTTGAAGGCTGCTCATTGCGCTCGGCCATCCACATTCATGAATTTTTATCTCAGAAATATCGAGTCCATTTCTGGAGGCCTCTATTGTTAGGTCTATTATCTACTGCTCAGAATGTCATTCACTTAACAGTTGCTACTATAGCTAGGTAGGCTGTCTGTTTCGGCAGTGTCTCCGTTCTGCTGCCCTCTTCGCTCTGGGCTATTTGACCCAGGGCAAGAAAAAGGGGGGGGGGGGGGGGAGGGTGTTCCCTTGGGTCACCTGTTTTACTATGAAAACAAGGGGATACCTCCTCCGGAGTTAGTAATTCTGAGCTGTTATTGGGATGGTTGTTTAGAGAGAAGTTTAGGTTTTTAAAATTCATTCAAGTCTTAGTTTTTAAAGTATAGCTTGTGATTATTGCATATGTCAACGGACATGATTATGCAATCCTCAGACACTTTTAGGAGTATAAGAGTCTCTATTCTCTAGACTTACTTTATTTATTGGCTTACTTTAAAAATTATTAGTATTAGGATTATATTGGATATTAATAGAGTACATGGATGTTTGAAGCTCAATTTTTGGAAGGTGTTGTATCTTTCTAATTTATCATAAATAAGAAAGATACAGGTAAGGCCTATTACTTCTTTTTCCCTACAGGGGATGACTCTATTTTATATTATTGAGCGTATTCCATTTTGCTC
Organism: Pictodentalium vernedei; assembly: GCA_031216915.1. Classification (NCBI taxonomy): domain Eukaryota; kingdom Metazoa; phylum Mollusca; class Scaphopoda; order Dentaliida; family Dentaliidae; genus Pictodentalium; species Pictodentalium vernedei. The sequence continues at coordinate 154,433,048 of CM062289.1, forward strand.
TATGTCCTTGGCCCTCCAGCCTTTTTACTATTCAGCTATGTCTGGGTCATTGGTACAGTATAAAAATGTTAAAAAATTTATAGTAATTTCTATATTTTTTATACTTACCAATGACCCAGATGGGGATGGCCCTCCCAGGAGTTGGGAACTCTTGCCTCCCCGCTGAGTACATAGCGCTTACCAGGCACTGGTTTTTAGAATGATTAATGGCGCCAATTTTGGAACGTCCTTGACACTGCGCATGCGCAGTAGAGGCGGAGTGTGGAGGGCCTTTCAGGACATGTTTTCTTTAGTTTTAGATGCAAATTTTGGGGATTGGGGGGCAAAATTTGTGATTGGCCCTATATTTTAAGAGTTAGCACCAGCTATGTCTGGGTCATTGGTAAGTATAAAAAATATAGAAATTACTATAAATTTTTTAACTTTTTGTACAGAACTTCCATATGAAAGCGCTGATTTGAATAATTTTTTGTATGAATGTTTAGTACCATGGGACACATCACATATAATACGGGTTTTTTTCTCGTATGTAAATTATGCAAATTAGACTAACTTTGATGCATTTAGTGTTACTTTCAGCACTGTAGGTGCAAATGCCAATACGGCTCGGGCTAGAGGCCGTATTTATAAACCGATCTTTACGAAACTTCTTGGGTACGTTTGGTATCACCGTGGGACGAGAACGAGTGTTTTTGGGCGCGTTCCGAAATTCAAGATGACCGATGGCAGCCATTTTGTACAAAATTAGGTGCAATCAGATTTTTGCACAGAACTTCCATATGAAAGTGCTGACTTGAATAATGTTTTGTGTGAATGTTTAGTACCATGGGATACATCACATATAATACAGGTTTTTTTCTCGTGCAGAAATTATGCAAATTAGATGAACTTTGATTTTTTCAGTGCTACTTACACACAGTAAGTGCACATGTCAATACGGCTCGGGCTAGAGGCTGTATTTATCAACCGATCTTCACGAAACTTTTTGGGTACTTCTGTTATCACCTTGGGATGAGAACGAGTGTTTCTGAGTGCAGTCCAAAATTCAAGATGGCCGCCAGTGGCCATTTCGTACCGAAATTAGGTCTAATCAGTTTTTTATACACAACTTCTATACGGCTCAGGATAGAGGCCGTATTTATGAACCGATCTTTAGGAAACTTCTTGGAGACCTTTGTTATCACCGTGTGATGAGAACGAGTGTTTTGGGGTGTGGTCCGAAATTCAAGATGGCCATCAGCAGCCATTTTGTACCAAAATTAGTGCAATCTGTCTTTTGTACAGAACTTCTGTATGAAAGTTCTGATTTGAATAAATTTTTGTAGGAATGTTTAGTAAAATGGAATACATCACATACAGTACAGGTTTTTTTCATGTGCAGAAATTATGCAAATTAGATGAATTTCAATTTATTTAGTGCTACTTATACACTGTAAGTGCACATGTCAATACGTCTCGGGCTAGAGGCTGTATTTATCAACCGATCTTCACGAAACTTATTGGGTACCTTTGTTATCACCTTGGGACAAGAACGAGTGTTTCTGAGTGCGGTCCAAAATTCAAGATGGCTGCCAGTGGCCATTTTGTACCGAAATTTGGTCCAATCAGTTTTTTGTCACAACTTCTATACAGCTCGTATTTATGAACTGATCTTCACGAAACTTCTTGGGTACCTTTGTTTTCACCTTGGGACAGGAATGAGTGTGTTTTGGGGTGCCTTTGTTATCACTGTGCTATGAGAACAAATATTTTGGGGTTCAGTTAGACCCACTCTGGGACTCAAAGATTTCTTTTCTATTTAGCATCTGACTGTCACCCACCTTTACAATACCTTACCTATACATTTGTTGCCGGCTACGGCCAGTATTTATGTACAGACCTTTACAATACTTTATATGTACATTTGTTATCGGGTCATTACCGAGATGTTTGTCATTGCTGTGTCACATACTATGCACGTACATGTCTTGACAAGTTGAGCTACAGTGTCATTGACACTTTCATTTATTTTGTAGCAGCAGAGCTTTAGTTCGCTATTCAGGGACTTCGATGTCGACACAGAGCATACAGTGGCCAGAACGACTCATGCTGAAACTATGAATCTTCTCTGGGCCGAATCATCACAAGGCAGAAACGTCCCTATTTCACGCAAAGATAAACTTGGAATTATTTAGTGGGCCGAAATGTCCTGAGGCCAAAACATCCATAGCTCACAGAAAGATAAACATGTGAAATTGTTTGGAACAAGCAATGTGGTTGGTTGTAGAAGACGATTTCACTGCTTGCTAGCCAATCACAATTCACCTTACTAGTAATATTTTATGAATAAAATTCAGTAGTAATATTTTATGAATAAAATTCAATAAATTAACCTTTAAACTTTGTTTCATTTGCTATAACATGACTTGCGCATTAAAAAAAATGAGCCAAAATTAAAACTGGAAATGTTTTAGTTTTCAGTGAGAAAATCGACTGTCGTGTAGTCACAGTAGACTATGGTGCGGGGAGAGGCAACAGTTATTACCTGTAATTTACTACTTTTTGTTTCAGTTCTAGTGCTCATTCACATGCAGGGCGACTATCTAGGCGCGTGGTTGTATAGAGGCCAGGTGCGTGTTTTTCACACTACACGATTTGAAAGTAGGTGTCCAGTGGTGCAACGTTCCATACTATAATCGGGTGTGCCGATGTTTACCGACGACTACCGATTATTTTCCGATAGCCCGTAATCGGTGGCTTCCAGTTATATTTCCCAATGATCAGCCCATCACTAGTTCGCCAGGATGCTGTGTTGGTCTCAGGCTGTTCATTTCCTGAAGGGCAGGGCACTGCTCTTCAATCCGCTTCTTTGGTGGGTCTGCGACTATTCCATGATTCCGACTGTCGTGTAGACATAGTAGACTAAGGTGCGGGGAGAGGCAACAGTTATTACCTGTAATTTACTACTTTTTGTTTCAGTTTTAGTGCTCATTCACATGCAGGGCGACTATCTAGGAGCGTGGTTGTATAGAGGCCGGGTGTGTGTTTTTCACACTACACGATTTGAAAGTAGGTGTCCAGTGGTGCAAAGTTCCACACTATAATCGGGTGTGCCGATGTTTACCGACGACTACCAATTATTTTCCGATGGCCCGTAATCGGCGGCTTTCAGTTATATTTCCCAATGATCAGCCCATCACTAGTTTGCCGGGACGCTGTGTTGGGTTCATTTCCTGAAGGGCAGGGCACTGCTCTTCAATCCGCTTCTTTGGTGGGTCTGCGACTATTCCATGATTCCGTGGCGACGGTCTGGGATGACTTCCTGCGTCATTCCAAAGATCATCTGCTGCTTCGCCAGCTTGATCTGCCTTCTGTTGGAGGCCGTGGCGTTTCAAGCCTAACAAACGTCCTTCTGCTTCCACTGTGAAGCCAAGGGCTGATCCTCCTGCTTCTGCTTCTTCCTCTTACTCACGTGGTAAGTGTAAGCATCGTCAGTCCAGAGGGAAGTCTCAGGATCCTTCATCTAGCAGAGGAGGTGGTTTCTCCTCTCACTCGAAATGAAGGTTCTCATCTCGATTTGTGCCCAAAAGTCTCAAATGGTGCATTCTGGTGGGTTTTGGGGTGAAAATTGTCTTCTTTTTCATGGTAGCAAAACTTGATATTTTTTACTTTGATGTTGCGAATTTTTAAAGATGCAGGCAAAAAAATAAAATAATTCAAGCCACTTTTTCAATGCACAGCAAATGAGCCTGTGGGGGGGGGGGGGGGGGGGGGAGAGGGTTCTTCAATTAAATTACTGTGTTTACTGTTATGTGTGGGAAACCTGGGGGGGGGGGGGGGGCTAGAGCCCCCGGCTCCACGGCCCCAGCATTTATGTGAACCAGTGTTACCAGTGAACTTGCTCTCTTTCTATCTTTGTCTGTCTCTCCTCTGTTTCTGTCTGTCTCTCTGTGTCTGTCTCTGTCTCTCTCTTGTTCTTCTCATTGAAACAACTACTGGCAGAAAATATTTGGGAGGGCACAGGTCGAGAGTGCCTCTTCCAACCAAAGTTCGTTTAGACGTTTCATTTTTTGATCATGTAGATGGACAATGTCCTGTCAAAAGGGGTGATGGAGGTTATCAAGAACTTTCATTCAGTGGGATTTTTTTCCCTTCTGTTCTTCGTGCCAAAGGACATCCGACTGCAACCGGTTTACGATCTGAGTATCCTGAACCAGTCTTAAAATTGCTCCCAAGTTCAGCATGGAGACTTTCGGCCTTTCTAGATGGATTTGTCTTGCTATTTGCGCATCATACGCTTGTCTAGCGACTGATGATTATATTACCAATCGTTTTTCTGCCCATGATGTGAGTGCATTGTCTACCTCCTAGGCTTATACTAACTCTGTCTGTTGCCGGATGTTATGCAGGCAGCCTACTGCAGAAATGCTTCTACTTTCTCCACCTATCTGCATCAGTGGCAAGAGCAGTCTGAGGACCTTTTTTCTTTAGGCCCTCTTTTCTTCTGCTCTGGCTGTCATAACCCTAGCCATTTGGGTTCTTGCAATGTCATTTCCAGGCCTGTTGTAGAATCCTTTCTCTCTGTGTGGCACATAGGGCCACACATGTACGCCTCATCTCCCATTATCGTTTACTAATCGTTGTGATGCTATGGTTTTATAGGCCTGTGGAACTCTTCTTCTGTCCACGGTTCCAGTGCAGTCGAGTTATGTGGGGGTTGGTTATGTGATTCCCTTCTCCTCCTCCTATTCAGCCTGTTGTAAACAATTGTCGGGTTGGTTGATAAGAAATTTAAATTTTTAGTAAACTTCCTTTCTTATTATACCTACCACAATTGTTTATGTGGAAGCCCTCCCGTTTTCTTTTTCGGGTAAGAATCCTTCCTCCCCACTGATCCCATAACTCCAGTGTTGGCAGAATCAGTAGAATGACACATAGGTTATACGTCTGTACACTGGTTCCGGAAGCTGTGGATTAGTACTACAAGGAGAAGAGTGTCCCCTACTGGGTGTGCGTCTGTCACACTCGACTCAGTTTTGGTTTATTTTTTCTTGGTGCTTTTGCACCACTTTTCTTTCCCAAATCACTTGGGAAAGAAGAAAATAGAGAGTATTTTTCTGAGTTAGGGACTTCCACTGTAGTGGAAGCCTGCTGTAAACAATTGCGGTAGATATAATAAGAAAGGACATTTACTATAAAATTTTAATTTCTGCCCACAGATTGTCAACACACATAGATTTTCGCAACCTGTTGGTTCCAACAGCGATCAAAATCGACGCTGATCCCTCTTACAATGCGGTTGTGCAAAGAAGACATTTCAATTCAGGATGGTACAACATTTCGCTATATTGGTGAACAGGAAAAAAACCTTTCTGGAAATTCTCCTTGACTTTGGTCTTCTTTTCTCCTAGCAGACTTCACCAAGCCTTTTTTACATCACTAATATAGTTTTGCGACAAGTAAAATTATTTTTTGTAAATATTCAATTGTGAGGACTGTAATGTATTTTGATGTGAATATATTTTTGTTTTCAAATATAATTTTCCAATTTTATGTTTTGATCATCAACACCAAATCAAATAATAGGAGTTCAAATCTGTGGCATATTAATTCCTTGCTGATCCCCAGCTGGGACGACCTGCGTTGTGTCCTTATGCAAGGCACTTTATCCCATTTGCTTACATGGGGGCATGATGACGCTGTGTACTAAGGTGTACTGCTCGTCGATGGTGCACATGTCTTCAACCGCTTTAACCCTGCTCGATCAAGGCTTGAATACAGTTAGAATGTTGAGGAGCTGACAGTTGCTTGTCGGTGCCCGGTGGTTCTCTCCATCCGGGTACTCTGGCTTCCTCCACCTGTAAAACTGTCATGGTCACGATAGCCATTGTGCATAAGTTTGTGACCTTAAACACTAATAAATAAATAAATAAATAAATAAATAAATAAATAAATAAATAATTCCTTGCTGAGACTTGCATCACATTTTACGGTTTCTGAACTCAACAGCTCCACTAAGGACTGTATCTCGCAATTATCACATTGTCATTTGAATATTTTCCTATGAGTGTATCGTGTGTTGTACATTACATCGCCTCTTAGATTAGAAAACAGCAGTGAAATGTTTGAAGATTTCAGCTCTTGGGAAATCAAATCGTTTCCCAAGTTTGCCCAAAAACCATGTGATCATAACAAACATGTCATCCAAACACAATCTATAGTTTGTGGTAATCCATATTTTTATACTGTACCAATGACCCAGACATAGCTGGTGCTAACTCTTAAAATATAGGGCCAAACACAAATTTTGCCCCCCAATCCCCAAAATTTGCATCTAAAACTAAAGAAAACATGTCCTGAAAGGCCCTCCACACTTCGCCTCTACTGCGCATGCGCAGTGTCAAGGACGTTCCGAAATTGGCGCCATTAATCATTCTAAGTTTGGCCCTTCATCATTTAACATCTGACTGATCTTTGTGCTTATAAATCTCAGTTTAAATGATGCCAGACACATAAATATTAGTGAAATGGTGATTCTAAGGAGGATAGAGAAGGAGGAGAGGAAAAGAATGTGTGACAGAATATTATCAGGGCTGTAACTTAAAATTTTTTAATGAAATTATGTTAAGTTACCTATTTTCAAGGCAGCAGCCATTTTGTTGTCATTCTGATTATTTAGTTACACTGTTTTTTAAGTGTTTTCCTCTCTCCCTGTCCTTTAAGTTCCCCCTTGCTATTCTCCCATGCTTTTGGCATAGTTTTTGTAATTATTATTACTAAATTTTCTTGGGAGTTTTTAGCTGAATAACAGAATGAATTCTGTTCTTTCCCCATGTTTACGTCTTCACCTACGGGTGGTTAGGCGTTGTGTTCTGCATCTACCATCTGATGTTCTGCAGTTTCTTCCCTGGAAGTCTCTGTTTTGCATCAGATAGTATATTTTTGGTAACTGATTTCGGGCCTGGGTGCCTGGAGTCTTATTTTAATGTTTTTACACTCGTTGTTTACATTTACAACAGCCCTCTGTGTGAGGGGGGGATTTCTAAAAAATAATATCTTGATGTTATTTTAATCATAACTAGATACATTATTATTGTTCGTAAGTGTTGAATAAATTGTTTAAAATATTTTTAAAATTTTTGTCCACACTTAGGCTTGGGATCCATTGGGGCTCAACGTTACTTTTCAGAAACTTGGGCTGTTCTGAAAAAATATTTTTTCAAAATATTTTGATTTCAATTATTTTTTCTATATTAATGTATCATATTATTATTATGTATTTTGATTGCCAGGGGTTAGTGCGAGTACCAGGACTTGTTTTCTTTTCACATTGAAAGGATATTGATCAATTGTTTTAAGAGGAAGTCTTCCTCTGACTTTATTATCATTCTATATGTGGTCAGTGTACTCGCATTAACTCCTGTTCTGTATCGTATGATTTCGATGACAATATGGGAAGCGTATGTCACGGTATGTTGTTGGGGATTTGGACACTCCGGTCCTTTCCCCGCAGGGTCACTCTACTTTATCAATTTCTATTTCAGACGATCAAGATTAGGGTGATGTATCTGTGATGTCTTCCAACAGTGTGCCTCCGTCGTCACAATTAATGAAGGGCTAGCGGAAAAGTGCTCATGTAAATACGCCAATTGCCTAAGAGGACCCTAGTAGGTTCGACGGCCTTTGACGTCCGCTAGCTCGCCCGGTGTAGCGTCCATTCACCGAATGGTTCGGCAGCCGGGTTCGTCCGTTGCGGTCTAGAAGGAATTTTGGGGTGATGCGAGCACTATAAATTAACCTAATGCACACCCAGTGACGGCGGATCGGAGGGAGAACGCAGGAAGCCTTTTAGTCCGGTTCATAGCTCGTTCCGGTCCATCCGGACGGCAAGCGAGAGAGGCCCCTCTCTCGTTCAACAACATGTGGCCCCAGATGTTGTGGTACAAAATGTGTCGCAAGCGGAGCATACGTCCGTCGCTCGGGACGCTCCGTTGTATAGGCAGTCCGCTGAGACTGCTAAGGCTTCCTCTTCTCGTCAGCGCACACGACCGCACCTTGGCTGCGTGACCGCCGATATATTACCAGCTTCGCCGATCAAGGATTCTTCGGCGACCAGGTCACACCATCCGGTAGCCAGGGACACGAGGCCTGCAGACTCCGGACGTTCGCATAGGAAGTGTGCGGGAGTCAACGTACACGGAGCTTCCGGCGGCAATGCATCGTAAGACCGCTACTGCACAGGCCTCGGGAACGGACGTGCTTGCCTTAATAGCACAGTTTATCGCAGCATCCCAGCATCAACTGAATCTGTCGCATATATTTTATCCGACGATGCTGGGTCGGGACGCTCCGCGGAAGCGGGTACGGACGTCCGAAAGTTTCATCCGGTCCGACAGGATACCGAAAGGGATTCGGAGGATTTCGAGCTTTCCCTTTCGGAACAACATATGCTGTTGTGTATGTCATCTGACTTGGTCTTCTACAGCTTCTTTCGTCGGACCAGAATGCTGCGATGCCGGATAAGAAACTGATAGCGTCGGTGGACTTAGAAATTTTTGGTTCGTTTCAGGGACATCGTCCCTCAGTTCCGACATAGTCCAATAATGTCACACAAACTTTCGAATTATTGAACGACGCTATATATATTATTATTTTATGCTTGCTAACCAAGCATTTCTGGTTTCTTGTTCGAAGAGTTATGGAGATGTCTTTCAAAAGTGTGCCTCTGTCGTCATAGTTAATGAAGAGTTAGCGGCAATAAGTGCTCATGGAATATGTCTATCGCCTACTGAGTGACATTTGCTAGCTCACCCGGTGTAGCGTACATTCATCGAATGGTTCGGCTGCCGGGTTCGTCCGTTGCGGTCTAGGAAGGAGATTTGGGTGATGCGAGCACTTTAATTACTTTAGTACTCACCCAGTGACGGCAGATTGAGGACACATCGGAGGAAGCCTGTTAGTCCGGTTCCTGGCTTGTCCAGGTCCGTCCGGGCTGTGAGTGAGAGAGGTCCCTCTCTCGCCCAACAACATAGGGGACCGCATGTTGTGGTTCAGATATTTTACATTCGGAGCATATGTCCGTTGGTCGGGACGCTCCGTTATATTGACAGTCCGAGAGACTGTCTTTAATGCTTCCTCATCCTCACAGCAGGGCACACGACCGCACATTGGCTACGTGACCTCGAGTATCCGATCAGTTTCGGCATTCAGTGATTCCACGGCGAATAGGTCGCGCCATCCGGTAGCCAAGGGACACGAGGCCTATACACTCCGTTCGCTCGCATATTGGTAGTATGCACGGGGTAACGATCACGGAGCTTCCAGCGGCAATGCATCGTAAGACCGCTTCTCCTCAGGCCTCAGTGACGGACGTGCTATCCGAGTTAGCACAGTTGTTTCGCAGCATCCCAGCAATTGACAGTTTCTCGGTCGAATCAGGAATTATCCGACGGCGCTGGGTCGGTGCGGTCCGCGGTTGCATCAGGTACGGACGACCGAACGCTTTATAGGGTCCGACAGGATGGCGAAAGGGATTCGAAAGATTTCGAGTTTTCCCTTTAGTAGTATCGGAAGATGCCTTTCATATCTTCTGGCATTATCTTCCAGTGATTATTATTTCGGACTTCATTGCTGCGATCTTGGATAAGAGACTTGGACTCGGATTTTTCGATGGGTTCAGGGACATTGTCCCTGACTTACCGACGCAGTCCAATATTGTCATTACAACATGTGTTTTATTTTTCGACGCTATATATATATATATACAAGCCTGCTACTAAGCATGATAGTTTAGTTTCTTGTCCGCGTTGCTCATTTCTGCCATTTTATCATTTATACAAATAGTTTATTTTGGCAGAGCAGGGCATACCGAGAGTTCATATGCGTCTAGACGGTGTGATTAAAGACTGCATATATTCTTTTTCGCCGTTTATGTCTTTTCCAATTTCAATGTTGGGAACGACATTATGTCTAGTAGACTTAACTTAGACGCTTTATTATACGTAATCCGCCTTACTGAGGCGTTATCATTACGTCTTCAAGAAAAGATTTACGGGATATTATTCTCAATGTAATTTCTTTTGAGGGCAGTAGTTTGTTCACGTATAACTCCGCCCTTCAGTGGCTGATTGGAGTTAGTTAGACGTGACGCAGCCCTAGCTACATCCACACGCGTGGATAGTAAGGTTAAGAACTCTCTCAGAGTCGCTTCGTTCTCGGAGGAGCTTCTCTTCGACGGCAACTTTTCGGCAATCCATGAATTGCTTGATTTACATGTTCTCTTGTCTATCTAGTGTTACAAGAGATTCAGACTGGGGCAAACATTCGGTGGTTGACTCAGAGAGTGCCGCCGCAGTTGCCGGACCCGAGTGTGGCTGTTATGACGGTTGCCAGTCAAACAGATTGGGATATAATACTGATCCCTACGGATTCGAAGTGCCAGGGTCTTTGGGTTCCGCAGTCTTTTAGCAATCAGTTTAACTTCCGCGGAATAATGTTTTTTAGGCTTGCTTTATGTCATTGCATGAACATTATTCAGAAACGCATGCCCAAATTCCAGTCCTTTAATTCGACAGTAGTGGCGTATCTCCGGAACCAGGGAGGCACTCTTTCGTTTCCGTTATTCAATTTAATGGAAAGAATCCGTCTGTTGGTTATAGTACACCAAGTTCAGTTTTGGTCCGTCATATTCCGGGTCGTCTGATTGTTTTATCGGACTCCCGTTCTCTTACGGGTCGCTTGTTGCTGTCAGAATGGACTCTCAACAAACAAGTATTCAATCAGATTTGCTATCTATGGGAGTGCCCAATGATGATTTATTTATGACACAGCTTGCTAATCAATTGCAGACGTATGTGTTGGCTTGTCCAGATCTCTGAGCTAATATTGTTAACGCTCTATTGATCTATAGGACGGAATGATAGGATACGCGTATCCTCCGGCGCTGTTGTTTCAGCAGGTATTGCTAAGATAAACAACCACAATACATTTCTGTTGATAGCATCTCTATCTTCACAGAGATCTTGGGTAATTTACTCTCTTGTCTACTGTGGGTCTTAACGTGAAATCTTCCTCAATGTGAGGATCTTTTTTCACTGGGTAAATCGTGTCATCTTTATCACAACCCGCAAGGTCTCAACCTTCATGTATTCCGTTGTGTGGTCTGTATTGCATTGTACTGGACGAGCTTTGGACACGATTTCTTACTATAGGAGGTCCTCTTCTTCGCTATTCTATTGATAAATAGACTTAGAATCTTTAGATTAAATTCCTATACTGATTTTAACTTCGGTTCTTATTTAGCTAGGTAATCATTTGAGCCTCTGGAAACAGTAGTTTTCAAATTCTGACCTTTTAGACAGTAATTCTGTTGGTTTCTCTTTTACTGTAGAGTCAGTGAGTTTCATGCACTATCGATGGATGATTTTCACTTTCATAGTTTCGGAATCAATACTTCCGTTACTATTTAGGTTGGATTGTTGCATAAGAGTTAGGCTCCTATTATCCGGAACCTATTATTTTAAGGTCCTTCCGTCTTCGTATGGGCATAGGCCTTTACTCTTTCCGGGTACAGTTTATGTATTTATAAACAGATATCTGTTTATTACAAGGGCGTAAGCTTCTTCTGTCTTTGATGTCTAGTAGAAGGACGTTACGCTCCATTTTATTGTTAATGGATTCTATTAACTATCGGTACTGCTTATGGTATATCATTGACTTAGCAGTTGTGCTTAAGATTTCGGCTCATGAAGTAAGAGTTCTTCTACTTCTTGGGCTTACATTAATAGTGTCGCTATTATAGATTTTTGAAGGCCGCTCATTGCGCTCAGCCATCCACATTCATGAATTTTATCTTAGAAATATCGAGTCCATTTCTGGAGGCCTCTATTGTTAGGTCTATTATCTACTGCTCAGAATGTCATTCACTTAACAGTTGCTACTATAGCTAGGTAGGCTGTCTGTTTCGGCAGTGTCTCCGTTCGGCTGCCCTCTTCGCTCTGGGCTATTCGACCCAGGGCAAGAAAAGGGGGGGGGGGGGGAGGGTGTTCCCTTGGGTCACCTGTTTTACTATGAAAACAAGGGGATACCTCCTCCGGAGTTAGTAATTCTGAGCTGTTATTGGGATGGTTGTTTAGTGAGAAGTTTAGGTTTTTAAAATTCATTCAAGTCTTAGTTTTTAAAGTATAGCTTTTGAATATTGCATATGTCAACGGACATGATTATGCAATCCTCAGACACTTTTAGGAGTATAAGAGTCTCTATTCTCTAGACTTACTTTATTTATTGGCTTACTTTAAAAATTATTAGTATAAGGATTATATTGGATATTAATAGAGTACATGGATGTATGAAGCTCAATTTTGGAAGGTGTTGTATCTTTCTAATTTATCATAAATAAGAAAGATACATGTAAGGCCTATTACTTCTTTTTCCCTACAGGGGATGACTCTATTTTATTTTATTGAGCGTATTCCATTTTGCTCTATGTCCTTGGCCCTCCAGCCTTTTTACTATTCAGCTATGTCTGGGTCATTGGTACAGTATAAAAATGTTAAAAAATTTATAGTAATTTATATATTTTTTATACTTACCAATGACCCAGACGGGGATGGCCCTCCCAGGAGTTGGGAACTCTTGCCTCCCCGCTGAGTACATAGCGCTTACCAGGCACTGGTTATTAGAATGATTAATGGCGCCAATTTCGGAACGTCCTTGACACTGCGCATGTGCAGTAGGGGCGAAGTGTGGAGGGCCTTTCAGGACATGTTTTCTTTAGTTTTAGATGCAAATTTTGGGGATTGGGGGGCAAAATTTGTGTTTGGCCCTATATTTTAAGAGTTAGCACCAGCTATGTCTGGGTCATTGGTAAGTATAAAAAATATATAAATTACTATAAATTTTTTAACTTTCCTCTGAGCATTCTCACCACATTGGTGATGAAATGATAAATATGATTTTTCTGAGTGGCGTCTTTTATTTACAACTCGGACATTAGAATTACCGATCTATTCTTTGTTCATCCTGTCACTTACTTATGCAACCTGCGGGAACCCCAGGAAGTGAAGCAGTGCTTGTTCACTGCGGTAAACAGGCTCTGTTTTACTGGTAAAATAAGACCCAGTCACCAATGCTTGGGAAGTGCAAACCCTCTCTAAAATGGGCAACATGTCTTATTAATGCTCACCCCTGGTCTGGAGTTGATACTCATGTTGTGGTCATGATTAGCCATTGTGCAAAATATGTGACCTTAAACACCAATAAATAAAATAAATAAATAGTTACTTATGAGGCTGGCAATTTATTTGTCATCAAAAGCAAAAACGTTTTTTTTTAAATTTAAAAAGTGGATAAATTCAGGTTTTGTGTACTTTTGTTATTATTTTGGTATAGAATATGCCGTTATTCACTGCTTTAATTCATATTTAGGGGATTGTAAAAAAATTTAAAAAAATGTCCAGAGTTAAGTTGGATGACCCCTTAACCATTTTCGCACAGACTTGAATTTACTGGTGGCAGTAAATTCTGTTTTTCCAGTTTGACATTTTTCTTTTTCATTAAAAACCACTGGGCCAAATTCATTCATTTAGGTCAGAGACTATCTTTGGAGTATACCTTTTCTACTTTGTTTAAATGAAGCTGCTGCCATCTTCAGGCTGGTGTGGGTTAATGCACCATAAGCCTGAAATGCTTTAAAAATCCTCTTCTCAAAAGCCACTTGCAATAAAGCTTAGATTTCTGGTATTGAACTTTAGTGATGCAGATTCACTTTTTTACAAAGAAACTCAGTAGGTCAAAATTTGGGCTCCATTCAAAATTTCTATTTTCAGAACCAATGGACAGATGTGAACCAAATTTGTCAAGTAGTATATAACTGGGTTAATACTTCACAGCACAGAGCTTGCTAGGAAGCTTTCCTATGACCAGTAGAATTGAATGGCCAAAAAAGTTGCCTTTGGTTGTGTTACAGCAAATCAAAAAATTGCTTTTGCTGCTGATGATTTACTGATACACTCTTCTCTTTTGGCAACTTGAGCCAGGTGAGCATTTTAGGCTCACTTGAGCCTCTGGTTTATTACCGTTTTCTGTCAGATATGTGATTTTATAGAATTAAATAAACTTACAAATATATAAAATATGTTGTTTTTTATTTGATCGCAACGGTAAGTATCAAAACAGTATAAACTTTACCTTGATATATCCAGCTTAATATGTACATTTTTGGATTTCCCCATGTCATAAATTGACGGCATGTTACTGTCCAATCAGACAATGTGGATTTAAATTATTCGGCATGTGACTGAAAAATGCGGTTAGATTAGCTGAATTCCTTTATCCTTTACTACAATCAATCACATCACCATACTAGGAAATGAAATTTTTTTCTGTTGGATTGGGCATCGCAGGCTTCAGGAAACACTTATACTTACACTGCCTCATATCACATGGGTAGCTCTGAATGAATGAAAGGTTTTAGCGCGCCGAAGGCGCGCAGGGACGATGTGGGATTTACAAATCCCTTGCGACCCGGTTAACCTTATTTTTTTCCTTGGATCACACAGGCCTAGCTTTCCTATTGCCCAAAATGGAGTCTGAGGGGGTTATGCACGCGGTTAGAATACCCGGCAGTTTAAGCTGGAGTGTTAGATGGTCAATACTCAATCCCCCAACGCCTTTAAAACTATTAGAGAGCGAGCTCTGTTCGGTTCCAGTTCGGCGATGGTAGAGGGTAGCTCTCTGACAGAACCTGCCTATTTATAGTGTAACAAGCTTTTCTTGAAACACCATTTGCAGTGAAGCTGCTCAAAACTAGAAGCCACTGTGTTTTGACAATGTCGACACTCACTCATGTGACTGGAGAAACAAAACAATACAGCTTAAGAATATGTAATCAGGACTCTCTGGTTGAATAACTGTGACCCCTTAATGAAAACAAAATATCAATGGCTGCAGTCATACATGTACATGTAAAACTCGGTTTGCTGAATACTGATAAAACATACAATAACATGGCTTCAGTTGTTAATTATTTTCATGGGATTCATAAAAAAAAATGAACAACACAACCAACATAGGTATGTTTCCAAACACTTATTTGAATACTTTTCTTTCTTCCGTTACCACTCACCACGCTTCAAAGTTCGAAAGGTTTTGACTCTATTTCATTTGAACATACCACGTTTCTTTGAGATGGGCCTACATGTAAATGCAGGTGCAACTGCAACCCCATAAAATCATACCCAGTAAAGTTGAGGACTGTGCTTACTGGCGGGTCAGTAAGGTACTAAAACATACCCTTATCAAAGGAGTGTTCTGAAAGCAACCAACACATGGCATGTTCTGATTCCAAATACATGCAAACAGTTAACCAGTAGCAAAAATCATAACCGGTAACTGCAATAACCGAACCATAACCAATTAACCGACAAATCATTTCAGCACTAATATTTGGGCTCTCTGTGGAAGCATGCCTATTTTGGGCTCCATCTAAAATCTCTATTTCAAGAACTGATGGGCTGATTTGAACCAACGTTTGCATGTAGTTTAAATGGGTCAAAACTACTTGATTTATGCCTGAAACTTTTTTTTGCTACCCCATGGGAACCCTAGGAGCTAATAAAAGGGAAAAAATTCAAAGGCCCATATTTAAAAAACTACATGGAGAAGAATATTGTTTTTTGCTATGAAGCCTCCTTAGCAGGGCTCGAACTGTTCACCTGTCTACCTGTCGCTGACAAGTAGAATTTCCTGGCGACAGGTTAGAGTTATTCTTACCTGTCTCTTCCGCCGGGTAGAATTTTTGCATGCCAATATGTCTTTCCAAATAATCCTAGAAATGATACCAGGAAGCACTAAAACCCAACACACTTTGTGTCTTTCTAGGTCATCATGTCCAGTCACAGACTCTTTCATTCAAAGTCATTGGTTTTTCATACCGTAACCCCTCTAGAAACAATTTGCACTGTACACATGCACAGTTGTTGTATTTATGTTGGATTTTCCTGAACGTGATCAGCACATTCAGGAAAATCCAACATAAATACAACAACTGCACATGTGTATGGTGCAAACTGTTCTCTGAAACTTTGGAAGTTTCAATCACAAATGAGTGACACAGATTGATTGAAGGGAATAAGTAAATCGAGGTAAGCAAACTTATTGTCTTATTAGTGAGTCAGTGATGCAAACCCATAAAAAAGACTGCATGTTGAACTGCATTATAATGCCATAGTGAATGTTAAACCCATAAAATTTGCTACAGCAAACTGTTACAGAAGGAGAAATTTCTGAATTGTGAGGGAAGCTTCAGCCATGAATTTAGGCTGCAGTGGTAAAGAAATGTGCACAGTAGGGTATTTTGGGGACAAAAATAAAACAAAATGGGTTGGATAACAATAAACTGAAAATTAATTAACCTTTGTCTAAAACTGTGAATCAATTTATACCATTTGCTAATCAATGTTCCTGGAGGGGGAGAAGACCGCAAGACAAAATTTTGAAAACAAAAAATACCCAGGTACTACCATACTAGGTAATGCTACAGAAATGGGAAGAAATAATAATAATATTCCTACCTAGTAGGTTACTAGCTGTATCAGGTAATGAATATTATTATTTCTTCCAATTCCTGTAGTATTATTATTCCAAAGTTAAACATAATATATATTACATGTATTTAATTTAATATTTTTACATAAATTTTACTTTCTACTTGCAAACGTATTTCAAATCGGTGAATTACTGATGAATGTGCAAAATCCGACTCAGCAAACATTGTGAACATTTCTAGCCCTGCTTCTTAGGACCAGTGGAATCAGATGGACCAAAAAAAATCCTCTCGATTTTGTCATGTGGGTCCATATGGGGATCACTATTTTAACACTGTTGGCACTGGGAAAATGCAAAGTCATTATCTTTCTTGTGCTCCATCAACTAAGTATTCTTCTTCAGAACCTTTGGGCCAAGTCTAAACTCATTTTGTACAAAGCATTTTGTGCCCTTTGGGGTGGACTTATTCAGGGTTTCTGCAAGACTGGCTGCGGGTCTGTCGAACGGACCCATTCCCCCCACCGATCATACTATGATCAGTCAGAAATGCTGGTGGTTAAAATGTCGAGTACAATGCTGTATCGTAACGATACTCGGGATCCTTTGTTTCCATGTAATATAGGTATAATTATGTTGTATACTATGCCTACTATTACTGGCGACAACCTGATACTTTATAACCCTCAGACGAGAGGGGGAAACAAAGTTCAAATCCTAAACGTCGCCTATAAAATTTCGAACTCAAATTGTCGTGTTTGGTCCAAAATCACTGGCTTTTATTTTGAGCGATAAATGATGTAATTGCACATGCATGACGTCACACGTCTGCATCATGGTTCTTTTCGAATATTTCGTTCTCTCTGCATTTTCAATTATTTACGTTGGCACGTATCGGGTTGTATAAAAAAAATTGAGGTCAAGCGTTGCGGTCACTGTCAGGATTCATGGATTTTGTGTTGTTTTGGGTTTGTATTTTTATGAAACGTCCGACCAGATGTAGTATTGTGTGTCCTGTGGGAATTTAGAGAAGTGTAGGAGGAAAAAATACATATTTTCCACTTCAATTATTCAGCATTTTAGTGACCAGAATGCCCCCAGAGGCCACCAGAGAGCACCTAAAAATCAAAATTTTCCTTCGCCTTTAAACTGCCGGACCCACAAATTTTCCCCTAGCGGAAACCCTGAGTTATTATCCCATTAGCCTAAAATGCTTTAAAAATCATCTTCTCATAAGCCACTTTCAATAATGCTTAGATTTCTGGTATGGAACTTACTTTAGTGATGCAGATTCAATTTTTTTCAAAGGAACTCCATAGGTCAAAATTTGGGTACCCTTTTGGAGGATGGCCATTTTGGGCTGTACTCAAAATTACTGTTTCCAGAACCAATGGGCTGATTTGAAACAAGTTTGTCATGTAGTATAACTGGACCATAAGTAATGGATTTATGCCTGAAAAAATTGGGGGGAGTGGGGGAGGGGTGAGGGTAGAGAGAGCTACAGAAGTTAAAAACAAAAAAAAAGTTTGTAAAGACACTTTTTTGAGACTTCACAGAACAGAACTTTGTTTTTGTCTCAGAATCTTTCCTAGGACGAGTAGAAACGAATGGCCCAAAAAATTGCCTTTGGTTATGTCATGGCAAATCAAACATTTGTTTATTCCTACCGCTGATATTCCAGGAATTCAAATTAAATATACACAAATTAAACATGAAAATAAAGGTTGTAATGTATAGGCCGGGGGCGCGGTGGCATTGCAATAACCGGATCTCATCAGATCACCAAAGTTAAGCAACGTCGAGCCCGGTTAGTCCTCGGATGGGTGACCTGAACGATCGATTTGGACTCCCGCGTTGTGCCCTTGGGAAATTCACTTAACCCCGATAGTCCACATGGGGGCACAATGATGCCGTGTACTAAGGCGTACTGCACATCGAAGGTGCGCATGTCTTCAACCAATCTAACTATACCTGTGCTGCAGTGTGGAGTTACGATGTTGGGGAGCTGGCAGCTGCTCGTCGTTGCTCAGTGGCTCTCTCTGTGTTCCTCCACCCGTAAAACTGCTACTGTCATGATTAGCTATTGTGCATAAGTATGTGGCCTTAAACACCAATAAATAATAAATATGTGATGTATAGAACACGAAAAATATATATAATCAGCATTCAGAGTTCGCAGCAGTCACTAATGGTTCCTGGAAGTCCCCTACGGTATTCATACCAGAACTGATAATAAGGAGAACAACTCATGGCCAAATGTGCTTCAGATATCCAAGAACAAAGCTTTGAAATCAAAATTCTTCAAAACACAGTGACAGAGTTTGCGGGGGGTAAATTCCAGAACTCTGCATTGTATTTTGTTGTCTGTTTATTTTCTTTTCGGCCACATCATCAGAATTTCAAAGTAAACAAATTTCCTTTACTTATATAGCGCCTTAAATCTCAATAGCCTTGATGATGAGGGTAGGGTCACAGGTTGTTTTGCCCCAAATCCCATTCACCCCATAGTCGTTATGCTCTAATTCCCATTTACCAATTTGTCTTGGGTTGTTTTGGCATAAATTCAGAGGTGAGTGGTTTGGCCCCAAAATTTTAGTTAAGGTGCTGTGATTACAAAAATGGATAGAGAATTTTGACTGAATCATGACTGTGACACGATCATCAAAATTTTCAGTCCACATTCTTCCCCAAAACACTTGAATCTCACCCATCAAAAAAGAAATGCGACAACATTGAATATCAGATGCTATTTTTGTTTGCTTTCTTGTCCCTATGCCTCGATCCGCAATATTTTATTCATGATATCTCAATCCATTGATGAATCTTTATTTCAGTCTTTCGATTTTGAAAATGTGAGGCACGTATACTGGTCGCTAACATTTGTAACATTTGAAGTGAAGCACTCTGTTGTTGAGTCTTGGCATAATTCATTGTGCATTGTTCACATTTTGTTGCACACGTACAAAGAACGACACATGCTTGTGAATGGGCTAATTGATATGGCACGAGTGCCAGCGCGGAAGGATAAAATGAGAGGCCACATATCGATTAACCCATACACATGCCTGTGTTGTTCTGTGTTTATTATATGCCTTCACGTCTATAAAAACAATTATTAGAAGGATGCTCAGCAATTCATTTGACAACTATCAAGAAAAACAACATATTTTATCAACAACCAAATTTGCAAGGGAACCTGTGTTACTATTTGTCCCCTGAGTTCCCCTGGAAATCAGGGGACGATTTTTTAGCTATCGCTAACGATTAAAATTGTAATTGCGGTGCACGATTTGTTGGAAATTCCAGTGAAATTTTGCTTCTTTTATAAAAATAATCCGTCAATGAATTCTGTTCCGCACATATATGTGTAGAACAAATTTTCATTTTCCTCGTGGTTTAATGTTGCTGTAGATGGGGATTACATAGAACAGGCATGTAATAAATTGTATTATTTGGTCTCTTTGCCACAAATAGATTTTAACCCTCTACAAAGAATACATGATATCAGACTTTTAGTTAAGTTTTACAATTTTTCACCCAATTCTTAAAAAAATTTCAACAAACCCATATCATGTGACCCCCTGGTCACATGATATGGTTTTGTTGAAATTTTTTGAATTTTTTCTGCTGCACAATTTGGATATTATGCTGCAGATGCAGCCGATTCGTTGAGTAAGGGTTAATAGCTCGCTAGGTGGATAGAACCATGCTGTTGTCTACTTGTAAAAAGCAAAAATCTCAGATGCGACAGCTCACCTCAAAATTGAAAGACTGTAATCTGATCAAGAAGAAGAACAGTTTTGTGATCACAGTACTGTGCTTCATGTATATTTTTTTAACTTATATAAATTGATAATATTTGTCAGTATTGCGTTTGTTTTGTAGAATGATGGTTGATGTGAAGTCTTGATAGAATTATGAATTCCAGACTCTCTTTAGCTGGTAAGCTTTTCATCATTCCGAATGTATATCAGGGTGTATCTCAATTCAGAAATTGTTTTTAGTAACTTCATTTCCCATTGATATTGAGTTCAAATAAACAAAAATTACCTATTGTTTTTCTATCCAAGTGCTGTATGTTTAGGCCAAATAAAAAATACCTTTTGTTCTCGAGCAATTTGATAAGCTGTAATTAAATTTTCAAATCAATGAGGGGGGAGGCTTTTGTTTCAATTTAAAATTTGTTGTTTGTTGACCGATTGAGTGCTGGAAGCCCATATTTGGGCTTAAAAGTTTCATATTTTATGGATGTGATTTCACATCATGTTTGAATTGAATTTATTTTCTGTGAATATAGTTTCACATCATCTTCGAATTGAATTTCAATCTACCAGTTAATAAAGAAATATGAAATACATTTGTGTTCAGTTATGCACCGTTTTTGAAAAATTAATTCCATCTACAAAATATACACAAAGAAAATGGTTAAGCACCCCCGTGGATATTTAATGATGGAAATGTATTGCTTAATATCAGTAAAGTACTCATAAAGTAATCTTCAGAAACTGAATGCTGTCTTGAAAGAACATATTCAGGCTATACGAACGCACAAAAATCATAGTCTTCATCGTCATCTCAATGACAGTATTGATGAACCAAAAAAGAAACTGCTACAGCTCAATATGATACCCGTTTTAGTAGGGAGCTGGTGAGTCAACAAGGCAACATTATTTGGCTATAAATGGATAAAAATGCCATTTGTAACCTCTAGAGAACACGAGCCAGTGTTATAGTTCAATATCTGCTGTATCCTCCATAACAGCATCTATTCTGCATCACATCCTCTAGTCAAACATCGTATCTGTTGCAGAGGTAACTGTTGCCATTCCTGATGCAAAGCTGCTTCCAGTTCTCACAGGGTTTGTACTGGAGATTCGTGTTCCTGTGTCTAACGCCCTAGAATGTCCCAAATGTTCTCCAGTGGATTCAGATGAGTACTCATTGTAGACCAAGGAATGGTAGTCAATGAAATGCTCTGAGTTAAAAATGTTAATCACCAAGCCAAATGTATTCCTTGGTGATGATCTCTTAGTAGAGGATGTTTGATGGCCCTTCTGGACCTCAAAGAAAAGAAAGCCGTTCCTGACCTTTCTCTTGCAGATTCGTCTATTTTGTCACACCAGCCTAAGAAGTACCCTGTTTTCACATGTCACAGGGGGGGTCATTCTGATCTTGGATGGTCTTTAATGTCATTGGTTTGCATGTGTTTTCTCATCCAATGACTGGTGACTGTGCAATGGATGTCGAATTGATGATTGATTGCTTTAAAGGACATACCGGTGGAATGAATACCAATAATTTGCCATCGTTGTGCATATGTCATCCTTATTCATGTCATGGAGACAGATAGTGACAGATAGTGAATAAAATAGGTACTATAAATACCCAATTCTGAGTCATGCATCAACTGTATTTGAAAAACTCTTGGGTTGCATTGTGCATGTAATTCCCGGGACCTGTTTGTAGGAACATTCAATCATAAACGTTCTCAACCATTTGTTGGATCATCAGTATAATCATACATATAACCAGGAACAGACTTTCAATGAACAGTGGCATGTTAGGCTTAAAAAAGTTAAAAATCTGTTTCTCAGGTCCTCCCTCATTGTCCTTCTGGCTGCTGCATGCTCTCTTTTTATAACCAATGGAAACTTAAAAAAATAAGAGTTAAATGGATTATGTCTGATATTTTACCCAAGTTAATAAAATTGATAAATTTATCCCTTGAGTGCAACAAGGCTTTGCACTCAAGGAATGAAATACTCCACCACCCATGTTATGTAGATTACCAGGCCTAAAACGTAAAACAAACCAAGAACATTACTTTTGATGGCAAAGAAATAATGAGAAAAATAAAAATAAAATAAAAAAAACTGCCCCCCCCCATGCAATTTTATAACAAATGGCCTGAGAAACAGAAGATCTACTTTGTGGGACCTTAATTATCATTCATTATATTTGAGGGTGCTTTTTTCTTTGGATATTTGAGTTATTTTATGCAGAATATACACAGGTAGAAAACAAGGACGTTTACCAAATAAATATAAGTTGGCACCATATTTTGATCATGCTTCATTGCAAACAGATGCAAATAAATAAGCATCAATCAAAAAAGTAAAATTTTAAAGTCTCACAACTTAATATTAACTTTGGGATACACTGCAAGCCTATAAAAAAAAGTTCAACAAAAGGGTTCAGTATCAATGAGTGATCGCCTATGAACAAAAACACTTTGCTCTTTTTTGGCCTATGTAATCTTTTGATATTGGGTATGTCACGTTCTTAGTGGGGATCAGATTCAAATTTGTTCATTCCATATTTGGGCTCCCTGTTTGACTTCATGCAATATGAAGAATATTGTCAGAATCTTTGGTAAGAAAACAAATTTTCTTTCAAACAAATGTTTTGTTTTCATTAATGATTTCATATATTTGTGAGTCTGTGAGAACTCACAGCCAGAAAGCCCTAATTTATCAGAATTTATCCAAAAAATCTGTGAATCATGTCTTAAGCAACTGCCATTTCACTCCATTACTACACACAACTAATGGCTTCCAGGAACACTGAATATTTCAACCCAACCTTCTAACCAACCTAGCAGGGTTTTTTCAGAAGCAATCTCTTTTCTCATTTTTCCACATAACTTTGAGCCCAACATAGAAGGTGAGCTGGGAGGGGGAATTGGAGGTTGAAAAATAGACATCCTCTTTCAGAGCAGTTTTGGTCATACATGAAGTCATTGCAATATGCACACATGTAAAAGGTAGGGCCTAAAAAGTTAAAAATCTGTTACCCCCTGCATTGTCATTTTGGCTGCTGCATGCTCTCTTTTTATAACCAATGCAAACTTAAAAAAATAAAAATTAAATGGTTTATGTCTGATATTTTACCCAAGTTAATAAAATTGATAAATTTTTCCCTTCAGTTTAACAAGTCTTTGCAGTGCTTTAGCATTGCGAAGCCTTCTTGCACTCAAGGGATAAAATACACCACCACCAATGCTATTCTGTATATTATCGGGCCTAAAACATAAAACAAACCAAGAATATGAACTTTAGAAGATGGCAAAGAAATAATTACAAAAATAAAATAAAAAATCACTCTCCTGCATGCAATTTTACAAAAAATGGCCTGAGAAATGGAATATCTACCTTGTGGGGCTTAACACCTCCTTTTTGTTTCTGATTCAATAACACTAACACCTTTATTTCTGTTTTGATTCCTTTCTCTGCCCATTTTAACCCTTGATTTCCTCAGATTAATTTTACGAAAATAACTGCTGTAACTTGTGCACAGCTGCAGATCATTTAACAGTGTTTCCACATCATTGATGGCTGCCTGTATAGACAGCCAACAATATTGTAAACACATTGTCAAGATAAATGCAGTCTTCCAGTAGAGTTCTTAGGGAAGAATACATGTACACTTGGGGCTACTTTTTCAGTGTCATATAAAAGGAGCAGTTTGTTGGGCAAGGCACTTAATGCCGATTGTCCACTTGTGGGCACTGTGGCTCTTTGTACCAGGGTGTGCTGTACGTTTATGGTGCACCGGTCTTCAACCAATACTAACCCTGCTTGTGTGGAGTTAGTACATTTGGGAGTCTTGACAGTTGCTCGCCATTGCTCAATGGTTCTCTTTGGGTACTCCAACTTCCTCCACCCGTAAAACTGTCCGACATAAGGTGACCCTGGCTGACAAAAGTGTTGTTCAACTCCAATAAATAAATAATAAATAGAAGCAGTTTGTGGCTGTCTGGGGACTTAGGGTTTATGTTCTCCCACTTCATCCAGGTAAACATTTTAGACTCACCTGGGCCGCTAGTTTATATTGTTTTGATAGTACAGATCATGTATGACCATTGGTTTGTTTTTTGTGAAATTTAGAGGTTGGACATAAATCAGGTCATTCATTATAATTAATATGAATGGAATGAATATTATTGCCCAATCAGTAATGTTTCAAAAATTGCTGTACGGTGCTTGTTACTCCAAAATCCTACACCCAAATCGTAGAAGCTTTTTGTGATACCTTGTATAGCATGCCTGAGTAAGACTGAAATAAAAAGCTTATATCTATAAATATCTTGTTAACCCTTTACCCAATGCAGATGATATCAAAATTTATTATTTTAAGTATAAATTTTTAAAAGTTTTCAAAACATTTCTACAAAACCAGGCCTGGCATTCTGAAAAATGCAGGAGGGCAAAAAATCGCTCTCCTCAATCAGCTTAGGAGAGCAATTAGCTTTACACAGCATTTTAAGTATCCAGTTGAACGAACTCATTGAAACTGAAACCAACAGACTACATCAGTGATTTTATTAACTTTACTAAGGTAAAGCGAAATCTCTTAGACATCTAGATGTCTCACTCAACAACTGAACACACACTTGACAAGACCTGTGTGTGTACCCAGACTTGTTGTCCAAGAAAGTCATACCCCTACCACTACCACCTTCAACCCCCCAAGGGGGGTTGAAGGTGGTAGTGGTAGGCATATGACTTTCTTGGACAACAGGTCTGCTTGAATCTACGGTCACATTCTGGTGCAAGTGCTTCAAGTGACAGGATAGTAGTAATGGTAGTATATTATAGTGTCAATATTCCTTGAATAATTACCCCTCTGACTGTGATGTCAGTTGTTGAACTTGAAACTGACAGAAAAAAAAATATTGCTGTGACCCATTTTGCTTCAAATGATTGCAACTGCGTTTGGGTATGGTTGCAGCCATGCCATTACTTTTTACCACTAAACCACTTTCAAAATGAAATTACGCGATGTTATGTGACTTCGAAGTTAAATTACATTTTTGCTTTACAACAAAAATTTAATGTGAGCATAATACATGTAATCTCAATCATCCCAGACCAAAATATTTAGGAGGGCAATTTTTCGCTCTCCTTAATTCTTTCAGGAGGGCAGTAAGGAGAGCTAAAAAATCGCTCTCCTGAAATTGCCAAGCCTGCAAAACCATATCATATGACCTATCATTGGAACAAGCTTGACGAGCTTGTTCTAAAGAGGGGTCACGTGATATGGTTTTGTTGATTTTTTGAAAAATAATATTTTTTTCAGCTGCTGAATTTGCATATTACGTGGGTGGATGTAGTTTAGTCCCTTACGGGAACCGTAAGGGGACTATAGGATTGCACTCCGTCCGTCTGTCTGTCCATCCGTCTGTCCATCTGTCTGTCTGTTTTTATGTTACCACCTCTCCCTCCAACATGCTTTAAGCTACACCTTTCATATTTGATACATGGATGAATGGTTCTGAGGGGATGATGCATGCTCAAAATCTTTGTTTCAAAATCCAAGATGGTGGAATGGCAGCCATTTTTGTTGTGTTTTTTTAAGCTTTCTTCTCTATTTTCATGTTACCACCTTTCCCTCCAACATGGTTCAAGCTACACTTTGCAAATTTGGCACATTTTGATAGAGGGTTGGGAGGGGATGATACACGTTCAATATTTTTTTTTCAAAATCCAAGATGGCGGCCATTTTTGTTGTTTTTTAAAGCTTTTTTCTCCATTTTATGTTACCACCCCTCACTCCAACATGGTTCAAGCTACACTTTTCATATTTGGCACATGGATAGAGGGTTGTGATGGGATGATGCACGTTCAATATTTTTTTTTGAAAATTCAAGATGGCGCCATTTTTTTCAGCTGCTGAATTTGCATATTACGTGGGTGGATGTAGTTTAGTCCCTTACGGGAACCGTAAGGGGACTATAGGATTGCACTCCGTCCGTCTGTCTGTCCATCCGTCTGTCCATCTGTCTGTCTGTTTTTATGTTACCACCTCTCCCTCCAACATGCTTTAAGCTACACCTTTCATATTTGATACATGGATGAATGGTTCTGAGGGGATGATGCATGCTCAAAATCTTTGTTTCAAAATCCAAGATGGTGGAATGGCAGCCATTTTTGTTGTGTTTTTTTAAGCTTTCTTCTCTATTTTCATGTTACCACCTTTCCCTCCAACATGGTTCAAGCTACACTTTGCAAATTTGGCACATTTTGATAGAGGGTTGGGAGGGGATGATACACGTTCAATATTTTTTTTTCAAAATCCAAGATGGCGGCCATTTTTTGTGTTTTTTTAAGCTTTTTTCTCTATTTTATGTTACCACCCCTCCCTCCAACATGGTTCAAGCTACACCTTTCATATATGGTACATGGATAAAGGGTTGGGAGGGGACTATGCACGCTCAATATTTTTTTTTTTCAAAATCTAAGATCTGTCTGTCTGTTCATCTGTCTGCCTGTCTGTTTTTATGTTACAATCTCTCCCTCCAACATGCTTTAAGCTACACCTTTCATATTTGGTATGTGGATAAATGGTTCTGAAGGGATGATGCACGCTTAATTTTTTTTTTTCAAAATCCAAGATGGCGGCTATTTTTACTGTGTTTTTAAGCATTTTTTTCTCTATTTTTATGTTACCGCCCCTCCCTCCCTCCAACATGGTTCAAGCTACACTTCTCTCAGTTCTCAATTTTTAGATTCCATTCACATTTGAAATCCTGTCTGATAACCTATATTTTACCCAAACCACCCCCCCCCCCCCCCCCCCCAGGTCTGACACTCCTGTTGACTGTTGTCATGAAACCCGAATTGTCCCCAAGCCGAACCATCCCCAATTATTTTACCAAAACTGCACTCACCTTTGAAATACTGATAAAGTTCTTTCTCTTATATAACTAAAATATCTAAACTCAATCATTTAAACAGAGACATAACTCCTACCTCCCCCCCCCCCCTCCCCCCGACACAGATACACACAGAGTTACACTTGTTTCCATGTTCGTATGGATTTGATCTGCAGCACAAATGGCGACCACATATATCTGTCAATCTTGTAGTGTATAGTGTATCCCCCCCACCCCCCCCCCCCCTGTTTGTCTTACGTCTGAAGTTCAGAACATGCCCCTACAAAATGTAATTGAATGAAGGCCCCGGTATGAGAAAGAATACAGAAACCGAAAGTATGGTTTTCTGAGAACAGCTTTTCCAATATCTTTAAAATACATTTTTTATCCTTCACCCAGAACGTTGTTACTTGTTAGTCTTTTGTGATTGTTTTACTCTATGTTTTATACGCCACCAGTGACCCACTTAATAGCTTAATTACCTGGGCTAATACATAAAATGTGCAATGTGAACTAGGCCAGAAACGATGCCAGGAGTCCAGCAGGCAATCATATTTTTCGCAAACAAAACGATCGTCTTCGTTGTTTACTTGAGGTAGGTCAACTGACTTGACTTCAAAGAGAGAGGAGAGAGGGGTCATCTAGGTATAATTAATCAATTATTTGTGACGATTAATTGACTCGTAAATTCAAAAAATGTGACAGCTCTATCAGTTGATGGCCCTTTCTTGCAATTGGTCCTCCACTAATTATCAGTGAGATTTTGCAACAACTTTTGTTATGGTTGTTAAGTTACCTAAACTAGAAGAAATTGAATTGGAAAAGATCGGTCAAAATCAGTACTGATAAATCAGTCTAGAATTTCATAAATGATGTGCCAACCCAAATGTATGTTATAAAAAACACTACCAATGATTAAGATTTTTTTAAATTATAAATTGATGAAAAGTCATTTTGTTTTTGATATTTTCTGTTTAAGTTATGGAATATGATATGTAATTGACTGGTACTTGTATACATGTTCTATCTTTCAGAATATGGTTCGGTTGAAAACAAGAGTGTTGTTCATATTTGTGATAATTGGAGCAATTCCTGTCTTCATGTTATTCTATTTAGCATTGAACACAGA
The DNA here is from genome assembly GCA_031216915.1 of Pictodentalium vernedei. Classification (NCBI taxonomy): domain Eukaryota; kingdom Metazoa; phylum Mollusca; class Scaphopoda; order Dentaliida; family Dentaliidae; genus Pictodentalium; species Pictodentalium vernedei. The sequence continues at coordinate 154,461,352 of CM062289.1, forward strand.
AGGTATGTAAGGACAATTTTCAAAATAAGTTGACTTAAAATTCTTTTTACAAGGTTTTCTGTACATATATACAGTAGAACCTGTCTGGAGGGACCGCCCTTTGGGCCACACAAAAGTGGTCTCTCAAGACAGGTGGTCTCTCATAACAGGTTTCAGGCTTTCTCAACTCAGTGAATAACCAACCACAAAATTCAGAAATGGATTTTTGTAATTACTTTGTAGTTGTTCTTTTTAGCTTTAGCTTTACTGATCACATTCTGTCCATCGTCCATCATCCGTCGACGTCCAACATTAACTTTATATTATCGACTTCTCCTCCAAACCACTAGCCCAATTTTATTCAAATGTTGGGTAAATGTTTATTACCTAATTCCAATTCAGATTTGTTCAAATGAAGTTGCCCTGCCTCCTGGGTGGTTCTTCTCATGAACCAGCTGTAGCACAGACTTGATATATGGTATGCAGCTTCCTTTTAAGGGGTAGACTCAGATTTGTTCAAGAGAAGTTTGATGGGCTATATTTGGCGTCGTTATGGGAGGGGCAAAATTTTTGGCCCCGCCCAAAATTTCTATTTTCCGAACCGAGAGGCTGATTTGAACCAAATTTTATGTGGGGGCTTATTGGGTCATAAGTACCTAATGTATGCTGAATTTTTTTTCCCTGTTGCCCCATGGGAACTGCAGGAGCTAAAAATAGAAAAAAATTAAAATGCCCATATCTCCAAAACTGCAAGCCACTGAGAATTTTTATTTGTGTAAAGCTTCCTTGGGACCAACAGAAAGGATTGGTAGAAAAAAATTGCCATCAGTTTTATCATAGGGTACAGTTTCGTGACTTTTGAAAAAGTGCTGAGTTAGCACTTTTTAACACTGTAGGCAATGGGAAAAACATTAAAAAATCTTCTTCTCCAGATCCAGCATCTTTTGATATTTGGTATGCAACATTGTAGGGTGGATCTGATTCAAGTTTGTTCAAATTGGCCCCCTGGGTTTATATTTGGGCTCAGTATAGGAGCCCGAATTCGAACTTCGTGCATTTCAGGCAAATTTCTTAAAAAATCTTCTTCTCCAGATCCAGCAGGCAGAATCTTTTGATATTTGGTATGCAACATTGTGGGGTGGATCTGATTCAAGTTTGTTCAAATCGGCTCCCTGGGTTCATATTTGGGCTCAGTATAGGAGCCCAAATTCGAACTTAGTGCATTTCAGGCAAATTTCTTAAAAAATTTTCTTCCCAAGATCCAGCAGGCAGAATCTTTTGATATTGGGTATGCAGCATGCTTAGGGAGGTGAGATTCAAGTTTGTTCAAGCCAGGTCCCTGGGTTCATATTTGGGCTCACTTTTTCTTCAGATCCAGCAGTCAGAATGTTTTGATATTTGGTATGCAGCATCCTTAGGGGGGTGAGATTCAAGTTTGTTCAAGCCATTTCCCTAGGTCCATATTTGGGTTCACAGTGGGAGCCCGAATGATAACTTAGTTCAAAATGAGGAATTTTCTTTGAAAATCTTCTTCTTCAGATCCAGCAGTCGGAATGTTTTGATATTTGGTATGTAGCATCCTTAGGGGGGTGAGATTCAAGTTTGTTCAAGCCATGTCCCTAGATCCATATTTGGGCTCACTGTGGGAGCTTGAATTGTAACGTAGTTCGAAATGAGGAATTTTCTTAAGAAATCTTCTTCAGATCCAGCAGTCGGAATGTTTTGATATGTGGTGTGCAGCATCCTTGGGGGGGGGGGGGGGGGGGGGGGGGTGGGGAGATTCAAGCCCGAATTATAACTTAGTCAATATGAGGAATTTTTCTTTAAAAATCTTCTTCAGATTCAGCAGTCGGAATGTTTTGATATTTGGCATGCAGCAACCTTAGGGGGGAGAGATTCAAGTTTGTTCAAGCCAAGTCCCTTGCTTCATATTTGGGCTCACTATGGGAGCCCGAATGACAACTAAGTTCAAAATGAGGAATTTTCTTTAAAAATCTTCTTCAGATCCCGCAGATGAATGCTTTTGATATTTTTTATGCAGCATCCTTAGGGGGGTAAGATTCAAGTTTGTTCAAGCCATGTCCCTAGGTCCATATTTGGGCTCACTGTGGGAGCTCGAATTGTAACTTAGTTCAAAATGAGGAATTTTCTTTAAAAATCTTCTTCAGATCCAGCAGGCGGAATGTTTTGATATTTGGTGTGCAGCATCCCTAAGGGGGGGGGGGGGGGGGGGGGGGCGTGAAGATTCAAGTTTGTTAAAGCCAAGTCCCTGGGTTCATATATGGGCTCCCTGTGGGGCCTGAAGTATAACTTAGTTCAATATGAGGAATATTCTTTAAAAATCTTCTTTTTTTTAGATCCACTGGTCAGAATCTTTGGATATTTGGTAGCTTTTCTTAGGAGGAGCAGATGCAACTTGTTGAAATCAGTACCATGTCAGGTGAGCGCCTCAGGCCCCCTGGGGCCTCTTGTTTATGAAGTTTTTGTAACAAATTGAAATGGACTGTTATAAAAATTATAAAAATAAATTAGTGTTGAAAATCTTCATTGAAGATTTTCAACACAAATTTTCCTTTATAATCCTATCTGTCACATTTCAGGTATATATGAAATTGTTTATTCAGCAATAATCCTAATCTTTTCACAGGGGTCTTATAAAAACATCTCAATCTTTAATGAGTTATGTAACTGAATAACAATTGAAACCCAATTAAGAGCTTTTAATACTTTTAATTATGTGAGTATAACCACAATGGATTTTCCAATTCCAGAACAGGTAAAATGTTTTTGTCATGGTTTCAGTCTTCAAAGGGGCGGTTTCTCAAGACAGGTCCAATTTTCGTCATTGACATCCGCACCTCTGACTTCAGAGTGTGAACACCACCTGAACAATCACAAAGCATTCACGATGGCTATTTTGTATCTACCAACTAACCTGCAGAAAGCTTTGTCAGCTCTGAGTGTCTCTTGCCCTCTCGACTGGACTCTCCAGACAAGAGGCAAGAATGTCCACCTGACGCTGGAGTTTGACTCGGAGGAGAACAACACCACCACACCTTCTTCGGGGAGAGGTAGCACCTTTTGTGAGAGGAACCCCTCTCACACTGGTCCTCACCCAAAGAAGCCTGGACCTGACCCTGAAAAGAACAAGAGTAAGAAGAAAAAGAGCCCATCCACCAAGCGCCGGAATGTCCGGCAGTTGGAAACGTTCCTGAAAAGGAAGAAGGAAGAGAAGACGGAGGAGGCCACTACTATTTCCCCCCCCCCTCCAACTCCTGTGACTCCCATCCACTCCCCAGCAGCCTCTCCTTTGAGGGGCAACCTGGAGGATGGCAATGTCACCAGCGAGTCGGAGTCGGAAATGGAAACTGGTTCTCTGAAGTCTCCCTCTCCAATCTCAACCCCCCCGTCTGGATCAGGAATAGGCACGCATATTGTTACAGCAATTACGCAGCTTAAGGGAAGAAATCAAGATAACACGTGAAGAGGCAGAGGATCGCACCAAGGACACGATGGCACTCCTGGAACAGTGCACCAGCCACAGCACTCCTGAAGCAGCAAGGAATCGACCATTCCACCACAGTCAGTCCTCCATCATCAACAGTCCAACTACACCAACAACACTACAGTCTCTCCTTCCCTGCCACCTCCACCCAAAAAGAAAAGCAAATGGCATTAGCGACACTAAACTGTCAGAGAGGGTTGAAAGGGGCTTGCTTCCCAAACCGTCCCTGTGTGCCTTCGGCGCGCAAAACAATCCAATTCGAGGTCACAGTGGTCTCTCAAGACAGGTGGTCTCTCAAGACTGGTGGTCTCCCATAGTAGGTCCATTATAGGGTAAAACCAATCGATGCCTGGCAGATGTGGTCTCTCAAGACAGGTGGTCTCTCAAGACAGTGGTCTCTCAAGACAGGTTTTACTGTACTTTCACATTTTATACAATAATCTCTGTTAACCCTTAAAGGCCTACTTCCGACTTTAATAACTTTTTACTGCACCAAACCAGGACTGGACCCCAAAATGAAGTCTTTGAGTAATGTAGGCAGCCAGAACCAGATTTATGGCCCTTTTTATACGCCCGTTTGAAAAACGGGACGTATTATAGTATGGCGTTGTCCGTCCGTCTGTCTGTCTGTCCGTCCATCCGTCCGTCCGTTTGGTTTCCGAACAATAACTTTAGTATTTGTTTTCCGATCGGCTCCAAATTTGGTATGTGGTTTAATCACAACAAAATACAGGTAAAGTTCGAATATGGGGTCAGTCCGAACATTTTTCGCCTGAATTATGGCCCCTGTTGGACTTAAAAATCGTCAAATATTTGGTTTCCGGATGATAACTTTAGTATTTGTTTTCCGATCGGCTCCAAATTTGGTATGTGGTTTAATCACAACAAAATACAGGTCAAGTTCGAATATGGGGTCGGTCTGAACAATTTTTGCCAGAATTATGGTCCCTGTTGGACAATATATGATGTTTCAGGTAAAGTAATTCTTAAAACCTCTCGCACTGATACATAATAGTGAAACCACTTTGGCTTCCTTTATAATTTTGCAGCATGACAAATCACTGTCAAGTGAAGCTAGAGAGGTCGAACAGGTTCACAGTGTGATCATGGGGTCTCAACCATATAAATCTAATACTCACTTCAGATATATTGCAAAACTACCATGAAACGTTGGAAAATGCAAATAAAAATGTATGAAGTTCAAAGAAAACACACCAATATTGTGTGACTTACTGCGTCAAATAATTAATTGGTCAAATAATTACCCAATTAACAAACTGACTAGTCAAATAAATCTCATGGTTTTGATGTGTTTTATTTAAACTTTATATCTTTTTCTATACACATGCCTCTATGTAAACCACAGGAAGTGAAACAGTACTTGTTTTCTTTGGAAAACAAATAAGATTTTAAAGTCCAAATAGGATTCATTCACCAATGCTTGAGTTGGAAATCCTCTAACCTTAAACACCAATAAATAAATAACTAAAGATAGGAAGCTTCAGTGTTTCTAATATATATATATCTATATAAATATGTTACAGTCAAACTGTGAAATCAAGAAATTTTTTTTGAAATTATTAAATTATTGAGTCCTTTTGTGAAGCTATTGTCCTTAATTTTTAGTCTTTTTCTCAAATGACTGAAAAATTTAGTCATTTCACAAAATCACTGATTTAAAAAGTCTGACCGTAACATATATATATATGCCAGTATAAATTTCTCGCACTCTAAAAAAATTGTAAATGTGTTAAAATGGTACAATTTGAACAGTTCATGGGCATATGATGCAATGCCCAGCGGTGCTCTTGTTCACTTTTTGGACTTTTGAATTCTTCTGTTTTCACTCTTTTGACTTAGAAAACTTTTCTGTCCCACAATACCTAGTGGGGTAGTGGGCCAGGCTTTGTGTAGCCCTTGTTGCATACCTATTTTGGATATAAAGTATATTCATTTAAGGTTATATCCAAGGAACACAATGAAACCTAGCCTTTCAAGTTGAATGATGTTGTAAAATGAACAAAAGCACATATTTAGTACCGATTTTGACATCAAAACTGATGTAAATGTGCCTGAAACATAATTATGGTGGCAAAAAGCATATTTACTAGTCCTTTAGCACTGGTTTTCATATCAAAATTGAGATAAACGTTCATGAGTCATAACAGGGGAGCTAAAACAAAAATTTTCAGCGTATTTTTAGAATTTGAAAAAACATGTTTCTGTTTGTCACACATTTGCGACCTCAACTTTTGATCTTTGAACAAGCTTGTTTCACCTTGTACAATTTGTTGACATATTGCCAATAAAGAACTAAGTTGCATATTTTTATACTATAAACCAATGGCCCAGACTAGCTGGTGCAAACTCAAAGTTCTCAAGGGCCAAACCCAAATTTTGAACCCCCCCCAATCCCCCAAATTTGCTTGCAAAACCGAAAATTAAAAGTCCTATCTGGTCCTCCATACTTTTACTCCACGCACATGCGTGGCTGTCAGGAAGTGACCGGAATTGGCACCAACATCATTTTTAGCTCAACTTGACAAAGTCAAGCTGAGGTATTGCCATCACTTCTCGTCTGTCGGCGTATGTTAGTACATACATACATTAGTACGTAGGTCCACAATTTTCTTTGGCACACCTCACAGGTCGCTTTGAAACTTGGTATACTTGTTTGGGGTGACCTCTAGATGGGAGCTATCGATTTTCTTCAATTTCCGTCAAAAAATGTTGCCGTGGCCAACGTTCTTAGAACTTAGTTTAGTCAGACCTCAATATTTCCCTTTGGCACACCCTACAGGGCACATTTATGATTGGATTGCTTTGAAACCTTGCATGCTTGTTTGGGGTGACCTCTAGATGGGAGCTATCAATTTTCTTCCATTTCAGTCAAAAAATGTTGCCGCGGCCAACGTTCTTAGAACTTAGTTTAGTCAGACCTCAATATTTCCCTTTGGCCCACCCTACAGGGCACATTTATGATCGGTTTGCTTTGAAACCTGGCATGCTTGTTTGGGGTGACCTCTAGATGGGAGCTATCGATTTTCTTCCATTTCCGTTAAAAATTGTTGCCACGGCCAACGTTCTTAGAACTAAGTTTAGTCAGACCTCAATATCTCCCTTTGGCACACCCTACAGGGCACATTTATGATCGGATTGCTTTGAAACCTGGCATGCTTGTTTGGGGAGACCTCTAGATGGCAGCTATCGATTTTCGTCCATTTCCAGCAAAAAATGTTGAGGCGGCCAACGTTCTTAGAACTTAGTTTAGTCAGACCTCAATTTTTCCCTTTGGCACACCCTACAGGGCACATTTATGATCGGTTTGCTTTGAAACCTGGCATGCTTGTTTGGGGTGACCTCTAGATGGGAGCTATCGATTTTGTTCCATTTCTGTCAGTCAAAAAATGTTGCCGCTGGCAACGATCTTAGAACTTAGTTTAGTCAGGCATCAATATATTCCTTTGGCATGCCCTACAGGGCACATTTATGATCAGATCGGTTTGAAACTTTGTATGCTTGTTTGGGGTTACCTCTAGATGGGAGCTATCGATTTTCTTCGATTTCCGTCAAAAAATGTTACCACTGGCAATGACCTTCGATGAACTTAGTAAAAACTTAGTGCAGTTATGCATCAATATTTCCCTTTGACACACCCTGCAGGGCACATTTATGATTGGATCGCTTGCAAACTTGGTGTGCTTGCGTGGGGTGACATCTATATGGGAGCTGTCGATTTTTTTTCATTTCTGTCAAAGATTTTGCCACTGACCTTTGAACTTAGTTTAGTCAGACCTCAATATTTCCTTTAGCACACCCTTCAGGGCACATTTATGATCAGATCACTTTGAAACTTGGTGTGTGTGTTAGGGGTGACCTCTAGATGTGAGCTATTGCTTTTTTTCATTTCCATAAAACATTATTGCCCTTATCACCAGCCTTTGAACTTACTGCATTTGTGCATCAATTTATCCCTTTTGCATTCTCTGCAGGGTATATTTATGAATTTCCATAAAAAAAAAACCAAAAAAAAACCCATTGTCACAAGCAATGACCTTCTACTTAGTGCATTTGTGCATTAACATCTTCCTTTGGCATGCCTTAAAGGGCACAATCATTATCAGGTTGTTTTGAAACTTTGTATGCTGATGCAGGGTGACAAAGATAGGATCTATTGATATTTTTATACTGTACCAATGACCCAGACATAGCTGGTGCTAACTCTTAAAATATAGGGCCAAACACAAATTTTGCCCCCCAATCCCCAAAATTTGCATCTAAAACTAAAGAAAACATGTCCTGAAAGGCCCTCCACACTTCGCCCCTACTGCGCATGCGCAGTGTCAAGGACGTTCCGAAATTGGCGCCATTTATCATTCTAAGTTTGGCCCTTCATCAGTTAACATCTGACTGATCTTTGTGCTTTTAAATCTCAGTTTAAATGATGCCAGACACATAAATATTAGTGAAATGGTGATTCTAAGGAGGATAGAAAAGGAGGAGAGGAAAAGAATGTGTGACAGAATATTATCAGGGCTGTAACTTAAAATTTTTTAATGAAATTATGTTAAGTTACCTATTTTCAAGGCAGCAGCCATTTTGTTGTCATTCTGATTATTTAGTTACACTGTTTTTTCAAGTGTTTTTCCTCTCTCCCTGTCCTTTAAGTTCCCCCTTGCTATTCTCCCATGCTTTTGGCATAGTTTCTGTAATTATTATTACTAAAATTTCTTGGGAGTTTTAGCTGAATAACAGAATGAATTCTGTTCTTTCCCCATGTTTACGTCTTCACCTACGGGTGGTTAGGCGTTGTGTTCTGCATCTACCATCTGATGTTCTGCAGTTTCTTCCCTGGAAGTCTCTGTTTTGCATCAGATGGTGTATTTTTGGTAACTGATTTCGGGCCTGGGTGCCTGGAGTCTTATTTTAGTGTTTTTACACTCATTGTTTACATTTACAACAGCCCTCTGTGTGAGGGGGGGATTTCTAAATAATAATATCTTTATGTTATTTTAATCATAAATAGATACATTATTATTGTTCGTAAGTGTTGAATAAATTGTTTAAAATATTTTAAAAATTTTTGTCCATACTTAGGCTTGGGATCCATTGGGGCTCAACGTTACTTTTCAGAAACTTGGGCTGTTCTGAAAAAATATTTTTTCAAAATATTTTGATTTCAATTATTTTTTCTATATTAATGGATCATATTATTATTATGTATTTTGATTGCCAGGGGTTAGTGCGAGTACCAGGACTTGTTTTCTTTTCACATTGAAAGGATATTGATCAATTGTTTTAAGAGGAAGTCTTCCTCTGACCTTATTATCATTCTATATGTGGTCAGTGTACTCGCATTAACTCCTGTTCTGTATCGTATGATTTCGATGACAATATGGGAAGCGTATGTCACGGTATGTTGTTGGGGATTTGGACACTCCGGTCCTTTCCCCGCAGGGTCACTCTACTTTATCAATTTCTATTTCAGACGATCAAGATTAGGGTGATGTATCTGTGATGTCTTCCAACAGTGTGCCTCCGTCGTCACAATTAATGAAGGGCTAGCGGAAAAGTGCTCATGTAATACGCCAATTGCCTAAGAGGACCCTAGTAGGTTCGACGGCCTTTGACGTCCGCTAACTCGCCCGGTGTAGCGTCCATTCACCGAATGGTTCGGCAGCCGGGTTCGTCCGTTGCGGTCTAGAAGGAATTTTGGGGTGATGCGAGCACTATAAAATTAACTTAATGCACACCCAGTGACGGCGGATCGGAGGGAGAACGGAGGAAGCCTTTTAGTCCGGTTCATAGCTCGTTCCGGTCCATCCGGACGGCAAGCGAGAGAGGCCCCTCTCTCGTTCAACAACATCTGGCACCAGATGTTGTGGTACAAATGTGTCGTTAGCGGAGCATACGTCCGTCGCTCGGGACGCTCTGTTGTATAGGCAGTCCGCTGAGACTGCTAAGGCTTCCTCTTCTCGTCAGCGCACACGACCGCACCTTGGCTGCGTGACCGCCGATATATTACCAGCTTCGCCGATCAAGGATTCTTCGGCGACCAGGTCACACCATCCGACAGCCAGGGATTCGAGACCGATGGACTCCGGACGTTCGCATAGGAAGTATGCGGGAGCCATCTGATGCGGAGCTACCCTCGGCGAAGCAGCGATAGTCTGCGCCTCCGCAGGTCTCGACGCCGGACATTCTTGTGCACATAGCACAGCTTATCGCAGCATCCCAGCAGCCGACAGAAACGGTGTCGGATCGAGAATTATCCGACAGCGCTGGGTCGGTAGCCGGGGACTCGAGGCCTGCAGACTCCGGACGTTCGCATAGGAAGTGTGCGGGAGTCAACGTACACGGAGCTTCCAGCGGCAATGCATCGTAAGTCCGCTACTGCACAGGCCTCGGGAACGGACGTGCTTTCCTTAATAGCACAGTTTATCGCAGCATCCCAGCATCAACTGAATCTGTCGCATATATTTTATCCGACGATGCTGGGTCGGGACGCTCCGCGGAAGCGGGTACGGACGTCCGAAAATTTTCATCCGGTCCGACGGGATACCGAAAGGGATTCGGTGGATTTCAAGCTTTCCCTTTCGGAACAACATATGCTGCGATGCCGGATAAGAAACTGATAGCGTCGGTGGACTTAGAAATTTTTGGTTCGGTTCAGGGACATCGTCCCTCAGTTCCGACATAGTCCAATAATGTCACGCAAACTATCGAATTATTGAACGACGCTATATATATTATTATTTTATGCTTGCTATCCAAGCATTTCTGGTTTCTTGTTCGAAGAGTTATGGAGATGTCTTTCAAAAGTGTGCCTCTGTCGTCATAGTTAATGAAGAGTTAGCGGCAATATGTGCTCATGGAATATGTCTATCGCTTACGGAGTGACATTCGCTAGCTCACCCGGTGTAGTGTACATTCATCGAATGGTTCGGCTGCCGGGTTCGTCCGTTGCGGTCTAGGAAGGAGATTTGGGTGATGCGAGCACTTTAATTACTTTAGTACTCACCCAGTGACGGCAGATTGAGGACAGATCGGAGGAAGCCAACAACATAGGGGACCGCATGTTGTGGTTCAGATATTTTACATTCGGAGCATATGTCCGTTGCTCGGGACGCTCCGTTATATTGACAGTCCGAGAGACTGTCTTTAATACTTCCTCATCCTCACAGCAGGGCACACGACCGCACATTGGCTACGTGACCTCGAGTATCCGATCAGTTTCGGCATTCAGTGATTCCACAGCGAATAGGTCGCGCCATCCGGTAGCCAAGGGACACGAGGCCTATACACTCCGTTCGCTCGCATATTGGAAGTATGCACGGGGTAACGATCTCGGAGCTTCCTGCGGCAATGCATCGTAAGACCGCTGCTCCTCAGGCCTCAGTGACGGACGTGCTATCCGAGTTAGCACAGTTGTTTCGCAGCATCCCAGCAATTGACGGTTTCTCGGTCGAATCAGGAATTATCCGACGGCGCTGGGTCGGTGCGATCCGCGGTTGCATCAAGCTACGGACGACCGAACGCTTTATAGGGTCCGACAGGATGGCGAAAGGGATTCGAAAGATTTCGAGTTTTCCCTTTAGTAGTATCGGAAGATGCCTTTCTTATCTTCTGGCATTTCTTCCAGTGATTATTTTTCGGACTTCATTGCTGCGATCTTGGATAAGAGACTTATAGCGTCATTGGACTCGGATTTTTCGATCGGTACAGGGGCTTTGTCCCTGACTTACCGACGCAGTCCAATATTGTCATTACAACATGTGTTTTATTTTTCGACGCTATATATTTATATATATATACAAGCCTGCTACTAAGCATGATAGTTTAGTTTCTTGTCCGCGTGGCTCATTTCTGCCATTTTATCTTTTTTACTTATAGTTTATTTTGGCAGAGCAGGGCATACCGAGAGTTCATATGCGTCTAGACGGTGATTAAAGACTGCATATATTCTTTTTCGCCGTTTATGTCTTTTCCAATTTCAATGTTGGGAACGACATTATGTATAGTAGACTTAACTTAGACGCTTTATTATACGTAATCCGCCTTACTGAGGCGTTATCATTACGTCTTCAAGAAAAGATTTACGGGATATTATTCTCAATGTAATTTCTTTTGAGGGCAGTAGTTTGTTCACGTATAACTCCGCCCTTCAGTGGCTGATTGGAGTTGGTTAGACGTGATGCAGCCCTAGCTACATCCACGCGTGGATAGTAGGTTAAGAACTCTCTCAGAGTCGCTTCGTTCTCGGAGGAGCTTCTCTTCGACGGCAACTTTCCGGCAATCCATGAATTGCTTGAATTATACATTCTCTTGTCTATCTAGTGTTACAAGAGATTCAGACTGGGGCAAACATTCGGTGGTTGACTCAGAGAGTGCCGCCGCAGTTGCCGGACCCGAGTGTGGCTGTTATGACGGTTGCCAGTCAAACAGATTGGGATATATACTGATCCCTACGGATTCGAAGTGCCAGGGTCTTTGGGTTCCGCAGTCTTTTAGTTATCAGTTTAACTTCCGCGGAATAATGTTTTTTAGGCTTGCTTTATGTCATTGCATGAACATTATTCAGAAATGCATGCCCAAATTCCTGTCCTTTAATTCGACAGTAGTGGCGTATCTCCGGAACCAGGGAGGCACTCTTTCGTTTCCGTTATTCAATTTAATGGAAAGAATCCGTCTGTTGGTTATAGTACACCAAGTTCAGTTTTGGTCCGTCATATTCTGGGTCGTCTGATTGTTTTATCGCACTCCCGTTCTCTTACGGGTCGCTTGTTGCTGTCAGAATGGACTCTCAACAAACAAGTATTTAATCAGATTTGCTATCTATGGGAGCGCCCAATGATGTTTTATTTATGACACAGCTTGCTAATCAATTGCAGACGTATGTGTTGGCTTGTCCAGATCTTTGAGCTAATACTGTTAACGCTCTATTGATCTATAGGACGGAATGATAGGATACGCGTATCCTCCGGCGCTGTTGTTTTAGCAGGTATTGCTAAGATAAACAACCACTATACATTTCTGTTGATAGCATCTCTATCTTCACAGAGATCATGAGTAATTTACTCTCTTGTCTACTGTGGATCTTAACGTGAAATCTTCCTCTATGTGAGGATCTTTTTTCACTGGGTAAATCGTGTCATCTTTATCACAACCAGCAAGGTCGCAACCTTCATGTATTCCGTTGTGTGGTCCGTATTGCATTGTATGCACTGTACTGGTCGAGCTTTGGACGCGATTTCTTACTATAGGAGATCCTCTTCTTCGCTATTCTATGCGACTAATGTGGAGGCTCTTCCGTCGTGGTGTAGGGATCATTATGTTCATATGGTTGATCCCTCCATACTACTCATTGCTATTTTTTAGTATACTTGTTTCACAAGATCTACTGCAGCCTGTGTTATTTAGGTTATAGGTTTATGTTACCTCATACCTATGCACTCTACTATAGTTTACAATTGAGTCTTTTGTCTCTTTATCTAAGTCAGTTAGTAACTTTTTGATAAATAGACTTAGAATCTTTAGATTAAATTCCTATACGGATTTTAACTTCGGTTCTTATTTAGCTAAGTAATCATTTGAGCCTCTGGAAACAGTAGTTTTCAAATTCTGACCTTTTTGACAGTAATTCTGTTGGTTTCTCTTTTACTGTAGAGTCAGTGAGTTTCATGCACTATCGATGGATGATTTTCACTTTCATAGTTTCGGAATCAATACTTCCGTTACTATTTAGGTTGGATTGTTGCATAAGAGTTAGGCTCCTATTATCCGGAACCTATTATTTTAAGGTCCTTCCGTCTTCGTATGGGCATAGGCCTTTACTCTTTCCGGGTACAGTTTATGTATTTATAAACAGATATCTGTTTATTACAAGGGCGTAAGCTTCTTCTGTCTTTGATGTCTAGTAGAAGGACGTTACGCTCCATTTTATTGTTAATGGTTTCTATTAACTAGCGTACTGCTTATGGTATATCATTAGCTTAGCAGTTGTGCTTAAGATTTCGGCTCATGAAGTAAGAGTTCTTCTACTTCTTGGGCTTACATTAATAGTGTTGCTATTATAGATTTTTGAAGGCTGCTCATTGCGCTCAGCCATCCATTCATGAATTTTATCTCAGAAATATCGAGTCCATTTCTGGAGGCCTCTATTGTTAGGTCTATTATCTACTGCTCAGAATGTCATTCTCTTAACAGTTGCTACTATAGCTAGGTAGGCTGTCTGTTTCGGCAGTGTCTCCGTTCGGCTGCCCTCTTCGCTCTGGGCTATTTGACCCAGGGCAAGAAAAAGGGGGGGGGGGGGGAGGGTGTTCCCTTGGGTCACCTGTTTTTACTATGAAAACAAGGGGATACCTCCTCCGGAGTTAGTAATTCTGAGCTGTTATTGGGATGGTTGTTTAGTGAGAAGTTTAAGTTTATAAAATTCATTCAAGTCTTAGTTTTTAAAGTATAGCCTTTGAATATTGCATATGTCAACGGACATGATTATGCAATTCTCACACACTTTTAGAAGTATAAGAGTCTCTATTCTCTAGACTTACTTTATTATTGGCTTACTTTAAAAATTATTAGTATAAGGATTATTGGATATTAATAGAGTACATGGATGTATGAAGCTCAATTTTTGGAAGGTGTTGTATCTTTCTAATTTATCATAAATAAGAAAGATACATGTAAGGCCTATTACTTCTTTTCCCTACAGGGGATGACTCTATTTTATTTTATTGAGCGTATTCCATTTTGCTCTATGTCCTTGGCCCTCCAGCCTTTTTACTATTCAGCTATGTCTGGGTCATTGGTACAGTATAAAAATGTTAAAAAATTTATAGTAATTTATATATTTTTTATACTTACCAATGACCCAGATGGGGATGGCCCTCCCAGGAGTTGGGAACTCTTGCCTCCCCGCTGAGTACATAGCGCTTACCAGGCACTGGTTATTAGAATGATAAATGGCGCCAATTTCGGAACGTCCTTGACACTGCGCATGCGCAGTAGGGGCGAAGTGTGGAGGGCCTTTCAGGACATGTTTTCTTTAGTTTTAGATGCAAATTTTGGGGATTGGGGGGCAAAATTTGTGTTTGGCCCTATATTTTAAGAGTTAGCACCAGCTATGTCTGGGTCATTGGTAAGTATAAAAAATATATAAATTACTATAAATTTTTTAACTTTCTTTTCATTTCCATCAAAAACTTGCTGTTAACAACAATCTTTGAATTTATTGCATTTGTGCATCAACATTCTTTGACATGGCCTACAGGTCACATTTATCATAGGATTGTTTTTGAACTTGGTGTGCTCATTAGGCAAGACCTTTAGATAAGAGCTATTGATTAGCATTCATTTCTGTTTTAAAACTTGCCATTTACAATAACCTCTGAACATACTGCATTTGTGTATCAACATTCTTCCTTTAGCCAGTCTTACAGTTTACATTTAAAAATGCATGGATTACTCTGACGTTGTGCACACACAATGCTGTTATATTGAAATTTTATCAAATAGCATTGGTATCAATGATCTTCAATTTTACCATTTCATTTATAACTTACCAAGTTCAAGTTTGTCAAGTTGAGCTACAGTGTCATTGACACTTTCATTTTTTTGGCCCTAAAATCAGTAACAATGTTCTGCCACTTGTGCTTTAAAATCTCCTTTTTTGAGGAGGCCAGACACAAATCAATGCAAGAATTGGTGGATCCAAGGCTGTTATTGGATGATGGAAGTGTACAACGGTGGTTTTATACGTTCAGGGCTGTAACTTTATAATAATTATAAAATTATTTCATGCTTCCCAATTTTGGGACATACGCCTGATGTTATAATTTTTGCTAATGATTAATCCACTGTTTGTTAAGTATTCCTTCCCTATCCATCCATGAACCCTTCCTGTTAAACTCTTAAGCTTTTTGGCTATTTTTTATTGAAATTTTTTATTAAATTTCTTGGGAGTTTAATAACGTATACTACAGAATATTTATTCTGTTTATCCCCATGGTTACGTCTTCACCCTAGGGGTGTTAGGTCGTTTAGTCTTGCATCTTCTATCTGATGTATCGTTTTTTTATATATGAAGATCTAGCTTTGCATCTAGTAGCATTTAAATTTGTTACTGACATTGGGCCTTCTTGTGTGCCTGATGTCTTGTTTCCGTTTTTTTTATTGACGTTTACATTGACAACGTCCTCATTTATATGTAGTATTTTATTTTATATTACTGTAGAATTACTGTAGGATACTTTGAGTATTATTCCGGTAGTGTAGCTAAAAAAATTTGGATTTTGTCCACACTTAGGCTCTATTGGGATGTCCTTGGGCTCATTATGTTTCCTTTGGGAACTTGGGGGCATTTTTTCAAATATTTTTCAAAAAATATTTTGAATTTAATTTTGATTGCTATTATTCATGCATCTTAATTATATATTTTGTTGTGGAGTTTGTAGGAGTGTTATCGACTTTAGTCGATGCACTCCTGCGGATTCTTGTCCTTGTGTACTGTGGGATGATTAACGTTGGAGACAGGTGTCGCGGTTCATTGTTGGCAGTGAGGTTCATGGACTAGACCTCGTACCGCGTTTTAATTCATTTTTTCAGTTTCTATTTCAGAGGAACATGAACATGATGATGATATTGTGACACCCATCCAAAGTGTGCTCCCGTTGTCACACTCCATTGAGCAAAGAGAGCTAGCTGCAGTGCTCATGATAAGCAGGGGATAAGGCCTTTAGTTTGTGTTCTTAATCTCTTGCAAGCAGCTAGCTCGACCGGTGAAGCGGTTACTCCGTCGGTGGGAGCCGTGACTCCGGGTAAGTCCATTGTGGTCGATGAAAGTGTAGACATGGGTAGAGCGAGCTCTTAATTTAGTCTTAAAAATAAATGCTCACCCATCAACGATGGAAATAGGGAGGATATAGGGAGGAAATCAGCAAGTTTCTTGTTGGGAGGCTCGGCAAGGTCTAATAGGCTGCGAGCGTGAGAGGTCCCTCTCAAACCTAATAACATTTGGGTCAAATGTTGTTATGAGAAACTTACACGAGCCAGAGTATGTGTCTGCCCCCTGGCTCTTGACGCTCTATCTATTTGCAGCCAGGGTCAGCTTCAGTCACAACTTCCTCCGCTACGTTTCACAAGCTGATATCAAGTTTTCTCGTTGGGGGGTTCGGCGAGGTCCAATGAGACTGCGAGCGGGAGAGGTCCCTCTTTAACCTAGCAACATTTGGAGCCAAATGTTGTTATGAGAAACTTGCACGATCCGAAGCTAAGTTCGCTGTTCCTCAAGCCTCGGGAACGGACTTGCTGTCGCAGTTTGCGCAGCTATTAGCAGCATCCCAGCAAATGCAAGAGCAACCTCCCGCAGACTCCAGTGGTGAGCTGTTGGATGGCGCTGGATCTGTCCAGTCAATTGTGCATGTAGAAGAAGCCATAAGTTTCTCTACGGGACACTCTCCATCCCGTTAACAGTCGGGGTCGACTGTGTCCATTGTGAGAAACCTTATTGTTATGTCCTTACCTGCAGTCGGGGCCGGCGGTAGTTATGGCTTCCTGTACTTACAGGGAAGCGCACGAAAGAGGATTAAGCCTAGAAGTTTCCAAGTGGGATACTCTGCGAAATCTGGGGACAGATCGCAAGTGCAGAGCATTTTTCTTCCCGTTCAAAGTCGGGGACGACTGTTTTGTATTGTAAGAAACTTCAATGAGGAGGAGCATCCGTCCTATGTGACGAGTCAGAATGCTTCTTCCACACTTCATCCAGGGTCGGCTGTGGTTACAGCTTCCTCTTCTTCCATGGATATGCACGATAAGGGATAGATACCTACAAGTTTCTAACGGAACGCTCGACTTCCTGATGACAAGGTGAAAAGCTCTCTCTGAGTCGCTCCATTTACCGGGAATATACTAGTTGATACTAGTTGATGACAAGTTTACGTTGCTATATGAGCAGGCTACAAGAAAGCTACAAGAAAGCTTCTAGTGCTCTGCTATTGAAGTCGGTGTCTCATCAACACACTTAGACCGGGGTAAGCGAGGCCGTTCTGCTTCTAAGAAAGCAATCACAAGAATGTCTCGCGAGGGTACAATAACCCTCTTATTATACCACCCACTTGAAAAGTGGGAGGTATATAGTGTTCACTTGGTCCATTCTTACATCCGTCCGTCTGTTATGCTTTACGGGGGTACACATCTGCTCTCCGCAACTCCTCCTAAACCTGTGAACAGATTTCATTGAAACTCTAAGACATTCTTTTACATACATTGAAGATATGCACCTCCTATTTTCTTTTCAGATATTTTCATTTTTAGAGTTTCCCATATTGAAAAATGAACTTTGTCAAATTCAATTGACATTCTGTACAGATCTGCTATCCACAACTCCTAAACCATTGAACAGATTTCATTGAAACTTTCAGACCTTCTTTTACATACATTGCAGATGTGCACCCCCTATTTTTCTTTCAGATATTTTCATATTTTGATGTCCATCCGTCTGTCCATTCATCCGTTATGCTTTAGGGATGTACACATCTGCTATCCGCAACTCCTCTTAATCCAGTGAACGGATTCCATTGAACTCTCAGACATTCTTTTACATACATTGAAGATGTGCACCTCATATTTTGTTTTCCGATATTTTCATTTCTACAGTTTCCCATATTGAAAAATGAACTTTGTCAAATTCAATTGACATTCTGTACAGATCTGCTATCCACAACTTCTCTTAAACCATTGAACAGATTTCATTGAAACTTTCAGACATTCTTTTACATACATTGCAGATGTGCACCTCCTATTTTCTTTGTAGATATTTTCATATTTACAGTTCCCCATATTCAAAAATGGTCTTTGTCAATTCAGGTTTTAGTAGTGAGGGGCATAGATCTGCTATCTGCTACTCCTCTTAAACCATTGAACAAACTCCATTGGAACTCTCCGACATTCTTTTACATACACTGAAGATGTGCACCTCCTATTTTTCTTTCAAATATATTCATTTTCCGACATCTGTCCATCCGTCCGTCCGTCCGTCTGTCGTTATGCTATAGGGGTATTACGCTTCGTGGGGGGGGGGGGAGGGGGGGGGGCACACATCTGCTATCTGCAACTTCTCTTAAACCAGTAAATGGATTTCATTGAAACTCTCAGACATTCTTTTACATATATTGAAGATGTGCACCACCTATTTTGTTTTCAGATATTTTCTTTTTTACAGTTTCCCATATAGAAAAATGAACTTTGTCAAATTCAGTTGACATTCTGTACAAATCTGCTATCCGCAACTCCTCTTAAACCATTGAACAGTTTTCATTGAAACTTTCAGACATTCTTTTACATATATTGAAGATGTTGCACCTCCTGTTTTGTTTTCAGATATTTTCATTTTTAGGGTTTC
This sequence comes from Pictodentalium vernedei, assembly GCA_031216915.1. Taxonomy (NCBI): domain Eukaryota; kingdom Metazoa; phylum Mollusca; class Scaphopoda; order Dentaliida; family Dentaliidae; genus Pictodentalium; species Pictodentalium vernedei. The sequence continues at coordinate 154,480,233 of CM062289.1, forward strand.
CCATATTTAAAAATGGGCTTTGTCAATTCAAGCTTGCGTGGGAGGGTTGTTGACATTTGCTGTCCGCGACCTCTTTTAAACTAGTGAATGGATTTCATTGAAACCTTCAAACATTCTTTTACATATAGTGAAGAGGTGTACCTTCTATTTTGTTTTCAGATATTTTCATTTTTACAGTTTCACATATTGAAAAATGGGCTTTGTCAATTCAAGCTTCAGGGTGGAGGTGTTGGGGGGGGGGGGGGGGGGGGTATGTCAGTGTTTGTGCTCTCTACATTAAACACACTTTTACTGTTGTAAAATGTTTCTTGGTGGGAGTGGGTGGTATCATTTAGTTAGCAGTGCTCACAGTTTTTCTAGTATTTACTTTGGAAGTCGTCATTATAGCGACTCAGAAAGGGGCAAAGGTCTGATCAAGGCTATGGATCTGATGCCCCTAGAACAATGATTAATGGAAGGTTTTCATCTTCACAAGAACTGGATGTTAATCCCTAAGGTTTCTTTCAAAGAGAGTCACTCCTAGTGGAGGTGAAGGCTCTCTTGTTGAAGGGAACAATTGAGATCGACGAGACAAGCTTCTTCGCAGGGAGGACTTAGTTTCTCCTCCTGTAAGCATCGTATGTCATACAGGTGATGGACATGACCTCTATTGCTTGCCAGTTGACGGAACGATAATCTTGAGGTCGTCGAGAAGAGATTTCGGTTACTTTCCACTTGGCGATAGGTTATCAGCCTCGCAATTAAGTAGATAAATTGTGGAAGATCAGTGGATGAGTATGTAGTCTCGGCAGGCCTCTGGCTATCAGCCCAAGCAAACTCCACTTACCAGTTTACTTGTTGGACAAATCTTCCAAGAGAGGCTTTCCTTCTGGAGGTACAAGCTTTCCTAGTGAAGAAAAGCATTAGACGTCGTCAAAATTATTCTCCAGTATTTTAATATCACCAGTTTCTCGTCCTGAATCCGGATGGATTGTGCATAGATAGGCTGAGATATTCCTTGGCATCAAGACAATCTATGTCATTGTGGACGCCATAGTAGTGTAACAAACTCACTTCCGTGGACCTAAATAAACCTTCCCGATCGGTCTCAATATAACGGACAGTGGGTTACAATTTAGATGGGTGATCGGGACTCCCCCAGATTCTAGGTTAATTGCTGGATATAGATGGATAATTAAAATTATATATAATATATAAAAGGTCAGCTGGCAATCTATCAATTACTGGATTCTGGGAACAGAATTTCTACTCAATATCAACTCCAAAACTCCCAAAATCTATATTTCCACAATGGTTGTTTACCAAATTAAGCAAGTAGGGGTCAATATGGATACTAACCACACACTTGTGAATGAATTGTCTGACCATGAACCTTAATTCGCAGACCAAGAATCACTTCAACAAGTTTACAACTGAATAAGGTTTCCACTAGTCTTCTCTCAACAACATTCTGACCTCGGGGACAACACCCAAAAATTTAGAAGCGGAGTACCCTACTTCTCCTGGGTCAACAGTACAGGAATTTCCTTCCTAAAATGCATGGGTGACAGACACAACAAAGAAATATTTTGAGGATAATTATAAAGTATTTATTCGGAATATGTTTCCGTAGTTTCGTTATTGATATATTCATTTATTATCATTTAAAGTTTTCATAATAAGAGCATTTCCATTAATCTACACAAAACAATTCAATACCACCAGATATGTTTTCGTATAACGAAAACACGAGTTAAGAATGCAGCAAATATTCTCTGTTTACTACAAACAAAAGCTGCACATGGATGAATCGAATGCTGAACACGTTTCAGTTCCAATAACTATCGCGTTTATTGGTAACAAAAGCAGCTACATTAATTACGAATAACTTTCACAGGCCAACCACTGGCCTAAATAATTCAAGGCAAAAGTTGCAATTTAACTGGGCCAATTATTTATCTGTAAAGCACAAACTAGAATCATTTGTCAGAAATGGCTTGGTCAGCCGCAGACATATGATTCCAAGAAAATCATATATCCAGGGATGACCACATCAATTTTATAATATCTGTATCCAACTCGATCGAATGCCGCTCGCATTCCAATCACAATTATCAAGTGTGTTTTCGTGTAACGAAAACACAAGTTAAGAATGCAGCAAATATTCTCAGTTCACTACAAACAAAAGCTGCATGTGGATGAATCGAACGCTGAACGCGTTTCAATTCCAATAACTATTCCGTTTATTGGTAACAAAAGCAGCTACATCAATTACAAATAACTTTCACTGGCCAACCACTGGCTTAAATAATTCAGGGCAAAAGCTGCTATTTAACTGGGCCAATTATTTATCCGTAAAGCACAAACCAAAATCAGTTGACAGAAATGACCTGGTCAGCCGCGGACATATGATTCCAAGAAAATCATATATCCAGGAATGACCACATCAGTTCTATAATATCCATGTCCAACTCGATCGAACGCCACTCACGTTCCAATCACAATTATCAAGTGTGTTTTCGTGTAACGAAAACATGAGTTAAGAATTCAGCCCCATATTCCCTGATTAACTACAACTGGACAATTTAGAACTATTATTTCAGGTCGTAAAAATCTATCCTCTCCATGAACATACAGCTCACGAATTAAAAATTCGCCAGCTGAATATTCATTCAAGAAATTCTTAAAGTCACTTACTTGAAATAGTCTCCTGTATATCAGACAGACTCCAGCGAGTTACGGTTCTCCATGCCATGAAAACGGTGAAACCCTTGTTGCTTCCCCATTCTCATGCACGTCATCTCATAACTATCCCAAGGAAATCCATCTTAATTCGCTCGGACAATTTAAAATCCGCCAACAGGCTCAGGGTTCTATCACATCAACAATAAATCTAAGTTGGTCCTACCTGTACGAATCCAGAAACCTGACTGACTCAAACAAGCCACAAACCCTCTGCACAACACTTCTGCACACAAAGAACTCAGCCCGTGCAAATCGACTTACACAATTCAACGTGATTATTCATGCAGCATTCAGGCATGACATCCAAGCGAGACACAAGATTTCTCGGCTACGCATTCTATCGACACACTTTTGGATCAAAATAAAATTATTTCCAGTTAACCCCCTAGGTTGATGTTTATTTATGTAATGGGGTTTAAGGTCACATACTTATGCACAATGGCCAATCGTGACCACAACATGAATAGAAAGTCAAGTCTAACCAATCGTTTACACCCATGTTGCCCATTTTAGCTGACCTCCACCCCAGGCATTGGCCACCGGGCCTATCCTACCAGTAAACCAGAGCCTGTTTACCACTGCAAACAAGCACTGCCTCACTTTCCGGGGTCCCCACCGGGGGCCTAGGTTAATGTTAAGCATTGACAATGACTACCTTGTCACAGTAGCCTTCTGTACGGTTACAGTGGTCTCTTGGGTAAGGCTCTGTTTGCTGTCTTTTGGGAATAAAACCGAAAAAGATACTGTACTTTTCGGTTTGTTTTTCTTAGGTGTCCTAGACTTGAGTCTTATTGTTTCACCATAGTAGCCTAGTTAAAGTCATGAGCTAGATTTTTTCAGTATTATGCAGTGGCATAACTGAATTTATTATCTCTTGGGACTGCAGTCTCTTGGGGAATTCAGGGCTGTTTATACAGCGGCTCTTCATTCCCTGTCTTGCGCGACGATAATTGTACATCTCCGTTCAGTGAGCCTTCAGGGTCGCAACTTACACCAATATATCTGTCTTCACAAAGATGAAGACTTATAAGCTATGGCTAGCATTGTAAGTCTCCTTAGTGAGCTTCTAAGGCCTCAGTTATCAGCTTTTAATGGTCTTCACACACAGGAAGACCTTTAGCTGTTTCAGCTAATCTGAGTTCGTTGTCCTATCATTTTGTGTGAGTTATAATGTAAATACGGTGTATTTGTTCGCCTTGTCCTTCTCTGCTCTTAGTGGCATTCTGGAGTCAGTCAGACATGAGGGAGCCTTGCGGTTCCTATATTATTTGATGACTAACGCAAGAACAATTCACGTAATGCAGATGAGGGGAGTTCGATATAATTTTGAATCCCCTCCGTCCCCGTCAATGTGTTAAGAATCGATTACCGGGCAAGACTTAGTTTTCTTCCCGTAAGCCTCGTGTGAATTTAAGTATATACATGCATTTCCCGATTGGCGGCTGAGTCGTGTTCTATGGCAACCTCATGGGCACATCCACTTTTTAGTTGGTTTGTTTCCTGTGGTTGTTCGTTTATATGTCATATACGAGCATATGATTGATCATCAATAAATTGCTAGCCTTTGTGTACCTGTATGGCTGTAAAGTCAGTTAACTGGTATTCAGATGATTACATGTGGGATTTCAATGCTCGCGTGCATAATAAGTATTATTAGGCAGATGCATTATTGTATGTTATGGACCTTAGAAACAATGAATTATTTCGGGAGCGGTCTGTGACGAGTCTGTTAATCATAGCTTGTTCCATTTCTATAAGTTTCAGAACCCTAATTGAATATAACTTTCTATGCATTCTCATATATTCGCACGTGTCTGGGAGTGTTATTTATTGGAATTTATTGTTCACCTGGCCGGGGTCGCCTGTGGGTTGCTCCGGAAGTGTGTTTACTTTCCAGGGATTGTTCATTGTGATTCTATTGGACATGTGTATGTTGTACATATTATATCACCAGTTTTCGACCTATCTTCGTATGCCGACTCCGGTATACGTTACAAGTGGACGCTATTAATTATCAGGATTGCCGCGATAGCCTTAGCTTCTGAAGTGGCATTTAGCACCAATTTATTAATAATAATGCAAATATTTATTGTTATTTAGTACCGCTTTTACTGATTCCAGAGCGCTCCCCTCTTTGTTTTTGAAGAAGATTCCTTCAAATAAACGGGGGGGGGGGTATTTTTGAAATCTCCTCTGCCTTGATAAGTGTGTAACTATGAGTGAAGCAGTTTTGTCTGTAGTTTATATGCTGGATACAGCTTGTTTATTATTGTATATGGCGTATGTTTGTGGGGGTTAGTCTCTCACTCTCAAATACTCCATCCTAATTTTTGGGGCTTAGTCCGGACTAGCCTTAAAATTGGGGGCTAGTTACACCCAATTAGAATAATCATTCATGCTAAGAATATGGAATTAATTGGATATGGCTCCTTATTTATGATATGTCTTCTCTATTACTGTATAGAGAGACATACATGCAATTCCTTTTAAATTTAATTCCCTTTCACTTTGGATTGCAGACTTGGGACTTTTTACGAGTCAGCTAGTCTGGGCCATTTGTTTATAGTATAAAAATATGATACATGTAAATTTAAAGTAATTTGTATATTTTTTTATACTTACCAATGGCCCAGACGGGTATGACCCTCCCATGAGTGGGCACTCATACCTCCCCTCTGAGTTATTGTGTAGTACTCTCTTCTACAAAGAATGATATTGGTGCCAGTTCCGGTCACTTCCTGATGCGGAGAGTAAAAGTATGGAGGACCAGATAGGACTTTTAATTTTCGGTTTTGTAAGCAACTTTTGGGGATTGGGGTGTTCAAAATTTGTGTTTGGCCCTTGATAACTTTGAGTTTGCACCAGCTAGTCTGGGCCATTGGTAAGTATAAAAAATATACAAATTACTTTAAATTTATCATTTTCTATGAGAAAAAAAAGAGATTTGAAAAAGTTGTTTCATGTATGCCTACTTTCACAAACTTAACTGATCTATATGTAATGAATTAGCCTTGATCTCGGATATTTGAGGTAACTTCAGACACAGATATAATTTACCTCTACAGTTCTCACTGAAATATTGTAGCAGACTTTCAGGAATCACTGAAACCCATGTCTAGTAGTTTAGTTGTAAACATATATTCATTTAGGTTCTATACAATACAACCTTTATTTTGATGTTTCATATGTATGTGTTATTCGCAATCCAAAAGTTTTGACAAAAATATGTCCATGCATTTTGGATATGGCCCCCATAAGAGGTATTCAGCTCCAGAATTTGATCAGTTCTTTACTCTTCAACTTATGAGTTAACCCTTTACCTAACATAGCGGCCAAAAATGGCCAGAAAATGAACCAGAATATTAAAGCCAACCACATCACAAAATATCTTGGAAGTTTCTCAATAAAACCTTACTAATATGGATATCATTAGCACCAGCTCATCGAGCTGGTTCTAATGATATCCATATTTGTATGGTTTTATTGAAAAACTGTGAAATTGTTTGAAAATGTGAAATTTAATTTATTTTTAAAAAATACCATCTTAGGTAAAGGATTTAGAAAACTTACCTTGGCTTAAAAATTACCGTGGCCAAACTTTTTGCCTCAGATGGAGTTTTCATAGGCAAATTTTACAACTGATAACTATAGATTTTCCCCGTGGGAACCCCGGGAAGTAAGCAGCACTTACTGTGGTAAACCAGTTCCGCTTTACTAGTAAAATAGGACCCAGTCACCAATGCTTGGGGTGAAAGTCCTCTAAAATGGGCAACATGTTGATCAACGATTGACTAAACTTGACTTCATCTCCATGTTGTGTCACGATTAGCCATAGTGCATAAATATGTGACGTTAACCACCAACAAACAAACAAACTATAGATTTAATCTTGACCTGCATCATGTGCAACCTCTGGATATGATGCTGTCGAATTGCAGTTGCTCAAGTTGGAGAACATGTACAGTGCTTGTGTACTGTTGTAAGCAAGCTCTGTTTTACTGGTAAAATAGGACCCAGTTACCAATGTTTGGGGTGGAAGTCCTCTAAAATGGGCAACATGGGTATAATCGATTGGCTGGACTTGACTTTATATCCATGTTGTGGTCACGATTAGCCATTGTGCTGAAATATGTGGACTAAAATACTCTTAAATAAATGAAATAAATTATTATTATTATTATTATTATGATTCATCCAGAATAAATTGCAATGACTCACATGTGATCTCACTTTGGCCAAGATAGCGTTAGTTGTTACTATCTACTTTAATGGAAATTCTGATAAATTAATGATGTTAATTCTGTTGAATAGATGGCATGCCAATCTGTTGATATACGTATGTAGATGCAGTTATTGCAATATACCACATTTGGGTCAAGATAGTCCCAAAAGATTGTGAATTCTGACTGACAAAAAACTGGGATTAGGAATTTAATTCATGTCGTATTATTTTATTGTAACCTGTAGTTTGGTTCATATATTTCACAATTGAGGTAACTTCCGTGTAATTGAATTGTGGGTGATTTACAATCTGGCCCAAATTTCCTTTCTGCTTTAGCCTACAACACTGTAAAATCGCTCCTGTTGAAAAAGAAAAAAGATATTTCATCTCAGATAGAGTGGAGCCCACTTAATTGGATATCTCTTAATTGTATATCCCTGTTAATTGAATATAATTTCCCAACACAAAACCATTTACCATACCTCCAGTACAAATTGACCTGTTAATTGAATAAGGTTATAGAGTAAACTCCTGTTAATTGAATAAAAAATCTTGTAAAATGTCGAGAAATTACCCTGGCTCTCCCCAGTTTTCCTTTGTTTATAGACCTATTTGGCCTCAGTACATTCAATATAGGCATTTAATCTATAATATCTTGTTTGACAGAGCTCATGGAGCTCTGTCAAACAAGATATAATAGAATAAATGCTAAGTTCATCTCTAGAATACAGGAAAGTGACACAATCCCTGTTAATTGAATACTCCTGTTAATTGAATAATTTTTCATTGGCAAAGTGGCTATTCAATTAACAGGGTTCCACTGTACTACTTTTATTTGTTTTTCATGATTCAGTACTTGATTTTGCAATATTTTATTTAGGAAATCTTTGTGGACTGGTGTACATATGTCATAAGAAGATCATAATCTTATCGTGATCCAGTTTTGAAAGAGAATGCTTTTGTGATTACAATACTGTGAGTCTTGTCCTTCATGGTCAATTATCTAATATAGTAGAATGCATCGGTATTCTTACACTTTTATATTTTTAGACTTGTCCATAGACAACCGGGATGATGAACAACTCAATCGTATAGAATCAAAACTTGTCAATAGGATTCGAGAACTTGAAGAACAGAATGCAGTTCTTCGTAGCCAACTAAGGTAAGTTTTTAACCCTTGACCCTTAAGAGCCTAATTCCAAATTTGATAAATTTTTAATGCAAAGGAACAGGTGTCCCAACATCCATTGTTAGGGAAAACTCAAAACTTGTTTTTTAGGTACCTTGTTAGTTGTTTCTCGGCAAGTGTTGGCTGCCTCTGTAGGCAGCCAAGACTTGGCTAGAAACAACTTCAAAACCACTGGAGGTAGGCTTTCAAAATATAGCAAAAATGTATAAAAATCTCCAAGGCCCTACGGGTTAAATCTTCAGATTAATTTAATATCTCATAACTACATACTTTAATTCTAAAACCAATGGCCCAGACTTTGCTGGTGCAACCTCAATATTATTAAGAGCCAAACACAAATTTTGAACCCCCCAATCCCCCAAATTTGCATACAATACCGAAAATTAAAAGTCCTATCTGGCCCTCCATACTTTTAGTACTTGCACACGTGCCGTACCCAGGAAGAGACCAGAATTGGCGCAAACATTATTCTTCTGTTTGGCCCAAAGTCAGTAACAACTAAATTGACATCTGTGCTTTAAATTCTCATTTTTAGCTCAACTTTGACGAAGTCAAATTTGAGCTATTGTCATGGCCCGTCGTCCGTCTGTCTGTCCGTCAGTCCATCTGTCTGTCTGTCCGTACGTCAACAATTGGCTATGGCTCGGGCTAGAGGTCGTATTTATGAACCGATCTTTACGAAATTTCTTGGGTACCTTTGTTATGACCGTGGGACGAGAACGAATGTTTTTGGGTGCGGTCCGAAATTCAAGATGGCTGCCAGTCGCCATTTTGTACCGATGATGCAGAAATATGTTTTTTGTACAGAACTTCCATATGGAAGCTCTGATTTGAATAATTTTTTGTATGAATGTTTAGTACCATGGGTTACATCACATATAATACGGGTTTTTTTCTCGTGCGTAAATTGTGCAAATTAGACTAATTTTGATGTTTTTTGGTGTTAATTTCAGCACTGTAAGTGCAAATGCCAATACGGCTCAGGCTAGAGGCCGTATTTATGAACCGATCTTTACGAAACTTTTTGGGTACCTTTGGTATCACCGTGGGACGAGAACGAGTGTTTTGGGGTCCGGTCCGAAATTCAAGATGGCCTCTGGCAGCCATTTTGTACAAAATTAGGTGCAATCAGATTTTTGCACAGAACTTCCATATGAAAGCGCTGATTTGAATAATTTTTTGCGTGAATGTTTAGTACCATGGGATACATCACATATAATACGGGTTTTTTTCTCGTGCAGAAATTATGCAAATTAGATGAACTTTGATATTTCAGTGCGACTTACACACATTAAGTACACATGTCAATACGGCTCAGACTTGAGTCTGTATTTATGAACTGATCTTCACGAAATGTCTTGGGTACCTTTGTTATCACCTTGGGACGAGAACGAGTGTTTCTGGGTGCGGTCTAAAATTCAAGATGGCTGCCAGTGGCCATTTTGTACCGAAATTAGGTCTAATCAGTTTTTTGTACACAACTTCTATACAGCTCAGACTAGAGGCCATATTTATGAACCAATCTTTACGAACCTTGTTGGGTACCTTTGTTATCACCGTGGTATGAGAGCGAGTGTTTTTGGGTGTGGTCCGAAATTGAAGATGGCCACCAGCAGCCATTTTGTACCAAAATTAGTGCAATCAGTCTTTTGTACAGAACCTCTCTATGAAAGTTCTGATTTGAATAAATTTTTGTATGAATGTTTAGTAACATGGAATACATCACATATTCTAAGGGTTTTTTTTCGTGCAGAAATTATGCAAATTAGATGAACTTTGACTTATTCAGTGCTACTTGCACAATGTGAGCACACATGTCAATACGGCTCAGGGTAGAGGCTGTATTTATGAACCGATCTTCACAAAACTTCTTGGGTACCTTTGTTATCACCTTGGGACGAGAATGAGTGTTTCTGGGTACGGTCCAAAATTCAAGATGGCTTCCAGTGGCCATTTTGTACCAAAATTAGGTCCAATCAGTTTTTTGTCACAAGTTCTATACAGCTCGTATTTATGAATTGATCTTCACAAAACTTCTTGGGTACCTTTGTTTTCACCTTGGGACAGGAAGGAGTGTGTTTTGGGGTGCCTTTGTTATCACTGTGCTATGAGAACAAATATTTTGGGGTTCAGTCAGACCAACTCTGGGACTCAAAGTTTTCTTTTCTAGTTTAGCATCTGACTGTCACCCACCTTTACAATACTTTACCTATACATTTGTTACAGGCAACGGTCAGTATTTATGTACAGACCATTACAATACTTTATATGTACCTTTGTTATCAGGTCATTACCTAGATGTTTGTCATTGCTGTGTCACATACTATACATGTGCATGTCTTTGTCTTGACAAGTTGAGCTACAGTGTCATTGACACTTTCATTGAAGATGCCAGACACAAATCAATGATGGTTTTCATGGAATCAACAGTGTAACAGGATGCTGGAAGTGAATAATGGTGATTTCAGATGTTCAGGGCTGTAACTTTATAATTTTTATGTAAATCATTCAAGTTACCCAATTTCGTGATATGCTTCTGAACGTCGTCATAATGATATGACTCCACTGTTGTTTTGTTACTATTACTTCCCTTCCCTCTCCTGAACCCTCCTGTTATACTCCCAAGCTCTTTTGGCTTTCTTATTGAAGAATTTTTTATTAAATTCGTGGGAGTTTAACTTGTAAACAGAATAGGTATTCTGTTTATCCTGTACATTTACGTCCTGTCTATTTCGGTTCAGGACGTTTTTGTACTCTTGCATCTTCTACCAGATGCATTGTTTTTTCTTCATGTGAAGATCTAGCCTTGCATCAGGTGGCTGTTGATTGGTTACTGACTCTGGGCCATTGTTGTGCCTGTTGTTGGTTAGTTTCCAGTTTTTCCTCTTGACGTTGTCTGTTCAATAACGTTTTGGATTCGTATTAATTCAATGTTTAGTTTAAAAACAGTTACTGTTTTTCTATTAGGATACATAGTATATCTTATTCCAGTAGTTTAGCTTTAATTAGTTAATGGTTGTCCACACTTAGGCTCTATTGGGAAGCCATTGGGCTCATGAGGTTCCCTTGGGGCTCTTAGGCTTCATTCAGTGTTTTTCCAAAACATTTTTATAATTTTATTCGAATTTTTGTTTGTTTTGTCTATGTTATGTATCCTTGTGTTGTTTATTTTGGGGAGTGCAGCGGACTTATGTTTTTGACTTCATTATTATTGTTGCCATTATAATAATTGGTACTTAGTGTAAGTCCAAGAAGCCTCAGAATAAAGGCTTGTTGTTTGCCTATAGCCGCGGCACTCCGTCAATACATGTACTATGGGAAGCGAACATTGGAAACAGGTGTCAACCTGTGTGGTGGGCAGTGAAGTTCTGATGGCTTCACTGCTGGCTAATACTAGTCTTTCAGTCTCTTTTTCAGAGGAACAAGAACATGGTGATGGTACTTTGACACCTGTCCCTTATGTGCTGCTGTCATCGCACACTGTTGAGCCCCGCTCTGATGAGTTAAATAGAGCTAGCTGCCAAGGTGCTCATGATATAAATGCCCAGGATTAAAGTAGTAGCTTAATTCTCTGCATGCAGCTAGCTCGACTGGTGCAGTGGTTGGCCCTTTTAAGGGAGCCGAGACGCTGGGTAGGTCCATTGCGGTCGAGTAGTATAATGTAGGTAGAGCAAACACCTTATAATATAAAGCTCACCCAGCAATGATGGCAATAAGGAGAAGAAGCCTTTAAAGTTTCTCTACGGGACGCTCGGCAAGATCTGGGATCAGATCGCGATTTGCGTCGGGATGTTCCTTCCACAATGCAGCTGGCATCGGTTGCGGTTATGGCTTCTTACATGGAAACGCATGCAAAGGGGATTAGCCTACAAGTTTCTCAACGGGATGCTCGGCGAGATCTGGGGCCAGATTGCGAGTTGGAGAGTGTTCTCCATGCCGTTAGCAGTTGGGGTTGACTGTTTGTCCATTGTGAGAAACTTTAATGAGGCGGAGCAATGCTCCTTCCACACTTCAGCTGGAGTCGGCTGTTTTACGGCTTCCTCTACTTCCATGAAAAAGCACGTTAAGGGGTAGAAGCCTACAAGTTTCTAAACGGAATGCTCGGCGAGGTCTGGAGCCAGACCGCGAGCTGGAGATCCCTCTCCATTCCTACCAGCAGTCGGGGCCGAGCAGTCGGGGGCCATCTGTTTTCGCTTCGAGAAACTTTAGTGAGTTGGGACGCCCATTCACGCTCGCGGTTCTGGGCGCTTCTTCCACACTGCAGCCGGGGCCGGTTGCAGCTATGGCTTCTTCCTCTGCTTCATCGATAAAGCATGTTAGACTGCAGACTAGCTATCCGACATTGCATGTTCATGCTGTTTCACTTAGATGTACCCAGTTGTCACCACCAAAGTCGGACTAACTTGTTCGAGGCATTTTTATATGGGACATGCATTGAAGATCTGGGGACAGCATTTGGTGAATAAGCAGATAATCGCTGCTCTGCAAGCCTCGTTCACGGACCTGCTGCTGCCGATATCGCAGCATCCCAGTAGTCGCAGGTTCTGCCGTCAACACTCTCCAGTAGTGAGCTGTCGAACAGTGCTGGGTCATCTGTATATTCGGATGGTGTTGACCATGTTTCAGAATGAACATTCAGATGGTGAGAGGGCTACGGAGGTTGATTCTCCATCCCTCATGGAACGGCACATTAAGACTATGAATTTTTATTCATAAGCTCTTCACATCTTGTTCCATCTGAACAAAAGTCTGTGTTTGCTAGGCAAAAACAGCTTAAGTTACCGGAGGAAGGGAAGACAAAGATCTGCCTTCCTGGATCTTTCGGCTCAGGAGTTGAAGGCTTTTGGTCCGATTAACAATGCCTCCCTTGGCTTAGCAATAGTATAAGAAAGGCCATGATCTATTCCTTACAAATAGAAGATCGATAGCTCATAGATAGGCTGAGACAGCTGTCTTGTTGGGAATAGAGCCATTAGAAGGAATAAGTATGTCTTTTCCTTCTCGGTTTTGTATTCCTAGGCATCAGAGGCATTTAGTGTTATTGTGGACGCCATAGTAGCCCTACATACAGTCTTTTCTTCTACATTAGCAGCTAACATTGTAAGTCTCTGTTTAGTGAGCTTTTTAAAGCTGCAGGATAACACACAGATATCTGTATTTTTATACTGTACCAATGACCCAGACTTAGCTGGTGCTAACTCTTAAAAATCTAGGGCCAAACACAAATTTTGCCCCCTCAATCCCCAAAATTTGCATCTAAAACCAAAAGAAATCATGTCCTAAATGACCTCCATACTTTGCCCTCACTGCGCATGCGCAGTGTCAAGGATGTTCCGAAATTGGCGCCAATCATCATTCTTTGTTTGGCCCTTCATCAGTTAACATCTCACTGATATTTGTGCTTGTAAATCTCAGTTTAAATGATGCCAGACACATAAATATTGGAGAAATGGTGATTCTAAGGAGGATAGAGAAGGAGGAGAGGAAAAAGGAGTGACAGAAAATATTCAGGGCTGTAACTTAAACTTTTGTTATGAAATTATGTTAAGTTGCCTATTTTCGAGGCATGGGCCTGTTGTTGTCATTCTTGCTTTGAAGTTGCACTGCTTATTCAGTGTTTCCTCTCTCCTTATCCTGTAAGTCCCCCCTTGCTATTCTCCCATGCTTTTGGCATATTTTTGAGTAAGATTACTACTAAAATTTCTTGGGAGAATTAGCTTGGTTACAGAATGAATTCTGTTATTTTCCCCATGTTTACGTTTTCACCCATGGGTGTTTAGACGTTGTGTTCTGCATCTACCATCTGATGTTCTGCAGATTCTTCTTTGGAAGTCTCTGTTTTGCATCAGATAGTGTCTAATATTGATAACTGATTTCGGGCCAGTATTGTCAGTGCCTGGAGTCATGTTTTCTGGTGTTTATACACTTCTTGTTTACATTGGCAACAGTCTCTTTTGAGGGGGGCTTTTTGCCTTTGGAGTAGTTTATCTCATTACAAGATACATTATTATTATCCGTAAGTGTTGCAATAATTATTTAAAATAATTTTAAAATTTTTGACCACACTTACCCTTGGGATCCATTGGGGCTCAACGTTACTTTTCAGAAACTTGGGCTTCGCTGAAAAAATATTTTTCAAAAATTATTTTGAATTTCATTTGCTTTTTTCAATGTTAATGGATCATGTTATTATGTATCTTTGTGTTTAGGGGTGTGTGCGAGTACTAGGACTTGTTGTTGTCTTTTCACAATGAAAGGACATTGTTCAAATTGTAATAGGAAGAAATCTTCCTCAGACTTTCATGATCATTGTATTAATTGTAGTCAGTGTACTCGCACTAACTCCTGTTCAATATGTCAATATTGGGATGACAAACATTGGAAACGTGTGTCACGGTATGTTGTTAGTGGAGAAAGGGCTATGCCAGTCCTTTCTCCGCAGGGTCACTCTAGTCTATCAGTTTCTATTTCAGAGGAACAAGAACAGGGTGATGTTTCCATGTTATCTTCCAAGAGTGCGCTTCCGTCGTCACAATTGAATGAAGAGCTAGCGGCAGAAGTGCTCATGGAGATACGACAGTTGCCTAAGAGGTCCCTAGTAGGATCGACGGCGCTGTCGTCCGCTAGCTCGCCCGGTGTAGCGTCCATTCACCGAATGGTTCGGCAGCTGGGTTCGTCCGTTGCGGTCCAGAAGGAAATGTTGGGTGATGCGAGCACTATAAATATACTAGGTGCACACCCAGTGATGGCGGATGTTAGGAGAGATCGGAGGAAGCCTTCTAGTCCGGTTCCTAGCTCGTCCAGGTCCAGCCGGGCCGCGAGCGAGAGAAGCCCCTCTCTCGTACAACAACATCAGGGACCTGATGTTGTGGTACAAAATGTGTCGCAAGCGGAGCACACGTCCGTCGCTCGGGACGCTCCGTTGTTTAGGCAGTCCGCGGAGACTGCTCAGGCTTCCTCATTCTCTCACCAGCGCACACGACCGCACCTTGGCTACGTGACCGCAGATATTCTACCAGCTTCGCCGATAAGGGATTCTTCGGCGACCAGGTCACGCCATCCGGTAGCCAGGGACACGAGGCCGGTAGACTCCGGACGTTCGCATAGGAAGAGTATGCGGGAGTCAGTTGCTGCGGAGCTTTCCGTGGCGAAGCAGCGAAAGACCGCCACTCCGCAGGCCTCGATGACAGACGTGCTTGCTCAGATAGCACAAATAATCGCAGCATCCCAGCAACTAACAGAATCGGTGTCGGATCGGGAATTATCCGACGGCGCTGGGTCGGTACGCTCCGCCGAAGCATCGGGTGCGGACGACCGGGAGCATCATGAGGTCCGACCGGATGGTGAAAGGGATACGGATGACTTGGAGCTATCCCTTTCGGAACAACATAAAGCTGCCGTGGATTTCATCCGGCACTTCCTTCCTCATGTTGTTCCGTCGGGCCAGACTGCTGCGGTACCGGACAAGAGAATAATAGCGTCATTGGACACTGAATTCTTTGAGCGGTTCAGAGACATCGTCCCTGAGTTTCCGTCTCAGTCCAATAATGTCACAAGAACATTTAAATTATTGAACGACGCTATATTCAAGCTTGCTTCTAAAACAGGCAAGGTTTCTTGTCCTCCAATGCTCTTAACCTGCCTTTCATTAATGCAAGGAGTAAGTTCAATACGGCAGGACAGGGTATTCCGAGAGTTCCTCTGCGTCTTGACGACGAGGCGGAAGACTTAGAATTGTCGTTACCGTCATCTATGTCCGTTCCAACCGCGGTGTTGGATACGACAATCACGTCTAACAGGGCCAGTTTAGACGCTTTATCTTACGCAGACCACCTTACAAAGGCGTTATCACTGCGTCTTCAAGGGAAAGAATTCCAGGATATACAATCCTCTTTAAGACTTCTTTCAAGGGCAGTGGCTTATTCCACGTATAACTCCGCCTTCTCAGTGGCAAACCTGGAGTTGGTTAGACGTGACGCAGCCTTAGCTACATCCACTCGCGTGGATAGTAAGGTGAAGAACTCTCTCAGAGTCGCTTCGGTCTCCGGAGAACTTCTATTCGACGGCAAGCTTTCTGCAATCTACGATAAAATTACTAAGAAAGCTTCGGATTCTCTGCTGTTTAAATCCGCTTTCAAAAAGTCGGATACGGCAGAGAAGAATAAGACAGGCACTTCTGGGTCTAATGCGCCCAAGAAAGGTTCCTATAGAGGTTCCGGTGCGTCCTCTTGGTCTTATTCAAGAGGCCGTCAAGGCAGCGACTCACGTGCGGGACGTCCTTCGGGCCGGGACAATCGGTCGGACGCCCCGAGGTCGACGGGACGAGGTGTGGGTCGTGGAGGATGTGGTTTCTTCTCCCGCAGGCCTCGCAGGTCCAGGAGGTGATGGCTTCAACCTCTATCGTGTTCCGGTTGGCGGAAGGTTGTCAAGTTTTTCAGAAGAGTGAGCGTCGATTACAGACGACGCTTGGGTGAGAGGGGTGATTTCGGAAGGTCTAAGAATATCCTTCAAACGAAAGCCTCCTTTAACTCGAAGTCCAAAATGGACTCAACTTCCGTCAAATCCGCAGAAAAGAGACGCTCTGTTATCGGAGGTCCAGTCTCTTTTAATGAAGAACGCAGTAGAGGTCGTAGAAGACCAGGGAACACCGGGATTCTACAGCCATCTGTTTCTGGTTCCGAAACCAGACGGCTCGTTCCGTCCAGTCATAGATTTGAGCTGGATAAACAAGCTGATCGTCGCTCCGAAATTTTATATGGAGACGATTCGGTCGGTCAGAGCGAGTATTCGGGTGAACGATTATGCTACAAGCAAAGATCTCAAGGATGCGTACTTTCATGTCATGGTACATCCGACATTCAGAAAGTATCTACGTTTCGCAGTCCTAGGAGTTGTGTATCAATTCCGGGCGATGTGCTTCGGATTGAACCTAGCACCCTGGGCTTTCACTCGGTTAATGAACTCGGTAATGATGTATTTCCGAGCTCATTCATCTGCGGTAACGTCGGCCTACCTGGACGACATTCTTCAGAGGTACAGCAACGAGTTAACGCTTCAGAACGATGTGCAGAATCTGCTTCTATTGCTCCGACGTCTCAGTTTTGTTATAAGCGAGGAGAAGTCGGATCTGGTGCCGTCCAAGTCATTCACTCATCTGTGAATGAGCTTCGAGACGCACAACAATCTCGTTCGTCTGCCGTTAACCAGAGCGAAATTAGTCAGTTGTTACGCTCGCTATTGTCTTTATGCAGACAAAGTCACAGCGAGGGAGTTTATGAGACTGATAGGTCTGTGCAGAGCCGCCGCGGATCTCATTCTGATGGGGCGGTTACGCACTCGTCCTCTCCAAATTTTCTTAACTCAGAATTGGAGTGTGAAGATTCATTCGCTCGACATAGACGTTCTCTTGTCAGATCAAGTGAAACAAGAGATTCAGACTTGGGCAAACATTCAGTGGTTAACTCAAGGAGTTCCGCTGCAGTTGCCGGATCCAAGTTTTACCATAATGACGGATGCCAGTCAAACAGGTTGGGGTGCAACATTGATCCCAACGGATTCGAGATGCCAGGGTCTTTGGGATCCACAGTTCCTAAGCAAGCACATAAACATCAAGGAAATGATGTCAATTTGGCTTGCATTACGTCATTGGATGGGCATTATTCACAAAGCTCATGTCCAAATTCTGTCCGACAATACGACAGTAGTGGCGTATATACGGAACCAGGGAGGCACTCATTCCGTTCCGTTATTCAATCTAACGGAGAGAATCCTTCTGTTTGCTCTAGAACATCAAGTTCTACTTTCGGTCCGTCATATACCGGGTCGTCTGAATGTACTAGCAGACTCCCTTTCACGGAAGGGTCGCTTGTTGTCGTCGGAGTGGACTCTCAGCAAACAAGTATTCAATCAGATTTGCTACCAGTGGGAACGGCCAATGATAGACTTATTTGCGACACATCTCAACAATCGGTTGCAGACGTATGTGTCACTGTGCCCGGATCCAAGAGCATTTGCAGTAGACGCTCTATCGATCTCATGGGACGGAATGATAGGATATGCATATCCTCCAGCGCCGTTGATTCAGCAAATATTGCTAAAGATAAAACAATCTCAGTGCAAGATTCTGTTGGTAGCATTTCTGTCTCCACAGAGACCATGGATAAATCTACTCAGGTGTCTGTTGTGGGACCTACCGCGAAAGCTTCCTCCACGGGAGGATCTTCTTTCGCAGGGGAAACCGCGTTGACTTCATCACAACCCGCAAGGTCTCAACCTTCAAGTTTTTCCATTGTGCGGTCCTTCTTGCATGGCAAGCACTTTACAGGACGAGCAGTGGACGTGATTTCTAACTGTAGGAGGACCTCCTCTTCGCTAAATTATGTGGCTAAGTGGAAGGTTTTTCGTCGTTGGTGTAGGGATCATTCTGTTGATATTTTTGATCCCTCCATACCAGACATTGGAAACTTTCTAGTATACTTGTTTGACGAAATCAAACTGCAGCCTGTTACTATTAAGGGTTATAGGTCTATGTTATCTGATAGCTATGCACATCACAATAGTTTACAAATTGGATCTAATGTCTCTTTATCTAAGTTAGTTAGAAACTTCTCGATAAATAGACCCAGAACTCTTAGATTAATTCCTAAGTGGAATTTAGCTTGGGTTCTTCTTAAACTGAAGGAAAAGCCATTTGAGCCTCTTGGGACAGTAGATTTCAAGTTCTTGTCTTATAAGACAGCTTTTCTCTTAGCTTTCTCTTCTGCTAGAAGAGTCAGTGAGCTTCATGCACTATCGGTGGACGATTCTCACTATCGTAGTGTCGGGAACACTATCACCTTCACTACTAATGTTGGATTTTTAGCTAAGAATCAGGCTCCTAATAAATATCCGGAACCTATTGTTATTAAGGCTCTTCCGTCTTCAGACGGGCGTAGGCCTTTACTATGTCCTGTTAGAGCTTTACGCATTTATAAACAGAGATCTCAGTTTATCAGAAAGGGACGAAAACCAGGGACCAGCCTAGGGGGAAATTTTAGGGAGACTCCATGTCTCCCTCCAGAAAAAATAGGGAGACTGCAGAGTCATGTAGGGAGACTTCATAGGCAAGTGGGGAAAATTAAGAATATTAATGTACCACCCCCTCCGCCCCTTCATATTTTAAATTTGTGGTCCTCCATTAATGTCCCAATAATCCAGGTCCAGTTGTCTATGAGGCATCTATGCCAGGTTAATAAATCACAAAGTAATTACTGACTGAAAATCCCCCACTGCTACCCTCTCCTTCATGACCCCCTCCCCTCTTCTTCATGCCAATTCCCCAGCACCCTCCTGTGGTTGCCTTTCAACAAAGTCTACTAAGCTAATAATTTCCTAAGTCTGAAAGTGTGAACAGGACCAGATGTGAGAAGGTTGCTTGGGAGGTACTTTGTCAGTTAATAAACAAAAGACATTCTTGGGACGAGTATTTTGTAAAAGAAATGTCATTCCGCATCATTTTTATGGCATTCTGGTGTCATTCCGCGTCATTTCGTGTCATTCCCTTGTTTAGGAGGACCCTTTTTCAAGATCGTCCACATGTACTCTTGTGTCCTGTACAAAGCTTTTCTTGTCATCACTAAAGCTTTTTTCATGTGTTTCAATTCCATTCGTGTTTTTGTGGGAATAGACGGCCCAACAGTTAACAGTCGTCAGCAAAACGAAATAAAAATACTGTGTTATAAAATACATCCGTTGTGTATGCATTTTCGGTATCCTAAGCGACGTAACCTACTTTGTTGAGTCGCGTAAGTCACCTATTTTTGTTTTGACATTTGAAGCTCCGACTGAAACGCAACAAAATAGAAATAAAAAAATACGCCAAAAGAGACAATGGACAATTGATTGTCGTGTGATTTCATTAAATGGACGCTTATTTGACGAATTAAAATGCCCATTTATCACATTCGAGCACATTCGATTTTTGAAAATAATCGATTTCATGCAAAGCTCGCATCACTCAGTTCAGCCTTTCCTCATTTTGGCCAATTTTTAGAGGGCGACTTGTAATCGCCCCGACTATTTTTCTAGGCGACTTTGGGCTTAGAAGGGCGACATAATCGCCCTAGTCGCCCTCACGGCTGGTCCCTGACGAAAACGTTTCTTTCTGTCTCTGATGCCTAATAGAAAGGACATTTCGGTCCATTCTATTGATAGATGGATTCAGTTAACTATCCGTACTGCTTATGAAAATTTATCTTCTTCCCAGCAGTCTGTGCTTAAGATTTCGGCTCATGAAGTAAGAGCTCTTTCTACATCTTGGGCTTACGCAAATAGTGTGGCTATTACAGATTTAATGAAGGCTGCTTATTGGTCTCAGCCATCCACATTCACAAATTTTTATCTCAGAAATATTGAGTCCATTTCTGGAGACCTGCATTGTTTAGGTCCGTTATCTGTTGCTCAGAATGTCGTCCACTAAACAGTTGCAACTATAGTTATGCAGGCTTTCTGTTCCGGCAGTGACTCCGTCCTGCTGCCCTCTTCGCTCTGGGCTATTTGATTATTATATTTATTGGCTTACTTTAAAAATAATTAGTATAATGGGTTATACTGGATGTTAATAGAGAACATGAATGTTATTGTGCTCAATTATGAAGGGTATTGTATCTTTCTAATTTATCATAAAATAAGAAAGATACATGTAAAGCCTAATACTCCTTTTCTCCTTGAGGGGTTCACTCTATATTATATAGTTGAGCTTATTGGATTTTCCTCTATGTCCTAGGCCCTCCAGCCTTTTTACTATTCAGCTAAGTCTGGGTCATTGGTACAGTATAAAAATGTTAAAAAATTTATAGTAATTTATATATTTTTTATACTTACCAATGACCCAGACGGGGATGGCCCTCCCAGGAGTTGGGAACTCATACCTCCCCGCTGAGTACATAGCGCTGACCAGGCACTGCCAGTAAGAATGATGATTGGCGCCAATTTCGGAACGTCCTTGACACTGCGCATGTTCCAAGCCTTAATATTACTGTGCCAGCCTTACTTATCTAGCGATTCAAGTATTGCGTGTGAGGGAGGTTCGATATGAATTGTTTGTCGGTTTTAACGGACCTAGGGAACAATGAATTATTTGGGGACAGTCTGTGACGGGTTTTTTAATCGTATCCTGTTCCATATTCTGAATCCAGTTTTCAACCATAAGTGGTACACGAGGCATATTCCTACTCTCTTATAATTGAACGGTTACAATTGGGAGATTCATTATTGGAATTAATTGTACACCTGAACGTGGTTGCCTGTATGTTGGCCTGCGGCAACCGCGTTGTGTCCTTGGGCAAGACACTTCATCTCCATTGCCTGCGTGGGGGCATGATGACGCTGTGTACTAAGGCGTACTGCACGTCGATGGTGCGCATGTCTTCAACCAATCTAACCCTGCCTGTGCTGCAGTGCGGAGTTACGATGTTGGGGAGCTGGCAGCTGCTCGTCGTTGCTCGGTGGTTCTCTCCGGGTACTCCGGCATCCTCCACCCGTAAAACTGTCACGGTCATGATTAGCCATTGTGCATAAATATGTGACCTTCAACACCAATAAATAAAAATAATAATGTTGGTTAAGAAGCGTATATGTTCTATTAGCTAACTTTCCATTGGGATTCAATTGGACAAGTTTAAGGTTGTACATATTTATATCACCGGTTTTCGACCTATCTACGTATTCCGGATGCGGCATACGTTTTGAAGCTTGCGATTTTAAAACCAGGATTGCCATGATATAGCCTTAGCTGCTGAGGTGGCGTTGAGCACCAATGAATTATTAATATATTAATAATAATTAATAGCTGGGTGCCTTTTAGACGAATTTATATATTATTCGGTATCGCTTTTTCACTGTGTCCAGACCGCTCCCCTCTTTGTTTTGAAGATTATTCCTTCAAAAAAAGGGGGTGGGGGGTGGGTGGGGGGTGTTTTCCTCTTTACCTCTTCTGGCCTTTTAATAAATGTGTAACTATGAGTTAAGCTGTTATCGTCTGTAGATTATTCTGATATTATGTACAGCTTGTAACAGTAAAACCTGTCTTGCGAGACCACTGTTGTGAGAGACCACCTGTCTTGAGAGACCACTGTGACCTTGTAGCATTGGGTAGTTTCACTCTATAATGGACCTGTCATGAGAGACCACCTGTCTTGAGAGACCACTTTTCCATGGCAAAAAGGGTGGTCTCTCAAGACAAGTTCTACTGTACATTATATATGGCGTGTGTTTGTGGGCATTAGTCTCTCACTCTCGGACACACCTTTCCTAATTTTAAGTGTCTTATTCCGGACTAGCCTTAAAATTGGGGGGCTCATTACACCCATTTAGCATAATCATTTATGCTATGTAACAGAGTTGGTTATTATATTGTTCAAATAAATTTAGACCTGGTTACGATTAGGGCAAACAATATTACGGCCACAGATTCCATTAGCACTCTCAGCCTCACCTCCAGCCTCAGCAAAACTACTGTTATTTTGTTGGACACAGATGAACGCCAAACACAACGACAGTGCACTAATCCCGCAACCACACTCAGGAATTGCGTTTACCTTTTGCACTGTCACCGCTGCAACAAACAGTAAGTTGGTGGAACTAAAAGACATGTCCATATCTGCATCAGAGAACACCTGGTGGATATTAAACACACGAGACACTCCTATTGCCATTCACTGTTTAGGCTGCAGCCTTGTCGGCTTCAGTCAAGGCTTCCTCCGCTATGTTTCACAAGGCCGAAATGAAGTATTTTTATACTGTACCAATGACCCAGACATAGCTGGTGCTAACTCTTAAAATATAGGGCCAAACACAAATTTTGCCCCCCAATCCCCAAAATTTGCATCTAAAACCAAAGAAAACATGTCCTGAATGGCCCTCCACACTTCACCATTACTGCGCATAGCGCAGTGTCAAGGACGTTCCGAAATTGGCACCATTAATCATTCTAAGTTTGGCCCTTCATCAGTTAACATCTGACTGATCTTTGTGCTTGTAAATCTCAGTTTAAATGATGCCAGACACATAAATATTAGTGAAATGGTGATTCTAAGGAGGATAGAGAAGGAGGAGAGGAAAAATGTGTGACAGAATATTATCAGGGCTGTAACTTAAAATTTTTTAATGAAATTATGTTAAGTTACCTATTTTCGAGGCAGCAGCCATTTTGTTGTCATTCTTGTTATTTTGTTACACTGATTTTTCAGTGTTTTCCTCTCTCCCTTTCCTTTAAGTCCCCTCTTGCTATTCTCCCATGCTTTTGGCATAGTTTCTGTAATTATTATTACTAAAATTTCTTGGGAGTTTTAGCTGAATAACAGAATGAATTCTGTTCTTTTTCCCATGTTTACGTCTTCACCTATGGGTGGTTAGGCGTTGTGTTCTGCATCTACCATCTGATGTTCTGCAGTTTCTTCCCTGGAAGTCTCTGTTTTGCATCAGATAGTGTATTTTTGGTAACTGATTTCGGGCCTGGGTGCCTGGAGTCTTATTTTAGTGTTTTTACACTCATTGTTTACATTTACAACAGCCCTCTGTGTGAAGGGGGGATTTCTTGAAAATAATATCTTGATGTTAATTTAATCATAACTAGATACATTATTATTGTTCGTAAGTGTTGCATAAATTGTTTAAAATATTTTTAAATTTTTTGTCCACACTTAGGCTTGGGATCCATTGGGGCTCAACGTTACTTTTCAGAAACTTGGGCTGTTCTGAAAAAATATTTTTTCAAAATATTTTGATTTCAATTATTTTTTCTATGTTAATGGATCATATTATTATTATGTATTTTGATTGTCAGGGGTTGGTGCGAGTACCAGGACTTGTTTTCTTTTCACATTGAAAGGATTTTGATCAATTGTAATAAGAGGAAGTCTTCCTCTGACTTTCATAATCATTCTATATGTGGTCAGTGTACTTGCATTAATCCCTGTTCTGTATCTACTGATTTCGATGACAACATGGGAAGCGTATGTCACGGTATGTTAGTGGGGAATTGGACATTCCGGTCCTTTCCCCGCAGGGTCACTCTACTTTATCAATTTCTATTTCAGACGATCAAGATTAGGGTGATGTATCTGTGATGTCTTCCAACAGTGTGCCTCCGTCGTCACAATTAATGAAGGGCTAGCAGAAAAGTGCTCATGTAAATACGCCAATTGCCTAAGAGGACCCTAGTAGGTTTGACGGCTTTTGACGTCCGCTAGCTCGCCTGGTGTAGCGTCCATTCATCGAATGTTTCGGCAGCCGGGTTCGTCCGTTGTGGTCTAGAAGGAGTTTTGGGGTGATGCGAGCACTATAAATCAACCAAATGCACACCCAGTGACGGCGGATTAGAGGGAGAACGGAGGAAGCCTTTTAGTCCGGTTCATAGCTCGTTCTGGTCCATCCGGA
This sequence comes from Pictodentalium vernedei, assembly GCA_031216915.1. NCBI lineage: Eukaryota > Metazoa > Mollusca > Scaphopoda > Dentaliida > Dentaliidae > Pictodentalium > Pictodentalium vernedei. The sequence continues at coordinate 154,504,784 of CM062289.1, forward strand.
CGGCGAGCGAGAGAGGCCCCTCTCTCGTACAACAACATCTGGCTCCAGATGTTGTGGTACAAAATGTTTTGCATTCGGAGCATACATCCGCCGCTCGGGACGCTCCGACATATAGTCAGTCCGGAGAGACTGTCAATAAGGCTTCCTCATTCTCATGGTAGCGCACACGACCGCTCTTGGCTACGTGACCTCGGATATCCAGTCAGCTTCGCCAGTCAGAGAATCATCGGCGACCAGGTCACACCATCCGGTAGCCAGGGACACGAGGCCTGCAGACTCCGGACGTTCGCATAGGAAAGTGTGCGGGAGTCAACGTACACGGAGCTTCCGGCGGCAATGCATCGTAAGACCGCTACTGCACAGGCCTCGGGGACGGACGTGCTATCCTAAATAGCGCAGCTTATCGCAGCATCCCAGCAACAACTGAATCTGTCGCATAATGTTTTATCCGATGATGCTGGGTCGGGACGCTCCGCGGAAGCGGGTACGGACGTCCGAAAATTTCATCCGGTCCGACGGGATACCGAAAGGGATTCGGAGGATTTGAGCTTTCCCTTTCGGAACAACATATGCTGTTGTGTATGTCATCTGACTTGATCTTCTACAGGTTCTTTTGTCGGACCAGAATGCTGCGATGCCGGATAAGAAACTGATAGCGTCGGTGGACTTAGAAATTTTTGGTTCGGTTCAGGGACTTCGTCCCTCAGTTCCGACATAGTCCAATAATGTCACACAATCTTTCGAATTATTGAACGACGCTATATATTTATTATTATATGCTTGCTATTACCGAGCATTTCTGGTTTCTTGTTCGCAAAGTTACGGAGATGTCTTTCAAAAGTGTGCCTCTGTCGTCATAGTTAATGAAGAGCTAGCGGCAATAAGTGCTCATGGAATATGTCTATCGCCTAAGAGGTCCCTTGTAGGATCGACGGAGTGACATTCGCTAGCTCACCCGGTGTAGCGTACATTCATCAAATGGTTCGGCTGCCGGGTTCGTCCGTTGCGGTCTAGGAAGGAAATTTGGGTGATGCGAGCACTATAATTACTTTAGTACTCACCCAGTGACGGCGGATTGAGGACAGATCGGAGGAAGCCTGTTAGTCCGGTTCCTGGCTTGTCCAGGTCCGTCCGGGCTGTGAGCGAGAGAGGTCCCTCTCTTGTCCAACAACATAGGGGACCGCATGTTGTGGTTCAGATATTTTACATTCGGAGCATATGTCCGTCGCTCGGGATGCTCCGTTATATTGACAGTCCGAGAGACTGTCGATAATGCTTCCTCATCCTCACAGCAGGGCACACGACCGCACATTGGCTACGTGACCTTGAGTATCTGATCAGTTTCGGCATTCAGTGATTCCACGGCGAACAGGTCACACCATCCGGTAGCCAAGGGGCACGAGGCCTATACACTCCGTTCGCTCGCATATTAGTAGTATGCTCGGGGTAACTATCACGGAGCTTCCAGCGGCAATGCATCGTTGGACCGCTTCTCCACAGGCCTCAGTGACGGACGTGCTATCTGAGTTAGCACAGTTTTTTTGCAGCATCCCAGCAATCGACAGTTTCTTGGTCGAGTCAGGAATTATCTGACGGCGCTGGGTCGGTGCGGTCCGCGGTTGCATCAGGTACGGACGACCGAACGCTTTATAGGGTCCGACAGGATGGCGAAAGGGATTCGAAAGATTTCGAGTTTTCCCTTTCGTAGCATCGGAAGCTGCCATACATATCTTCCGGCATTATCTTCCAGTTATTGTTATTTCGGACTACATTGCTGCGATGTTGGATAAGAGACTTATAGTGTCATTGGACACGGAATTTTGGATCGGTTCAGGGACATTGTCCCTGACTTACCGACACAGTCCAATAATGTCATTAGAACATGTGTATTATTTATCGACGCTACATATATATAAGCCTGCTACCAAGCATGATAGTTTAGTTTCTTGTCCGCAATGCTCATTTCTGCCTTTTATCATTTATACGAATAATTTATTTTGGCAGAACAGGGCATACCGAGAGTTCATATGCGTCTAGACGGCGTGGTTAAAGACTGAAAATAATCTTTTTCGCCGTCTATGTCTTTTCCAACCACAGTGTTGGAAACGACAATGATGTCTAATAGACTTAACTTAGACGCTTTATCATACGTAATCCACCTTACTGAGGCGTTATCATTACGTCTTCAAGAGAAAGAATTCCGGGATATAATCCTCAATGTGATTTCTTGTGAGGGCAGTAGTTTGTTCACGTATAACTCCGCCCTTCAGTGGCTGCTTGGAGTTGGTTAGACGTGACGCAGCCCTAGCTACATCCACGCGCGTGGATAGTAAGGTGAAGAACTCTCTCAGAGTCGCTTCATTCTCGGAGAAGCTTCTCTTCGACGGCAACTTTTCAGCAATCCATGAATTGCTCGATTTACACGTTCTCTTGTCTATCTAGTGTAGCAAGAGATTCAGACTGGGGCAAACATTCGGTGGTTGACTCAGAGAGTGCCACTGCAGTTGCTGGATCCGAGTTTTATAATTATGACGGTTGCCAGTCAAACAGGTTGGGATATATTATTGATCCCAACGGATTCGAAGTGCCTGGGTCTTTGGGTTCCGCAGTCTCTAAGTAAGCACTTATCTTCCACAGAATAATGGGTTTTTTTAGGCTTGCTTTATGTCATTGGATGAACATTATTCAGAAACGCATGTCCAAATCCTGTCCGTTAATTCGACAGTAGTGGCATATCTCCGGAACCAGGGAGGCACTCATTCGTTTCCGTTATTCAATTTAATGGAAAGAATCCTTCTGTTTGTTATAGTACACCAAGTTCTGCTTCGGTCCGTCATATTCCAGGTCGTCTGATTGTATTTCCGGACTCCCGTTCACTTATTGGTCACTTGTTGCCGTCAGAATGGACTCTCAACAAACAAGTATTCAGAGTTGCTATCAATGGAAGCGCCCAATGATAATTTATTTACGACACAACTTGCTTGTCAATTGCAGACGTATGTGTTTGCTTGTCCGGATCTCTGAGCTTATGTTGTTAACGCTCTATTGATCTAATAGGACGGAATGATAGGATATGCGTATCCTCCTGCACTGTTGTTTCAGCAAGTATTGCTAAGATAAACAACCACAATACATTTCTGTTGATAGCATCTCTGTCTTCACAGAGACCGTGGGTAAATTTACTCTGAGGTCTACTGTGGGACTTAACGCGAAATCTTCCTCCATGAGAGGATCTTTTTTTCGCTGGGTAAAATCGTGTCATCTTTATCACAACCCGTAAGGTCTCAACCTTCACATATTCCGTTGTGTGGTCCTTATTGCATTGTAAGCATTGTACTGGACGAGCTTTGGACGCGATTTCTTACTATAGGAGAACCTCTTCTTCGCTATACTATGCGGCTAAAGTGGAGGCTCTTCCATCGTTGGTGTAGGGATCACTATGTTGATATTGTTGATCCCTCCATACTAGTCATTGCAACTTTTTAGTATACTTGTTTGACAAGATCTACTGCAGCCTGTTATTATTAAGGTTATAGGTTTATGTTACCTCATACCTATGCACTCTATGATAGTTTACAATTGAGTCTTATGTCTCTTTATCTAAGTCAGTAACTTTTCGATAAATAGACTTAGAATCATTAGATTAAATTCCTATATGGAATTTAACTTCGGTTCTTATTTAGCTAAGTAATCATTTGAGCCTTTGGAAACAGTAGTTTTCAAATTCTGACCTTTTAGACAGTAATTCTGTTGGCTTCTCTTTTACTGAAGAGTCAGTGAGTTTCATGCACTATCGGTGGATGATTTTCACTTTCGTAGTTTCGGAATCACTACTTCCTTTACTATTTAGGTTGGATTTTTGCATAAGAGTCAGGCTCCTAATTAATATCCGGAACCTATTGTTATTAAGGTCCTTCCGTCTTCGTACGGGCATAGGCCTTTACTCTGTCCGGTTAGAGTTTATGTATTTATAAACAGATATCTGTTTATTACTACGGGCGTAAGCTTCTTCTGTCTTTGATGCCTAATAGAAGGACGTTACGCTCCATTCTATTGCTAATGGATTCAATTAACTATCGATACTGCTTATGGTATATCATTGAATCAGCAGTTGTGTTTGAGATTTCGGCTCATGAAGTAAGAGTTCTTCTACATCTTGGGCTTACATTAATAGTGTCGCTATTATAGACTTTTGAAGGCTGCTCATTGCGCTCAGCCATCCACATTCATGAATTTTTATCTCAGAAATATTGAGTCCATTTCTGGAGGCCTCTATTGTTAGGTCTATTATCTACTGCTCAGAATGTCATTCACTTAACAGTTGCTACTATAGCTAGGTAGGCTGTCTGTTTCGGCAGTGACTCCGTTCTGCTGCCCTCTTCGCTCTGGGCTATTTGACCCAGGGCAAGAAAAAGGGGGGGGGGGGGGGAGGGTGTTCCCTTGGGTCACCTGTTTTACTATGAAAACAAGGGGATACCTCCTCTGGAGTTAGTAATTCTGAGCTGTTATTGGGATGGTTGTTTAGTGAGAAGTTTATGTTTTAAAAATTCATTCAGGTCTTAGTTTTTAAAGTATAGCTTTTGAATATAACACGTGTCAACGGACATTATTATACAATCCTCAGACACTTTTAAGGAGTATAAAGAGTCTCTATTCTCTAGACTTACTTTATTTATTGGCTTACTTTAAAAATTATTAGTATAAGGATTATACTAGATATTAATAGAGTACATGGATGTATGATGCTCAATTTTGGAAGGTGTTGTATCTTTCTAATTTATCATAAATAAGAAAGATACATGTAAGGCCTAATACTTCTTTTTCCCTAGAGGGGATGACTCTTTTTTATATAATTGAGCGTATTCCATCTTGCTCTATGTCCTTGGCCCTCCAGCCTTTTTACTATTCAGCTATGTCTGGGTCATTGGTACAGTATAAAAATGTTAAAAAATTTATAGTAATTTATATATTTTTTATACTTACCAATGACCCAGACGGGGATGGCCCTCCCAGGAGTTGGGAACTCTTACCTCCCCGCTGAGTACATAGCGCTTACCAGGCACTGGTTATTAGAATGATTAATGGCGCCAATTTCGGAACGTCCTTGACACTGCGCATGTGCAGTAAAGGTGAAGTGTGGAGGGCCATTCAGGACATGTTTTCTTTGGTTTTAGATGCAAATTTTGGGGATTGGGGGGCAAAATTTGTGTTTGGCCCAATATTTTAAGAGTTAGCACCAGCTATGTCTGGGTCATTGGTAAGTATAAAAAATATATAAATTACTATAAATTTTTTAACTTTCTGGTCGGAAACTTGCACGAGACGGAGTATATGTCCGCCGACCACTTGGGACTCTCCATCTAGTCTGCAGCCGGGGTTGGCTTCAGTCACGGCTTCCTCTGCTACGTTATTTAAGCACACACAGCCGCATCGCAGCTACACAACTTCGGATATCCAGCCTGCTGCATGAAGAAGGAACCACTCTTTGCCCGTGAAGTTGCACCATCCGGTAGCTAGGGAGACGAGGCCTTGATCATCAGGACGCTTGGAGAAAGGACCCGTTTCCGATACACCGTCCCAGGAACAGCATGTGCTAAGGAACGAAAATCTGCTGCTCCTCAGGCCTCGATGACAGACTTGCTGTCGCAGATTGCGCAGCTAATCGCAGCATCCCAGCAAGTGCAGATGCAGCCTCCCTCAGACTCAAAATCTGAGCTGTCGGACGGTGCTGGGTCGGCCCAGTCATCTGTTCCTGCAGATGCAATGGACCGAGATTCGCAACTGATTCTCTTGGATGGTGAAATGGATAAGAGGATTTCTCTTCTCTTTTGGAACAGTACTTGGTTGCGATGGCTTTCATCCATCACTACTACCCTGCTTTTGTTCCGCCAAATCAGAATGCTGCGACGACAAGAGAGAAATCGCTGGCGTTATTAGGCGCACACTTTATCCGGACAAAGGAGGAAGTCCTTTCTTTTCCGGTTCAGTTTATGCAGGTGTCGCCGGCCTTCAGCCATATAGACAACGCCATATTTATCCTCTTGAGTGCAAGGAAGAAGGTGGTTTCTTATCTTCATCTTCCGTATACATTCCGTTTTTTGGACCACGTTCATTTAAAAACAGTCAGGGAAGATGTTCAGATAGTTCTTCTGCGTTTGGATGAGCAGGCCGGGGATCTAGAGGTATCCTTACCTGTATCATTCATTATTTGCTCAGATGCAATTGAGACGGCAATTTCTTCAAATAGAGCGAATTTGGATGTTATGTCTTACTCAGATCACCTTACAAGAGCTATGGCGCAACGTCTCAAGGGAAAGGAATTTTGAGGACATTCGTACCTCTCTTATTTCCAGGGCAATTATGTATACCACGTATAACTCCGCCCTAACAGTGGCTAATCTGGAGTTAATCGGATGTGATGCTGCCATTGCGTCTTCATCTCTGATAAGATGACAAGGTGAAAAGCTCTCTCCAGTCGCTCCGGTTCCCGGACATTTTATTTTTTTATTTTCGATGACTAGCTTTCGTTAGTCTATGAACAGGCTACTAAGAAAGCATCTTGTGTTCTGCTTTTGGAGTTGGCATTTCAATGACCTGCTTCAGCAGACCAGAGTAAAGGAGGGCGTTCCAGAATAAAATCGTCAAAAGGAAACTCCTCACAAGGGTACAAGAAACCCTCTTATAATTACTCTGGAGGTCGTCAGTATAGTGACTTGGAAAAAGGGCATAGGTCTGATCGGGACTAGAGGTCAGACACCCCTAGGCCGACTAGATGATGTTTTTCGCGGGGAGGATGTCGTTATTCCTCCCGTAAGCCTCGCAGGTCATACAGGTGATGGTTTAGACCTCTATTGCTGGCCAGTTGGCAGAAGATTATCAAGCTCCACAAAAAACTGGATAACAATCACGGAAGATCAGTGGCTGTGAAGTGTAGTCTCGGACGGCTTATGGCTATCATTTCGAGTAAAACCCCACTAACAAGTTGTCCGCGTTAGACAAATCTTCCATTAAATTAAGAGAGTTTCTCCTATAGTCTTCAGAACGATGTTCAGAGTCTGCTTCTATTACTCCGACATCTCGGTTTCATCGTAAACGAGAAAAAGTCGGATCTACCTCCATACAAGTCGTCTATTCACTGGGGATTGAGCTTTGAAACTCACAACAATCTGGTTCGCCTGCAGTTACCCAGAGTGAAATTAGTCAGTTGTTATGCTCGCTTTTGTCTACACTCAGATGCATTAATAGTGAGGGAATTCATGCGACTGTTGGAGCTGTACGGAGTGGCTGTGGATCTCAATCCGATGGACCATCTGCGTGCATGTCCCCTCCAGATATTCTTCACTCTGAACTGAAGAACGCTTGAACCAGTATTGTTTTAACGGACCTCGTAAAACAAGGGTTCAAATTGGGCAGATATTCAGTGGTTAACTCAGTGAGTTACACTGCAGCTGACGGATCCGGCTTTCACGATTATGACGGATGTGAGTCAGATGGGTTGGGGCACGACCCTAAGTCCCGCAGTCTTGAGGTGTCAGGGTCTTTGGGACCCTCAGTTCCAGGAGAAACACATAAACATCAACAAGATGATGTTAATTAGCTAGTGCTACAACATTGGATTCACATAATAATGGACATCCATGTTCAATTTGGTCGGACAACTCGACTGTAGTAGCGTACATCGGGAACCAGGGCGGCACCCATTCATTTCTGTTATGCCAACCAATGGAGAAGATTTTCCTAATATGTCATGAATCATCATGTTCATCCGTCACATACTGGGTCGTCTAAACGTACTAGCAGACTCGCTCTCTCGGAAAGGTCGCCTGTTGCAATTGGAATGGACACTCAACAAGCGAGTATTTGGACAGTTTTGCTACCAGAGGGATCGCCCCATGATAGATCCATTTGCGATGCACTGGAACAATCAGTTACTGTCATTTTTGTCGCCATGCTCAGACCATTGAGCACATGCAGTAGACGCTCTGCCGATCTCAAGGGGATGGATGATAGGACACTCGTATCCTCCAATTCATTTGATTCAGTAGATTATGTTTAAAATCAAACAGTCTCGTTGTGAATCCTAATAGTAGCACCTCTGTCGTCACAGAAACCTTGGATCAGTATTCTCAAGTGTCTTTTATGGGACGTTCCCCGGAAGCTTCCTCCACAGGAGGACCTCTATCAGGGGAAGTTTTTGTTCTCCACGTCCTTCTTCGCCCATAGTGGCATAATGGAGTCGGTTAGACATGAGGGAACCATTGCGGTTCCTATATTATTTGATGACTAACACAAGAACGATTAAGTAATGCGGGTCAGGAGGGTTCGATATGACATCGAATCCCCCCCCCCCCCCCCCCCCCCCCCCACACACACACACACACACACTGCCAATGTGTTTAGAGGCGATTACCGGGCAAGACGTAGTTTTCTTCCCGCAAGCCTCGTATAAGTTTAAATACATACATGCATTTCTTCACTTTTCGATTGGCGGATGGGTCGTGTTCTATGGCAACCTCATGGGCACATCCACTTCTTAGTTGGATTGGTTTCTTGTGACTATTCGTCTATTTGTTGTATACGAGCACATATTTCATCTTAAATTGCTAGTCTTTGGGTACCTTGGAGGCTGCATAACCAGTTAACTGGTATTCAGATGATTACATGCAGGATTTTAATGCTCACGTGCATAATAATTATTAGGCTGTCGCTTTATTGTATATTATGGACCTTGAAATTATGAATTATTTCGGGGGCAGTCCTTGTCGGAGCTTTGTCCGTTTGTCCAAATCACTTTGTCCATTCATCCTTCCATCCATTCGTCCATCTGTTCATCCATCCATCCGTTCATCCATCCATCTGTCACACTCATTTGCAGTCAATAACTTTTGTTCCGTTGGTGGCACAGTACCCATACTTCACAGGTAGGCTGCTTGTAATGGGATGATGATTGGGATTGCTTTTGGGATCTGTAGGTGAAAGGTGAAGGTCACTGTTACTATAAATAGATTTTTGGTTTCCGTGCAATAACGTTAGTTTTTTTGAGTACGAAGCATATTGTGATTGCACATGAGGATTGGGATTGCATTTGGGGTCAATAGGTCAACGGTTAAGATTGCTGTTACTATAAATAGATTTTTGGTTTCCTTGCAATAACCTTAGTTTTCTTTTGTGTACGAAACTGTAATCTCATACTGTGGTTGCATTTGAGTGATGTCTGTCCATCCGAGATGTCCCGTTCATGCGTCAAGACATCCATCCATCCGTCTTTCCGTCCAAAACACTTTGGTGTCCAAATTTTAACTTGAGTTTGGGTGAATTGATCGTAACCAAATTTGGTATACAGCTTACTTGGGAGGTAATGCAGATTAAGTTTGAAAGTGGACATGGTCCGTTTATTTTCACCAGAGTTATGGTCCTTTTTCGACTTAGGAAATATGTTTTTTGTATTGTCCAAATTTGAACTTGAGTTTGGGTGAATTGATTGCAACCAAATTTGATATACATCTTACTGGGGAGGAAATACATACCGTCAGATGGCTGAACAGCAAAGGAGGGGGTATTTCTCGTGAGCCCTCGTTCACTTTGTTTTTTTCATAATCCTTTCATAAACATTGAACATTATCCTTTTCATCAAGCACTACACACAATCAAGTTAACCTACAGTGTCATTGATACTTTCATTTTTGTACATTCTTCAGTAAAATTGTAGATTTCTTTGATGACAGTACGCCTTTCTTGCTCATAGATTTGTTAGCACATTGCTTTCCAAGATCTACTTTGTACAGACCAGCCCATATACAATGTATTTCCAAGAGATGCTTTTTATAAACCAGCCCATACACAATGTATAGGGGAGTGTATTAAGTCTTATCTGCACAAGATCCTTGTTCCTTGGCTGGTGGGCAGACTCATCTGAGCCATTAATTTCATGCCTGACTCACCATTGGATCTTAATGATGGCTGAGTTGACTCAGTCAGCTGAACTCTTTACCTAATGAATGTATATAGAATGCTATGATTTGGGGGCAGAAAATGATATTTTTTTTTACATAACCCTTTAGGACATACTTCCGAATTTGGTCAATTTTTACTGTATTAGAACAGGTGCTCCAACTTGCTCTGTTTGGGTAAACTTGCAGGGTACTCTTTAAGTACACTGGCAGTTGTTTCTTGGCAAGTCGTGGTTGCTTATTTAGGCAGCCAAGACTTGAGTAGACACAACTGCAAAGTCACAGGGCATTAAATGTCACAGTGTGGCAAAATGTATGAAAAATCTCCAGGCCTTAAAGGATTAATATGAAATATTTTCTCGAGTCATTTTTGAATTGTTAAGTACAAGGTTGATACTCTTGAATGAGCCAATGCTCATTTGAGAATGCCATAAACTGCTGTGAAATATATATGTAATAAAAGAGCCTATAATGTTTGTTTCTTTTACAGTGCTGCACTCTTGTTGAGTGGTTATTGTCTTTGTTTCTTTTTACAGTGCTGCACACTTGTTGAGTGGTCAGTTTGACTTCTCACATAATGAGTCTTCCAATTTACAGTTGCCCTGCTCTAAAAAAGAACCTGATGTTCCAAAATGTGAGGTAATATTTATTTATGTTTTTACAAATGTACAATATACAGTATTGAAATTTAAATTGGTTCGTTGTGATCTGGTTGAAATTCTCTCTCAGCTTTACTCCTCCACATTACTGTAGAATCTCACCTGTCAAAAAAGAAAGGCTGGTACACGTACATTCCTGTAGGGACACCATGAAGTGAAGCAGTGTTTGTTTGCTGAGGTAAACATGCTCTGTTTTACTGGTAAAATAGGACCCAGTGACCAATGCCTGGGGTGGAAGTCCTCTAAAATGGGCAACATGGGTGTAAACGATTGGCTGGACTTGACTTTATCCTCATGTTGTGGCCACGAGTAGCTACTGTGCAGAAGTATGTGACCTTAAGCACCAATAAATGAATAAATTGTACACGTACATTGAATTGTGCTGCTATTGTAATTTGTTTTCTTAATTTCACAGTATTTTGATATAAACGAGAAAATACTACCTTTAACCCCCTGCACACTGATGTCAAAATATCTAAATTTCAGGCAGAAAAAATTTCCCATAATGCAACTAGAAATTTAACCAATTCTATCTCGTTTGACAGAGCTCATTGAGCTCTGTCAAACGAGATTGAATTGGTTAAATGTCTAGATGCATTATGGGAAAAAACTGCTTCCTGAAATTTTGATATTTTGACATCAGAGTGAAGGGGGTTAACATTATAGTATCATGTATCGCCTCTGACAGAGTGCATTAACCCTCTGACCACTGATGCAAAAATACTTAAATTTCAAGCCACAGATTTTCTCCCAAATTCAACTAGGAATTGAACTAATTCTGTCATGTTTGACAGAGCTCATTGAGCTCTGTCAAACAAAAATGATTTGGTTAAATTCATAGATATATTAACGAATAAATTTGCAACTTTCAATTTTCATATTTCAACATCAGTGTGTAGAGGGTTAAAATGAAGTCATCTAAGAGAATGGTAGAGCAGGGTGACTCAGTGGTTAGAGCATTGAACTTAAAACCAAAAGGTCAGCAGTTCGATCCTGACCAGCGGTAAACGTGTTTTGTCCTTCGGCATCAAATTTTACAAAAAATGGCCCGAGAAACAGAAGATCAATTTTGTGGGGGCCTAAAGAAACCCAATGGGGACTAAATCAAGAGAAAATCAAGATCCAAATTGAATGATCACTGAACGATTTATTCATAATTTAGAAATGGATCATGATTTCAAGAAGGTTTGCCGAACTTTCTCTTCGCCCACTTTTACAAATTCCTGCCAGTTACTCCGAATCTTAGTTTGCAGTCACTTTTTCTGTACAACTCTCTTCTTTCTTCTTTTTATCCACCTAATCTTTATTTATTGCCATCTTTAATTTCTCACCACACAAAAACTTGACATGAAAAACCTCCATCATGCCTGGTTTCTTGATTGCGTTCAATAAATAACTGTACCAACTTCAATGTAAACATATTAGTTATGCTTAGTAATGCATCAAGGGGCAAAACTCTATCTTGACTGAAATTGGCATCATATCAGTCGAGTTTGAAGTCATATCTGCCAAGCCTGATAATGTGCAATTTTGGGAAAATTATATCTAACAAATAAACATATATTCTTTCATATTGCACATCTAATGACAGGAGAGAGAAAGAAGTTTTCAGACATTCAGAGAGCTGATCCTAACAAAAGCTATGATTAAAAAAATTATTATTTTCTGTCGTTTAGAATACCCAAGGAGGTGAGTATTCAAAGTGGGGGAATGAGATAAGTAACTTTATTTTGAATCTGAAATTTTAAATGATTACCGGTAGCATCAGTTGCTAATGCAGCCTTATTTGAAAATGACTCTTTATATAATTACAGTAATTACAAAATTAGTCATTGAATTTCTGTCAGGTCATAACAAAATCACCATCCAATTGTTGACATGGATTTTGCAAAAATATTTCCCTCTGAAACTACAAAATGAAATGTTTTGAAACTTTGCATGATTGAGGACTGGAACACCTACCAATGATCCTCATGTAATGTTGCAAACATGGCCACAATTGCAGCTCATAGTTACCATGGAAAGCCTATGGGAAATCACATTTTTATATGTAGTTCCAGGTGAGTGATTACAGGCTCTTTAGAGCCTCTTGTTTAATTTTGTAATTAATTCTTTGCCATCAAAAGTTAACGTTCTTGGTTAGTTTTATGTTTTGAGCCTCATAAACTACAGAATAGCATGGGCTGGTGTATTTCATCCCTTGAGTGCAAGAAGGCTTTGCAATGCTAAAGCATTGCAAAGCTTTGTTGCTCTCCAGGGACAAATTTATCAATTTTGTTAACTTGGGTAAAATATCAGACATAAACCATTTAATTTTTATTTTTTTAAGTTTACATAAAAAGAGAGCAGCCAAAAGGACCATGATGGAGGGCCCGAGAAACAGATTTTTAACTTCTTTAGGCCTTAGATGAAGTTGCTTCTCTCATTTGTGACTTTGTCGCAATTCCATTTTAATAGAATCAGTTGACCACTTTTGTGATCTTAATACTGTTTATCTGTATGCTTTTCACCAAATTTAGTATCATTCACTGTATTTGTCATTTCATTTTTTATAGGTTATCCATGTTGCCATAGTTTGTGCTGGACACAATGCAACTAGAGATGTGGTCACTCTAATCAAAAGTGTTTTATTTTATCGTAAAAATCCTTTACATTTCCATTTTATATCTGACAATGCTGCCGAACACATTCTGAAGATGATATTTCAGACATGGGCAGTTGCTGAAGGTTAGTATTTTGTTGCTTAATTAAACTTTACTTACTGACCTTATGGTTTTATTTCATAAAAAGTTGGAGATAGAAATTAAATTGAAATGAGTCATCATATCAGAACAAAAATATGCTATTTCCAAGTAGTGGTATGTGTGTACTCAAAAGCACTCATAGGGGCTCGGGCAGCAGCCTCTTACATACACAGCATATTGTCTGCGCTGCGAGATACGACCGGCTGTTGCAAGTCCCCTTTGAGTGTATTCTCAGTCCTTTCTGCCATGGCCTAAATCTTGTTGAGAAAATATGCCTGTATAAACAGGAGTAGCCTTCATAACAATGATTTCTTCGTGCCACATTCTATTGGTGTTCTCAAAAAATCAGCAATGTCTTGATTTTAAGAGAAATTCAAGAAAATACTTGGCTGGTTTAGAATTTAATCTAACTTGGGAAGACTATTCTTAGACCTTTCATCTGAAGTTGCTGAAAAAAGAAGTTTGATGTATAATTGTTGTTCCAAAATACCTCAAGTTTCATGAATTGTATTACCTTGAAGTAGTTTCTGATAGATGTAGGCATAACAGTGTTAAACTCTTAACCTTTAACATGCTGGGTATTTTCCAGATATTTTTCATCAAATCTAGTCCTGGCTGCTGTGAAGCAGCAATGACTAGATTTGATGAATAATTCATCTAAATTTATCTAAAGTAATCATTAGCAAAAAAGTTCATTCAATTTACAGGGGTGAAATTTTCTTGACCCTTTACCTAACACGAAAGGCAGACGACACTTGCAAACAAAATTCTTGAATAACTTAATAATTTCATTTTTTGTCTCATTAAAAATGAGCTCGTTCCAATGAGGGTCATAAGCTAAGTTTTTGAGACAAAAAATGAAAAAAATAATGAAAATTAAATGGTGATTTTTGTAAATAATGCTGGTCAGTTTTGGTCTTTATGTTGGATAAAGGGTTAAATGTGCCCAAATTTGTCTTATTTCAGTTGCAGGGGATTTTGTATCCTGGCAGAAATATCCTCCAACAGCATGCAAGGAGTTAACCCACTGAGTATTTTCAGTATATTTTTCATCAAATCAAGACATGGCTGCCAAAGAATTCATCCAAATTTGACTCATGGAATCATTAGTGAAAATTGTTTTTCAATTTACTGGGGGAAATTTGATTAAATGTGCCCCAATGATGCTTATTTCAGTGGCAAGAGAAATCCTGTGCTAGGCAGGATATCCACCAGCAGCATGCAAGGAGTTAAAGTCATGTTATGCTTTTTATTAGCCTGACTGTTTACAGTGAAGGCTATAGTCATGACTTTCGTCCGTCTGGTCGTCTGTCTGTCCATCAGTTAACAATTAGAGTTTTGGTTAAAGTTTGTGGTTAAAGTTTTCTACTGAAGGTTCAACTGGGTTTTTAGCTCACCGAAGGGAGCTAAACTTATCACTTGCCGTCCATCCGGCGTCGTGAACATTTTTCAAACGACTTCTCCTCTGAAACCGGTAGGTCAATTTGCTCGAAACTTGGTATGGATGTTCATTACCATATGTCAATTCAAGTTTGTTCAAACGAAATGGACATGCCCACTGGGGGCTCCATAGGAGGCATAACTCCGATAGCACCCTATGTATATTAGAGAAATTACAAAAAAATCTTCTTCTCCTGCACAAGTGGGCAGAATCATTTGATATTTGGTATACAGTATTATGGGGTGGATCTGATTCAAGTTTGTTCAAATCGGCCCCCTTAATTCATATTTGGGCTCACTATAGAAGCCCAAATTGGAACTTAGTGCATTTCAGGCAAATTTCTTTAAAAATCTTCTTCTCCAGATCCAGCAGGCAGAATCTTTTGATATTTGGTATGCAACATTGTGGGGTGGATCTGATTCAAGATTGTTCAAATCGGCCCCCTGGATTCACATTTGGGCTCAGTATAGAAGCCCGAATTCGAACTTAGTGCATTTCAGGCAAATTTCTTAAAAAATCTTCTTCTCCAGATCCAGCAGGCAGAATCTTTTGATATTTGGTATGCAACATTATGGGGTGGATCTGATTCAAGTTTGTTCAAATTGTCCCCCTGGATTCACATTTGGGCTCAGTGTGGAAGCCCGAATTCGAACTTTGTGCATTTCAGGCAAATTTCTTAAAAAAATCTTCTTCTTCAGATCCAGCAGGCAGAATCTTTTGATATTTGGTATGCGACATTGTGGGGTGGATCTGATTCAAGTTTGTTCAAATCGGCCCCCTGGATTCATATTTGGGCTCACTATAGAAGCTCGAATTCGAACTTTAGTGCATTTCAGGCAAATTTCTTAAAAAATCTTCTTCTCCAGATCCAGCAGGCAGAATCTTTTGATATTTGGTATGCAACATTATGGGGTGGATCTGATTCAAGTTTGTTCAAATTGGACCCCTGGATTCACATTTGGGCTCAGTGTGGAAGCCCGAATTCGAACTTTGTGCATTTCAGGCAAATTTCTTAAAAAAATCTTCTTCTTCAGATCCAGCAGGCAGAATCTTTTGATATTTGGTATGCAACATTGTGGGGTGGATCTGATTCAAGTTTGTTCAAATCGGGCCCCCTGGGTTCATATTTGGGCTCAGTATAGGAGCCCAAATTTGAACTTAGTGCATTTCAGGCAAATTTCTTTAAAAATCTTCTTCTCAAGATCCAGCAGGCAGAATCTTTTGATATTGGGTATGCAGCATGCTTCGGGGGTGAGATTCAAGTTTGTTCAAGCCAAGTTCCTGGGTCCATATTTTAACATCCTTAGGGGGGTGCGATTCAAGTTTGTTCAAACCAGGTCCCTGGGCTCATATTTGGGCTCACTGTGGGAGCCCAAATGATAACTTAGTTCAAAATGAGGAATTTTCTTTAAAAATCTTCTTCTTCAGATCCAGCAGTCAGAATGCTTTTGATATTTGTATGCAGCATCCTTAGTGGGGTAAGATTCAAGTTTGTTCAAGCCATGTCCCTTGGTCCATATTTGGGCTCACTGTGGGAGCTCGAATTGTAACTTAGTTCAAAATGAGGAATTTCTTAAAAAATCTTCTTCTTCAGATCCAGCAGTTGGAATGTTTTGATATTTGGTGTGCAGCATCCTTAGGGGTGTGAGATTCAAGTTTGTTAAAGGCAAGTCCCTGGGTTCATATTTGGGCCCCCTGTGGGAGCCCGAATTATAACTTAGTTCAATATGAGGAATATTCTTTAAAAATCTTTTTTTTTAGATCCACTGGTCAGAATCTTTGGATATTTGGTATAAGCTTTTGTTAGGAGGGGCAGATGCAACTTGTTGAAATCAATTTGCTGGGTTGATATTTAGTCACAACACTAAAACCTTGCCTGTCAAAAAAGAAATAGGGGAACATCGAAATTCAAATGCAGTTTTTGTTTGTATTTCTTGATTCAGTCTGCAATATTTTATTGATGAAATCTTGACCCACTGGTATGTTTCAAGACCATATCTAATTGTGGGTGGTAGCTTCTATGTTTGCAATACTTCAGATACACATCTTAATCCTTAAAGGCCTGGAGAAGTGTCTTGAATTCCCACCATTCCACTGTCTCAGTATTTCTAATGGATTAGCAGTGATTTCTAGTTACGTCTTGGCTGCCTGTTAAAGGCAGCCAAGACTTGACTAGAAACCATTGCTTAGGTAATTTATCTATTGTCAGAAGGTCCTCCTTAAGATAGCATCTTAAGGGCACCTGTTCTGAGGTCAGAAAAGTCAGAAATAGGCCTTTAAGGGTTAAAGAAACTGAGAACTCTATCTCCTGCTGGTAATTATATCCATGTAAACGTCTCTGTTAATGCTTTACACAATGTAACAACCAAAACGAGCTGGTACTATTCACAAGAATCACCATTCATTTTTCACTTTTTTTTTCACAAAAACATAGCTTTTGACTGCTCATTGGAACAAGCTGCTCATTCTGCTCATTCCAATGATGGGTCATAAGCTCTGTTTTTGATGCAAAAAATGAAAAAAATTATCTATTCATAAATTTTGTTTGCAAGTAGGTAAAGGGTTAATAAAATAGATGTATTGCCATTTCTTTTACAGCATCCTGAAAGTCAGGATGAACTATGGTGATCACTCACTGTCCGTCGTCCATGAACATGGTGTTTGCACCTGCCCCTCCTAAACCGCTGAACCAATTTTAGTTATAGTTGGGATGATTCCTTGTTGTGACACCAATTTTTTTTTTTTCAAATCAACTTGCCCAGCCTCATATGGAGGGGTTGTGGGGAAATTCATCAAAATTCTTAAAAAATTCTTCTCATGAACCAGTGTGTAGTGACTTGATATTTGGTATGGAGCTTCCTTTTGAGATGTAGAATCAATTTTGTTCAAAGTTCGTGGATTAATATTTGATTTTGTAATTGCAGGGGCAAGATTTTTGGCCGCACCCGAAATTTCTGTTTTCTGAACCGGTGGTCCGATTTGAACCAAATTTGACATGTGGTATTATTGAGTCATAAGCACTTGATTCATGCCAAAAAAAATGTTTTCCTGTGTCCGCGTGGGAACCCCAGGAGTGAAATATAGAAATATTTTCAAATGCCCATATTTCCCAACCGCACGGAACAGAGAACTGTTATTTGGTATGAAGCATCCTTAGGACCAGTAGAATTGGATGGTAAAAAAAAAATGCCATCGCTTGTGTGAGAGTGTTTTATAGGGGGGGGGGGGGGGGGGGGGGGGGGGTTTATCGAAAAAAATGCTGAGTTAGCATATTTGCAAAAATTAATTAATTAAAAAAAAATAATTTTTTCCCACAACCACTGATCAGAATCTTTAGATATTTGGTATACAGCATCCATAGTGGGGTCAAATACAAGTGTGTTAAAATGAAGCCCCTTGGTCCATATTTGGGCTCAATACAGGAGCCCAAATTTTTAACTTTGCGATTTCTATTGGAATGATCTTTAAAAATCTTCTTAAGATCCACCAGTCAGAATTCTTTCATATTTGGTATGCAACATCTCTAGGGGGTCAGATTCAGGTTTGTTCAAAATGGGTCCCTGGGTTTATATTTGGGCTCTCTGTGGTAGCCCAAATTTTAACTTGGTGCAATATGGGGAAATTTCTTTAAAAATTGTCTCCTTCAGATCCACTAGTCAGAATGCTTTCACAAAAAAAATCATCTGGCATGGACAACAAAGCTATAAATAATGAAATAACTTCATTCCTCTGTAGTGTTAACTAGCTATAGATGTTAATTAAATCCTTCTTAAAACAACTATTGTCAGGTGAATGCCTCAGGTCCCATGGGGCCTCTTGTTGTAAAATGTGAGCATTTGCAATTATTATGCTTCAAATGAGTGATTTTAAATCAAGGTTGGCGTGGGTATTTCAGAGAAATTAGTTGCATTTGGGGGCTGCTTCTTGTTCGAAAAGGATCTGATAGTTCTTGAATGAAATTACTACGGTTAAGTTTGATATGTTTTCTGAAGTTAAATTTAGACAATTTTCCCACTCATGGTTGATAACTAAAGTTTAACCCACTTCACACTATTGTCAAAGTATCAAAGTTCAGTTTACAAATTTTTCCCATAATGCAACTGCGAATTGAGCTAATTCAGATTTCTTTGTGAGCTCTGTCCAGCAAGTATGAATTGGTTCAATTACTAGGAAAAATTTGCTGAAACTCACGTGTAACAGAGTACAAAATTTCAAAAATGACTAAGTGACTGACCATTCATGTGGTTTGGAAATAGCTAACCGAACGCTCGGCTACTTAAAATTCTTGGGAAACTGCCTTTTTATTATTAACAAGTATTTATATATGGAGTGGAGTTGAAATATATATAGCCTCTCAAGGCAACAGTCTAAAAATCTATGAAGACCCAAAAAAGGCTGGTTAACTGATAGAGTGCTAGAAGCCCACATTTGGGCTTTATTTTGAACTGCAGGTACCTAAAGTTAAAGGCTTCATATTCCATGGATGTCCTTTATATTATCTTGGATGTAAAATTACTTCATCTCCCTCGATTTGCATTGTTACAATTAATGGGAGAGTGCCTATAGGCACTCTCCCATTAATTGTAACAAACCAAAAATGTATGAACAAATCTTGAGGTTGAGAAAAATATTCAGCACTCTACCAGTTAAGTTACTCAGACCTTACCATTCAAGATGCAACTTTTGGCTAACTGGTCATCCGTTCGCATAGATTTAAATTTACATAACCACCATGCGAACGAAACAAGCATTCTCGTCAAATTTTGCACACTGTGTTACCATATGTAGATAAGAAGATAATAATGTACATGATGAGTTTCAAACCTGTTCAGGCCAAATCTTGAGCTTGCATTTGAACTTACTCTTTTTCCCCCAACATCATCACCATTTCAAAATTAAAGAATTACTGCATAAAATTTTCAAACTAAATTTATTCTATTATGTGAAAATTCTTGTTAACCTGGTTAAATAAAAGAAAGTGTTTGACATATAAAAATGACACAGGTTTGATAAATTGTTTGTATATTTGGTTTTTAACTCTTAACCCTTTACCTAACATGAAAGGAAGATAACGCTTGCAAATAAAATTATTGAATAACTAAATATTTTTATACTGTACCAATGACCCAGACTTAGCTGGTGCTAACTCTTAAAATTCTAGGGCCAAACACAAATTTTGCCCCCCAATCCCCAAAATTTGCATCTAAAACCAAAAGAAATCATGTCCTGAAGGTCCTCCATACTTTGCCCCCACTGCGCATGCGCAGTGTCAAGGACGTCCTGAAATTGGCACCAATTATCATTCTTTGTTTGGCCCTTCATCAGTTAACATCTCACTGATCTTTGTGCTTGTAAATCTCAGTTTTAATGATGCCAGACACATAAATATTGGAGAAATGGTGATTCTAAGGAAGATATAAAAGGAGGAGAGGAAAAAGGAGTGACAAAAAATATTCAGGGCTGTAACTTAAAATATTTTTATACTGAACCAATGACCCAGACTTAGCTGGTGCTAACTCTAACAAAACCAGGGCCAAACACAAATTTTGCCCCCCAATCCCCAAAATTTGCATCCAAAACAAAAAGAAATCATGTCCTAAAGGACCTCCATACTACGCCTCTACTGCGCATGCGCAGTGACGCAGACGTCCCGAAATTGGCGCCAATTATCATTCTCTGTTTGGCCCTTCATCATTCAACATCTCACTGATCTTTGTGCTTGTAAATCTCAGTTTAAAGGATGCCAGACACGTAATTTTTGGAGAAATGGTGATTCTAAGGAGGATGTAGAAGGAGGAGAGGAAAAAGAAGTGACAAAAAATAATCAGGGCTGTACTTAAAATTTTTTGATGAAATTATGTTAAGTTGCCTATTTTCGAGGCATGGGCCTCTTGTTGTCATTCTTGCTAAATGTTGCACTGCTTATTCAGTGTTTCCTCTCCCCTAGCCTTCTAAAGTCCCCCCTTGCAATTCTCCCATGCTTTTGGCATATTTTTGAGAAAGTTCATTTCTAAAATTTTCCTGGGAGAGTTGCTTGGATACAGAATGTTTTCTGTTATTTTCCCTATAGTTACGTTTTCACCCATGGGTGTATAAACGTTGTGTTCTGCATCTTCCATCTGATGTTCTGCAGATTCTCCCCTGGGAGTCTCTGTCTTGCATCAGATAGAGTGTAATTTTGATGACTGATTCCGGGCCAGTTTTGTCAGTGCCTGGAGTCATGTTTTCTGGTGTTTTACACTGTTTGTTTACATTGGCAGCAGCCTTTTTTGAGGGGGGCTGTTTGCCTTTGGTGTAGTTTATCTCACTATAAGATACATTTATATTATCCGTAAGTGTCTCATTAATTATTTAATATAAATTTAAAATTTTTGACCACACTTTGCCATCGGATCCATCGGGGCTCAACGTTCCTTTTCAGCAACTTGGGCTTATTATTTTGATTTGCAATTGTTTTTTCATTTATTAATGGATCATGTTATTATGTATCTTTGTGTCAGGGGTTTGTGCGAGTAACTAGGACTTGTTGTTGACTTTTCACAATGAAAGGATATTGTTCAAATTGTAATGGGAAGAAATCTTCCTCTGACTTTCATGATCATTGTATTAATTGTAGTCAGTGTTCTCGCACTAATCCCTGTCCTATATGTCAACATTGGGATGATAAACATTGGAAACGTGTGTCACGGTATGTTGTTTCTGGAGAAAGGGCTATGCCGGCTCTTTCTCCGCAAGGTCACTCTACTCTCTCAGCTTCTATTTCAGAGGAACAAGAACAGGGTGATGTTTCCATGTTATCTTCTACAAGTGTGCGTCCGTCGTCACAAATGAATTCAGAGCTAGCGGCTAAAGTGCTCATGGAGATTAGACAAATGTCGTCCGCTAGCTCGCCCGGTGTAGCGTCCATTCACCGAATGGTTTGGCAGCCGGGTTCGTCCGATGCGGTCCAGGAGGAAATTTTGGGTGATGTGAGCACTATAAACATACTAGGTGCACACCCAGTGACGGCGGATAGTAAGCGAGAACGGAGGAAGCCTTTGAGTCCGGTTCCTAGCTCGTCCAGGTCCAGCCGGGCCGCGAGCGAGAGAGGCCCCTCTCTCGTACAACAACATCTGGGACCAGATGTTGTGGTACAAAATGTGTCGCAAGCGGAGCATACGTCCGTCGCTCGGGACGCTCCGTTGTATAGGCAGTCAGCGGAGACTGCGAAGGCTTCTTCTTCTCGTCAGCGCACACGACCGCACCTTGGCTGCGTGACCGCCGATATTTTACCAGCTTCGCCGATCAAGGATTCTTCGGCGACCAGGTCACACCATCCGGCAGCCAGGGATTTGAGACCGATGGACTCTGGACGTTCGCATAGAAAAAGTATGCGGGAGCCATCTGATGCGGAGCTGCCCTCGGCGAAGCAGCGAAAGACTGCGCCTCCGCAGGTCTCGACGCCGGACATTCTTGTGCAGATAGCACAGCTTATCGCAGCATCCCAGCAGACGACAGATACGGTGTCAGATCGAGAATTATCCGACGGCGCTGGGTCGGTACGCTCCGCCGAAGCATCGGGGGTGGACGACCGGGAACATCATGAGGTCCGACCGGATGGTGAAAGGGATACGGATGATTTGGAGCTATCCCTTTCGGAACAACATAAAGCTGCCGTGGACTTCATCTGGCACTTTCTCCCTCAAGTTGTTCCGTCGGGCCAGACTGCTGCGGTTCCGGACAAGAGGATTATAGCGTCATTGGACTCTGAATTTTTTGAGCGGTTCAGGGACATCGCTCCTGAGTTTCCGTCGCAGTCCAATAATGTTGCAAGAACATTTGAATTATTGAACGACGCTATATTTAAACTTGCTTCCAAGACGGGGAAAGCAGGTTTCTTGTCCGCTAATACTCTCAACCTGCCTTTCATTAATGCAAGGAATAAATTCGACACGGCAGGACAGGGTATCCCGAGAGTTCCTCTGCGTATGGACGACGAGGCGGAAGACTTAGAGCTATCATTACCGTCGTCGGCTTCTATTCCAACCGCGGTGTTGGAAACAGCTATTGCGTCTAACAGAGCCAATTTAGATGCCTTATCTTACGCAGATCACCTTACTAAGGCATTATCACTGCGCCTTCAAGGGAAAGAGTTTCAGGATATACAATCCTCTTTAAGACTTCTTTCAAGGGCAGTAGCTTATTCCACGTGTAACTCCGCCCTTTCAGTGGCAAACCTGGAGTTGGTTAGACGTGACGCAGCCCTAGTTACATCCACACTCGTGGATTCTAAGGTGAAGAACTCTCTTAGAGTCGCTTCGGTCTCCGGAGAACTTCTCTTTGACGGCAAGCTTTCTGCTATTTATGATAAAATTACAAAGAAAGCTTCGGATTCTCTGTTGTTCAAATCTGCTTCTAAGAAGTCGGATACAGCAGACAAGAATAAGACAGGCACTTCTGGGTCTAATGCACCCAAGAGAGGTTCCTATAGAGGTTCCGGTGCGTCCTCTTGGTCTTATTCGAGAGACCGTCAGGGTAGCGACTCTCGTTCGGGACGTCCTTCGGGCCGGGACAACCGGTCGGACGCCCCGAGGTCGACGGGGCGAGGTGCGGGTCGTGGAGGACGTGGTTTCTCCTACCGCAGGTCCAGGAGGTGATGGCTTAAACCTCTATCGCGTACCGGTTGGCGGAAGGTTGTCGAGCTTTTCACAAGAATGGGCGTCGATTACGGACGACCCTTGGGTGAGAGGAGTGACTTCGGAAGGTCTAAAGATATCCTTCAAACGAAAGCCTCTATTAACTCGAAGTCCAAAGTGGACTCAACTTCCGTCAGATCCGCAGAAAAGAGACGCTCTGTTATCAGAGGTGCAGTCTCTTTTAATGAAGAACGCGGTAGAAGTCGTAGAAAACCAGGAAACTCCGGGATTCTACAGCCATCTGTTTCTGGTTCCGAAACCAGATGGCTCGTTCCATCCAGTCATAGATTTGAGCTGGATAAACAAGCTGATCGTCGCTCCGAAATTTTATATGGAGACGATTCGGTCGGTCAGAGCGAGTATTCGGGTGAACGATTATGCAACAAGCATAGATCTCAAAGATGCGTACTTTCACGTCATGGTACATCCGACATTCCGAAAGTATCTACGCTTCGCAGTCCTAGGAGTGGTGTATCAATTCCGGGCGATGTGCTTCGGATTGAATCTAGCACCCTGGGCTTTCACTCGGGTAATGAACTCGGTAATGATCTATTTCCGAGCTCATTCGTCTGCGGTAACGTCGGCCTACCTGGACGACATTCTTCAGAGGTACGGCAACGAGTTAACGCTTCAGAACGATGTTCAGAATCTACTTCTATTGCTCCGACGTCTCGGTTTTATAGTAAACGAGGAGAAGTCGGATCTGGTGCCGTCCAAGTCATTCACTCATCTGGGAATGAGCTTCGAGACGCACAACAATCTCGTTCGTCTGCCGTTAACCAGAGCGAAATTAGTCAGTTGTTACGTTCGCTATTGTCTGCACGCAGACAAAGTCACAGCGAGAGAATTTATGAGACTGATAGGTCTGTGCGGAGCCGCTGCGGATCTCATTCCGATGGGGCGGTTGCACACTCGTCCTCTCCAAATTTTCTTGACTCAGAATTGGAGTGTGAAGATTCATTCGCTCGATACAGACGTCCTCTTGTCAGATCAAGTGAAACAAGAGATTCAGACTTGGGTAAACATTCAGTGGTTGACTCAGGGAGTTCCGCTGCAGTTGCCGGATCCGAGTTTTACGATTATGACGGATGCCAGTCAAACAGGTTGGGGTGCAACATTGATCCCAACGGATTTGAAGTGCCAGGGTCTTTGGGATCCACAGTTTCTAAGCAAGCACATAAACATCAAGGACGTTATTCACAAAGCTCATGTCCAAATCCTGTCCGACAAGACGACAGTAGTGGCGTATATCCGGAACCAGGATGGCACTCATTCCGTTCCGTTATTCAATTTAATGGAAAGAATCCTTCTGTTTGCTCTAGAACACCAAGTTCTACTTGCGGTCCGTCATATACCGGGTCATCTGAATGTACTAGCAGACTCCCTTTCACGAAAGGGTCGCTTGTTGCCGTCAGAGTGGACTCTCAACAAACAGGTATTCAATCAGATTTGCTACCAATGAGAACGGCCAATGATAGACTTATTTGCGACACATCTCAACAATCAGTTGCAGACGTATGTGTCACCATGTCCGGATCCATGAGCATATGCAGTAGATGCTCCGTCGATCTCATGGGACGGAATGATAGGATATGCGTATCCTCCAGCGCCGTTAATTCAGCAAGTGTTGCTAAAGATAAAACAATCTCAATGCAAGATTCTGTTGGTAGCATCTCTGTCTCCACAGAGACCGTGGATAAATCTACTCAGGTGTCTATGCGGCTAAGTGGAAGGTCTTTTGTCATTGGTGTAGGGATCATTCTGTTGATATTTTTGATCCCTCCATACCAGATATTGCAAACTTTCTAGTATACTTGTTTGACGAGATCAAACTGCAGCCTGTTACCATTAAGGGTTATAGGTCTATGTTATCTGATACCTATGCACACCATGATAGTTTACAAATTGGATCTAATGTCTCTTTATCTAAGTTAGTTAGAAACTTCTCGATAAATAGACCCAGAACTCTTAGATTAATTCCTAAGTGGAATTTAGCTTGGGTTCTTCTTAATCTGAAGGAAAAGCCATTTGAGCCTCTTGGGACAGTAGATTTCAAATTTTTGTCTTATAAGACAGCTTTTCTCTTAGCTTTCTCTTCTGCTAGAAGAGTCAGTGAGCTTCATGCACTATCGGTGGATGACTCTCACTATCGTAGTGTCGGGAACACTATCACCTTCATTACTAATGTTGGATTTTTAGCTAAGAATCAGGCTCCTAATAAATATCCGGAACCTATTGTTATTAAGGCTCCGCCGTCTTCAGACGGGCGTAGGCCTTTACTCTGTCCTGTTAGAGCTTTACGTATTTATAAACAAAGATCTCAGTTTATCAGAAAGGGACGAAAACGCTTCTTTCTGTCTCTGATGCCTAATAGAAAGGACATTTCGGTCCATTCTATTGCTAGATGGATTCAATTAACTATCCGTACTGCTTATGATAATATATCTTCTACTCAGCAGTCTGGGCTTAAGATCTCGGCTCATGAAGTAAGAGCTCTTTCTACATCTTGGGCTTACGCAAATAGTGTTGCTATTACAGATTTAATGAAGGCTGCTTATTGGTCTCAGCCATCCACATTCACAAATTTTTATCTCAGAAATATTGAGTCCATTTCTGGAGACCTGCATTGTTTAGGTCCGTTATCTGTTGCTCAGAATGTCGTCCACTAAACAGTTGCAACTATAGTTATGCAGGCTTTCTGTTTCGGCAGTGACTTCATCCTGCTGCCCTCTTCGTTCTGGGCTATTTGACCCAGGGCAAGGGGAAGGGGGGGGAGGAGGGTGTTCCCTTAGGTCACCTGCTTTATAGTGAAAAGCAAGGGGATTCCTCCTCCGGAGTCAGTAATTCTGAGTCGTTACCGGGATGGTTTTAAAGTGTAATATTAATGTTAAAAATTCATTCATGTCATATTTTTAAAGTGTAGCTCGGTGTGAAGCATTTGTATATGTCAAGTGTCAAACGGGTGTTAATATACAATCCTCGGACACTTTTAAAAGAATATAAAGAGTCTCAATTCTCTGGACTAACTTTATTTATTGGCTTACTTTAAAAATAATTAGTATAAGGGGTTATACTGGATGCTAATAGAGAACATGAATGTTATTGTGCTCAATTATGAAGGGTGTTGTATCTTTCTAATTTATTATAAAATAAGAAAGATACATGTAAAGCCTAATACTCCTTTTCTCCTTGAGGGGTTGACTCTATTTATATAATTGAGCTTATTGGATTTTCCTCTATGTCCTAGGCCCTCCAGCCTTTTTACTATTCAGCTAAGTCTGTGTCATTGGTACAGTATAAAAATGTTAAAAAATTTATAGTAATTTATATATTTTTTATACTTACCAATGACCCAGACGGGGATGGCCCTCCCAGGAGTTGGGAACTCATACCTCCCCGCTGAGTACATAGCGCTGACCAGTCTGGCCGTCTGGCCGTCAACAATTGGATACGGCTTGGGCTAGAGGCTGTATTTATGAACCGATCTTTACAAAACTTCTTCGGTACCTTTGTTATGACCGTGGGACGAGAACGAGTGTTTTTGGGTGCTGTCCGAAATTCAAGATGGCTGCCAGCTGCCATTTTGTACCGACGATGCAGAAATCTGTTTTTTGTACAGAACTTCCATATGAAAGCTCTGATTTGAATAATTTTTTGTATGAATGTTTAGTACCACGGGATACATCACATATAATACAGGTTTTTTTCTCGTGCGTAAATTATGCAAATTAGACTAACTTTGATGTTTTTTCGTGTTACTTTCAGCACTGTTAGTGCAAATGCCAATACGGCTCGGGCTAGAGGCCGTATTTATGAACCGATCTTTACGAAACTCCTTGGGTACCTTTGTTATCACCGTGGGACGAGAACAAGTGTTTTGGTGTCCGGTCCAAAATTCAAGATGGCCGATGGCAACCATTTTGTACAAAATTTGGTGCAATCAGATTTTTGCACAGAACTTCCACATGAAAGCGCTGATTTGAATAATTTTTTTTGTGAATGTTTAGTACCATGGGATACATCACATATAATACGAGTTTTTTTCTCGTGCAGAAATTATGCAAATTAGATGAACTTTAATTTTTTCAGTGCTACTTACACACAGTAAGTACACATGTCAGTACGGCTCGGGCTAGAGTCTGTATTTATGAACCGATCTTCACGAAACGTCTTGGGTACCTTTGTTATCACCTTGGGACGAGAACGAGTGTTTCTGGGTGCGGTCCAAAATTCAAGATGGCTGCCAGTGGCCATTTTGTACCGAAATTAGGTCCAATCAGTTTTTTGTCACAACTTCTACACAGCTCATATTTGTGAACTGATCTTCACGAAACTTCTTGGGTACCTTTGTTTTCACCTTGGGACAGGAATGAGTGTGTTTTGGGGTGCCTTTGTTATCACTGTGCTATGAGAACAAATATTTTGAGGTTCAGTCAGACCCACTCTGGGACTCAAAGATTTCTTTTCTAGTTTAGCATCTGACTGTCACCCACCTTTACAATACTCTACCTATACATTTGTTACAGGCAACGGTCAGTATTTATGTACAGACCGTTACAATACTTTATATGTACCTTTGTTATCAGGTCATTACCTAGATGTTTGTCTCATTGCTGTGTCACATACTATACATGTACATGTCTTTGTCTTGGCAAGTTGAGCTACATGGTCATTGACACTTTCATTTAAATTATTAAATATGTAAAATGTCCAGCAAAACTAGCCCCATAAGAACAAGCAGCTGCATATAGTAAGTCTGCAGACATTTTAAGCCTTTATTCCTGACTTAAAAGTGGTAAATATTGGGTCTGGTTTATTAATGGCCCAACAGGTGTGAATAACAGTCTGACAGCTTATAAAAGGCCAGAAGTCTCGGGTCTTTTTATAAGCTGTCAGACTGTTATTCACACCTGTTAGGCCATTTTCATCTCTGGCCTTTTATAAGCTATCAGGCTGTTATTCACATCTGCTGGACCGTTAATAAACCGCAGTGCCCTCTTAAAGTCCTTGTTATATTAAATGGCAATTTTTGTCTATAGCACTGGTCAGTTTGGTGTCGTTACATTGTGTAAAGGGTTAAAAGCCAAATTACAACTTAGGACAATTATTCTATTCCAGAACAGTGAATAGTGTGAGTATCTATTCACAGGTTAGATTTAAAATTTATGGCTTTTTTACGCAGCCAAAACTTGATTAGAATCCACTGCATTACCACAAAATGGAACGTGTCATTTGATTTAATGAAATGTGGGAAATTATGAAGGCCTTCAAAGTTTAATCTCTGTTTGCTATTATTTTTATTTCCAGTTGATGTAAGCTTTTATCCTGCTGATATCTTGAAGGTGAGTTTTCAAATTAAAGTTATTTCAAACTTTATCACAGACTTTATTAATTTTTTTTTAGCAACTGAGTCAAAGCAAATTGTCAGAAATCCCACACCTCATTCTTAGAATCTCTTTCATTCACCTCATAAGAAGATTTGTGTTATTGGTTGAGTTTTTTCAAAAACCTGAACCTATAGTTTGATGAAGTTTGTGTGTGGGTGTGCTGGTGGATTGGAATCACCTTACTCGTTAGAATGTTAACTTCATCAAGTCATGGCCCTTAATTAGTTAATTTTTAACCTGTTTTCAGTTCGTTAGTGCAATAACTTGAACAAATCAGTCATCCCTTGGTGGGCAGTAGGTATACAGTTCTGGCTCACCCTGAGAATGGCAGGCATGGTATGCTAAAAACAAAAATAAGTTTCTAAAATATTTCACATTCAAGGTTACATGTGTAAAATCCATCTATACTGATACATGTATACAGCATGCAGTTGTCATCTCCAGTGGATACTGATTTTCTTTTTATGCACATGTCGCAACACTTTAGTAGCAGGGACTTCATTTGAAATTTTGTTTATTTGGAATTTTTTGCAAGCTTGTAATGAGGCATCATTGTGCTCAAGCATGCAAGTTCCTATGCCATAAACTGACAAAGGTCTTGATGTAAAGGTTCATTTGTAAATAATATAGTGACTGGAATTTCATTAAATAAATAGCGTACTCGCATTTAGCTACATGTGCATTGTCTCCATGTTGTGAACGATCAATGAGCCACAGGGCACACAGAGCTTTGAAAAGTACTTTCCATTTGGTTGGAATGGCTTGAAAAGTCCTTAATACAGAGTCTCAGTAACAGACTTTGAAATGAAACTGGGGCTTTGAATTCAAGATTCTTGTATCTTATTTAATTTGCTTGTGCTCTCTTATGTGCTTTTGCTAAAAAATAACAGGTTATCACTCATATTCATCTCATTTACACACCTAGTTTGAGGCTTTGATACTAATTAATTTTTTTTATATATTTGTAGCCTGAGGTTTCTTGGATTCCTAACTCTCATTACTCTGGAGTTTATGGGCTGTTGAAATTGACACTTTCCCTTACGCTGCCAAAATATTTAGAAAGGGTAAATATGCTTTATGTATCATACTCAAAAACAAGGCTAGATACATTGATAAATCTTGTTTGTTTCTTTGTTGGAAGTTAATGACACTTTCAGTAGCTAGGGTCATATCATGTCAGACAGCCTCAGGGATAGAGGAAGCTGGGGGACTCAGAGAGAACCACTGAAGAGTGGTAAGTAACTGTAAGACTCTCCTACTTTTTAACTCCGAACAAAAGCAGGATTAGCATTGGTTGAAGATATTTGTACAATTAACATGCTTCACATCTTAGCATATTGCGCCACCATGCTATCACTTAGGAAATTGAGATCAAGTGTCTTGCACAAGGGCATAATACATATGACGCATGTCTGGATCAAAGCTTCAACACAACATTAGCTGATGAGGCAAAAATTTAAAAAATAATTAAGAATTGAATCATGACTGTTCAAAATCCACAAGATGATGAAACAAATTGATCACATGCAAATTTTATGAACTGCAAAGTGGTTCATGGTAAATTTGGCATGTGATCAATTTGTTTCATTGCCTCATGGATTTCGAACCATCACGATTCAACTCCTGTGTTTATTCACTTCATAAAACAGAATTATTTTATGTCCAGACAGGGTATCAAATTGGCTTATCTACAAGGCATTGCCTTGACTAACAATAATTCAGTGATGGTCTATTCCTTAAAAAAACAAAAAAACAACTTAGCTCTGATACAAAACAGTTCCCGCAAACTCCATACAGTGCCTAAAATACAACTCACACTCGAGTCCGGAAAGTCTATTTATAGAATGTAAACAGAAATTACAGAATGTGAAAATAGACTAAGGAAAATCTAATGTAGTGCATAATACCAGTGCTCAATGTTTGAATGTTACATGATCAACTGGTGTTCATGGGATAAATCACATACTTAACTGGTATTCACTGGAAAATAACAGCATCTGAGAATCCACTGTCAGTACAGTGTTCAATGAAGAAAATTTCAGATGTAGTGTGAACATTAAAATTTCAATGGCAATTTTTGTAAATATCAATGTGTGCTTATGTTGGGTAAAGGGTGGAGGCAAAATATTATGATTCGAAGAATTTCCATATGTAATTAACAGAGACTTCTGTAACCAGTTTACAGTCAACCCAACACCTAACAGCATTTGCAGATGACTAAACCAAAATTAAAGAAAAAAGAAAAAAATCATATTTTTATACTGTACCAATGACCCAGACATAGCTGGTGCTAATTCTCAAAAATCTAGGGCCAAACACAAATTTTGCCCCCAATCCCCAAAATTTGCATCTAAAACCGAAAATAACATGTCCTAAATGGTTCTCCATACTTTTCCTCCACTGCGCATGTGCAGTGTCAAGGAGGTCTCGAAATTGGTGCCAATTATCATTCTTTGTTTGGCCCTTCATAAGTTCACATCTGACTGATATTTGTGCTTGTAAATCTCAGTTTAAATGATGCCAGACACATAAATATTAGAGAAATGGTGGATCTAAAGAGGAAATAGAAGGAGGAGAGGAAAAATTAGTGGCAGGAAATAATCAGGGCTGTGACTTAAATTTTTTTTATGAAATTATGTTATGTTCCCTAATTTCAAGGCATGGGCCTGTTGTTGTCATTCTTGCTATAAAGTTACACTGCTTGATCAGTGTTTCCTCTCTCCCTTTCCTTTAGTCCCCCCTTGCTATTCTCCCATGCTCTTGGCATATTTTCTGTAATATTATTAGTAAAATTTCTTGGGGAGTTTTAGCTTGGTAACAGAATGAATTCTGTTTTTTCCCCATGTTTACGTCCTCACCCATGGGTGTTTAGGCGTTGTGTTCTGCATCTACCATCTGATGTTCTGCAGTTTCTTCCCTGGAAGTCTCTGTTTTGTAATAGTGTTGTAATTGGTAACTGATTTCGGGCCATGTTTATCAGTGCCTGGAGTCATGTTTCCGGTTTTTATACACTTCTTGTTTACATTGACAACGGTTTCTGTTGAGAGTGATTTCTTGTCTTTGTATTAGTTTAATCATAACAAGATACATTATTATTATACGTAAGTGTTGCATTAATTTTTTTGAAATATTTTAAAAATTTTTGTCCACACTTATACTTTTTTGGGATCCATTGGGGCTCAACATTACTTTCAGAAACTTGGGCTTTTCTGAAAAAATATATTTTTATACTGTACCAATGACCCAGACATAGCTGGTGCTAACTCTTAAAAATATAGGGCCAAACACAAATTTTGCCCCCCAATCCTCAAAATTTGCATCTAAAACCAAAGAAAACATGTCCTGAATGGCCCTCCATACTTCTCCTCTACTGCGCATGCGCAGTGTCAAGGACGTCCCGAAATTGGCGCCATTAATCATTCTTTGTTTGGCCCTTCATCAGTTAACATCTCACTGATCTTTGTGCTTGTAAATCTCAGTTTAAATGATGCCAGACACATAAATATTAGAGAAATGGTGATTCTAAGGAGGTTGTAGAAGGAGGAGAGGGAAAATGAGTGACAGAAAATAATCAGGGCTGTAACTTAAAATTTTTTAATGAAGTTATGTTAAGTTACCTATTTTCGAGGCAAGAGCCTGTTGTTGTCATTCTTGTTATCAAGTTACACTGCTTATTCAGTGTTTTCCTCTCTCCCTTTCCTTTAAGTCCCCCCTAGCTATTCTCCCATGCTTTTGGCATATTTTCTGTAATATTATTACTAAAATTTCTTGGGAGTTTTAGCTGGATAACAGAATGAATTCTGTTCTTTTCCCCATGTTTACGTCTTCACCTATGGGTGGTTAGGCGTTAGTGTTCTGCATCTACCATCTCATGTTCTGCAGTTTCTTCCCTGGAAGTCTCTGTTTTGCATCAGATAGTGTATTATTGGTAACTGATTTCGGGCCAGGGTTATCAGTGCCTGGAGTCTTGTTTCTGGTGTTTTTACACTTCTTGTTTACATTGACAACAGTCCTCTGTGTGAGGGGGGATTTCTTGAAAATAATATCTTGATGTTAGTTTAATCATTACTAGATACATTATTATTGTTCGTAAGTGTTGCATTAATTTTTTAAAATATTTTTAAAATTTTTGTCCACACTTAGGCTTGGGATCCATTGGGGCTCAACGTTACTTTTCAGAAACTTGGGCTTTTCTGAAAAAGTATTTTTTCAAAATTTTTTGATTTCAATTATTTTTTCTGTGTTAATGGATCATATTATTATTATGTATTTTGATTGTCAGGGGTTGGTGCGAGTACTAGGACTTCGTTTTCCTTTCACATTGAAAGGATATTGTTCAATTGTAATAAGAGGAAATCTTCCTCTGACTTTCATAATCATTGTATAAATGTAGTCAGTGTACTCTCACTAACTCCTGTTCCGTATGTGTTAATTTCGATGACAACATGGGAAGCGTGTGTCACGGTATGTTAGTGGGGAAATGGCCATTCCGGTCCTTTCCCCGCAGGGTCACTCTACTTTATCAATCTCTATTTCAGACGATCAAGAACAGGGTGATGTATCCGTGATGTCTTCCAAAAGTGTGCCTCCGTCGTCACAATTAATGAAGAGCTAGCGGAAAAGTGCTCATGAAAATACGTCAATTGCCTAAGAGGTCCCTAGTAGGATTGACGGCCTTTGACGTCCGCTAGCTCGCCTGGTGTAGCATCCATTCATCGAATGGTTCGACAGCCGGGTTCGTCCGTTGCGGTCCAGAAGGAGTTTTGGGTGCACTATAAATCAACCAAATGCACACCCAGTGATGGCGGATTAGAGGAGAGAACGGAGGAAGCCTTTTAGTCCGGTTCCTAGCTTGTCCAGGTCCATCCGGACTGCGAGCGAGAGAGGCCCCTCTCTCGTACAACAACATCTGGCCCCAGATGTTGTGGTACAAAATGTTTCGCATTCGGAGCATACGTCCGCCGCTCGGGACGCTCCGTTAGATAGACAGCCCGGAGAGACTGTCAATAAGGCTTCCTCATCCTCATGGTAGCGCACACGACCGCTCTTGGCTACGTGACCTCGGATATCCAGTCAACTTCGCCAATCAGAGAATCCTCGGCGACCAGGTCACGCCATCCGATAGCCAGGGACACGAGGCCTGGAGACTCCAGACGTTCGCATAAGAAGTATGCGGGAGTCAATGTACACGGAGCTTCCAGCGGCAAAGCATCGTAAGACCGCTACTGCACAGGCCTCGGTGACGGACGTGCTATCCCAAATAGCACAACTTATCGCAGCATCCCAGCAACGACAGAATCTCTGTCGCATCATGTAATATCCGACGACGCTGGGTCGGGACGCTCCGCGGAAGCACGGGCATCCGAAAATTTCATACGGTCCGACGGGATGCCGAAAGGGATTCGGAGGATTTCGAGCTTTCCCTTTCGGAACAATATAAGCTACTGTATATGTCATCCGACTTCATCTTCTAGAGGTTCTTCGTCGGACCAGAATGCTGCGATGCCGGATAAGAAACTGATAGTGTCGGTGGACACAGAAATTTTTGGTTCGGTTCAGGGACATCGTCCCTCAGTTCCGACACAGTCCAATAATGTCTCAGAAACTTTCGATTTATTGAACGACGCTATATATATTTTTTATATGCTTGCTATTTACAAGCATGTCTGGTTTCTTGTTCGCAATATTACTGAGATGTCTTTCAAAAGTGTGCCTCTGTCGTCATAGTTAATGAAGAGCTAGCGGCAATTAGTGCTCATGGAATACGTCAATCCCCTAAGAGGTCCCTAGTAGTATCGACGGAGTTGATATTCGCTAGCTCACCCAGTGTAGCGTCCATTCATCAAATGGTTCGGCAGTCGGGTTCGTCCGTTGCAGTCTAGGAAGGAGATTTGGGTGATGCGATCACTATAATAAACTTTAGTACACACCCAGTGACGACGGATTAGAGGAGAGATCAGAGGAAGCCTGTTAGTCCGGTTCCTAGCTCGTCCAGGTCCGTCTGGGCGGCGAGCGAGAGAGGTCGCTCTCTCGTACAACAACATATGGGACCGGATGTTGTGGTACAGACATTTCGCATTCGGAGCATATGTCCGCCGCTCGGGACGCTCCGTTATATCGACAGTCCGAGTGACTGTCGATAATGCTTCCTCATCCTCACAGCAGCGCACACGACTGCACATTGGCTACGTGACCTCGAGTATCCGGCCAGCTTCGTCATTCAGTGATTCCACGGCGAACAGGTCACGCCATCCGGTAGCCAAGGGACACGAGGCCTGTTCACTCCGGTCGCTCGCATAACAGAAGTATGCACGGGGTAACGAACACGGAGCTTCCAGCGGCAAGGCATCGTAAGACCGCTTCTCCACAGGCCTCAGTGACAGACGTGATATCCAAAATAGCACAGCTTATCGCAGCATCCCAGCAAACGATAGATTCTCGGTCGGATCAGGAATAATCCGACGGCGCTGGGTCGGTGCGCTCCGCTGTTGCATCAGGTACGGACGACCGAACACTTCATAGGTTCCGACAGGATGGCGAAAGGGATTCGGACGATTTCGAGCTTTCCCTTTCGGAACAACAGAAGCTGCCATACATTTCTTCCGGCATTATCTTCCAGAGGTTGTTCCGTCGGACTACTTTGCTGTGATGCTGGATAAGAGACTAATAGCGTCATTGGACACAGAGTTTTTGATCGGTTCAGGGACATCGTCCCTGAGTTGCCGACGCAGTCCAATAATGTCATTAGAACATTCGAATTATTGAACGACGCTATATATAAGCTTGCTACCAAACATGCTAGTCTAGTTTCTTGTCCGCAATGCTCTATTCTGCCTTTCATCAATTCTAGGAAAATAAATTTTTATTGGCAGAACTGGGCATACCGAGAGTTCCTATGCGTCTAAGACGGCGAGGCTGAACACTGGGAATTATCTTTTTTGCCGTCTATGTCAATTCCAACCACGATGTTGGAAATGACAATGATGTCTAATAGACTTAACTTAGACGCTTTATCATACGTAGACCACCTTACTGAGGCGTTATCATTACGTCTTCAAGAGAAAGAATTCCAGGATATGATCCTCAATGAGATTTCTTTCAGGGGCAGTGTTTTTCCACGTATAACTCCGCCCTTCAGTGGCAACCTGGAGTTGGTTAGACGTGACGCAGCCCTAGCTACATCCACGCGTGTGGATAGTAAGGTGAAGAACTCTCTCAGAGTCGCTTCGGTCTCGGAGAAGCTTCTCTTCGACGGCAACCTTTCAGCAATCTTTGAATTGTTCGATATACACGTTATCTTGTCAATCAAGTGTAACAAGAGATTCAGACGTGTGCAAACATTCGGTGGTTGACTCAGAGAGTTCCACTGTAGTTGCCGGATCCGAGTTTTTTGATTATGACGGATGCCAGTCAAACAGGTTGGGACACAATTTTGATCCCAACGGATTCGAAGTGCCAGGGTCTTTGGGTTCCGCAGTTTTTAGGCAAGCACATAAACATCAAAGAAATGATATTATTTTGACTTGCACTACGTCATTGGATGAACATTATTCAGAAAGCACATGTCCAAATCCTGTCCGACAATACGACAGTAGTAGCGTATATTCGGAACCAGGGAGGCACTCATTCCATTCCGTTATTCAATTTAACGGAAAGAATCCTTCTGTTTGTAGTAGAACACCAAGTTCTACTTTCGGTCCGTCATATTCCGGGTCGTCTGAATGTATTAGCAGACTCCCTTTCACGGAAGGGTCGCTTGTTGCCGTCAGAATGGACTCTCAACAAACAGGTATTCAATCAGATTTGCTACCAATGGGAGCGCCCAGTGATAATTTATTTGCGACACAACTCTCCAATCAATTGCAGACGTATGTGTCACCATGTCCAGATCCTCGAGCATATGCAGTAGACGCTCTATCGATCTCGTGGGACGGAATGATAGGATATGCGTATCCTCCAGTGCCGTTGATTCAGCAGATATTGCTGAAGATAAAACAATCTCAATGCAAAATTCTGTTGGTAGCATCTCTGTCTCCACAGAGACCGTGGATAAATCTACTCAGGTGTCTGCTGTGGGACATACCGCGGAAGCTTCCTCCACGAGAGGATCTTCTTTCGCAGGGGAAATCGCGTCAACTACTTCACAACCCGCAAGGTCTCAACCTTCACGTATTTCCGTTGTGCAGTACTTCTTGCACGGCAAGCATTTTACAGGACGAGCAGTGGACGCAATTTCTGACTGTAGGAGGACCTCCTCTTCGCTAAACTATGCGGCTAAGTGGAAGGTCTTTTGTCGTTGGTGTAGGGATCATTCTGTTGATATTTTTGATCCCTCCATTCCAGACATTGCAAACTTTCTAGTATACTTGTTTGATGAGATCAAACTGCAACCTGTTACTATTAAAGGTTATAGGTCTATGTTATCTGATACTTATGCACACCATGATAGTTTACAAATTGGATCTAATGTCTCTTTATCTAAATTAGTTAGAAACTTCTCGATAAATAGACCTAGAACCCTTAGATTAATTCCTGAATGGAATTTAGCTTGGGTTCTTCTTAAATTGAAAGAAAAGTCATTTGAGCCTCTTGAGACAGTGGACTTCAAATTCTTATCTTATAAGACAGCATTTCTCTTAGCTTTCTCTTCTGCTAGAAGAGTCAGTGAGCTTCATGCACTATCTGTGGACGATTCTCACTATCGTAGTGTCAGGAACACTATTACCTTTACTACTAATGTTGGATTTTTGGCTAAGAATCAGGCTCATAATAAATATCCGGAACCTATTGTTATTAAGGCCCTTCCGTCTTCAGACGGGCATAGGCCTTTACTCTGTCCGGT
The DNA here is from genome assembly GCA_031216915.1 of Pictodentalium vernedei. Classification (NCBI taxonomy): domain Eukaryota; kingdom Metazoa; phylum Mollusca; class Scaphopoda; order Dentaliida; family Dentaliidae; genus Pictodentalium; species Pictodentalium vernedei. The sequence goes on from CM062289.1 coordinate 154,542,482, forward strand.
TAGAGCTTTACGTATTTATAAACGAAGATCTCAGTTTATCAGAAAGGGACGAAAACGCTTCTTTCTGTCTCTGATGCCTAATAGAAAGGACATTATGGTCCATTCTATTGCTAGATGGATTCAATTAACTATCTGTACTGCTTATGATAATCTATCTTCAACTCAGCAGTCTGTGCTTAAGATTTCGGCTCATGAAGTAAGAGCTCTTTCTACATCTTGGGCTTACGCAAATAGTGTTGCTATTACAGATTTAATGAAAGCTGCATATTGGTCTCAGCCATCCACATTCACGAATTTTTATCTCAGAAATATTGAGTCCATTTCTGGAGACCTGCATTGTTTAGGTCCGTTATCTGTTGCTCAGAATGTTGTCCACTAAACAGTTGCAACTATAGTTATGCAGGCTTTCTGTTCCGGCAGTGACTCTGTCCTGCTGCCCTCTTTGCTCTGGGCTATTTGCCCCAGGGCAAGGGGAGGAGGGGGGTTGGTGTTCCCTTAGGTCACCTGCTTTATCGTGAAAAGCAAGGGGATACCTCCTCCGGAGTCAGTAATTCTGAGTCGGTACCGGGATGGTTTTAAAGTGTAAAGCTAATGTTTAAATTCATTCATGTCATATTTTTAAAGTGTAGCTCGGTGTGAAGCATTTGTATATGTCACTTGTCAAACGGGTGTTAATATACAATCCTCGGACACTTTTAATGAGTATAAAGAGTCTCAATTCCCTGGACTTACCTTATTTATTGGCTTACTTTAAAAATAATTAGTATAAGGGGTTATACTGGATGTTAATAGAGAACATGGATGTTATTATGCACAATTATGAAAGGTGTTGTGTCTTTCTAATTTGTCATAAATTATAAGAAAGATACATGTAAAGCCTAATCCTCCTTTTCTCCTCAAGGGGATAACTCTATTATATATAGTTGAGCTTATTGGATTTTCCTCTATGTCCTAGGCCCTCCAGCCTTTTTTCTATTCAGCTATGTCTGGGTCATTGGTACAGTATAAAAATGTTAAAAAATTTATAGTAATTTATATATTTTTTATACTTACCAATGACCCAGACGGGGATGGCCCTCCCAGTTGGGAACTCGTACCTCCCCGCTGAGTACATAGCGCTGACCAGGCACTGCTTGTAAGAATGATAATTGGCACCAATTTCGAGAGCTCCTTGACACTGCGCATGCACAGTGGAAGAAAAGTATGGAGGACCATTTAGGACATGTTATTTTCGGTTTTAGATGCAAATTTTGGGGATTGGGGGGCAAAATTTGTGTTTGGCCCTAGATTTTTGAGAATTAGCACCAGCTATGTCTGGATCATTGGTAAGTATAAAAAATATATAAATTACTATAAATTTTTTAACTTTTTTCTTCTAAAAGATGACCTTCCATTGTGATCCAACAAGTCATCATAAGCATTGTTTCTTAAAGAAAAATTAAAAAATAATAGGTGGTAGTGTTGGGCACTGCCCAAATTTTTCCATTTTGTTGAAGTGTCAGTAGCTCAAATTTTTGTAGAATACATGTTAGACCTAAAAACAATTAAAAATCTGTTTCTCAGTCCCTCCTACATGGTCTTTTTGGCAACTGCATGCTCTCTTTTTATTACAAATGTAAACTTTAAAAAATAAAACTTAAATGGTTTATGTCTGATATTTTACCAAAGTTAAAAAAATTTTTTATAAATTTGTCTCTTGAATGCAAGATGGCTTTGCAATGCTTTAACCTTCTTGCTCTCAAGGGACAAAATACACCACCACCCATGCTATTCTGTAGATTATGAGGTCTAAAACATAAATCAAGAACATGAACTTTGGATGGCAAAGAAATAATTACAGAAATAAAAAATAAAATAAAAAACAGCTCACCCGCATGCAATTTTAAAAATAATGGCCTAAGAAACAGAAGATCTACTTTGTGGGGCCTTATATGGTTCTGTGTGCTGGAAGAATATATGCGATTAACAGGGATTCTCCACTAACTATCATTCAGGGGTGTACACTGTATTTATTAAGTATTATATTCTGAAATGTGTGTGCTGTTGTATATCTGATATGTTATTCCCTGTGGGAATTCTGGAAAATAAAGCAGTGCTTGGTTACAGAAGTAAACAAGTTCTACTTTTTAGTGGTAAAATAAGACCCAGAACCAACACCTAAGGTGGAAGTCCTCAAAACTGAGCGGCATAGGTATAAACAATCAGCTGAACTTGACTTCATTCCTATGTTGCAGTCATGATATATTTAAAGATGTTGAAAGTGATCTTAAAACACCAATAAATAAAGAAATATCTAGTATGTACAATCTTACACTGTGTATGGTATTGTAGTGTTTTTACTACATAATGTCAGTAGGGGCATCACGCGGGAATGCGGTGACCGTCAAAAGTGTCATTAAGATCACAATGGTTGCCATCTTAAACGAAATGCTGATCATTTTGAATTAGGATGTTGAGGCATTCATATTTGAGCAAAATTGTCTTGTTTTGTGGTGAAGCCTGCAAAGGCAATCACAAGTAACATCCTGATAGGTGGCGTAGATTCACTCTTATGAGAACTGTTAATCATCCTGAAATGAAAACTTTCCCAAAAATTTACTATTCGGCCTAGGACTGCATGTTTTGGTGCATTTTTAGCTCAACTTTGACGAAGTCAAATTTGAGCTATTGTCATGGCCCGTCATCCATCTGTCCGTCTGTCCGTACGTCAACAATTGGCTATGGCTCAGGCTAGAGGCCGTATTTATGAACCGATCTTTACGAAACTTCTTGGGTACCTTTGTTATGACTCTGGGACGAGAACGAGTGTTTTTGGGTGTGGTCCAAAATTTAAGATGGCTGCCAGCCGCCATTTTGTACCGACGATGCAGAAATCTGTTTTTTGTACAGAACTTCCATATGAAAGCTCTGATTTGAATAATTTTTTGTATGAATGTTTAGTACCATGGGATACATCACATATAATACGGGTTTTTTTCTCGTGCGTAAATTATGGAAATTAGACTAACTTTGATGTTTTTTGGTGTAACTTTCAGCACTGTAAGTGCAAATGCCAATACGGCTCGGGCTAGAGGCCATATTTATGAACCAATCTTTACGAAACTCCTTGGGTACCTTTGTTATCACCGTGAGACGAGAACGAGTGTTTTGGGGTCCGGTCCGAAATTCGAGATGGCCAATGGCAGCCATTTTGTACAAAATTTGGTGCAATCAGATTTTTGCACAAAACTTCCATATGAAAGCGCTGATTTGAATAATTTTTTGTGCGAATGTTTAGTACCATGGGATACATCACATATAATACAGGTTTTTTTCTCGTGCAGAAATTATGCAAATTAGATGAACTTTGATTTTTTCAGTGCTACTTACACACAGTAAGTACACATGTCAATACGGCTCGGGCTAGAGTCTGTATTTATGAACCGATCTTCACGAAACGTCTTGGGTACCTTTGTTATCACCTTGGGATGAGAACGAGTGTTTCTGGGTGCGTTCCAAAATTCAAGATGGCTGCCAGTGGCCATTTTGTACCGAAATTTGGTCTAATCAGTTTTTTGTACACAACTTCTATACGGCTCAGGCTAGAGGCCGTATTTATGAACCGATCTTTACGAAACTTCTTGGGTACCTTTGTTATCACAGTGGGATGAGAACGAGTGTTTTTGGGTGTGGTCCGAAATTCAAGATGGCCACCAGCAGCCATTTTGTACCAAAATTAGTGCAATCAGTCTTTTGTACAGAACTTCTGTATGAAAGTTCTGATTTGAATAAATTTTTGTATGAATGTTTAGTAACATGGAATACATCACATATAGTACGGGTTTTTTTCTCAAGCAGAAATTATGCAAATTAGATGAACTTTGATTTATTCAGTGCTACTTATGCACTGTAAGTGCAAATGTCAATACGGCTTGGGCTAGAGGCTGTATTTACGAACCGATCTTCACAAAACTTCTTGGGTATCTTTGTTATCACCTTGGGACGAGAACGAGTGTTTCTGAGTGAGGTCCAAAATTCAAGATGGCTGCCAGTGGCCATTTTGTACCGAAATTAGGTCCAATCAGTTTTTTGTCACAACTTCTACACAGCTCATATTTGTGAACTGATCTTCACAAAACTTCTTGGGTGCCTTTGTTTTCACCTTGGGACAGGAATGAGTGTGTTTTGGGGTGCCTTTGTTATCACTGTGCTATGAGAACAAATATTTTGGGGTTCAGTCAGACCCACTCTGGGACTCAAAGATTTTTTTCTAGTTTAGCATCTGACTGTCACCCACCTTTACAATACTTTACCTATACATTTGTTACAGGCAACGGTCAGTATTTATGTTCAGACCGTTACAATACTTTATATGTATCTTTGTTATCAGGTCATTACTTAGTTGTTTGTCATTGCTGTGTCTCATACTATACATGTACATGTCTTTGTCTTGACAAGTTGAGCTACAGTGTCATTGACACTTTCATTCTTCTCCATTGTTTGGCTGTTTGGTTCCTCTTATGAGCGTTTTTAATAAAAATAAATATGTCCATGCTTTGGTTTGTTTGCATTAGTTATTAATGCACATTTTAATGATACAGTATAGTTCAGAGTTCAAATCTGATTAGTTATTAATGCACGTTCTATTGATACAATATAGTTCAGAATTTGAATCTGATGTCACACATACCTTACACAGATATTATCCCCATGGGAATCTCAGGAAGTAAAAAAGTGCTTGTTTACTGCGGTAAACAAGCTCTGTTTTACTGTTAAAATAAGACCTGGTCACCAATGCCTGGGGTGGAAATCCTCCAAAATGGGCAACATGGGTATAAACAATTGACCAAACTTGGCTTTATCTCCATGTTGTGGTCACGATTTGCCATTGACCTGGTGACCTTACCAATAAATAAATAAATAGTCACAGTTAGCCGCTCATAATGGTGACCATGGTTGCCATCTTGGATTTCTTCAGAAAAGCCTGCAGGTAGCATTCATGGAATTTTCTTGAAACTTGACAAAATGACTTAGTATGATGAGTATATCAGAACATCCAATGTTGGTTAAAGCTAGCCGAACATAATGGCTGCTATTGTAGTCATCTTGGATTTCTTGATCGTCTTGTCCTCAATTCATTCAGCTTTCAGCCCTCAGTTTTCTTCTGATCATCACCAACTTTCTTATTAGGGCCCCGCCGAGAGGCGGACGCCCTATAGTGATTGCTCTGTCTGTCCGTCCGTCCATCCGTCCATCTGTCCATCCATCCATCCATCCATCCATCCATCCATCCATCCGTCCGTCCGTCCATCTGCCCGTCCATCCATAATCTTTCTCTCTTAATAGATAAGGTTTTGATATTTGACATGTGGGTATATTATCTCAAGACGATGTGTCCTGTACCACGGTTGCCATGCTTTGACCTTGATCTTTGACCTCAAGGTCAAATTATTCTGAATTCGGGGTTCTTTTCTGACAAGTTCGTGTCCGGGCTGTAACTTTCTTCCCTTAATAGGTAGGGTTTTGATATTTGGTATGTGGGTAGATTATCTCAAGAACATGTGTCACGTACCACGGTTGCCATGCTTTGACCTTGAACTTTGACCTCAAGGTCAAATTATTCCGAATTCGGGTTTTTTTTCTGACAAGTTCGTGTCCGGGCTGTAACTTTTTTCTCTTAATAGATAGGGTTTTGATATTTGGTATGTGGATAGATTATCTCAAGACGACGTGTCGCGTATCAAGGTTGCCATGCTTTGACCTTGAACTTTGACCTCAAGGTCAAATTATTCAGATTTTTTTTTTTTTTTCTGACAAGTTCATGTCCGGGCTGTAACTTTTTTCCCTTAATAGATAGGGTTTTGATATTTGGTATGTGGGTAGATTATCTCAAGACGACGTGTCGCGTACCACGGTTGCCATGCTTTGACCTTCAACTTTGACCTCAAGGTCAAATTATTCCGAATTCGGGGTTCTTTTTTGACAAGTTCGTGTCCGGGCTGTAACTTTTTTCCCTTAATAGATAGGGTTTTGATATTTGGTATGTGGATAGATTATTTCAAGACGACATGTCGCGTACCAAGGTTGCATGCTTTGACCTTGAAGTTTGACCTCAAGGTCATATTATTCAGATTTTTTTTTTTTTTCTGACAAGTTCGTGTCCGGGCTGTAACTTTTTTCCCTTAATAGATAGGGTTTTGATATTTGGTATGTGGGTAGATTATCTCAAGGCAACGTGTCGCGTACCAAGGTTGCCATACTTTGACCTTGAAGTTTGACCTCAAGGTCAAATTATTCCGAATTTGGGTTTTTTTCTGACAAGTTCGTGTCCGGGAAGGGATTTTAATCAGTTTTTACCTATTGCTTGAAATATTTTAGTATTACGGTTCACATCAGTTTATACCTAACATCGGTTAGTTGCTGCGGGGCCCGCAGAGATGGATTCCATCTCCATGATATCTAGTGCTTTCTTCATATTCATGCCTAGATGAGAACATCCCATTATGGTCACAATCAGCTGCCAACACTGGCTGCCACAGCAGCCATCTAATTTTCTTCAGCACAGGCTACAGGTTGCATGTTTGCTTCAGATTTCTCGAAACTCAGCAAGGTGACTCAGTATGATGAGTAGATGAGAATGTCTTATTTTATTCAGGGTTGGCTGCCCACAATGGCTGAACAGCAGCCATCTTGGATTTCTTCAGCACGGGCTGCAGGTCACATTTATGCATCAGTTTTCTTGAAATGCAGCAAGGTGACTTAGTATGATGAACATATTTTGGTCATTTATGGCTGCCCATGTTTGCGATCATTGCAGCCATCTCTGATTTTTTCAGAACACCCTGCAGGTGGCTTTTATGCAGCAATTGTTTTTTGTGTCGCCGCCCCACGCAGTGGGGAGCGACATATAGGGATTACTTTTGTCGTCTTGCGTCGGCCACGTCGTCGTCCGCGTCACACTTTCCCTTATCTGCCACTCCTCTTTAACCTATGAATGGATTTTGATGAACTTTCAGTGATTCTTTATCACATAATGGCATTGTGCACCTCCTATTTTATTTACGAAGTGGGGATCGACATATAGGGATTACTTTTGTCGTCTTGCATCGTCCGCGTCACACTTTCTCTTATCTGCCACTCCTCTTTAACCTATGAATGAGTTTTGATGAAACTTTCAGTGATTCTTTATCACATAATGCCATTGTCCACCTCCTATTTTATTTTTTGATCCGCTGTATTTTTTCCGGAGTTATGCCCCTTTTCCACTTAGAATTCTGTCTGAAATATTAAAATATATTGCAGGTGACACACGTCTTCCATGGAAGACTCACATCTAAGTTGAATTTGACAGGATGACTTAGTTTGATGAGCAGATAAGAACATCCAGTCAGTGTTGGTTATGGTTGACCACACATAATGGCTACCACCTGCAATGGCCACCACAGCAGCCATCTTGTTTTACTGAATCACAGCCTACAAGTTGCCTTTATCTTTTTATTGTTCTGGTCTTCTGTCTTACTGCTTTTTAGCATACTGATAGACAGTCACTAGTGTTTGGTTATCTATATTTTTCAGGTTCTTGGGGCAATGGATGTGTCCCTAGGGGTGTTTTGAAAGTGAGTCACACTCATATCTCAAGCATGGCATAACTTATCGACCTGAGACCAACACCTAATAAGTCAAAACTCAATGGAGGATGGTCATGGTCATTGAGATGATGCAGGGTCATTGAGTGCATTTTTCATAACAACTGAAAAATTTCTTTTTGTGACCTCCAAATGCATTCCCAAGGTTCCTAAGTGTAGTTTTACACACAAAAAAGTGAGTGGGACCAGACATTTTGAAAGTGGGCCACACTCATATCTTCATATCTCAAGCATGTTTTTTTTTTTTTTGACCTGGGACCAACACCAAATGAGTCAAAACTTGATGGAGCTTAAAAATATGGGTCGAAGTCACCCAGGGGTTATTGGGTGAAATTTTCAGATTTGCTGGGAATCGCATTTTATGAACCTCTCATGCATTCCTGAAGTTCATACATGTATTTTTACACTCAAAGACTAGATGACCAAACCTTTTTTAATGTGGACCTCGCTCATATCTAAAGCATGGTATGACCTGTGAGCATGGACCTGGGACCAACACCATATGAGTCGAAAAATTTGATGGGGGTTCAAAACATGTGTCCCGGTCGCAGGTCACCCAGGGGTCAATGACTGCAATTTTCAGAATTGATTGAAATCACATTTTATGATGCCTCCTCCCCCAATGTATTCCCAAAGTTCATTCATGTATTTTTAAACTCAAAAAAGTGGTCAGGGCTGAACATTTTGAAAGTGGGTCATGCTCTTATCTCAAGCATGGTATGACCTACATGCCTGGGGGGCATGGTGGCATTGCGGTAACCAGTTCTCATCAGATCACTGAAGTTAAGCAATGTCGAGCCCGGTTAGTCCTTGGGTGGGTGACCGCCTGAGCGATCGATTCAAATGTCCGCGTTGTGTCCTTGGGCAAGACACTTCACCCCAATTGTCCACATGGGGGCACGATGACGCTGTGTCCCGAGACGTACTGCACATTGATGGTGCACATGTCTTCAACCAATCTAACCCCGTCTGTGCTGAAGTGCTGAGTTACTATGTTGGGAAGCTGGCAGCTGCTCGTCATTGCTCGGTGGTTCTCTTTGGGTACTTTGGCTTTCTCCACCTGTAAAACTGTCACCGACACAATATGCCCTTGGCTGTTAATGTGTTGTTAAACCTTAATAAATAAATAACCTACAAGCCTGAGACCTACATCGATGTGTCAAACTCGATGGAAGTTTAAAATATGGGTCAGATCACTGAGTGAGGTTACCCTGGGTTATTGAGTGCATTTTTTTGGAATTGCTGGAAATCACATTTCTTACAAATACTTCTACACTCAAAAAGGGGGGGCTCAGCCTGTAATTTTGATAGTTGGTAATGCTAATATCTCAAGCATGGTGTGACTTGTGGGCCTGGGACTAACATCAAATGAGACGAAATGTACAGGATGTTCAAGATATGAGTCAAGGTCACTAGGGTCGACTAGGGCATTATTCATAATTGCAGGAAATTGCATTTATAACCTCCTGAAGCATTCCCCATGTTCATGCATGCATTCATCACCCAGAAAAGCGTGCAGAACCAAATATTTTGAAAGTAACCCACTTTCAAAATTTCTGTCCCCTGTCCACTCTTTAGAGCATGGTATAATTCTGAGGCTTAAAAGATAGAGCCAAAAATTTTGAAAGATGATCTTGCTGGTATCTTAAGCACTGTATGACTTTATCAACTTGGAATCTTGGAAAATCAAGTTAAAACTCAATGGAGGTTCAAAATATGTGCTAGTCGCCCTGTGGTTATTGATTGCATATTGCAGGGATATAGGTAATCACATTTTGGACCCTTTTTAAGTTTTTTTTTTATTTTTGATAGATAAGAAAATATTAATAATTATGCCACAATTTACTTGAATTCAACATTAGTGAGATAATTTCAACATAAATCCCATAAAGGCACCATAAAGTCAAGGTAAACTACAGTGTCATAGACACTTTCATTCTTCATTCTCAAATGCCTGATTATATTTTGCTGCCCTTCCCCATGGGAACCAGCTGTGGGAACCCCCCAAAAGTGGAGCAATGCTTATTTACTATGGTAAACAAGTTCTGCTTTACTGGTAACATACGACCCGGAACTAATGCCTGGTATGGAAGTCCTCTAAAGTGGGAAAGTCAGAAAATAAGCAGACTGTCATCTGCAAAATGAGGTCCCCAGAGGGTGAATTTAGTGATGCTATCCTCCACACCAGGGTAGTATCACTAAATTTACCCTCTGAGCCTCAATCTGAATTGCGGTCTCAAAACTAAAGAGAAAGAGGTACCCATAGGATAAATTGGCCCACTGTATGGGATAGCATCATCAAATTCAACCTCTGGGGCCCTCATTTTGCAAATGTCAGACTGCTTATTTTTCAGGTCTGAAAGTTGGCAGCATATTATGTATAGTACAATTGGTTAATTCCTTGCCTGCTGCTGGCAGATATTCCTGTCGAATGCTGAATTTCTCTTGCCACTGAAATATTATGATTTGGGTATAAACAGTCAAATTTTCCTCCTGTAAATTGAATGGATGTTGCACCAATGATTTCTTGAATTGAATATATTAGAATTTTTCATCAAATCTGGTCATGGCTGCTTTGAAGCAGCCATGACTAGATTTGAAGAAAAATTTCTTGGAAATACTGAGTTAACCCTTAGGGGCCTAATTCTGACTTCAATCACTTTTTGTGTAACAAACCAGATGCCCCAACATGCAATCTTTGGGTATATGTGCAAGTTACATTCAAAGTGCCATGGCAAAATTGTTAATAGGCAAATCTTAGCAGTTACCTGTGTCGGCAGCCAAGACTTGCCTAGAAACAACTGCAAAGTCACAGGCTTTGGACACTTTCATACTGTAGCAATAAGGTGTAACAATCTACAGGCCCTTAAGGCTTATGAGTTAAACTTGACTTCTTCCTTTTGTTGCAGTAATGAGATTTATTTATTTATTTATTTATTTATTTATTTATTTATTTATTTATTTATTTATTTATTGGGGTTTAATGACACTTTCAACAAGTCCTGAGATAGCCAAAGATGCTGAAAGTGACCTTGAATGCCAATAAATAAATTTATTGCTCTGACGTTATTTTATAATGTCAGTCTAGCCAGTGATATATTCTATTTACTGGTTTGGGTTGGGTTGTGCATGTGGGGGTGGGGATGTATGTGTAACAAATCAGTATTTTTATACTGTACCAATGACCCAGACATAGCTGGTGCTAACTCTTAAAATATAGGGCCAAACACAAATTTTGCCCCCCAATCCCCAAAATTTGCATCTAAAACCAAAGAAAACATGTCCTGAATGGCCTTCCACACTTTACCTCTACTGCGCATGCGCAGTGTCAAGGACGTTCCGAAATTGGTGCCATTAATCATTCTAAGTTTGGCCCTTCATCAGTTAACATCTGACTGATCTTTGTGCTTGTAAATCTCAGTTTAAATGATGCCAGACACATAAATATTAGTGAAATGGTGATTCTAAGGAGGATAGAGAAGGAGGAGAGGAAAAATGTGTGACAGAATATTATCAGGGCTGTAACTTAAAATTTTTTAATGAAATTATGTTAAGTTACCTATTTTCGAGGCAGCAGCCATTTTGTTGTCGTTCTTGTTATTTAATTACACTGATTTTTCAGTGTTTTCCTCTCTCCCTTTCCTTTAAGTCCCCTCTTGCTATTCTCCCATGCTTTTGGCATAGTTTCTGTAATTATTATTACTAAAATTTCTTGGGAGTTTTAGCTGAATAACAGAATGAATTCTGTTCTTTTCCCCATGTTTACGTCTTCACCTACGGGTGGTTAGGCGTTGTGTTCTGCATCTACCATCTGATGATGTTCTGCAGTTTCTTCCCTGGAAGTCTCTGTTTTGCATCAGATAGTGTATTTTTGGTAACTGATTTCGGGCCTGGGTGCCTGGAGTCTTATTTTAGTGTTTTTACACTCATTGTTTACATTTACAACAGCCCTCTGTGTGAGGGTGGGATTTCTTGAAAATAATATCTTGATGTTAATTTAATCATAACTAGATACATTATTATTGTTCGTAAGTGTTGCATAAATTTTTAAAAATATTTTTAGAATTTTTGTCCACACTTAGGCTTGGGATCCATTGGGGCTCAACGTTACTTTTCAGAAACTTGGGCTGTTCTGAAAAAATATTTTTTCAAAATATTTTGATTTCAATTATTTTTTCTATGTTAATGGATCATATTATTATTATGTATTTTGATTGTCAGGGGTTGGTGCGAGTACCAGGACTTTGTTTTCTTTTCACATTGAAAGGATTTTGATCAATTGTAATAAGAGGAAGTCTTCCTCTGACTTTTATAATCATTCTATATGTGGTCAGTGTACTCGCATTAACTCCTGTTCTGTATCTGATGATTTCGATGACAACATGGGAAGCGTATGTCACGGTATGTTAGTGGGGAATTGGACACTCCGGTCCTTTCCCCGCAGGGTCACTCTACTTTATCAATTTCTATTTCAGACGATCAAGATTAGGGTGATGTATCTGTGATGTCTTCCAACAGTGTGCCTCCGTCGTCACAATTAATGAAGGGCTAGCAGAAAAGTGCTCATGTAAATACGCCAATTGCCTAGGAGGACCCTAGTAGGTTCGACGGCCTTTGACGTCCGCTAGCTCGCCTGGTGTAGCGTCCATTCATCGAATGGTTCGGCAGCCGGGTTCGTCCGTTGCGGTCTAGAAGGAGTTTTGGGGTGATGCGAGCACTATAAATCAACCAAATGCACACCCAGTGACGGCGGATTAGAGGGAGAACGGAGGAAGCCTTTTAGTCCGGTTCATAGCTTGTTCTGGTCCATCCGGACGGCGAGTGAGAGAGGCCCCTCTCTCGTACAACAACATCTGGCCCCAGATGTTGTGGTACAAAATGTTTCGCATTCAGAGCATACGTCCGTCGCTCGGGACGCTCCAACATATAGTCAGTCCGGAGAGACTGTCAATAAGGCTTCCTCATTCTCATGGTAGCGCACACGACCGCTCTTGGCTACGTGACCTCAGATATCCAGTCAGCTTCGCCAGTCAGAGAATCATCGGCGACCAGGTTACACCATCCGGTAGCCAGGGACACGAGGCCTGCAGACTCCGGACGTTCGCATAGGAAAGTGTGCGGGAGTCAACGTACACGGAGCTTCCGGCGGCAATGCATCGTAAGACCGCTACTGCACAGGCCTCGGGGATGGACGTGCTATCCTAAATAGCACAGCTTATCGCAGCATCCCAGCATCAACTGAATCTGTCGCATATGTTTTATCCGACGATGCTGGGTCGGGACGCTCCGCGGAAGCGGGTACGGATGTCCGAAAATTTCATCCGGTCCGAAGGGATACCAAAAGGGATTTGGAGGATTTTGAGCTTTCCCTTTCGGAACAACATATGCTGTTGTGTATGTCATCTGACTTGATCTTCTACAGGTTCTTTCGTCGGACCAGAATGCTGCGATGCCGGATAAGAAACTGATAGCGTCGGTGGACTTAGAAGAAATTTTTGGTTCGGTTCAGGGACTTCGAACCCTCAGTTCCGACATAGTCCAATAATGTCACACAAACTTTCGAATTATTGAACGACACTATATATATTTATTATTATATGCTTGCTATTACCAAGCATTTCTGGTTTCTTGTTCGCAAAGTTACGGAGATGTCTTTCAAAAGTGTGCCTCTGTCGTCATAGTTAATGAAGGGCTAGCGGCAATAAGTGCTCATGGAATATGTCTATCGCCTAAGAGGTCCCTTGTAGGATCTACGGAGTGACATTCGCTAGCTCACCCGGTGTAGCGTACATTCATCGAATGGTTCGGCTGCCGGGTTCGTCCGTTGCGGTCTAGGAAGGAGATTTGGGTGATGCGAGCACTATAATTACTTTAGTACTCACCCAGTGACGGCGGATTGAGGACAGATCGGAGGAAGCCTGTTAGTCCGGTTCCTGGCTTGTCCAGGTCCGTCCGGGCTGTGAGCGAGAGAGGTCCCTCTCTCGCCCAACAACATAGGGGACCGCATGTTGTGGTTCAGATATTTTACATTCGGAGCATATGTCCGTCGCTCGGGACGCTCCTGTATATTGACAGTCCGAGAGACTGTCGATAATGCTTCCTCATACTCACAGCAGGGCACACGACCGCACATTGGCTACGTGACCTCGAGTATCCGATCAGTTTCGTCATTCAATGATTCCACGGCGAACAGGTCACGCCATCCGGTAGCCAAGGGACACGAGGCCTATACACTCCGTTCGCTCGCATATTAGTAGTATGCACGGGGTAACGATCACGGAGCTTCCAGCGGCAATGCATTGTAGGACCGCTTCTCCACAGGCCTCAGTGACGGACGTGCTATCCGAGTTAACGAGTTAGCACAGTTTTTTCGCAGCATCCCAGCAATCGACAGTTTCTTAGTCGAATCAGGAATTATCTGACGGCACTGGGTCGGTGCGGTCCGCGGTTGCATCAGGTACGGACGACCGAACGCTTTATAGGGTCCGACAGGATGGCGAAAGGGATTCGAAAGATTTCGAGTTTTCCCTTTCGTAGCATCGGAAGCTGCCATTCATATCTTCCGGCATTATCTTCCAGTGATTGTTATTTCGGACTACATTGCTGCGATGTTGGATAAGAGACTTATAGCATCATTGGACACGGAATTTTGGATCAGTTCAGGGACATTGTCCCTGACTTACCGACACAGTCCAATAATGTCATTAGAACATGTGTATTATTTATCGATGCTATATATACATATAAGCCTGCTACCAACCATGATAGTTTAGTTTCTTGTCCACAATGCTCATTTCTGCCGTTTATCATTTATACGAATAATTTATTTTGGCAGAACAGGGCATACTGAGAGTTCATATGCGTCTAGACGGCGTGGTTAAAGACTGGAAATATTCTTTTTCACCGTCTATGTCTTTTCCAACCACAATGTTGGAAACGACAATGATGTCTAGTAGACTTAACTTAGACGCTTTATCATACGTAATCCACCTTACTGAGGCGTTATCATTACGTCTTCAAGAGAAAGAATTACGGGATATTATCCTCAATGTGATTTCTTTTGAAGGCAGTAGTTTGTTCACGTATAACTCCGCCCTTCAGTGGCTGATTGGAGTTGGTTAGACGTGACACAGCCCTAGCTATATCCATGCGCGTGGATAGTAAGGTGAAGAACTCTCTCAGAGTCGCTTCGTTCTCGGAGAAGCTTCTCTTCGACGGCAACTTTTCAGCAATCCATGAATTGCTCGATTTACACGTTCTCTTGTCTATCTAGTGTTGCAAGAGATTCAGACTGGGGCAAACATTCGGTGGTTGACTCGGAGAGTGCCACTGCAGTTGCCAGATCCGAGTTTTATAATGATGACGGTTGCCAGTCAAACAGGTTGGGATATAATATTGATCCCAACGGATTCGAAGTGCCAGGATCTTTGGGTTTCGCAGTCTCTAAGCAAGCACTTATCTTCCGCGGAATAATGTTTTTTTAGGCTTGCTTTATGTCATTGGATGAACATTATTCAGAAACGCATGTCCAAATCCTGTCCGTTAATTCGACAGTAGTGGCGTATCTCCGGAAGCAGGGAGGCACTCATTCGTTTCCGTTATTCAATTTAATGGAAAGAATCCTTCTGTTTGTTATAGTACACCAAGTTCTGTTTCGGTCCGTCATATTCCGGGTCGTCTGATTGTATTACCGGACTCCCGTTCACTTATGGGTCGCTTGTTGCCGTCAGAATGGACTCTCAACAAACAAGTATTCAATCAGATTTGCTATCAATGGGAGCGCCCAATGATAATTTATTTACGACACAACTTGCTTGTCAATTGCAGACGTATGTGTTTGCTTGTCCGGATCTCCGAGCTAATGTTGTTAACGCTCTATTGATCTAATAGGACGGAATGATAGGATATGCGTATCCTCCTGCGCTGTTGTTTCAGCAAGTATTGCTAAGATAAACAACCACAATACATTTCTGTTGATAGCATCTCTGTCTTCACAGAGACCGTGGGTAATTTTACTCTGATGTCTACTTTGGGACTTAACGCGAAATCTTCCTCAATGAGAGGATCTTTTTTCGCTGGGTAAAATCGTGTCATCTTTATCACAACCCGCAAGGTCGCAACCTTCACGTATTCCGTTGTGTGGTCCTTATTGCATTGTAAGCATTGTACTGGACGAGCTTTGGACGCGATTTCTTACTATAGGAGAACCTCTTCTTCACTATTCTATGCGGTAAAGTGGAGGCTCCTCCGTCGTTGGTGTAGGGATCACTATGTTGATATTGTTGATCCCTCCATACTAGTCATTGCAACTTTTTAGTATACTTGTTTGACAAGATCTACTGCAGCCTGTTATTATTAAGGTTATAGGTTTATGTTACCTCATACCTATGCACTCTATGATAGTTTACAATTGAGTCTTATGTCTCTTTATCTAAGTCAGTTAGTAACTTTTCGATAAATAGACTTAGAATCATTAGATTGTCCGGTTAGAGTTTATGTATTTATAAACAGATATCTGTTTATTACTACGGGCGTAAGCTTCTTCTGTCTTTGATGCCTAATAGAAGGACTCAGCAGTTGTGTTTGAGATTTCGGCTCATGAAGTAAGAGTTCTTCTACATCTTGGGCTTACATTAATAGTGTCGCTATTATAGATTTTTGAAGGCTGTTCATTGCGCTCAGCCATCCACATTCATGAATTTTTATCTCAGAAATATTGAGTCCATTTCTGGAGGCCTCTATTGTTAGGTCTATTATCTACTGCTCAGAATGTCATTCACTTAACAGTTGCTACTATAGCTAGGTAGGCTGTCTGTTTCGGCAGTGACTCCGTTCTGCTGCCCTCTTCGCTCTGGGCTATTTGACCCAGGGCAAGAAAAAGGGGGTGGGGGAGGGTGTTCCCTGGGTCACCTGTTTTACTATGAAAACAAGGGGTTACCTCCTCCGGAGTTAGTAATTCTGAGCTGTTATTGGGATGGTTGTTTAGTGAGAAGTTTATGTTTTAAAAATTCATTCAAGTCTTAGTTTTTAAAGTATAGCTTTTGAATATAGCACGTGTCAACGGACATGATTATACAATCCTCAGACACTTTTAAGGAGTATAAAGAGTCTCTATTCTCTAGACTTACTTTATTTATTGGCTTACTTTAAAAATTATTAGTATAAGGATTATACTAGATATTAATAGAGTACATGGATGTATGATGCTCAATTTTGGAAGGTGTTGTATCTTTCTAATTTATCATAAATAAGAAAGATACATGTAAGGCCTAATACTTCTTTTTCCCTAGAGGGGATGACTCTATTTTATATAATTGAGCGTATTCCATCTTGCTCTATGTCCTTGGCCCTCCAGCCTTTTTACTATTCAGCTATGTCTGGGTCATTGGTACAGTATAAAAATGTTAAAAAATTTATAGTAATTTATATATTTTTTATACTTACCAATGACCCAGACGGGGATGGCCCTCCCAGGAGTTGGGAACTCTTACCTCCCCGCTGAGTACATAGTGCTTTCCAGGCACTGGTTATTAGAATGATTAATGGCGCCAATTTCGGAATGTCCTTGACACTGCGCATGCGCAGTAGAGGTGAAGTGTGGAGGGCCATTCAGGACTTGTTTTCTTTGGTTTTAGATGCAAATTTTGGGGATTGGGGGGCAAAATTTGTGTTTGGCCCTATATTTTAAGAGTTAGCACCAGCTATGTCTGGGTCATTGGTAAGTATAAAAAATATATAAATTACTATAAATTTTTTAACTTTTTTGTGAATTATACTTGAAAAAATATTCTGGATGATCACTACTGGTTTTGTAATTAAAGTCACTGAATGTCCCTTTTTAAATCCTTTTTTCAAATCTTCATGAAAGATGACAAAAGTGTATGTATGAACTTTTTTTCAGTATTTGATTTGAAATCATCCTGAATAAACCGAGTTATCCATCAGTTCTCATGTTAGGATTTCCTGAAGAAACTTCTGTGTAGACCCTGTTTCTAATGAATCAATTTCTTGAAAGTTGGTTAGAGAAGTTTTGCTCTTCTCTATTAACTGCTTTCAATCAGATTGCCCTTTTATTTCACAACAGCTCACATTAACTTTTCTGTTTCAGGTTTTAGTTTTAGATACAGATGTTACTTTTGCTTCAGATATTGCAGAATTATGGAAAATTTTTAAAGTTTTTACTGGAAAACAGGTAAGATTTTTCTCAGTGGTGTGTGTGTAAAGGTTATAGATGAGTACCATGACTTATTTAGAGTGTATTTTTGCTTTTTTGAGTGTTGAAATACTGTTTTCTGACAAATTGTTGTAAAAAGGCTTAGAGTATCATTTTCATTAGTTTACCTGATAACAGTACATTATTAATTTGAAATGATTTTGGAACAGTTAATACAAATGACTTGTTAATTCAGTAATTTTAAGGCTAAAGAAAATTAATCTTTTGATTATCAGGCAGCGGTTCATTCGTTTTTCGGCCTGCTTTCATCATATTTATTTTGGAGGCAAAATTTAAAATGTATAAACTATCATAGTTTGTGATTTTAACGGTATCATATTTTGATTTGCAATGTAATATGTTGTATACATTGATACAGTATTGTTATTCTCTTCGTGATAGGCGACACGATTCTCATATTTATGTACAAAATAAATATCTATTCAAATGGTTCGGAGCTAGATTAGTTTTGTTGGTCTGAATTAGATCATCAAAAATTGTTTTATTACAAATTATTGGTGAGTGCAAACACATGCTCTCCAATAATTAGTAACAGAACAAATTTGTATAAACAAACTATTATATATGTTTGACTGAATACATAACATGGGTAAGGAAAATGTTGGCATTTGCAGTGGTACCCTCATTTTTTTGGAAGGCCTAATTGTAGCTTCTAGCACTCAACCGGTTCAACAAAAACTCATTATTTTTTAACTCCATTTTAGTTGTATATTGATTTTGGGTTGTGTGATCATTGTTACAAAAAAATGTATCTGTGAAATCAAATTGGAAGCTCTAGTATTTAATTTTAGGCTCTCACAACTGGATTTTAGGCATCGGTGACCATTCCATCCGGAATAAAAATTAAAAATAAAAACCGCCTTCCCTCATTTGTTTTAAAAAAAAATGCCTGAGAATCAATTATTTAATTTTGTTTGGCCTAACATTGTTTATTTCTAAGGAAAAGTTATGAGAATATATGTTTAGGCAATTGCTTGGCTCATTTTGGTTCAAAAGTGTTATAATAAACTGTGATACCTGTGTGTTTTTGAAGAAGTTTCTTTTCAGGTAAAGAGTTGAAATTAAATTCTGAGGCAAGACTAAACTTCACATCTGATTAGCTGATTAGTTGCAGCATGCGTTAAGTTTTGGTTTTCGGTGGATTTCAGAGTGAGCAGGTGATAATGCAAATCCCACTGCACTTTATTAACCCTTTACCCAACACACACAGCATCAAAATTTATTATTTTAATTATTGTATTTTAAAATTGAAAAAAAAATGTCAACAAAACCATAGCATGTGACCCCACATTAGAACGAACTCAACAAGCTCATTCTAATGAGGGGTCACATGATATGGTTTTGTTGAAATTTTTTTAACTATGTTTTTTTTAACTGCTCAATTTGCAAATTACACAGGTGGATGCGGCTGATTCGTTAGGTAAAGGGTTAACATGTATTGTCAAGAAGGGTGGATTCAAAGAGTGTAATCCTGGAAAATTTTGGAATCGGATGTCTAGAGATAAATTGTAATATAATTATATGCATTATCATTATAAAAAGGTTTACCAAGTTTCCTAGATGTTCTCATATCTCTTATTCATATTTACAGGCCATTGGTTTAGTAGAGAATCAGAGTGATTGGTATTTGGGTGTTTTATGGAAAAATCACAAGCCATGGCCTGCATTGGTGAGTAAATGTTCTGTAATATTTGCACATTATTATTTATTTCACGTTTCACTAAGAACTTTTGCTGACCTTTTTTATTCAATAATTCTTACCCCTACTCTCAAAGAGAATAGGGGCATACTGGATTACATGCATCTGTCTCTGCATCCATCCATCCGCAGTGATATGTCAACAGTGAGTGGATGGATTTCAATGAAATCTGGCATGCAGGATCCTTGTGATAAGCCACTCCTGCACATGTTATAGAAAAGTTGCCTGCATATTTTCAGGTACGGTCCTCACACTGTCAGTTTTTCATTATTTTTTCCTGTTCGCAGCGATAACTCAGCAGTGAATGGATGGATTTCAATGAAATTTGGTACAAGGCATCCTTGTGACAAGCTGCTCTGGCCCATGTTATAAAAAAGTTGCCTGCATATTTTTCACCACAGTTACGGTCCATACTTTGTCAATTTTTTCATGATTTTTTGGTCCTTTAGGCCAAATGAAAAAAAGGTGTTTGGTTCTCAGGAATTTGTTTTTCAAAAGTGAGGAGGGAGGCAGTTTTTTATTTTTATTTTGTTTCCTCAGTTTTCACCATGAGGGAGGCATGTTTTTTTAATTTTTAACCCTCAGTAAAAACTATGCCACAAACCTTTCAAAACCATAGCATATTTGGCAAAGACAATTTTAGTACTAGGTCTGTTCTTGTCGAGTCTTTCTTGTTCTAATAGGGAAGGGGGTGGGGGAGAGGGGCAAGGGGCTCTGGAGGATGCATCTGAGGCAATGGAGATGTCTCCACCTCAACCCCAAGTCCAAATTCAACCTCTGCAATTACAAAACCATCAGTAAATAGAATTTGTAAATTTTTTACTGGGAGGAATAACATAGAACAAAGATGGCAGAGGAACACGGATATGTTGCGGTTATTAGTGTTCAAATAATTTGATAATTTATTTTCTTATATTCTACAAATAAACAGTTTCGACTTGCATATTTTTAATCGATAAAACACAAAATAACTTTTGTGGAATAAAATTGGGCTTTATTGTTTGTCTAACATCCATTACAAACAAAGAACCACACGGTTAATTTCCTGTGAAGTGTAATGTCAAGAATGACCTTACATAATGAATAATAATTACCTGGGGTCAGAAAGACATGTGATCTCTCACAAACTCAGAAAATTAGTTTCTGTTCTGACCACCATCAGGGTAGTTCAGATATATGAGATAATTTTCTGCCTCAGGAGCAAAATTTACATTGAGACGAATCATCCTGATATTTGGGACGAATTGTCCTGGCTTTGATTTTGGGACGAAACATCCCAGGAGAATCATCCCAGAGGTGTTATCCCCCGTTCGTGTATTGTCCTGATCTGAAATTGAGTACACCCACAATGGCGATGCTTGTCAATGTTATATAATAAAAAGATTGTTCCCATGATTTTGTCCCATAACCGGTGTTCAATAAATTTGTTTCACTGAAATAGCATTTTTATGGATGCAGAGAATGGATGAAAGTTTTTATTGACTACTAAAAAAGTAGCAAAGCAGGCATTATTTTTTGATGCAGCGATCCCTGAGAACCATACACCTTTTTGTATTCGGCCTTATTTTATTTTTTATTTTTTTATGCTTCATTAGTCCAGCACTGCAGTGGGGGTGTAATTGCCATCAGCAATAGCTCTTGTTGGAAAATGTTCCACTTCTCACAAATAGGCTCACAGGAAAGGAAGAAGTTCTTGCCTTTCATTTGATTCCCCAGTTCTCCTCCAACTTCTCTCCCTCCCCCCCCCCTTCCCCCACTCACCTACACAAATCTTTGTGTGACAGCCATGGAGTTGAGGTTATGACCACAAAGTCTTCCTTAGGTTTAACCCTTTACCCAACGTAACGGCCAAAACCGGCCAGCGCTATTCTCAAAAATCGGCATTTAATTTTCACTATTTTTTTCATTTTTTGTCTCAAAAACATAGGTTATGACCCCTCGTTGGAACGAGCTCGTCGAGCTCGTTCCAACGAGGGGTCATAACCTATGTTTTTGAGACAAAAAATGAAAAAAATTAGTTATTCAAGAATTATTTTTGCAAGTGTCGTCTGCTTTTCACGTTAGGTAAAGGGTTAACTGCTGCTGATTTTACTCTTTACCATCAGCATTGATCAAACATGCCAAATACAACTGTGAAGCCCTCTTAATTTAATATCTCTTTAATGAATAACCCTGTTAATTGAATATAACTTCCAAAAACAAAACAATTTACCATACCTTCAGTACAAATTTGACCTATTAATTGCATATAGGTTGTAGCAAAAACTCCTGGTAATGGAATAAAAAATCTTGCAATATGCTGAGACATTAACCTGACAGTCACCAAATTCACCCTGTTTATAGACTATTTGGCATTGATACATCCAATATAGACAGTTAATCTATTATATCTTGTTTGACCGTGTTCTATGAGCTCTGTCAAACAAGATAAAATAGAATAAAACTAAGTGCTCATTTTATCTTTTAAGTACTGGAAAGTGACCAAATCCTTGTTAATTGAATACTCCTGTTAATTAAATAATTTTCATTTCAAAATGACCTATTCAGTTAACAGAGTTTCACTGTGCTGCATATAATAATCGTCATTCAAATGTTGTATTTTACTTCCAAAACATCACTTTTAACAATTTTGGGGAGCTGTTTTGGCTAATAAGTGGTCATGAATTAAATAAATTTTAAAATAATTTTAAGCATGCAGCATTGCATGAATTGTGTTGGGTAAAGGGCTAAGAAGTGAGGGAGGAAAACTCAATGTGATGTTTTACTTTTATTTTTAAAAATTTGCAGAGAATTCAACAGCTGCTCCATGTGTTTTATGATAGTACAGAGCCGCTACCATTTTGTCTCCACTTATTGTTAGCTGACATGACTTAAACTATTTTTTTAATGTCAGGCTTCTTCAGCAAGCGTGTTATATAAGAGTCCATAAGCAAAGTTTTGGTGTCCACAATTGAAAAAAAAATTGAAGGGCGTATTTGGTGAATAGTCAATATGTTAGGAAAGGGTCTATACAGCTGATAATATTTTGTATTATTACACCTCATTTTAAAAGCCAATAGTAAACTACCATTTGATTTGATTTGCTATTCTGCAGTATTCTCTTTGCGGGTAATGTTCCTGTGGGTCATTTTTGGCAATGCCTCTTGCTCGGGCCAAGGCTTCCCAAAACTGATACCGGAAAGGACCGAAGAAGAAGCTTTCATGTTACTTTCTCTCACATTGGTGATCATTGAATTTAACCATTCAAATGAACCATGTCAACCACATTTTAACCATTCAAATTAAATTATTCAAGGTTTCTTCACTCGGTATTGTCTCCTGGCTAGTTGAAACTCTGGAGTTGAAATAAAGTGCTCAAGTACTAGCATAGGGTTATTGGATATCAGTTTTTTCAAATTCAGCTGTGGGGGAATAAAATCATTCGATATAATAAAAATAACAACCGGCTTGAGGGTAACATTGTAGATTACCTCCCCTTGGAACCAGGGTCTCCTTTGGCTTATGTCTTGGGAGACATTGGTTCCTCACGGAGACAATCTGTAATGTTACCCTAAAGGCATGTCATTATTTTTATATTGTAACATCCTACAGTCAGTATCAAGCAATCAGGGTATCAACTGCCGTCAGTACTCACACATGCTCAATCCCTTTCATTCAGCTATTTGGAATAGTTGTCCAGTGGGCAATGATATTCCCCCAAAACATGTTTTGCAGTGCCTAAAAATAATTAATTACAACTGATTACTCATGAACCTTCCGAAAAACTAACCAGACAGAAAAATTGTACACAATTAAGGTAGAAAGTTTGCTGATGACACACTGAGTTCATAATGTAGTGGTGCCAACCACGTCAGTTGGCCAGTAATGTGAGCTAAATATTGGTGCACTGCACTGTATACCTATATCGCCTGAATGGGTTAAACAATTGAAACAGGTGAAACAAATGTATGATTTACTACAAATGTTCAATCTTATTTTCAGGGCCGGGGTTTTAATACTGGGGTTATTTTATTAGATCTGATAAAGCTTCGATTGATGAATTGGATGCAGATGTGGAGAGCTGTAGCAGAGAAAGAGCTAATGACCATGTTGTCCACAGCCCTTGCTGATCAGGTATCTGATTGAAATTTGTTTTTCCTTTCAATTCATGCTTAAAAAATAAATTAATAAATATTTATTAAAATCGAAAATCTTTATAGAGCTTGTAGGCTTTACAATAATCAAAAAAAAATGTACACTCATTTCTTAACTTTTGGTTAATTACTGATCCTTCTGGAATCTGATCTCTAAATCGACTGTCTTCACTGGGGGAGGGCGTGGTAATCACTGAAACAAATGTGTTTTGAATGCAGATTGGAAAGATAAAGTACAATGGGTTGCCTTCAGCTCAATCAGCAGCTTGTTCCCAAGAAATGGGCCAGGCACTGAAAATGCATGGTCTCCAGCTGTTGGAAGGTCACCCAGGATGTGAACAGTATTTTCAAATGCAGAGGTCTACCACATTTGTAAAAAAAAGATCCTTCTCCATCCTTTTTTTTAACTGTCCAATTGACAAACATTTCCAGTATTCAAACATTACCATTTCCAAATGCTATAAATCTGTAGTCTTGATAAAATATGGACAAAATTTTAGTTCTCGGGAAACGTTTTTGCAAGTATCAGCTGCTATTTATTTTAGGTAAGCGGTAATTTTGTCTTTCTCTTTTTAAGTTTTTTGAAGATTTAGTAATTATACCCCCACTTTAGCTGGGTTACATAGGGTTTCAGGGGTCAGTTTGTCCATCTGTCTCTCCATGCATCCCAAAATTTTATCAGCAATTAGTCTTACACTTTCCATCGGATATTTTTTTATATTTTGAATGCTGAATAACAGTGATATGATCTTGTGCATATCATTATGCCACCTTGCTGTTCCATATTTTGCAAGAGTTATTGCCATTTTCACTTTGATTATTGAGTAAGTCCTTCTTGGACTTTTATCTGCATCAAGTCTCACACCATCCACCAGATATTTTTTAAATTTTGGATGATGAATAACTGTGATAGGAATTTGCACATATCATTACATCATGTTGCTGCACCATATTTTTAAGAGTTATTGTTCTATTTCACTTAGATTATTGAACAACTCCATCTCAAACTTTTATCTGCAACTTGTCTCACTCTTTCCTTCAGATATTTTTGATATTTTGTATACTGAATAACCATGATATGAACTAGCACGTGTTGGTGGGGTATGTTGTTATACCTTGTTTCTCAAGAGTTATTGGCCTTTTCACTTACATTATTGAACAAGTCTATTATGACTTTGTATCTGCAACCAATCCCAAAATTTTAAACTGATTAATTTGATATTTTGTGTACTGAACAACCATGATTAATGCATTGTTGTTGGCATTTACAGATTTGTGGAGGTGGTAGGGGTATCTTTTTGTATCCTCCTGGGATGACACTTTCTTTAAATTTGACTTACTTTTTTTCAGGATATTTTTAACGCTGTGATTAAACAGAATCCAGATATATTATATCCTTTGCCATGTCAGTGGAATGTACAGTTCAGTGAACACACTCGTAGTCAACAATGCTATAGAGAAATATCTGATCTAAAGGTATGGCAAAAAAAAACCCCACACCGGTAGGTGTTCCCTGTAACTTACCTAACTGGAAAAACTTTATTTAAAAGTAACTATTAATTTTATAGTATAATTTTGACAATCAAAAGTAAGCTGCAGTTGAACAGTTATGTTGATGTGACTTTAGGCTCACATGGGTTCAGCGACATAGTGTCACATGATAAAATAAGGGTACATTGGAAATTATTAGCTCACCTGACTGAAAGTGAGCTATATTGATAACTCTTCACATGTCGTCCATCGTAAAGCTGGTGTTTGAGTCTTCTCCCCAACTGCTGGCCCAATTCCAATAGAATTTCATGTGAATGATGACTGGAGAGGGGCAATTCTGTTTTGTTAAAATTGATATGCTGTTGACATGCTGTTCCCCATTGGGAGGGGGTAATGAAAAATTGTTCCAAATTGAAAATAAATCTCATGATCCGATGGATGAAAAAAGTTGATATGTGGTATTCAGCTTCCTTTTGAGGTGTGCGCTATAGTTTGTGCAAGGGAAGTTTGGGGCAATATTTTCTGTAGTTCAGGGTAGTGTATGATTATTGGTCCCACCCAAAATTATATTTTCAAAATCGATGGTCGATTTAAACTAAATGTGGTATGTAGTATTAATTGGTCATGAGCACTTGCTTGATTCTTGCCATAAATGTTTTACCCGCATTCCTGTGAGAACACTAGGAGCTAAAAATAGAAATTTTTTCAAACACCCATATTTTCAAAACTGCATGCAACAGAAGAGTTTTGTTAGCTCTCCTAACTGAAAATCAGGATGAGCTATAGTGATCACTCACCGTCCATCCTCCATTGTCCGTCATCTGTCGTTCGACATCCATTAATATCGTGTTTGCACCTGCCCCTCCTAATCGCTGAACCAATTTTGGTTAAATTTGAGGTGATTGCTTGTTCTGACATTGGTTTTTGGGTTTTTTTTTTCAAATCACCTTGCCCAGCCCCATAGGGAGGGGGTGAGGGAAAATGCGTCAAACTTTTTAAAAAATTGTCTTCTCATGAACCCGTGGGTACAATAACTTGATATTTGGTATGTAGCTTCCTTTTAGGTGCAGAGTCAAATTTGTTCAAACAAAGTTCATAGAACAATATTTGCCTTTGTAATGGGAGGGCAGGATTTGCCATCGGTTGTGTCAGGGTGTTCTGAAGAGGGGCATCAAAAAACTGCTGAGTGAGCATATTTGCAAAAAAAAATTATCGCCAGAACCACTGATCAGAATCTTTTGATATTTGGTATACGGCATCCATAGGGAGGGTCAGATACAAGTTTGTTGAAATGAAGCCCCTTAGTTCGTATTTGGGGTCAATACAGGAGCCCGAATCTTTAACTCAGGGCAATATGGGGAAAATCATTAAAAAACTTTTTCTTTAGAACCACTAGTCAGAATCTTTTAATATTTGGTATACATCATTGTTATGAGGGTCGGATTCAATATTGTCCAAATAAGTCCCTTGGTCAATATTTGAGAAAATTTCTTTAAAATCTTCTTCAGATCCTCCAGTCAGAATGATTTCACGTTTGGTATACAACATCTCCAGGGGCTCAGATTCAAGTTTGTTCAAATTGCGTTCCTGGTTTAATATTTTAACATCCTTTAGGTTTGTTCCTGTCAAGTCCCTTGGTTGATATTTGGTTTCACTAGTTATCCATTACTGAAAATCTGGGCATGGTTTCTTTGGTAGCATCCCAATACTAAAAATCATCTGGCATGGACAGCAGAGTTAAAATAATTGAATAACTTCATTTCTCTGTTGTATTAACTAGCTATAGATAGTAATTAAATCCTTCTTTAAACAACTTTGGTCAGGTGAGCACCTCGGCCCCCATGGGGCCTCTTGTTTGGCATGAAGTATGCTGAGGTCCATTGCAGTCAGTTGTGTCAAAGGGTACCCTATGGGGGGAATCGAAAAATGCTGAGTCAGTGGGGTGGGGCAAGGGGGATTCAAATTTGTTCAAATCAAATCCCTGGGTTCATATTTGTGCTTCCCATGCAAGCCCGAATTTTACACAGTACAATGTGAGGAATATTCTTTGAAAATCTTCTGCTCCACCAGTGAAAATCTTTTGATATTTAGTACTCATCATCCTTGTGAGAATCAGTTTCAAGTTTGGTCAAATCAAATCCCTGGGCTGATATTTGGACTTAAGTGGGAGCCCAAATTTTAACTTGGTGCAGTATGAGGAATATGGTTTGAAAATCTTCTGATCCACCAGATAGAATCCTTTGATATTTGATATACAGCATATGTATGGGGGTCAGATTCAAGTTTATTCAAATCAAGTCCCAGAGTTCACATTTTGAATTTTATCTTAACCCTTAAAGGCTTATTTCCAACTTTTAAGACCTCAGAACAGATGCCCTTAACATGCTATCATGAGGAGGTCCTATTGACAACACACAAATTAGGTAGGTAGTGGTTTCTAGTCAAGTCTTGGCTACTTTGAAGCAGCCAAGACTTGCCTAGAAATCACTGCTAAGCCACCGGAGGCTCTGGGCTGTTGGGAATTCCAGACACTTGTCCATGCCCTTGAGGGCTAATGCAATATGAGAAATATTCATTGAAAAGTTTCTTCTGCTTCACTAATGCAGATCTTTTGATATTTAGCATTCAACATCCTTATGGGCACCAGATTCGAATTTGTTCAAATCAAGTCCCTGAATTCAAATTTGGGCTCTCTATGTGAGTCTAAATTTTAACCTAGTGCAATATGAGGAAAGTCTTTTTAGCTTAACTTGACAAAGTCAAGATAAGCTATTGCCATCACGCATGCGGAAGTCTGTTAGTCTGTGAATCTGTTCACATTTTCCTTTAGCATGGGCTACACCCTGCAGTTCTTGTCTGATCGTCGTTGAAATTTCATATGTAGGTTTGGGGTCATGTCAAGATGAGAAGGTCTCCTTTTGGTCGCGATTGGTCAACCGGTATGGCTGCCCGAGCCCAAAACCCAAAAACCATTAGCACAGTCTACAGGTCGTCTTTATGAAGGGATTTCATTGTAACTTGGTAGGATGCCTCTGTATAATGCCTAGATGAGAACGTCCCCTTTTGGGCATGATCTGTCAACCGTGATGGCTGCCCAAGCCCGAAACCCAAAAACTTTTAGCACAGTCTGCAGGTCATGTTTAATATGGAGGGATTTCATTGTAACTTGGTAGGATGACTCCTTGTGATGTCTAGATGAGAATTTCCCCATTTGGGCGTAATCTGCCAACCGTGACGACTGCCCGAGCCCAAAACCTGAAAACCTTTAGCACAGTCTACAGGTCATATTTATTGAGGAATTTCATTGTAACTTGGTGGGTTGACTTCATATAATGTCTAGATGAGAAAGTCCCCTTTTGGACGTGATTGGGCAACTGTGACGGCTACAGGGGCCCAAAGCCCGAAAACCTTTAGCACAGTCTACAGGTCATATGCCCATTGCCCATGTGGGGGCACGATGACGCCGTGTACTAAGGCGTACTGCACGTCGATGGTACGCCTGTCTTCAACCAATCTAACCCTGCCTGTACTGCAGTGCGGAGTTACGATGTTGGGGAGCTGGCAGCTGCTCGTCGTTGCTCGGTGGTTCTCTCCGGGTACTCCAGCTTCTTCCACCCGTAAACTGTCACGGTCATGATTAGCCATTGTGCATAAATATGTGACCTTAAACATCAATAAATAACTAACAGGTCATATTTATGAAGGGATTTCATTGTAACTTGGTAGGATGACTCCAAATAATGTCTAGATAAGAACGTCCCATTTTGATCACGATCATTCAGAGTACGATGTATGAGGCTAAGTGAGATCGCCCCATTTTATCCAAACTTTCAAATCACAAATGGGAGATATTCGCTCACGTGAAACTCCCAATTTTGTGGAGAGGTGCTTTCGCACCCATCGCACCTCTCCTGGGTATTTGCCTGATTTTAATAGTGAAGTTTTGATGCATTGGTTTATTCTTTTCCTTACTGGATCATGATCTGATTGGTAAGAAGACAACTTTTGTGATCACTGTACAGGCTATCATCGACATTATTTTTGTTTAAGGCCTAAAAAAGTTAAAACTCTGTTTCTCAGGCCCTTCTACATGGTTCTTTTGGCTGCCGGTTGTGATCTTTTTATAACCAATGCAAATTCAGAAAAATAAAAATTAAACGGTTTATATCTGATATTTTACCCAAGTTAATAAAATTGATAAATTTGTCCCTTGAGTGCAACAAGTCTTTGCAATACTTTAGCATTGCAAAGCCTTCTTACACTCAAGGGGGGAAATAAACCACCACCCATGCTATTCTGCAGATTATGAGGCCTAAAACATTAACCAAGATCATGAACTTTTGATAGAAAAAAGCTAATTACAAAAATACAAAATAAAATATCCCCCCCCCCCCCCAATCCAATTTTACAAAAATGGTCTGATAAACAGAAGATCTACCTTGTGGGGCCTAATCAGTTTTAACAAGTTTTTTTCTGCTTTAAAGGGCAGTTTGTCTATTTCCTTTTCCATTCACTCCGACCAAAACATATGATGACGTGTATTATTTATTTATTTATTTATTAGCTCACCTGACTGAAAGTCAGGGTGAGCTTTTCTTATCACTCTTGTCCGTCGTCCGTCCGTCGTCTGTCGTCCGACATCTGTCGTCCGTCGCCCTGCGTGAAGGTGGTGTTTGAGCCTCTTTCTCCTAAACTATTGGCCACATTTTAATTAAATTTCATGTAAGTAGTGGTTATATAGGGGCATTTTGATTTTTATGCAAATTTGGTTTCGGCTCATATTGAGCAGAGGGGTGTGGAAAAAATGGCCTTATATTTTTATACTGTACCAATGACCCAGACATAGCTGCTGGTGCTAACTCTTAAAATATAGGGCCAAACACAAATTTTGCCCCCCAATCCCCAAAATTTGCATCTAAAACCAAAGAAAACATGTCCTGAATGTCCCTCCACACTTCACTTCTACTGCGCATGCGCAGTGTCAAGGACGTTCCGAAATTGGCGCCATTAATCATTCTAAGTTTGGCCCTTCATCAGTTAACATCTGACTGATCTTTGTGCTTGTAAATCTCAGTTTAAATGATGCCAGACACATAAATATTAGTGAAATGGTGATTCTAAGGAGGATAGAGAAGGAGGAGAGGAAAAATGTGTGACAGAATATTATCAGGGCTGTAACTTAAAATTTTTTTAATGAAATTATGTTAAGTTACCTATTTTTGAGGCAGCAGCCATTTTGTTGTCATTCTGGTTATTTAGTTACACTGATTTTTCAGTGTTTTCCTCTCTCCCTTTCCTTTAAGTCCCCTCTTGCTATTCTCCCATGCTTTTGGCATAGTTTCTGTAATTATTATTACTAAAATTTCTTGGGAGTTTTAGCTGAATAACAGAATGAATTCTGTTCTTTTCCCCATGTTTACGTCTTCACCTACCGGTGGTTAGGCGTTGTGTTCTGCATCTACCATCTGATGTTCTGCAGTTTCTTCCCTGGAAATCTCTGTTTTGCATCAGATAGTGTATTTTTGGTAACTGATTCCGGGCCTGGGTGCCTGGAGTCTTATTTTAGTGTTTTTACACTCATTGTTTACATTTACAACAGCCCTCTGTGTGAGGGGGGGATTTCTTGAAAATAATATCTTGATGTTATTTTAATCATAACTAGATACATTATTATTGTTCGTAAGTGTTGAATAAATTGTTTAAAATATTTTTAAAATTTTTGTCCACACTTAGGCTTGGGATCCATTGGGGCTCAACGTTACTTTTCAGAATAATTTTTCAAAATATTTTGATTTCAATTATTTTTTCTATATTAATGGATCATATTATTATTATGTATTTTGATTGCCAGGGGTTGGTGCGAGTACCAGGACTTTGTTTTCTTTTCACATTGAAAGGATTTTGATCAATTGTAATAAGAGGAAGTCTTCCTCTGACTTTTATAATCATTCTATATGTGGTCAGTGTACTCGCATTAACTCCTGTTCTGTATCGTATGATTTCGATGACAACATGGGAAGCGTATGTCACGGTATGTTAGTGGGGAATTGGACACTCCGGTCCTTTCCCCGCAGGGTCACTCTACTTTATCAATTTCTATTTCAGACGATCAAGATTAGGGTGATGTATCTGTGATGTCTTCCAACAGTGTGCCTCCGTCGTCACAATTAATGAAGGGCTAGCGGAAAAGTGCTCATGTAAATACGCCAATTGCCTAAGAGGACCCTAGTAGGTTCGACGGCCTTTGACGTCCGCTAGCTCGCCCGGTGTAGCGTCCATTCATCGAATGGTTCGGCAGCCAGGTTCGTCCGTTGCGGTCTAGAAGGAGTTTTGGGGGTGATGCGAGCACTATAAATCAACCAAATGCACACCCAGTGACGGCGGATTAGAGGGAGAACGGAGGAAGCCTTTTAGTCCGGTTCATAGCTCGTTCTGGTCCATCCGGACGACGAGCGAGAGAGGCCCCTCTCTCGTACAACAATATCTGGCCCCAGATGTTGTGGTACAAAATGTTTCGCATTCGGAGCATACGTCCGTCGCTCGGGACGCTCCGACATATAGGCAGTCCGGAGTAGACTGTCAATAAGGCTTCCTCATTCTCATGGTAGCACACACGACCGCTCTTGGCTACGTGACCTCGGATATCCAGTCAGCTTCGCCAGTCAGAGAATCATCGGCGACCAGGTCACACCATCCGGTAGCCAGGGACACGAGGCCTGCAGACTCCGGACGTTCGCATAGGAAAGTGTGCGAGAGTCAACGTACACGGAGCTTCCGGCGGCAATGCATCGTAAGACCGCTACTGCACAGGCCTCGGGAACGGACGTGCTTTCCTAAATAGCACAGCTTATCGCAGCATCCCAGCATCAACTGAATCTGTCGCATATTTTTTATCCGACGATGCTGGGTCGGGACGCTCCGCGGAAGCGGGTACAGACGTCCGAAAATTTCATCCGGTCCGACGGGATACCGAAAGGGATTCAGAGGATTTCAAGCTTTCCCTTTCGGAACAACATATGCTGTTGTGTATGTCATCTGACTTGATCTTCTACAGCTTCTTTCGTCGGACCAGAATGCTGCGATGCCGGATAAGAAACTGATAGCGTCGGTGGACTTAGAAATTTTTGGTTCGGTTCAGGGACATCATCCCTCAGTTCCGACATAGTCCAATAATGTCACACAAACTTTCGAATTATTGAACGACGCTATATATATATTATTATTATATGCTTGCTATTACCAAGCATTTCGGGTTTCTTGTTCGCAAAGTTACGGAGATGTCTTTCAAAAGTGTGTCTCTGTCGTCATAGTTAATGAAGAGCTAGCGGCAATAAGTGCTCATGGAATATGTCTATCGCCTAAGAGATCCCTTGTAGGATCGACGGAGTGACATTCGCTAGCTCACCCAGTGTAGCGTACATTCATTGAATGCTTCAGCAGCCGGGTTCGTCCGTTGCGGTCTAGGAAGGACATTTGGGTGATGCGAGCACTATAATTACTTTAGTACTCACCCAGTGACGGCGGATTGAGGACAGATCGGAGGAAGCCTGTTAGTCCAGTTCCTGGCTTGTCCAAGTCCATCCGGGCTGTGAGCGAGAGAGGTCCCTCTCTCGTCCAACAACATAGGGGACCGCATGTTGTGGTTCAGATATTTTACATTCGGAGCATATGTCTGTCGGTCGGGACGCTCCGTTATATTGACAGTCCGAGAGACTGTCGATAATGCTTCCTCATCCTCACAGCAGGGCACACGACCGCACATTGGCTACGTGACCTCGAGTATCCGATCAGTTTCGTCATTCAGTGATTCCACGGCGAATAGGTCACGCCATCTGGTAGCCAAGGGACACGAGGCCTATACACTCCGTTCGCTCGCATATTAGTAGTATGCACAGGGTAACGATCACGGAGCTTCCAGCGGCAATGCATTGTAGGACCGCTTCTCCACAGGCCTCAGTGACGGACGTGCTATCCGAGTTAGCACAGTTTTTTCGCAGCATCCCAGCAATCGACAGTTTCTTAGTCGAATCAGGAATTATCTGACGGCGCTGGGTCGGTGCGGTCCGCGGTTGCATCAGGTACGGACGACCGAATGCTTTATAGGGTCCGACAGGATGGCGAAAGGGATTCGAAAGATTTCGAGTTTTCCCTTTCGTATCATCGGAAGCTGCCATTCATATCTTCTGGCATTATCTTCCAGTGATTGTTATTTCGGACTACATTGCTGCGATGTTGGATAAGAGACTTATAGCGTCATTGGACACGGAATTTTGGATCGGTTCAGGGACATTGTCCCTGACTTACCGACACAGTCCAATAATGTCATTAGAACATGTGTATTATTTATCGACGCTATATATGCATATAAGCCTGCTACCAAGCATGATAGTTTAGTTTCTTGTCTGCAATGCTCATTTCTGCCTTTTTATCATTTATACGAATAATTTATTTTGGCAGAGCAGGGCATACTGAGAGTTCATATGCGTCTAGACGGCGTGGTTAAAGACTGGAAATATTCTTTTTCGCCGTCTATGTCTTTTCCAACCACAATGTTGGAAACGACAATGATGTCTAGTAGACTTAACTTAGACGCTTTATCATATGTAATCCACCTTACTGAGGTGTTATCATTACGTCTTCAAGAAAAGAATTACGGGATATCATCCTCAATGTGATTTCTTTTAAGGGCAGTAGTTTGTTCACGTATAACTCCGCCCTTCAGTAGCTGATTGGAGTTGGTTAGACGTGACGCAGCCCTAGCTACATCCACGCACGTGGATAGTAAGGTGAAGAACTCTCTCAGAGTCGCTTCGTTCTCGGAGAAGCTTCTCTTCGACGGCAACTTTTCAGCAATCCATGAATTGCTCGATTTACACGTTCTCTTGTCTATCTAGTGTTGCAAGAGATTCAGACTGGGGCAAACATTCGGTGGTTGACTCAGAGAGTGCCACTGCAGTTGCCGGATCCGAGTGTTATAATTATGAGGGTTGCCAGTCAAACAGGTTGGGATATAATATTGATCCCAACGGATTCGAAGTGCCGGGGTCTTTGGGTTCCGCAGTCTCTAAGCAAGCACTTATCTTCCGCGGAATAATGTTTTTTAGGCTTGCTTTATGTCATTGGATGAACATTATTCAGAAACGCATGTCCAAATCCTGTCCGTTAATTTGACAGTAGTGGCGTATCTCCGGAACCAGGGAGGCACTCATTCGTTTCCGTTATTCAATTTAATGGAAAGAATCCTTCTGTTTGTTATAGTACACCAAGTTCTGTTTCGGTCCGTCATATTCCGGGTCGTCTGATTGTTTTACCGGACTCCCGTTCACTTATGGGTTGCTTGTTGCCGTCAGAATGGACTCTCAACAAACAAGTATTCAATCAGATTTGCTATCAGTGGGAGCGCCCAATGATAATTTATTTACGACACAGCTTGCTAATCAATTGCAGACGTATGTGTTTGCTTGTCTGGATCTCTGAGCTAATGTTGTTAATGCTCTATTGATCTAATAGGACGGAATGATAGGATATGCGTATCCTCCGGCGCTGTTGTTTCAGCAGGTATTGCTAAGATAAACAACCACAATACATTTCTGTTGATAGCATCTCTGTCTTCACAGAGACCGTGGGTAAATTTACTCTGATGTCTACTGTGGGACTTAACGCGAAATCTTCCTCAATGAGAGGATCTTTTTTCGCTGGGTAAAATCGTGTCATCTTTATCACAACCCGCAAGGTCGCAACCTTCACGTATTCCGTTGTGTGGTCCTTATTGCATTGTAAGCATTGTACTGGACGAGCTTTGGACGCGATTTCTTACTATAGGAGATCCTCTTCTTCGCTATTCTATGCGGCTAAAGTGGAGGCTCTTCCGTCGTTGGTGTAGGGATCACTATGTTCATATTGTTGATCCCTCCATACTACTCATTGCAACTTTTTAGTATACTTGTTTGACAACATCTACTGCAGCCTGTTATTATTAAGGTTATAGGTTTATGTTACCTCATACCTATGCACTCTATGATAGTTTACAATTGGGTCTTATGTCTCTTTATCTAAGTCAGTTAGTAACTTTTCGATAAATAGACTTAGAATCATTAGATTAAATTCCTATATGGAATTTAACTTCTGTTCTTATTTAGCTAAGTAATCATTTGAGCCTCTGGAAACAGTAGTTTTCAAATTCTGACCTTTTAGACAGTAATTCTGTTGGCTTCTCTTTTACTGAAGAGTCAGTGAGTTTCATGCACTATCGGTGGATGATTTTCACTTTCGTAGTTTCGGAATCACTACTTCCTTTACTATTTAGGTTGGATTTTTGCATAAGAGTTAGGCTCCTAATATCCGGATCCTATTGTTATTAGGTCCTTCCGTCTTCGTACGGGCATAGGCCTTTACTCTGTCCGGTTAGAGTTTATGTATTTATAAACAGATATCTGTTTATTACTACGGGCGTAAACTTCTAATGTCTTTGATGCCTATTAGAAGGGCGTTACGCTCCATTCTATTGCTAATGGATTCAATTAACTATCGATACTGCTTATGGTATATCTTTGACTCAGCAGTTGTGTTTGAGATTTCGGCTCATGAAGTAAGAGTTCTTCTACATCTTGAGCTTACATTAATAGTGTCGCTATTATAGATTTTTGAAGGCTGCTCATTGCGCTCAGCCATCCACATTCATGAATTTTTATCTCATAAATATCGAGTCCATTTCTGGAGGCCTCTATTGTTAGGTCTATTATCTACTGCTCAGAATGTCATTCACTTAACAGTTGCTACTATAGCTAGGTAGACTGTCTGTTTCGGCAGTGACTCCGTTCTGCTGCCCTCTTCGCTCTGGGCTATTTGACCCAGGGCAAGAAAAAGGGGGGGGGGGGGGGAGGGTGTTCCCTTGGGTCACCTGTTTTACTATGAAAACAAGGGGATACCTCCTCCGGAGTTAGTAATTCTGAGCTGTTATTGGGATGGTTGTTTAGTGAGAAGTTTATGTTTTAAAAATTCATTCAAGTCTTAGTTTTTAAAGTATAGCTTTTGAATATAGCACGTGTCAACGGACATGATTATGCAATCCTCAGACACTTTTAAGGAGTATAAGAGTCTCTATTCTCTAGACTTACTTTATTTATTGGCTTACTTTAAAAATTATTAGTATAAGGATTATATTGGATATTAATAGAGTACATGGATGTATGATGCTCAATTTTGGAAGGTGTTGTATCTTTCTAATTTATCATAAATAAGAAAGATACATGTAAGGCCTATTACTTCTTTTTCCCTAGAGGGGATGACTCTATTTTATATTATTGAGCGTATTCCATCTTGCTCTATGTCCTTGGCCCTCCAGCCTTTTTACTATTCAGCTATGTCTGGGTCATTGGTACAGTATAAAAATGTTAAAAAATTTATAGTAATTTCTATATTTTTTATACTTACCAATGACCCAGACGGGGATGGCCCTCCCAGGAGTTGGGAACTCTTGCCTCCCCGCTGAGTACATAGCGCTTACCAGGCACTGGTTATTAGAATGATTAATGGCGCCAATTTCGGAACGTCCTTGACACTGCGCTTGCGCAGTAGAGGTGAAGTGTGGAGGGCCATTCAGGACATGTTTTCTTTGGTTTTAGATGCAAATTTTGGGGATTGGGGGGCAAAATTTGTGTTTGGCCCTATATTTTAAGAGTTAGCACCAGCAGCTATGTCTGGGTCATTGGTAAGTATAAAAAATATATAAATTACTATAAATTTTTTAACTTTTTGAAAATCTTCTTCTAATGAACCACAGAGACTTGATATGTGGTATACAGAGTCCTTTTGAGGTTTAGAATCAAGTTTGTTCAAGAGAAGTTTGTGGGGCATTATTTGCCTTTGTTATTGGAGGGGCAAAAATTTTGGCCACGCCTAAAATTTCTATATTCAGAACTGTGAGGTCGATTTGAACCAAATTTGATATGAGATGATAATGGGTCATAAGTAGTTGATTGATGCAAAAAAATGTTTTCTCATTGCCCCGTGGGAACCTCGGGAGCTAAAAATAGGAAAAACCTTGAAACTGCCATATCTCCAAAACAACACGGCACAGAGAATTCTTATTTTGTATAAAGCTTACTTTTATCCAGTAGAATAGAATGGTTAAAAAAAATCCCTACCGGTTTGATCACAAGGTACTTTTTTCAGAACTTTGAAAAAGTGCTGAGTCAGCAATTTTTTACACTGTAGGCAATGGGAAAAAGATTAAAAAATCGTCTTCTCCAGATCCAGCAGGCAGAATATTTTGATATTTGATATGCAACATTGTGGGGTGGATCTGATTCAAGTTTGTTCAAATCGGCCCCCTGGGTTCATATTTGGGCTCAGTATAGGAGCCCGATTTCGAACTTAGTGCATTTCAGGCAAATTTCTTAAAAAATCTTCTTCTCCAGATCCAGCAGGCAGAATCTTTTGATATTTGGTATGCAACATTGTGGGGTGGATCTGATTCAAGTTTGTTCAAATCGGCTCCCTAGATTCATATTTGGGCTCACTATAGAAGCTCGAATTCGAACTAAGTGCATTTCAGGCAAATTTCTTCAAAAATCTTCTTCTCCAGATCCAGCAGGCAGAATCTTTTGATATTTGGTATGCAACATTGTGGGGTGGATCTGATTCAAGTTTGTTCAAATCGGCCCCCTGGATTCATATTTGGGCTCACTATAGAAGCCCGAATTCGAACTTAGTGCATTTCAGGAAAATTTCTTAAAAAATCTTCTTCTCAAGATCCAGCAGGCAGAATCTTTTGCTATTGGGTATGCACCATGCTTAGGGGGGTGAGATTCAAGTTTGTTCAAGCCAGGTCCCTGGGTTCATATTTGGGCTCACTGTGGTAGCCTGAATGATAACTTAGTTCAAAAGGAGGAATTTTCTTTAAAAATCTTCTTCTTCAGATCCAGCAGTCGGAATGTTTTGATATTTGGTGTGCAGCATCCATAAGGGGGTGAGATTCAAGTTTGTTAAAGCCAAGTCCCTGGGTTCATATATGGGCTCCCTGTGGGAGCCCGAATTATAACTTTGTTCAATATGAGGAATATTCTTTAAAAATCTTCTTTTTTTTAGATGCACTGGTCAGAATCTTTGGATATTTGGTATAAGCTTTTCTTAGGAGGAGCAGATGCAACTTGTTGAAATCAAATCTCTGGGTTGATATTTAGGCTACCATGTTAGGTGAGCGCCCACAGGCCCCATGGGGCCTCTTGTTTATTTATTTATTTATTTATTTATTGGGATTTAAGGTCACATACTTATGCACAATGGCTAATCGTGACCATGACAGTTTTACAGGTGGAAGAAGCCAGAGAGAACCACTGAGCTATGACAAGCAACTGTCAGCTCCTCTACATTCTAACTCTGTTTTCAGCTCCGCTTAAGTTTGGTTACAGTGGTTGAAGACATGTGCTCCATCGACATGCAGTACATCATAATACACGGCGTCATCGTATCCCCCATGTAGGCAACCAGGATGAAGTGCCTTGCCCAAGGACACAACGCTGGTCGTCCCGGACGGGGATCGAACT
The DNA here is from genome assembly GCA_031216915.1 of Pictodentalium vernedei. NCBI lineage: Eukaryota > Metazoa > Mollusca > Scaphopoda > Dentaliida > Dentaliidae > Pictodentalium > Pictodentalium vernedei. The sequence goes on from CM062289.1 coordinate 154,581,211, forward strand.
CGGGACCTCTAGCATAGAAGTTCAGCAGTCTACCATTGAGCCACTGAGCTCCCTGATGACATGTATAAGGCAAGACTTTAATTTTTGTAGCCCAGAAATAACTTTCACTCAGTCTGTATTTTTTACCTTCAGAATTTGAAGTAATTGTATAAAAAACTAATGATATTAATTTTCTTTGCAGATCGTTCACTGGAATTCTCCAAAGAAACTGAAAGTGAAAATAAAAGATATAGAATATTTTAGAAATTTATACATAACATTCCTTGAGTATGATGGTAATTTATTGCGAAGAGAACTGAATGATTGTAATATTACTACACCTGCATACAGTGTTCAGAAACAAGTGAGTTTAACTACTGTTTATTATGTGACTTTCACAAATAGATGTCAGTACCAGTGTAGTTTGCCCATCAGTTCTTACTCACCAGAAAATGTGAGTCTCAAATTTTTCAAATTCCTATCATGTGTGTCTCACATGAGGTTCACATGTCATTGACATGCACTGCTTTTCCAAGCAACTGTTTTACAAATATGAAGTAAAAAACTTGATTTCTTCAGGGATTCTTTTGGATGTCCACAGGAGCCAAATATGGGACCCCAGGGGTCGTTTTGGGTGTCTACGGGGTCCGAATATGGGACCCATTCCCAATGGCATTTTGGCATGATTTTTTCCAAATCAAACCCAACATTTCCCAATCTCAGTCCTCGTTCAATTAAAATTTAATCTTTTGGCTAATTTGGCTTTCATCACTTTTTATTGTAACAAAACAGGCACCTCAACAGGTAGTATTTTTATACTGTACCAATGACCCAGACATAGCTGGTGCTAACTCTTAAAATATAGGGCCAAACACAAATTTTGCCCCCCAATCCCCAAAATTTGCATCTAAAACTAAAGAAAACATGTCCTGAAAGGCCCTCCACCCTTCGCCCCTACTGCGCATGCGCAGTGTCAAGGACGTTCCGAAATTGGCGCCATTTAGCATTCTAAGTTTGGCCCTTCATCAGTTAACATCTGACTGATCTTTGTGCTTTTAAATCTCAGTTTAAATGATGCCAGACACATAAATATTAGTGAAATGGTGATTCTAAGGAGGATAGAAAAGGAGGAGAGGAAAAGAATGTGTGACAGAATATTATCAGGGCTGTAACTTAAAATTTTTTAATGAAATTATGTTAAGTTACCTATTTTCAAGGCAGCAGCCATTTTGTTGTCATTCTGATTATTTAGTTACACTGTTTTTTCAAGTGTTTTCCTCTCTCCCTGTCCTTTAAGTTCCCCCTAGCTATTCTCCCATGCTTTTGGCATAGTTTCTGTAATTATTATTACTAAAATTTCTTGGGAGTTTTAGCTGAATAACAGAATGAATTCTGTTCTTTCCCCATGTTTACGTCTTCACCTACGGGTGGTTAGGCGTTGTGTTCTGCATCTACCATCTGATGTTCTGCAGTTTCTTCCCTGGAAGTCTCTGTTTTGCATCAGATAGTGTATTTTTGGTAACTGATTTCGGGCCTGGGTGCCTGGAGTCTTATTTTAGTGTTTTTACACTCATTGTTTACATTTACAACAGCCCTCTGTGTGAGGGGGGGATTTCTAAAAAATAATATCTTTATGTTATTTTAATCATAACTAGATACATTATTATTGTTCGTAAGTGTTGAATAAATTGTTTAAAATATTTTTAAAATTTTTGTCCACACTTAGGCTTGGGATCCATTGGGGCTCAACGTTACTTTTCAGAAACTTGGGCTGTTCTGAAAAAATATTTTTTCAAAATATTTTGATTTCAATTATTTTTTCTATATTAATGGATCATATTATTATTATGTATTTTGATTGCCAGGGGTTAGTGCGAGTACCAGGACTTGTTTTCTTTTCACATTGAAAGGATATTGATCAATTGTTTTAAGAGGAAGTCTTCCTCTGACTTTATTATCATTCTATATGTGGTCAGTGTACTCGCATTAACTCCTGTTCTGTATCGTATGATTTCGATGACAATATGGGAAGCGTATGTCACGGTATGTTGTTGGGGATTTGGACACTCCGGTCCTTTCCCCGCAGGGTCACTCTACTTTATCAATTTCTATTTCAGACGATCAAGATTAGGGTGATGTATCTGTGATGTCTTCCAACAGTGTGCCTCCGTCATCACAATTAATGAAGGGCTAGCGGAAAAGTGCTCATGTAATACGCCAATTGCCTAAGAGGACCCTAGTAGGTTCGACGGCCTTTGACGTCCGCTAGCTCGCCCGGTGTAGCGTCCATTCACCGAATGGTTCGGCAGCCGGGTTCGTCCGTTGCGGTCTAGAAGGAATTTTGGGGTGATGCGAGCACTATAAAATTATCTTAATGCACACCCAGTGACGGCAGATCGGAGGGAGAACGGAGGAAGCCTTTTAGTCCGGTTCATAGCTCGTTCCGGTCCATCCGGACGGCAAGCGAGAGAGGCCCCTCTCTCGTTCAACAACATCTGGCCCCAGATGTTGTGGTACAAAATGTGTCGCTAGCGGAGCATACGTCCGTCGCTCGGGACGCTCCGTTGTATAGGCAGTCCGCTGAGACTGCTAAGGCTTCCTCTTCTCGTCAGCGCACACGACCGCACCTTGGCTGCGTGACTGCCGTTATATTACCAGCTTCGCCGATCAAGGATTCTTCGGCGACCAGGTCACACCATCCGGCAGCCAGGGATTCGAGACCGATGGACTCCGGACGTTCGCATAGGAAAAGTATGCGGGAGCCATCTGATGCGGAGCTGCCCTCGGCGAAGCAGCGATAGACTGCGCCTCCGCAGGTCTCGACGCCGGACATTCTTGTGCACATAGCACAGCTTATCGCAGCATCCCAGCAGCCGACAGAAACGGTGTCGGATCGAGAATTATCCGACAGCGCTGGGTCGGTAGCCGGGGACTCGAGGCCTGCAGACTCCGGACGTTCGCATAGGAAGTGTGCGGGAGTCAACGTACACGGAGCTTCCGGCGGCAATGCATCGTAAGTCCGCTAATGCACAGGCCTCGGGAACGGACGTGCTTTCCTTAATAGCACAGTTTATCGCAGCATCCCAGCATCAACTGAATCTGTCGCATATATTTTATCCGACGATGCTGGGTCGGGACGCTCCGCGGAAGCGGGTACGGACGTCCGAAAGTTTCATCCGGTCCGACGGGATACCGAAAGGGATTCGGAGGATTTCAAGCTTTCCCTTTCGGAACAACATATGCTGCGATGCCGGATAAGAAACTGATAGCGTCGGTGGACTTAGAAATTTTTGGTTCGGTTCAGGGACATCGTCCCTCAGTTCCGACATAGTCCAATAATGTCACACAAACTTTCGAATTATTGAACGACGCTATATATATTATTATTTTATGCTTGCTATCCAAGCATTTCTGGTTTCTTGTTCGAAGAGTTATGGAGATGTCTTTCAAAGTGTGCCTCTGTCGTCATAGTTAATGAAGAGTTAGCGGCAATAAGTGCTCATGGAATATGTCTATCGCTTACGGAGTGACATTCGCTAGCTCACCCGGTGTAGCGTACATTCATCGAATGGTTCGGCTGCCGGGTTCGTCCGTTGCGGTCTAGGAAGGAGATTTGGGTGATGCGAGCACTTTAATTACTTTAGTACTCACCCAGTGACGGCAGATTGAGGACAGATCGGAGGAAGCCAACAACATAGGGGACCGCATGTTGTGGTTCAGATATTTTACATTCGGAGCATATGTCCGTTGCTCGGGGCGCTCCGTTATATTGACAGTCCGAGAGACTGTCTTTAATGCTTCCTCATCCTCACAGCAGGGCACACGACCGCACATTGGCTACGTGACCTCGAGTATCCGATCAGTTTCGGCATTCAGTGATTCCACGGCGAATAGGTCGCGCCATCCGGTAGCCAAGGGACACGAGGCCTATACACTCCGGTCGCTCGCATATTGGAAGTATGCACGGGGTAACGATCACGGAGCTTCCAGCGGCAATGCATCGTAAGACCGCTTCTCCTCAGGCCTCAGTGACGGACGTGCTATCCGAGTTAGCACAGTTGTTTCGCAGCATCCCAGCAATTGACAGTTTCTCGGTCGAATCAGGAATTATCCGACGGTGCTGGGTCGGTGCGGTCCGCGGTTGCATCAGCTACGGACGACCGAACGCTTTATAGGGTCCGACAGGATGGCGAAAGGGATTCGAAAGATTTCGAGTTTTCCCTTTAGTAGTATCGGAAGATGCCTTTCATATCTTCTGGCATTTCTTCCAGTGATTATTTTTCGGACTTCATTGCTGCGATCTTGGATAAGAGACTTATAGCGTCATTGGACTCGGATTTTTCGATCGGTACAGGGACATTGTCACTGACTTACCGACGCAGTCCAATATTGTCATTACAACATGTGTTTTATTTTTCGACGCTATATATTTATATATATATACAAGCCTGCTACTAAGCATGATAGTTTAGTTTCTTGTCCGCGTTGCTCATTTCTGCCATTTTATCATTTTTACAAATAGTTTATTTTGGCAGAGCAGGGCATACCGAGAGTTCATATGCGTCTAGACGGTGTGATTAAAGACTGCATATATTCTTTTTCGCCGTTTATGTCTTTTCCAATTTCATTGTTGGGAACGACATTATGTATAGTAGACTTAACTTAGACGCTTTATTATACGTAATCCGCCTTACTGAGGCGTTATCATTACGTCTTCAAGAAAAGATTTACGGGATATTATTCTCAATGTAATTTCTTTTGAGGGCAGTAGTTTGTTCACGTATAACTCCGCCCTTCAGTGGCTGATTGGAGTTGGTTAGACGTGACGCAGCCCTAGCTACATCCACACGCGTGGATAGTAAGGTTAAGAACTCTCTCAGAGTCGCTTCGTTCTCGGAGGAGCTTCTCTTCGACGGCAACTTTCCGGCAATCCATGAATTGCTCGATTTATACATTCTCTTGTCTATCTAGTGTTACAAGAGATTCAGACTGGGGCAAACATTCGGTGGTTGACTCAGAGAGTACCGCCGCAGTTGCCGGACCCGAGTGTGGCTGTTATGACGGTTGCCAGTCAAACAGATTGGGATATATACTGATCCCTACGGATTCGAAGTGCCAGGGTCTTTGGGTTCCGCAGTCTTTTAGCTATCAGTTTAACTTCCGCGGAATAATGTTTTTTAGGCTTGCTTTATGTCATTGCATGAACATTATTCAGAAACGCATGCCCAAATTCCTGTCCTTTAATTCGACAGTAGTGGCGTATCTCCGGAACCAGGGAGGCACTCTTTCGTTTCCGTTATTCAATTTAATGGAAAGAATCCGTCTGTTGGTTATAGTACACCAAGTTCAGTTTTGGTCCGTCATATTCCGGGTCGTCTGATTGTTTTATCGGACTCCCGTTCTCTTACGGGTCGCTTGTTGCTGTCAGAATGGACTCTCAACAAACAAGTATTCAATCAGATTTGCTATCTATGGGAGCGCCCAATGATGATTATTTATGACACAGCTTGCTAATCAATTGCAGACGCATGTGTTGGCTTGTCCAGATCTCTGAGCTAATAGTGTTAACGCTCTATTGATCTATAGGACGGAATGATAGGATACGCGTATCCTCCGGCACTGTTGTTTTAGCAGGTATTGCTAAGATAAACAACCACAATACATTTCTGTTGATAGCATCTCTATCTTCACAGAGATCATGAGTAATTTACTCTCTTGTCTACTGTGGATCTTAACGTGAAATCTTCCTCTTTGTGAGGATCTTTTTTCACTGGGTAGATCGTGTCATCTTTATCACAACCAGCAAGGTCGCAACCTTCATGTATTCCGTTGTGTGGTCCGTATTGCATTGTAGCACTGTACTGGACGAGCTTTGGACGCGATTTCTTACTATAGGAGATCCTCTTCTTCGCTATTCTATGCGACTAAAGTGGAGGCTCTTCCGTCGTGGTGTAGGGATCATTATGTTCATATTGTTGATCCCTCCATACTACTCATTGCTATTTTTTAGTATACTTGTTTCATAAGATCTACTGCAGCCTGTTATTATTTAGGTTATAGGTTTATGTTACCTCATACCTATGCACTCTACGATAGTTTACAATTGAGTCTTTTGTCTCTTTATCTAAGTCAGTTAGTAACTTTTTGATAAATAGACTTAGAATCTTTAGATTAAATTCCTATACGGATTTTAACTTCGGTTCTTATTTAGCTAAGTAATCATTTGAGCCTCTGGAAACAGTAGTTTTCAAATTCTGACCTTTTAGACAGTAATTCTGTTGGTTTCTCTTTTACTGTAGAGTCAGTGAGTTTCATGCACTATCGATGGATGATTTTCACTTTCATAGTTTCGGAATCAATACTTCCGTTACTATTTAGGTTGGATTTTTGCATAAGAGTTAGGCTCCTATTATCCGGAACCTATTATTTTAAGGTCCTTCCGTCTTCGTATGGGCATAGGCCTTTACTCTTTCCGGGTACAGTTTATGTATTTATAAACAGATATCTGTTTATTACAAGGGCGTAAGCTTCTTCTGTCTTTGATGTCTAGTAGAAGGACGTTACGCTCCATTTTATTGTTAATGGATTCTATTAACTATCGGTACTGCTTATGGTATATCATTGACTTAGCAGTTGTGCTTAAGATTTCGGCTCATGAAGTAAGAGTTCTTCTACTTCTTGGGCTTACTTTAATAGTGTCGCTATTATAGATTTTTGAAGGCCGCTCATTGCGCTCAGCCATCCACATTCATGAATTTTATCTTAGAAATATCGAGTCAATTTCTTGAGGCCTCTTTTGTAGGTCTATTATCTACTGCTCAGAATGTCATTCTCTTAACAGTTGCTACTATAGCTAGGTAGGCTGTCTGTTTCGGCAGTGTCTCCGTTCGGCTGCCCTCTTCGCTCTGGGCTATTTGACCCAGGGCAAGAAAAAGGGGGGGGGGGGGAGGGTGTTCCCTTGGGTCACCTGTTTTACTATGAAAACAAGGGGATACCTCCTCCGGAGTTAGTAATTCTGAGCTGTTATTGGGATGGTTGTTTAGTGAGAAGTTTAAGTTTATAAAATTCATTCAAGTCTTAGTTTTTAAAGTATAGCTTTTGAATATTGCATATGTCAACGGACATGATTATGCAATTCTCAGACACTTTTAGGAGTATAAGAGTCTCTATTCTCTAGACTTACTTTATTATTGGCTTACTTTAAAAATTATTAGTATAAGGATTATATTGGATATTAATAGAGTACATGGATGTATGAAGCTCAATTTTGGAAGGTGTTGTATCTTTCTAATTTATCATAAATAAGAAAGATACATGTAAGGCCTATTACTTCTTTTCCCTACAGGGGATGACTCTATTTTATTTTATTGAGCGTATTCCATTTTGCTCTATGTCCTTGGCCCTCCAGCCTTTTTACTATTCAGCTATGTCTGGGTCATTGGTACAGTATAAAAATGTTAAAAAATTTATAGTAATTTATATATTTTTTATACTTACCAATGACCCAGACGGGGATGGCCCTCCCAGGAGTTGGGAACTCTTGCCTCCCCGCTGAGTACATAGCGCTTACCAGGCACTGGTTATTAGAATGATAAATGGCGCCAATTTCGGAACGTCCTTGACACTGCGCATGCGCAGTAGGGGCGAAGGGTGGAGGGCCTTTCAGGACATGTTTTCTTTAGTTTTAGATGCAAATTTTGGGGATTGGGGGGCAAAATTTGTGTTTGGCCCTATATTTTAAGAGTTAGCACCAGCTATGTCTGGGTCATTGGTAAGTATAAAAAATATATAAATTACTATAAATTTTTTAACTTTTAGATACATTTGCAAGTTACATCCCATGAACCATGTCAGTTGTTTCCAGGCAAGTCTTGGCTGCCTATATAGGCAGCCAATACTTGTCTAGACACAGATGCAAAGCTGCCGAATGTCGACTGTCAAAAGGTAGCAATATGCATAAATATCAGGGGGCGCGGTGGTTCAGTAGGTAGAGGTGCAGGCTGCAAGCCAAGAGGTCCTCAGTTCGAATCCCACCTGCGGCAACGGCGTTGTGTCCTTGGGCAAGACACTTCACCCCCATTGCCCATGTGGGGGCATGATGACACTGTGTACTAAGGCGTACTGCACGTCGATGGTATGCATGTCTTCAACCAATCTAACCCTGTCTGTGCTGCAGTGCGGAGTTACGATGTTGGGGAGCTGGCAGCTGCTCGTCGTTGATCGGTGGTTCTCTCCGGGTACTCCGGCTTCCTCCACCTGTAAAACTCACGGTCATGATTAGCCATTGTGCATAAATATGTGACCTTAAACATCAATAAATAAATATAATAAATAAATAAATAAATATATGCATAAATATCTTCATTATGTAAAAGTACAAGGATATGATTGTAACATTTCTGATTATTTTGTGTGTTTTTCGTCTTCCAATTAAATTCCCAATTGGAGCCTTCTTGATGCAGATTTTCCCGATTGCATGGGCCCCGGACCCTTTCCCAAAGAGGGCAGAAGAATCCCCAGACTCTTTCCCAATGGCATTTGGGCATGATTATTCCCATTTCAAATCAGATATTTCCCAATCTCACTCCCCAATCAAACAAACATTTAAATCACTGTCCTGAACTGAACGGTCCAATAATTATCAACCTAATGAAGCACAGAAAGCATCTGCATTCAGGGTCAAAGAAAGGTTCTTTTCTTACCCTTAAAGACCTAATTTCGATTTTGATCACTTTTTACTACAAACAAAACAGGAGCCCCAATGTGCCGTTTTTAGATACCCTTGTAAATTACCTTCATATAGGTTACATTCTAAGAACCTTGTCAGCTGTTTCTAGACAAGTCTTGGCTGCCTATATAGGCAGCCAAGACGTTTCTAGACACAACTTCAAAGCCACAGAATGTAGACCGTCACAGAGTTTTCTTAGGTAACATATATTGTTCTTTGTGTGTTTCTTCTCCTCCAAACATATTCCCAATTGTAGCCTTGATGATGCGAGTTTCCCAATTGCATGGACCCCAGAGCCTTTCCCAAAGAGGGCAGAAGAATCCCTGTTGCCTTTATGTTAAACACTGTGGACAAACCTTCCATACCTGGTCTGTTTGAAAAGACTTTATTCTCCAGGCTTCATGCAGCTAATTCATCACAAAATGTAAAAATATTGTGTTCTTGAAAGCATTAAGCAAATCAGAGGTAGTCGACTGCTTGGCATGTAAGATATTTCTTTGTGCTGAATCTTCCAATTTTCTGGAATTATAATGTGTTAGCTGGTTAATACAGTTTCATTTTTGTTTACATTGCTGGTATTGTATTCAATTTTCAACTATCCATTGTCATATAATAAATATTTCAACAGTCAGCCAACCTGAGTTGTCATATTCCGATTTCTTATCCATCTGTCCATCCATCCATCTATCTGCAGCCATATTTCAGCAGTGAGTGGATGGATGTCAATGAAATTTGGTATGAGGGATCCTTGTGACTAGCCACTCCTGCACATGTTATAAAAAAGGCCGCTTTGTCCATCTATCTATCCATCCATCCATCTATCATCCATCCATCCATCCATCCATCCATCCATCCATCTATCTATCATCCATCCATCCATCCATCCATCCATCCATCCACATCCATCCATCCATCCATCCATCCATCCATCCATCCATCCATCCGTCCATCCATCCATCCATCCATCCATCCATCCATCCACCCATCCATCCATCCATCCATCTGCAGTGATATCTCAGCAGTGAGTAGATGGATTTCAATGAAATTTGGTATGAGGGGATCCTTGTGACATGCTGCTGCTACACGTTATAAAAAGGCCTCTTTGTCCATCCATCCATATGTCTGTCCATCCATCCATCCATCTGCAGTGATATCTCAGCACTGATTGGATGTATTTCAATGAAATTTGGTATGAGGGGATCCCTGTGACAAGCTGCACCTGCACGTTATAAAAACGTTGCCCATATATATTTTTATACTGTACCAATGCACTGGTTATTAGAATGATTAATGGCGCCAATTTCGGAACGTCCTTGACACTGCGCATGCGCAGTAGAGGTGAAGTGTGGAGGGCCATTCAGGACATGTTTTCTTTGGTTTTAGATGCAAATTTTGGGGATTGGGGGGCAAAATTTGTGTTTGGCCCTATATTTTAAGAGTTAGCACCAGCTATGTCTGGGTCATTGGTAAGTATAAAAAATATAGAAATTACTATAAATTTTTTAACTTTTCACCCGAGTTACAGTTATTGTATTTTAAAGGCATGTGCCCAATTATAACCCATAGCAGGGGACCACAATTTTACATATCTGCTAGTTAACTAAGTTGACTGTTGAGGGGTGGGGGTGTTTCCATCAGTTTTACTGATTTTCTTGTCTTTTTATGGGCCTAATAGGTAGTCTCATCAGTAGTCTAGGAACTACATGTCTGTGGGCTTGGTTCTCAAGTTCCTGTTAACCCTTTACCCAAAGTAATGGCCCAAACCGGCCAGCCTTATTCTCAGAAATCGCCAATTTTCATTATTTTTCATTTTTTGTCTCAGAAACATAGGTTATGAACCCTCATTGGAATGAGCTGGTCGAGCTCGTTCCAATGAGGGGTCATAACCTATGTTTTTGAGACAAATAATGAAAAAAATTAGTTATTCAAGAATTGTTTTTGCAAGTGTCGTCTGCTTTTCATGTTAGGTAAAGGGTTAATTGTCTTCTGATAGTATGGGTAGATACACAGCTGTGTATCAGGTTATCCATGTGCAGTATGTATATCCACAGAGCAAAGGCTTCTATGCTTTGTTTCTCTCTTTCAGTTGAGTGCTATAAGTGAAGATGATGAGTGTTATGATTTTAGAAGAGCACATGTTATAGTGCACAGAACGCATTTATTTTATATTGCTTATGATTACCAGCCAGCAGAAGATGATGTTACACTCGTTGCTCAACTTAGTATGGACAGGTTGCAGGTGCTAGAGGCATTATGTAAACACTGGGAAGGTCCCATGAGTTTAGCCCTTTACATGTCTGATGCTGAGGCCCAACAGTTTCTGCTTTATGCACTTGGTTCAGAAATTATAATGAAACGCAAAAATATTGGATATCATGTTGTGTATAAAGAGGGTGTAAGTATTATATAATTTTCAAATATTATGTTTTATTACACATCCATTAAACTTTAAACCCTTGTATTTAAGGGACTCTCTGCTATGACATAAAAGTTTCTGTATTCAACAGTTCACTGGTCATGTACAAGCCAGAACTTTTATCCCAGCACCGTCTATACGAGTCATTAGTTATGGTAGTGTGAAAATGAAAATGTCTGAAGTTCACAAAAAATTAGTTAACGAAAAATGAGATAATATTAAAAAAAACAATCATTTCCAACCACAACATTAACCCAGTCCCATGGCCATCTCATTAGCGGATACCATCATATCTGTATTGGTCAACTTTATTTCAGTAAATCTTCGGACATCTCGATATGCTTCGAACTTCTTTTAAAAAGTTTCTCCCAGCTGTTTTGCAAATCTGTCCAAATTTGTTCTTATATTTGTACAAACAGTAATATCCACCAAATGGTTGGGCGTAAATGGACACCAGCTGAAGAGAAAAAGCGATACAAATTTCAACCAAAACACCTGTTTCCCAAAAGGTTGTTTTGATTTTTTATCCAGTACAACTTCAAACAATACAAATGGATTCTTCACCTTTGGGTTTAAACTTCGGAATTAAAATTTGTTTATTTAAATGAATTTTAATGCATGGGATGTGTCATAAACACAGAATTCGATGTGTGTTTGAATCAGTGAGTGTTTTACATAACTTGTTGGAATGACATTGTCATATTTCGCTTGAGCCTGCGGCTCTCGTGAAATATGACTACTCCATTCCAATTTGTTATGTAAAACACCCACCGATTCAAACTTACATCGCATTCTGTCTATTTATCCTACAAGAATGTATTACCCTCTATACAAGTAAAAATGTCCAGACAAAATACACATCTGTATTGAGGGTAGCAACTGCACATTTGGTCATTCGATTCAAGAGGGAATGTTTTTTACCTGTACTCAAACTGATTGCACATGTCGAGGCCACCATTTTTGATAACACTATTTAAATGATAAATAAATCACCAACTCAACAAAATAAATTAGACTAGACCATTTTTTGCCTTGATGATATTTATATAAAAACCTTAAGCACAGTCTACAGGTCATATTTATGAAGGGATTTTATTGAAACTTGGTAGGTTGACTTCATATAATGTCTAGATGAGAACGTCCCCTTTGGACGCAATTGGGAAACTGATGGCTCCAGGGGCCCGAAGCCCGAAAACCTTTAGCACAGTCTGCAGGCCATATTTATGATAGGATGACTTGTTTTGGATTAATTTCACTGTAACTTGGTAACTTTCGTTGATATACGTTAACTGTGAGGGCCACATACATTAATTGTGAGGTCATATTAAGCCACCCCTCAGTTCTTTAGTACAGTGCACACCTCATATTTTTTTTATCAAAAACATAGCATACAGGGAACAGAAATGAACATATTCCCAATTATCACAATTCTTGTCTTATTTCATAATCCTTTCATAAACATTGAACATTATCCTTTTCATAAAACACAACACACAAGTTAAGCTACAGTGTCATTGACACTTTCATTTTTTTATATTTTCACTTTTTGCTTCCAAAACATGTTATGACTCCTCATTGGAACTAGCGTGTCACGCTCGTTCCAATGAGGGGTCATAACCTATGTTTTGGAAGCAAAAAATGAAAATTTTTAGTTATACGAGGATGTTTTTTCTAAGTGCCGTCTGCAACTCAAGTTAGGTGATGGGTTAAAAAGTCATACTAAATGGCTAATTTGTGCGTGTGTGTGTCATATGATAAATAGAATATGAAATGAGTGTTTTTCTCATATAAAATTTAGGAAACTTGTCCGAATTTTCCATTTGGGCTTGCCAGAAGCTTGTCCAAACGGAAAGTTCTTAGACTCGTTTCATAAATATGATATGAGAAAAACACTCATTCCATATCCTCTATATATGAATTGACATGGAAAACATGTACTGTCTTGGGTGTTTACTTTAATTCAGTGCTGCACCATTGTAGTGAAAGCTATAAACATTCGTATATGTTTTTTGCGTAATAAAGTATAGTATAGTATAATAATAAAAGTAAGAATTTTAGTTTCATATTACAATTATTTGAACTAATATTTTGTAATAAATAATTGATCACATCAACTATTTATCTAACATGGCTAGAAGATGACATTGCATAACAATGTCCTTAACTGGTAGAGTGCTGGAAGCCCATATTTGGGCTTTATTCTGAAGTGTGGGTATTCCAACTTATAGGCTTCATATTCTGTGGATGTGCTCCATTTTATCTTTGGATTGAAACTATTTTATCTGTAGATATTTTCTTTGTTAAAATTTATGGGAGAGTGTCCATAGGCACTCTCCCATAAACTGTAACAAGGAGAATGCAGGTGCTCCCATTTTGTCAACCAAAGGGTATTCAGCACTCTACCAGTTAATAACTAAAATGTACATTTTTTTGCCTTCAGAACATAGCACATGTCCCCTAAAGGAAAAGACACTTCCTTGATTATTGAATCTTCCTGTCAGTTAAATATTTTTCACTCGCTGAGTAGATAGCCAGCAAGTCAGAAAATAAGCAGACTGTCATCTGCAAAATGAGGTCCCCAGAGGGTGAATTAGTGATGCTACCTACCCTGCACAGCAGAGTAGCATCACTAAATTTACCCTCTGTGAACCTCAATCTGAATCACGGTCTCAAAACAGAACAGAATGAGGTACTCAGAGGATAAATTGGCCAACTGTATGGGATAGCATCACCAAATTCACTCTCTGGGGACCTCATTCTGCAAATGTCAGATGGCTTATTTTCTGACCGGATAGTCAGTTAACAAGTTTGAACTGTTGGAGCAGTTAATACCGAAATAATGGTTGATCTTTCATTCACAACTACTATTATTGAGTTATAGAAACTATAATTATTGAGTTATAAAAATTAAACAAATAATACACTTATCAGTTGAATCATCATCACTATCCAAAACAATAATCAGCCACTCACCTGTCCCAGTTTTGTTTAGTGTCTCAGTACTTTCTGTTCCCACAGTTGTGCTGCCAACTATCAACACTCTAATTCTAGACTCAAGCCTGTCGATTTGAGGGGAATGGCCATTTGGGTTGCGTGGTGGTTACCTGAAAAGAAAAACGTGCAAACGAAAAATGGGTCGTGCCAAATTATCGCCAGGTCATGCAAACTTTTTGCCAAGTTAAATGACCTGGTACGAATGAATGGTGGAATGATGTTGAGCATCAACCAGTCATCAGCATCACAGGTGTCTGCATCTGCCTGAAGTATGGCTGCTCTGTTGGCCAATTATTGGCAGCTAAACTTCAGAGGCAGATGCAAACACCAATGCTGATGATTGGTTGATGCTCAACATCATTTTAAATTGTTGATCATCTTTAGATGTAGCAGAGATACAAAATCAGGAAATGGAAATAATTCATGTTTCTGCCACAAATAGTGATTATGAATGTCATAATCTTCTGCAACATGCTAGCCCATGCTAAGATTAGGCTATAATTGCAACTAATTTGTATCTGAATTACTCAAAACAGCCGCATCATTGTTCTTTAGGGTTCATCTTTATTCATCAGAATATTGTCCATAGGAGCAAGAACTTTGTTATGTTATAACTGTTCATATATCAGGCTATCAGCATATTTATTTAGGTTACCTAATGGGTTACCTGAATCAAGTACAGGGGAACGAACGGTAAGTTACCAAAGCACAGACCAGGTGAACGATAAATGGGTTACACAAACTTTTGAAAACAGACCTGTAGACCACTACTAGTTTACATTAACCCTTTACCTAATGTAATGACCCAAACCTGCCTGTGCTATTCACAGATATTGTAATCCAAATTTTATTTTTTTTAAGACATAACTTATGACTTCCTCATTGAAATGAGCTTGCTGAGCCCATTTTGACACATGTCATAAGCCATGATTTCTAGGAGAAAAATTAAAAATTTTCATCTTTCACAAATGTTGTTGCATGTGTTGTCTGCTATTCAAGTTGGGTAAATAGGTAACTGGGTTTAAATATATGTATGTCACACAGGATGTGAAGAAGTATGCTGAGGCACAGTCGATTTATTTACTGGGCTTGCTTGAAGTTGTTTCTGATTGATGACTGAGAGATAGCACAATATGAAAATGATTGGTAGTAAAAGTGCTAATCAGTCTTAAAAGCTAATTACAGTTGCCAAATTTTTGCTCACAAATTATAATGCAATTTCAGAAAAATCGAGCCCTGAGATGGTTTAATCAATTTTGTATTTGTCTGAGCTATGGAAAGAATTGATAATGATTGTTAATGACTTGTTGCTCACTATAATAATACTAACACTTTGCCCGACCCTGATTTGTTGCGGTTATAAGGCCTTGATTAACTTTCTGCTCCCAAATGCCTCTTCTATACCCATGTCTTCTCTCCTCCCATCAACTGGAAACAAACTGCTTGATGATATCCTGTACCCCTTTCTTCCCAATCTCTCTGATAAGCATACTAACCCTCTCTTTTTGTCAAAAAACTAAACACATATCCTTCATTCTCTCATTGCACTTCCCCATTTTACTCTCAGTGAATCTTATTCAGTTAGCCTGGTATTTTGGACGTTCTAATAGAAAGTGTTCCTCAGCATCCACTGCTACTAAATTAAACATTTGGCACTCCTTTCCAAAGTCATTCCCATTTTTTCCTCGAAGCTCCAGTGACTGTGGCCTTGGCTTGGACAGCAGTGACCCTTGAAAGGTGCCATCAAGGTACTCTCTAAATCTAGCTTCTTTTTATCATGCAGGCCACCCAAATCAGAGGCGGAGGAAGCTCGATAAAAGTGGAGGGGCACAAATTTACAGTGCTTCCATGGTTTGACCCAATGTGAAAAAGGTTATAATCATATATCGGTAAATGTACATGACTCGCTATAGTCTCTCATCTAGATGAATATGCCGCTGTGTGGTAACTGTTATGCCCATGTTTTCTACTTCAGTCATCTTCCAACCCGAAGGCAAGCCTTCGGGTTGGAAGATGGTTAAAGTAGAAGAAACAAAGTGACCGAAAGTGGGATTCTTTGGCTAAATATTGTTTGGAATTTGAAATAATGTCACGAAATGCCTCTATATTGTCATGATTGCATGCGCCCATTTTAATTCATTGTGTAACTGCGAAACGTATCTGTGGAAAAAAAGTGGAGGGGCACGTTCCCCCTGTGCCCTCCTAGCTCCACCGCCTCTGACCCAAAGACCTCTTTGCTTTGACTCCCTTTTGGTAACTCTGATTACAATCATCCATGACTCTTCCTCTGACAGTTTTTTTACCCTGGGTTTTACACTGAAATTATGTATCTCTTTTTTGATGGAAACTTTCTTGTTTTTCAGCAATATTATCCTGTTAATTATTTAAGAAATGTTGCACTCCAACAGGCTGTTACACCATACATTTTTCTGTCAGACATAGATTTTCTTCCTATGTATGGCCTGTATGAATATTTGATGAAAGCTGTGTCCATGATGGATATGGGCAAACAAAAAAGGGTGAGTATATGTTTACCTCTCTTATTTGTCAGATGTCTAATCTAGAAGTGTTGTCTTTTGGTGAATTTGGTTGTATTTTAACAGCAAAGTGATCTCTTATGGTATTTGCCCAAATATCTGGAATAAATCATTAATGAGTGACAGACTGCTAGTAGTGGTAGTTTATATTTTGGTTAATCCTTTACCCAAAACACATGATATCAAAATTTGTAATTTTATATTTTTATACTGTACCAATGACCCAGACTTAGCTGGTGCTAACTCTAACAAAACCAGGGCCAAACACAAATTTTGCCCCCCAATCCCCAAAATTTGCATCCAAAACAAAAAGAAATCATGTCCTAAAGGACCTCCATACTACGCCTCTACTGCGCATGCGCAGTGACGCAGACGTCCCGAAATTGGCGCCAATTATCATTCTCTGTTTGGCCCTTCTTCAGTCAACATCTCACTGATCTTTGTGCTTGTAAATCTCAGTTTAAAGGATGCCAGACACGTAATTTCTTATCAACCTACTCACAATTGTTTACTACAGGCTTGCACTACAGTGGAAGTCCCTAACTCGGATAAAATACTCTCTATTTTTGTCTTTCCCAAGCAAGTTGGGAAAGAAAAGTGGTGCAAAAGCACCAATAAAAATAAGCCAAAACTGGGTCGAGTGCAACCGGCGCAGACCCAGTACGGGACGCTCTCTCCCAAGTACAACTCCACGACTTCCGTTGCCAGTGCGCATACCGTCTCTAAAGACTCATTCTTTTTAAAATCCGCTTCGTGTCGAGATGTTTTTGCACGCTTATCAGTGTTCCACCAACTCGATGTTTGATGATTCCTGATTCATTATACCACAGTGTATCCTTTGTATTCTCAGGAACAGTGTTTTATATTCTCTTTTTTCTATTATATGTCCATCATGTATATTTATTTGCTCTCTCTCGAGTCGCGCGCGAATTTCGCGGGCCACGCGGTTCGGACTTAGATTATTTCACAATTATTGTTAATGCTTTTTTTGCAAAATTTTTTAATTGTGTTAGAGTTAGGTGTCAGCGGGGTACCACTCCTACAGTGTTTCTTCTTTCTGTTGAGAGTAGTCTTCCTGTTGGGTGGTTCCCGGTCGGCCGTCTGGGGTCTTTGTTTCTGTCACCTTTCTCTCTTTGGGGGTGTTCTGTTTTCTGATCTCACCTTCTCTGCTCCTCTCACCTCTTTCATGCCTAGGACAATTCCTTGTGGGCAGTGTCTGCTGCCTAAGCATGTGGACGATGTACATTCGTCGTGTTCCTCCTGCAATGGGTGTTCGGCCGAGCGGCCGTGTGGTGTCTGTGGAACATGGTCTTCCACCTTTTGGGCGTCTGTAAATCGTGTCGTTCGTTCTCGTGGCCGTGCCTCCCGCTCCCGCGGGAAAGGAGAACGTGGTCATTCGGGGCCTCCCGAGCCGACTCTGTCTGGTGAGAGTTATTCCTCCTCCGTGGGGGATGTGCAGTCTTTTCCTGTGGTGGATACTGCGGGAGCCGTTGAGTGTTCTGGTGTAGAGATGCCTGGTTCCAGGACTACGGTCCCCCTCCAGTCGACACTAGGGTTGTGACTCCTCCTTCGGAGCCGAGCCGGTGTGCTCTCTCCATTATTTCACCAGCCTCAACGACTCTCGACGTATCTACTACTGCTGCTGGTCCGTCTGCTTCGTTGTCTGTTTCAGCCGGCCTCGGCTTTTCGCTGCAGGGGACTGCAGAACTGTCCGATACTGTAGACGTGGGATATCGGCCCCAGCCTTCCCTGACTTCAACTCGGCGAAGTCGGAAGGGGCTGCCGGCCGAGCCCATCGCTGTGGTCTCGTCGCCGTCGAGTACCACAGTTGTGTCTTTGGATTCGGATGTTCATAGTGGAAACACTATGAACTCCGTGGCGTTTCCGTCCGCTCACTCTGGTCACACGACCAGTTTTGGGGGACCAACGCCTTTTGTGCAGCCTGGACCTTCTGCCCCGCAGAGGTCCGCGGTGACTCTCATGAGTTCTTGCAATATTGATCCTCGGGGTGCATCGTACCCCTATACACGTCTGCCTTCAGATGTTTCGGCTGCCGCCCGTCGTCCCGCGTCGGGTGTTTTGGAGGATCGTGACCCTTCGCTGGTTAAGAGGGTCAGAGGTGAAGCCACTTTGCCGGTTCGCTCCCCTGTCGAACCGGTCGGTACAGGCAGTGAGCTTAGGGAGGCCCTCTCCTTACTCACTCAGGTTCTCTCAAAGAGCCTTCCTGTTGCTTCCAGCGAGGCTATGGGTGGTTTCCAGGCGCCTCCTATGGCGCCGCCTCCCGGGATTGGAAACAGGCCGGTTTCCGATTCCTCTGGTGTCCCGACACCATGGGAGGCGTCGGCTGGTTTGCCCACGATGGGCTATGTGTCTTCCGACTCTGGGGAGGAGTCCGACATGCTTGAGGTCGAGGGCCAGCAGTCTTCGGACTTGGGGGCGGCTCTTGACTTTGTGTTTGGGTTTCTGCCTGAGCTCAAACCTGCTAACCAGCCGACAGTGTCAGCCTGGCCGCGATCTTTGGTCGCGCGCCAACAGCCTATGGAGCAACCTGCTTCTGGGCGCCTTCGACCGTGCCAGTCGGTACAGGTGGTTGAAGCTTTTTCAGCATTGGATGCCAAGCTGAATTCCAAGGCTTTGAAGACTTCGTTCTTAACCAGGGTTGACACCTTTTTGCCTCCTGTGCGTTATCGTTCCTACGATTCCGCCAATCCGTCAGTCTGCCAGACTTTGACGGTTCTGGATCAGGACTCCACTTCCCTCGGGCTTTCCAAGCCCAAGTCTGCCGTCATTCCAATGACGACTCTGGAGTCCACGTTGGGCTTATCTCGAGAGATGCTTGGCATGCTTTCTCTCTCAGATCACGTCGTCTCAGCTTTGGCTGCTTATCTGCCTCCAGATAAGTTTGACGAGGTACAGGCTCCTTTGCGTGTGCTGTCCAAGGCGCTTATGCACCTTACTCACACGCATGCCTGTAACACGGCCAATTTGGAATTAGTTCGAAGGGACGCTGTGCTGGACACAGGACGATCCCTTCCCGAGGAGCAGCGTGCTACTCTTCGATCTGCTTCTTTGGCAGGTCCGCAACTTTTCCATGGTTCCGTGTCGACGGTCCGGGATGACGTCCTACGTCATTCCAAAGATCAGCTGCTGTTTCGTCAGCTTGATCAGCCTTCTCGGGGAGGCAAGGGCCGTTCCAAGCCTAACAAGTACCCTTCTGCTTCCTCTGTGAAGCAAAAGGCTCGTCCTTCTGCCGCCGCCTCTGCTTCTTACTCACGGGGTAAACGTAGGGGTCGGCAGAATCGAGGGAAGTCTCAGGATTCTTCATTTAGCAGAGGAGGTGGTTTCTCCTCTCGCGGGCCTCGTCGGGGCTCGAAATGAAGGTCCTCACCTCGACTCGTCCCAGGTTGGAGGAAGGATAGCAGAGTTTGCAGACCATTGGACCACCATCACATCCGATCCATGGGTGTTAGATGTTGTTCGGTCCGGGCTGCGCATATCCTTCCGACGGCACCCCACTCTGTCAAGGGTGCCTCTTCCAACCACAGTTCCTTCAGACGTTTTACGTCGGGAACTTTTGTCCACGGAGATTGCCAATCTCCTGGCAAAGGGGGCGATCGAGGTCGTCAAGAACGTTCAGTCAGTGGGTTTCTATTCCCGCCTGTTCTTGGTGCCGAAGAAGGACGGCCGACTCCGACTGGTTATCGATCTGAGCATCCTGAACCAGTCTATCATTGCTCCCAAGTTCAGCATGGAGACTTTCAGGTCGGTCCGCCATTCAATTCACCAGGGAGATTTCGCCGCCAGCATCGACCTGCGAGACGCTTACTTCCACGTTCCGATGCATCGGGCGTCACGGAAGTATCTCAGGTTCGCTTTTCTGGGGCGAGTTTACCAGTTCAAGGCCATGCCTTTCGGCCTCAACCTGGCTCCTTGGGCGTTCACCAGACTGATGTCGCATGTGATAGCGTTCCATCGCACACAGTCCAGGGTGACTACTTCGGCATATCTGGACGATATCCTCCAGAGGCATTCCAATGCTGCCTTACTGGAATCGGATGTCGCCACTCTGTTGAGCTTGCTCACGTCGCTAGGATTCAGAGTCAACGAGGAGAAGTCGGACCTGGTCCCTTCTCAGTCGTTTTGTCATCTGGGGATGTCTTTCCAAACCAAATTCAATTTGGTGGCTGTTCCCCAGGCCAAGGCTGTGATTCTCTCAGCTTTTGCTCTGACTCTGTCCCAGTCCAGGTCCGCGACCGCTCGGAGTTTTCTCCGGCTGATCGGTCTCTGCGGTTCGGTGACGGATCTCATTCCTCTAGGTCGGCTGCGTGTCAGACCTCTCCAACACTTTCTGCTCAGTCGTTGGAGACCGAATGTAGATTCTCTGGATCAGGTGCTTCCGTTTCCGGACTCTCTGTATCCTCACCTTCTTCCCTGGACAGATGTTCAGTGGATTACGCAGGGTGTTCCGCTGGACTTACCCCCGTCCGATCGCGTCCTGACGGCAGATGCCAGCGATCTCGGATGGGGTGCGACGTTGGATCCTCTCGGTCTTTCCCTACACGGGCTGTGGGACCAGGATCAAGCAGCTCTACACATCAACCAGAAGGAGCTTCTTGCTCTTCTTCTGAGTTTCAGGCAGTGGATCCCTCACTTGTCGAATCGCCAGGTCCTTCTACTATCCGACAATTCGACAGTGGTTGCTTACATTCGGAACCAGGGCGGCACGCACTCGCTTCCGATGTACGAGTTAGCTCGGGATCTTTTACTGCTCGCTCAGGAGTTTCACGCCGGGGTGGTTGTTCGTCACATTCCCGGTCGTCTGAACGTCCTAGCCGACTCCCTGTCCCGACAGGGCAGGGTTATTTCCACCGAGTGGATGCTTCACAGGGCAGTGTTCCAGTCGCTTTGCGATCTCTGGGGACGTCCCCACATCGATCTCTTTGCGACTCGTTGGAACCATCAGGTGGACACTTTCGTGTCCCCGTGTCCAGATCCTCTGGCTTTTGCCGTGGACGCTCTGTCACTCGATTGGAACGGTCTAGTCGGCTACGCCTTCCCGCCGGTTCCGATTCTTCCTCAGGTTCTCGCCAAAATTCGAACCTGCAGTTGTCGAATCATTCTGATCGCTCCCCTGTCGCCTCAGCGGGTGTGGATCAATCAGCTCCGCTCGCTGATGGCGGCGGTTCCGGCACGTCTCCCGCTACGTCGCGACCTTCTTTGTCAAGGTCGCCCGAGGAGGTTTCACGTCGACCCGACTTCATTGTGCCTTCACGCATATCTTTTGTCAGGTCCTGTCTCCTCCGTAGAGGTTTTTCGAGACGAGCAGTGGAGTGCATTTCTTCTTCAAGGAGGCACTCCACTGGTTTAGCTTATGCAGCTAAATGGAAGGTCTTCTGTCGATGGTGTGCTGATCACTCTGTTGATTATGCCAATCCTTCGATTTCACAGATTGCGGAGTTTCTGGTATATCTGTTTGATTCTCGGGGTCTCCAGCCTGTTACCATCAAGGGTTACAGGTCTATGCTTTCAGAGACTTTTTCTTATGTGGGGAAGCGTCGTATCGGCACTAATCCTTACCTCTCCAAGCTTGTTCGGCACTTTTCTTTGAAAAGGCCTCGGACTTTGCAGCTTACTCCACGATGGAATCTTTCGTGGGTGCTGCTTTACTTGGGGGGGGCGCCGTTCGAACCTTTATCCCAGGTGGATATGCAATTTCTCACATACAAGACGGCTTTTCTGATGGCATTTGCTTCGGCCAGACGGGTTAGTGAGCTTCACGCCCTCTCGGTTGACCCGGCCTTTTTTAGGAGTTCTCCCAACAGTGTTACTTTTACCACTGATTGCTCCTTTTTGGCTAAGAATCAGTTACCAGATACTACTCCTCCTCCTATCTGTATCAGGGCTCTTCCCTCTGTTGAGGGTACTCGCCCTTTGCTCTGTCCGGTCCGTGCTATTCGCATTTATCTTGATCGGACACGCTTCATACGGAAGGGCAGAAAACGGTTTTTTCTGTCTCTCATTCCGGGTCGACAGAAGATCTCTCCTCAATCCATTTCTCGATGGATTTGTCTTGCTATTCGTACGGCTTATAGTCGTTTAGCAGCTGGCGATTGTATTACCAATCGTATTTCTGCCCACGAGGTGCGGGCACTGTCTACCTCTTGGGCTTATTCTAACTCCGTCAAGTTGTCGGATGTTATGCAGGCAGCCTACTGGAGAAATGCTTCTACTTTCTCCACCTTTTATTTACGCCAGTTGCAGGAGCAGTCGGAGGACCTTTTTGCCTTGGGTCCTCTTTCTTCTGCTCAGGCTGTTGTCTGCCATAGCCATTAGGCTTCTTGAAGGTCAGTTTCAGCCTTGTGCTGTTACTGCCCTTTTTTCTGTCTGTGTGTCACACAGGCTCATATGTCTCTTTTCATTGTCCTTTACCAATGATTGCGACATTCTGGTTGATAAGCCTCGGGACCTCTTCCTTCTGCTTCACGGTTCCAGTGCACTAGGGTTATGTGGGGGTTGGTTACGCGATTCCCTCCAGCCTTTTGTCTATTCAGCCTGTAGTAAACAATTGTGAGTAGGTTGATAAGTAATCTAAATTTTATAGTAAATTTCCTTTCTTATTATACCTACCACAATTGTTTACATGGAGGCCCTCCCGTCTTCTTTACGGGTAAAGAATCTTTCCTCCCCGCTGATCACATAACTCTAACGTTTACGGATTCAAAAAGAATGAGTCTTTAGAGACGGTATGCGCACTGGCAACGGAAGTCGTGGAGTTGTACTTGGGAGAGAGCGTCCCGTACTGGGTCTGCGCCGGTTGCACTCGACCCAGTTTTGGCTTATTTTTATTGGTGCTTTTGCACCACTTTTCTTTCCCAACTTGCTTGGGAAAGACAAAAATAGAGACTATTTTATCCGAGTTAGGGACTTCCACTGTAGTGCAAGCCTGTAGTAAACAATTGTGGTAGGTATAATAAGAAAGGAAATTTACTATAAAATTTAGATTTTTGGAGAAAATGTGATTCTAAGGAGGATAGAAGGAGGAGAGGAAAAAGAAGTGACAAAAAATAATCAGGGCTGTACTTAAAATTTTTTGATGAAATTATGTTAAGTTGCCTATTTTCGAGGCATGGGCCTCTTGTTGTCATTCTTGCTAATTGTTGCACTGCTTATTCAGTGTTTCCTCTCCCCTAGCCTTCTAAAGTCCCCCCTTGCAATTCTCCCATGCTTTTGGCATATTTTTGAGAAATTTCATTTCTAAAATTTCCTGGGAGAGTTGCTTGGTTACAGAATGTTTTCTGTAATTTTCCCCATAGTTACGTTTTCACCCATGGGTGTATAACGTTTGTGTTCTGCATCTTCCATCTGATGTTCTACAGATTCTCCCCTGGGAGTCTCTGTTTTGCATCAGATAGAGTGTAATTGATGACTGATTCCGGGCCAGTTTTAATTCAGTGCCTGGAGTCATGTTTTCTGGTGTTTTTACACTGTTTGTTTTCATTGGCAACAGCCTTTTTTGAGGGGGGCTGTTTGCCTTTGCTGTAGTTTATCTCACTATAAGATACATTTATATTATCCGAAAGTGTCTCATTAATTATTTAATATAAATTTAAAATTTTTGACCACACTTTGCCATCGGATCCATCGGGGCTCAACGTTACTTTTCAGCAACTTGGGCTTCGCTGAAAAAATATTTTTTCAAAATTATTTTGTTTTGCAATTGTTTTTTCATTTATTAATGGATCATGTTATTATGTATCTTTGTGTCAGGGGTTTTTGCGAGTAACTAGGACTTATTGTTGTTCTTTCACAATGAAGGGACGTTGTTCAAATTGTAATAGGAAGAAATCTTCCTCTGACTTTCATGATCATTGTATTAATTGTAGTCAGTGTTCTCGCATTAATCCCTGTCCTATATGTGAACATTGGGATGAGAAACATTGGAAACGTGTGTCACGATATGTTGTTTCTGGAGAAAGAGCAATGCCAGCTCTTTCTCCACAAGGTCACTCTACTCTCTCAGTTTCTATTTCAGAGGAACCAGAACAGGGTGATGTTTCCATGTTATCTTCTTCAAGTGTGCGTCCGTCGTCACAAATGAATTCAGAGCTAGCGGCAAAAGTGCTCATGGAGATTAGACAAATGTCGTCCGCTAGCTCGGCCGGTGTAGCGTCCATTCACCGAATGGTTCGGCAGCAGGGTTCGTCCGATGCGGTCCAAGAGGAAATTTTGGGTGATGCGAGCACTATAAACATAATAGATGCACACCCAGTGACGGCGGATAGTAAGCGAGAACGGAGGAAGCCTTTGAGTCCGGTTCCTAGCTCGTCCAGGTCCAGCCGGGCCGCGAGCGAGAGAGGCCCCTCTCTTGTACAACAACATCTGGGACCAGATGTTGTGGTACAAAATGTGTCTTTAGCGGAGCATACGTCCGTCGCTCGGGACGCTCCGTTGTATAAGCAGTCCGCAGAGACTGTTAAGGCTTCCTCTTCTCATCAGCGCACACGACCGCACCTTGGCTGCGTGACCGCCGATATATTACCAGCTTCGCCGATCAAGGATTATTCGGCGACCAGGTCACACCATCCGGCAGCCAGGGATTCGAGACCGATGGACTCCGGACGTTCGCATAGGAAAAGTATGCGGGAGCCATCTGATGCGGAGCTGCCCTCGGCGAAGCAGCGAAAGACTGCGCCTCCGCAGGTCTCGACGCCGGACATTCTTGTGCAGATAGCACAGCTTATCGCAGCATCCCAGCAGCCGACAGAAACGGTGTCGGATCGAGAATTATCCGACGGCGCTGGGTCGGTACGCTCCGCCGAAGCATCAGGGGCGGACGACCGGGAACATCATGAGGTCCGACCGGATGGTGAAAGGGATACGGATGACTTGGAGCTATCCCTTTCGGAACAACATAAAGCTGCCGTGGACTTCATCCGGCACTTTCTCCCTCAAGTTGTTCCGTCGGGCCAGACTGCTGCGCTTCCGGACAAGAGAATTATAGCGTCATTGGACTCTGAATTTTTTGAGCGGTTCAGGGACATCGCTCTCGAGTTTCCGTCGCAGTCCAATAATGTTGCAAGAACATTTGAATTATTGAACGACGCTATATTTAAACTTGCTTCCAGGACGGGGAAAGCAGGTTTCTTGTCCGCTAATACTCTCAACCTGCCTTTCATTAATGCAAGGAATAAATTCGATACGGCAGGACAGGGTATACCGATAGTTCCTCTGCGTATGGACGACGAGGCGGAAGACTTAGAGCTATCATTACCGTCGTCAGCTTCTATTCCAACCGCGGTGTTGGAAACAGCTATTGCGTCTAACAGAGCCAATTTAGATGCCTTATCTTACGCAGATCACCTTACTAAGGCGTTATCACTGCGCCTTCAGGGGAAAGAGTTTCAGGATATACAATCCTCTTTAAGACTTCTTTCAAGGGCAGTAGCTTATTCCACGTGTAACTCCGCCCTTTCAGTGGCAAATCTGGAGTTGGTTAGACGTGACGCAGCCCTAGCTACATCCACACTAGTGGATTCTAAGGTGAAGAACTCTCTTAGAGTCCTTCGGTCTCAGGAGAACTTCTCTTTGACGGCAAGCTTTCCGCTATTTATGATAAAATTACAAAGAAAGCTAAGGATTCTCTGTTGTTCAAATCTGCTCCTAAGAAGTCGGATACAGCAGACACGAATAAGACAGGCACTTCTGGGTCTAATGCGCCCAAGAGAGGTTCCTATAGAGGTTCCGGTGCGTCCTCTTGGTCTTATTCGAGAGACCGTCAGGATAGCGACTCTCGTTCGGGACGTCCTTCAGGCCGGGACAATCGGTCGGACGCCCGAGGTCGACGGGGCGAGGTGCGGGTCGTGGAAGACGTGGTTTCTCCTACCGCAGGCCTCGCAGGTCCAGGAGGTGATGGCTTAAACCTCTATCGCGTTCCGGTTGGCGGAAGGTTGTCGAGCTTTTCACAAGAATGGGCGTCGATTACGGACGACCCTTGGGTGAGAGGAGTGACTTCGGAAGGTCTAAAGATATCCTTCAAACGAAAGCCTCCATTAACTCGAAGTCCAAAGTGGACTCATCTTCCGTCAAATCCGCAGAAAAGAGACGCTCTGTTATCAGAGGTGCAGTCTCTTTTAATGAAGAACGCAGTAGAGGTCGTAGAAAACCAGGAATCTCCGGGATTCTACAGCCATCTGTTTCTGGTTCCGAAACCAGACGGCTCGTTCCGTCCAGTCATAGATTTGAGCTGGATAAACAAGCTGATCGTCGCTCCGAAGTTTTATATGGAGACGATTCGATCGGTCAGAGCGAGTATTCGGGTGAACGATTATGCAACGAGCATAGATCTCAAAGATGCGTACTTTCACGTCATGGTACATCCGACATTCAGAAAGTATCTACGCTTCGCAGTCCTAGGAGTGGTGTATCAATTCCGGGCGATGTGCTTCGGATTGAATCTAGCACCCTGGGCTTTCACTCGGGTAATGAACTCGGTAATGATCTACTTCCGAGCTCATTCGTCTGCGGTAACGTTGGCCTACCTGGACGACATTCTTCAGAGGTACGGCAACGAGTTAACGCTTCAGAACGATGTTCAGAATCTTCTTCTATTGCTCCGACGTCTCGGTTTTATAGTAAATGAGGAGAAGTCGGATCTGGTGCCGTCCAAGTCATTCACTCATCTGGGAATGAGCTTCGAGACGCACAACAATCTCGTTCGTCTGCCGTTAACCAGAGCGAAATTAGTCAGTTGTTACGCTCGCTATTGTCTGCACGCAGACAAAGTCACGGCGAGAGAATTTATGAGACTGATAGGTCTGTGCGGAGCCGCCGCGGATCTCATTCCGATGGGGCGGTTACGCACACGTCCTCTTCAAATTTTCCTGACTCATAATTGGAGTGTGAAAATTCATTCGCTCGATGTAGACGTTCTCTTGTCAGATCAAGTGAAACAAGAGATTCAGACTTGGGCAAACATTCAGTGGTTAACTCAAGGAGTTCCGCTGCAGTTGCCGGATCCGAGTTTTACCGTTATGACGGATGCCAGTCAAACAGGTTGGGGTGCATCATTAATCCCAACGGATTCGAGATGCCAGGGTCTTTGGGATCCGCAATTCCTGTGCAAGCACATAAACATCAAGGAAATGATGTCAATTTGGCTTGCGTTACGTCACTGGATGGACATTATTCACGATGCTCATGTCCAAATCCTATCCGACAATACGACAGTAGTGGCGTATATACGGAATCAGGGAGGCACTCATTCAGTTCCGTTGTTCAATCTAACGGAAAGAATCCTTCTGTTTGCGTTAGAACATCACGTTCTTCTTTCGGTCCGTCACATACCGGGTCGTCTGAATGTGCTAGCAGACTCCCTTTCACGAAAGGGTCGCTTGTTGCCGTCGGAGTGGACTCTCAACAAACAAGTATTCAATCAGATTTGCTACCAATGGGAACGGCCAATGATAGACTTATTTGCGACACATCTCAACAATCAGTTGCAGACGTATGTGTCTCCGTGTCCGGATCCAAGAGCATTTGCAGTAGACGCTCTGTCGATCCCTTGGGACGGAATGATAGAATATGCGTATCCTCCAGCGCCGTTAATTCAACAAGTATTGCTAAAGATAAAACAATCTCAATGCAAGATTCTGTTGGTAGCATCTCTGTCGCCACAGAGACCGTGGATAAATCTACTCAGGTGTCTGTTGTGGGACCTACCGCGGAAGCTTCCTCCACGGGAGGATCTTCTTTCGCAGGGGAAATCGCGCCAACTCCATCACAACCCGCAAGGTCTCAACCTTCACGTTTTTCCATTGTGCGGTCCTTCTTGCATGGCAAGCACTTTACAGGACGAGCAGTGGACGCGATTTCTAACTGTAGGAGGACCTCCTCTTCGCTAAACTATGCGGCTAAGTGGAAGGTTTTTCGTCGTTGGTGTAGGGATCAGTCTGTAGATATATTCGATCCCTCTATACCAGACATTGCAAACTTTCTAGTATACTTGTTTGACGAAATCAAACTGCAGCCTGTTACTATAAAGGGTTATAGATCTATGTTATCTGATACCTATGCACATCATGATAGTTTACAAATTGGATCTAATGTCTCTTTATCGAAGATGGTTAGAAACTTTTCGATAAATAGACCCAGAACTCTTAGATTAATTCCTAAGTGGAATTTAGCTTGGGTTCTTCTTAAATTGAAGGAAAAGCCATTTGAACCTCTTGGGACAGTAGATTTCAAATTCTTATCTTATAAGACAGCTTTTCTCTTAGCTTTCTCTTCTGCTAGAAGAGTCAGTGAGCTTCATGCACTATCGGTGGATGATTCTCATTATCGTAGTGTTGGGAACACTATCACCTTCACTACTAATGTGGGTTTTTTAGCTAAGAATCAGGCTCCTATTAAATATCCGGAACCTATTGTTATTAAGGCTCTTCCGTCTTCAGACGGGCGTAGGTCTTTACTCTGTCCTGTTAGAGCATTACGTATCTATAAACAGAGATCTCAGTTTATCAGAAAGGGACGGAAACGTTTCTTTCTGTCTTTGATGCCTAATAGAAAGGACATTTCAGTCCATTCTATTGCTAGATGGATTCAGTTAACTATCCGTACTGCTTATGAAGATTTATCTTCTTCTCAGCAGTCTGTGCTTAAGATTTCTGCTCATGAAGTAAGAGCTCTTTCTACTTCCTGGGCTTATGCTAATAGTGTTGCTATTACAGATTTAATGAAGGCTGCTTATTGGTCTCAGCCATCCACATTTACGAATTTTTATCTCAGAAATATTGAGTCCATTTCTGGAGACCTGCATTGTTTAGGTCCGTTATCTGTTGCTCAGAGTGTCGTCCACTAAACAGTTGCAACTATAGTTATGCAGGCTTTCTGTTCCGGCAGTGACTCCGTCCGGCTGCCCTCTTCGCTCTGGGCTATTTGACCCAGGGCAAGGGGAAGGGGGGGGGGGGGGGGGGGGGGGGGCGGGTGTTCCCTTAGGTCACCTGCTTTATAGTGAAAAGCAAGGGAATGCCTCCTCCAAGTCAGTATTTCTGAGTCGCTTCCGGGATGGTTTTAAAGTGTAATATTAATGTTTAAATTCATTCATGTCTTATTTTTAAAGTGTAGCTCGGTGTGAAGCATTTGTATATGTCAAGTGTCAAACGGGCTTTAATATACAATACTCGGACACTTTTAAACGACTATAAAGAGTCTCAATTCTCTAGACTACTTTATTTATTGGCTTGCTTTAAAAATAATTAGTATAAGGGTTATACTGGATGTTCATAGAGAACATGAATGTTATTGTGCTCAATTATTAAGGGTAGTGTATCTTTCTAATTTAATATTAAATAAGAAAGATACATGTAAAGCCTAATACTCCTTTTCTCCTTAAGGGGTTACCTCTTTACTATATAGTTGAGCTTATTGGATTTTCCTCTATGTCCTAGGCCCTCCAGCGTGTTTACTATTCAGCTAAGTCTGGGTCATTGGTACAGTATAAAAATGTTAAAAAATTTATAGTAATTTATATATTTTTTATACTTACCAATGACCCAGATGGGGATGGCCCTCCCTGGAGTTGGGAACTCTTGCCTCCCCGCTGAGTACATAGCGCTGACCAGGCACTGCCAGTAAGAATGATAATTGGCGCCAATTTTGGGACGTCTGTGTCACTGCGCCTGCGCAGTAGAGGCGTAGTATGGAGGTCCTTTAGGACATGATTTCTTTTTGTTTTGTATGCAAATTTTGGGGATTGGGGGGCAAAATTTGTGTTTGGCCCTGGTTTTGTTAGAGTTAGCACCAGCTAAGTCTGGGTCATTGGTAAGTATAAAAAATATATAAATTACTATAAATTTTTTAACTTTTTTCATATTTTTCACAAAAATTCAACAAAAGATTTTTGATGTGACTCCTCATTGGAATCAAGCCTGGAAATAAGTAGACTGTCATCTGCAAAATGAAGTCCCCAGAGGGTGAATTTAGTGATGCTACCCTGCACAGCTGGGTAGCATCACAAAATTTACCCTCTGTGAACCTCAGTCAGAATCATGGTCTCAAGCCAAAACAGAAAGATGTACCAAGAGGATAAATTGGCCCACTGTATGGGATAGCATCAGTAAATTCACCCTCTAGGGACCTCATTTTGCAAATGACAGGTTGCTTATATTCAGGGGCGTCAGATTCAAGTTTGTTCAAATCGGGTCCCTGAATTAATATATGGGCTCTCTGTTGGAGCCCAAAGTTTAACTTCAAGCAATTTGAGGAAATTTCTTTAAAAATCTTCTTCTTCAGATCCACCAGTCAGAATCCTTTCATGTTTGGTACACAACATCTATAGAGGGGGTCAGATACCAGTTTGTTCAAATCAAGTCCCTGGATTTATATTTGATCTCCCTATGAAGGAGCAATATGAAGGAATTTCTTTAAAAATCTTCTTCTTTAAATTCACCAGTCAGAATCCTTTCATATTTGGTATACAACATCTCGAGGTGGGTCAGTTTCAGGTTTGTTCAAATTGGTTCCCTGGGTAAATATTTGGGCTCCTTATGGGAACCTGAATATCAACTTAGTGCAATATGAGGAATGTTTTTAAAAATCTTCTTCTTTAGACCCTGTAGTCAGAATGCTTTCATATTTGGTATGCAACATCTGTAGGAGGGTCAGATTCAAGTTTGTTCAAACCTAGTCAATGTGTTGATATTTAGGCTGCCTATGGGAGCCCAAATCAGACATGTTAACCTCCAGAATAATTTTTCAGGGAACCTGAGGGTGATATTTTTATACTGTACCAATGACCCAGACATAGCTGGTGCTAACTCTTAAAATATAGGGCCAAACACAAATTTTGCCCCCCAATCCCCAAAATTTGCATCTAAAACCAAAGACAACATGTCCTGAAAGGCCCTCCACACTTCGCCCCTACTGCGCATGCGCAGTGTCAAGGACGTTCCGAAATTGGCGCCATTAATCATTCTAAGTTTGGCCCTTCATCAGTTAACATCTGACTGATCTTTGTGCTTATAAATCTCAGTTTAAATGATGCCAGACACATAAATATTAGTGAAATGGTGATTCTAAGGAGGATAGAGAAGGAGGAGAGGAAAAAAATGTGTGACAGAATATTATCAGGGCTGTAACTTAAAATTTTTTAATGAAATTATGTTAAGTTACCTATTTTCGAGGCAGCAGCCATTTTGTTGTCATTCTGATTATTTAGTTACACTGTTTTTTAAGTGTTTTCCTCTCTCCCTGTCCTTTAAGTCCCCCCTTGCTATTCTCCCATGCTTTTGGCATAGTTTTTGTAATTATTATTACTAAATTTTCTTGGGAGTTTTAGCTGAATAACAGAATGAATTCTGTTCTTTTCCCCATGTTTACGTCTTCACCTACGTGTGGTTAGGCGTTGTGTTCTGCATCTACCATCTGATGTTCTGCAGTTTCTTCCCTGGAAGTCTCTGTTTTGCATCAGATAGTGTATTTTTGGTAACTGATTTCGGGCCTGGGTGCCTGGAGTCTTATTTTAGTGTTTTTACACTCATTGTTTACATTTACAACAGCCCTCTGTGTGAGGGGGGGATTTCTTGAAAATAATATCTTGATGTTATTTTAATCATAACTAGATACATTATTATTGTTCGTAAGTGTTGAATTAATTGTTTAAAATATTTTTTAAATTTTTGTCCACACTTAGGCTTGGGATCCATTGGGGCTCAACGTTACTTTTCAGAAACTTGGGCTGTTCTGAAAAAATATTTTTTCAAAATATTTTGATTTCAATTATTTTTTCTATATTAATGGATCATATTATTATTATGTATTTTGATTGCCAGGGGTTAGTGCGAGTACCAGGACTTGTTTTCTTTTCACATTGAAAGAATATTGATCAATTGTATTAAGAGGAAGTCTTCCTCTGACTTTATAATCATTCTATATGTGGTCAGTGTACTCGCATTAACTCCTGTTCTGTATCGTATGATTTCGATGACAATATGGGAAGCGTATGTCACGGTATGTTATTGGGGATTTGGACACTCCGGTCCTTTCCCCGCAGGGTCACTCTACTTTATCAATTTCTATTTCAGACGATCAAGATTAGGGTGATGTATCTGTGATGTCTTCCAACAGTGTGCCTCCGTTGTCACAATTAATGAAGGGCTAGCGGAAAAGTGCTCATGTAAATACGCCAATTGCCTAAGAGGACCCTAGTAGGTTCGACGGCCTTTGACGTCCGCTAGCTCTCCCGGTGTAGCGTCCATTCACTGAATGGTTCGGCAGCCGGGTTCGTCCGTTGCGGTCTAGAAGGAATTTTGGGGTGATGCGAGCACTATAAATTAACCTAATGCACACCCAGTGACGGCGGATCGGAGGGAGAACGGAGGAAGCCTTTTAGTCCGGTTCATACCTCATTCCGGTCCATCCGGACGGCAAGCGAGAGAGGCCCCTCTCTCGTTCAACAACATCTGGCCCCAGATGTTGTGGTACAAAATGTGTCGCAAGCGGAGCATACGTCCGTCGCTCGGGACGCTCCGTTGTATAGGCAGTCTGCGGAGACTGCTAAGGCTTCCTCTTCTCGTCAGCGCACACGACCGCACCTTGGCTGCGTGACCGCCGATATATTACCAGCTTCGCCGATCAAGGATTCTTCGGCGACCAGGTCACACCATCCGGTAGCCAGGGACACGAGGCCTGCAGACTCCGGACGTTCGCATAGGAAGTGTGCGGGAGTCAACGTACACGGAGCTTCCGGCGGCAATGCATCGTAAGACCGCTACTGCACAGGCCTCGGGAACGGACGTGCTTTCCTTAATAGCACAGTTTATCGCAGCATCCCAGCATCAACTGAATCTGTCGCATATATTTTATCCGACGATGCTGGGTCGGGACACTCCGTGGAAGCGGGTACGGATGTCCGAAAGTGTCATCCGGTCCGACGGGATACCGAAAGGGATTTGGAGGATTTCGAGCTTTCCCTTTCGGAACAACATATGCTGTTGTGTATGTCATCTGACTTGGTCTTCTACAGCTTCTTTCGTCGGACCAGAATGCTGCGATGCCGGATAAGAAACTGATAGCATCGGTGGACTTAGAAATTTTTGGTTCGGTTCAGGGACATCGTCCCTCAGTTCCGACATAGTCCAATAATGTCACACAAACTTTCGAATTATTGAACGACGCTATATATATTATTATTTTATGCTTGCTATAACCAAGCATTTCTGGTTTCTTGTTCGCAGAGTTACGGAGATGTCTTTCAAAAGTGTGCTTCTGTCGTCATAGTTAATGAAGAGCTAGCGGCAATAAGTGCTCATGGAATATGTCTATCGCCTACGGAGTGACATTCGCTAGCTCACCCGGTGTAGCGTACATTCATCGAATGGTTCGGCTGCCGGGTTCGTCCGTTGCGGTCTAGGAAGGAGATTTGGGTGATGCGAGCACTTTAATTACTTTAGTACTCACCCAGTGACGGCAGATTGAGGACAGATCGGAGGAAGCCTGTTAGTCCGGTTCCTGGCTTGTCCAGGTCCGTCCGGGCTGTGAGCGAGAGAGGTCCCTCTCTCGTCCAACAACATAGGGGGACGGCATGTTGTGGTTCAGATATTTTACATTCGGAGCATATGTCCGTCGGTCGGGACGCTCCGTTATATTGACAGTCCGAGAGACTGTCCTTAATGCTTCCTCATCCTCACAGCAGGGCACACGACCGCACATTGGCTACGTGACCTCGAGTATCCGATCAGTTTCGTCATTCAGTGATTCCACGGCGAATAGGTCGCGCAATCCGGTAGCCAAGGGACACGAGGCCTATACACTCCGTTCGCTCGCATATTGGTAGTATGCACGGGGTAACGATCATGGAGCTTCCAGCGGCAATGCATCGTAAGACCGCTTCTCCTCAGGCCTCAGTGACGGATGTGCTATCCGAGTTAGCACAGTTGTTTCGCAGCATCCCAGCAATTGACAGTTTCTCGGTCGAATCAGGAATTATCCGACGGCGCTGGGTCGGTGCGGTCCGCGGTTGCATCAGGTACGGACGACCGAACGCTTTATAGGGTCTGACAGGATGGCGAAAGGGATTCGAAAGATTTCGAGTTTTCCCTTTAGTAGTATCGGAAGCTGCCTTTCATATCTTCTGGCATTATCTTCCAGTGATTGTTATTTCGGACTTCATTGCTGCGATCTTGGATAAGAGACTTATAGCGTCATTGGACTCGGATTTTTCGATCGGTTCAGAGACATTGTCCCTGACTTACCGACGCAGTCCAATATTGTCATTACAACATGTGTTTTATTTTTTGACGCTATATATATATATATACAAGCCTGCTACCAAGCATGATAGTTTAGTTTCTTGTCCGCGTTGCTCATTTCTGCCATTTTATCATTTTTACGAATAGTTTATTTTGGCAGAGCAGGGCATACCGAGAGTTCATATGCGTCTAGACGGTGTGGTTAAAGACTGCATATATTCTTTTTCGCCGTTTATGTCTTTTCCAATTTCAATGTTGGAAACGACATGATGTATAGTAGACTTAACTTAGACGCTTTATCATACGTAATCCGCCTACTGAGGCGTTATCATTAGGTCTTCAAGAAAAGATTTACGGGATATTATTCTCAATGTAATTTCTTTTGAGGGCAGTAGTTTGTTCACGTATAACTCCGCCCTTCAGTGGCTGATTGGAGTTGGTTAGACGTGACGCAGCCATAGCTACATCCACACGCGTGGATAGTAAGGTTAAGAACTCTCTCAGAGTCGCTTCGTTCTCGGAGGAGCTTCTCTTCGACGGCAACTTTTCGGCAATCCATGAATTGCTCGATTTACACGTTCTCTTGTCTATCTAGTGTTACAAGAGATTCAGACTGGGGCAAACATTCGGTGGTTGACTCAGAGAGTGCCACCGCAGTTGCCGGACCCGAGTGTGGCTGTTATGACGGTTGCCAGTCAAACAGATTGGGATATAATACTGATCCCTACGGATTCGAAGTGCCAGGGTCTTTGGGTTCCGCAGTCTCTTAGCAATCAGTTTTCTTCCGCGGAATAATGTTTTTTAGGCTTGCTTTATGTCATTGCATGAACATTATTCAGAAACGCATGCCCAAATCCTGTCCTTTAATTCGACAGTAGTGGCGTATCTCCGGAACCAGGGAGGCTCTCTTTCGTTTCCGTTATTCAATTTAATGGAAAGAATCCGTCTGTTGGTTATACTACACCAAGTTCTGTTTTGGTCCGTCATATTCCGGGTCGTCTGATTGTTTTACCGGACTCCCGTTCTCTTACGGGTCGCTTGTTGCTGTCAGAATCGACTCTCAACAAACAAGTATTCAATCAGATTTGCTATCTATGGGAGCGCCCAATGATGATTTATTTATGACACAGCTTGCTAATCAGTTGCAGACGTATGTGTTGGCTTGTCCAGATCTCTGAGCTAATGTTGTTAACGCTCTATTGATCTATAGGACGGAATGATAGGATACGCGTATCCTCCGGCGCTGTTGTTTCAGCAGGTATTGCTAAGATAAACAACCACAATACATTTCTGTTGATAGCATCTCTATCTTCACAGAGATCATGGGTAATTTACTCTCTTGTCTACTGTGGGTCTTAACGTGAAATCTTCCTCTATGTGAGGATCTTTTTTCACTGGGTAAATTGTGTCATCTTTATCACAACCCGCAAGGTCGCAACCTTCATGTATTCCGTTGTGTGGTCCATATTGCATTGTAAGCACTGTACTGGATGAGCTTTGGACGCGATTTCTCACTATAGGAGATCCTCTTCTTCGCTATTCTATGCGGCTAAAGTGGAGGCTCTTCTGTCGTTGGTGTAGGGATCATTATGTTCATATTGTTGATCCCTCCATACTACTCATTGCAATTTTTTAGTATACTTGTTTCACAAGATCTACTGCAGCCTGTTATTATTTAGGTTATAGGTTTATGTTACCTCATACCTATGCACTCTACGATAGTTTACAATTGAGTCTTTTGTCTCTTTATCTAAGTCAGTTAGTAACTTTTTGATAAATAGACTTAGAATCTTTAGATTAAATTCCTATATGGATTTTAACTTCAGTTCTTATTTAGCTAAGTAATCATTTGAGCCTCTGGAAACAGTAGTTTTCAAATTCTGACCTTTTAGACAGTAATTCTGTTGGTTTCTCTTTTACTGTAGAGTCAGTGAGTTTCATGCACTATCGATGGATGATTTTCACTTTCGTAGTTTCGGAATCACTACTTCCGTTACTATTTAGGTTGGATTTTTGCATAAGAGTTAGGCTCCTATTATCCGGAACCTATTATTTTAAGGTCCTTCCGTCTTCGTATGGGCATAGGCCTTTACTCTTTCCGGGTACAGTTTATGTATTTATAAAAGATATCTGTTTATTACTATGGGCGTAAGCTTCTTCTGTCTTTGATGCCTAGTAGAAGGACGTTACGCTCCATTTTATTGTTAATGGATTCTATTAACTATCGGTACTGCTTATGGTATATCATTGACTTAGCAGTTGTGCTTAAGATTTCGGCTCATGAAGTAAGAGTTCTTCTACTTCTTGGGCTTACATTAATAGTGTCGCTATTATAGATTTTTGAAGGCCGCTCATTGCACTCAGCCATCCACATTCATGAATTTTATCTCAGAAATATCGAGTCCATTTCTGGAGGCCTCTATTGTTAGGTCTATTATCTTCTGCTCAGAATGTCATTCACTTAACAGTTGCTACTATAGCTAGGTAGGCTGTCTGTTTCGGCAGTGTCTCCGTTCTGCTGCCCTCTTCGCTCTGGGCTATTTGACCCAGGGCAAGAAAAAGGGGGGGGGGGGAGGGTGTTCCCTTGGGTCACCTGTTTTACTATGAAAACAAGGGGATACCTCCTCCGGAGTTAGTAATTCTGAGCTGTTATTGGGATGGTTGTTTAGTGAGAGGTTTAGGTTTTTAAAATTCATTCAAGTCTTAGTTTTTAAAGTATAGCTTTTGAATATTGCATATGTCAACGGACATGATTATGCAATCCTCAGACACTTTTAGGAGTATAAGAGTCTCTATTCTCTAGACTTACTTTATTTATTGGCTTACTTTAAAAATTATTAGTATAAGGATTATATTGGATATTAATAGAGTACATGGATGTATGAAGCTCAATTTTGGAAGGTGTTGTATCTTTCTAATTTATCATAAATAAGAAAGATACATGTAAGGCCTATTACTTCTTTTTCCCTACAGGGGATGACTCTATTTTATTTTATTGAGCGTATTCCATTTTGCTCTATGTCCTTGGCCCTCCAGCCTTTTTACTATTCAGCTATGTCTGGGTCATTGGTACAGTATAAAAATGTTAAAAAAATTATAGTAATTTCTATATTTTTTATACTTACCAATGACCCAGACGGGGATGGCCCTCCCAGGAGTTGGGAACTCTTGCCTCCCCGCTGAGTACATAGCACTTACCAGGCACTGGTTATTAGAATGATTAATGGCGCCAATTTCGGAACATCCTTGACACTGCGCATGCGCAGTAGGGGCGAAGTGTGGAGGGCCTTTCAGGACATGTTTTCTTTGGTTTTAGATGCAAATTTTGGGGATTAGGGGGCAAAATTTGTGTTTGGCCCTATATTTTAAGAGTTAGCACCAGCTATGTCTGGGTCATTGGTAAGTATAAAAAATATAGAAATTACTATAAATTTTTTAACTTTCAGGGAAATGGGTTGGATTTCAGGGAAAAGTTTGCATGGGGACAAAATAAAAGAAAAAACTTGTGAATTTTCAGATCATGGACCACTATTAACACCAGGTTATATATCCAGAACTAGTCGTCAACTATGCTGATGCATTTATGCTATATTAAAAAATCATAAAATAACTGTTGACTTGACCCCTCTTCTTCATAAGCATACCCCCCCCCCCTCCCCACCACCCACCCACACTGTCCACAGAGCACCTCCACCTGTGGTTTGCTCTTATCAAAGTCTACTTAGCTAATAATTTCCCAAGTCTGGAAATGTTAACAGGAAAAGATGTCCTAATGTTCAGTTACTTCAAGAACATAAGTACTTGGAAAGTATCTTTATCAAACTTCATGCATGTGGGACGTTTGTGCCCTACACAAAACTTTTCTTTTCATCATTAAAGCATTTTTAGCTCAACTTTGAGCTTATACCATGGCCAGTCGTCCGTCTGGCCGTCTGTCCATCAACAATTCGATACGGCTCGGGCTAGAGGCCGTATTTATGAACCGATCTTTATGAAACTTCTTGGGTACCTTTGTTATGACCGTGGGACGAGAACGAGTGTTTTGGGGTCCGACCCGAAATTCAAGTTGGCCACTGGCGGCCATTTTGTACAGACTTAGGTGAAATCAGATTTTTGCGCAGAACTTCCATATGAAAGCGCTGATTTGAATAATTTTTTGTATGAATGTTTAGTACCATGGGATACATCACATATAATACGGTTTTTTTCTCGTACGTAAATTATGCAAATTAGACTAACTTTGATGTATTCAGTGTTACTTTCAGCACTGTAAGTGCAAATGCCAATACGGCTCGGGCTAGAGGTGTTATTTATAAACCGATCTTTACGAAACTTCTTGGGTACCTTTGGAATCACCGTGGGACGAGTGTTTTTGGGTGCGGTCCGAAATTCAAGATGGTTCGGGCTAGAGGCTGTATTTATCAACCGATCTTCACGAAACTTCTTGGGTACCTTTGTTATCACCTTGATACAAGAACGAGTGTTTCTGAGTGCGGTCCAAAATTCAAGATGGCTGCCAGTGGCCATTTTGTACCGAAATTAGGTCCAATCAGTTTTTTGTCACAACTTCTATACAGCTCGTATTTATGAACTGATCTTCATGGAACTTCTTGGGTACCTTTGTTTTCACCTTGGGACAGGAATGAATGTGTTTTGGGTGCCTTTGTTATCACTGTGCTATGAGAACAAATATTTTGGGGTTCAGTCAGACCCACTCTGGGACTCAAAGATTTCTTTTCTAGTTTAGCATCTGACTGTCACCCACCTTTACAATACTTTACCTATACATTTGTTACAGGCTGCTGTCAGTATTTATGTACAGACCGTTACAATACTTTATATGTTCCTTTGTTATCAGGTCATTACCTAGATGTTTGTCATTGCTGTGTCACATACTATACATGTACATGTCTTGACAAGTTGAGCTACAGTGTCATTGACACTTTCATTTTTTAATTCCATTCGAAATTTTCCGGATACAGATGGCCAACAGTTAACAGTTCTGTAGTCAGCACAACAAAATAAATGTAGTGTTAGAAAATAAGTCGATTGTGTTTAAATATGCAGTCATAATTTTTCAGCATCCTAAGCAACTTTAACCTACTTTTAAACTGTGCTAAATAGTTGTTGTTTACATTTTGATTTTGGAAAAGGGTTGAGAATTAAAGCTATTCTCTGAAGGAATAAATAAATATATATTATTTTATTCCTTTTCATATATTTTAATTTCCAAAAACTGCATTTAAATGAAGGTGGTGGAGTTTTCAATTTTTAGCTCAACTTTGACGAAGTCAAATTTGAGCTATTGTCATGGCCCGTCGTCCATCGTCCGTCTGTCCGTCTGTCTGTACGTCAACAATTGGCTATGGCTCGGGCTAGAGGTCGTATTTATGAACCGATCTTTACGAAACTTCTTGTGTACCTTTGTTATGACCCTGGGACGGGAACGAGTGTTTTTAGGTGTGGTCCGAAATTCAAGATGGCTGCCAGTGGCCATTTTGTACCGATGATGCAAAAATCAGTTTTTTGTACAGAACTTCTGTATGAAAGTTCTGATTTGAATAAAGTTTTGTATAAATGTTTAGTACCATGGGATACATCACATATAATACGGGTTTTTTTCTCGTGCGTAAATTATGCAAATTAGACTGACTTTGATTTATTTAGTGTTACTTTCAGAGCTGTAAGTGCCAAGCTGCTATGGCTCGGGCTAGAGGCCGTATTTATGAACCGATCTTTACGAAACTTCTTGGGTACCTTTGTTATGACCGTGGGACGAGAACGAGTGTTTTTGGGTGCGGTCAGAAATTCAAGATGGCTGCCAGCCACCATTTTGTACCGACGATGCAGAAATCTGTTTTTTGTACAGAACTTCCATATGAAAGCTCTGATTTGAATAATTTTTTGTATGAATGTTTAGTACCATGGGATACATCACATATAATACGGGTTTTTTTCTCGTACGTAAATTGTGCAAATTAGACTAATTTTGATGTTTTTTGGGGTTACTTTCAGCACTGTAAGTGCAAATGCCAATACGGCTCGGGCTAGAGGCCGTATTTATGAACCGATCTTTACGAAACTTCTTGGGTACCTTTGGTATCACCATGGGACGAGAACGAGTGTTTTTGGGTCCGGTCCGAAATTCAAGATGGCCGATGGCAGCCATTTTGTACAAAATTAGGTGCAATCAGATTTTTGCACATAACTTCCATATGAAAGCCCTGATTTGAATAATTATTTTGTGTGAATGTTTAGTACCATGGGATGCATCACATATAATACGGGTTTTTTTCTCGTGCAGAAATTATGCAAATTAGATGAACTTTGATTTTTTCAGTGCGACTTACACACAGTAAGTACACATGTCAATACGGCTCAGACTAGAGTCTGTATTTATGAACTGATCTTCACGAAATGTCTTGGGTACCTTTATTATCACCTTGGGACGAGAACGAGTGTTTCTGGGTGCGGTCTAAAATTCAAGATGGCTGCCAGTGGCCATTTTGTACCGAAAATAGGTCTAATCAGTTTTTTGTACACATCTTCTATACAGCTCAGACTAGAGGCCATATTTATGAACCAATCTTTACGAAACTTCTTGGGTACCTTTGTTATCACCGTGGGATGAGAGCGAGTGTTTTTGGGTGTGGTCCGAAATTCAAGATGGCCACCAGCAGCCATTTTGTACCAAAATTAGTGCAATCAGTCTTTTGTATAGAACTTCTGTATGAAAGTTCTGATTTGAATAAATTTTTGTATGAATGTTTAGTAACATGGAATACATCACATATTGTAAGGTGTTTTTTTTCACGCCGAAATT
Organism: Pictodentalium vernedei; assembly: GCA_031216915.1. NCBI lineage: Eukaryota > Metazoa > Mollusca > Scaphopoda > Dentaliida > Dentaliidae > Pictodentalium > Pictodentalium vernedei. The sequence goes on from CM062289.1 coordinate 154,622,933, forward strand.
ATGCAAATTAGATGAACTTTGATTTATTCAGTGCTATTTACACAATGTAAGCACACATGTCAATATGGCTCAGGGTAGAGGCTGTATTTATGAACCGATCTTCACAAAACTTCTTGGGTACCTTTGTTATCTCCTTGGGATGGGAATGAGTGTTTCTGGGTACGGTCCAAAATTCAAGATGGCTGCCAGTGGCCATTTTGTACCGAAATTAGGTCCATTCAGTTTTTTGTCACAAGTTCTATACAGCTCGTATTTATGAACTGATCTTCACAAAACTTCTTGAGTACTTTTGTTTTCACCTTGGGACAGGAACGAGTGTGTTTTGGGGTGCCTTTGTTATCACTGTTCTATGAGAACAAATATTTTGGGGTTCAGTCAGACCCACTCTGGGACTAAGATTTCTTTTCTAGTTCAGCATCTGACTGTCACCCACCTTTACAATACTTTACCTATACATTTGTTACAGGCAATGGTCAGTATTCATGTACAGACCGTTACAATACTTTATATGTACCTTTGTTATCAGGTCATTACCTAGATGTTTGTCATTGCTGTGTCACATACTATACATGTACATGTCTTTGTCTTGACAAGTTGAGCTACAGTGTCATTGACACTTTCATTTGAAAGTAAGTCACCTATTTTCACTTCGACACTTGCACATTGATCACGAATCTCCGAAGAAAATACCCAGAAATAAACATGAACACAGTTGAAATATATATCATAAAATAATACTCTTTTCTTAAATAAATTTAACTTAAATCCATATTTTACTGCTTCGTAAGTTTTTACCAGAGTTTGAAATGCATGTGAATTGACTCCGAAACATTTTTCAAAAGTTACAACAGGAACGAAATATTTGACTGTTGTTTTCCGGGATTTTTGGTCCAAAACTAATTCCTGTCCGGGAGGCCAGGAACTACACTGAAATTCCGGGATTTTCCCGGGCATTCCGGGAGAGTTAACATGTCTGGCCCAAATTTTAACTTTGTGCAATATAAGGAAATTTCTTTAAAAATCTTCTTCTTCAGATCCACCAGTCAGAATCCTTTCATATTTGGTATACAACATCTCTAGGAGAATCAGATTCAAGTTTGTTCAGATCTGGTCCCTGTGTTGATATTTGGGCTTCCTATGGGAATATGAGGAAATTTTTTTTAAAAACTTCTCCAGAACCATCAGTTAGAATCGTCTGATATTTAGTATACAGCATCTCTAGAGGGGTCAGATTCAAGTTTGTTGAAATCTCATCCCTGGGTTGATATTTGGGCTGCCTATGGGAGCTGTAATTTTAACTTAGTGCAATATGAGGAAATTTCTTTAAAAATCTTCTCCTTCAGATCTACCAGTCAGAATCCTTTCATAGTTGGTATACAACATCTCTAGGAGGGGCATATTCCAGTTTGTTCAAATTGAGCCCCTGGGTTATTAATTTGGGCTTCCTATGGATTCAAGTTTGTTCAAATCGGGTCCCTGGATTTATATTTTGGCTCCCTATTTGAGCCCAAAGTTCAACTTAGTGCTATGTGAGGACATTTCTTTAAAAACCTTCTTCTTCAGATTCACCAGTCAGAATTCTTTCATATTTGGTATATCTCAAGGGGGATCAGATTCAAATTGTTCAATATGAGTCCCTGGCTTAATATTTGAGCTCTCTACGGGTGGGGTGGGGGTGGCAGGGGGGAGCATGTTAGGTTCAGATTTGTTCAAATCTATTCCTTAGTGTTTTTCCATAAAATTTGCCTTTCCTGACTTCATTCCTTGGAAGTGTTGATGAACCATGTCTAACTGAATGTGACCCCAAATACTTCTTTGAACCACTTTGGCAGGTGAGCGATTGAGGCCCGTTGGGGCCTCTTGTTTATATAACCCATCTAAAGAGCTCTTGGCCCTAACTCCAACCCACCAGTTTCTGTTGCAATCCTCAAGCAACCTTCCTCTGATAAAACTGCTCAGCTGCTTCTGTTCCCCTTCTAGATCTTCATTCTCAGTGGAGTAATTCTTCATTGACTCCCTTGTCAGCCTCCATCTTGTCGGAATGTGAGAGTGCTGTACATAGTTAAATGTCGTTTTACACCATCTGCTGTTTGGAAGTTTTACCAGGTAATTCAGGTAGCATAATTTTCCTGCATCTATTCTTTCTTTAACTGGTAGGGTGCTGGAAGCCCATAATTGGCCCTTATTCTGAAGTGTAGGTACCATAACTTAAAGACTACATATTCAGTGTATATGCTTCATATTATCTGTGAAGAGTAATTATTTTATCTGTATGGATTTTACTTGTTATAATTTATGAGTGAGTGCCCATCGGCACTCTCCCATAAATTGTAATAAGGCAAAGACAAGTGAACAAATTTTGTGATAAAAAATAACTTAGCTAGCACTCCACCAGTTAACCAGCATCCACCTGATATACCAAGGTCAAATAGATCACGGAAACAGCCTAGTATAAGCTACACAGCTTGTTGCTGAATCCGTTTCCATCACCCAAACTCATCTGTATCAATTGTATCTATGTTTTCATTACTTGCTGTTGGAAATAAATACTGTTTAAACTAAATAGACAAATATAAACAAGGGGAATTTGGTGATTGTCAAGTTAATTTGTTGATATATTGCAGGATTTTGAATGCAACCAACCTGCCAACATTGTTTTTACTGGTAGTGTATGATAGAGAATGATATGAAGTTAAGAATATTAACCACTACATGTATTTAATAGTTAGGTGCACATCAGTGTGTAATAAAGTTGATTGATTTATCTGTTGCTGAGCGAAATATTTTAATGTGATCATTCTAATCACTTTACTACTAAAATTGTAATACAGTACTAGTGTATTTTGCCTTAATTTCATTTGATAAATACCGGTAGTCTTTATGAAGATGACTGTGGCACAGATATGAAGATGTGAATCATTATGGCCTTCTATTCTGTGGATGGTGGAGTGACCTGAACATCTGGTTCACTTAACAAGCACATATATATGTCCTTTATGAAATAATATCAACCTTATTTGATTATTCCATTGAGAAGTTTATTATGCCCCCAACTTGAAAAGTCGAAGGGGTATCTAGTGGAGACCTCCATCTGTCTGTGTGTATGTCTGTCCGTCCGTCCATCTGTACCAACATTTTCCCTTGTATCTCAGCCCTGCTACTCTGATTTGAATGATATTTGGTGTTGTGATAGAGCATCATGGTGGAATGATTCCTGTGTAGCATGAGGTTCTTCCAGAGTTATGGCCCTTTTTCACTTTTTAGACTTAAAAAATGTTTGGCAGGTCTGGGCATTGGCACACGCTTTGTGTTGCCCCTTTTGTTGTTGAAATTAATAGCTAATTGAAGTAATTATTTATTCATACAGCCAACAGTTAAATTATATGTGAACCTTCCTGCAAAGGCAATATGGATTTGTCAGTTTGCTTTAGAGTGTATTGTTTAACATTGCCCCATTCAGTAACACAGGGTTGCAATGATTAAGTTACTGTATATTGTTTCTACATGGTAATTTCAAACATTGCTTTATTATTTATATTTTAGGCATTAGTAGTTCCTGCATTTGAAACTCAGAGATACCGCCTTCAGTTTCCTAAATATAAAGCAGATGTTTTGTCTATGTTAGACATGGGAACATTGTTTACATTCAGGTATGTATTTCTTAGTGGTTCAGTATTTTCCAGCTCTTTAAAAACTGAGCTTGTATGTTTTCAGAATTTTACAGTTTGATAGAATTGTTGTTGGTTTAGAAGGACCAATTTGCTTTGTGCAGAAATATCACCTGAGGGAGAAGTGTTTTTACCCATAAAGGCATATTTCCGACTTTTCTGACCTTAGAATAGGTGCCCTTAACATGCCATAATGAGGAAGTCTTGCTGACAATAGACAGATTAGGCAGTGGTTTCTCGTCAAGTCCAGACTGCCTTAACCCATAGCATGCTGTTAGTGCAACAAAATGTTCTCCAGTCACTCTGTTTCTCTCTTGTTTGACTATGAATTTAACCAATTATATCTTGTTTGACAGAGCTCAGTGAGCTCTGTCAAACAAGGTATATTTGGTTACATATCAAAGTGCATTATGGGATATATTTTGCTGTTGAAAACTTGGTCATTTTGATATTGGTGTGCAGAGGGTTTACAAGCAGCCGAGACTTGACTTGAAATCACTGCTAAGCCACATAGAGGCTGTGGGCTGCTGGGATTTTGGGACAATAGTCTAGGCCCTGAGGGGTTAGGCCTTTCATTCTACAGTACTGTGATCATAAAGCAGAAAAAGAATTTTGATTACTAAGTTTGATTCAGCACGAACAACAAGAATTGCACATGTCTTTATGATTCATTAATTGAATGTCGCATGTTATCTTATTGATATTCTTACAATTCTGAATAATTTAGTGAGAACTTTGGGCAAGACACTTCACCCCCATTCCCACAGTGTGTACTAAAGCGTACTGCACATCGATGGTACACTTGTCTTCAACCAATGCTAACCCTGCTTGTGTGGAGTTAGTATGTTGGGGAGCTGACAGTTGCTCGCCATTGCTCGGTGGTTCTCTCCAGGTACTCTGGCTTCCTCCACCCTTAAAACTGTCGTCATGATTAGTCATTGTGCAGAAATATGTGACCTTAAGCACCAATATATAAATTAGTAAAAACTAAGGCCATAAAAAAAAGAACCTCTGTTTCTCAGGCCCGCGCGCATGGTCATTTTTGGTGCGCATGCAACCTTTTTATGACATCAAAAAAATCTTCAAAAAAATTTGAGATATTGTTCTCATTTTGGTAAATCGATATCGATGCGTTCGCAAGTTTTAAATTAACACACTTCAAGCTTTTTCTACATCATACCTTAATAAAGTGGGTGGGTTTTAGCAATATTCACGACAGAAAGTGTTTTTTTCTGTAAAAGGTAAGTCATAATGACAGCAAGAAGGAAGATGTCTTTCAGTCTGACAACAAACAGTCACAAAGGGGAATGGTCGATTCGCACCACGTTTGATTCGCACCAACTCTCAGAAAGTCTGCAAAGTCGGGTGCTATGTTGAATGGAACACAGTCTCCTGGCATTTATTTTTAGTAACGTTTGTATTGTAAATGGCCGTCATTGGGAATTTGTGTACTGTTATTTGAAACCGTTACGAGTTTCCCAGTTAATTTAAATAAATGCATTTGAGATGCAGGATAATTGGATAACTAATAGTAACCGTTGCTTGATATAAAAGTAACAGTCATAGTTGAAAATAAATTGCATATAGGCAGGTATGTGCGGTCGAATTGGTTAATGAAAACACGCAAACATTCGTTTTGTATTTCATTTTCAGATTTCAAAAAAATATGATTTATGGATGAACTGCCCGTTCAAATGGGTTGTGATAATTTTGAATATAATGGGGAAAAATTGCAATTCACGATTTTATTAGGCAGGTTAGGCAGGTTGTGAAAGGATTTTTTTAGGGGGTAAAATAAATCTCTGAAAGTTGGCACTTCGACATTTGATTTGTCCCAGAGACGTTTCAACCCAAGACTTTTCACCCACGAGGCGTTTCGTGACTTTCGTCCTGTGTTATAATTTTCACGTTTCACTGAAAAAACAAACATTCAAACCCCACTTCATTTACGACCCAACACCCCTGTGGTGAATAACCAATATATTTGCGAAATTTTGCGTGGTCCACCAGGCGTTTGGGTGGGGGTCAAATTACCACAAACAACCTCTCGGGGAGAAAATAAAAAAAAAAAACCCGCCCGCATGCTTTTTTGGAAAAAATGGCCTGAGAAACAGACAATCAACTTTTTATGGCCTAAAGTGAATTTTTTTCAATCATCTGTGCTATGGAAAGTCCTGGATAATCCACGTCTTTCAATGACCGAGATACTTGAAAAATTATACTCTCTTTTCCAGACTTGCCCCCAAATTCCTGGAAAAGTCAGGAAATTTCATCTTGAAAAGTGTATGATCCCTACTCATAACTGGATACATGTAATAACCAGTTATCCACAGCCATTCTTACATTGATTGTGTGATAGAAACAGTTTGGATTTTCAAGTAGTATTTATAGAAACTATTCCATAGTGCATATGCAGTGAAACCCTGTTAATTGAATAGCCACTTCACTAGTGAAAATTATTCAGTTAACAGGAGTATTCATTTAACAGGGATTTGGTCATTTTTCTGTACTCCTGAGATACACTGAGCATTTATTCTATTATATCTTGTTTGACAGAGCTCAGAGAGATCTTTCAAACAAGATTTTAATAAATTTTATGCCTGTATTGTATGGACAGTCAGTCCATAAACATTTGGAATTTTGTAATTGTCTCTGGGTAATTTCTCCACATATTACAAGATTTTTTATTAAATTAACAGGTGTTGACCTTGTCACCTCTTTGCAAACGACTTGGTAAATGGTTTTGTGTTTGGAAGTTATATTCAGTTAACAGGTTTCTTCAGTTAAGAGATATCCCATCAAGTGGGCTTGCTTGTACCAACAAACTTTGTTGGGTAGAATTTGACAACTGTTTGTACATGCACTACAAAGTACATTTTCTGTGAGTACTCTGTAGTGTCTCTGAATACTGAGTATTCACAGACACTGCACAGTGTGTCAAAGAAATAAAGAACATCTGAATTCATTGATGTAAAGCCACTAAATGTTCCAAATAGCATCCATCTCTGAACTTGGGGAGGCCTATGTAGATTTCATATGCCATTGAGTACTCTCCATAATTCTGCAGAATTTTGTGCAATGGACTGATGGGTAAAAAAATTGTGTGGCCATCAACTTGAGCGTAATGTGTTTTACTAGTACAATGCTGATTAATATTGCCAATAACCAGTTGACAGATTTTCCTACTGGTTAGTTTTGTGATAGGTTGTAAACTTGTTATCTGGCTAACTGTTTCAGCACTAATTGTTTTTGCACGAAATGTTCCAGCGCGAATTGTTAGACTTCATCTTTTCAACAAAACACCTACAAAAGAGAAACTAGCATCATTGTTGTTCATTTGAAAAATTGTAATTATACCTTTCTCTTCATAGGTTCCATGTATGGCCAAAAGGACATGCTCCCACAAATTATGCAAAGTGGAGGACAGCAACTACTCCATATACGGTCAGTATTTAGAAGTCACCAACTTCCTGGTCTCCTTCTATGTTGTTTGATATGCCCATTTTTAAAAATGTGAGTACCGATATGTTATGACACTGTCTGGATGTCCATTCATCCAGGCATCAGTCATGCCTTTCATCTGTCCATCCAGGGGTCAGCCGAGTGGGCGACTTGGGCGAAGAAGGCGCCTTGTCATTCCTCAAGTCGCCTTGGCTTACATTGGGGGCAAAATTCAAGTCGCCCTCCCAAACTTCCTTGGGAGACATGGCAGTTTACTGTATTTTCTTATGTTTTATTTTTTAAAAACACACGCTTCTGCAAAAAACAGTAAACACGGTTGCTGTTAAAGTCCGTCACACGGCTATGAAAATAGCCTAAACTAGCCCAATTTTATATTTCTGAAAAGAATTGCAATCGTGTAGTCGTTCGAACAATTCGCTTCAACTGATAGCAACCAGCACAAAATGGCTATTTAAAAACAAGGTACCAGACAAAACAACGAATCACACAAGACACGCATCGAGTTAATTAGAATTTATTAAAGTTAACCACCGTTTCAAAACAAAAAAAATGTATTGGAGACAGTTCGTCCATATCGAAATTGCTTGCGGTTACGCTCTGTTCCACTGAAAAATTGGCTGCATTGAAATTCGCCCCGCAATTTGCATTGAATGTTTTTCTTTGAAAACTTGTGAAGTTTGTTGGAAGGAGGTTAAATGTAATATGGCTACAATAGAAATCACAGGTATTTGGATGGATAAGAATGGCAGACCTTCAAAGCACCAATCGCACATGTCAGTGAAAGATGGTTGGCAGAAATTGTCAGTTTTCTGAACAGTGTATTATGACCCAGCACAGCCGGGAAGGGAGACAACTGAAATGTTTTGTCATTTACCAAAGAAATTAATTAACTCAAATTGTTAATAACGCTTAATTTACGAAGGATATCGAAAACTTTTTTAACTACGCTTTTCAACTCAGTTAGGGTATTCAGAAACCATGAATGACCCAGCTTCTTATATGAACTTGAAATTTATTTTAAACACTTTAAATATTTTTTTAAAAAGAATATACCTTCTGTACTTAAAAATTTTTTGATGAAATTATGTTAAGTTGCCTATTTTCGAGGCATGGGCCTCTTGTTGTCATTCTTGCTAAATGTTGCACTGCTTATTCAGTGTTTTCTCTCCCCTAGCCTTCTAAAGTCCCCCCTTGCAATTCTCCCATGCTTTTGGCATATTTTTGAGAAATTTCATTTCTAAAATTTCCTGGGAGAGTTGCTTGGTTACAGAATGTTTTCTGTTATTTTCCCCATAGTTACGTTTTCACCCATGGGTGTATAACGTTTGTGTTCTGCATCTTCCATCTGATGTTCTGCAGATTCTCCCCTGGGAGTCTCTGTTTTGCATCAGATAGAGTGTAATTTGATGACTGATTCCGGGCCAGTTTTTTCAGTGCCTGGAGTCATGTTTTCTGGTGTTTTACACTGTTTGTTTACATTGGCAACAGCCTTTTTTGAGGGGGGCTGTTTGCCTTTGCTGTAGTTTATCTCACTATAAGATACATTTATATTATCCGTAAGTGTCTCATTAATTATTTAATATAAATTTAAAATTTTTGACCACACTTTGCCATCGGATCCATTGGGGCTCAACGTTACTTTTCAGCAACTTGGGCTTCGCTGAAAAAATATTTTTTCAAAATTATTTTGTTTTGCAATTGTTTTTTCATTTATTAATGGATCATGTTATTATGTATCTTTGTGTCAGGGGTTTTTGCGAGTAACTAGGACTTATTGTTGTTCTTTCACAATGAAGGGACGTTGTTCAAATTGTAATAGGAAGAAATCTTCCTCTGACTTTCATGATCATTGTATTAATTGTAGTCAGTGTTCTCGCATTAATCCCTGTCCTATATGTGAACATTGGGATGAGAAACATTGGAAACGTGTGTCACGATATGTTGTTTCTGGAGAAAGAGCAATGCCGGCTCTTTCTCTGCAAGGTCACTCTACTCTCTCAGTTTCTATTTCAGAGGAACCAGAACAGGGTGATGTTTCCATGTTATCTTCTTCAAGTGTGCGTCCGTCGTCACAAATGAATTCAGAGCTAGCGGCAAAAGTGCTCATGGAGATTAGACAAATGTCATCCGCTAGCTCGCCCGGTGTAGCGTCCATTCACCGAATGGTTCGGCAGCCGGGTTCGTCCGATGCGGTCCAAGAGGAAATTTTGGGTGATGCGAGCACTATAAACATAATAGATGCCCACCCAGTGACGGCGGATAGTAAGCGAGAACGGAGGAAGCCTTTTAGTCCGGTTCCTAGCTCGTCCAGGTCCAGCCGGGCCGCGAGCGAGAGAGGTCCCTCTCTCGTACAACAACATCTGGGACCAGATGTTGTGGTACAAAATGTGTCTTTAGCGGAGCATACGTCCGTCGCTCGGGACGCTCCGTTGTATAAGCAGTCCGCAGAGACTGTTAAGGCTTCCTCTTCTCGTCAGCGCACACGACCGCACCTTGGCTGCGTGACCGCCGATATATTACCAGCTTTGCCGATGAAGGATTCTTCGGCGACCAGGTCACACCATCCGGCAGCCAGGGATTCGAGACCGATGGACTCTGGACGTTCGCATAGGAAAAGTATGCGGGAGCCATCTGATGCGGAGCTGCCCTCGGCGAAGCAGCGAAAGACTGCGCCTCTGCAGGTCTCGACGCCGGACATTCTTGTGCAGATAGCACAGCTTATCGCAGCATCCCAGCAGCCGACAGAAACGGTGTCGGATCGAGAATTATCCGACAGCGCTGGGTCGGTACGCTCCGCCGAAGCATCGGGGGCGGACGACCGGGAACATCATGAGGTCCGACCGGATGGTGAAAGGGATACGGATGACTTGGAGCTATCCCTTTTGGAACAACATAAAGCTGCCGTGGACTTCATCCGGCACTTTCTCCCTCAAGTTGTTCCGTCGGGCCAGACTGCTGCGCTTCCGGACAAGAGAATTATAGCGTCATTGGACTCTGAATTTTTTGAGCGGTTCAGGGACATCGCTCCCGAGTTTCCGTCGCAGTCCAATAATGTTGCTAGAACATTTGAATTATTGAACGACGCTATATTTAAACTTGCTTCCAGGGCAGGGAAAGCAGGTTTCTTGTCCGCTAATACTCTCAACCTGCCTTTCATTAATGCAAGGAATAAATTCGATACGGCAGGACAGGGTATACCGAGAGTTCCTCTGCGTATGGACGACGAGGCGGAAGACTTAGAGCTATCATTACCGTCGTCAGCTTCTATTCCAACCGTGGTGTTGGAAACAGCTATTGCGTCTAACAGAGCCAATTTAGATGCCTTATCTTACGCAGATCACCTTACTAAGGCGTTATCACTGCGCCTTCAAGGGGAAGAGTTTCAGGATATACAATCCTCTTTAAGACTTCTTTCAAGGGCAGTAGCTTATTCCACGTGTAACTCCGCCCTTTCAGTGGCAAATCTGGAGTTGGTTAGACGTGACGCAGCCCTAGCTACATCCACACTAGTGGATTCTAAGGTGAAGAACTCTCTTAGAGTCGCTTCGTCTCAGGAGAACTTCTCTTTGATGGCAAGCTTTCCGCTATTTATGATAAAATTAAAAAGAAAGCTAATGATTCTCTGTTGTTCAGATCTGCTCCTAAGAAGTCGGATACAGCAGACACGAATAAGACAGGCACTTCTGGGTCTAATGCGCCCAAGAGAGGTTCCTATAGAGGTTCCGGTGCGTCCTCTTGGTCTTATTCGAGAGACCGTCAGGATAGCGACTCTCGTTCGGGACGTCCTTCAGGCCGGGACAATCGGTCGGACGCCCCGAGGTCGACGAGGCGAGGTGCGGGTCGTGGAAGACGTGGTTTCTCCTACCGCAGGCCTCGCAGGTCCAGGAGGTGATGGCTTAAACCTCTATCGCGTTCCGGTTGGCGGAAGGTTGTCGAGTTTTTCACAAGAGTGGGCGTCGATTACGGACGACCCTTGGGTGAGAGGAGTGACTTCGGAAGGTCTGAAGATATCCTTCAAACAAAAGCCTCCATTAACTCGAAGTCCAAAGTGGACTCATCTTCCGTCAAATCCACAGAAAAGAAACGCTCTGTTATCAGAGGTGCAGTCTCTTTTAATGAAGAACGCGGTAGAGGTCGTAGAAAACCAGGAATCTCTGGGATTCTACAGCCATCTGTTTCTGGTTCCGAAACCAGACGGCTCGTTCCGTCCAGTCATAGATTTGAGCTGGATAAACAAGCTGATCGTCGCTCCGAAGTTTTATATGGAGACGATTCGATCGGTCAGAGCGAGTATTCGGGTGAACGATTATGCAACGAGCATAGATCTCAAAGATGCGTACTTTCACGTCATGGTACATCCGACATTCCGAAAGTATCTACGCTTCGCAGTCCTTGGAGTGGTGTATCAATTCCGGGCGATGTGCTTCGGATTGAATCTAGCACCCTGGGCTTTCACTCGGGTAATGAACTCGGTAATGATCTACTTCCGAGCTCATTCGTCTGCGGTAACGTCGGCCTACCTGGACGACATTCTTCAGAGGTACGGCAACGAGTTAACGCTTCAGAACGATGTTCAGAATCTTCTTCTATTGCTCCGACGTCTCGGTTTTATAGTAAACGAGGAGAAGTCGGATCTGGTGCCGTCCAAGTCATTCACACATCTGGGAATGAGCTTCGAGATGCACAACAATCTCGTTCGTCTGCTGTTAACCAGAGCGAAATTAGTCATTTGTTACGCTCGCTATTGTCTGCACGCAGACAAAGTCACGGCGAGAGAATTTATGAGACTGATAGGTCTGTGCGGAGCCGCCGCGGATCTCATTCCGATGGGGCGGTTACGCACACGTCCTCTTCAAATTTTCCTGACTCAGAATTGGAGTGTGAAAATTCATTCGCTCGATGTAGACGTTCTCTTGTCAGATCAAGTGAAACAAGAGATTCAGACTTGGGCAAACATTCAGTGGTTAACTCAAGGAGTTCCGCTGCAGTTGCCGGATCCGAGTTTTACCGTTATGACGGATGCCAGTCAAACAGGTTGGGGTGCATCATTAATCCCAACGGATTCGAGATGCCAGGGTCTTTGGGATCTGCAATTCCTGTGCAAGCACATAAACATCAAGGAAATGATGTCAATTTGGCTTGCGTTACGTCACTAGATGGACATTATTCACGATGCTCATGTCCAAATCCTATCCGACAATACGACAGTAGTGGCGTATATATGGAATCAGGGAGGCACTCATTCAGTTCCGTTGTTCAATCTAACGGAAAGAATCCTTCTGTTTGCGTTAGAACATCACGTTCTTCTTTCGGTCCGTCACATACCGGGTCGTCTGAATGTGCTAGCAGACTCCCTTTCACGAAAGGGTCGTTTGTTGCCGTCGGAGTGGACTCTCAACAAACAAGTATTCAATCAGATTTGCTACCAATGGGAACGGCCAATGATAGACTTATTTGCGACACATCTCAACAATCAGTTGCAGACGTATGTGTCTCCGTGTCCGGATCCAAGAGCATTTGCAGTAGACGCTCTGTCGATCCCTTGGGACGGAATGATAGGATATGCGTATCCTCCAGCGCCGTTAATTCAACAAGTATTGCTAAAGATAAAGCAATCTCAATGCAAGATTCTGTTGGTAGCATCTCTGTCGCCACAGAGACCGTGGATAAATCTACTCAGGTGTCTGTTGTGGGACCTACCGCGGAAGCTTCCTCCACGGGAGGATCTTCTTTCGCAGGGGAAATCGCGCCAACTCCATCACAACCCGCAAGGTCTCAACCTTCACGTTTTTCCGGTCCTTCTTGCATGGCAAGCACTTTACAGGACGAGCAGTGGACGCGATTTCTAACTGTAGGAGGACCTCCTCTTCGCTAAACTATGCGGCTAAGTGGAAGGTTTTTCGTCGTTGGTGTAGGGATCATTCTGTAGATATATTTGATCCCTCTATACCAGACATTGCAAACTTTCTAGTATACTTGTTTGACGAAATCAAACTGCAGCCTGTTACTATAAAGGGTTATAGATCTATGTTATCTGATACCTATGCACATCATGATAGTTTACAAATTGGATCTAATGTCTCTTTATCGAAGTTGGTTAGAAACTTTTCGATAAATAGACCCAGAACTCTTAGATTAATTCCTAAGTGGAATTTAGCTTGGGTTCTCCTTAAATTGAAGGAAAAGCCATTTGAACCTCTTGGGACAGTAGATTTCAAATTCTTATCTTATAAGACAGCTTTTCTCTTAGCTTTCTCTTCTGCCAGAAGAGTCAGTGAGCTTCATGCACTATCGGTGGATGATTCTCATTATCGTAGTGTTGGGAACACTATCACCTTCACTACTAATGTGGGTTTTTTAGCTAAGAATCAGGCTCCTAATAAATATCCGGAACCTATTGTTATTAAGGCTCTTCCGTCTTCAGACGGGCGTAGGCCTTTACTCTGTCCTGTTAGAGCACTACGTATCTATAAACAGAGATCTCAGTTTATCAGAAAGGGACGGAAACGTTTCTTTCTGTCTTTGATGCCTAATAGAAAGGACATTTCAGTCCATTCTATTGCTAGATGGATTCAGTTAACTATCCGTACTGCTTATGAAGATTTATCTTCTTCTCAGCAGTCTGTGCTTAAGATTTCTGCTCATGAAGTAAGAGCTCTTTCTACTTCCTGGGCTTATGCTAATAGTGTTGCTATTACAGATTTAATGAAGGCTGCTTATTGGTCTCAGCCATCCACATTTACGAATTTTTATCTCAGAAATATTGAGTCCATTTCTGGAGACCTGCATTGTTTAGGTCCGTTATCTGTTGCTCAGAATGTCGTCCACTAAACAGTTGCAACTATAGTTATGCAGGCTTTCTGTTCCGGCAGTGACTCCGTCCGGCTGCCCTCTTCGCTCTGGGCTATTTGACCCAGGGCAAGGGGAAGGGGGGGGGGGGGTGTTCCCTTAGGTCACCTGCTTTATAGTGAAAAGCAAGGGAATGCCTCCTCCAAGTCAGTATTTCTGAGTCGCTTCCGGGATGGTTTTAAAGTGTAATATTAATGTTTAAATTCATTCATGTCTTATTTTTAAAGTGTAGCTCGGTGTGAAGCATTTGTATATGTCAAGTGTCAAACGGGCTTTAATATACAATACTTGGACACTTTTAAATGATTATAAAGAGTCTCAATTCTCTGGACTACTTTATTTATTGGCTTGCTTTAAAAATAATTAGTATAAGGGTTATACTGGATGTTAATAGAGAACATGAATGTTATTGTGCTCAATTATTAAGGGTAGTGTATCTTTCTAATTTAATATTAAATAAGAAAGATACATGTAAAGCCTAATACTCCTTTTCTCCTTAAGGGGTTACCTCTTTACTATATAGTTGAGCTTATTGGATTTTCCTCTATGTCCTAGGCCCTCCAGCCTGTTTACTATTCAGCTAAGTCTGGGTCATTGGTACAGTATAAAAATGTTAAAAAATTTATAGTAATTTATATATTTTTTATACTTACCAATGACCCAGACGGGGATGGCCCTCCCTGGAGTTGGGAACTCTTGCCTCCCCGCTGAGTACATAGCGCTGACCAGGCACTGCCAGTAAGAATGATAATTGGCGCCAATTTCGGGACGACTGCGTCACTGCGCATGCGCAGTAGAGGCGTAGTATGGAGGTCCTTTAGGACATGATTTCTTTTTGTTTTGGATGCAAATTTTGGGGATTGGGGGGCAAAATTTGTGTTTGGCCCTGGTTTTGTTGGAGTTAGCACCAGCTAAGTCTGGGTCATTGGTAAGTATAAAAAATATATAAATTACTATAAATTTTTTAACTTTCGTGACTTCCTGAAGATATATAATTAATGCCTGTGAAATATCCATTGGAGATTGCAAAACTAATTGTGGGGTTGAACTCTAGCAAAACAATTTCCTGAAGTATCCAGGTTAGCAATGGTAGTGTCCATCAAGTAGTAGACTTTAAGAGAACCTTGCCCTAGGGACCTGCGAATATCAAATTTTGTCTCGAATCGAATGTGAACGAGGATTTCAAATCGAATCGAAAATCGAATAGTGGTCGTGTATATGCTGACAATTGTTGTTTCGGGTGCCGTAGGATCGTTGGCATTTTTGGATAATAGACCGGCGGTGATAACTGGCGGGAAACAGAAACATACTTGGCCATACTGAACTTTTGTAAACACACGTCACGCACGAATTAAAATATCGAAAGCTAAATTAAACCATTCAAACTAAACGAAACGCAATTCTGCAGCCTGGTATATCATATAAGTTAGCTTGTTCTGGTACGTTCATTCAACTTCATTGGGTCATCACATGTATCGACAATAACTGCTGTTACCAACTTCTCCTGATCTTTAATCACGAGTGATTCACGACGCATATAAACGCACATTGACCTCTCCGTTTTATATACATTCCATGTCGGCGTCTTTATGTAAACGCGTGACCGCTTCATTGCAAATTGCAATGTAAGGGGGGTAATTCTATTGTACTGCACTTTACTGTAAAACATGCTGGTTTCGTCGAACTCCCGTAACACGCAGTGGTGTGCATAATGCATATACGATGCGATCATGCGAGCATGCCGATTTAAGACCAAGTTGCGAGGTTATATTATAACGGGAATGTTACCGGATGGGGTGGGTGGGGGTGCTACTCTGATGCACGCGCCTAACTAACTGATAAACGAACGTGATTGCAAGCCTATTATCGGAGCAGAAACACATGTATCGGCACAGTGGCGTGAAAAAAGTTTTCCCGACCTAGTCCGATGAGATTCGAAAATTTCGAACCCATGACACCAGCATCGAATCGAATCGAATAGCTGCAAGGATTCAAAATCGAATTGAATAATCGAAGGTTCGCAGGTCCCTACCTTGCCCCCACCCCTTTGTGGTAGGGAAAGCACCTGTTGTGACAGAACTTCTCAAACTTGTACCCACAGGATGGAATCCAAATCTGTAAAGAAGCTGGCCAAGAAGAAGAGGAAAAGCCCTTATGCAAAATGCTAGGATGCCAGGAGGATGAAAATTTGGTACAGAAGGAGATGTACAGAGAGCAATAAATAGAAGAGGCAACAACCATCAACTCACCTCCACCCATGATACCTCCTAGAGTTGTCCTTTCCATTGCCTTAGCTCCTTCATCATTGCCAGATTTGGTCTTAAAACTTTCAACACACCACCAAAACAGTTGAAAGGGACTAATCTGTCTCACACCGTGATTGACACACCTCCTTCGTTCATACTTCTGTTTTGTCTTTTTTGTCATTTTGTTTTTGCCACAGAGACTGTTGTTTATTATTGTTATTGTTTTGTGGGTTTTATGACATTTTTAATAGACAGAGGCATATCACGTCCGAGAGTTATATGAGTGGAGGAAGGTGGAGTACCCATACCCATGGAGAACCACCAAGCAGTGACAAGTGACAAATTCCCCTAACTTACCAACCTGGCACAAGCATGGTTGGCATTGGTGGAAAGCAAGTATACCATTGCTTTAGTACTATGTCCCACCCAGTGTTGAGGGCTAGATTATTTTTGGTGGTCTGAATTTGTTATTAAAAAATTGTTTTATTACAAATTATTGGAGTGTGCCCACTGGTACTCTCCAATAATTTGTCATAAAACTAATTTATATAAAAATATTATTCGTGATTGACTGAATATGAAGCATGAGCAAGGAAAATGTCAGCTTTTGCTCTGGTACCCTCATATTTTTATACTGTACCAATGACCCAGACATAGCTGGTGCTAACTCTTAAAAATCTAGGGCCAAACACAAATTTTGCCCCCCAATCCCCAAAATTTGCATCTAAAACCAAAGAAAACATGTCCCGAATGGCCCTCCATACTTCACCTCTACTGCACATGCGCAGTGTCAAGGACGTCCCGAAATTGGTGCCATTAATCATTCTTTGTTTGGCCCTTCATCAGTTAACATCTGACTGATCTTTGTGCTTGTAAATCTCAGTTTAAATGATGCCAAACACATAAATATTAGAGAAATGGTGATTCTAAGGAGGATATAGAAGGAGGAGAGGAAAAATGAGTGACAGAAAATAATCAGGGCTGTAACTTAAAATTTTTTAATGAAATTATGTTAAGTTACCTATTTTCAAGGCAACAGCCTGTTGTCATTCTTGTTATCAAGTTACACTGCTTGTTCAGTGTTTTCCTCTCTCCCTTTCCTTTAAGTCCCCTCTTGCTATTCTCCCATGCTTTTGGCATATTTTCTGTAATATTATTACTAAAATTTCTTGGGAGTTTTAGCTGGATAACAGAATGAATTCTGTTCTTTTCCCCATGTTTACGTCTTCACCTATGGGTGGTTAGGCGTAGTGTTCTGCATCTACCATCTGATGTTCTGCAGTTTCTTCCCTGGAAGTCTCTGTTTTGCATCAGTGTATTATTGGTAACTGATTTCGGGCCAGGGTGCCTGGAGTCTTGTTCTGGTGTTTTTACACTGATTGTTTACATTTACAACAGCCCTCTGTGTGAGGGGGGGATTTCTTGAAAATAATATCTTGATGTTAATTTAATCATAACTAGATACATTATTATTGTTCGTAAGTGTTGCATAAATTTTTAAAAATATTTTTAGAATTTTTGTCCACACTTAGGCTTGGGATCCATTGGGGCTCAACGTTACTTTTCAGAAACTTGGGCTGTTCTGAAAAAATATTTTTTCAAAATTTTTTGATTTCAATTATTTTTTCTATGTTAATGGATCATGTTATTATGTATTTTGATTGTCAGGGGTTGGTGCGAGTACTAGAACTTTGTTTTCTTTTCACAATGAAAGGATATTGTTCAATTGTAATAAGAGGAAATCTTCCTCTGACTTTCATAATCATTGTATAAATGTAGTCAGTGTACTCGCACTAACTCCTGTTCTGTATGTGTTAATTTCGATGACAACATGGGAAGCGTGTGTCACGGTATGTTAGTGGGGAAATGGCCATTCCGGTCCTTTCCCCGCAGGGTCACTCTACTTTATCAATCTCTATTTCAGACGATCAAGAACAGGGTGATGTATCCGTGATGTCTTCCAAAAGTGTGCCTCCGTCATCACAATTAATGAAGAGCTAGCGGAAAAGTGCTCATGTAAATACGTCAATTGCCTAAGAGGACCCTAGTAGGTTCGACGGCCTTTGACGTCCGCTAGCTCGCCCGGTGTAGCGTCCATTCATCGAATGGTTCGGCAGCCGGGTTCGTCCGTTGCGGTCTAGAAGGAGTTTTGGGTGATGCGAGCACTATAAATCAACCAAATGCACACCCAGTGATGGCGGATTAGAGGAGAGAACGGAGGAAGCCTTTTAGTCCGGTTCCTAGCTCGTCCAGGTCCATCCGGACTGCGAGCGAGAGAGGCCCCTCTCTCGTACAACAACATCTGGCCCCAGATGTTGTGGTACAAAATGTTTCGCATTCGGAGCATACGTCCGCCGCTCGGGACGCTCCGATATATAGTCAGTCCGGAGAGACTGTCAATAAGGCTTCCTCATCCTCATGGTAACGCACACGACCGCTCTTGGCTACGTGACCTCGGATATCCAGTCAGCTTCGCCAATCTGAGAATCATCGGCGACCAGGTCACACTATCCGGTAGCCAGGGACAGGAGGCCTGCGGACTCCAGACGTTCACATAAAAAAGTGTGCGGGAGTCAACGTACACGGAGCTTCCAGCGGCAAAGCATCGTAAGACCGCTACTGCACAGGCCTCGGTGACGGACGTGCTATCCCAAATAGCACAGCTTATCGCAGCATCCCAGCAACGACAGAATCTCTGTCGCATCATGTATTATCCGACGACGCTGGGTCGAGACGCTCCGCGGAAGCAGGTACGGACGTCCGAAAATTTCATCCGGTCCGACGGGATGCCGAAAGGGATTCGGAGGATTTCGAGCTTTCCCTTTCGGAACAACATAAGCCGCTGTGTATGTCATCTGACTTTATCTTCTAGAGGTTCTTTCGTCGGACCAGAATGCTGCGATGCCGGATAAGAAACTGATAGCGTCCCTCAGTTCCGACACAGTCCAATAATGTCACACAAACTTTCGAATTATTGAACGACGCTATATATATTATTATATGCTTGCTATTAACAAGCATGTCTGGTTTCTTGTTCGCAAAGTTACTGAGATGTCTTTCAAAAGTGTGCCTCTGTCGGCATAGTTAATGAAGAGCTAGCGGCAATAAGTGCTCATGGAATACGTCAATCGCCTAAGAGGTCCCTAGTAGGATCGACGGAGTTGACATTCGCTAGCTCGCCCGGGTCCATTCATCGAATGGTTCGGCAGTCAGGGTTCGTCCGTTGCGGTCTAGGAAGGAGATTTGGGTGATGCGAGCACTATAATAGACTTTAGTACACACCCAGTGACGACGGATTAGAGGACAGATCGGAGGAAGCCTGTTAGTCCGGTTCCTAGCTCGTCCAGGTCTGTCCGGGCTGCGAGCGAGAGACGTCCCTCTCTCGTACAACAACATATGGGACCGGATGTTGTAGTACAGACATTTCGCATTCGGAGCATATGTCCGCCACTCGGGACGCTCCGTTATATTGACAGTCCGAGAGACCTCATCCTCACAGCAGCGCACACGACCGCACATTGGCTACGTGACCTCGAGTATCCGGCCAGCTTCGTCATTCAGTGATTCCACGGCGAACAGGTCACGCCATCCGGTTGCCAAGGGACACGAGGTCTATACACTCCGTTCGCTCGCATAATAGAAGTATGCATGGGGTAACGAACACGGAGCTTCCAGCGGCAAAGCATCGTAAGACCGCTTCTCCACAGGCCTCAGTGACGGACGTGCTATCCAAAATAGCACAGCTTATCGCAGCATCCCAGCAAACGACAGATTCTCGGTCGGATCAGGAATAATCCGACGGCGCTGGGTCGGTGCGCTCCATTGTTGCATCAGGTTCGGACGACCGAACACTTTATAGGGTCCGACAGGATGGCAAAAGGGATTCGGATGATTTCAAGCTTACTACATTGCTGCGATGCTGGATAAGAGACTAATAGTGTCATTGGACACGGAGTTTTGGATCGGTTCACGATGTTGGAAACGACAATGATGTCTAATAGACTTAACTTAGACGCTTTATCATATGTAGACCACCTTACTGAGGCGTTATCATTACGTCTTCAAGAGAAAGAATTCCAGGATATGATCCTCAATGTGATTTCTTTCAAGGGCAGTAGTTTTTCCACGTATAACTCCGCCCTTCAGTGGCAACCTGGAGTTGGTTAGACGTGACGCAGCCCTAGCTACATCCACGCACGTGGATAGTAAGGTGAAGAACTCTCTCAGAGTCGCTTCGGTCTCGGAGAAGCTTCTCTTCGACGGCAACTTTTCAGCAATCTATGAATTGCTCGATATACACGTTCTCTTGTCTATCAAGTGTAACAAGAGATTCAGACTGGGGCAAACATTCGGTGGTTGACTCAGAGAGTGCCACTGCAGTTGCCGGATCCGAGTTTTATGATTATGACGGATGCCAGTCAAACAGGTTGGGGTACAATATTGATCCCAACGGATTCGAAGTGCCAGGGTCTTTGGGTTCCGCAGTTTCTAGGCAAGCACTTAACTTCCAGGAAATGATGTTATTTAGGCTTGCACTATGTCATTGGATGAACATTATTCAGAAATGCATGTCCAAATCCTGTCCGATAATACGACAGTAGTTGCATATCTCCGGAACCAGGGAGGTACTCATTCGATTCCGTTATTCAATTTAACGGAAAGAATCCTTCTGTTTGTTATAGTACACCAAGTTCTGCTTCGGTCCGTCATATTCCGGGTCGTCTGATTGTATTAGCAGACTCCCTTTCACGTAAGGGTCGCTTGTTGCCGTCAGAATGGACTCTCAACAAACAAGTATTCAATCAGATTTGCTATCAATGGGAGCACCCAATGATAATTTATTTGCGACACAACTCACTATTCAATTGCAGACGTATGTGTTTCCATGTCCGGATCCCTGAGCTTATGTTGTTAACGCTCTATTGATCTAATAGGACGGAATGATAGGATATGCATATCCTCCAGCGCTGTTGATTCAGCAAGTATTGCTAAGATAAACATCCACAATACAATTCTGTTGATAGCATCTCTGTCTTCACAGAGACCGTGGGTAAATTACGCAGGGGTCTACTGTGGGACTTACCGCGAAAACTTCCTCCATGAGAGGATCTTCTTTCGCTGGGGAAATCGTGTCAACTTCATCACAACCCGCAAGGTCTCAACCTTCACGTATTCCGTTGTATTCCGTTGTGTGGTCCTTCTTGCACGGCAAGCATTGTACAGGACGAGCTATGGACGCGATTTCTTACTGTAGGAGAACCTCCTCTTCGCTATACTATGCGGCTAAAGTGGAGGCTCTTCCGTCGTTGGTGTAGGGATCATTATGTTGATATTTTTGATCCCTCCATACTAGACATTGCAACTTTCTAGTATACTTGTTTGACAAGATCAACTGCAGCCTGTTACTATTAAGGTTATAGGTCTATGTTATCTCATACCTATGCACTCTATGATAGTTTACAATTGAGTCTTATGTCTCTTTATCTAAGTTAGTTAGAAACTTTTCGATAAATAGACCTAGAATCCTTAGATTAAATTCCTATACGGAATTTAGCTTCGGTTCTTATTTAGCTAAGTAATCATTTGAGCCTCTGGAAACAGTAGTTTTCAAATTCTGACCTTTTAAGACAGTAATTCTCTTAGTCTTCTCTTTTACTGAGGAGTCAGTGAGCTTCATGCACTATCGGTGGACGATTCTCACTTTTGTAGTTTCGGAAACACTACTTCCTTTACTACTTAGGTTGGATTTTTGGTTAAGAATCAGGCTCCTAATAATATCCGGAACCTATTGTTATTAAGGTCCTTCCGTCTTCGTACAGGCATAGGCCTTTACTCTGTCCGGTTAGAGTTTACGTATTTATAAACAGATATCAGTTTATTAGTAAGGACGTAAGCTTCTTCTATCTTCGATGCCTAATAGAAGGACATTACGCTCCATTCTATTGCTAATGGATTCAATTAACTATCGGTACTGCTTACAGTATATCATTAACTCAGCAGTTTGTGCTTGAGATTTCGGCTCATGAAGTAAGAGCTCTTTCTACATCTTGGGCTTACATTAATAGTGTTGCTATTATAGATTTTATGAAGGCTGCACATTGGGCTCAGCCATCCACATTCATGAATTTTTATATCAGAAATATTGAGTCCATTTCTGGAGGCCTCCATTGTTAGGTCTATTATCTACTGCTCAGAATGTCATTCACTTAACAGTTGCTACTATAGCTAGGTAGGCTTTCTGTTCCGGCAGTGACTCCGTCCTGCTGCCCTCTTCGCTCTGGGCTATTTGACCCAGGGCAAGGAGAAGGGGGGGGGGGGGGGGGAGGGTGTTTCCTTGGGTCACCTGTTTTATTATGAAAACAAGGGGATACCTCCTCCAGAGTTAGTAATTCTGAGCTGTTACTGGGATGGTTTTTAAGTGATAAGTTTATGTTTTAAAAATTCATTCAGGTCATAGTTTTTAAAGCATAGCTTTTGAATATATCATGTGTCAAACGGGCGTTATTATACAATCCTCAGACACTTTTAAAGGAGTATAAAGAGTCTCTATTCTCTAGACTAACTTTATTTATTGGCTTACTTTAAAATTATTAGTATAAGGATTATACTGGATATTAATAGAGTACATGGATGTTATGATGCTCAATTATGGAAGGTGTTGTGTCTTTCTAATTTATCATAAATAAGAAAGATACATGTAAGGCCTAATACTCCTTTTCCCCTCGAGGGGATGGCTCTATTTTATATAATTGAGCTTATTGGAATTTCCTCTATGTCCTAGGCCCTCCAGCCTTTTTACTATTCAGCTTTGTCTGGGTCATTGGTACAGTATAAAAATGTTAAAAAATTTATAGTAATTTATATATTTTTTATACTTACCAATGACCCAGACGGGGATGGCCCTCCCAGGATTTGGGAACTCATACCTCCCCGCTGAGTACATAGCGCTTTCCAGGCACTGATTATAAGAATGATTAATGGCGCCAATTTCGGGACGTCCTTGATACTGCACATGCACAGTAGAGGTGAAGTATGGAGGGCCATTCAGGACATGTTTTCTTTGGTTTTAGATGCAAATTTTGGGGATTGGGGGGCAAAATTTGTGTTTGGCCCTACATTTTTAAGAGTTAGCACCAGCTATGTCTGGGTCATTTGTAAGTATAAAAAATATATAAATTACTATAAATTTTTTAACTTTTCTGAAAGCCCTGATAGTGGCTTCTAGCACTCAACCAATTAAAGTCCTTAACCCTTAAAAGGCCTTGAGATTTTTATAATATATTTGCTACACTCGGACCTTCAACATCCTGTGGCTTTGCAGTTGTATAGGCAGCCAAGACTTGTCAAAAAACTACTGGAAATTCTTCGTGGTGGAAGAAAATGAAGTTTAGTTCCAAAAGTCGCAACTTCCTCAGTGGGGAAGCCAAGACATTTCAATAGCTGAACTAAGAGTAGAAGAAAAGGAAACTTCATGATTTGTAAAAAGAATAAGAAACAATAACACTGTAAGAAAAATATAACATGAGAATTTTTGTAATTATTTTTTGTGGTTTAATAAATAAAGAGGTCATTATTTGATTAGTTTCATACTGGTTGAGATGTCAGTCCTCAATAACTTCACATCAGCCTCCAGTCTCAGGCTGATATGAAGTTACCTCAGGCTGATATCTCAGTTAATATGAAGCTAACCAAGTAATAACCTCTAAATGTCTTGCTTAAGACACAATGCATATGATTCCACATCTTCAGGATCCAATTGTCGACATTCAAGCTAAATAACAAAATGCTAACCAATGAGCCAACATGCTTGCTATAGTGTCTATGCTCATACATTTATTATATCTCATAACAAATGAAAGCAATCTTTACGATCAGTGAATGCACATCTACCTAGGTCCATTTACAGATTTTTTTTAAACACAGTGGAGCCCATGTAATTGGATATCTCTTAACTGAATAACCCTGTTATTTGAATATAATTTCTAAAAAAAAACATTTACCATACCTCCAGTACAAAGTTGACCAGATAATTGAATATAGGTTATAGAGTGAACTCCTGTTAATTGAATAAAAATCTTGTAACTTGTCAAGAATTACTCTGCCTCTCCCCAGTTTTCCTTTGTTTATAGACCTATTTGGGCTAAGTACATCCAATACAGGCATTTAATCTATTAAATCTTGTTTGACAGAACTCATAGAGCTCTGTCAAACAAGATATAATAGAATAAATACTAAGTTTATCTCTATAATACAGGAAAGTCACACAATCCATGTTAATTGAATACTCTTGTTATTTGAATAGTTTTTATTGGCAAAGTGGCTATTCAATTAACAGGGTTCCACTGTATTTGAAGGTAGTTGACCCTTTACCTTATGTTCTGGTCATATTATTATTTAATATCTGACTGGTACCAATCACAAAAATAACCGAACAAATTTATTTTTTCAATGTTTCCACCCCCTCCCCCCAAAAAAGCACAGATTATGACCCCCTCATTTGAATGGCCATGTTCCAGTGAGGAGTCACAAGCTCTGTTTTTGAAGGAAAAAGTGACAATTTTTCGAAATTCAAGATTGTTTTCAAAAGTGTTGTCTTCTAGTCATGACAGGCAAAGGGTTTTTAATTTATGGAAAATGCAATATGGAAAATGCAAGAGTTTGAACCTCGACCAAAGGAGATTTTTGCAGCCTGTCACCTCATGAAACTGCAAAATCATTCTGTATAGATAAATAAGCCTTCAGTGATACTTTGTAGGTGAATTGGGAGGAAGATTATGAACCATTTGTTGTTGTACCAAAGAACATCCCACCATATGATCAAAGATTTGTTGGATTTGGATGGAATAAAGTTTCCCATATCATGGAACTGGATGCTCAAGGGTGAGTTTGTTGTAGCTTCTAACACTGGCAGGGAATTTGCTGGAATTGACTGTTTTAGAATAAATGAATATTCAAACTGACATTTAGTTATGTTTCATTTTAACTCTTTACCTCACATAATGGCCTAAACTGGCCAGTGGTATTCAGTCTGCATAGTATATAAATACACAGAATGTCATTATGTGTGAATGTGTTCGTCTGTACAGTATGAGTGCCAGTGTGGAAGGATAAAATGAGAGGCAAAGTTCTTTCTTTCCACATTGGCATGAGTGCCGCACTGACAAACATATTCAAACATGATGGCATTCTGTTTTTCATTAGAGCCTCTTTGACAAAGAATCCAATATTTTAAAAATTCAAACATCACACAGTTCTGACGTCTGCTTGAAATGAAAACAAAAACCAAACTTGGGTGTGATTGGCAAACATGGGTGACAGATCGATATGTAAAAAGAAAAATATAAATGAAAATTGGGTCCAAATAGGTTATTTGTTCATATTTTTAAGAAATTAGCTGCCGCTATCTGAGAAACATTCGCTTCAAACTCAAAACTGAGTGTTATAAAATCACTCCCCAATTATAAGATAAGTCTGATTTTGTTAATTTGGGGGATTTGAACAAAACCTTTCTATCACTGACATTTGATTTATCGGCTGTCACCACAGCTTCCAAATTGATCCTGGTCAGAATGAGACATTTCAGTTGGCTGATTACAAAAATGTGTGGAGTTTAGTTCTTTTGATGGATCCATGACATTAGGTGGAGAAATAGTCAGTCAACCAAAATCTATATGGAACATGTGTTCCATATGGATTTGTAAATCTGGAACGGGAGGAAGAGTAATAGGTGTGTAATAAAAAGAATTCTGTCATCAATATGAACAATTTCATCTTGTTTGACAGAGCTTTTCTCTGTCAAACAAGATACAGTGGAACCCTCTTAATTGAATAGTCACTTTGCTAGTGAAATTTCTCAACAGGTGTACTCAATTATCAGAACTTTGGTCACATGCCTGTATTCCAGAGATAAACTGAGTAATCTATTATAGCTTATTTGACAGAGCTCGTCTGAGCGATCAATTCGGACTCCCGCTTCGTGTCCTTGGGCAAGGCACTTAACCCTGGTTGTCCACATGGAGGCAGGATGATGCCGTGTACTAAGGCGTACTGCACGTCGATGGTGCACATGCCTTCAACCAATCTAACCCTGCCTGTGCTGCAGTGCGGAGTTACCATGTTTGGGAAGCTGGCGGCTGCTCATCGTTGCTCGGTGGTTCTCTCCAGGTACTCTGGCTTCCTTCGCCCATAAAACTGTCACGATCATGATTAGCTGTTGTGCATAAGTATGTGACCTTAAACACCAATAAATAAATAATAAATTTGACAGAGTTCATGGAGCTCTGTTAAACAAGATATAATAGATTAAAAATGCCTGTATTTGGATGTAGTGAGATCAAATGGGTTTATTTAGAGAAATTCGGTGATTATCAATGTAATATCTTGAAATTTGCAAGGTTTTTTAATCAGTTTGAATGGGTGTTTACTCTAGAACCCATATGATGTTGAAGAGACAATAAGCAACAATATTGAAAAAACATAAGTTGACCCTGCAATAAAACCACAATTTCCGTTATGCAAAAGAGCCCTCGTGTTTTATATATCATTCATATGAAAATGACCGATTCAATTAAATAAATCAACGTGAAGGCAAGAATTTATCAGATATTTGTTCAGAACTTCCATTGTCCCTGTATCAGTATGCATCGCATCTTCTGATTGGTCAACGTGACCGAAACAAATAGCCATATCGAAACAAGATATCGGCTATCTTCAAACATGCAGGTGATAAGAGCACGCGCCGTTGTTCCCCGTTTGTCACTCAAGAAACATCCAGGTGATAAAAATGGGGGCGCGGTGGCTCAGTAGGTAGAGGTGCAGGCTGCAAGCCGAGAGGTCCTCGGTTCCAATCCCACCTGCGGCAATGGCGTTGTGTCCTTGGGCAAGACACTTCACGTCCATTGCCCATGTGGGGGTACGATGACGCCGTGTACTAAGGCGTACTGCACGTCGATGGTACGCATGTCTTCAACCAATCTAACCCTGCCTGTGCTGCAGTGTTGAGTTACGATGTTGGGGAGCTGGCAGCTGCTCGTCGTTGCTCGGTGGTTCTCTCCGGGTACTCCGGCTTCCTCCACCCGTAAAACTGTCACGGTTATGATTAGCCATTGTGCATAAATATGTGACCTTAAACATCAATAAATAAATAAATAATAGGTGATAAAATTAACCTTTGACCCCGACTGGGTCACATTGATTGCAGAAACTCCTATTAGAACTGTTAAGTTATATCCAACTTATTGTCATATTGTAGTGAATACTAATACAAATTAAAAAAAATTGTTGCAGCCCTATGAGGAGAAGTGCTTGTTGGCTGTCGTATTCGATGAGAACTGAACAGATTGAATCGGGCTCGCAATATACTTTTGCACTTTGTGGGGTGAGAACATCAAGGGGAGCAACTCATCTGTTTATCTTCGATATCGCTTGAGCAGAATACAAAATGTCAATCTCTCGCTTCGCTTGTCACTCCGATGTAGACATCGTTGGCAAATGGATTGAACTCACGCCTAAATCCACTGTCAAATCAAATAATACTGCCGGCTTTTTAGAGAGTATTTGTCAGAGAAAGATTTTGATACTGAATTTGAATCAGTTTTAAAACTTCACCAAAGTGAAAAACTTCTCCGTGTGTGACCTGGTTTATAAACAACGATTCGGAAATAGACTCGGTCTATTTATAGTTTTGCTGTGACATTTGTTTCGCTGTTTGGTTCAAAACCTGAGGCTCGGTGTGGGGTTTAAACTTTGTCGTCTGAGTCTTAATGTGGGATCATATTTTACATCTCGGCATTATTTGTGTGTTATGAGGCGGGACAAAATCGTTATCTCGGGCAACATCCAGAGTATTTAATAGCTGTAATTATGTTATGTATTGCTCTCATGTTACTTATCAGAAAATACTGATTGATGACAGGTGTTTGGAAAGCATGGAAGTTTTGTTTATATTCTCTTCCCATCATGTCAGTTTAGATGACAGTAATTATATATATTTTAAGATTGGAGTAAAATGTGTTTCCTGTAACCCTTTACCTATCCAAAGCTATTTTGAAAGAGAATACTGTCTGAAAAAATTGTAAATTTTTATACTGTACCAATGACCCGGACTTAGCTGGTGCTAAACTCCTTAATTTAGGGCCAAACACAAATTTTGCCCCCCTAATCCCCAAAATTTGCATCAAAAACCGAAAAATACATGTCCTATATTGTCCTCTATACATTTACTCCTCTGCGCATGCGCAGTGTCAAGGAGGTCCCGAAATTGGCGCCAATTATCATTCTTTGTTTGGCCCTCAAAACAGTCACACTTCTCTGTTATTTGTGCTTCCAAATCTCAGTTTTCATGATGCCAGACACATTTTGATGAGAGAAATGGTGGAAATAAAGAGGATATATAAGGAGGAGAGGAAAAAATTTAGTGCAAGAAAATGTTCAGGGCTG
The DNA here is from genome assembly GCA_031216915.1 of Pictodentalium vernedei. NCBI lineage: Eukaryota > Metazoa > Mollusca > Scaphopoda > Dentaliida > Dentaliidae > Pictodentalium > Pictodentalium vernedei. The sequence goes on from CM062289.1 coordinate 154,651,596, forward strand.
TAACTTATAATTATTTTATGAAATTATTTCTGGTTGCCTTTTTTCAAGGCATAGCTCTGATGTTGTCATTCTTGCTATGAAGTACCATTGTTTGATCAGTGTTTCCTCTCTACCTTCCTTATTCCCCCCTAGCTATTCTCCCATGTTTTGGCTTATTTTTTGTAATGTTTATTACTAAAATTTCTTGGGAGTTTTGGCTTGGTAACATAATTATTTCTGTTTTTTCCCCATGTTTACGTCCTCACCCCAGGGGTGTTTAGGCGTTTTGGTCTGCATCTACCATCTGATGTTCTACAGTTTCTTCTCTGGAAGCCTCTGTTTTGCATCAGATAGTGTTTTAATTGGTGTCTGATTTCGGGCCAGGTTTGTTTAGTGCCTGGAGTCATGTTTCTGGTTTGTTGACACTTTTGCTTAGGTTGACAACAGTTACTGCTGATAGTGATTATTTGTCTTCTGCATCACTTATTCATAGTAAGATACATTATTATTGTCCATAAGTGTCTCATTAATTTTTTCAAAATGAATTTAAATTTTTGTCCACACTTAGGCTTTTTTGGGATCCAATGGGCTCAGGGTTCCCTTTGGGAACTTGGGCTCTTCTGAAAAAATTTTTTTTTGAAAACATTTTTTCTTTTCAAATTATTATTTATTAATGAATATATGGATTGTTGTATTATGTATCTTTATTTTCAAGGATTAGTGTGAGTAATATGATTGTTTACATTTCACAATGAATGATTATTGTTCAAATTGTAATAGGAGGAAATCTTCCTATGATTCTCATGATCTCTGTATTAATTGTTCTCTCTTTACTCGCACTGATCTTTGTTCTGTGTGTTTCAAATGGGATGACAAACGTTGGAAACGTGTATCACGGTATGTTGTTCCTGGAGAAAGGTCCATGCCGGTTCTTTCTCCGCAGAGTCACTCTAGTATTTCACTCTCTTTTTCAGAGGAACAAGAACAGGGTGATATTTCCGTGATGTCATCCAGAAGTGTGCCTCTGTCGTCACATACAAGCGAACAGCTAGCGGCAAAGGTGCTTATGGAGATTCGTCAATTACCCGAAAGGAACCTGAAGGGGTTGACGTCCGCTAGCTCGACCGGGGTTGCGTCCATTCACTGAATGGGGCAGCACCCGGGTTTATCCGTTGCAGTCCAGCAGAGAGAGTCGGGTGTTGCGAGCACTATAAATCATCCACGTGCACACCCAGTGACGACGGAAAGGAGGATGGATCGGAGGAAGCCTGACAGTCCGGTGTTTAGCTTGTCCAGCTCGGCACGGGCTGCAAGTGAGAGAGGTCCCTCTCTCATACAGCAGCATCTGGGACCAGATGTTGTAGTCCGTAGCATTACGCAGTCGGAGCATACGTCGGCCGCTCGGGACACTCCGGTATATAGGCAATCCGGCGAGGCTACCTATAAGGCTTCCGTATCCTCACAGCAGCACACTCGACCGCACCTTGGCTCCGTGACCAGTGAATTACAGTCAGCTTTGCCGACCAGGGATTCCACGGCGACCAGGTCATGCCATCCGGTAGCCAGGGATACGAGGCCTTCTTCATCCGGACGTTGGCATAAAAGATGTATGCAGGATGCAACGACCAGGGAGCTTCCGACGGCTAAATCCAGTAAGATCGCGGCTCCCCAGGCCTCCGTAATGGATGTGCTATCACCGATAGCAAAGATAATCTTAGCATCCCAGCAACCGGTAGAGCCTCTTTTTGAACATGAAATGTCAGAAGATGCTGGGTCGGTAGGTTTCGCCTCTGGATCGGGTGTGGACGACCAAGATTTACATGATTTACTTGAGTTCCAGCAGGATGGCGAAAGGGATTCCGAGGAATTAGATATTTCCCTTTCGGAACAACATAAAATAGCCGTAGAATTCATCCGACATTACCTTCCAGAAGTTGTTCCACTGGACCAAAATGCTGCGCAGCCGGATAGGAGGGTGATAACGCCAATGGACACCGATTTTTTTAATCGGTTTAGGGACATTGTCCCGGAATTTCTATCACAATCCAAGAATGTCTCTCGGATTTTTGAATTATTGAATGATGCTATTGATAAACTTGCCAACAAGACGGGCAGGTCAGCCTTCCTACCGGCATCTGCTCTACAGCTGCCGTTTATTAATCAAAGGAACAAGTTTGATACGGCAGGTCAGGGCATCCAGAGAGTTCCTCTGCGTTTAGACGACCAGGCTGAAGACCTTGATATATCCATGCCGTCGTCTATGTCACTTCTGTCGTCTACGATGGAAACGATGATATCGTCTAACAGAGCTAGTTTAGACGCTCTTTCCTCCGTGGATCACCTTACTAGAGTGTTGTCATTACGCTTTGAAGGACCAGAATTTCAAGACGTACAAACGTCATTAAGAGTTCTGTCCAGGGCCATAGCTTTTTCCACTTATAACTCCGCCCTTTCAGTGGCAAATCTGGAGTTAGCTAGACGTGACGTGGCCCTGGCTACTTCCACACGCGTGGACAGTAAGGTGAAAAACTCTCTTAGCGTCGCTCCAGTCTCTGGAGAGTTTTTCTTCAGTGGCAAGCTTTCTGATATATATGATAAATTAACAAAGAAAGCTTCGGACTCTCTGTTGTTTAAGTCTGCTTCCAAGAAATCGGAACCAGCAGACAGGAGTAGGCCAGACACTTCCGGGACGAGTTCGTCCAGGGGAAGTTCCTATAGAGGTTCCTATGCGTCCTCTAGGTCTTACTCTAGAGACCGGCAGAGTAGCGACTCGACTAGGGTCTGTTATGCTGGCCGAAATAACCGGTCAGACGCCCCTAGGCCGACTGGGCGAGGTGCGGGTCGCGGAGGACTTAGTTTCTCCTTCCGCAAGCCTCGCGGATCCAGGAGGTGATGGTCTAGACCTCTGTCACGTTTCGGAGGGCGGAAGACTGTCAAGTTTCTCAAGCAATTGGGAATCAATTACGGAGGACCCTTGGGTTCGAGGGGTTATTTCGGAAGGACTAAAACTGTCCTTCAAAGGCAAACCTCCATTAACTCGAAGTCCAAGATGGACTCTGCTTCCGTCAAATTGTCAGAAAAGAACGGCACTTCTATCAGAAGTCCAGTCTCTTTTAACGACGAACGCGATAGAGGTCGTAGAAAACCAGGAATCTCCAGGTTTCTACAGCCATCTCTTTCTAGTTCCGAAGCCAGACGGCTTGTTCCATCCAGTGATCGACTTAAGCTGGATAAACAAGCTGATCGTGGCTCCAAAGTTTTATATGGAGACCATTCGATCGGTCAGAGCGAGCATTCGAGTGAACGACTATGCTGCGAGCATAGACCTCAAGGATGCGTACTTTCACGTCATGGTACATCCGGCATTCAGAAAGTATCTTCGCTTCGCTGTCCTAGGTGTTGTTTATCAGTGCTTTGGTCTGAATCTAGCACCCTGGGCATTCACTCGAGTAATGAACTCGGTAATGACTCATTTCCGAGCTCATTCGTCTGTGGTAACGTCGGCTTACCTGGACGATATTCTTCAGAGATACGGCAATGAGTTAACGCTTCAGAACGACATGCACAATCTGCTACTATTGCTCCGACGTCTCGGTTTCATAGTAAACGAAGAGAAGTCGGATCTGGTGCTGTCCAAGTCATTCACCCATCTGGGAATGAGCTTCGAGACGCACAACAATCTCGTTTGTCTGCTGTTAACCAGAGCGAAATTAGTCAATTGTTACGCTCGCTATTGTCTTCACTCAGACAAAGTGTCAGCGAGGGAATTCATGAGACTAATAGGTCTGTGCGGAGCTGCCGCGCATCTCATTCCGATGGGGTGGCTGCGCACTCATCCTCTCAAGGTCTATCTGACTCAGAATTGGAGAGTGAAGATTCATTCGCTCGAGACGAAAATCCTCTTGTCAAGCCAAGTGAAACAAGAGATTCAGGCTTGGGCAGACATACAGTGGTTAACTCAGGGAGTTCCACTGCAGTTGCCAGATCCGAGTTTTACGATTATGACGGATGCCAGTCAAACGTGGGGCGCGACACTGATCCCATCAGATTTGAAGTGCCAGGGTCTTTGGGATCTGCAGTTTCTAAGCAAGCACATCAACATCAAAGAGATGATGTCGATTTGGCTTGCTCTACGTCATTGGATAGATGTTATTCAGAATGCACATGTGCAAATTATGTCCGACAATACGACAGTAGTTGCATATATTCGGAACCAGGGTGGCACTCATTCCATTCCGTTGCTCTATCTAATGGAAAGAAATCTTCTGTTTGTACTAGGACAAAAGATTCTTCTCTCCGTCCGTCATATTCCGGGTCGTCTGAACGTCTTAGCAGACTCCCTTTCACGGAGGGATCGCCTGTTGCCGTCAGAATGGACCCTCAACAAGCAAGTATTCAATCAGATTTGCTACCAATGGGAACGGCCAATGATAGATTTATTTGCAACACATCTCAACAATCAGTTGCATCACCTTATGTATGTGTCACCTTGTCCGGATCCTCGAGCGTTTGCAGTAGAAGCTCTCTCGATCTCTTGGGACGGAATGATAGAATATGCGTATCCTACAGCGCCGTTGATTCCGCAGATATTGCTCAAGATAAAACAATCGCAATGCAAGATTCTGTTGGTAGCATCTCTGTTCTCTGTCTCCACAGAGACCGTGGATAAATCTACTCAGGTGTCTGTTGTGGGACATGCCGAGGAAGCTTCCTCAATGGGAAGATCTTCTTTCGCAAGGGAAATCGCGAATCCTCCATCACAATCCGCAAGGTCTAAACCTTCACGTATTTCTGTTGTGCGGTCCTTCTTGCACGGAAAACATTTTACAGGACGAGCAGTGGACACGATTTCTGACTGTAGGAGGACCTCCTCTTCGCTAAACTATGCTGCTAAGTGGAGGGTCTTTTGTCAGTGGTGTGGGGATCATTCCGTAGATATTTATGATCCTTCCATTCCAGACATAGCAAACTTTCCAGTATACTTGTTTGAGGAGATTAATCTGCAGCCTATCACCATTAAGGGTTATAGGTCTATGCTATCCGATACCTATGCACATCATGATAGCTTGATGATTGGAACTAATGTCTCTTTATCTAAGTTAGTTAGAAATTTTTCGATAAATAGACCTAGAACCCTTAGATTAATTCTGAAGTGGAATTTGGCCTGGGTTCTTCTTAAGCTAAAAGAAGCGCCTTTTGAGCCTCTTGACACAGTGGACTTCAAATTCTTAACATATAAGACAGCTTTTCTCTTAGCTTTCTCTTCTGCTAGAAGAGTTAGTGAGCTTCATGCACTATCTGTGGAGGATTCTCACTACCGTAGTGTCGGTAATACTATTACCTTTACCACCAATGTTGGATTTTTGGCTAAGAATCAGGCTCCTAATAAGTATCCTGAACCTATTATTATTAAGGCCCTTCCATAATCTGATGGGCGTAGGCCTCTACTGTGTCCTGTTAGAGCAATACGTATTTACAAACATAGATCTGAGTTCATCAGAAAGGGACGTAAGCATTTTTATACTGTACCAATGACCCAGACATAGCTGGTGCTAACTCTTAAAATATAGGGCCAAACACAAATTTTGCCCCCCAATCCCCAAAATTTGCATCTAAAACCCAAGAAAACATGTCCTGAAAGGCCCTTCACACTTCGCCTCTACTGCGCATGCGCAGTGTCAAGGACGTTCCAAAATTGGCGCCATTAATCATTCTAAGTTTGGCCCTTCATCAGTTAACATCTGACTGATCTTTGTGCTTGTAAATCTCAGTTTAAATGATGCCAGACACATAAATATTAGTGAAATGGTGATTCTAAGGAGGATAGAGAAGGAGGAGAGGAAAAAATGTGTGACAGAATATTATCAGGGCTGTAACTTAAAATTTTTTAATGAAATTATGTTAAGTTACCTATTTTCGAGGCAGCAGCCATTTTGTTGTCATTCTGATTATTTAGTTACACTGTTTTTTAAGTGTTTTCCTCTCTCCCTGTCCTTTAAGTCCCCCCTTGCTATTCTCCCATGCTTTTGGCATAGTTTTTGTAATTATTATTACTAAATTTTCTTGGGAGTTTTAGCTGAATAACAGAATGAATTCTGTTCTTTTCCCCATGTTTACGTCTTCACCTACGGGTGGTTAGGCGTTGTGTTCTGCATCTACCATCTGATGTTCTGCAGTTTCTTCCCTGGAAGTCTCTGTTTTGCATCAGATAGTGTATTTTTGGTAACTGATTTCGGGCCTGGGTGCCTGGAGTCTTATATTTTTATACTGTACCAATGACCCAGACATAGCTGGTGCTAACTCTTAAAATATAGGGCCAAACACAAATTTTGCCCCCCAATCCCCAAAATTTGCATCTAAAACTAAAGAAAACATGTCCTGAAAGGCCCTCCACACTTCGCCCCTACTGCGCATGCGCAGTGTCAAGGACGTTCCGAAATTGGCGCCTTTTATCATTCTAAGTTTGGCCCTTCATCAGTTAACATCTGACTGATCTTTGTGCTTTTAAATCTCAGTTTAAATGATGCCAGACACATAAATATTAGTGAAATGGTGATTCTAAGGAGGATAGAAAAGGAGGAGAGGAAAAGAATGTGTGACAGAATATTATCAGGGCTGTAACTTAAAATTTTTTAATGAAATTATGTTAAGTTACCTATTTTCAAGGCAGCAGCCATTTTGTTGTCATTCTGATTATTTAGTTACACTGTTTTTTCAAGTGTTTTTCCTCTCTCCCTGTCCTTTAAGTTCCCCCTTGCTATTCTCCCATGCTTTTGGCATAGTTTCTGTAATTATTATTACTAAAATTTCTTGGGAGTTTTAGCTGAATAACAGAATGAATTCTGTTCTTTCCCCATGTTTACGTCTTCACCTACGGGTGGTTAGGCGTTGTGTTCTGCATCTACCATCTGATGTTCTGCAGTTTCTTCCCTGGAAGTCTCTGTTTTGCATCAGATGGTGTATTTTTGGTAACTGATTTCGGGCCTGGGTGCCTGGAGTCTTATTTTAGTGTTTTTACACTCATTGTTTACATTTACAACAGCCCTCTGTGTGAGGGGGGGATTTCTAAATAATAATATCTTTATGTTATTTTAATCATAACTAGATACATTATTATTGTTCGTAAGTGTTGAATAAATTGTTTAAAATATTTTTAAAATTTTTGTCCACACTTAGGCTTGGGATCCATTGGGGCTCAACGTTACTTTTCAGAAACTTGGGCTGTTCTGAAAAAATATTTTTTCAAAATATTTTGATTTCAATTATTTTTTCTATATTAATGGATCATATTATTATTATATATTTTGATTGCCAGGGGTTAGTGCGAGTACCAGGACTTGTTTTCTTTTCACATTGAAAGGATATTGATCAATTGTTTTAAGAGGAAGTCTTCCTCTGACCTTATTATCATTCTATATGTGGTCAGTGTACTCGCATTAACTCCTGTTCTGTATCGTATGATTTCGATGACAATATGGAAGCGTATGTCACGGTATGTTGTTGGGGATTTGGACACTCCGGTCCTTTCCCCGCAGGGTCACTCTACTTTATCAATTTCTATTTCAGACGATCAAGATTAGGGTGATGTATCTGTGATGTCTTCCAACAGTGTGCCTCCGTCGTCACAATTAATGGAGGGCTAGCGGAAAAGTGCTCATGTAATACGCCAATTGCCTAAGAGGACCCTAGTAGGTTCGACGGCCTTTGACGTCCGCTAGCTCGCCCGGTGTAGCGTCCATTCACCGAATGGTTCGGCAGCCGGGTTCGTCCGTTGCGGTCTAGAAGGAATTTTGGGGTGATGCGAGCACTATAAAATTAACTTAATGCACACCCAGTGACGGCGGATCGGAGGGAGAGCGGAGGAAGCCTTTTAGTCCGGTTCATAGCTCGTTCCGGTCCATCCGGACGGCAAGCGAGAGAGGCCCCTCTCTCGTTCAACAACATCTGGCCCCAGATGTTATGGTACAAATGTGTCGTTAGCGGAGCATACGTCCGTCGCTCGGGACGCTCCGTTGTATAGGCAGTCCGCTGAGACTGCTAAGGCTTCCTCTTCTCGTCAGCGCACACGACCGCACCTTGGCTGCGTGACCGCCGATATATTACCAGCTTCGCCGATCAAGGATTCTTCGGCGACCAGGTCACACCATCCGGCAGCCAGGGATTCGAGACCGATGGACTCCGGACGTTCGCATAGGAAAAGTATGCGGGAGCCATCTGATGCGGAGCTTCCCTCGGCGAAGCAGCGATAGACTGCGCCTCCGCAGGTCTCGACGCCGGACATTCTTGTGCACATAGCACAGCTTATCGCAGCATCCCAGCAGCCGACAGAAACGGTGTCGGATCGAGAATTATCCGACAGCGCTGGGTCGGTAGCCGGGGACTCGAGGCCTGCAGACTCCGGACGTTCGCATAGGAAGTGTGCGGGAGTCAACGTACACGGAGCTTCCAGCGGCAATGCATCGTAAGTCCGCTACTGCACAGGCCTCGGGAACGGACGTGCTTTCCTTAATAGCACAGTTTATCGCAGCATCCCAGCATCAACTGAATCTGTCGCATATATTTTATCCGACGATGCTGGGTCGGGACGCTCCGCGGAAGCGGGAACAGACGTCCGAAAGTTTCATCCGGTCCGACGGGATACCGAAAGGGATTCGGTGGATTTCAAGCTTTCCCTTTCGGAACAACATATGCTGCGATGCCGGATAAGAAACTGATAGCGTCGGTGGACTTAGAAATTTTTGGTTCGGTTCAGGGACATCGTCCCTCAGTTCCGACATAGTCCAATAATGTCACACAAACTTTCGAATTATTGAACGACGCTATATATATTATTATTTTATGCTTGCTATCCAAGCATTTCTGGTTTCTTGTTCGAAGAGTTATGGAGATGTCTTTTAAAAGTGTGCCTCTGTCGTCATAGTTAATGAAGAGTTAGCGGCAATAAGTGCTCATGGAATATGTCTATCGCTTACGGAGTGACATTCGCTAGCTCACCCGGTGTAGCGTACATTCATCGAATGGTTCGGCTGCCGGGTTCGTCCGTTGCGGTCTAGGAAGGAGATTTGGGTGATGCGAGCACTTTAATTACTTTAGTACTCACCCAGTGACGGCAGATTGAGGACAGATCGGAGGAAGCCAACAACATAGGGGACCGCATGTTGTGGTTCAGATATTTTACATTCGGAGCATAGGTCCGTTGCTCGGGACGCTCCGTTATATTGACAGTCCGAGAGACTGTCTTTAATGCTTCCTCATCCTCACAGCAGGGCACACGACCGCACATTGGCTACGTGACCTCGAGTATCCGATCAGTTTCGGCATTCAGTGATTCCACAGCGAATAGGTCGCGCCATCCGGTAGCCAAGGGACACGAGGCCTATACACTCAGTTCGCTCGCATATTGGAAGTATGCACGGGGTAACGATCTCGGAGCTTCCTGCGGCAATGCATTGTAAGACCGCTGCTCCTCAGGCCTCAGTGACGGACGTGCTATCCGAGTTAGCACAGTTGTTTCGCAGCATCCCAGCAATTGACGGTTTCTCGGTCGAATCAGGAATTATCCGACGGCGCTGGGTCGGTGCGGTCCGCGGTTGCATCAAGCTACGGACGACCGAACGCTTTATAGGGTCCGACAGGATGGCGAAAGGGATTCGAAAGATTTCGAGTTTTCCCTTTAGTAGTATCGGAAGATGCCTTTCATATCTTCTGGCATTTCTTCCAGTGATTATTTTTTGGACTTCATTGCTGCGATCTTGGATAAGAGACTTATAGCGTCATTGGACTCGGATTTTTCGATCGGTACAGGGACTTTGTCCCTGACTTACCGACGCAGTCCAATATTGTCATTACAACATGTGTTTTATTTTTCGACGCTATATATTTATATATATATACAAGCCTGCTACTAAGCATGATAGTTTAGTTTCTTGTCCGCGTGGCTCATTTCTGCCATTTTATCTTTTTTACATATAGTTTATTTTGGCAGAGCAGGGCATACCGAGAGTTCATATGCGTCTAGACGGTGTGATTAAAGACTGCATATATTCTTTTTCGCCGTTTATGTCTTTTCCAATTTCAATGTTGGGAACGACATTATGTATAGTAGACTTAACTTAGACGCTTTATTATATGTAATCCGCCTTACTGAGGCGTTATCATTACGTCTTCAAGAAAAGATTTACGGGATATTATTCTCAATGTAATTTCTTTTGAGGGCAGTAGTTTGTTCACGTATAACTCCGCCCTTCAGTGGCTGATTGGAGTTGGTTAGACGTGATGCAGCCCTAGCTACATCCACGCGTGGATAGTAGGTTAAGAACTCTCTCAGAGTCGCTTCGTTCTCGGAGGAGCTTCTCTTCGACGGCAACTTTCCGGCAATCCATGAATTGCTTGATTTATACATTCTCTTGTCTACCTAGTGTTACAAGAGATTCAGACTGGGGCAAACATTCGGTGGTTGACTCAGAGAGTGCCGCCGCAGTTGCCGGACCCGAGTGTGCCTGTTATGACGGTTGCCAGTCAAACAGATTGGGATATATACTGATCCCTACGGATTCGAAGTGCCAGGGTCTTTGGGTTCCGCAGTTTTTTAGCTATCAGTTTAACTTCCGCGGAATAATGTTTTTTAGGCTTGCTTTATGTCATTGCATGAACATTATTCAGAAACGCATGCCCAAATTCCTGTCCTTTAATTCGACAGTAGTGGCGTATCTCCGGAACCAGGGAGGCACTCTTTCGTTTCCGTTATTCTATTTAATGGAAAGAATCCGTCTGTTGGTTATAGTAAACCAAGTTCTGTTTTGGTCCGTCATATTCCGGGTCGTCTGATTGTTTTATCGCACTCCCGTTCTCTTACGGGTCGCTTGTTGCTGTCAGAATGGACTCTCAACAAACAAGTATTCAATCAGATTTGCTATCTATGGGAGCGCCCAATGATGATTTATTTACAACACAGCTTGCTAATCAATTGCAGACGTATGTGTTGGCTTGTCCAGATCTCTGAGCTAATGTTGTTAACGCTCTATTGATCTATAGGACGGAATGATAGGATACGCGTATCCTCCGGCGCTGTTGTTTCAGCAGGTATTGCTAAGATAAACAACCACAATACATTTCTGTTGATAGCATCTCTATTTTCACAGAGATCATGGGTAATTTACTCTCTTGTCTACTGTGGGTCTTAACGTGAAATCTTCCTCTATGTGAGGATCTTTTTTCACTGGGTAAATCGTGTCATCTTTATCACAACCCGCAAGGTCGCAACCTTCATGTATTCCGTTGTGTGGTCCGTATTGCATTGTAAGCACTGTACTGGACGAGCTTTGGACGCAATTTCTTACTGTAGGAGATCCTCTTCTTCGCTATTCTATGCGGCTAAAGTGGAGGCTCTTCCGTCGTTGGTGTAGGGATCATTATGTTCATATTGTTGATCCCTCCATACTACTCATTGCAATTTTTTAGTATACTTGTTTCACAAGATCTACTGCAGCCTGTTATTATTAAGGTTATAGGTTTATGTTACCTCATACCTATGCACTCTACGATAGTTTACAATTGAGTCTTATGTCTCTTTATCTAAGTCAGTTAGTAACTTTTTGATAAATAGACTTAGAATCTTTAGATTAAATTCCTATATGGATTTTAACTTCGGTTCTTATTTAGCTAAGTAATCATTTGAGCCTCTGGAAACAGTAGTTTTCAAATTCTGACCTTTTAGACAGTAATTCTGTTGGTTTCTCTTTTACTGTAGAGTCAGTGAGTTTCATGCACTATTGATGGATGATTTTCACTTTCGTAGTTTCGGAATCACTACTTCCGTTACTATTTAGGTTGGATTTTTGCGTAAGAGTTAGGCTCCTATTATCCGGAACCTATTATTTTTAAGGTCCTTCCGTCTTCGTATGGGCATAGGCCTTTACTCTTTCCGGGTAGAGTTTATGTATTTATAAACAGATATCTGTTTATTACTATGGGCGTAAGCTTCTTCTGTCTTTGATGCCTAGTAGAAGGACGTTACGCTCCATTTTATTGTTAATGGATTCTATTAACTATCTGTACTGCTTATGGTAGATCATTGACTTAGCAGTTGTGCTTAAGATTTCGGCTCATGAAGTAAGAGTTCTTCTACTTCTTGGGCTTACATTAATAGTGTCGCTATTATAGATTTTTGAAGATCGCTCATTGCACTCAGCCATCCACATTCATGAATTTTTATCTCAGAAATATCGAGTCCATTTCTGGAGGCCTCTATTGTTAGGTCTATTATCTACTGCTCAGAATGTCATTCACTTAACAGTTGCTACTATAGCTAGGTAGGCTGTCTGTTTCGGCAGTGTCTCCGTTCTGCTGCCCTCTTCGCTCTGGGCTATTTGACCCAGGGCAAGAAAAGGGGGGGGGGGGGGGGAGGGTGTTCCCTTGGGTCACCTGTTTTACTATGAAAACAAGGGGATACCTCCTCCGGAGTTAGTAATTCTGAGCTGTTATTGGGATGGTTGTTTAGTGAGAAGTTTAGGTTTTTAAAATTCATTCAAGTCTTAGTTTTTAAAGTATAGCTTTTGAATATTGCATATGTCAACGGACATGATTATGCAATCCTCAGACACTTTTAGGAGTATAAGAGTCTCTATTCTCTAGACTTACTTTATTTATTGGCTTACTTTAAAAATTATTAGTATAAGGATTATATTGGATATTAATTGAGTACATGGATGTATGAAGCTCAATTTTGGAAGGTGTTGTATCTTTCTAATTTATCATATATAAGAAAGATACATGTAAGGCCTATTACTTCTTTTTCCCTACAGGGGATGACTCTATTTTATTTTATTGAGCGTATTCCATTTTGCTCTATGTCCTTGGCCCTCCAGCCTTTTTACTATTCAGCTATGTCTGGGTCATTGGTACAGTATAAAAATGTTAAAAAATTTATAGTAATTTATATATTTTTTATACTTACCAATGACCCAGACGGGGATGGCCCTCCCTGGAGTTGGGAACTCTTGCCTCCCCGCTGAGTATATAGCGCTGACCAGGCACTGCCAGTAAGAATGATAATTGGCGCCAATTTCGGGACGACTGCGTCACTGCGCATGCGCAGTAGAGGCGTAGTATGGAGGTCCTTTAGGACATGATTTCTTTTTGTTTTGGATGCAAATTTTGGGGATTGGGGGGCAAAATTTGTGTTTGGCCCTGGTTTTGTTGGAGTTAGCACCAGCTATGTCTGGGTCATTGGTAAGTATAAAAAATATAGAAATTACTATAAATTTTTTAACGTTTCTTTCTGTCTTTGATGCCTAATAGAAGGGATATTATGGTTCATTCTATTGCTAGATGGATTCAATTAACTATTCGTACTGCTTATGAAAAATTATCTTCTTGTCAGCAGTCGGCACTCAAGATCTCAGCTCATGAAGTAAGAGCTCTTTCTACTTCTTGGGCCTATGCTAATTGTATTGCTATTACTGATCTAATGAAGGCTGCATATTGGTCTCAACCTTCCACATTCACTAATTTTTATCTCAGAAATATTGAGTCCATTTCTGGAGACCTCCATTGTTTAGGTCCATTATCAGTTGCTCAGAATATCGTCCACTAAACAGTTGCAACTATAGTTATGTAGGCTTTCTGTTCTGGCAGTGACTCTGTCCTGCTGCCCTCTTCATTCTGGGGTATTTGACCCAGGGCAAGGGGAGGGGGGGTGTTCCCTTAGGTCACCTGCTTTATAGTGAAAAGCAAGGGAATACCTCCCCCAGAGTCAGTAATTCCGAGTTTTTAATATGCTTCTGGTGAGCTGTTTTTACGTCCCAATGCTGCTTCGAACCATGTTTGTTCAGTGGCGGATGAAGGACTTTACTGAAAGCTGTGAGGGGTGGGCCGGGGAGGGGTGGCGCACCTAGGCGGGCTAGGCCCAAGTTTGCTGGAGTGTATTGTCAACCAAATTTTGAAATTTAATCCTAAAAGATGTGATTACCTTGCACCCGAAGCAGATATTCACAATGCACAACCCGTCTCCGGGAGAAAATAAGGGGATGGGGGAGGTGCATATCAAGTGCACCGATGACTGGATTCGCCCTTGTGGTAAAATAATATGATTGTAAAGTTATTATTGATAGACCATTAAATAGATGCTTCATTGCTTAAGACAACTATTTAATGCATGTCAATTGCAGTGGCGGCTCACCCCGTTAGGAATATAATGGACAGGTCCAGGGGACCCAGTCCAGGGTGGGGAGGGGGGGGCAAATGTGAGAAGCTACAGATCAAGTTCAGTTGTGCATCGACATATTAACGTAATCGTACCTGGTGTGTTATAGCAAGTCGGGAGGGTTTTTACTGTTTGTTTTACCTCAGTTTCAATAGCACCAACAATGCTTATGTAGGACAACAATTTGCACTGTAATCTGCGCAGTTGTTGTATTTATATTGGTTTTTCCTGTCACGTTTTGGAAAAACCAACGTAAACACAACAACTGCGCAGGTTATGGCGCAAATGGTGCTCTGATTCTGAAACTATGAAGTCTCAGGTACAAACAAGTGTTGGATTTTCTCGACAGGGATGAAGACATTGGGGTGATAAACAAACAACTAAAAACAGATAAATTGCAAGTATTTTTTAAATCTTTAATAATAATTTTCCTTTATTCTTTTATCTTATTCAACACGTGGTAACTCATGAAAACTTACCTATTTCCGTTGCATCCCAAATTGGCAAAACGTATAAACTTGCAACTAATTCTTGTTGACTGCATATACTTGAAAATGGGTGTGCGACCTATACATGAGCTTTATGCAAAAGGGAGTTATTCCAAGCATGAGTTTGGGGTGCGATATATACACGGGGTGACGTATACACGGACATACATGGTATTTTTGCTATACTGCAATGAACGTCTGAGTTTGCAGAGCATTGTTTACTTTTGGGAAAATCTCGAACCTCCATAAAAAAATTCAATGCAGGGGGTATATTTTTATACTGTACCAATGACCCAGACTTAGCTGGTGCTAACTCCAACAAAACCAGGGCCAAACACAAATTTTGCCCCCCAATCCCCAAAATTTGCATCCAAAACAAAAATAAATCATGTCCTAAAGGACCTCCATACTACGCCTCTACTGCGCATGCGCAGTGACGCAGTCGTCCCGAAATTGGCGCCAATTATCATTCTCTGTTTGGCCCTTCATCAGTCAACATCTCACTGATCTTTGTGCTTGTAAATCTCAGTTTAAAGGATGCCAGACACGTAATTTTTGGAGAAAATGTGATTCTAAGGAGGATAGAAGGAGGAGAGGAAAAAGAAGTGGCAAAAAATAATCAGGGCTGTACTTAAAATTTTTTGATGAAATTATGTTAAGTTGCCTATTTTCGAGGCATGGGCCTCTTGTTGTCATTCTTGCTAATTGTTGCACTGCTTATTCAGTGTTTCCTCTCCCCTAGCCTTCTAAAGTCCCCCCTTGCAATTCTCCCATGCTTTTGGCATATTTTTGAGAAATTTCATTTCTAAAATTTCCTGGGAGAGTTGCTTGGTTACAGAATGTTTTCTGTTATTTTCCCCATAGTTACGTTTTCACCCATGGGTGTATAACGTTTGTGTTCTGCATCTTCCATCTGATGTTCTACAGATTCTCCCCTGGGAGTCTCTGTTTTGCATCAGATAGAGTGTAATTGATGACTGATTCCGGGCCAGTTTTTTCAGTGCCTGGAGTCATGTTTTCTAGTGTGTTTACACTGTTTGTTTTCATTGGCAACAGCCTTTTTTGAGGGGGGCTGTTTGCCTTTGTAGTAGTTTATCTCATTATAAGATACATTTATATTATCCGAAAGTGTCTCATTAATTATTTTATATAAATTTAAAATTTTTGACCACACTTTGCCATCGGATCCATTGGGGCTCAATGTTACTTTTCAGCAACTTGGGCTTCTCTGAAAAAATATTTTTTCAAAATTATTTTGTTTTGCAATTGTTTTTTCATTTATTAATGGATCATGTTATTATGTATCTTTGTGTCAGGGGTTTTTGCGAGTAACTAGGACTTATTGTTGTTCTTTCACAATGAAGGGACATTGTTCAAATTGTAATAGGAAGAAATCTTCCTCTGACTTTCATGATCATTGTATTAATTGTAGTCAGTGTTCTCGCATTAATCCCTGTCCTATATGTGAACATTGGGATGAGAAACATTGGAAACGTGTGTCACGATATGTTGTTTCTGGAGAAAGAGCGATGCCGGCTCTTTCTCCACAAGGTCACTCTACTCTCTCAGTTTCTATTTCAGAGGAACCAGAACAGGGTGATGTTTCCATGTTATCTTCTTCAAGTGTGCGTCCGTCGTCACAAATGAATTCAGAGCTAGCGGCAAAAGTGCTCATGGAGATTAGACAAATGTCGTCCGCTAGCTCGCCCGGTGTAGCGTCCATTCACCGAATGGTTCGGCAGCCGGGTTCGTCCGATGCGGTCCAAGAGGAAATTTTGGGTGATGCGAGCACTATAAACATAATAGATGCACACCCAGTGACGGCGGATAGTAAGCGAGAACGGAGGAAGCCTTTTAGTCCGGTTCCTAGCTCGTCCAGGTCCAGCCGGGCCGCGAGCGAGAGAGGTCCCTCTCTCGTACAACAACATCTGGGACCAGATGTTGTGGTACAAAATGTGTCTTTAGCGGAGCATACGTCCGTCGCTCAGGACGCTCCGTTGTATAAGCAGTCCGCAGAGACTGTTAAGGCTTCCTCTTCTCGTCAGCGCACACGACCGCACCTTGGCTGCGTGACCGCCGATATTTTACCAGCTTCGCCGATGAAGGATTCTTCGGCGACCAGGTCACATGCGGGAGCCATCTGATGCGGAGCTGCCCTCGGCGAAGCAGCGAAAGACTGCGCCTCCGCAGGTCTCGATGTCGGACATTCTTGTGCAGATAGCACAGCTTATCGCAGCATCCCAGCAGCCGACAGAAACGGTGTCGGATCGAGAATTATCCGACGGCGCTGGGTCGGAACGCTCCGCCGAAGCATCGGGGGCGGACGACCAGGAACATCGGGAGGTCCGACCGGATGGTGAAAGGGATACGGATGACTTGGAGCTATCCCTTTCGGAACAACATAAAGCTGCCGTGGACTTCATCCGGCACTTTCTCCCTCAAGTTGTTCCGTCGGGCCAGACTGCTGCGCTTCCGGACAAGAGAATTATAGCGTCATTGGACTCTGAATTTTTTGAGCGGTTCAGGGACATCGCTCCCGAGTTTCCGTCGCAGTCCAATAATGTTGCAAGAACATTTGAATTATTGAACGACGCTATATTTAAACTTGCTTCCAGGACGGGGAAAGCAGGTTTCTTGTCCGCTAATACTCTCAACCTGCCTTTCATTAATGCAAGGAATAAATTCGATACGGCAGGACAGGGTATACCGAGAGTTCCTCTGCGTATGGACGACGAGGCGGAAGACTTAGAGCTATCATTTCCGTCGTCAGCTTCTATTCCAACCGCGGTGCTGGAAACAGCTATTGCGTCTAACAGAGCCAATTTAGATGCCTTATCTTACGCAGATCACCTTACTAAGGCGTTATCACTGCGCCTTCAAGGGGAAGAGTTTCAGGATATACAATCCTCTTTAAGACTTCTTTCAAGGGCAGTAGCTTATTCCACGTGTAACTCCGCCCTTTCAGTGGCAAATCTGGAGTTGGTTAGACGTGACGCAGCCCTAGCTACATCCACACTAGTGGATTCTAAGGTGAAGAACTCTCTTAGAGTCGCTTCGGTCTCAGGAGAACTTCTCTTTGACGGCAAGCTTTCCGCTATTTATGATAAAATTAAAAAGAAAGCTAATGATTCTCTGTTGTTCAGATCGGCTCCTAAAAAGTCGGATACAGCAGACACGAATAAGACAGGCACTTCTGGGTCTAATGCGCCCAAGAGAGGTTCCTATAGAGGTTCCGGTGCATCCTCTTGGTCTTATTCGAGAGACCGTCAGGATAGCGACTCTCGTTTGGGACGTCCTTCAGGCCGGGACAATCGGTCGGACGCCCCGAGGTTGACGAGGTGAGGTGCGGGTCGTGGAAGACGTGGTTTCTCCTACCGCAGGCCTCGCAGGTCCAGGAGGTGATGGCTTAAACCTCTATCGCGTTCCGGTTGGCGGAAGGTTGTCGAGTTTTTCACAAGAGTGGGCGTCGATTACGGACGACCCTTGGGTGAGAGGAGTGACTTTGGAAGGTCTAAAGATATCCTTCAAACGAAAGCCTCCATTAACTCGAAGTCCAAAGTGGACTCATCTTCCGTCAAATCCACAGAAAAGAGACGCTCTGTTATCAGAGGTGCAGTCTCTTTTAATGAAGAACGCGGTAGAGGTCGTAGAAAACCAGGAATCTCTGGGATTCTACAGCCATCTGTTTCTGGTTCCGAAACCAGATGGCTCGTTCCGTCCAGTCATAGATTTGAGCTGGATAAACAAGCTGATCGTCGCTCCGAAGTTTTATATGGTGACGATTCGATCGGTCAGAGCGAGTATTCGGGTGAACGATTATGCAACGAGCATAGATCTCAAAGATGCGTACTTTCACGTCATGGTACATCCGACATTCCGAAAGTATCTACGCTTCGCAGTCCTAGGAGTGGTGTATCAATTCCGGGCGATGTGCTTCGGATTGAATCTAGCACCCTGGGCTTTCACTCGGGTAATGAACTCGGTAATGATCTACTTCCGAGCTCATTCGTCTGCGGTAACGTCGGCCTACCTGGACGACATTCTTCAGAGGTACGGCAACGAGTTAACGCTTCAGAACGATGTTCAGAATCTTCTTCTATTGCTCCGACGTCTCGGTTTTATAGTAAACGAGGAGAAGTCGGATCTGGTGCCGTCCAAGTCATTCACTCATCTGGGAATGAGCTTCGAGACGCACAACAATCTCGTTCGTCTGCCGTTAACCAGAGCGAAATTAGTCAGTTGTTACGCTCGCTATTGTCTGCACGCAGACAAAGTCACGGCGAGAGAATTTATGAGACTGATAGGTCTGTGCGGAGCCGCCGCGGATCTCATTCCGATGGGGCGGTTACGCACACGTCCTCTTCAAATTTTCCTGACTCAGAATTGGAGTGTGAAAATTCATTCGCTCGATGTAGACGTTCTCTTGTCAGATCAAGTGAAACAAGAGATTCAGACCTGGGCAAACATTCAGTGGTTAACTCAAGGAGTTCCGCTGCAGTTGCCGGATCCGAGTTTTACCGTTATGACGGATGCCAGTCAAACAGGTTGGGGTGCATCATTAATCCCAACGGATTCGAGATGCCAGGGTCTTTGGGATCCGCAATTCCTGTGCAAGCACATAAACATCAAGGAAATGATGTCAATTTGGCTTGCGTTACGTCACTGGATGGACATTATTCACGATGCTCATGTCCAAATCCTATCCGACAATACGACAGTAATGGCGTATATACGGAATCAGGGAGGCACTCATTCAGTTCCGTTGTTCAATCTAACGGAAAGAATCCTTCTGTTTGCGTTAGAACATCACGTTCTTCTTTCGGTCCGTCACATACCAGGTCGTCTGAATGTGCTAGCAGACTCCCTTTCACGAAAGGGTCGCTTGTTGCCGTCGGAGTGGACTCTCAACAAACAAGTATTCAATCAGATTTGCTACCAATGGGAACGGCCAATGATAGACTTATTTGCGACACATCTCAACAATCAGTTGCAGACGTATGTGTCTCCGTGTCCGGATCCAAGAGCATTTGCAGTAGACGCTCTGTCGATCCCTTGGGACGGAATGATAGGATATGCGTATCCTCCAGCGCCGTTAATTCAACAAGTATTGCTAAAGATAAAACAATCTCAATGCAAGATTCTGTTGGTAGCATCTCTGTCGCCACAGAGACCGTGGATAAATCTACTCAGGTGTCTGTTGTGGGACCTACCGCGGAAGCTTCCTCCACGAGAGGATCTTCTTTCGCAGGGGAAATCGCGCCAACTCCATCACAACCCGCAAGGTCTCAACCTTCACGTTTTTCCGTTGTGCGGTCCTTCTTGCATGGCAAGCACTTTACAGGACGAGCAGTGGACGCAATTTCTAACTGTAGGAGGACCTCCTCTTCGCTAAACTATGCGGCTAAGTGGAAGGTTTTTCGTCGTTGGTGTAGGGATCATTCTGTAGATATATTTGATCCCTCTATACCAGACATTGCAAACTTTCTAGTATACTTGTTTGACGAAATCAAACTGCAGCCTGTTACTATAAAGGGTTATAGATCTATGTTATCTGATACCTATGCACATCATGATAGTTTACAAATTGGATCTAATGTCTCTTTATCGAAGTTGGTTAGAAACTTTTCGATAAATAGACCCAGAACTCTTAGATTAATTCCTAAGTGGAATTTAGCTTGGGTTCTCCTTAAATTGAAGGAAAAGCCATTTGAACCTCTTGGGACAGTAGATTTCAAATTCTTATCTTATAAGACAGCTTTTCTCTTAGCTTTCTCTTCTGCCAGAAGAGTCAGTGAGCTTCATGCACTATCGGTGGATGATTCTCATTATCGTAGTGTTGGGAACACTATCACCTTCACTACTAATGTGGGTTTTTTAGCTAAGAATCAGGCTCCTAATAAATATCCGGAACCTATTGTTATTAAGGCTCTTCTGTCTTCAGACGGGCGTAGGCCTTTACTCTGTCCTGTTAGAGCACTACGTATCTATAAACAGAGATCTCAGTTTATCAGAAAGGGACGGAAACGTTTCTTTCTGTCTTTGATGCCTAATAGAAAGGACATTTCAGTCCATTCTATTGCTAGATGGATTCAGTTAACTATCCGTACTGCTTATGAAGATTTATCTTCTTCTCAGCAGTCTGTGCTTAAGATTTCTGCTCATGAAGTAAGAGCTCTTTCTACTTCCTGGGCTTATGCTAATAGTGTTGCTATTACAGATTTAATGAAGGCTGCTTATTGGTCTCAGCCATCCACATTTACAAATTTTTATCTCAGAAATATTGAGTCCATTTCTGGAGACCTGCATTGTTTAGGTCCGTTATCTGTTGCTCAGAATGTCGTCCACTAAACAGTTGCAACTATAGTTATGCAGGCTTTCTGTTCCGGCAGTGACTCCGTCCGGCTGCCCTCTTCGCTCTGGGCTATTTGACCCAGGGCAAGGGGAAGGGGGGAGGGGGGGGGGCGGGTGTTCCCTTAGGTCACCTGCTTTATAGTGAAAAGCAAGGGAATGCCTCCTCCAAGTCAGTATTTCTGAGTCGCTTCCGGGATGGTTTTAAAGTGTAATATTAATGTTTAAATTCATTCATGTCTTATTTTTAAAGTGTAGCTCGGTGTGAAGCATTTGTATATGTCAAGTGTCAAACGGGCTTTAATATACAATACTTGGACACTTTTAAATGATTATAAAGAGTCTCAATTCTCTGGACTACTTTATTTATTGGCTTGCTTTAAAAATAATTAGTATAAGGGTTATACTGGATGTTAATAGAGAACATGAATGTTATTGTGCTCAATTATTAAGGGTAGTGTATCTTTCTAATTTAATATTAAATAAGAAAGATACATGTAAAGCCTAATACTCCTTTTCTCCTTAAGGGGTTACCTCTTTACTATATAGTTGAGCTTATTGGATTTTCCTCTATGTCCTAGGCCCTCCAGCCTGCTTACTATTCAGCTAAGTCTGGGTCATTGGTACAGTATAAAAATGTTAAAAAATTTATAGTAATTTATATATTTTTTATACTTACCAATGACCCAGACGGGGATGGCCCTCCCTGGAGTTGGGAACTCTTGCCTCCCCGCTGAGTACATAGCGCTGACCAGGCACTGCCAGTAAGAATGATAATTGGCGCCAATTTCGGGACGACTGCGTCACTGCGCATGCGCAGTAGAGGCGTAGTATGGAGGTCCTTTAGGACATGATTTCTTTTTGTTTTGGATGCAAATTTTGGGGATTGGGGGGCAAAATTTGTGTTTGGCCCTGGTTTTGTTGGAGTTAGCACCAGCTAAGTCTGGGTCATTGGTAAGTATAAAAAATATATAAATTACTATAAATTTTTTAACTTTTCCAACGCTGCGGTGCCTGAGAACCAAAACCCTCTTTTTTTTTGGCCTAACTTTATAATTTTTATAAAAATTATTTCATGTTTCCTAATGATTTATCCACTGTTTGTTAAGTGTTCCTTCCCTATCCGTCCTTGAAGCCCTCCTGTTCAACTCCCAAGCTTTTTGGCTTATTTTTATTGAAATTTTTTATTAAATTTCTTGGGAGTTTAACGTGTGTAACAGAATGTTTATTCTGTTTATCCCCATGGTTACGTCCTCACCCTAGGGGTGTTTGGTCGTTTCGGTCATGCATCTTCTATCTGATGTATCATTTTTTCTTCATTTGAAGATCTTGCTTTACATCTCGTAGCTTTAAAATCTGTTACTGACTTTGGGCCTTTTTTCTGTGACTGATGTCTTTTTTCCGGCTTTTTCCTTAATGTTGTTTACATTGGCAACATCCTTAAATATATGTAGTATTTTGTTATTATTACTGTAGGATTGTTGTAAGATACATTATTTAATATTCCAGTAGTCTAGCAATAATTTTTGGAATTTTGTCCACAGTTAGGCTCTATCGGGGTACCCTTGGGCTCTTTATGTTCCCTTTGGGAACTTGGGCTTTTGTCAAAAATTTTTTGAATTTAATTTTTCGATTTCAATTTTGATTGTTGTTTATTATGTATCTTTATTATGGAGTTTGTGGGAGTACGATTGACTTAGTTTTGATTAATCATGAAAGCTTATTGCTCAAATTCAGTAGATTATGTTAAAGATCAAACAGTCTTGTTGTGAAATCCTACTAGTAACACCTGTGTCGTCACAGAAACCTTGGATCAATCTTCTCAGGTGTCTGTTATGGGGCGTTCCCTGGAAGCTTCCTTTGCGAGAGGACCTCCTTTATCAGGGGAAGTATTTGTTCTTCACGTCCTTCTCCACCCTTAGTGGCATTATGGAGTCGGTTAGACGTGAGGGAACCATTGTGGTTCCTATATTATTTGATGACTAACACAAGAACGATTAAAGTAATGTGGGTGTGGAGGGTTCGATATCACTTCCCCCCACCACTGCCAATGTGTTAAGAGGCGATTACCGGACAAGAGGTAGTTTTCTTCCCATAAGCCTCATATGAGTTTCAATACAAACATGCATTTCATGACTTCTCGATTGGCAGCTGGGTCATGTTCTATGGCGACCTCATGGGCATATCCACTTTTTAGTTGCTTGGTTTCCTGTGATTGTTCGTCTATATGTCATATACGAGCACATAATTCATCATCAATAAATTGCTAGTCTTTGGGTAGCTCGGAGGCTGTTTAGTCAGTTAACTGGTATTCAGATGATTACATGTGGGATTTCAATGCTCATGCGCATAATTAATGAATTATTAGGCAGACGCATTGTATGTTATGGACCTTAGAAGTAATTAATTATTTCGGGGACGGTCCCTGTCGAGTCTGTTAATCATAGCTCGATCGATTTCTAGATCCAGGTTTCTATTAATGTCAGTACCCAATCGAATACACCTTGTCTTTCACTCTCGTATATTCGCACGTTTCTAGATTCATAGATATCGGATAGTATACGTCGGGAGTGTTATTACTGGAATTTATTGTAGACCTGTATGGGGTCATCTGTGGGTTACCTCGGAAGTGTGTTTATTATCCATTGTGATTCTGTTGTGTATGTTATATATTATATCACCCATTTTCGACCTATCTGCGTATGCCGACTCCGGTATACATTACTAGCGGGCGATATTAATTACCGGGATCGCTGCTATAGCCTTAGCTTCTGAAGTGGCATTAAGCACCAATTTATTAATAATATTACCTGAGTGCCTGTTCGATGAATATTTATATTGTTTTTTTTGGTACCGCTTTTACTGATTCCAGAGCACTCCCCTCTTTCTTTTTGAAGAAGATTCCTTCAAAAGGTGGGGGGGGGATTTTTTTTAACTCTCCTCTGGTTTGATAAGCATGTAACTATGAGTGAAGCTGTTTTGTCTGTAATTATATCCTGCATACAGCTTGGGTTTTATTGTATATGATGTATGTTTGTGGGGGTTATTCTCTCATTTTCAAATACGCCATCCTAATTTTAGGGGCTTAGTCCAGGCTAGCCTTAAAAATTGGGAACTTATACATCCAAATTAGCATAGTCTTCATGCTAAGAATACGGAATTACTTGAACTGGGCTCCTTTTTTATGATATGTCTTCTCTATTACTGTATAGAGAGACATACAAGTAATTCCTAATAATTTTAATTTCCTTTCACCTTGGATTACAGGATTAGAACTATGTTGATCTACTAATTCTGAAGTCTGAATTCTGAATTCCTAGACCCTCCGCCTTTTTTATGATTCAGCTAGTCTGGGCCATTGGGTTATAGTGTTAAAATATTATAAATTTAAAGTAATTTGTATATTTTTTACTTACCAATGGCCCAGGCGGAGATGGCCCTCCCATGAGTGGGCACTCATTTCCCCCCGCTGAATTATTATGTAGTACTCTCTTCTACAAAGAATGATGTTGGCGCCAATTCCGGTCACTTCCTGACGGCTGTGCATGCTCAGAGAGTATAGGTATGGAGGGCCAGATAGGACTTTTAATTTTCGGTTTTGCAAGCAAATTTTATCGATTGGGGGGTTCAGAATTTGTGTTTGGCCCTTGATAACTTTGAGTTACCACCAGCTAGTCTGGGCCATTGGTAAGTATAAAAATATACAAATTACTTTAAATTTATAATTTTTTCAACATTTTTGGCTATATTTTATGAAGATTTTAAAATAGCAGGTAAACAAGAGTCTTGTTTTAAAACTTTAGCCTAGAAAATAAGAATGGGGTTTTGGCTGGAAAAGATTATTCTTCTGGCACTACTACACGTATGCAGAGGGCTGTGTACCAGACGGGACTCAATTTTTTATGTATTCTGTCTCAGTTTTGGGGGATTTGTAAATTTCCTGTTTTTCATCACATCAAGTCTTGTTTGCTTTTTACAGCCATGACTTTCTGGGAATCTGAGGAAAATATTTGGAAGTATACATTTATCAGTAAGTTTTTTATTACAGTAGTAGCAAACAAAATTTTCCTCTCCTGGATTTGTTTCATGAGAAAGGCATTCTCAAATGAATGGTTACAAAATAATTACTCTCTCCAATACTATGTAACAAAATTATTTATGAATAGGTTCTTACTACAAGGAAATCCTGTTAATTGTATAGCTACTTTGCCAATGAAATTTTTTCAATTAACAGGAGTATTCAATTAACAGGGATTTTGTCACTTTCCTGTATTCTACAGATAAACTTAGCATTTATTCTCTAATATCTTGTTTGACCAAGCTCTATGAGTTCTGCCAAACAAGATATAATAGATTAAATTCCTGTATTGGATGTACTGAGGCCAAATAGTTCTATAAACAAAGGAAAATTGGGGAGAGTCAGGATAAATTCTCGACTTGTTACAAGATTTTTTATTCAATTAACAGGTGTTTATTCTATAACCTATATTCAATTAACAGGTCAAATTTGTATGGAAGGTATGGTAAATGGTTTTGTGTTTGGTAATTCTATTCAATTAACAGGATTATTAAGTTAAGATGTATCCAATTAAGTAGGTTCCACTGTACCATAATTCAACAGGTAGAGAGACACTTCACAATCACAATTAGTTATGCATTAAGCTCATTGTGTTTGTTCCTTTGAGGTATTGTTAGCTCTGTTCCAAAAGAACAGAAATTCAGAACTATCTGCTTATAAACTTCATTAACCCTTTACCTAACATGAAAAGCAGACAACCTTTGCAAACAAAATTCTTGAATAACTCATTTTTTGTGTCAAAAACATTGCTTATGACCCATCATTGGAATGCGCTCAACGAGCTCGATCCAAAGAGAGGTCATAAGCTATGTGTTTAAGAAAAAGAAGAAAAAAAATGAATGAAAATTGAATGGTGATTTTTGTGAATTGTGCTGTCGAGTTTTGGCCATTAAGTTTGGTAAAGAGTTACCCCTTTACCCAACGCAGACGATATCAAAATTTATTATTTTAAATATCATTTTTTTAAATTTTCAAAAAAATTTCAACAAAACCATATCATGTGACCCCTCGTTGGAACGAGCTCAATGAGCTCGTTCCAACGAGGGGTCACATGATATGGTTTTGTTGAAATTGTTTGAAAAATAATATTTTTTCAACTGCTGAATTTGCATATTACGCGGGCGATTCGTTGGGTAAAGGGTTAACCATTTTTAAAAAAATGTTCTTTGAAAAGCAACCATTTCATTTTTTTTTTCATTAAAGGTTCGAAATGTACATGAAAAGCAACCATTTAATTATTTTTTTCATTAAAGGTTCGAATTTGTTGTTTTACCAAATGCATTTATTATCCACATGCCGCATGCTCCAAGTTTTGACATTGCCAAGTTTAGGTCAAGTAAAGTATACAGAAGGTAAGTAAACATTACTTTTCTATATGCGTTTCTAAATACAGTTAAAACTTGACAAAAACAAACGAGGGTGGCTGAGTATATTTGTTTCCGAGTTTAAGCATCTAAAACATAAATCTGCATAAACATAAGCCACATTTTTAGGCAATCATCCCTCCTCACCCCCTCCCCCCCACCCCCCAACAGGCCTTTAGATTAGTCTAATTTTGGCACACTTGGATCCACTGTGCTTTGGCCTGGCAGGAGAGAAACATGCCAGTACAGTGCAGCTGCTGTGGACTGGTCACTTTCCACAAGTGGGCAATATTGCTAAGGATGCAATAATATTAGATTCCAAACACTAATTATTAGAATAATCATTAAAAATTTAATTAATGAAGCATCAGGTACAACCTGGTGCTTCATTAATTAAAATTGTGCTGACAATGATTTTTATTACCTGGTAAAAACGTGTGAACAGTATTGCCCACGTGTGGATTACAACCAGATCACAGCGACTGTACTGTATTTTCACCTTCCCTGTGTCTGTTTCATATACTTTTAATGTAATTCTCCCCTGGAATCATAGTTTACAGTTTCTTGTTGCAGATCTTCACCATTATTATTGGTTCTCCTCCCTGAGCTAAAGTTTACTTCAGAAGATTTCAGAAATTCCAGCAGTGTTTTTTCAAATCATTTGTATTGTTTGAGTTGACAAGTTAGCCCCAAACTATATTACATACATCAGGGAAGCTTGACTATACATGTATATACAGCCAGAATGCTGCAAAATTTTTCTAAAAATTGTTTAAATACCACATGGTTTGGGTACAATTGCATAATTTGGGCACAGAATTTATCATGACCATTTGGGAGAATTTAAAGGCCTGCTTCCCACCACCCCACCCCTATCTTCCTTGAGGTCATTTTGTTAGATCAGTGAGTAGACTCACAAACTTAAGAACAGCTATCACTATCTCTGAAACTGATCATTGTTTTGGTAGTTGCACTTGTCAGCTTAACGTGACAAAGTCAAGATAAGCTATTGCCATCATGCATGCGGAAGTCTGTCAGTTTGTAAGTCTCTTCACATTTTCTTAAGCACAGGCTACACCAAGTAGTTCTTGTCCGATCATCGCTAAATTTCACGTGCAGGTTCGAGGTCATGTCTAGATGAGAACATCCCATTTTGGTTGCGATCATTCAACCATGATGGCTGCGTGGGTTTGAAACCCGAAAACCTTTAGCACAGTCTACAGGTCATATTTATGAAGGGATTTCATTGTAACTTGGTAGGATGACTCCATATAACGTCCTATTTTGGGCAGGTTTGGTCAACTGTGATAGATGCAGAGGCATACGACCTAGATTCCTTTAGCACAGTCTACAGGTTGCATTTATGGAGGGATTTTATTGTAAGTTAGTAGGAAGACACGGTATGATGTCTAGATGAGAACATCCTATTTTGGTTGTGGTCGGTCAACCGTGAAAGCGACACGGGCGTGTCACCTAGATTTGTTTAGCACAGTCTACAGTTCATATTTATGAAGTGATTTCATTGTAACTTGGTAGGATGACTCTGTAATGTCTAGATGAGACTATCCTATTTTGGTCACAATCGGTCAGCCCTTACCGATACTTGGGCACGTGACCTAGATTCCTTTAGCACTGTCTGCAGGTCATATTTATGAAGGGATTTCCTTGTAACTTGATAGGATGACTCGATATGATGTTCAGAGACCAGCCTAAGGGGGAATTTTAGGGAGACTTCATGTCTCCCTCCAAAAAAAATAGGGAGACTGCAGAGTCAAGTAGGGAGACTTCATAGGCAAGTGGAGAAAATTAAGAATATTTATGTACTATCCCCTGCTGCCACTTCAAATTTTCAGCTCGTGGTCCTCCATTAACGTCTGATTAATCCAGATCCGGTTGTCTATGATGCATCTATGTCAGGTTAAAAAATCACTAAGTAATTATTGACTGAAAATCCCTCACTGCTGCCCTCTCCTTCATGACCCCTCCCCTCTTTGTGCCAATCCCCCAGCACCCACCTGTGGTTGCCTTTCACCAAAGTCTACTAAGCTAATAATTTCCTAAGTCTGAAAGTGTGAACAGGACCAGATGTAAAAAGGTTGCTTGGAAGGTACTTTGTTAGTTAATAAACAAAATACATTCTGGGGTCAAGTATTTTGTAAAATAAATGTCATTCCGCATCATTTTTATGGCATTCCAGTGTTATTCCGTGTCATTCCGGTGTTAGGAGGACCCCTATTTCAAGATCCTTCATATGCACACTTGTGCTCTGTACAAAGCTTTTCTTGTCATCACTAAAGCTTTTTTTCATGTGTTTCAATTCCATTCGTGTTTTTCTGGGAATAGACTGCCCAACAGTTAACAGTCGTCAGCAAAACGAAATAAAAATACAGTGTTAGAAAATACGTCAATTGTGTATACATTTTCAGCATCCTAAGCGAGGTAATGTACTTTTAAACTGGGTTATTTTGTTGAGTCGCATAAGTCACCTATTTTCGTTTCGACACTTGAAGCTCCGACTGAAATGGAACAAAATAGAAATAAAAAATCTGCTAAAGGCGACAATGGACAATTGATTGTCGTGTGATTTCAAATAAATGGTCGCTTATTTGATGAATGAAAATGCCCATTTATCACACTCAAGCACATATAATAAATCAGTTTTATGTAAACCTTGGATCACTCAGTTCAGCCTTTCCTCATTTTGGCCAATTTTTAGAGGGCAACTTGTAGTCTCCCCAACTATTTTTCTAGGCGACTTTGGGTTTAGAAGGGTGACATAATCGCCCTAGTCGCCCTCACAGTTGGTCCCTGATGATGTCCACATGATGACTGTCTCCAATTTTGGTCATGCTCAGTCAGCTGTGACTGTCGGACAAGCATGTGACCTAGATCTCTTTAGCAAAGTCTATGAGTCATATTTATGAAGGAATTTCATTATAACTTGGTTGGATGACTCGTTTTGGAATGATTTTGCTGTAACATGGTAACTTTGGTTGACATATGTTAACTGTGAGGGCCACATCAACCCAGGCCTCAATTCTTTAGTACAGTCTACACCTCAAATTATTCTTGTTGAAAGCATGGCATGAAGGGTACAGAACTTAACATATTCTCAATTATTACAATTCTTTTCTTATTTCATAATCCTTTCATAAACATTGAACATTATCCTTTATTATTTCATCAAACACTACACGCAGTCAAGTTAAGCTACAGTGTCATTGACACTTTCATTTTTTTAAGCTTATTTGTTTTACAAGGATTGGTGAGTAATTTATGTAATTTATATTAACTCCTCTACTGACCCAATGGTACAGGTGTGTAGGATGACCATCATAGCAGCACCTTCGTGACCTTGCTCTTCTTGAATATTACGAAGAGATCTTTAGCTTGCACAGAATGTGTTTGTCTCTGTACAGAAGACCGCCATTTTACATCCCCACCCAATCCGATGGTATGCTGTGACAGCATCAATCCCACAATTGATGCTGACAGAGAGTGTTCGGACACCTCAACAATTTTCCCTGACTGAGGAGGAAGATGGTTTGAGGACATTTTTGAATCAAAGCATTTAAGTCGGGGATGGATTGTTTCATCATCCTAGGAGATTAAAACACCATCCCAGATTGAACTGCCTCAAGATCAAAACTCCCTGTTCCCTTGGATGGTGCAATGTGCACTCGACGATACAGTTTTACCACTTTCATTGTCTGCAAGCAAACATCTGGGAGGTGTAATTATTCTGTGAAATCCTGGAAATCTATCAATTTCATTAAAAATCATAGAGTGACCTTTTTGCAATGCCATTGCATTTTAATGAAAGAGCTGCCCATTTATTAAAGCTGTGCAATGGAATAATTTGCATTGTATTTTACTCTTCACAAATATGTTGTTTGTTTATTGAATTTCCATCGCAACCTTTTGGCACCTGTGGCATGAAGGTGAATTACTGTTTGAATCAATATAAAATCTGTATCATTCCTCAATCGATTTTGACTCATTGGAAAACTAAACAAAAATACGAGAAAATAAATGGAGAAAGTAAAAAATATATTGTACAATTCCTTTTTCATTTTATACATGGAATTAAAAAAAAAAATGGTTCATATCACATAATTCTATGTCATATGAACAGGGAATCTCTCAGCAGGTCTCAAACCTCAGTTTTTGAAACAGTGGGTGCAACTTGAACTCTGCTAAGAATCAAAACAGGAATATCTTGGGTGGAAATTGTGGTTGTGGGCTTGTGACTCATACACAGATAAACACAGATAAAGCAGTAGAACAAACAACACAAGTCATATTTGGTAGAGATGGGCAGTTTTCAAATTTCTTGTCGGTTTCGGTTTCATTCAATGAGTCGGGTTTTCAGTTTCGGTTTTCATTGTACAAACATAACAATATATTGCATTTGCATGTAAGAAGATGTATTTGGCGCCAGTCTGTGTCAATGGGACTCCCTTTCTAGTTCAACTCACCTGTGTAATATCCTATACCAGTACTCTGATTTCCTGAGCACAATGTATTTGCATAAATTATCTCAAGAGTTTCAAGTTTGAGAACAATGATTTTTGCCTCGAGTCTGTTGCAAAATTAGCCCCCTCCCCAAATACCTGTGTTTAGGGTAACCCGACACACCCTAAAATATTATGCCGACCATAAAAATTTTATTGAGTAAAAGTCGCTCATAAGCTTCATATAGGTCATTGTAACCCGAAATTTCCATCCAACTTCAACTGTGATTTTGAAGCTGGCTTTGGAGTTCATGGTTTCAAAATTACATGTAGAAATAAATATATTTGTCATTATAAATGTGGAACAAGTGACAAGTTTCAGTTCAGCAAAGGAAATCGCATTTGATAAACAGATGAATGTTTAAAACACGATGTGTAAGAAATAATTCTGTCACCTATTTTAGCGGTAAATGCCATGCTCGAACGCAATACCAGTTACTGCAGCTGTTCTGAAAACAGGGTATCGCGACTCTGAAGTTTGAAAATAGGTTAATTTTAGGTTGTTTATCTCTTTATTCTGAGAATTCAAGACCGGATTAGAGTTTTTCAACACTGAAGTTGAAAACCGCGACGACGGTTTTCTGTAATTGTTTCAGTCTCGGTTTCGGTTTTGATAACAAAACCAAACCAAATTTTTGGTTAATCGGCCCATCTCTAACATTTGGTCAATTCAGGTAAAATCATGTTAAAATGGGTTTAGCTACTGGGGAAGTACAAAACATAAATGCCAGAAAATGGCTAGAATCAATCTAAAGAGTATTTAATAACTTGACACATCCAAGGGCTTAGTCAACCCCTGACCCAAGTCAGATTAGTCAGGTTTGCCACACTGTACTTTTCCCAGTGAACTTTGTCTATGGGTTTTTATCCCTGAAATTTGGGCAACAACCTTTTTACGGCAAAGCCAGGTTTTTTGCCCAATTTCAGGCCAAAAATTAATTCCCAATCTCCTCCAGTTTCAGTTCTAAGTCATTATTATTTTAATTATGGACAAGATGTGACCTTGTGCAAAATGTGGTGCAAGTTAATCTTGGAAAGCTATGTTACTGCGACGCTTCATTAAATTAAATCATATTTTTATACTATACCAATGTCCCAGACATAGCTGCTGGTGCTAACTCTTAAAATATAGGGCCAAACACAAATTTTGCCCCCCAATCCCCAAAATTTGCATCTAAAACCAAAGAAAACATGTCCTGAAAGGCCCTCCACACTTCGCCTCTACTGCGCATGCGCAGTGTCAAGGACGTTCCGAAATTGGCGCCATTAATCATTCTAAGTTTGGCCCTTCATCAGTTAACATCTGACTGATCTTTGTGCTTGTAAATCTCAGTTTAAATGATGCCAGACACATAAATATTAGTGAAATTGTGATTCTAAGGAGGATAGAGAAGGAGGAGAGGAAAAAATGTGTGACAGAATATTATCAGGGCTGTAACTTAAAATTTTTTAAGGAAATTATGTTAAGTTACCTATTTTCGAGGCAGCAGCCATTTTGTTGTCATTCTGATTAATTAGTTACACTGTTTTTTAAGTGTTTTCCTCTCTCCCTGTCCTTTAAGTCCCCCCTTGCTATTCTCCCATGCTTTTGGCATAGTTTTTGTAATTATTATTACTAAATTTTCTTGGGAGTTTTAGCTGAATAACAGAATGAATTCTGTTTCTTTTCCCCATGTTTACGTCTTCACCTACGGGTGGTTAGGCGTTGTGTTCTGCATCTACCATCTGATGTTCTGCAGTTTCTTCCCTGGAAGTCTCTGTTTTACATCAGATAGTGTATTTTTGATAACTGATTTCGGGCCTGGGTGCCTGGAGTCTTATTTTTGTGTTTTTACACTCATTGTTTACATTTTCAACAGCCCTCTGTGTGAGGGGGGGGATTTCTGGAAAATAATATCTTGATGTTATTTTAATCATAACTAGATACATTATTATTGTTCGTAAGTGTTGAATAAATTGTTTAAAATATTTTTAAAATTTTTGTCCACACTTAGGCTTGGGATCCATTGGGGCTCAACGTTACTTTTCAGAAACTTGGGCTGTTCTGAAAAAATATTTTTTCAAAATATTTTGATTTCAATTATTTTTTCAATATTAATGGATCATATTATTATTATGTATTTTGATTGCCAGGGGTTAGTGCGAGTACCAGGACTTGTTTTCTTTTCACATTGAAAGGATATTGATCAATTGTAATAAGAGGAAGTCTTCCTCTGACTTTATAATCATTCTATATGTGGTCAGTGTACTCGCATTAACTCCTGTTCTGTATCGTATGATTTCGATGACAATATGGGAAGCGTATGTCACGGTATGTTATTGGGGAATTGGACACTCCGGTCCTTTCCCCGCAGGGTCACTCTACTTTTTCAATTTCTATTTCAGACGATCAAGATTAGGGTGATGTATCTGTGATGTCTTCCAACAGTGTGCCTCCGTCGTCACAATTAATGAAGGGCTAGCGGAAAAGTGCTCATGTAAATACGCCAATTGCCTAAGAGGACCCTAGTAGGTTCGACGGCCTTTGACGTCCGCTAGCTCGCCCGGTGTAGCGTCCATTCACCGAATGGTTCGGCAGCCAGGTTCGTCCGTTGCGGTCTAGAAGGAATTTTGGGGTGATGCGAGCACTATAAATCAACCTAATGCACACCCAGTGACAGCGGATCGGAGGGAGAACGGAGGAAGCCTTTTAGTCCGGTTCATAGCTCGTTACGGTCCATCCGGACGGCAAGCGAGAGAGGCCCCTCTCTCGTTCACAACATCTGGCCCCAGATGTTGTGGTACAAAATGTTTTGCATTCGGAGCATACGTCCGTCGCTCGGGACGCTCCGACATATAGTCAGTCCAGAGTAGACTGTCAATAAGGCTTCCTCATTCTCATAGTTGCGCACACGACCGCTCTTGGCTACGTGACCACGGATATCCAGTCAGCTTCGCCAGTCAGAGATTCATCGGCGACCAGGTCACACCATCCGGTAGCCAGGGACACAAGGCCTGCAGACTCCGGACGTTCGCATAGGAAGTGTGCGGGAGTCAACGTACACGGAGCTTCCGGCGGCAATGCATCGTAAGACCGCTACTGCACAGGCCTCGGGAACGGACGTGCTTTCCTAAATAGCACAGTTTATCGCAGCATCCCAGCATCAACTGAATCTGTCGCATATTTTTTATCCGACGATGCTGGGTCGGGACGCTCCGCGGAAGCGGGTACGGACGTCCGAAAATTTCATCCGGTCCGACGGAATACCGAAAGGGATTCGGAGGATTTCGAGCTTTCCCTTTCGGAACAACATATGCTGTTGTGTATGTCATCTGACTTGGTCTTCTACAGCTTCTTTCGTCGGACCAGAATGCTGCGATGCCGGATAAGAAACTGATAGCGTCGGTGGACTTAGAAATTTTTTGTTCGGTTCAGGGACATCGTCCCTCAGTTCTGACATAGTCCAATAATGTCACGCAAACTTTCGAATTATTGAACAACGCTATATATTATTATTATATGCTTGCTATAACCAAGCATTTCTGGTTTCTTGTTCGCAAAGTTACGGAGATGTCTTTCAAAAGTGTGCCTCTGTCGTCATAGTTAATGAAGAGCTAGCGGCAAAAAGTGCTCATGGAATTTGTCTATCGCCTACGGAGTGTCATTCGCTAGCTCACCCGGTGTAGCGTACATTCATCGAATGGTTCGGCTGCCGGGTTCGTCCGTTGCGGTCTAGGAAGGAGATTTGGGTGATGCGAGCACTTTAATTACTTTAGTACTCACCCAGTGACGGCAGATTGAGGACAGATCGGAGGAAGCTTGTTAGTCCGGTTCCTGGCTTGTCCAGGTCCGTCCGGGCTGTGAGCGAGAGAGGTCCCTCTCTCGTCCAACAACATAGGGGACCGCATGTTGTGGTTCAGATATTTTACATTCGGAGCATATGTCTGTCGGTCGGGACGCTCCGTTATATTGACAGTCCGAGAGACTGTCCTTAATGCTTCCTCATCCTCACAGCAGGGCACACGACCGCACATTGGCTACGTGACCTCAAGTATCCGATCAGTTTCGTCATTCAGTGATTCCACAGCGAATAGGTCGCGCCATCCGGTAGCCAAGGGACACGAGGCCTATACACTCCGTTCGCTCGCATATTGGTAGTATGCACGGGGTAACGATCACAGAGCTTCCAGCGGCAATGCATTGTAGGACCGCTTCTCCTCAGGCCTCAGTGACGGACGTGCTATCCGAGTTAGCACAGTTGTTTCGCAGCATCCCAGCAATTGACAGTTTCTTGGTCGAATCAGGAATTATCCGACGGCGCTGGGTCGGTGCGGTCCGCGGTTGCATCAGGTACGGACGACCGAACGCTTTATAGGGTCCGACAGGATGGCGAAAGGGATTCAAAAGATTTCGAGTTTTCCCTTTAGTAGTATCGGAAGCTGCCTTTCATATCTTCTGGCATTATCTTCCAGTGATTGTTATTTCGGACTTCATTGCTGCGATCTTGGATAAGAGACTTATAGCGTCATTGGACTCGGATTTTTCGATCGGTTCAGGGACATTGTCCCTGACTTACCGACGCAGTCCAATAATGTCATTACAACATGTGTTTTATTTTTCGACGCTATATATGCATACAAGCCTGCTACCAAGCATGATAGTTTAGTTTCTTGTCCGCGTTGCTCATTTCTGCCGTTTTATCATTTATACGATTAGTTTATTTGGCAGAGCAGGGCATACCGAGAGTTCATATGCGTCTAGACGGTGTGGTTAAAGACTGGAAATATTCTTTTTCGCCGTTTATGTCTTTTCCAACTTCAATGTTGGAAACGACATGATGTATACTAGACTTAACTTAGATGCTTTATCATACGTAATCCGCCTTACTGAGGCGTTATCATTACGTTTTCAAGAAAAGATTTACGGGATATTATTCTCAATGTAATTTCTTTTGAGGGCAGTAGTTTGTTCACGTATAACTCTGCCCTTCAGTGGTTGATTGGAGTTGGTTAGACGTGACGCAGCCCTAGCTACATCCATACGCGTGGATAGTAAGGTTACGAACTCTCTCAGAGTCGCTTCGTTCTCGGAGGAGCTTCTCTTTGACGGCAACTTTTCGGCAATCCATGAATTGCTCGATTTACGCGTTCTCTTGTCTATCTAGTGTTACAAGAGATTCAGACTGGGGCAAACATTCGGTGGTTGACTCAGAGAGTGCCACCGCAGTTGCCGGACCCGAGTGTGGCTGTTATGACGGTTGCCAGTCAAACAGATTGGGATATAATACTGATCCCAACGGATTCGAAGTGCCAGGGTCTTTGGGTTCCGCAGTCTCTTAGCAACCAATTTTCTTCCGCGGAATAATGTTTTTTAGGCTTGCTTTATGTCATTGCATGAACATTATTCAGTAACGCATGCCCAAATCCTGTCCGTTAATTCGACAGTAGTGGCGTATCTCCGGAACCAGGGAGGCACTCTTTCGTTTCCGTTATTCAATTTTATGGAAAGAATCCGTCTGTTGGTCATAGTACACCAAGTTCTGTTTTGGTCCGTCATATTCCGGGTCGTCTGATTGTTTTACCGGACTCCCGTTCACTTACGGGTCGCTTGTTGCTGTCAGAATGGACTCTCAACAAACAAGTATTCAATCAGATTTGCTATCTATGGGAGCGCCCAATGATGATTTATTTACGACACAGCTTGCTAATCAATTGCAGACGTATGTGTTGGCTTGTCCAGATCTCTGAGCTAATGTTGTTAACGCTCTATTGATCTATAGGACGGAATGATAGGATACGCGTATCCTCCGGCGCTGTTGTTTCAGCAGGTATTGCTAAGATAAACAACCACAATACATTTCTGTTGATAGCATCTCTATCTTCACAGAGATCATGGATAATTTACCCTCTTGTCTACTGTGGATCTTAACGTGAAATCTTCCTCAATGTGAGGATCTTTTTTCACTAGGTAAATCGTGTCTCTTTATCACAACCCGCAAGGTCTCAACCTTCATGTATTCCGTTGTGTGGTCCGTATTGCATTGTAAGCATTGTACTGGACGAGCTTTGGACGCGATTTCTTACTATAGGAGGTCCTCTTCTTCGCTATTCTATGCGACTAAAGTGGAGGCTCTTCCGTCGTTGGTGTAGGGATCATTATGTTCATATTGTTGATCCCTCCATACTACTCATTGCAATTTTTTAGTATTCTTGTTTCACAAGATCTACTGCAGCCTGTTATTAGTAAGGTTATAGGTTTATGTTACCTCATACCTATGCACTCTACGATAGTTTACAATTGAGTCTCATGTCTCTTTATCTAAGTCAGTTAGTAACTTTTTGATATATAGACTTAGAATCTTTAGATTAAATTCCTATATGGATTTTAACTTCGGTTCTTATTTAGCTAAGTAATCATTTGAGCCTCTGGAAACAGTAGTTTTCAAATTCTGACCTTTTAGACAGTAATTCTGTTGGTTTCTCTTTTACTGTAGAGTCAGTGAGTTTCATGCACTATCGATGGATGATTTTCACTTTCGTAGTTTCGGAATCACTATTCCGTTACTATTTAGGTTGGATTTTTGCATAAGAGTTAGGCTCCTAATATCCGGAACCTATTGTTATTAAGGTCCTTCCGTCTTCGTACGGGCATAGGCCTTTACTCTTTCCGGGTAGAGTTTATGTATTTATAAACAGATATCTGTTTATTACTATGGGCGTAAGCTTCTTCTGTCTTTGATGCCTAGTAGAAGGACGTTATGCTCCATTCTATTGTTAATGGATTCTATTAACTATCGGTACTGCTTATGGTATATCATTGACTTAGCAGTTGTGCTTAAGATTTCAGCTCATGAAGTAAGAGTTCTTCTACATCTTGGGCTTACATTAATAGTGTCGCTATTATAGATTTTTGAAGGCTGCTCATTGCGCTCAGCCATCCACATTCATGAATTTTTATCCCAGAAATATCGAGTCCATTTCTGGAGGCCTCTATTGTTAGGTCTATTATCTACTGCTCAGAATATCATTCACTTAACAGTTGCTACTATAGCTAGGTAGGCTGTCTGTTTTGGCAGTGACTGCGTTCTGCTGCCCTCTTCGCTCTGGGCTATTTGACCCAGGGCAAGAAAAAGGGGGGGGGGAGGGTGTTCCCTTGGGTCACCTGTTTTACTTTGAAAACAAGGGGATACCTCCTCCGGAGTTAGTAATTCTGAGCTGTTATTGGGATGGTTGTTTAGTGAGAAGTTTAGGTTTTTAAAATTCATTCAAGTCTTAGTTTTTAAAGTATAGCTTTTGATTATTGCATATGTCAACGGACATGATTATGCAATCCTCAGACACTTTTAGGAGTATAAGAGTCTCTATTCTCTAGACTTACTTTATTTATTGGCTTACTTTAAAAATTATTAGTATTAAGATTATATTGGATATTAATAGAGTACATGGATGTATGAAGCTCAATTTTGGAAGGTGTTGTATCTTTCTAATTTATCATAAATAAATAAGATACATGTAAGGCCTATTACTTCTTTTTCCCTACAGGGGATGACTCTATTTTATATTATTGAGCGTATTCCATTTTGCTCTATGTCCTTGGCCCTCCAGCCTTTTTACTATTCAGCTATGTCTGGGTCATTGGTACAGTATAAAAATGTTAAAAAATTTATAGTAATTTCTATATTTTTTATACTTACCAATGACCCAGACGGGGATGGCCCTCCCAGGATTTGGGAACTCTTGCCTCCCCGCTGAGTACATAGCGCTTACCAGGCACTGGTTTTTAGAATGATTAATGGCGCCAATTTCGGAACGTCCTTGACACTGCGCATGCGCAGTAGAGGCGAAGTGTGAAGGGCCTTTCAGGACATGTTTTCTTTGGTTTTAGATGCAAATTTTGGGGATTGGGGGGCAAAATTTGTGTTTGGCCCTATATTTTAAGAGTTAGCACCAGCAGCTATGTCTGGGTCATTGGTAAGTATAAAAAATATAGAAATTACTATAAATTTTTTAACTTTTCGGTGTTCTTTTATATGCTAATTTTAATTGTCAACAAATGGACAACAGTATTCAACTTAGTGAAGTGTTGGACTGCTGTTTTGGTAATGATACATACAACATTTTTGACAGTGTGATGGTGATTTTCTTATGTCGGGTTGCATCCAGTGAATCTATATCCAAAGTTTGAGTGATATTTAATACAAAACAAAATGACTCAAGTTCTGACTCAATGCAAGAAACAAACACCCTAACGAGTTGAACCATGTGTCATTTGTTCTCTGGAATCCACATGCAAAATGTTTTAGTGTATTCTCTTTTTGATGTGCAGACCATACAAGTTAACTAAAGATCATCTGGAAATCATTGTTGACATAAGACATCTGGTGTGAGGAATGATCCTTGTGAATTCTACTATGCTCTTGTATTGACAGTTCAAGTTGAGTGAACAATTCATGAAGCAAACAGTTTACTTTTTGTCAGTTGTGCTGGCCTGTCTGGGTCGTTACCTTAGGTAAAGTGTTGATTAGTCAAGTTGATTTAGCTTTACAGATTTTAAAATAGAAACCGGCAGAAAATTTATCTTAATGTAAAAAAAAAATCTGAGGAAAATTTAGTAAAGATTGCAGAAAAATTGTAAAATTGTTGTTGTCAAGTTTTCAGTGGTTTTAATTCTTTAAGTTCCAGCAATTCTTGATTACTGTTGCAAAGAATTTATACTTTACTGGCAGGATAGGACCCTTTTACCAATACCTTGAGGTTATTTCATTCTTCACTTGAGCAGAGTGCTCTGATATGGCCTGAAAAAGGGAAGAAGGAAATGATTTGGGAGCAAGTTTTCTCAGATGCTGCGTTTTCAAAATGGGAGAGTTTACTAAAAATACTAGTTTGCAGAATGTAATGACCATTATACAAGTCCTCAAGGAGATCCTGTCCTCAAAATCTGATATTGAATATGTAGATGTTAAATTCTTGTATATCAGTGAACAGATTGTGGCATTCTTTGCATTCGAACAAAGTTTGCCAATGTGTGTCCATTTTGAGGGAAAGAAATGAGTTATCTCCCTCATTTCTACTCCATTTGCACCACCTCCCAAGTTGGTGCTGTGAAAGCATACATGGGGCAGTGTGCCATGTCTATTTCATTCAGATGTTCTCACTCAGTGAATGCAGATCATCAGAAGCATAGCAAAATGAATACTCACCAGGGGTACAAGTCCTCTCCACTGCTTTGATATAAACAACTGACAAAACTTGATATACTTTTGATGGTATCATGATTTTGCTACAGATAAAGCTTATAAATACAGAAACGTCACCTCAAACACAAATAAATGAATTCTTTCATTATATTTTCTCTTTTTCAGTTGCCTGAAAATTTTGAAAGGAGAGTTTCAAAGAGACTTGTCAAAGAAATATGGAATAAAAGCTTTGAAATATCTGTCTGTTGAATAAATGTTCAGTAAGATCTGTCTCAGAAGAGTTCACTGTTAATGTGTTGATCTGAACTGTGTTGGAGAAAAAACTTTATTTTATATCATCAGTTCAGCTCATATGTACAGACTGATCATATACAAGACTCTCTTTTAGGCCATAAAGAGTAAATACCTTGATTATCAGAAAACTTTTTTTCTAAAATTTGGGTGGGGGAAGATTTAACTAAAAAGCGTTAAACATTAAACTAAAAGGCTAATTTTGACTTTGATCACCCTTTGCTGCAACAGATTAGGTGTTCAAACATGCAGTATTAAGGGAAATACGAAACTTATGTTCTAGGTGCGTACATTGGGAGTTGTTTCTAGGCAAGTCTTGGCTGCTTATATTGGCAGCTAAGACTTGCCTAGAAACAACTGTCAAGCCAATGGATGGAAACTGTCAGGGTGTGCCAAAATCGCAAGGAAATCTCAAGGTCTTTCAGAGTTAATGGAGTAACAGCATAAATAAATTGTAATTAATGATAGTGGTATTGTCCATACAGCTGCTCAATAGGTGGAATGATATGCAGGTGATGTCAGCTCACATGCCAGCAGATTCAGCTGTTGGGCGTCACTGGTGCATGATAGCAATAAAAAAAATTAGACCCCTGAATATGGGGTGGGTGCTGATGATAATCAATGTATTTATTTTTTATGGCCTTAGTAGCATACAAATGACAGATTGTTTGCAACATAACTTTAATTTCTCCTCAACCCCCTAACCTCCTATATCAAAATATCCCAACTTCAAGCTGCTAATTTTTCCCATAACATAACTTGGATTTATTTTGCAATACCGACTGTATGAAATGCCATTTCCTGGTTTCCCTGGGCTGTAATGGTGCCTCGGAATAT
Source organism: Pictodentalium vernedei (assembly GCA_031216915.1). NCBI lineage: Eukaryota > Metazoa > Mollusca > Scaphopoda > Dentaliida > Dentaliidae > Pictodentalium > Pictodentalium vernedei. The sequence continues at coordinate 154,692,874 of CM062289.1, forward strand.
CTTTTGCTTGTAACACTATGGGGTCTTGTTCCAGCTGATAACTTTACTGCAACAGAACAGGTGCCCCAACATGCATTTTCTGGCAATTTCTTTATAAACTTGAAGTTAAATCATAAGAATCTTTGCAGTTGTTTTTATGCAAGTCTTGGAGGCCATGACTTGCCTAGAAACAACTGCAAAACCACAGGAAGTAGAGTGCCATTGAGCAGAAAGATTGTAAGCAAATCTACAGGCATTTCGTGGTTGAATAATTTCAATTAACATTAAAAGAAAGCATAAATACACAGAACGAAACACGCATGTGAATGGTTTAATCGATATGGCATGAGTGCCTGTGCAGAAGGATATCCTTCCACGATGGTACAAGTACCATATCGATTAACCCATTCACACGCATGTGTTGTTCTGTGTTTATTACATGCCTTCACATCTATAAAAACAATTATTAGAAGGACACTCAGCAATTTATTTGACAGCTATCAACAAACCACATTTGTGTGGGAACCTGTGTTACTATTTTGTCCCCTGAGTTCCAATGTGTCACTATGTGCTTACTGGCACATAAAACACATTGGAACTCAGGGGACAATTTTCAGCTATCACTAGCGATTCAAATTGTAATTGCATTGCACGATTTGCATAAAATTCCAGTGAAATTTCACTTCTATTTAAAAGTAGTCCATCAACGATTTCTGTTCTGCACATAAATGCGGAACAGATTTTCATTATCTGCATGGTTTAGTGTTGCTGTAGATGGGGATTACATAGAACAGGCTTGTAATAAAACACAAACCATACTGTGCGTTACGCCCTAAATTTGGGAACGTTGGTTATTGGTGTGAGTTTGGTGGAATTTAAAGGTCTGAGTACTCTTTAGTACACTGTGCTTCAGTGTGGGCAATTGGGATTAACTTCTTGCTCAAATATACAAAACAGATGACACAGGTCAGAATCGACCCTACAACTTTCAGTGTGCAAAATTTCAAAAATGACTCTAGACTGACCGTTCACGTGGTTTGGGGATGGCCAACCGAACGTTCGGCTACATAAAAATTCTTGGGGAAATTGCTTCTTTATCATTAGCAAGTATTCCTACAGTGCTTGGAATTGAAATATATATAGCCTCTCAAGGCAAAAATTTATCTATCTAGACACAAGAAAGTCTTGTTAACTGGTAGGGTGCTGGAAGCCCATATTTGGGCTTTATTCTAAACTGCAGGTACCTAAAGTTAAAAGCTTCATATTCTGTGGATGTCCATCATATTATCATGGAAGTAAAATTACTTTATCTGCAACATATTTACATTGTTACAATTTATGGAGAGTGCCTGCACTCTCCCATAAATTGTAACAAGACAAAAACATGTGAACAAATCTTGAGGCTGAGAAAAAAATTTTGCGCTCTTCCAGTTAAGTTACTCAGACTTTAGCATTCAAGATGCAATATTTGGCTAACTGGTCATCCGTTCTCATAGATTTAAATTTGCGTAACCACCACATGAACGAAACAAGCGTTCTCGTCAAATTTTGCACACTGAGAATTTCAGTCTTAAGTACAGTGCACAAACCATTGAGCCTCTACATATCTTTTTTTTCTTACCTCAAACACCAATAAACAAACAAAGCTCATGCTGGTATGTCAACGGAATTGAAACAGTGTAATATATTCAATTGAATTTTTGTCAGCTTTTGAATTTTAAAAACTTGGTATGTCTCAGAATATTGAATCTGATAGATTTCTATCTGTAAACAGTGGTGGATCTAGAAGTCTGTTTTTGGTGGGGTGCCACATTTCAGTCTTGGGTCATCATTATGTGAAGGCTTGCGTAGTACCAAGTTTGGGGTGAGCATGAGAAAGAGAATTTCCTTCTCTTTGACAAGGTTTGGAGTCCTCCCCAGAGACAATGTTGGAAAATGGAAGGTCAGTATGGCCCTCTGGTGGCTAATTTGTGCATGCTCATCATATTTTTCAGCAAATATATTCCTGCTATTTTGTATAAACTCATTCAGATTTTGAAAAATGGAAGCCAATTTACAACAGCTTACAAAAGACTCAACACAGGAACTATAGCCGTATACATGAGATATGGTATTGTCTGTATAATCTCACAGACATGCACAACCTCCAGTAGTGGATGCCCTTGTGTTATGGACAATACTATATACCTAGTCTTGGTGTTTAAAAAAACAATTATCTGATAAGAAAATACGGGTGGTGCATGCTAGATGTGCCTCTTCTCCAGCACCCCCCCCCCCCCTACAATGTTTAATTGAAGAAAAACATTGCCTCATTACGTCCCACTAACAATTAGCATTGAAAGCTTTCCAAACACTGTTTCTAAAACCTAATTGACAAAAGTGATAAAAAAAAGGAATTTTGTGTTGTCACCAGTCACACTCTTCACTGTCACATTGACTGTCCTTCGCAAGTGAAAGAATCTTTTTTTGGTGCCAAAATTTTAGCCAATGAAGTATTTTGGTGTCAAATCAAAATATTTAGTGCAGTTGGCTAAATTGGCACCCAACAGCATGAACATTGATTCTCACAGGTTATTCCTTGTGGTTAAAAAGGATTCTGATTTTTATTTATTACTGTTATTATTATTTGTGGTAGATGTTGAAAAAGTGGTGCTTTGAAAAATAACCAGGTGAAGGATAAAAATTTTAGTTTGTACAGGCATCAATAGAGCTGTTAGTAGGTTGTGTTATGTAAATGTTTTAACTGGTAGAAATCTAAATTATTTCTGGTCATCAAAAATTTTTTCACATGTCTTTGCTTTATTACAGTTTAGGCACTCTCCCATAAATTGTAACAAGGCAAATCCTTATAGACTAAATAATATCACTTCATTTTATTTTTAAAAAAGCCAGGTGCTATACATTGCGTGCCCAAAATGACTCCAAGGCATGCGTTTTTTTTGGTGCTGCACCCATTTGGGAAAACGCCTCTAAGTACATAAAAAGGAGATGCAATTACAACCTTTTGTCAATTATGAAATAATAATATAAAGCACTGAAATAAAGTGCAAATCGATTTAATGATACAAATACGCAAAATTGACTGTCGGACTACCGGTAAATGCCTAAGTCTGTAAAACCCAGGTCATTTCAGCAATAGACATTGGGAAGCTCAAAGGACAAGAATGCCACATGCTCTGCAGTTAAGAGAACTCAGACAGCTGTGAATGCAGGGATGTTACAAATTCCTTTGATCTATTGGAGAGTTGTTTCAGAGTGACTTTCTGTTTGTGTCGAAAACATGTCGAACTTGTGTCTGCTATTATGATGAGCCCTTCCCGACCTGTGTTTACAGACTCCGCTTCTGTAACTCCGACAATGTTGATGTAAACTTAAAAAGTAACTGCTTTCTAAGAAATACTTACTCTATGCAGGCTGGTTAATACGTCATTAATTTGTCATCAGTTATGGCGGAATTTACCATGGAAGTTAGAAAAAATTGTCGGATAATCGTAGTTTTTCCACACGCGGGATTAATCGTTCGCAGCAAATTGTAATTGTGCGAGCGATGGTGCATGAGAGTGATTGCACGCCATTAAAATGAAGGTCTGTCAAAGATAATACGAAGCACAGCCACTGAATATGAAGCCCTAAAGTGGTGGTACCTGCGCTTCAGAATGAAACCCAGATATGGGCTTCCAGCATTCTACTAGTTAAGGTACTGTAATTTCCAATGATAAAAAGCAAATCTGCAAATGAAAACTGTCTAGCCCCCAAAAACTTAGTTTCAGCTTTGTGTGGCCTTTTCAGTGGCATATTCATAAAAACTACAGATGACTGAAATAAAAATGCAACATTACCTTCATGTTGAAGGCCGTTTTTTCTGTGGCTTGCAAAATTATTTTGAGTGTAGTTTGATTTATACATTTTTTCAGATATTTTATCTTTTATTATCAGACCTGTTTCTGTCCCAATGTTGGAAATAAAATGGATAAAAATCAGGTCAGGCCAGACAAAGTAGGTCAATTGTTTCTCATGCCTGTGTTTTCAAAATTGCATGTGGGTGGGCAGGGTTTTTTATTTATTCATTTTTTTAAATATTTTTCTTTATTCTCATTTGCGGGTTGGTTTTATATTTCTGACTTCATAAGCTGCATCATATTTTTACACTGTAAACCAATGGCCCAGACTAGTTGGTGCTGAACTCAAAGTTATTAAGGGTCAAACACAAATTTTGAACCCCTCAATCCCCAAAATTTGCTTGCAAAACCAAAAATTAAAATTCCTATCTGGCCCTCCATACATTTACTCTCCACGCATGTGCCGACGTCAGGAAGGGACTGGAATTGGTGCCAACATCATTCTTTGTTTGTTCTTAAAGTCATCAACAAGGAAATGGCATATGTGCTTTAAAATCTCCTTTTTTGAGGATGCCAGACACAAATCAATGCAAAAATTGGTGGATACAAGGCTGTTATTGGATGAAGGAAGTGTTCAATGGTGGTTTTGGACGTCATGGCTGTAACTTTATAATATTTATAAAATTATTTTATGTTTCCGAATTTCGGGACATATGCCTGACGTCATCATTTTTTTATAATGATTATTCCACTGTTTGTTAAGTATTCCTTCCCTATCCTTCCATGAACCCTTCCTGTTAAACTCTTAAGCTTTTTGGCTATTTTTTATTGAAATTTTTTATTAAATTTCTTGGGAGTTCAACATATATTACAGAATATTTTCTCTTTCTTCCCCGGGGTTACGTTCTCACCCTAGGGGTGTTAGGTCGTTTAGTCTTGCATCTTCTATCTGATGTATCATTTTTTCTTCGTATGAAGATCTAGCTTTGCATCTGATAGCATTTCATTTGGTTCTGACTTTGGGCCTTTTTGTGTGTCTTGTTTACATTGACGTTGTTTACATTGTCAACGTCCTCATATACAGGTTGTTTTTTTATATTCTATTAATGTAGTATACTGTAGGATATATGGATTATTATTCCAGTAGTGTAGCTCAAAAAATTTTGGATTTTGTCCACACTTAGGCTCTATCGGGATGCCCTTGGGTTCTTAATGTTCCCTTTGGGAACTTAGGCGTTTTTTCAAAAAATTTTGTTTACAAAAAATATTTTGAATTTAATTATGATTGCTATTATTCATGTATCTCAGTTATATTTATATATTGTTGTGGAGTTTGGAGGACAGATATCGACTTTATTCACTCCTGCAGACTCTTGTCATTCTTGTGTTCACTGGGATGACTGATGTTGGAGTCGGGTGTCGCGGTACATTGTTGGTGGTGAGGTTCTGTGGATCAGGCCTCTTACCGTGTTTTAATTCATTCTGTCAGTTTCTATTTCAGAGGAACATGAACATGGTGATATTCTGACACCCATCCAAGTGTGCTACCGTTGCGCTCCGTGGAGCATATAGAGCTAGCTGCAGTGCTCATTATTGCAAGATTACAAGCAGCTAGCTCGACCGGTGAAGCGGTACTCTGTCCGTGTGTGCCGTGACACCGGGTAAGTCCGTTGCGGTCATAGGAAGTGAATGTGGGTAGAGCGAGCACTATAATATAAATAGATCACCCAGCGATGATGGAAATAGGGAGGAAGTCAGCAAGTTCTTGTACTCGACAAGGTCTGATAAACCGCGAGCGGGAGAGGCCCTCCTCTCTAATCTAGCAACGTCTGGCGTCAGATGTTGTTTTGAGAAACTTTCACAAGTCCGAAATGAAGATTTCTGGTTGGAAACTTAAACGAGATGGAGCATATGTCCGCCCGTTGCTCGGGACGCTCCGTTTAGTCTGCAGCCGGGGTTGGCTTCAGTCACGGCTTCCTCCGCTACGTTATTTAAGCACACACGACTGCATCCTAGCTACCCAACTTCAGATATCCAATCTGTTGCACGAAGAAGGAACCACTCTTTGCCCGTGAAGTCGGACCATCCGATAGCTAGGGAGACGAGGCCTCAAACATATTATTCACTATTCTTCAAATTTGCACTATTTGAAGAATAGTGAATTTGTACATCCTACTAGTAGCACCTCTGGTGTCACATAAACCTTGGATCAGTCTTCTTGTGTGTCTGTTATGGGACATTCCCCGGAAGATTCCTTCACGAAAGGACCTTCTTTATCAGGGGAAGTTTTTGTTCTTCACGTCCTTCTCCGCCCATAGTGGCATAATGGAGTCGGTTAGACGTGAGGGAACCATTGCGGTTCTTATTTTATTTTATGACTAACACAAGAACGATTAAAGTAATGCGGGTGAGGAGGGTTCGATGTGACTTCAAATCCCCCCCCCCCCCCCACCACCGCTAATGTGTTCAGAGGCGATTACTGGGCAAGACGTAGTTTTCTTCCCGCAAGCTTCATATGAGTTTAACTACAAACATGCATTTCTTGACTTCTCAATTGGCGGCTGGGTCGTGTTCTATTGGCGACCTCATGTGCACATCCACTTTTTAGTTGTTTGGTTTCCTGTGATTGTTCGTCTAATATGTCATATACAAGCGCATAATTCATCATCAATAAATTGCTAGTCTTTGGGTACCTCGGAGGCTGCATAGCCATTTACTGGTATTCAGATGATTACATGTGGGATTTCAATGCTCAAGCACATAATAATTATTAGGCAGATGCATTATTGTATGTTTTGGACCTTAGAAATTATTAATTATTTCGGGGGTGGTCTGTGTCGAGCCTGTTAATCATACCTACTTGCATTTCTTAATCCAGGTTTCTATTAATGTTGGTACTCAATCGAATACACCTTGTTTTTACACTCTCGTATATTCGCATGTTTACAGTGTCATAGATATCGGATAGTACACGTCGGGCAGTGTTGTTACTGGAATTTATTGTACGCCTGAATGGTGTCGCCTGGGTTACCTCAGAAGTGTGTTTACTCTCCAGAGATTGCTCATTGTGGTTCTATTGGACATGTGTATGTTATATATTATATCTCTGGTTTTCGAACTATTTGCATATGCCGACTCCGGTGTACATTATATAGCAGGTGATATTTATTACTGGGATCGTCGCTATAGCCTTGACTTCTGAAGTGGCGTTAAGCACCATTTATTAATAATAATTAATACCTGAGTGCATGTTCGACGAATATTTATATTGTTTTTTGGTACCGCTTTTACTGATTCCAGAGTGCTCCCCTCTTTCTTTTTGAAGATTCCTTCAAAAAGAAAAGGGGAGTGGGGGAGGGGGGGGGGTTGTTTACCTCTCCTCCGGCCTGATAAGTAGGTTACTATGAGTGAAGCTGTTTTGTCTAATTATATCCTGCATACAGCTGGAGTTTTATTGTATATGCCATATGTCTGTGGGGGATATTCTCTCATTCTCAAATATGCCATCCTAATTTTTGGGGCTTAGTCCAGGCTAGCCTTAAAAATTGGGAACTCGTTACATCCAGTTAGCATAGTCTTCATGCTAAGTTTACGGAATTACTTGAACTGGGCTCCTTTTTTCTGATACGTCTTCTCTATTACAGTATAGAGAGACATACATGTAATTCGTAATAATTTCCTTTCACCTTGGATTACAGGATTGGAACTATGTTGATCTACTATTTCTGAAGTCCTAGGCCCTCCGCCTTTTTACGAATCAAGCTAATCTGGGCCATTGGTTTACAGTGTAAAAATATTATAAATTTAAAGTAATTTGTATATTTTTATTCTTACCAATGGTCCAGACGGAGATGGCCCTCCCATGAGTGGGCACTCATTCCTCCCCGATGAATTATTATGCAGTACTCTCTTCTACAAAGAATGATGTTGGCGCCAATTCCGGTTACTTCCTGACATCTGCGCATACGTGGAGAGTAAATGTATGGAGGGCCAGATAGGACTTTCAATTTTTGATTTTGCAAGCAAATTTGGGGGATTGGGGGTTTCAAAATTTGTGTTTGGCCTTTAATAACTTATGAGTTAAGCACCAGCTAGTCTGGGCCATTGGTAAGTATAAAAATATATAAATTACTTTAAATTTATAATTTTATGTGAAGGTCGACACGACAAGGTTACATTTGATGAATTTTTATTTTGGGGAAGTTATGTGGCCCAAAACAATAAACTAAAATAGAAGCTGATATTAAGGTGGTTCTACTGAGAAGTGCTGATATTATACTTATAAGGCTTTGTGTTATGTGCATGTGCTTTATATTCAGGTACAATGAAACCCTCTTAATTTAGGGCACTGCGAATCACATATTTTCGATTGCAATCTAATCTAAAATTGAATTGAGTCTGTTATTCAAAATTGACTCGAATCTTGAATCAAATACAGGCGACTTGATGTCCCAACAGATAAAATATTCCAACTACATCATCAAGGCATGCCTTCATCAAAAGCATTCCTTGATTATATAGTTGTAATATTACCCTGCAAGGATTTTCAGAAACGGGTGCAAGAAGTCTGTACTGGGAACAGCATGGGGCAAGCTGCTAGCAACCGTGAGCTCATCGTCGATTTTGCTTCGGAACTTTAAATTTGCTTTCAGCAGTGGTGGTGACTTGTGAAACTGGAATTTGCATGGCTGGTAGCGTGGGTACAGATGCTTTTTTATGTTAATACATGTATGGCAGAAATTACACTCATTCTTTATTTTCAATATTTTTTATGTATAATTTCTATCTCAGCTATACGTTTCGTGAGACGACTAAGATGACTGATATCAAGCGAAATTCCGGTGAAAAGATTTGAAAATGAATCGGGCAGCCGATTTCAAATCAAATTGAATACCAACTTAAGATTTGAAATCAAATTGAATCGCGAAGCTTCGCAGGACCCTAACTCACCAGTTAACCCTTTAACCAATACAGAGATATCAAAATTTAGTATTTTAAATATTTTTCAAGTTTTTCAAAATTTTTTAACAAAACCGTATCATGTTACCCCTCATCGGAATGAACTCGACAAGACATGAAATGGTTTTGTTGAAATTTTTATAAAATATTTTTTTAACTGCTGATTTTGCATATTATGTGAGCAAATGCAGTCAGTTTGTTAGCTAAAGGGTTAATTGCATGTAGGTTATAGAATAAGGTCCTATTAATTGAATTATATATCTTACAATATATTAAAAAGTTATTCTGACAGACTATGAATTCCCAATGTTTATAGTTCTATTTGGCCTCAGCACAACCAATGTAGTCATTTAATCTTTTATATCTTGTTTGACAGAGCTTACTGGGCTCTTCAAACAAGATTTAACTAGTTGAGTGCTAGAATCCACTATCAGGGCATTCAGAAAAATGAAAGTAGCATAGCAAAAACCAACATATACCTTGCTCTTGTTTCATATTCAGTCAAATGCAAATAATATTTTGTTTATATAAATTTGTTTTTTGACAAATTTTTGGAGAGTGCCTATGGGCACTCTCCAATAATTTGTAATAAAACAAATTTTGAATAAACTCAGACCACAAAAATAATTTATACCTCAACCAGTTAAAAGAATAAATGCTCATTTTAACTACAGAATATAAGAACTTCCTGAAAAATTTATTACTCCTGTTAATTGAACATTTTCCACAGAGGTTTCAACTACACAAACAAAAATAATTTTTCTTAATTAAATGTTTCTGTTGCAGTTTATTGGAGAGGTCCTATAAACTAAAACAAACAGATCCAAATGAACAAATTCTGACTGGGTTTCAGTGACTTCTTGGATTCCTTGAAAGTCCTTAAATTTATAACCCCCATGCCAAGAACCTGTAAGGAAAAAAATTGCTTTAACCCTATTGCAATCCTCTTTTAAATTGAACCCCCTCATTGTGCATTTTTATTGCCTTATAGTGCCTCACTATTACTAAAAAATCAGGAGACTTAAAACTTTTTACATTTTTTTGATTGATGTATATACTTATTTATTTATTGGTGCTAAAGGTCATCTGAAATCTGAAGAGCATAACCAAAGATGCAAAACAATTTGACTTTTAAAATTAAATTAATTTATTTGTATTATTATGCACTTTCTATATATTCTGTGTGTGTGTGAAGGGTGACCTCCTGTTTGTCCCACTTCCTCAGTAAGGGTAATTCAAAAGTGGGACAATCAGGAGGTGTTAATTACAAAAATGAAGCATTTGGATTTATAGTTTGTTTCACATTATTTCACAGTATAACAACATCTTGAGACATCATACTAAAAAAAACCTCGAGTAATACAGTTTTAGCTGTAATATAGAATATTAATATTTAACCTTCTAAATGTAACATTTCTGAAGCACTGTCTGCATATTCAAAACTTTCTATCTCTTCATTCAACAGTCTTTTTTTGAGAATATTTAGGCTATTGTCAATATTTCTATATTTCCGTTTTTTGGGTGCAGGAAGACCACCTGCTGAAAGCTGCATCTGAGAAACTTCAGTGAATGATTGGATAGCTTTTAGGTGGTCTATGAGGCTGAATATATTCGGATGAGCAGTTTGGATCTGCTTTTTAGCTCATCTTGACAAAGTCAAGCTGAGCTAATCTCATCGCTCTCCGTCTGTCGTCTGTCGTCCGTCGTCCAGCAACACCATGTTTTGGTCTTCTCCTCCAAAGCCACTGGGCCAATTCAAGTGAAAGTTTGTGTGAGTGATGGTCCCAAAGGGGCATTTCATTTTTGTTCAACTCAACATGCCCAGCCCCATAGGGAGGGAGTGGGGGAAAATGCTCCAAAATATTTTAAAAATCTTCTTCTCAAGAACCAATGTGTACAATGACCTGATATTTGTTATGGAGCTTCCATATGAGGTATAGAATCAAGTTTGTTCAAACGAAGTTCGTGAAGTAATATTTGGCTTTGTAATAGGAGGGGTAAGATTTTTGGCCCCGCCCCAAATTTCTATATTTTTATACTGTACCAATGACCCAGACTTAGCTGGTGCTAACTCCAACAAAAACCAGGGCCAAACACAAATTTTGCCCCCCAATCCCCAAAATTTGCATCCAAAACAAAAAGAAATCATGTCCTAAAGGACCTCCATAGTACGTCTCTACTGCGCATGCGCAGTGACGCAGTCGTCCCGAAATTGGCGCCAAATATCATTCTCTGTTTGGCCCTTCATCAGTCAACATCTCACTGATCTTTGTGCTTGTAAATCTCAGTTTAAAGGATGCCAGACACGTAATTTTTGGAGAAAATGTGATTCTAAGGAGGATAGAAGGAGGAGAGGAAAAAAGAAGTGGCAAAAAATAATCAGGGCTGTACTTAAAATTTTTTGTTGAAATTATGTTAAGTTGCCTATTTTCGAGGCATGGGCCTCTTGTTGTCATTCTTGCTAATTGTTGCACTGCTTATTCAGTGTTTCCTCTCCCCTAGCCTTCTAAAGTCCCCCCTTGCAATTCTCCCATGCTTTTGGCATATTTTTGAGAAGTTTCATTTCTAAAATTTCCTGGGAGAGTTGCTTGGTTACAGAATGTTTTCTGTTATTTTCCCCATAGTTACGTTTTCACCCATGGGTGTATAACGTTTGTGTTCTGCATCTTCCATCTGATGTTCTGCAGATTCTCCCCTGGGAGTCTCTGTTTTGCATCAGATAGAGTGTAATTGATGACTGATTCCGGGCCAGTTTTTTCAGTGCCTGGAGTCATGTTTTCTAGTGTGTTTACACTGTTTGTTTTCATTGGCAACAGCCTTTTTTGAGGGGGGCTGTTTGCCTTTGTGGTAGTTTATCTCATTATAAGATACATTTATATTATCCGAAAGTGTCTCATTAATTATTTTATATAAATTTAAAATTTTTGACCACACTTTGCCATCGGATCCATCGGGGCTCAACGTTACTTTTCAGCAACTTGGGCTTCTCTGAAAAAATATTTTTTCAAAATTATTTTGTTTTGCAATTGTTTTTTCATTTATTAATGGATCATGTTATTATGTATCTTTGTGTCAGGGGTTTTTGCGAGTAACTAGGACTTATTGTTGTTCTTTCACAATGAAGGGACATTGTTCAAATTGTAATAGGAAGAAATCTTCCTCTGACTTTCATGATCATTGTATTAATTGTAGTCAGTGTTCTCGCATTAATCCCTGTCCTATATGTGAACATTGGGATGAGAAACATTGGAAACGTGTGTCACGATATGTTGTTTCTGGAGAAAGAGCGATGCCGGCTCTTTCTCCACAAGGTCACTCTACTCTCTCAGTTTCTATTTCAGAGGAACCAGAACAGGGTGATGTTTCCATGTTATCTTCTTCAAGTGTGCGTCCGTCGTCACAAATGAATTCAGAGCTAGCGGCAAAAGTGCTCATGGAGATTAGACAAATGTCGTCCGCTAGCTCGCCCGGTGTAGCGTCCATTCACTGAATGGTTCGGCAGCCGGGTTCGTCCGATGCGGTCCAAGAGGAAATTTTGGGTGATGCGAGCACTATAAACATAATAGATGCACACCCAGTGACGGCGGATAGTAAACGAGAACGGAGGAAGCCTTTTAGTCCGGTTCCTAGCTCGTCCAGGTCCAGCCGGGCCGCGAGCGAGAGAGGCCCCTCTCTCGTACAACAACATCTGGGACCAGATGTTGTGGTACAAAATGTGTCTTTAGCGGAGCATACGTCCGTCGCTCGGGACGCTCCGTTGTATAAGCAGTCCGCAGAGACTGTTAAGGCTTCCTCTTCTCGTCGGCGCACACGACCGCACCTTGGCTGCGTGACCTCTGATATTTTGCCAGCTTCGCCGATGAAGGATTCTTCGGCGACCAGGTCACACCATCCGGCAGCCAGGGATTCGAGACCGATGGACTCCGGACGTTCGCATAGGAAAAGTATGCGGGAGCCATCTGATGCGGAGCTGCCCTCGGCGAAGCAGCAAAAGACCGCGCCTCCGCAGGTCTCGACGTCGGACATTCTAGTGCAGATAGCACAGCTTATCGCAGCATCCCAGCAGCCGACAGAAACGGTGTCGGATCGAGAATTATCCGACGGCGCTGGGTCGGTACGCTCCGCCGAAGCATCGGGGGTGGACGACCGGGAACATCGGGAGGTCCGACCGGATGGTGAAAGGGATACGGATGAATTGGAGCTATCCCTTTCGGAACAACATAAAGCTGCCGTGGACTTCATCCGGCACTTTCTCCCTCAAGTTGTTCCGTCGGGCCAGACTGCTGCGCTTCCGGACAAGAGAATTATAGCGTCATTGGACTCTGAATTTTTTGAGCGGTTCAGGGACATCGCTCCCGAGTTTCCGTCGCAGTCCAATAATGTTGCAAGAACATTTGAATTATTGAACGACGCTATTTTTAAACTTGCTTCCAGGACGGGGAAAGCAGGTTTCTTGTCCGCAAATACTCTCAACCTGCCTTTCATTAATGCAAGGAATAAATTCGACACGGCAGGACAGGGTATACCGAGAGTTCCTCTGCGTATGGACGACGAGGCGGAAGACTTAGAGCTATCATTACCGTCGTCAGCTTCTATTCCAACCGCAGTGTTGGAAACAGCTATTGCGTCTAACAGAGCCAATTTAGATGCCTTATCTTACGCAGATCACCTTACTAAGGCGTTATCACTGCGCCTTCAAGGGGAAGAGTTTCAGGATATACAATCCTCTTTAAGACTTCTTTCAAGGGCAGTAGCTTATTCCACGTGTAACTCCGCCCTTTCAGTGGCAAATCTGGAGTTGGTTAGATGTGACGCAGCCCTGGCTACATCCACACTAGTGGATTCTAAGGTGAAGAACTCTCTTAGAGTCGCTTCGGTCTCAGGAGAACTTCTCTTTGACGGCAAGCTTTCCGCTATTTATGATAACATTAAAAAGAAAGCTAATGATTCTCTGTTGTTCAGATCCGCTCCTAAAAGGTCGGATACAGCAGACACGAATAAGGCGGGCACTTCTGGGTCTAATGCGCCCAAGAGAGGTTCCTATAGAGGTTCCGGTGCGTCCTCTTGGTCTTATTCGAGAGACCGTCAGGATAGCGACTCTCGTTCGGGACGTCCTTCAGGCCGGGACAATCGGTCGGACGCCCCGAGGTCGACGAGGCGAGGTGCGGGTCGTGGAAGACGTGGTTTCTCCTACCGCAGGCCTCGCAGGTCCAGGAGGTGATGGCTTAAACCTCTATCGCGTTCCTGTTGGCGGAAGGTTGTCGAGTTTTTCACAAGAGTGGGCGTCGATTACGGACGACCCGTGGGTGAGAGGAGTGACTTCGGAAGGTCTAAAGATATCCTTCAAACGAAAGCCTCCATTAACTCGAAGTCCAAAGTGAACTCATCTTCCGTCAAATCCACAGAAAAGAGACGCTCTGTTATCAGAGGTGCAGTCTCTTTTAATGAAGAACGCGGTAGAGGTCGTAGAAAACCAGGAATCGCTGGGATTCTACAGCCATCTGTTTCTGGTTCCGAAACCAGACGGCTCGTTCCGTCCAGTCATAGATTTGAGCTGGATAAACAAGCTGATCGTCGCTCCGAAGTTTTATATGGAGACGATTCGATCGGTCAGAGCGAGTATTCGGGTGAACGATTATGCAACGAGCATAGATCTCAAAGATGCGTACTTTCACGTCATAGTACATCCGACATTCCGAAAGTATCTACGCTTCGCAGTCCTAGGAGTGGTGTATCAGTTCCGGGCCATGTGCTTCGGATTGAATCTAGCACCCTGGGCTTTCACTCGGGTAATGAACTCGGTAATGATCTACTTCCGAGCTCATTCGTCTGCGGTAACGTCGGCCTACCTGGACGACATTCTTCAGAGGTACGGCAACGAGTTAACGCTTCAGAACGATGTTCAGAATCTTCTTCTATTGCTCCGACGTCTCGGTTTCATAGTAAACGAGGAGAAGTCGGATCTGGTGCCGTCCAAGTCATTCACTCATCTGGGAATGAGCTTCGAGACGCACAACAATCTCGTTTGTCTGCCGTTAACCAGAGCGAAATTAGTCAGTTGTTACGCTCGCTATTGTCTGAATGCAGACAAAGTCACGGCGAGAGAATTTATGAGACTGATAGGTCTGTGCGGAGCCGCCGCGGATCTCATTCCGATGGGACGGCTACGCACACGTCCTCTTCAAATTTTCCTGACTCAGAATTGGAGTGTGAAAATTCATTCGCTCGATGTAGACGTTCTCTTGTCAGATCAAGTGAAACAAGAGATTCAGACTTGGGCAAACATTCAGTGGTTAACTCAAGGAGTTCCGCTGCAGTTGCCGGATCCGAGTTTTACCATTATGACGGATGCCAGTCAAACAGGTTGGGGTGCATCATTAATCCCAACGGATTCGAGATGCCAGGGTCTTTGGGATCCGCAATTCCTGTGCAAGCACATAAACATCAAAGAAATGATGTCAATTTGGCTTGTGTTACGTCACTGGATGGACATTATTCACGATGCTCATGTCCAAATCCTATCCGACAATACGACAGTAGTGGCGTATATACGGAATCAGGGAGGCACTCATTCAGTTCCGTTGTTCAATCTAACGGAAAGAATCCTTCTGTTTGCGTTGGAACATCACGTTCTTCTTTCGGTCCGTCACATACCGGGTCGTCTGAATGTGCTAGCAGACTCCCTTTCACGAAAGGGTCGCTTGTTGCCGTCGGAGTGGACTCTCAACAAACAAGTATTCAATCAGATTTGCTACCAATGGGAACGGCCAATGATAGACTTATTTGCGACACATCTCAACAATCAGTTGCAGACGTATGTGACCCGTGTCCGGATCCAAGAGCATTTGCAGTAGACGCTCTGTCGATCCCTTGGGACGGAATGATAGGATATGCGTATCCTCCAGCGCCGTTAATTCAACAAGTATTGCTAAAGATAAAACAATCTCAATGCAAGATTCTGTTGGTAGCATCTCTGTCGCCACAGAGACCGTGGATAAATCTACTCAGGTGTCTGTTGTGGGACCTACCGCGGAAGCTTCCTCCACGAGAGGATCTTCTTTCGCAGGGGAAATCGCGCCAACTCCATCACAACCCGCAAGGTCTCAACCTTCACGTTTTTCCGTTGTGCGGTCCTTCTTGCATGGCAAGCACTTTACAGGACGAGCAGTGGACGCGATTTCTAACTGTAGGAGGACCTCCTCTTCGCTAAACTATGCGGCTAAGTGGAAGGTTTTCTGTCGTTGGTGTAGGGATCATTCTGTAGATATATTTGATCCCTCTATACCAGACATTGCAAACTTTCTAGTATACTTGTTTGACGAAATCAAACTGCAGCCTGTTACTATAAAGGGTTATAGATCTATGTTATCTGATACCTATGCACATCATGATAGTTTACAAATTGGATCTAATGTCTCTTTATCGAAATTGGTTAGAAACTTTTCGATAAATAGACCCAGAACTCTTAGATTAATTCCTAAGTGGAATTTAGCTTGGGTTCTCCTTAAATTGAAGGAAAAGCCATTTGAACCTCTTGGGACAGTAGATTTCAAATTCTTATCTTATAAGACAGCTTTTCTCTTAGCTTTCTCTTCTGCCAGAAGAGTCAGTGAGCTTCATGCACTATCGGTGGATGATTCTCATTATCGTAGTGTTGGGAACATTATCACCTTCACTACTAATGTTGGTTTTTTAGCTAAGAATCAGGCTCCTAATAAATATCCGGAACCTATTGTTATTAAGGCTCTTCCGTCTTCAGACGGGCGTAGGCCTTTACTCTGTCCTGTTAGAGCACTACGTATCTATAAACAGAGATCTCAGTTCATCAGAAAGGGACGGAAACGTTTCTGTCTTTGATGCCTAATAGAAAGGACATTTCAGTCCATTCTATTGCTAGATGGATTCAGTTAACTATCCGTACTGCGTATGAAGATTTATCTTCTTCTCAGCAGTCTGTGCTTAAGATTTCTGCTCATGAAGTAAGAGCTCTTTCTACTTCCTGGGCTTATGCTAATAGTGTTGCTATTACAGATTTAATGAAGGCTGCTTATTGGTCTCAGCCATCCACATTTACTAATTTTTATCTCAGAAATATTGAGTCCATTTCTGGAGACCTGCATTGTTTAGGTCCGTTATCTGTTGCTCAGAATGTCGTCCACTAAACAGTTGCAACTATAGTTATGCAGGCTTTCTGTTCCGGCAGTGACTCCGTCCGGCTGCCCTCTTCGCTCTGGGCTATTTGACCCAGGGCAAGGGGAAGGGGGGGGGGGGGCGCGGGTGTTCCCTTAGGTCACCTGCTTTATAGTGAAAAGCAAGGGAATGCCTCCTCCAAGACAGTATTTCTGAGTCGCTTCCGGGATGGTTTTAAAGTGTAATATTAATGTTTAATTTCATTCATGTCTTATTTTTAAAGTGTAGCTCGGTGTGAAGCATTTGTATATGTCAAGTGTCAAACGGGCTTTAATATACAATACTCGGACACTTTTAAATGATTATAAAGAGTCTCAATTCTCTGGACTACTTTATTTATTGGCTTGCTTTAAAAATAATTAGTATAAGGGTTATACTGGATGTTAATAGAGAACATGAATGTTATTGTGCTCAATTATTAAGGGTAGTGTATCTTTCTAATTTAATATTAAATAAGAAAGATACATGTAAAGCCTAATACTCCTTTTCTCCTTAAGGGGTTACCTCTTTATTATATAATTGAGCTTATTGGATTTTCCTCTATGTCCTAGGCCCTCCAGCCTGTTTACTATTCAGCTAAGTCTGGGTCATTGGTACAGTATAAAAATGTTAAAAAATTTATAGTAATTTATATATTTTTTATACTTACCAATGACCCAGACGGGGATGGCCCTCCCTGAGTTGGGAACTCTTGCCTCCCCGCTGAGTACATAGCGCTGACCAGGCACTGCCAGTAAGAATGATATTTGGCACCAATTTCGGGACGACTGCGTCACTGCGCATGCGCAGTAGAGACGTACTATGGAGGTCCTTTAGGACATGATTTCTTTTTGTTTTGGATGCAAATTTTGGGGATTGGGGGGCAAAATTTGTGTTTGGCCCTGGTTTTTGTTGGAGTTAGCACCAGCTAAGTCTGGGTCATTGGTAAGTATAAAAAATATATAAATTACTATAAATTTTTTAACTTTCTGAACCGATGGTCCGGTATGAACCAAATTTGGTTTGTGGTAGTATTGGGTCATAAGTACTTGACCCATGCAAAAAAACAAATTCCTGCATCCCCATGGGAACCCTGGGAGCTAAAAATAGAAATATTTTCAAACGCCCATATTTCCCAAACCCCACGGAACAGAGAACTTTTATTTGGTATGAAGTATCCTTATGACCAGTAGAATTGAATGGTGAAAAAAAATTGCCATCGGTTATGTTAGGGTGTTCTGTAATGGGCATCGAAAAAATGCTGAGTCAGCATATTTGCAAAAAATTTTTAAAATCTTTTCTCTAGAACCAATCATCAAAATTTTTTGATATTTGTTATATGGTATACAGCATTCATAGGGGGGTCAGATACAAGTTTGTTGAAATAAAGCTCATTGGTTCATATTTGGGCTCTCTACAGGAGCCCAAAGTTTTAACATAGGGTAATATAGGGAATATTCTTTAAAAATTTTCTTCTTCAGAACCACCAGTCAGAATCTTTTAATATTTGGTATACATCATTGTTATGAGTGTCAAATTCTAGATTGTTCAAACCAAGTCCCTAGGTTAATATTTGGCCCAAATTTTATCTTTGTTCAGTATGGAGGGTAATTTAAAAAAATCTTCTTCTTCAGATCCACCAGTCAGAATGCTTTGATATTTGGTATGCAACATCTCTATGGGGTTCAGATTCAAGTTTGTTCAAATCAGATCCCTAGGTATATATTTGGGCTCACTATGGTAGCCCAAATTTTTACTTGGTGCAATATGAGGAAATTTCTTTAAAAATCTTCTTCTTCAGATCCACCAGTCGGAATACTTTTATATTTGGTATACAACATCTCTAGGGGGGTCAGATTCCAGGTTGTTCAATTCGAGTACCTAGGTTAATATTTGGGCTCCATATGGGAACATGAAATTTAACTTGGTACAATATGAGGGAATTTCTTCAAAAATCTTCTTCGTCAGATTCACTTGTCAGAATGCTTTCACATTTGGTATACAACATCTCTAGGGGGGTCAGATTCAAGTTTGTTCAAATCGGATCCATAGGTTAATATTTGGGCTCGCTATGGTAGCCCAAATCTGAACTTAGTGCAATTCAAAGAAATTTCTTTACAATTTCTCTTCTTCAGATCCAACTGTCAGAATGTTTTCATATTCGGTACACAACATCTCTAGGGAAGTCAGATTTAACTGTGTTCAAATCAAGAGCCTGGGTTAATATTTGGGCTCTCTATGGGAGCCGGAATTGGCCATTTTGCTGAAGAATTAAAAATTTTGTATTCAGTACCCTCTAGAGGTACTAAGATTAATCCACATAGGTTGTATCAAGGGGCTTCATAGGGGAGCTCTACATTTTACTTTATGATCAACTGAAGAAAAGGCATGATGCCCATATTATTTTTGTCTTTCCTGAGGGACTCAAAGATTGACAGTGTAGCCTATGGAGATGGCTTGTTTAATGTAGACTCATTCTTGGACTCTGTTTAAATTGTGTTCTGTACAAGATGAGCACTTCAGGCCCTGTCCTCTTGTTCATTTTGCAACCTTCTAAATGGTTTGTTGTCCTGGGAAACTTCGGTGTTGAAATGAGTGGATACACATGCCCATCAACAAAACCATGCAGTGTGTACAACTGTGAGAATAAGACTGGGCACGTATAAAATGTTCCATCACCATAGACAGTGTCCACAGCTACTATTTGCTGGGGATTTTCATCTGTCGCATATATCAATATCTTGTCATCAGTAGCATTCACAAGTGGAAATCGTTCCCCTGCTGATGTTTCAGTCCATTCATTGTTCAAGTCCATTTCTCACGATGTTTTGGGTATTTTTCGAATCAGCTTTCGAATCAGCTTTGACCACTGGCGATATAGCACATTATGACACAACTGTAGCGTGGGTACATATTTTTATACTGTACCAATGACCCAGACTTAGCTGGTGCTAACTCTAACAAAACCAGGGCCAAACACAAATTTTGCCCCCCAATCCCCAAAATTTGCATCCAAAACCAAAAGAAATCATGTCCTATAGGACCTCCATACTTCGCCCCTACTGCGCATGTGCAGTGTCAAGGACGTCCCGAAATTGGCGCCAATTATCATTCTCTGTTTGGCCCTTCATCAGTCAACATCTCACTGATCTTTGTGCTTGTAAATCTCAGTTTAAAGGATGCCAGACACGTAATTTTTGGAGAAATGGTGATTCTAAGGAGGATATAGAAGGAGGAGAGGAAAAAGGAGTGACAAAAAATAATCAGGGCTGTACTTAAAATTTTTTATGAAATTATGTTAAGTTGCCTATTTTCGAGGCATGGGCCTCTTGTTGTCATTCTTGCTAAAATGTTGCACTGCTTATTCAGTGTTTCCTCTCCCCTGGCCTTCTAAGTCCCCCCTTGCAATTTTCCCATGCTTTTGGCATATTTTTGAGAAAGTTAATTTCTAAAATTCTCTTGGAGAGTTGCTTGGTTATAGAATGTTTTCTGTTATTTTCCCCATAGTTACGTTTTCACCCATGGGTGTATAAACGTTGTGTTCTGCATCTTCCATCTGATGTTCTGCAGATTCTCCCCTGGGAGTCTCTGTCTTGCATCAGATAGAGTGTAATTTTGATGACTGATTTCGGGCCAGTTTTTTCAGTGCCTGGAGTCATGTTTTCTGGTGTTTTACACTGTTTGTTTACATTGGCAACAGCCTTTTTTGAGGGGGGCTGTTTGCCTTTGGTGTAGTTTATCTCACTATAAGATACATTTCTATTATCCGTAAGTGTCTCATTAATTATTTAATATAAATTTAAAATTTTTGACCACACTTAGCCATCGGATCCATCGGGGCTCAACGTTACTTTTCAGAAACTTGGGCTTCGCTGAAAAAATATTTTTTCAAAATTATTTTGATTTGCAATTGTTTTTTCATTATTAATGGATCATGTTATTATGTATCTTTGTGTCAGGGGTTTGTGCGAGTAACTAGGACTTGTTGTTGACTTTTCACAATGAAAGGATATTGTTCAAATTGTAATGGGAAGAAATCTTCCTCTGACTTTCATGATCATTGTATTAATTGTAGTCAGTGTTCTCGCACTAATCCCTGTTCTATATGTCAATATTGGGATGACAAACATTGGAAACGTGTGTCACGGTATGTTGTTACTGGAGAAAGGGCTATGCCGGCTCTTTCTCTGCAAGGTCACTCTACTCTCTCAGTTTCTATTTCAGAGGAACAAGAACAGGGTGATGTTTCCATGTTATCTTCTGCAAGTGCGCTTCCGTCGTCACAAATGAATTCAGAGCTAGCGGCAAAAATGCTCATGGAGATTAAACAAATGTTGTCCGCTAGCTCGCCCGGTGTAGCGTCCATTCACCGAATGGTTCGGCAGCCGGGTTCGTCCGATGCAGTCCAGGAGGAAATGTTGGGTGATGCGAGCACTATCAACATTCAATGTGCACACCCAGTGACGGCGGATAGTAAGCGAGATCGGAGGAAGCCTTTGAGTCCGGTTCTAGCTCGTCCAGGTCCAGCCGGGCCGCGAGCGAGAGAGGCCCCTCTCTCGTACAACAACATCTGGGACCAGATGTTGTGGTACCAAATGTGTCGCAAGCGGAGCATACGTCCGTCGCTCGGGACGCTCCATTGTATAGGCAGTCCGCAGAGACTGCTCAGGCTTCTTCTTCTCGTCAGCGCACACGACCGCACCTTGGCTGCGTGACCGCCGATATCTTACCAGCTTCGCCGATCAGGGATTCTTCGGCGACCAGGTCACACCATCCGGCAGCCAGGGACATGAGGCCGATGGACTCCGGACGTTCGCATAGAAAAAGTATGCGGGAGCCATCTGATGCGGAGCTGCCCTCGGCGAAGCAGCGAAAGACTGCGCCTCCGCAGGTCTCGATGCCGGACATACTTGTGCAGATAGCACAGCTTATCGCAGCATCCCAGCAGCCGACAGAAACGGTGTCGGATCGGGAATTATCCGACGGCGCTGGGTCGGTACGCTCCGCCGAAGCATCGGGGGCGGACGACCGGGAGCATCATGAGGTCCGACCGGATGGTGAAAGGGATACGGATGATTTGGAGCTATCCCTTTCGGAACAACATAAAGCTGCCGTGAACTTCATCCGGCACTTTCTCCCTCAAGTTGTTCCGTCGGGCCAGACTGCTGCGGTTCCGGACAAGAGGATTATAGCGTCATTGGACTCTGAATTTTTTGAGCGGTTCAGGGACATCGCTCCCGAGTTTCCGTCGCAGTCCAATAATGTTGCAAGAACATTTGAATTATTGAACGACGCTATATTTAAACTTGCTTCCAAAACGGGGAAAGCAGGTTTCTTTTCCGCCAATACTCTCAACCTGCCTTTCATTAATGCAAGGAATAAATTCGACACGGCAGGACAGGGTATTCCGAGAGTTCCTCTGCGTATGGACGACGAGGCGGAAGACTTAGAGCTATCATTACCGTTGTCGGCTTCTATTCCAACCGCGGTGTTGGAAACAGCTATTTCGTCTAACAGAGCCAATTTAGATGCCTTATCTTACGCAGATCACCTTACTAAGGCGTTATCACTGCGCCTTCAAGGGAAAGAATTTCAGGATATACAATCCTGTTTAAGACTTCTTTCAAGGGCAGTAGCTTATTCCACGTGTAACTCTGCCCTTTCAGTGGCAAACCTGGAGTTGGTTAGACGTGACGCAGCCCTAGCTACATCCACACTCGTGGATACTAAGGTGAAGAACTCTCTCAGAGTCGCTTCGGTCTCCGGAGAACTTCTCTTTGACGGCAAGCTTTCTGCTATTTGTGATAAAATTACAAAGAAAGCTTCGGATTCTCTGTTGTTCAAATCTGCTTCTAAGAAGTCGGATACGGCAGACAAGAATAAGACAGGCACTTCTGGGTCTAATGCGCCCAAGAGAGGTTCCTATAGAGGTTCCAGTGCGTCCTCTTGGTCTTATTCGAGAGACCGTCAGGGTAGCGACTCTCGTTCGGGACGTCCTTCGGGCCGGGACAACTGGTCGGACGCCCCGAGGTCAAAATTTTATATGGAGACGATTCGGTCGGTCAGAGCGAGTATTTGGGTGAACGATTATGCAACAAGCATAGATCTCAAAGATGCGTACTTTCACGTCATGGTACATCCGACATTCAGAAAGTATCTACGCTTCGCAGTCCTAGGAGTGGTGTATCAATTCCGGTCGATGTGCTTCGGACTGAATCTAGCACCCTGGGCTTTCACTCGGGTAATGAACTCGGTAATGATCTATTTCCGAGCTCATTCGTCTGCGGTAACGTCGGCTTACCTGGACGACATTCTTCAGAGGTACGGCAACGAGTTAACGCTTCAGAACGATGTTCAGAATCTACTTCTATTGCTCCGACGTCTCGGTTTTATAGTAAACGAGGAGAAGTCGGATCTGGTGCCGTCCAAGTCATTCACACATCTGGGAATGAGCTTCGAGACGCACAACAATCTCGTTCGTCTGCCGTTAACCAGAGCGAAATTAGTCAGTTGTTACGCTCGCTATTGTCTGCACGCAGACAAAGTCACAGCGAGAGAATTTATGAGACTGATAGGTCTGTGCGGAGCCGCTGCGGATCTCATTCCGATGGGGCGGTTACGCACGCATCCTCTCCAAATTTTCTTGACTCAGAATTGGAGTGTGAAAATTCATTCGCTCGACGTAGACGTTCTCTTGTCAGATCAAGTGAAACAAGAGATCAGACTTGGGCAAACATTCAGTGGTTAACTCAGGGAGTTCCGCTGCAGTTGCCGGATCCGAGTTTTATCATTATGACGGATGCCAGTCAAACAGGTTGGGGTGCATCATTGATCCCAACGGATTCGAGATGCCAGGGTCTTTGGGATCCGCAATTCCTGTGCAAGCACATAAACATCAAGGAAATGATGTCAATTTGGCTTGCGTTACGTCATTGGATGGACATTATTCACAATGCTCATGTCCAAATCCTATCCGACAATACGACAGTAGTGGCATATATACGGAATCAGGGAGGCACTCATTCAGTTCCGTTGTTCAATCTAACGGAAAGAATCCTTCTGTTTGCGCTAGAACATCAGGTTCTTCTTTCGGTCCGTCACATACCGGGTCGTCTGAATGTGCTAGCAGACTCCCTTTCACGAAAGGGTCGCTTGTTGCCGTCGGAGTGGACTCTCAACAAACAAGTATTCAATCAGATTTGCTACCAATGGGAACGGCCAATGATAGACTTATTTGCGACACATCTCAACAATCAGTTGCAGACGTATGTGTCTCCGAGTCCGGATCCAAGAGCATTTGCAGTAGACGCTCTGTCGATCCCTTGGGACGGAATGATAGGATATGCGTATCCTCCAGCGCCGTTAATTCAACAAGTATTGCTAAAGATAAAACAATCTCAGTGCAAGATTCTGTTGGTAGCATCTCTGTCGCCACAGAGACCGTGGATAAATCTACTCAGGTGTCTGTTGTGGGACCTACCGCGAAAGCTTCCTCCACGGGAGGATCTTCTTTCGCAGGGGAAATCGCGTCAACTCCATCACAACTCGCAAGGTCTCAACCTTCACGTTTTTCCGTTGTGCGGTCCTTCTTGCATGGCAAGCACTTTACAGGACGAGCAGTGGACGCGATTTCTAACTGTAGGAGGACCTCCTCTTCGCTAAACTATGCGGCTAAGTGGAAGGTTTTTCGTCGTTGGTGTAGGGATCATTCTGTAGATATTTTTGCTCCCTCTATACCAGACATTGCAAACTTTCTAGTATACTTGTTTGACGAAATCAAACTGCAGCCTGTTACTATTAAGGGTTATAGGTCAATGTTATCTGATACCTATGCACATCATGATAGTTTACAAATTGGATCTAATGTCTCTTTATCTAAGTTGGTTAGAAACTTCTCGATAAATAGACCCAGAACTCTTAGATTAATTCCTAAATGGAATTTAGCTTGGGTTCTTCTTAAATTGAAGGAAAAGCCATTTGAACCTCTTGGGACAGTAGATTTCAAATTCTTATCTTATAAGACAGCTTTTCTCTTAGCTTTCTCTTCTGCTAGAAGAGTCAGTGAGCTTCATGCACTGTCGGTGGATGATTCTCACTATCGTAGTGTCGGGAACACTATCACCTTCACTACTAATGTGGGTTTTTTAGCTAAGAATCAGGCTCCTAATAAATATCCGGAACCTATTGTTATTAAGGCTCTTCCGTCTTCAGACGGGCGTAGGCCTTTACTCTGTCCTGTTAGAGCGTTACGTATCTATAAACAGAGATCTCAGTTTATCAGAAAGGGACGGAAACGTTTCTTTCTGTCTTTGATGCCTAATAGAAGGGACATTTCGGTCCATTCTATTGCTAGATGGATTCAATTAACTATCCGTACTGCTTATGAGAGTTTATCTTCTTCTCAGCAGTCTGTGCTTAAGATTTCCGCTCATGAAGTAAGAGCTCTTGCTACTTCTTGGGCTTATGCTAATAGTATTGCTATTACAGATTTAATGAAGGCTGCTTATTGGTCTCAGCCATCCACATTCACAAATTTTTAACTCAGAAATATTGAGTCCATTTCTGGAGACCTGCATTGTTTAGGTCCGTTATCTGTTGCTCAGAATGTCGTCCACTAAACAGTTGCAACTATAGTTATGCAGGCTTTCTGTTTCGGCAGTGACTCCGTCCAGCTGCCCTCTTCGCTCTGGGCTATTTGACCCAGGGCAAGGGGAAGGGGGGGGGGGGGGGGGGGGCAGGTGTTCCCTTAGGTCACCTGCTTTATAGTGAAAAGCAAGGGAATGCCTCCTCCAAAGTCAGTATTTCTGAGTCGCTTCCGGGATGGTTTTAAAGTGTAATATTAATGTTAAAATTCATTCATGTCATATTTTTAAAGTGTAGCTCGGTGTGAAGCATTTGTATATGTCAAGTGTCAAACGGGCTTTAATATACAATACTCGGACACTTTTAAAAGATTATAAAGAGTCTCAATTCTCTGGACTACTTTATTTATTGGCTTACTTTAAAAATAATTAGTATAAGGGTTATACTGGATGTTAATAGAGAACATGAATGTTATTGTGCTCAATTATAAAGGGTATTGTATCTTTCTAATTTAATATTAAATAAGAAAGATACATGTAAAGCCTAATACTCCTTTTCTCCTTAACTGGTAAAGTGCTGAGTTTTTTCTGACAACAAATCAAATCTCATCATATACTGCTCTATTACATTTAATTGGTTAGTGCCTTATAGGCACTATCCAATTAAATGTCAGAAAGCAAGGTATTGTATAAAAAAAAATCTGATTCATATCAGGGACAATAAAGGCTTCCTCAGGCAGTAGCTACAGACAGTTATTGCCTGTCACTTTTAGAAAAGCCCAAAATAGGGCTTCCAGCACTCTACCGGTTAAGGGGTTACCTCTTTATTATATAGTTGAGCTTATTGGATTTTCCTCTATGTCCTAGGCCCTCCAGCCTTTTTACTATTCAGCTAAGTCTGGGTCATTGGTACAGTATAAGAATGTTAAAAAATTTATAGTAATTTATATATTTTTTATACTTACCAATGACCCAGACGGGGATGGCCCTCCCAGGAGTTGGGAACTCTTGCCTCCCCGCTGAGTACATAGCGCTGACCAGGCACTGCCAGTAAGAATGATAATTGGCGCCAATTTCGGGACGTCCTTGACACTGCGCATGCGCAGTAGGGGCGAAGTATGGAGGTCCTATAGGACATGATTTCTTTTGGTTTTGGATGCAAATTTTGGGGATTGGGGGGCAAAATTTGTGTTTGGCCCTGGTTTTGTTAGAGTTAGCACCAGCTAAGTCTGGGTCATTGGTAAGTATAAAAAATATATAAATTACTATAAATTTTTTAACTTTTTAATAAATTTTGTACGTTGTCATTCCAGTCAGTAGTACGAAGTTTTGAAAATTCTTGCCTATACACTTGAGGAATGGGTGTTGATTCTTCCCGACATCATTTTTAGCTTAACTGGACATAGTCAAGATAAGCTATTGCCATCACGCGTGCGGAAGTCTGTGAGTCTGTTAGTCTGTGAGTCTGTGACGTCTGTTCACATTTCCTTTAGCACGGGCTACACCCGCAGTTCTTGTCTGATCGTCACGAAATTTCATATGCAGGTTTGGGGTCATGTCTAGATGAGAACGTCCCCTTTTGGTCGTGATTGGGCAACCGGTATGGCTGCCCGAGCCCAAAACCCGAAAACCATTAGCACAGTCTACAGGTCGTATTTATGAAGGGATTTCATTGTAACTTGGTAGGATGCCTCTGTATAGTGCCTAGACGAGAACGTCCCCTTTTGGGCATGATCTATCAACCGTGATGGCTGCCCAAGCCCGAAACCCAAAAACTTTTAGCACAGTCTGCAGGTCATGTTTAATGTGGAGGGATTTCATTGTAACTTGGTAGGATGACTCCTTATGATGTCTAGATGCGAATTTCCCCATTTGGGCATGATCTTTGGACGTGATTGGGCAACTGTGACGGCTAGAGGAGCCCGAAGCCCGAAAACCTTTAGCACAGTCTAGAGGTCATATTTATGAAATGATTTCATTGTAACTTGGCAGGATGACTCCAAATAATGTCTAGATGAGAACGTCCCATTTTGATCGCGATCATGCAGCCTTGATGGGTGCCCGAGCCCAAAAACCTTTAGCATAGGCAAAAGGTCATATTTATGGAAGGATTTCATTGTAACCTGTTAGGTTGACTCCATATAATGCCTAGATGATGACATCCCCTTTCGGTCGTGATTGGCCAGTTGTGATGGCTACAAGTGCCCGAAGCCCGAAAACCTTGAGCACAGTCTACAGGTCATATTTATGAAGGGATTTCATTGTAACTTCTTAGGATCACTCCAGATGATGCTCAGATGAGATTGTCCCCTATGGTTGCGATCATTCACCCATGATGGCTGCCCAAGCCCGAAGCCCAAAAACCTTTAGCACAGTCTACAGGTCATATTTATGAAGGGATTTCATTGTAACTTGGTAGGTTAACTTCATATAATGTCTAGATGAGAACATGCGATCATTCACCCATGATGGCTGCCCGAGCCCGAAGCCCGAAAACCTTTAGTACAGTCTACAGGTCATATTTATGAAGGGATTTCATTGTAACTTGGTAGGTTAACTTCATATAATGTCTAGATGAGAACGTCCCCTTTTGGACATGATTGGGCAACTGTGACGGCTAAAGGTGCCCGAAGCCCGAAAACCTTTAGCACAGTCTACAGGTCATATTTATGAGGGGATTTCATTGTAACTTGGTAGGATGACTCCAAATAATGTCTAGATGAGAACGTCCCCTTTTGATCGCGATCATTCAGCCTTGATGGGTGCCCGAGCCCAAAAACCTTTAGCATAGGTAAAAGGTCATATTTATGGAAGGATTTCATTGTAACCTATTAGGTTGACTCCATATGCCTAGATGATGACATCCCCTTTTGGTCGTAATTGATCAGCTGTGTTGGCTACAAGTGCCCGAAGCCCAAAAACCTTGAGCACAGTCTACAGGCCATATTTATGAAGGGATTTCATTGTAACTTCATAGGATCATTCCAGATGATGCCCAGATGAGATTGTCCCCTTTGGTTGCGATTATTCAACCATGATGGCTGCCCGAACCCGAAGCCCGAAAACCTTAAGCACAGTCTACAAGTCATATTTGTGAAGGGATTTCATTGTAACTTGGTAGGTTGACTCCATATAATGCCTAGATGAGAACGTCCCCTTTTGGACATGTTTGGGCAACTTTGACGGCTAAGGGTGCCCGAAGCCCAAAAACCTTTAGCACTGTCTACAGGTCATATTTATGAAGGGATTTCATTGTAACTTGGTAGGTTGACTCCAAATAAGGTCAAGATGAGAACGTCCCATTTTGGCCGTGATCATTCAGCCTTGATGGGTGCCCGAGCCCAAAAACCTTTAGCATAGGCAAAAGTTTATATTTATAGAAGGATTTCATTGTAACATTGTTAGGTTGACTCCATATAATGCCTAGATGATGACATCCCCTTTTGGTCATGATTGGTCAACTGTGATGGCTACAGGTGCCCGAAGCCCGAAAACCTTGAACACAGTCTACAGGTCATATTTATGAAGGGATTTCATTGTAACTTCGCAGGATCACTCCAGATGATGCCCAGATGAGATTGTCCCCTTTGGTTGCGATCATTCAACCATGATGGCTGCCCAAGCCCGAAGCCCGAAAAACTTTAGCACAGTCTAAGGTCATATTTATGAAGTGATTTCATTGTAACTTGGTAGGTTGACTTCATATAATGTCTAGATGAGAACGTCCCCTTTTGGACACAAGTGGGCAACTGTGACGGCTTCAGGGGCCCAAAGCCCGAAAACCTTTAGAACAGTCTACAGGTCATAATTATGAAGGGATTTTATTGTAGCTTGGTAGGATGACTCCAAATAGTGTCCAGATGAGAACGTCCCCTTTTGGTCATGATCATTCAGCCTTGATGGCTGTCCGAGCCCAAAAACCTTTAGCATGTCTGTAGGTCGTATTTATGGAAGGATTTCATTGTAACTTGTTAGGTTGACTCCATATAATGCCTAGATGATGACATCCCCTTTTGGTCGTGGTTGGTCAGCTGTGATGTCTACAGGTGCCTGAAGCCTGAAAACCTTTAGCACAGTCTACAGGTCGTATTTATGGAGGGATTTCATTGTAACTTGGTAGGTTGACTTCATATAATGTCTAGATGAGAACGTCCCCTTTGGTCGCAATTGGGAAACTGACGGCTACAGGGGCCCGAAGCCCGAAAACCTTTAGCACAGTCTACAGGCCATATTTATGAAGGGATTTTAATGTAATTTGATAGGATGACTCATTTTGGAATAATTTCATTGTAATTTTGTTGACATATGTTAACAGTGAGGGCCGCCACATATATTAACTGTGAGGTCATATTAACCCACCCCTCAGATTTAGTACAGTGTACACCTCATATTATTTTTATCATAAACATAGCATACAGGGAACAGAAATGAACATATTCCCAATTATCACAATTCTTGTCTTATTTCATAATCCTTTCATAAACATTGAACATTATCCTTTTCATCAAACACAACACACAAGTTAAGCTACAGTGTCATTGACACTTTCATTAGCTCAACTTTGGCGAAGCCAGTCTGTCCGTCTGTCCAAATTGGATTACGGCTCGGGCTAGAGGCCATATTTATGAACCGATCTTTATGAAACTTCTTGGGTACCTTTGTTATGACCGTAGGGCGAGAACGAGTGTTTTTGGGTATGGTCCGAAATTCAAGATGGCTGCCAGCCGCCATTTTGTACCGACAATGCAGAAATCTGTTTTTTGTACAGAACTTCCATATGAAAGCTCTGATTTGAATAATTTTTTGTATGAATGTTTAGTACCATGAGATACATCACATATCATACGGGTTTTTTCTCGTGCTTAAATTATGCAAATTAGACTAACTTTGATTTACTTAGTGTTACTTTCAGCACTGTCAGTGCAAATGCCAATACGGCTCGGGCTAGAGGCCGCATTTATGAACTGACCTTTATGAACCTTCTTGGGTATCTTTGTTATCACCGTGGGATGAGAAAGAGTGTTTTTGGGTGCGGTCCGAAATTCAAGATGGCCACTGGCAGCCATTTTGTTCAAAATTAGGGGCAAATTTTTGTGCAGAACTTCCACATGAAAGCTCTGATTTGAATAATTTTTTGTATGAATGTTTAGTACCATGGGATACATCACATATAATACAGGTTTTTTTCTCATGCAGAAATTATGCAAATTAGATGAACTTTGCTTTTTTCAGTGCTACTTACATACCGTAAGTACACATGTCAATACGGCTCGGGCTAGAGGCTGTATTTATGAACCGATCTTCACGAAACTTCTTGGGTACCTCTGTTATCACCTTGGGACGAGAACGAGTGTTTCTGAGTGCGGTCCAAAATTCAAGATGGCTGCCAGTGGCCATTTTGTACCGAAATTAGATCTAATCAGTTTTTTGTACACAACTTCTATACGGCTTAGGCTAGAGGCCGTATTTATGAATCGATCTTTACAAAACTTCTTGGGTACCTTTGTTATTACCGTGGGATGAGAACGAGTGTTTTTGGGTGTGGTCCAAAATTCAAGATGGCCACCAGCAGACATTTTGTACCAAAATTAGTGCAATCAGTCTTTGTACAGAACTTCTGTATGAAAGCTCTGATTTGAATAAATTTTTGTATGAATGTTTAGTAAAATGGAATACATCACATACAGTATGGGTTTTTTTCTCGTGCAGAAATTATGCAAATTAGATGAATTTTGATTTATTTAGTGCTATTTATACACTGTAAGTGCACATGTCAATACGGCTCGGGCTAGAGGCTGTATTTATCAATCGATCTTCACGGAACTTCTTGGGTATCTTTGTTATCACCTTGGGACGAGAACGAGTGTTTCTGAGTGCGGTCCAAAATTCAAGATGGCTGCCAGTGGCCAATTTGTACCGAAATTAGGTCCAATCAGTTTTTTGTCACAACTTCTATACAGATCGTATTTATGAACTGATCTTCACGAAACTTCTTGGGTACCTTTGTTTTCACCTTGGGACAGGAAAGAGTGTGTTTTGGGGTGCCTTTGTTGTCACTGTGCTATGAGAACAAATATTTTGGGTTCTGTCAGACCCACTCTGGGACTCAAAGATTTCTTTTCTAGTTTAGCATCTGACTGTCACCCACCTTTACAATACTTTATATGTACCTTTGTTATCAGGTCATTACCTAGATGTTTGTCATTGCTGTGTCACATACTATACATGTACATGTCTTGACAAGTTGAGCTACAGTGTCATTGACACTTTCATTTGTACACAACTTCTATACGGCTCAGGCTAGAGGCCGTATTTATGAACCGATCTTTACGAAACTTCTTGGGTACCTTTGTTATCACCGTGCGATGAGAACGAGTGTTTTGGGGTGTGGTCCGAAATGCAAGATGTCCACCAGCAGCCATTTTGTACCAAAATTAGTGCAATCAGTCTTTGTACAGAACTTCTGTATGAAAGTTCTGATTTGAATAAATTTTTGTATGAATGTTGAGTAAAGTGGAATACATCGCATACAGTACGGGTTTTTTTCTCGTGCAGAAATTATGCAAATTAGATGAATTTTGATTTATTTAGTGCTACTTATACACTGTAAGTGCACATGTCAATGCGGCTCAGGCTAGAGGCTGTATTTATCAACCGATCTTCACGAAACATCTTGGGTACCTTTGTTATCACCTTGGGACGAGAACGAGTGTTTCTGAGTGCGGTCCAAAATTCAAGATGGCTGCCAGTGGCCATTTTGTACCGAAATTAGGTCCAATCAGTTTTTTGTCACAACTTCTATACAGCTCGTATTTATGAACTGATCTTCACAAAACTTCTTGGGTACCTTTGTTTTCACCTTGGGACAGGAAAGAGTGTGTTTTGGGGTGCCTTTGTTATCACTGTGCTATGAGAACAAATATTTTGGGTTCAGTCAGACCCACTCTGGGACTCAAAGATTTCTTTTCTAGTTTAGCATCTGACTGTCACCCACCTTTACAATACTTTACCTATACATTTGTTACAGGCTACAGTTAGTATTTATGTACTGACCGTTACATTACTTTATATGTACCTTTGTTATCAGGTCATTACCTAGATGTTTGTCATTGCTGTGTCACATACTATACATGTACATGTCTTGACAAGTTGAGCTACAGTGTCATTGACACTTTCATTTAATATTATTTAGAGTCTTTCGCACACTAATGTCTGTGTTGTTCACACAAGGTTCTGGCCACCATGTATGTTCTCAATGAACTTAATTTGGGTCTGTGCTCTTGCCATGTTGAGGTTATGATTGAAAAATGAAACATATGAATGAATGAAATGTTTCTGCTGAATGCCAAGTACTGAAACTAAAAAGTTGAAAGGATTTACTGAATGCCGTGTGTATTTCACAAGTGAATATTATTCATTTTTAATAACAACCTCTTGACAACTGTGATAAATGAGCACCATCTCAGGTGAACCCACAGTCAGATAATGATCAAGACTATAACATGTTGTTTCAAGCAATGTGAGACAACCAGGAAATCAATCACAAAGTGCAAATCAAGAAGTGGGACAAACAGGATTGAACCGTGAGAAGACAGCAGAAAGCCTCTCAATTCAATCCAGCTCACTATATAGAGAGTGATCGCTTGACTGGACTGGTTACGTGAAATAATTCATGAGAAGTGAGGGACGTTTTACAAACACTAGTTCGCAAATGCTCACAAGTGTTTTACATTATAGTCCCTCGCCTCGAATGAATTATTTCACGTAACCAGTCCAGTCAAGCGATTACTCTGTTTAGTACTTTTCATTATTAACGATAATTATATTATTTAACCCTTTACCTAACATCACAGCCCAAATCTGCCAGCACTATTCTCAAAAATCGCCATTTAATTTTCCTTATTTTTTCATTCTTTGTCTCTAAAACATAGGTTATGAACCCTCATTGGAACGAGCTCGTTGAATTTTTTTTGCAAGTGTCGTCTGCTTTTCGTCTTAGGTAAAGGGTTAAAAAAGCAAAAAAAACCAATGAAGTCCCCATTACACCCACAGCAAAGCGTCTTCGTTTGTGCGCACGGATACATGACACAATTGTTGATTGCATAATTCCTTGTGAAGTTATTGTTTATAATCAAACGAGGAAATCCCAGTAAATCACACTTTGGAAAGTAATAAAACAAAGTAAAAACAAAAAATATCCCCTCCCCCCCCCCTCCCCCCCCTCCCCCGACCCCCCCCCCCCCACCCCCCTCCCCCACAGATTTGAAGAAAAAATTGCCTGAGAATTCATTTAGTTATTTTATGTGGCATAATGTTTTTCAAATGTTGGGACTTTCCTTGAAAATCATTGAAAAATCTGTCCATCATAAAAGACTTTCTTTTCAGCAATATGCAGCTCACTTCACAGTTACTGTTAACTGAATAAAATATCTGGTAATATATCAGTTATTCTGACAGCCTCTGAATTCCCTATATTCATTGTTAAATTTGGCCTCAACACATCAAATATAGGCATTTAATCTATTATATCTTGTTTAACAGAGCTCAGTGAGATCTGTCAAACTAGATTTAAAATAATATATGCTCAATTTAACAATACAATGTAGGAAAAAATTCCTGAAAAATTATTTTCTCCTGTTAATTGAATATTATTTGCTATTCCATTAAGAGGGTTTCACTGTACAAACAAAAATATTTTGTCAATATTAATTTGTTCTGTTGCTGTTTATCGGTGAGTGCCTATAAACTATAACAAACAGATTCAAATGAATGAATTCTGACTTTGATGCCATGACTCCTTGGATTCCTTGAAAGTCCTTAATTTTGCAAATCCCAAGCCATGGATATGTAATGTCCTTGAATTGTGGGGATCTTCATTGAAAAATAATACAGGGATCAGACCAGCTAGGGGAGCTTCAGCTCCATTACTTTTTTGGCCAACAATACTCACGATATTTGAAAATAGTCAACAAAATGAGCTTAATCTATACCATGCTCACCTGTTACTACCCTTGAAAAGCCTGTATGTTAATTTTTAGCTTTTAACTGCACTACCAGTGTAAAGCTTCCAATGCAGTTAAAATGTTTTCAGTGGGAACATTTACGCCCATAGTAGGACACTTCTTGATGCTTCTTTCCAACATATGATGCTTTGCGGTACTGTCTACTACATGCAATGACTTATTAAGTTTAAAATACCTACAATTAAATATTAAAAATATAATTTAAGAATTGTTAATAATAATTTGACTGAAAAAGCAAGGTAAATTCAATCATCTTTGATGATGTGTCTAGCTATCAATCAAGCATTCACATGCAACCAGAAGTATAGCCCACCGGTGCAGATGTAAACAAAACAAACGCATGTGTTTTTGATAGAAAGTTCGTTTTTTCCATTTTAAGTGATAAAGTTGATTATTTATTAATAGCGTGGTGTAAATAAAACAAATAGGTACTAGGACCAGTAATCAGATTTAAACCACTCATAGAATAAGGGTTGTAACCACTTGGCAGGGCCTCATGGTTACAACCCTTATCCTTCACGTAGCTTAAGTCTGATTACTGGCCCTAGTACCTATTAATTCTATATTACTTGTCATTCTACTTGTTATCCTTAATCCTTTACCTAATGAAGAGAATATCAAAATTTATTATTTTAATTAATATTTTTTTTAATATTTCCAGAAATTTTAACAAAACCATAACATATGACCCCTCAATGGAACGAGCTCATTGAGCTCGTTCCAATGAGGGCTCACATGATATGGTTTTGTTGAAATATTTTGAAAAATTAAATTTTTTCAACTGCTCAGTTGCAAATTATGCAGGCGGATGCAAGCGATTTGTTTTGTAAAGGGTTAATACAAAGAACTTGCTTTCTAGTAGGCAAATTGATACAGCCGCAGAGGAACAGCCTAAACTTGTGTTAAAGTACACAATGTTGGACCATTGGTCTATCTTAGGAAATTAGTGGATTACCAACACTGGATCACTGCCGGTAGGTAGTCCACTAATCTCCTAAAATCACCCTAATTGCTTCTTTGCTCCATGTGCTCTGTCAAATAAGGTGTAATAGATTAAATGTTTTGTTTATCTCTTGAATACAAGAATGTGACTAAAACCCTATCAATAAAATACTCCTGTTATTTGTATAATTTTTATTGGCAAAGAGTTTACTCAGTTATTGGGAAATGAATGTATATAGACTGACAGTATAAATAGTCTAGTGTGATTTAATTTTTTCCCTCTAATCAATAAAAAAATGAAACTTTAGTTTTTATATTGTTTATATTAGAGCTTGTTGTATTTCAGTGCATTGATGTATTCACCAGTATTATGAAACAAATCCTAACAGGTATTGAACATTTGCAAGCTAAAAATGCTCCATTGTCAGTAATAACTACGCCAAATAGAATATACATGCATTCAACTAAATTTATCCTTGTTTATTGAATCTGAAAACTGTTTACAAACTCACACATACATATATAGTTATATACATTTCTTGAACATTTATCTGAAAATTTTTATTAAATTTATTGCCTTATATATTATTGACATGTTATCAGTACTTTTACTCCTTTCCCACTATGGTCGGATGTAATTACTAGCTGTAATACTCTCAGTCTTTTTGAAGAATAAAACAGCCCTGTCACTCAAGATATATTGGGTTATGTGTTTCCACATCTAAGGATAAACAGGAAGTGCAGTGGCTCAGTAGGTAGAGATGCAGGCTGCAATCAGAGAGGTCCTCAGTTCAAATTCCACATATGGCAACTGCTTTGTGTCCTTGTGTAACACACTTAATCCTGATTGTCCGTATGGAGGCACAGTTTCGTTGTACACTAAGGAGTGTCTTCAACAAATGCTAACCTTGCTTGTGGAGAGTTAGTACATGGGGAGCCTGACAGTTGCTCGGTGGTTCTGTCCGGGTACTCCAGGTTTCTCCTCCTGTGACACTGTCTGACATGAGGTGACCCTGGCTGCCTAAAGTGTCATTAAACCCCAATAAATAAATTAATAAATAAAGAATAAACAAGGTTCTTCATGGTGTGGAAAATTTGTGTAAACTCTGCTCTTTGATGCAAAAAAATCCAGTTTTTAGAAGCAAATTTTCCCCGTAAGGCAATCATAATTTTTCCTCTTACAGCTTGTTTGACCGAATGTAAAGTGTTCTGTCAAACACAATATAATTATGCGAAATCATTTTTTTACATGAAAAAAATCTGTGTCATTGAAGAGAACTTCATTATGCATGTACAACCAGAATGCTTGCACTTTACCCTTTTCTTAGCCCTAAAGTCCACAGGTTAATTTTATGTTAATAACTTATTTATTGGTGTTTAAGGTCACCACATACTTATGCACAATGGCTAATCGTGACCATGACAGTTTTACGGGTGGAGGAAGCCGGAGTACCCGGAGAGAACCACCAAGCAACAACGAGCAGCTGCCAGCTCCCCAACATCGTAACTCCACACTGCAGCACAGGCAGGGTTAGATTGGTTGAAGACATGTGCACCATCGACGTGCAGTACGCCTTAGTACACAACGTAATCGTGCAATTGGGGTTAAGTGCCTTGCCCAAGGACACAACGCGGGAGCGTGAATCAGTCACTGAAATGGTCGCCCATCCAACTACTAACCGTGCTCGATGTTGCTTAACTTCAGTGATCTGACGAGAACCAGTTACCGCGACGCCACCACGTCTGGTTCTCAAGGAAGAATACACTTGGGACAACTTTTTCAGGGCACTATAACGGGCTGTATGGAGGCTTAACCCTTTGAACTCAAAAGGCCGCTTTTACGGCTCAGGAATATATGTCATAATTTCATTAAGTAGGATGGCTGCTAAGTTCTAATGTGGGGTAGACCAATCAATATTTTCAACATGCAGCCCCCAAATAATAAATGCAGACTCTTCCAACTGCTTCCATTGAACTGACATGGAAGATACCACCAGTGTTAAAGGGTTAAGGGTTAACAAGAACAGTACATGACATTGACACACAGAAGAATTCTATAAGTTAAAATTTCCATTTTTTGCCTCAATGATTTAACTTATGATCTCCCTTTGGAATGAGCTCAACAAGCTTGTCCCATTAACTTTTTCCCTGCCGGAGTCCCATATAGTCACCATCCTTCATATTCCATGCTGCCGATTAAACCAAGCAGTATAATTTATAAATATACAGAGGTGATTAATATAAAATTTCAAATCCCCTGCCCAGTGGCAGATGATTTGAAATTTCATTTTGCTCACTGACTTATTTTCTTAGTGGACTTTCCTTTCATGCACAAGATCACACAGTTAGTTGGACGTAATAATTAAAAAAAGTGTAGTATGGAATGAGTTATGGGGTCATAAGCTATTTTTTAGGGAAAAATTGAATAAAAAAAAAGTACATTTCAATAGCCTCTTTTGTGAATATTGCTGCCCAGTTATGGTCATTAGATTAATTGAAGTGTTAAGAGTGTTTTACAAGAAAAAGGTCACAATAAAAAATTGCTAGTCTTTCATCCAAATTTTGTTCAAAAGTTGGGTGGTGGGGCAAATTTTATTTCTATATCATAACAATATGAATATTGTGTGCAAATTCAGAGTCTATATGTTGACTGATACATGTAGATGTTTTGATCATTGTTCAATGCCAATTGTCATCTGTAAGCCCATACTATGTCAAAACAGAATGACGACATCATGAAAGGGCAGTTATTTGTGCCTCTTTGCAACTTAATATAGGATATGAATGGTGACATTGTTAGTTTTGTTTTATTGTAGGTTAATGACACTTGACAGCCAGGGTCACCTCCTGTCAGACAGTTTTATGGGTGAAGGAAGCTGGAGTACCCAGAAAGAACCACCAAGCATCGATGAGCAACTGTCAGACTCCCCAGCATACTAACTCTGCACAAGCAGGGTTAGCATCGGTTGAAGACAAGTGCACCATTGAACTGCTGTATGCTTTAGTACACAGCTCCACTGTACCCCCTCCCTCCCCCCCCCCCCCCCTTCGTGGGCAATCGGGATTAAACCCCCTTGCCCAACAACACAATGCAGTTACCCCTGGTGGGGATCAAACTGTGGACCTTTCAGTTTGAAGTCCAATGCCATAACCACTGAGACACCGTGCATTCATGAATGGTGACATATATTCTGAAGTCAAACAAGAGTGGTTCATAACATAGGAATTACATGATGACAGTTTTAACTTATTCATTGTATTCAACAAGTCATCAACCGTTTAAGATACCTTCCTTGACCACCAGAAGGACCAAAAGCTCTTCTAATGGTCAAAGAAGGCATCTCAAATGGTATCGGTGCTGTATAATTAGCTAAGGCCCTGCAATATTCAGTATAAATAAAAAAAAATTAATGTGGATCTGAAAAATCAGGGCAGGCAGGATGAAAATGCAGCAATTTTTCTGTTGTTGCCTAATGCTTCTTGATACAGTGGTGCAAATGAAAGGGATGGGCTTTGCATTAGAAAAACAACTGCCCATGCCATGTAAATTCTACTGATAGACCTTTAGCATGTATGGAGGGTGTCTTTCTGCACCAGGAACATTTACTTCACACCATCAAATCATAATTTATTCTGTTAGAATTTTTTCTATTTAAAAACACTATTGAATATTGTTATGAAGTGGGATACTTTTCATTGAGCCAAAGACATTTAACTAGTTGAGTGCGAGAAGACCAGTTTGGGCTCTCTTCTGCTCGTTCAAACAATAAGAGCCCCCATATTGTGTCTGTTCTTCATATTCTACTGGAAGCAAAAATATTTTGTCCATGTCATGGTATTGTCTTATCAAAGTGAAATTTATTGGACAGAGCCTGTGGATCTCCCAGAACACACTGTTGGAAGACAAACCCCCGTGAATGAGTTCTTGCCACTAAAATCAATCACTCTCCCAGTTAATGCCTTCCATGCATCATGACATTTTATATGAGGCAGCAAAACCAATTATTAAAAAAACTTTTGAGATTTTTTTTTTTTCAAATTAAGTACTGTATGTACAGTATATATTTATATATTTATTGGTGTTTAAGGTCAGATACTTATGCACAATGGCTAATCGCGACCGTGACAGTTTTACGGGTGAAGGAAGCCGGAATACCCAGAGAGAACCACCGAGCATCGACGAGCAACTGTCAGCTCAACATTCTAACTCTGTTCAAGCTCCGCTCAAGTAGGGTTACAGCAGTCGAAGACGTGCACCATCAACGTGCAGTACGCCTTAGTACACGGCGACATCGTGCCCCCAGGCAACCGGGATAAAGTGCCTTGCCCAAAGACACAACGCGGGTCGTCCCGGACGGGGATGCACAGTATCTAAACTCTCAATAAAACCCGGGGAAGAACAACATCTTGGTGTTCAAGATTGGAGCACTGTTATCTAAAAAAGAGCATTTAACTTTTTGAGTACAAGACGCCTTTTTATGGGCTTTACTACTTGGAGCACCAAGTGCTGGTACTCGAACTAAAAAGCTTCATATTCTGTGGATGTTCTTCATAGTCCGAAGCAACAATATTTTGTTCATATGGACTGTCTTCGGGAACCAGGTGACATAGTGGTTCAAACCATAAGGTCAATGGTTAGATTCTGAATAGTGGTAACTGCAGTGTGTCATTGGGCAAGACAACTCTTAATCCACTGAGCATTTACAAAATATTTTTCATCAAATCTAGTCATGGGTGCTGTGAGGCATCCATGACCAGATTTGATGAAAAATTCTAAGTTTATCTAAAGAAATCATTGATTGAAAAGTTCATTCAATTTACAGGGGAGAAATTTGATTATTTATTTATTTATTTATTTATTTATTTATTTATTTATTTATTGTATAACGACCCTTTCGATAGCCAAGGTCACCACGTGTCGGACAGTTTTGCGGGTCGAGGAAGCTGGGGAGAACCACCGAGCAACGGCGAGCAACTGTCAGGCTCCCCAACATACTAACTCCACACAAGTAGGATTGAAGACAAGTACACCACCGACGCACATTACGCCTTAGTACACAACGCACCGTGCCCCTACGTCGGCAATGGAGCCGAGGTGTCTTACCCAAGGACAGGAGACAGCTTACATAAGGCGAAGTTCGGCTTGCTGCTAAATCCACTTTCTAATACTGTATCTCAGCATGCTGTTCTATACCTTGTATATTTATATGCAGTATTGAAATAAAATAATGTTTAAACCAAGGACACAACGCGGTTGCCACAGGTGGGATTCGAACCGGGGACCTCTCGGCTTGCAGCTTGCACTTCTATCTACTGAGCCACCGCGCCCCCAGAGATTAAAATCGCCCATATTTACCTATTTCATTGGCAAGGGATATATCCTGGGCAAGAATATCCACCACCAGCATGCAAGGAGTTATTCCCAACTGCCCATGTGGTGACACGGTGGCACCGTGTACTAAGGCATACTTCACTCGATGGTGCACTTTCTGCTAACTCTGCTTGTTAGCAAGTTGAAGAGTCTTACAGTTGCTGTTCGCTGGTTCTCTTCGGGACTTCGGCTTTCTCCACACTGGGAAACCCTAGCGGCATGTACTAAAGCATACAACGTGTCGATGGTTCACTTGCCTTCAATCAATGCTAACCATTAGTTGGTAGTTCTCTGCAGGTATCTGGTTTCATCGACCCATAATTGTCCAACAAAATATGACCTTGGCTGTTGAAAGTGTACTTAAACACTAATAAAGAAACAATAAATAAATAATAAACAATTGAGCACTCTACCAGTTTACTATTCCAAACATAGAATATCTGTCTTGAGTATTAACTGCAAAGTTCATAAAGTCATTGAAAATCAGGGAATTTAAAAAAATGTTTTTCATGATGGAAATCATTGAATTTGACGTATAGGGTCAGGGTAAGTCATGGAATTTTGAACATGGATTAACAGTGAATGTTTAGGAAAGAGATTTATTTATTTATTTATTTATTTATTTATTTATTTATTTATTTATTTATTTATTTATTAGACACTTTAACAGCCAAGGTCATATTGTGTCGGTGACAGTTTTACGGGTGGGGGAAGCCGGAGTACCCGGAGAGAACCACTGAGGAGCAGCTGCCAGCTCCCCAACATCGTAACTCCGCACTGCAGAACAGACAGGGTTAGATTATTATCAACGTGCAGTATGCATTAGTACACGGCGTCATCGTGCCCCCATGTGGACAATCGGGGTTAAGTGCCTTGCCCAAGGACACAACGCGGGAGTCCGAATCGATCGCTCAGACGGTGACCTATCCAAGGACTAACCTGGCTCAACGTTGCTTACCTTCGGTGATCTGACGAGAACCGGTTACCGCAACGCCACCGCGACCCCAGGAAAGAGATTGATAAGGATGTTGTAATACTAATTAATATTGATTAACCCTTTGAATCCTCGTTTCATGGAATGGTATCGCCTTTGCTTACACTTACAGTGAGATGGGTAGGATAAAATAACTGCTGGCTGCAGCTATTATTTTACCACGTGTATAGACCTCTTATAATAAGACAAAAAATGGGACGAAATTATGCCATGGACTAAAAAATCGGTCTTACGAGTTCAAAGAGTTAAGTTGCCGTTTTTCAACAATACCTAACTGGAGTTCAACCCTTTCCATAATGCGCACGATATCAAAATTTCTTATATTTTTTTCTTTTAATTTTTCACAAAGTTTCAGCAAAAACATATCGTGTGACCCCTCTTTGGAGAGAGCGTGATGATCTCATTCTAACGAGAGGGTCACATAATATGGTTTCGTTGAATTTTTTTTTAAATTTGTAAATTACATAGTTGGATGCATCCGATTCCATGGGTAAATTGTTAAAATTAATTATGTACAGTAATTATTTACCCAACACTTTACGCGAGGAATCTGCCAGATCTTCCATTTGTCATCCCCAATTTTTTTCTTTTCAATTTCAGTTTTCCAAATTATAGGTTATGTTCCTGCCTGGAACGTGCTGAAAAAACATTTACCAAAAACAGTTCACAATTAGCAATATTCAAATTTTATTACTATTTTCAATTTTTGTCTCAAAAACAAAGCTTATTGAGAATGTTCCAGTGATGGGTTGAAATAGTTTAGGTATTTGATAATTTTTTTCTAGTACCTCCCAGTATTCGTGTATGGTAAGGATCTGCAATGCTTTAGCATATCAAGGGGTGATATATATATAATGTTAATAGTATTGATTGTCACCTTAGAGTTTATATGTTGTAAACTCTCGGTCTTAAATCATCCGCAGAGTCAAATGCTCTTTTTGATACCCTTGCCCCCATTGCCCTCAGATGCTTCCAGTGCCATTGATGGTTGAGATTCAAAATATGAACATTTTCAGTTATTTGGAAAAGAAGAGCATTGCTACTGTCATTTACAATGAATTGTGGTAAAGGATTAAATTTGTGGGTTCTATGACAGAAATGTGTTGTCAAGGGAATAAAATGCAATTCACTTATGGAATTTCATGGATATTGACTTCATGCCTGCAAAGCTTCGAAATTCAATTTGATTAAAAAATGTCCTGATGATTTGATTCGTGCCTTTCTGATTCAGGAATTTTCAAATCATCGGGATGTTCTCGAATTCTACCAAGTGTCTCCTCGTGGACTTTATTCTTTTTTATGATTATAAGTTATTGTGATGAGTTGACGGTAACATGTCTGAGGTTTGCGGCTCGGAGCTTATGTCCAACCGAGACGCGAAGCGTCGAGGTTGAACATGCGCTCCGAGCCGCAAACATCAGACCATGTTACCGTCAACTCATCACAATAACGTATATGTTCCAATAAGACACTACCCATAGCCCAAAACCTACATTGTGAAACACCAGAGGTTTATTTATTAACCCCCCCCCCCCCCCCCCCCCGGGAAGTGAAGCAGTGCCTGTTCACTGCGGTAAACGGGCTCTGTTTTACTGGTAAAATAGGACCCAGTCACCAATGCTTGGGAGGTGCAAACCCTCTCTAAAATGGGCAACATGGCCTATTAACACTCACCCCTGGTCTTGAGTTGATACTCATGTTGTGGTCATGATTAGCTATTGTGCAAAAATATGTGACCTTAAACACCAATAAATAAATAAATTTACGAAACCTGTGATCGTTAAAAATTGCCTTCTGCAAGGCAACTTTTAACGATCACAGGTTTAGTAAATAAACCTCTCGTGTACCCACGACGGCACTGGCTAAATAATCAATAAACCAGATAAAGTCATTCCATTTTAGTTCAAATCGTAAATCGGTTTGTAATTTAAAGAACACTTTATCCGGAACACCGTTTGTTGCTGCACGTGTGAAAAGTCCAGAAAAATGAAGCGACTTGCTTATAACTCCGTTGATGAAGCAGTTACGAACCGGGCGATGTCATTTGACTTATTTCGCGTTGTGGCGTCAGACGGTAACATTTGCCACTTGAGCCGTAAACATAGAATATACTACGCGAGCTCTCGTCCAATCAGAGGAAGAGGATTTTAGTCTTATTGGAACATAAGGTCTCAATTACGGAAGACCAGATGACAGAAGAAGAGTACAAGGAGGTCCACTTCCAGGGGCGGACTGGACCAAGAAAAAGTTACCGGTAAATGCACTAAAGGGGCCCCAGATAAAATTTTGATTCTTCGAACTGAACGAACGCGGCTTCCATGCATCTGGACGATCAATGACAGTCCACAAAGTGGACATTTCAATGGCATTTTTGTATCATCTTCATCGCGCATTCGGCCAAAATGGTTCTACCTAGGGGGTAGGGGAGTTGTATTTTAAACAAGTGCTTGAGCCCTGAAGTTGATTTCTATTATCGGTGCTTGTACTATTTCTCATGTTGTATCAACTCTTTCAACTCACTATACATATCTTGTGCGAACCCCATGAAGTGGTGCGCTGCTTTTTCACTGCAATGGAAACATTCTCTCTTGTTGATATTCTACGGGGAGCTTCGTCTCTTTCATTTTTTTTTTATACACGCAGAAAAAAGTAACTCGTTTCCGACACGGATATGTTTGACCCGTTTTAGCGTTAAAAAGTATTTAATTGGGCAAGTGGTATTCAAACATAAAGCTTAATGGCTTAGCTGTCGGATGACATCAATGTCTCGGTCTTACTAAACACCGAGAGATACCGAGGTGAAGGAAAATAGGGGTGGGAAAGGAGTACGGGTTGGTATGTTATGAGTATATAAATAGATTTAAGCAGTATGTCCGTGGTTTTAATGCCATATTTGAGAATTATGGGTGCTGAAGTAATAGCGTTCGCTGAAAAATATTTCCCTCGGTATTTAGTAGGTAGCTTCGTAATTAGTATTGATAACTGTACAGGTAGTTGCCAACTACTAGTTGGATGGGTGACCATTTCAGCGACTGATTCGCGC
This sequence comes from Pictodentalium vernedei, assembly GCA_031216915.1. Taxonomy (NCBI): domain Eukaryota; kingdom Metazoa; phylum Mollusca; class Scaphopoda; order Dentaliida; family Dentaliidae; genus Pictodentalium; species Pictodentalium vernedei. The sequence continues at coordinate 154,737,775 of CM062289.1, forward strand.
TTCCGCGTTGTGTCCTTGGGCAAGGCACTTAACCCCGCTTGTCTACATGGGGGCACGGTGGCGCTGTGTACTGAGGCATACTGCACGTCGTAGGTGCGCATGTTTTCAATCAATCTAACCATTCCTGTGCCGTGGTGCAGAGCTACGATGTTTGAGAGCTGACAGCTGCTCGGCGGTTCTCTCTGGGTACTTCGGCTTCCTCCACCCGTAAAACTGTCACCGACATGATATGACCCTGGCTGTTAATGTGTCATTAAACACTAATACAAAAAGAAAATAACTGTACAGTGGCTGCACCTCAGTTAAAGAGGGTGAAAACCTCAAAAACAAAAAAAAGTGTCCACAAAAACACACATGCTAAATTAAAGCCGTTGACACAGGGACGAAATGGCTGAAAATATACTATATATTATATATACGTGTACTAAATACAAGCTGTAGCTTTGGGTGTATCGGGCACCGCCGATGGATACTTATCACAATACGCCACGAAAGCCCAATAAAGACCTAAGGCTGTCTGTTGAATCCTCGTCTACTTATATGTCGACACTGCTACTGTTATACCGTGTACAACTGTGTTAACTGTTGCTGTTGTATTTTATCATTATGTAATGTACATGTATAACACTATTTTCTTGAATAAATACTGTTTAAACTAAGGCCAATAAAGGCATAAAGCCAATAATGAAATAAACCAACAAAAAAAAAAATTAATTTAAAAAAGAACCCAAAACTTCAGAGCTGCCAGAACTAAAAAGTTCTGTCGGCCCAAATCCCGGATAAAAGCAGATGGGACATCCAGTTAGTACTAACGCGCAGCATCCACACACCGATGTAGCCTATTAATTACCAAGCTACCTACTAAATACCGAGGGGCAATTTTCGACGACGGCTCGGCCTATATATCTTGCATTTACTCGAATAAATAAACTGTTATATCGCATATATTGCTTCAAAGGACTAAATTATATGTCTGCACATGTATTTAAACCTTTTAAACGACCCTTATGTTATTATTTTCCTTCACCTCGGTATCCACCGGTGTTTAATACTTGGACAACAAATTCACGCATTTGGTTTTTCTATGAGTTTGAATAAGGCAGGTAGATATCTTCCGAGCCAGCGAGTTCATAACCTTGTCTCTCTTACAATACTCAATCATGGGATAATACATAATGTCAAAAAAAAAAACCTTCAAACACACCATTTTTCACGATTTTCGGCACATGTCGAGCACCTGTGATTATCACCACGACACAGCATGAAATTATTTTGTAATTATTTCCCAAAAAGCACCCTGAATTGGTTCTTTCCAGTAAATAATTGAAAGATAATTGGAAAAGCGAATTACTAACACTCGACTGACTATTTCACTGTATATAGTAGCACCACGACACAGCATGGAATTATTTTCCAATTATTTCCTGAAAAGCACCAGTTGGTTGTCCAACTCTTCAGTGCATTATACACAATAGTAAGGAAAAACATTCTAACATACGATTGACCATTTGGAATTTAATTGAAATTGAAATTATTTTTCATTATCAAGTACACTAATGTGGTAAAATACAATTTACAGTATTTTTGTACACTGACACAACGCGACTATATCACCAATAGGAACCAAATCCGTTCGAGGCTGACTTCTCTCGCGAGCCGAGCCGACTGTGTTTGAGACAGACTTCTCATATGGGCCGTCTTCGCTTCAACCAAACTTCTCTGGTGGGTTGACTTTTCCAGTGGGGTGACTTCTGTATTCGTTGGGGAGGAGAGGGCGGGATGACGAACAATATTTATACCGTTCTCAGCTTTCGCCTGTTCCTTTCCACACTGGGGTAGACTTTGTGCATGCCTGTTCTCGAGTCGGTGTTTTCGGAATGATGGAACAGATCTCTGTACACCTCCTTTTTCAGCTCATCTTGACAGTCAAGCTGAGCTAATCTCATCGTCCGTCAACACCATGTTTTGGTCTTCTCCTCCAAAGCCACTGGGCCAATTCAAATGAAATTTTGTGTGAGTGATGGCCCCGGAGGGGCATTGCATTTTTGTTCAACTCGGCATGCTCAGCCCTATAGGGAGGGAGTGGGGGAAAATGCTCCAAAATAATTAAAAAATCTTCTTCTCATGAACCAGTGTGTACAATGACTTGATATTTGCTATGGAGCTCCCTTTTGAGGTGTAGAATCAAGTTTGTTCAAACAAAGTTCGTGAAGGAATATTTGGCTTTGTAATGGGAGGGGTAAGATTATTGGCCCCACCCAAAATTTCAATTTCAAGAACCAGTGGGCCAACTTCAACCAAATTTGGCATGTAGTTTAAGTGGGTCCTAAGTAATTGATTGATGCCTAAAAAAAAATTCACAGCCCTGTAACAACCTCAGGGGCTAAAAACAAAAAAAAAATCAAAAAGCCCATATATCCCAAACCAGAAGGAACAGAGAACTGGTATTTGGTATAAACATCCTTAGGACCAGCAGGAGGGATTTGATAAAAAAACAATTGCCACCAGTTCGATCAGGGTGCCTGGTATTGAAAAAATGATGAGTCAGCATTTTTGTAATACTTTTATCCCTGGAGGTGGGGGATCGGTGGCTCAGTTGGTAGAGGTGCAGGCTACAAGCCGAGAGGTCCTCGGTTCGAATCCCACCTGCGGCAACCGCGTTGTGTCCTTATGCAAGACACTTCACCCCCATTACCCACGTGGGGGCACGGTGCCGCTGTGTACTAAGGCGTACTGCAGGTCGATGGTGCACCTGTCTTCAACCAATGCTAAAACTGCTTGTGTGGAGTTGGTATGTTGGGGAGCTGACAGTTGTTCGCCGTTGCTCGGTGGTTCTCTCCGGGTATTCTGGCTTCCTCCACCCATAAAACTGTCACGGTCATGGTTAGCCATTGTGCAGAAATATGTGACCTTAAACACCAATAAATAAATAAATCCCTGGAGGTTTTCATTCACAAATTTTTGATTGACATATTGTGTTCTTAAATAAACAAAAATTCTATTATGAATAATTAATCTTATTACAATCTGTCAATTCTGGGGGGGGGGGGGGGGGGGGACTTTTGTTTGTTTTAGAAAGATTTTTATTTATGTTTAATGAACCATTTCAATGCTGGAAAACATCTGATATCTGTATGCATGTCTTTAATTTAACCCTCTCAAGGCTGCAGTGTGACTTTAGTGTGTTTTTTCCAATGATTTTTTTCTCTCATGATGGACTCTTTCTCTACTGACTTCATGTTGAATTAACCCTTTCTATGTTGGAAACCATGTATCTGATTCCCGTGTGCATGTCTTTAATTTAACCCTCTCAAGACTGCAGGTCTGTAGCAGGGAGTACCAAAGAGTTTTAGCTTATCTTGACAAAGTCAAGCTGAGCTAATCTCATCGTTCTCCATCCGTCGTCCGTCAACACCATGTTTTGGTCTTCTCCAAAGCCACTGGGCCAATTCAATTGAAAGTTTGTATGAGTGATGGTCCCGAAGGGGCATTGCATTTTTGTTCAACTCAACATGCGCAGCCCCAAAGGGAGGGAATGGGGGAAAAAATGCTCCAAAAATATTTTTTAAAATCTTCTTCTCATGAACAAGTGTGTACAATGACTTGATATTTGCTATGGAGCTTCCTTTTGAGGTGTGCATGGTATGCAGTATCCTTAGGGCCAGTAGAATTGAATGGTAAAAAAAATGCCATCGGTTATGTTAAGGTGTTCTGTAATGGGCATCGAAAAAAATGCTGAGTCAGCATATTTGCAAAATTTTTTAAAAATCTTTTCTCCAGAACCAATCATCTGAATCTTTTGATATTCGGTATACAGCATTCATAGGGGTGGCAGATTAAAGCCCATTGGTTCATATTTGGGCCCAATATAGGAACCTGATTTTTTTACATAGGGTAATATGGGGAATATTCTTTAAAAATCTTCTTCAGAACCACCAGTCAGAATCTTTTAAGGTTTGATATACATCATTGGGATGAGGGTCAGATTCAAGATTGTTCAAACCAAGTCCCCAGGTTAATATTTGGGCTTCCTAGGGAAGCCCAAATTTTAACTTTGTTCAGTATGGGGGATAATTTTTAAAAATCTTCTTCTTCAGATCCACCAGGCAGAATGCTTTCATATTTGGTATGCAACATCTCTAGGGGGTTCAGATTCAAGTTTGTTCAAATCAGATCCCTAGGTATATGTTTGGCCTCGCAATGGTAGACAAATTTTTACTTAGCGCGATATGAGGAAATTCCTTTAAAAATCTTCATCTTCAGATCCACCAGTCAGAATGCTTTCATATTTGGTATACAACATCTATGGGGGGGGGGGGGGGGGGGGGGCAGATTCCAGTTTGTTCAATTCAAGAACCTGGGTTAATATTTGGGCTCCATATGGGAACCTGAAATTTAACTTAGTACAATATGAGGCAATTTCTTCAAAAATCATCTTCAGATCCACTAGTCAGAATGCTCTCATATTTGGTATGCAAAATCTCTAGGAGGTCAGATTCATGTTGAAATCGGATCCATAGGGTAATATGTGGGCTCGCTGTGGTAGCCCAAATTTTAACTTAGTACAGTATGAAGAAATTTCTTTAAAATTTCTCTTCTTCAGATCCAACAGTCAGACTGCTTTCATATTTGGTACACAACATCTCTATGGAGGTCAGATTCAACTATGTTCAAATCGAGAGTCTGGGGTTGCCGGAATTGGCCATTTTGCTGAAGATTTAAAAATTTTGTATTCAGTACCCTCTAGAGGTGTGTAACTAAGATTAATCCACATAGGTTGTATCAAGTGGCTTCATAGGGGAGCTCTACATTTTACATTATGATCAACTGAAGAAAAGGCATGATGCCCGGATTATTTTTGTCACTCCCGAGGGACTCAAATTTTTGTCACCCCCGAGGGACTCAAGGATTGACAGTGTAGCCTATGGAGATGGATTGCTTAATGTAGATTCATTCTTGAACTCTGTTTATGTTGTGTTCTATTCAAGATGAGCGCATCAGGCCCCGTGTGGCCTCTTGTTTATCTTTCATACTGGAAACAAGCTCACAACTTGAAGTTTTCCGATAGAATTGCAAGTGCTCAAATGCATTATTATTGGCTACTCCCAATTTACAAAAACATTAACCAGTGAAATAAGAACATCATCCTCTGTGGCGACTTCCACTGCCCAGACATAAACTGGCAGAAAACAACAGTAAAACCTGGGGCACAGGGTCGAGAAGTCCAACAACAACTCTTTGACATTACATCAGCAAACGGGCTTTTTCTCAATTCCATAAGGGGCCAACACGGAAAGATAATATCCTAGACCCGGTCTTCACCTCAAATCAATCCTTGGCCAAATCCTCATCAAGCATACCAGGACTGTCAGATCACGCACTAATTGTCTCAGACTTCCAGATCAAACCCCACCACCAGCCAGAAATGTACACCACGTACATGTTATCAATACAAAAAATCCAGCTGGAAAGGTATCAAAGAAGACTGAACAAACCTGTCAAGTGAAATAATCAACACCCACCAGAACATAGAAGAGAAATGGAATACATTCAAAAACGGAGTAATTCAAGGCATGCATAAGCACATACCGATCAAAACCATCAAATCCAGAAATAACACACCATGGATTACAAATAAGATCAGAAATTTACTACGTAAGAAACAAAAGGTTATATGAAAAGGCAGAAAGAACAAAGCAAAGGGCAAATTACCGCCACATGGTCACATATCAATGAAATAATACTTGACGGGATGAAGGAAAACAACACAAAACCATTTTGGAAATACATCAAGTTAAAAAAAACCTGACAACATGGGCGTATCACCTCTGAAAGATAAAGGCCAATTAATCGATGCCAAGGGCAAAACCGAAATACTAATAAACCAGTTTAAATTGGTATTCACAATAGACACATCGGATGACCTACCAGAAACCAACAAATATGTCAGCGAGACCATCAGTCACATTGATATACAGACTCCAGGTGTAACAAACTTACTGAAAAAGCTGAACCCTTCCAAGGCGACAGGCACAGAGGCCCAGATGGCATCCCTATAAGACTGCTCAAAGAATGCGCGGAAGAAATAGTACCAGCACTCCCCAACATGTTCCAAACATCAATCGATACGGCCCAACTACCTGAAGATTGGAGAAATGCAAATATATCCTGCAAATTCAAAAAAGGCGACAGACGCTGTGCAGAAAACTACAGACCAGTATCACTCCCGTCTGTGTCCTGCAAACTACTAAAACATATAATATGCCGACACATCCTGAACCACCTAGAGCAAAACGACATACTAACATCCCTGAATCATAGATTCCGAGCAGGGTACTCATGCGAAACGCAATTAATCCTTTACCTAACATGAAAAGCAGACGACACTTGCAAACAAAATTCTTGAATAACTATTATCCGTCCAGAAACCCACCTAGCCCGCACATATTTCGCCTTTTCTCAGGTTCTATTCGGTGTTCAACTATAGATGACCACTCAATTTAAAGAAGATGAGTAGGCAAAACTTTCTGCGCGTTTACTTTCGACGTTTGAATTTCATTTCCCTACTTATCAGTCCATGTTTACATTCAACGGCACTTCAGCGTCTCTTTTGCACTGCAGCTGACATTGTTGTTTATCGATGACGTAACGAGTGGCATATTCTATTTTCACTTCATGGAGTTGAGGCAAGTGACGTCACGCGACGAGCTGCCTTCTCTTAATGGATTTTGGAAATAGACTTCATAAAATCTTGAACCGTTTGAGCTGTGTTGTTTCTCCTGCTAAAGAGTCACACTCACAGTAACACTTTGGCCCACAACAAATCGATGTGCATAATTGTAAATTATAGTCAAAAATAAGAGAAATTACAGGAATTTAATAAATAATATCCGTAAATATTGGCCTTTTCTGGAAGCGAAATTAAGAGACTAAATAAACACTAGGCCAAATATTAACGAAATCGATAACCGATAGTTTTTTTTCACACTGCCTTTTTGGGCGAAAATAGTTTCAAATATCCACGGTAAAGTGGATATGAATTGGAAAGCTGGATCGATTCGACATGTCCGCCGGATTTCATTTAAAATCACAGGTAACCCTTCACCAGGCATGCCTGCCTAAATCCAACCGCACGATTTTGTGATAAACTCAAGCGATGTTCGAATTCCCTCCATGTTACGGTATTCGGTTAATAAAATGTCGCAACGGAACATAGGCGTGTGGGTCGGGGCCGTCATGCACGCTAAAAACTAAAGTGTTAAAAACTACATTTGAAGTGCTGTATTTAACACTAAGAGCTGAACTAGCACTTTGTTCAAGTGTAGATATCCCAGAACTTGACAGGTGTTACAATAATACCACTTGACAAGTGTAATGTTGCGACACTTAAAAGAAAACAATGCAGATGACGCGGATCAGGCTCGAAACTCTCGAGCCTGATCCTCGTCATCTGCGTTGTGTCCTTTTATGGGCGATTCTGGAAGAACCACCAATGCTAGACACATGGGAAGTGCCACCCATTCAAGTTTCAGATGTCTGACGATTGTAATGTTTAAGTGCTTAAAGCATTGCACTTTGAGTGTTAAAATCAAACCCTAAGAGTTAGAATGGGTTTAACACCTTGAAAGTGTCAGTTTTAACACTTTAGTTTTTAGTGTGTGGTATTCTAGCCCCCCACCCCCCCCCCCCCCACCCCTCGCTGAACTGAACCAGAAAAAATGCGTTTTTTTCGGGCAAATTTGATATTTTCCTCCAGCAAGTTTGTGTTGGACGGTGCTCCGACCCAAAATTATGATTAACTGTTTTGGAAAAAAAAATCATTTTTCTCACTGCAATTGTACCAGCAGTACTTAGCAGACGTTTGACAGCCTATAGTTAGTTAAAAACAGCCGGGAAAATCCCTTTTCTCTTGACATTTCAAATGTTTTAGTTATTGAAAATTTGTTTTGACGGCTTGATTTTTAACCTAAATTGGCAACCTCCTTCATTCTTTTGGGGTTTTTTAGGGAGGGGGGGGGAGGGGGTTACCGTGCCCCATGAAAACGTTTTGAAAAAAAAAAGATTTTCCCCATGCAAGTGCAGCATATTTTGGCTACCTGAAATTTTGTTGAAGACCGGCTGCATAAATTTACCTTTTATCGCGTGTGTGTGTGTTGGGGTGAGGGTGGGGGGCCTGAACTTGCACAAAAATATATTTGACCCCAAAAAGTTAGATTTTCTTCTCAACTATAAGTGTGTTTGTAGGTGGGTAGCTGGGGAGGGTGGGGGTAGGGCTCTCATTCCAACCTCGGCGTTACAGGCCCAGATAGTCCCACACATTCGTTTCCCGGGCACAAAAATCCAGCCGGCCCACCTTAACAGAATTGGTCCATACATGTACGCCTGTACTAGACCCGATACTGGAATCAATTTGTGAGGGGTCTTCACGTCGCCATATTTTGTTTTAGTAGGGGCGTCCTTCATTTCTCAGATTGGACCACTGAATTACACTGGTATTTTTCCTTTTTCCGTCCATCTTGCTTACCTGTGAAACGAAATTTGAAAATACTAACATTGGAAAGGAGATGGGGATTGCCTGTTTGTTTGTGTGTATGTGTGTGTGGGGTGGGGGGGGGGGGGTGAGGGGGAGGGGGTAAATGGGCGCAGGTACACTGAAAGAAATGAAGGTTCTTCACGGATAGAACCAGTTTGGGTTCTAAAAGCACCTTCATTTTTTGCTGTGTATTTTCTCTCCTGGTTGTTGAAGGGGAGGTGGTGCCCCATAGCTAGGGGGGTTGGAGTGTGGCTGGAGTGGGGAGGTAAAGGACATGCGGGAACAGGATTATGTGCGAATGAGATTGCACAACTTGTTCTATGTAACCTTCCATCTGTTTGATACTTCACACTACGTTCACAGCCTACTACAGCATATTTGGCAGCAATGCAGAATCCCTAACAACAAAACGACAACCCATTACTCATAATCGACTCGCTTGACTCAAGGAGCGATGGAATTGATCGGTTGAAAGAGTAACCCCTGTTTGTGCTTGCAAAATCCATTTTCTTATGAAAAGCAGGGGCGCCAAAGGATATCTGGGACCTCTATGTTAGCATGCATTGAAAAAATTGACCCAATGCTTCTGGGCTAAATATATACGCAAACACACAGACTGACTACAACTGTATAACATTCTAGTTAGGCCTACGTGGTGCGATTGCCAGGATCATACCAGCTGCGAAGCTAAAAACAGCACCCTGTACCCTTTCTGTGGGCTATGCCTTTCCGACCAAGGACATTGGTTGGAGCGTTGACTAACATCCAATTGAGATCTAAGACCGAAAAGACACAATTAACCTTTTTACTGGCGTTGAACGTCAATCTCAATTTTTATATTGATCACCGTAGGTCGTGGTCTGTGCCTGTCTTAGGGTTTAGGGGACATGTGTACATGGGTGGACATTGGGGATACCTCTCCCCCCCCCTCTAAAACCTTTCAAACGTATTTTGAAACAAGAAAAAAGTTCCCCTAATTGACACCAAGTGTTTGTAGGGATGAGTGGTCATAGATGTAATTGTTTTCGCGGGGATCGCGGTGACTCAGTTGGTAGAGGTGCAGGCTGCAAACCGAGAGGTCCTTGGTAACCAATGCTAACCCTTATCGGGTTGGTACGTTGGAGAGCCTAGCAGATGCTCGCCGCCGCTCGATGGTTCTCTCCGGGTACTCCGGCTTCCTCCACCCGTAAATCTGCTCGACACAATGTGACCCTGGCTGCTGAAAGTGTCATAAAGCCCAATATATAAATAAATAAATAAATAATTGTTTTCGCATAAAATTTCTCCAAATCCTTCAAAAAGCATTTTGAAGCAAAAACCTTCTCATTTCCCTGATTGCCACCCCCCCCCCCCCCCCCGGGTGGACTGTATTAAAAGACATGTTTGTCTTAAGTGTTGCATGTGGTAAACTTAATGACCAATTGGTTTTTTGAGTGTTACGATACATAATGAACCTCGAGATGGGACTATTTGATGGAACTGAAAAGATGCAATTAATTCTGAATCAAGTGCATGCTTGCGTCTGACGGTAGGGCCCCATCAGGCCCGAAGGTAGTGGGGTGGTGTGGGGGCTAGGGGAACCGCTCCCTCCCTCATGATAGTGTCTGACGGAAATTTTTGCCTCTTTTTCGGAAATTTTTGTCTCTTTTCAGTCGAATTTTGACGGGTTTTTGGTAATTTTGGCTTCTTTTTCTGGAATTTGTGTGCAAAATGGAGGTTTTGGGGGCATTTTTTCAAAAATTTCAGAAATTTTGTCGGAAATTTTCAACCTTCGCCCCCTCGTCGGAAAAATTTAGTTTCGGCTGGCTTAGGGCCTTGCCCCATTGGGTATAATAAAAAAGGAAATGTACAGTTCTCGAATGGATACAGAAATATCACATTCGCGAGGATGAAAAATTATACTCGTGAGAATGTGTTATTTTTCACTCTCCCCAATGAAATGATTTCGGTATCCATTCAAAAAGTTATATATCCTCCTTTTATCTATGTATGGCATTATCACTAATGGAATAAAACTATAAAATAGTGTTGAGACAGACATTTCTGGTCTTTGTTAATCTTACCACTTTAGAGGACCCCTTATTTCAAGCAATTCATAAGCACCGATTATCACCTCTTTGGGTTATATAAGTAAGTAATGGTCCATAAATTTCTATTTATTCCCTGATGGGAGAGGGGTTGGGGTGCAATAGGAATGATGGCCCTCTCTTATGATAACCATGGCAAATCAGCGGCTGGCCAATGAGTTATAATTTTCTTGACAGGGATGAAATTGTCATGCAACTAAATTTGCTGAAATTACACATGTAGTTAGAACTCTCAGGATTTTTTAGGACAAATTTATGAAATTAAAAGAACACAGAGTAAACCCGTTGGTTGACATATAGTTTAATTTCATAAATTTACACGAAAAGGTCTTTCAAGACCATTTTCATGTACATTTATAGAAATAAAATTTCAGAATTCTGTGCATAAATTTGCTGAAATGTCTCATCCCTGTTCTACTGTATAAAGGTGACTTAATAAGTGTGTCCTCTATGGACTCGGAAACTACTGGAAGGATCCCAACCATTTTTGGCATATGAGGTATTTGGACCCTAAAATCCCACCCCTGACCCAAACCCTCACTGGGACCTAACCCCCTCCAGCCTTAACTTTGGAACTACTCCTACTCTGGTGGCACCCCTAACCCATCCCTGACCCTAACCATGCCCTAGCCGAACCATTTTGGGGGTTTTGTTTTAGGGGGTACTCTTATTTAACTCCCTAAATTAGAAATACCTCCTAAACATGAGTTGGACAAAAATTATACCTCCCAAAGGGCAAATGTTGGCCTGCATGGATGGACAGACAGACAGACAGACAGACAGACAGACAGACAGACAGACAGACAGACAGACAGACAGACAGACAGACGTAAGAACGGACAGACAGATAAAGCAGCTACTATATGCCCCCCTCCCCCCAATTTTTTGGGGAGCATAAAAATCGCCATTCAAACTTTTATGTGTTCAATTTCTGTCACAAAAACATAGCTTATGACCCCTCATTGGAACAAGCTCGTTCTAATGGGGGTTCATAAGCTTTGTTTTTGAGACAAAAATTGAAAATTTTAGTTATTGAAGAAATGTTTTGGTGGTATCTTCTACAATCCACATTTGGTAAAGGGTTAAGTGTCTTGCATAAGGACACAAAGTCGATGATGTGGGTCATGAACAAACCATTAACCTTCAGATTACAATTTCAATGAGCCACCAAGCTCCCCATTCTGTTGAACACTTCCAACTGATATCTGGCAATCTCCAATGACCTGATTAATTTATGAAAGACACATTTATTGAGTTCCTTCTCTTTTGCATTAGAAATGCTATTATGTTTAACACTATTAGAAATGGCTCTGAAAGCCCCCTCCAATATATGTTCAATTATACTATCATATATAAACTTCACGAGAATGGTGGAAGCATTATGTGAAATTTGGAACCCTGCATGAAGTAATTACTGATTCTGAATATTTTCCTGGTTGGGTACTGGTCTGAATATTCCCACAGCTACTTAATTAAAATAAGAGAAACAACAAAATTTTGATCAAACAAGTTATTATTCAACAACAAAAATAAATATGAAACAATAAAATATTAATTTAATTTATATCACATTTACTTGCACATAAAAGTATAAAACAATTTAAATAAATTTTGAAATTTTTGATCACATAAGCAAATGACATTTCTATCACAGATTCATTTCTTTGTTTTTACCATTTAAAGACATTTCTGTTCATCTATGGCTAATTATGGCTGCAGCAAAGGTATACAGTCAACTTTTGCTGATCGTTTACTTTGAAACCATATTGCCAATTTCAGTGCACTTCAATGAAGGCAATGTATGCCAGCACATTTTTCATCAGTAAACCAGATATCAGTCAACAAGCACTGTTCAGTGTCATTGGCTTCTGAATGGGACAAATGAAAAGTTAATCTGAAAAAACAACTTTCATCCCCAGTCTATCCTAAACAAAAGTATCCAGAAGATGATCAAGTGTGTTATCAAAACATGTACATATTTTCAACATTCTCCATATGGTGTTAAATGTCTATTCTACCTTGATCACAAGATTTGTAATGAAAATTGAAATTGAGATGGCAATTTCAGAGAAACGTCTTTCCAACTAAAGAAACAGGCAATGAATTGTTTTGTCACTAAATATAAAGCTTCAGTGGTTGATTGTCGAATAATGCCTCTTATTATAAGAATACGGAATGCCTGTTTTGAGTAATAATTGGAAGGTTAAATTATCATTGAATTTATTTATTTATTTATTGGTGTTTAATGTCACATACTTGTGCACAATGGCTGATCGTGAACACAACATGGATATAAAGTCAAGCCAATCTTTTATACTATGTTGACCATTTTCGAGGACTTCCACCCCAGACATTGCTTACCGGGTCCTATTTTACCAGTAAAACAGAGTTTGTTTATCATAGACATAGTAAGCAAGCACTGCCTCACTTCCCGGGGATCCCCGGGAAGTGAGAGACTGCTTGTTCACTATTGTAAACAAGTTCTTACTGGTAAAATAGGACCCAGTCACCAATGCTTGGGGTGGAAGTCCTCTGAAATGGGCAACATTGGGTATAAACGATTGACTAACCTTGACTAAATTAAAACGAAACCAACACGGAAGCAAACAATTAGCAGACGTGAATATGCCGCGCAGTGCGCAAGCGCAATGACATTAAAAAAAATTCTTATCTTTTCGAAAATGAACTGTCCCAGTTACGTCAAATGAGCGTCGTTGAGAAATGGATGCTGTTCCGAAAATACACGCTAAACTACATTGATAATGGGAAAAAATGATGACGGAATTTCCTTCACATTCGCAATAAAAGTACGCGAATGTGATGAGTAGAAAATCAATTTCAAATAATCCGAACCTGAAACTTAGTAGATATTTTGTGTATTTTTCTTTTCATCGCCCTGCCAATTTCATGCCCGGGTTTCTGAACGGACAATAATTCTTTTCATTTTTAGCTCAACTTTGGCGAAGCCAAATTTGAGTTTATGCCATGGCCAGTCGTCCGTCTGTCCGTCAACAATTCAATACGACTCGGGCTAGAGGCCGTATTTATGAACCGATCTTTACGAAACTCACTTGGGTACCTTTGTTATGACCGTAGGACGAGAACGAGTGTTTTGGGGTCCGGTCCGAAATTCAAGATGGCTGCCAGCCGCCATTTTGTACCGACGATGCCGAAATCTGTTTTTTGCACAGAACTTCCATATGAAAGCGCTGATTTGAATAATTTTTTGTATGAATGTTTAGTACCATGGGATACTTCACATATAATACGGGTTTTTTTTCTCGTACGTACATTATGCAAATTAGACTAACTTTTATATATTTAGTGTTACTTTCAGCACTGTCAGTGCAAATGCCAATACGGCTCAGGCTAGAGGCCGCATTTATGAACCGATCTTTACGAAACTGCTTGGGTACCTTTGGTATCACCGTGGGACGAGAACGAGTGTTTTTGGGTGCGGTCCGAAATTCAAGATGGCTGCTGGCAGCCATTTTGTTCAAAATTAGGGGCAATCAGATTTTTTGCACAGAACTTCCACATGAAAGCTCTGATTTGAAAAAAAATTTGTGCACTGTCAGTGCAAATGCCAATACGGCTCGGGCTAGAGGCCGCATTGATGAATCGATCTTTACGAAATTTCTTGGGTACCTTTGTTATGACCGTGGGACAAGAACGAGTGTTTTGGGGTCCGATCCGAAATTCAAGATGGCTGCCAGCTGCCATTTTGTACCGACGATGCAGAAATCTGTTTTTTGCACAGAACTTCCATATGAAAGAGCTGATTTGAATAATTTTTTGTATGATTGTTTAGTACCATGGGATACATCACATATAATACGGTTTTTTTCTCGTACGTAAATTATGCAAATTAGACAAACTTTGATGTATTTAGTGTTACTTTCAGCACTGTCAGTACAAATGCCAATACGGCTCGGGCTAGAGGCCGCATTTATGAACCGATCTTCACGAAATTTCTTAGGTACCTTTGGTATCACCGTGGGACGAGAACGAGTGTTTTTGGGTGCGGTCCGAAATTCAAGATGGCCGCTGGCAGCCATTTTGTTCAAAATTAGGGGCAATCAGATTTTTGTGCAGAACTTCCACATGAAAGCTCTGATTTGAATAATTTTTTGTGTGAATGTTTAGTACCATGGGATACATCACATATAATACAGGATTTTTCTCGTCCAGAAATTATGCAAATTAGATGAACTTTGATTTTTTCAGTGCTACTCACACATAAGTAAGTACCCATGCCAATACGGCTCGGGCAAGAGGCTGTATTTATCAACCGATCTTCACGAAACTTCTTGAGTACCTCTGCTATCACCTTGGGACGAGAACGAGTGTTTCTGAGTGCGGTCCGAAATTCAAGATGGCTGCCAGTGGCCATTTTGTACCGAAATTAGGTCTAATCAGTTTTTTGTACACAACTTCTATACGGCTCAGGCTAGAGGCAGTATTTATGAACCGATCTTTACAAAACGTCTTGGGTACCTTTGTTACCACCGTGGAATGAGAACGGGTGTTTTGGGGTGTGGTCCGAAATTCAACATGGTCACCAGCAGCCATTTTGTACCAAAATTAGTGCAATCAGTCTTTTGTACAGAACTTCTATATGAAAGGTCTGATTTGAATAAATTTTTGTATGAATTTTTAGTAAAATGGAATACATCACATACAGTACAGGGTTTTTTTTCGTGCAGAAATTGTGCAAATTAGATGAATTTTTGATTTATTTAGTGCTACTTATACACTGTAAGTGCACTTATCAATACGGCTCGGGCTAGAGGCTGTATTTATCAACCGATCTTCACGAAACTTCTTGGGTACCTTTGTTATCACTTTGGGACGAGAACGAGTGTTTCTGAGGGCGGTCCAAATTTCAAGATGGCTGCCAGTGGCCATTTTGTACCGAAATTAGGTCCAATCAGTTTTTTGTCACAACTTCTATACAGCTCGTATTTATGAACTGATCTTCACGAAACTTCTTGGGTACCTTTGTTTTCACCTTGGGACAGGAATGAGTGTGTTTTGGGGTGCCTTTGTTATCACTGTGCTATGAGAACAAATATTTTGGGGTTCAGTCAGACCCACTCTGGGACTCAAAGATTTCTTTCCTAGTTTTTCTAGTCAGTATTTATGTACAGGCCGTTACAATACTTTATATGTACCTTTGTTATCAGGTCATTACCTATATGTTTGTCATTGCTGTGTCACATACTATACATGTACATGTCTTGACAAGTTGAGCTACAGTGTCATTGACACTTTCATTTGTCTTAAAAAAATAGGTTATGACCCCTCATTGGAACGAGCTCGACGCGCTCGTTCCAAAGAGGGGTCATAACCTATGTTTTTGAGACAAAAAATGAAAATTATTTGGCGATTTTTGAGAATAGCGCTGGTCGGTTTTGTCCGTTACGTTGGGTAAAGGGTTAACCATCACAATAAATGACCCCATGAAATCTTGTGAAAAACAACAAACAGGCAGATATAGCAATATTAGATTTTTCCAAAGCTTTCGACACTATCCCGCATAAAGGATTACTGCACAAGATCCACCGATACGGAATTAGAAGATCAATCCACTTATGGCTGAACAACTTTCTAACTGAAAGGGAAATGAAAGTAGCGCTCGACAGGCAGTTCTCAAGGGAAGTTAAGGTAGATTCCGGGGCACCACAGGAAACAGTGCTCGGTTCGCTTCTATTCCTGTGCCACATCAATGACTTGCCAGACTCTGTGAAGTCACAAGTAAGGCTACTAGCCGACGAGTGTCTACTCTACGGGAAATAAACAACTTTGAAGACCAAGCTAAACTACAAAAAGTCCTTGGAAACCTAGAAATATTGGACGCCAAATGGGGCATGAGATCTCATTCTAAAAAGATCTACATCATGAGCATAAGAAAGAAAAGCCAAAAATTCTACTCCCTAAACAATCACATCCTAGAAGAAGTAGACTCCCACCCATACCTAGGAGTTCAAATATCCAACGATCTAAAATGGACAGCCCACATCAATCACATTGCCAATTCAGCACTAGGCTTTATACGCAGAAACCTGCTCATAGCCCCGAAGAGTGTCACAAAACCGCATATACAACAATGGTTCGCCCACTCCTTAAATATAGCACATCGGTTTGGGATCCATAGAGTAAAATCGACATCACGAAAGTTGAAAAAATACAAAGGAAGGCAGCCAGATTCATTTTCAGAAATTAAAAATCCAAAGAAAAAGACTGTGTAAGTGACATGCTCAGAAAACTGGGTCTAATGCCACTGGAGGTCCGTAGAAAACACCAACGACTGAGCCTATTCTACAAAGTGGTACAATTGTCGATGCCGGTTATACCGCCTGACAGATACCATACCAAACCCTGCCCAAAGCGACGTATTAAAGCCCCAAAATTCACTAGCTTGACTGTACAAACGTCGTAGAAAAGTCACAAATCAATAATACAAGGGCATTTATCATAACACACCCACAATCAGAACAATACAGACAGTCCTTCTTCCGACGAACTATCATTGACTGGAACCATCTAAAGGACAGCACTGTAAGCCAAGCCGACATTGGGAGCTTTAAGGCATGCTTGGTAAAAGAGGACACCTTTTAAGCTGCGCCCTCCCACACCCATCATGTTAAAGTCAAAATTGGCATCTTGGACGTACTACACAGATACAGGTACATATAATTATGCAGATTAACCCTTTACCTAACGTGAAAAGCAGACGACACTTGCAAAAAAAATTCTTGAATAACTAATTTTTTTCATTTTTTGTCTCAAAAACATAGGTTATGACCCCTCGTTGGAACGAGCTCCACGAGCTCGTTCCAACGAGGGGTCATAACCTATGTTTTTGAGACAAAAAATGAAAAAAATAGTGAAAATTAAATGGCGATTTTTGAGAATAGCGCTGGCCGGTTTTGGCCGTTACGTTGGGTAAAGGGTTAAACAAAAACAAAAAAATGAACAAGAGACCACAACTATTTTGTAATCACAGAGCCCGTAGAATAGCCAATCAGCTTTTTCTCTGGAGCTTGTGATATGGCTGAAAGGCTGTATCACTAAATCCCTTGACGACAAGCAAAGGCTGAAACAGCTTTATCTCAAAACGTTGAAAAAGTGAAAATCAGTACCGGTGTGTTTACACGAGAACAATAGGCTTAAGTCAATAGTCCATATCTAATTAGAATATTTTGTGGGGATTTTTGTCTGGTCTCCAGACGACCAACAGATAATTAACAGCAAACCTGTTTCATTCATAGAACATAGAAATGGATATAAACATACATGAATATATAGAATATACCCATAGTAGCTTGGTGTACCAAATCTTCACCGCGAGTGGTGAAGTGGTGTTAACGGCGAGCCTTTGGCGCAGGGTTCACACCACTTCACCACGAGGGGTGAACATTTGGTACACCAAGCTACTTTGGGTGTATTTTATTTATACCATGATCGTCATATTTTTTGAGAGTTGCTATTATTTTTTCTCAATTTTACTGAGTAGGAGCCGTACATACGTGCGAATTTGCTTTTGTTCACATGAGGATCGGTGGGCGGTACTTACGCTGTCAATTTTATACCACAACGAGATAGAAAAAGAAGCAGGGCCTTTTTCATTTTAATAACATAATAACATACTGTTTCGAGTTATGGATGCTTTATTAACACGAGACAATGCATATTTATAAATATTTGGTGTTTTATGGGGTAAACACATTTAAAAATGTAATAAATAACTGTCACTTTCATTTCACTCTCCGCGAGGCGACAGCGATAAATTTAGACAAGTTCGCATTCAGGTCGACGTCACTAAAGGTCAACTTGGATGTAGTTCCACTGTAGGTGTAAATTTTAACTATTGAAATCCCATTGCTGGCGTGTTCCCCACGGTTGGTGTATAAAGCAAAAATGTATGTCATAGGCTTTTCATATATAGTAGAATAGGTAATCATGGTATAAAATATACTATGACACTGGTAAACCTGTTTTTTTTTTCATCGGATAATTTTAACAAGTGAACATATAAATAGATATATACATACATGAATAATATACTATAATATACTGTTTCTTAGGTGAGCATTTCGAAGTGTGATTTTAATAAGTGAACACAGAAATACATATATACATACAGAGCTTGAGGCTCTGGGCTTGGGAGGCGAGGTTGTTGGAATTATGAAAGCATTATATAAAGATGAACAGAGTGAACTTAACCTGGGTAAGATAACAACAAAACGCCTGCCCATGGAGACAGGCCTAAAACAGGGGCGTATCCTTTCGCCAATTCTTTTTGCATTGTACATCAAAGGTAAAGGAGATGAACTCCTGCATAGAGACGAGGGAGTAGCAGTTAGGGACTTGAAGATCACAGGGCTATTTTTTGCAGGTGATATGGTGCAGGGGTCAGAAAGCGAAGAGGGGCTAGCGAAAACGATGGGAATTGTTAGGAAATATGGTAGCAAATGGAGACTCGAACTTAATGAAAGCAGGAGCAAAGTTATAACCGTGGGCCGCAAAGTGGACCCCACTCGAAGGTGGAGAGTGGGGGAGTTCTGTATTCCGGAAGGTAGCAGCAAACTTCTTAGTGTGAGAGAGACAGGTGGCTCCGAGTATCCGGGGGTAAATATAAACATCACACGAAGAGGCATCTACCGAAACCACACAAATAAATTGATTCTGAAGCGGAGGCGAATCCTTAACCAAATGGAACTTATAGGGAGAAACAGTTTCAATAAGGTTTTCGTGGGGAAAACCATTTGGGAAATGGTGGGTCTGCCAAGTACAACATATGGAACGGGAGTGGTACCCCTAAACCAGACGGATGTAAAGAGCTTGGAAATCCTGCAGAACGACGCAGGCCGATGGATAACGGGGTCGAGTAATGCCGCAGCACTAGAAGCAATCAGGAGTGAGCTTGGGTGGATGAGGATCAAGGGCAGGATGCACTTATTGAAACTCGGTTATCGTAATTATTTGGTAAATCTCCCCGACAGCCGATGGTGTAAAGAAATGTTCCTGCGAATTTTCAACTCAAATATCAAGACAGGATGGATGGTCCAAGTGATGGAACTAATAGAGAACTACTCTTTGGAGATCTCGGACCTAGACGGTGAGGCAAACCAGGGTAAAAAAATCGTCAGAGAAAGAGTCACGGAGGATGGTAACCTTAATTGGCGAGAGTGGGTCAAATCAAAGAGATCTTTGGGTGGCCTGCGTGATAAAGAGAAGCCTGGTTTTGAAGAGTACCTTGATGGTACCTTTAGGGGGTCACTGTTGTTCAAGCTGAGGTCGCGGTCCCTGGAGCTGAGAGGAAAAATTGGGAAAAACAGTGAAAAGGAGTGCCAGATGTGTAAATTGGGCGTGGTGGAGACCCTGGAACACTTTCTTCTAGAATGCCCAACATTGGCAGGACCTCGGTGCAGGACCTCGGAAGTGACGTCATGTCACGTGACCCAGTGGCGCCATGTTGTATTGTCATGGTAACACGCGTGAGCGGCCATCTTGTGACTTCATTACCATAGTGATAGGTGGTGTGAGTTCGCATGCGCAGCGCGTGTTCTTAGGGTGATACGTGTTTCCGTCGTCCATTTTGTATACTGGAGGCCGCCATCTTGGTTTCTATGGTAGCACGTGATTGCTATGTGACCCAATTTTCTGCATTAGGACAGGGGTATGTTCGGAGTGTATGTTCGATTGAACCGGAGTATTTTCCCGATTCGTAGAATTACCACAAACAACCCGAAAATCCCTCCAAATCACCAAAATCCACCCCAAATCACCGAAAATGACTTTATTTGATACGGATTCCCCATTTTATCGGTATAGCACGTAGTGCTATAGTACCAAGGGGGTACAAGGGGTGCGTTCGATTAAATAGGGGTACTTTTCTGGCTTAGAATTTACCGATTCGTAGAATTACCCAAATAAACCCGACAAGTTTTACTATTTCGAATTCTTTCAGAATTCTCTGCTTCCATCTATATATGCAATAGTTTTCGTCTATCTGGCCATGTTCCTTTTTTCTGGAGTATACACCAGTAGAGAAGAAGAGCCAATCAGCTGGAACAACTTTGCTTATTATTACTATATTTAGCTATTCTAGTCCATTCTTGTTAGTTCTGACCCTATTCCGTGTAGTCTTGTTGTTTTATTTATCTAGATAATTTATATAGATTATAACTAACCAATCAGATTTCTTGATTTCCCATAACCTGTACTCAGTCGTACATAGTTATCTCCCTTCTGTATAATAAAAGCCTGTATCAATGGCAATATTCCCGGGCACCCCAATTTCGGTACCCCTTTTTTTAAAAAACATATAACCTTCGGCACCCCTTTTTTATCATATGTGCTTATGTGAAAAAGCACAATGTGACACAATTTGCCCTAGCACATAAGCACATGCTTTATGTGCCGATATGTGATTATGTGAAAAGGCACAATGTGACACAATGTGCCCTAGCACATAGGAACATACGACCAAAAACTATGGCTCGGTCCTTTTCTGGACACTGGCCCCTTGTGTACGGTTGCAAGCTTTGGTTTCAATTTTTCTTTGAACTTCGCCCAGTCAGCATCTTTTTTGAGTTCCCAAATCTCCTTAAAGCTTCCTTTCCTTCTTATTGGGTTTTTGGCCCTGATCGTCACTGTAATCAAGTTGTGATCACTATCCAACTCCCCTTTACCCTCATCATCCACTTCTACCCCCATCACCTCCCTCCATAAATTAATATCTGTGAGAATATTGTCGATTATTGATTTTCTGTCATTCCTCCCCCAGGTCCATTTCCCCTTACACCTCGCGACCCTGTTCAGAATCTTCAGGCCGAGCTCATTTGTGAAGTTCAATAGCGTCCTTCTATTCCTGTTGACTTTCTTTTTCCCCGCCCTCTATGCCTTCTTCCTTATCACCTATGTGTCCATTAAAGTCACCCATCAAAATTATACCGAGCCCCCTGTTTTCTAGTTCTGTGATATTGGACCTAAGTGTTGAGTATATCGAGTCATTCCACTCGGGTTTGCTTCCCTCCACCGCACAGTACACAGTCCCAAACCAATTTCTTTCGATACCTCAACCGAGGTGCTGACATCTTCCAGGTCTGTGATCATCGACGGTTTTAAGTCTTCTTTAATGTACATTCCATAAAACACTTAAAGTCGCGACCTTCGACGACGATTTCAGGGCCGAAGTCAACGAGTTTGTTAACCACAAGAAACCCATTTTCGAACCCAACTCTACTCCAACAGACTCGTGTGGGGGGGGGGGGGGGGGGGCACTGTTGTTCAATCTGAGGTCGCGGTCCCTGGAGCTGAGGGAAAAATTGGGAAAAACAGTGAAAAGGATTGCCAGATGTGTAATTTTGGAACACTTTCTTCTAGAATGCCCAAAATACCCGTCTAAAAGAACAAGATTCACTGGGAGTAAAAATGGGGAAGTGGGATGGGAAAATAAAGGACATGTGGTTAGGGGGTGACTCAAAGGAGAGGGTTAATATGCTAATCGGAGAGATTGGGAAGAATGGAGCAAGGGATGTCATCAAGTGGTTCGTCTCCGAGTGTTGGGAGGAGTGAAGAAGCGTGGGAATAGGGAGGCAGTTGGTAGAACAGGGGTAACCAAGGCCTTCTCATACGAGAACCGCGACAAATCAGCGGCCGGCCAAAGTGTTATTATTATTAGACTGCATTAGAACTTCGGGTTTACGACGAGGACCTAGGCCAAATAGATAAAAAGAAATGAGTTTGTGGGAAAAGAATAAAGTGAAATTTTCAGGAAATATGCCCACGCAACAAAGATCGCCAAGAAAGGCATAGATGTGAAAAGGACGAATGTTTGCTGAAGCACAACGCAAGCAGCATTTCGATGCATTCATTTGTCACTGGGGAACTTGTCACAAAGACTTTTTCTACCGGAGATTTCACGTAAGATACGAAAACGAGGCGTCTTACAAGAAAACTAATCTAATAACACCGCACTGGAATCCAGCACACATGTGACGAGATCGTTAAGAAGAGTTGGTCACCAAAGTCTGTAGGACGTTTCGTAATGACCGGTTATTCAGACTGCCTTTAGTAAACTGAAGGTTTTTGCGCGCCAAAGGCGCGCGTTGACGGGGTACAGTAACCTCTTACGACCCATTAACAGTACAATGACACTCTTCCACGTCGAGCAGCCGAAATAGGGAGAAGCAAAGGAGCCAGGAAAGCCAACGAGACCCGGTCCGCAAGTCCGCCGGGAAGTCTATTAGCTTACTCTTTAGTCTGTTCTGGTGGCTTGTAAAATCTGTTACTGACGTGATACGGCTCATTTTGAAGATCCATTCCCCCGCCTGACAAGTTTAGTCTGTTTCAGAAAGTTTTAGTGATGATTAATGGTGGTGTCTTGTCCTTCTGTTAAGTATAGTCTGTTACCTGATTTTTACTGCGTCCCCGGTCGAGCCTTTATAGACAAGTATAGTCTTCTCCGGCTCGATTGGGCCAGCCCCCCCCCCCCCCCCCAAGCATAAATCCAGCAAACGAGAAGGTTGTATCTGCCAAAGGTTTAATATGAGTGCCAGAAACTGTCGAGGGAGGCAGAACACAGGGTACCTAACGGGTGATCTTACTAGGGCCCAATATATACAATACGGTATATAGGGTGACCTGAATAGAGCCCACTATATACACAATGTGGGTTCCCAAAGAGGACCCAAAAGGATGACCTGAACAGGGCCCATAATATATACAATATGGGTGATCTGAATAGGGCCCAAGTGGAGACCAGAACAGCCTCCCAACCCCCACAAATAAGAAACAATCAACCAGCCAAGTTTGTGACTTGCAGGTCAAAAGCCCTGGTAAATGGTGATGGGAATTGTTTGGTAATCAACTAGCCGAGAACCAATTGCACACAAGGATGCCGAGAAACAGAAAATTAGTGTCTGCCGAGAACAAACTATTTTTAAATGACACTGACTATTGTTCTCTGTGCGCGCTGCGGCCCGTGCCTAGAACACGTGCTTTCACAATATTTGGAGTTTGTTCCACAACAAAACTCATTCAAAATAGATGAAATCACTTCATTGACGATTTTAAATGCTCATTTATTGTTAATAAACAAAATAATAATAATATAATAATAATAATAATAATAATAATAATAATAATAATAATAATAATAATAATAATAATAACACTTCGGCCGGCCGCTGATTTGTCGCGGTTCTCGTATGAGAAGGCCTGGGTTACCCATGTTCTAACAACTGCCTCCTTATTCCCGCGCTTCTTCTCTCCTCCCAACACTCGGAGACGAACTGCTTGATGACATCCCTTGCCCCATTCTTCCCAATCTCTTCGATTAGTATATTAACCCTCTCCTTTGAGTCGCCCCCTAACCACATGTCATTCATTCTCCCATCCCACTTCCCCATTATACTCCCCGTGAATCTTATTCTTTTAGACTGGTATTTTGGGCATTCTATAAGAAAGTGTTCAGGGTCTCCACCACGCCCAAGTTACACATCTGGCACTCCTTTTCACTGTTTTTCCCAATTTTTCCTCTCAGCTCCAGGGACCGCGACCTCAGCTTGAACAACAGTGACCCCCCAAAGGTGCCATCAAGGTACTCTTCAAAACCAGGCTTCTCTTTATCACGCAGGCCACCCAAAGATCTCTTTGATTTGACCCCCCCCCCCCCCTCTCGCCAATTACGGTTACAATCCTCCATGACCCTTTCTCTGATGATCTTTTTGCCCTGGTTTGCCCATCTTAATGTAATTATTTTATTTGTTCTCGGCTGTTGTATCCCTACCCGGGATTTTGTGTAGTGGGATTTCTCCTGTCTTTTATGTTAGGAGGGGGGTGAGGTGGGGGAGGCGGTGGTTCTCCGGATTTGCATATGCTATACCAAATGTTCCCAGGTCGAATATTGGATCCTATTAAACACCAAGAAGAACCAAGAAGTAAAAAAAATAAAGATACAATACCTTTTTTAACTGGTAAAGTGCTGAGTTTTTTCTGACAACAAATCAAAGCTCATCATATACTGCTCTATTACATTTAATTGGATAGTGCCTTATAGGCACTATCCAATTAAATGTCAGAGAGCAAGGTATTGTATAAAAAATCTGATTCATATCAGGGACAATAAAGGCTTCCTCAGGCAGAATGTAGCTACAGACAGCTGTTGCCTGTCACTTTTAGTAAGGCCCAAAATAGGGCTTCCAGCACTCTACCAGTTAATGCTTTATTTACTTACTATGGGTGTGTGCTACTGAACTATATAATTCACTTCTAACGACATTTGATATATAAAAGTCCCGAAATACCACCTAACATGTAACGCTTAGGTTAGCGCTGCAGCTTGGTTTACTTCTTGGTGTTTAGTAGGTTAATTAAGCAGCTTGGTGTCTGACCTGGCTATCAATAGAAACTTTCCTCTGTTTTCATCTGAGCTGGGGACCAACAGAAATTGAGAGTCGTTTTAATTTCCACCCCCACCCCCTCCCCCCCCCACCACCACACTCTGCTTTTATCCGGGCTTGGGACCGGCAGACAATGTCTGGCATCATTAGAGTTCTAACTCCCTTCTGCTTTTATCCGGGTTTGGGACAGGCAGACAATGTCTGGCAGCACAGAGCTTTTTGTTGCAACCATGTTTTTTGTGCAACATGTTTGGTTACTTTCTTGCAGTGTCTGTGACGACTGCTTATTTATGTATTTTTGCAACTTTTTTGCATCATATCTGGGTGCTTTCTTGCAGTGTCTGTGACTACTTCTTGCAGTGTATGTGACTACTGCTCATTATTTTTAGCAGACAACTCACAATCGACAGAACCAACTAAACTATCTGAATCTTCAGGAACCCGAAGAATTCCTGACATCAGGAGACCTTTCGGCACAAAGAATAGAAACGGAGATGGATCGACGAGAACCAAGCTGGGGATGTACATAGTAAATATACCTTTGTTCATATCCTTGGGTCCATTCGTTGTCGGATACACCGATTTGACAGGTCGACCTATAACCGAGGAAACGCCTGCATAGTCCAAGCAGAAGAATAACAACTTCGACCCCCTCCAGACTTGGCACAAGCAATGATGATGTCCTCGTCCAGAGCAGGGCTAATGAGAGGAATTTGAGTATGTTGATGAGCCTTCTCATAAACTGTTTGTTCCCAGACAACGCTAAGCATGTGCGAACGCGCAGTTCTGGAGACCTGCTTTGATCACCGAAACCCAAACAGTTGCTGGTTTGGGAGCAGTCGCAGCATATTATCCATAACGGTTATAAAAAGGGAAATCCACCAGTATGTGTTTTTGAAAGCTGGGAGTCATCCATCAACCTATAAGGGGGAGTGGATGCTGAGCCTTGGCCACCTGGTCTGCCTTCAGGGGGAACAAATGACGGGGTGACGGGCGGACCCCCCCCCCCCCCCCCCAAAAAAAAAAAAAACAAAAAAAAAAAAAAACTCACAGACATGCACCCAAAAGCCCAAAGTATCTTTATTCATATGTTTATTTATTAAAAAAATACACTGGTCCCAGCCAGGCAAGCTTGACTGAAATTGAATGAATGAATGAAAAGTTTCAGCGCGCGGAAGGCGCACAGGGACAATATGGGATTGAACTCCCTTGCGACGCGAATAACTTTATTTGCTTCGTAACTTTATTGCTTATGAATCCATCAGAGTCGAATGGGTTGAAATCCCCGAGAACCGAGAACTGGAAGATGACTAAGAATTGTGCTCTGTGTTTGCTAAGACTGAAATTTTCCTCGGACTGCCTCACATTTATAAGACACCAACCTTTAGAAGTTGTTTATTTTAACTATGTTGTTTTTTTCTAGAATGACAGGTTATGATAACAAGTAAGACTTAACCACAACTACACAGGGCACCGTACATCAGGTGTGAAACAAACTGATAAGTTAATTAATTAACACTGTCCAATAACACTGTCAATAATAAAGCAAGCTCTTACCTATTGAAGATCAAGATGTAATTTTCTGGATCGCGCGTAACATGTTAGGCGGTACTTCGGAACCTTTATACATCAAATGTCATTAAATGTGGATTACATAGATCAGTAAGCTCCCTGGTAAGTACATTGTCAGAAATTTAGGCACTTGTCACACAAATGCAACGGGGAGCAACGATGTATGAAATGTGGCGACAAACACACCGCGAAAGCGTGCAATGCCACAACTCTGAAATGCCGCAATTGCGGGGGGCAACACCCAAACAGCTACCGGAGGTGTAGCCACTTCAAAAAAGTTAAATCAAACATCCAGCTTGAAGCTCTAAATGAAAGTACTGCCGAGAACTCGATCTCACCTTTATTCCACGTGAGTAGTATGTCTCGTACCTTTCACCCCAATTCTGCCGGACCCCGGTGACGGATCCCAGAAGTGACGTCATGTCACGTGACCTAGTGGCGCCATGTTGTGTTGTCATGGTAACCCGCGTGAGCGGCCATCTTGTGACGTCATCTCCATAGTGATACGTGGTGTGAGTGCGCATGCGCAGCGCGTGTTGTTAGGGTGATACGTGTTTCCGTCGTCCATTTTGTATACTGGAGGCCGCTATCTTGGTTTCTATGGTGGCACGTGATTGCTATGTTAACCAATTTTTCTGCAATAGGACGGAGTATGTTTTGAGGGTATGTTCCTTTGTAGAAGAGTAAATCTAATTACCACAAACAACCCGACAATCCTTCCAAATCACCAAAATCCACCCGAAATCACCGAAATTGACTTTATTTGATACGGATTTCCCATTTTATCTGCTTAGCACGTAGTGCTATAGTGCCGAGAAGGTACCGGGGGGTGTTCCTTTGTAGAAGAGTATTTTTTTGGTTCGGATTTTCCCAGAATCCTCGTTTAATTACCCAAATAAACCCGTCAAGTTGTATTATTTCGAATTCTTTCAGAATCCCTTTTTTGGATCCCATGACGTTTTTTCCCAATAAGAGTAGCACGCAGTGCTATAGATTTTTAAAAAGGTCGTGTGTTCGATTGAAGTGGAGTAATGTTCCCATTTTTACAATATACCATGACGTTTTATTTCCCCAATAAGAGTAGCACGTAGTGCTATAGGGCAAATTTACCAAGAATCCTCTGCTTGGAACTATATTTTTATAAATTCCTACGCTCTATTTTTAGTAACATCCTTAACTGACCCCCTAACTAATTGTTAGGGTCTATATTTAGCAATTTTTTCAATGACCCCCCTAACTACATGATTTTAAATAATAAAATTACCGAGGATCAAGATGTTTTTACACTGACCAATCAGGGTGAAGTTAATCCACCAATCAGATTTCTGTATTCCTATTGTGTTTCTTTCCCGTTGACTTCTATACTAATTTTCTAAATTTCCAAACTTTAACCTATAATCCTATAGGAAACAAACACAAATGCCCATCGAGAATGAAAATATCGATGAAAAAACGTTGTGACGTTTTCAAAAACATCCGTCACGTAGAAATAAATTCCGGAGAAGAGTAACGTCGCGTCATTCTGTTTCGATCCTTCGAACTGAACACATCGCTAGAGAGTTTTCTATAGCAATTTTGCCTTCGCAAAAAATTTATGAAGATGGAGTCTGAAGCTGGTACTACCGTTACCAGGACTGATGTTTATGCCTGTGAAGAGTATGGAAAGACCTTTACGGACCGCCGGAACCGGAATCGCCATGTGCGCACCCAGCACGCCGCCGGAGAGAAGAAGACCCACGATTGCACCAACTGTAACAAGACCTTTACGAGGAAAGAAGATTTGGTAAACCACCTGAAGAAATGTTTGGAGACCTACACATGTATGGAATGCGGCCAGGAGTTTAACCAACTACTCCATTTCAACCGACACAAGAGCGTTGCCCACCGACCAGTTCCTGTGCCATCTAAAAGGAAGACTGATGAACCGAAGAGAGGACCACCTAAACAACCACGGACCACAACGACCACCCATTATGATGGTGACCCAACTGAGTTTGAAAAGAATATGATGTCTGAAGAAGAGACCGATGAGATGTTGACCGTGTACGAAGATAACTGGAGTTCTATTAGAACTCGCCACATGATGAACAGAAGAGTCCAGGACCAGTATAACTACCGGATCAACGATGTGAACCTGAAGATGATGAATGATGAATTGATGACTACCATATTTCTGCCACAACACTTAAGATTTAAAATTAATCTGAGTTTTGGTTTTATCCTGCGACACAATGAAACGAATGAACTGAAGTATTACCATCCATCACAAAACAACGCCCGGGTACTTGATGTTCCACAACTAGTATGCTGCCAAGAAGACTTTGAAGAATTCCTTGATGATGTCATGGAAGAAGATATCCTGGAATGGGCCAAATGAAAACGACCCAACACCAAATGGCTTGTGGAGAGAGTTACCAACGTCACATTTTATGTGAATAAGCTGAAAGACCACCCAATTGGAATGGTAGAAGATCTTCCTGACTACATTCTTCAGAACAAAGCAGTAAATGCTTTGGTGAAAGATGAAGATCGCCAATTTTATTATGATGACAACCTGTGTATTTTCCGCTGTTTAGCTTTATGGAGTGGTTCCACAGCACACAAATTGAATAATACAACAGATGCCATGTACAGCAAATATACAAGGAAGCCAAAGAATTAATTCCGTGGAGTAACTTTAGGCGAATTACCTGACTTGGAGAAATGTTTTGAAGTAAATATCCAAGTG
Source organism: Pictodentalium vernedei (assembly GCA_031216915.1). NCBI lineage: Eukaryota > Metazoa > Mollusca > Scaphopoda > Dentaliida > Dentaliidae > Pictodentalium > Pictodentalium vernedei. Next base: position 154,767,109 of record CM062289.1, read on the forward strand.
TACGAACTTGTCAAGAATGATGATGACCAAATTGTTGCCAAATTAGTACAGAGATCTCACAGAAAGTATGAAGATACCATGTATGTGAACGTTTACAAGAACCATTTTAGCTACATCATCGATATAGATCAATACTGTAAATCCTTTGAATGCCGCAAATGCGGCAAATTATGGAAGACCTCCCGGGCAATAAATCGCCACGAGAAAACCTGTACAGATGAAGTAAAATACCAGCATGTTGGCGGTGTATACCATCCATCCCAGTCCGTATTTGATCTGTTAGAAGATGAAGGCATAGAAGTACCTGAAGAGAAGAAGTTTTATCCATACCGTGCAACGTTTGATTTTGAAAGATACTTTGTCAAATCCAGTCTACCTGCTGACAGTGACAAACTGATATGGGAAGCAGAACACCGACCATTGAGTGTGAGCATATGTAGTAATGTTCCAGAATACCAAGAACCGAAATGTTTTATTACAAACGGAAATTCTCAAGAACTTGTTGAAGAAATGATGACATACCTCACAGCTGTCTCATCTCATTGTCACCAACTGATGCAGACCTATCATGCTTGGACCTTGTTTAAACTCAGACAGAAAATTGATGAAACGCTGGAAGCGGAAGCCAGAGCTACTGGAGAAGATACATCAAAAATGCACCCTTTATACAAAAATTGGAGAAGAAATTTCAAGACTACCTGCAAGAGATGCTCGTCATCGGATTCAACTCTGGAAAATATGATATGAATGTAGTCAAGCGTGAACTGATGACATACCTGAAGAGACAGAATCCACTCAAGTTTGCAGTGAAGAAATCAAATAACTACATGTGCGTCTCGACAGAATCTTTCAAGTTTGTTGATATTTGCAACTACCTCGCTCCAGGATTCAGCTATGACAAGTTTTTGAAAGCATTTGGCTGCTCCGTGACGAAGGGATTTTTACCATATGGATGGATCGACAGCTTGAACAAATTGGATCAAGATCACCTACCAGACCATGACGCCTTCTACAGTTCTCTCAAGAAAGAAAATATATCCAATGAAGAATACCAGTACTGCCAGCATGTATGGAACGACCTGGAGATGACAACTTTCCGTGATTTTCTGATCTGGTATAATAACCGAGATGTAAAACCATTCCTTGAAGCAGTTGACAAGCAGTTTGCTTTCTACCAAGAATGCCACATCGACATGTTTAAAGAGGGTATCAGTGTTCCGGGCCTTACATTAAAATACCTGTTCCAGACCATGAATGATGACACTTACTTCACATTATTTAACCAGAAAAACAAAGACTTGCATCACTTAGTGAAAGATAATATCGTTGGTGGACCTTCAATTATCTTCAACCGATACCACGAGAAAGATGTTACCCGAATCAGAGAAACAAAATATGGCAAAGAAGCAAAACCATGTGGAAGTATTATAGGCTTTGATGCGAATGCATTATATATTTGGTGCCTAATGCAAGAGATGCCAACGGGTTGGAGTATTAGACATCGTGAAGAAAACCAGTTTAAACCAGAACATCCAATGAAGTATGGTAAAATGGCTGAACAATGGTTAGAGTTTTTATCCATGAGAGATGACATCCACATCAAACATCAGTTTAACGGAGCTGAAAAAATGATTGGTCGAAGACAGTTGCCTGTTGATGGTTAGTGCAAAGAGACACAGACTGTATACCAATTCCATGGCTGCTTCTGGCATACCTACATGAAAGATAAGAATGGCCTTCCTATCATCCATAATGAAGTCAGAGATAAACCGACGAAAGAACTGCTACAAGACACCCGTACCAATGCAAAGTACATCACCGATTTGGGCTATAAACTTGTTGAAATCTGGGAGTGTGAGTGGAGAGAGATGAAGAAGACCGACGCCACACTCAAAACCTTCCTGAAAGAGAACTTTTCAGACAAAATAGATGGTGCGATGACAGAGGAAGAAATACTGAACAAACTTAAGTCCGGTGAACTGTTTGGTTTGGTCGAATGCGATATACATGTACCAGATCACCTGAAAGAGCACTTTGAAGAGATGACACCTATCTTCAAGAATACAGATATTTCCATAGATGATATTGGTGAACACATGAAGTCCTTTGCCGAGAAGAATGGAATCATGAAGAAATCCCGTAGAAGTTTGATCGGAAGCTATGGAGCAGAAAAAATGTTGTTTGCAACCCCTTTACTGCAGTGGTACCTCCAGCATGGTATTGAAGTTGATCACGTCTATCAAGTTATCCAATATAAACCAAGAAGATGTTTTGAAAAATTTGGAGATGAAGTATCTGAAGCAAGAAGACAAGGAGATGTTGACCCTGACAATTCGATCGTTGCCGACACCATGAAGCTGTTGGGAAATTCTGGATATGGCAAAACCGTCACTAACAAAGAGAAGCATCGACGTGTGTGCTATTGCGACGACGAAGAAGTCACCAAAGCTGTAAATGACATGTCCTTCAGAACCTTGAATCCATTAGATGTAACATTATATGAAGTCGAACTGAACAAGAAGACCATCAAGTTGGATCTGCCACTTCACATCAGATTTTTTGTTTACCAGTATGCGAAACTCCGGATGCTTCAGTTCTATTATGATGTCATTGATACTTTTATCAACCGCCAAGATTTCGAATATCCTGAAATGGACACAGATTCTGCATATCTATGTACCTCGTCACCATCCATAGATGAATTAGTGAAACCAGAGAAGAGAGAGAGTAGAATTTTACAAAATCACAGGTGGTTTCCATCAGAGTGTTGTGATTTCCATAGAGATGATTATGTGAAAACCAAATTAGAAGGCAAAGAATGGCTGTCACCCTCATGCTGCCAAGAAGGAAAACGTTTTGACAGGAGAACTCCAGGCTTGTTCAAGGTAGAATGGCAAGGAACCAGCATTGTTGGACTGTGCAGTAAAACATATTACTGTTTCGGTGCCACCAATAAATTCAGTTGTAAAGGAATCAGCAAACGCCACAATGATTTGACGAAAGACAGATATTTGCAAGTTTTGAAGACTCAACAGAGTGGATCCGGCATCAACCGAGGATTTGTGATGAATGACAACACTATGTATACCTACCAGCAGAGCAGAGATGGACTATCATATTTCTACCCAAAACAAAGAGTTTTAGAAGATGGAGTTAGCACCATACCACTAGAGATTTAAAGAAGAAATAATTGAGTGAGTGTCATATTTTTCTACAACCTGAACAAAGTCTAGCTTTTGCCTACAAAAAGTCCTATTTAGTTGACCAAAAAATTCCTAAAAACCGAAATAGTTTTTAGATGGTCTACTCAATCATATTAGGCTCATCAAAATTTTAAAGTCCTTTATGGCATTCTCTAAAGTCCTTTATGGCAGTCCTCATAAAGTCCTATATGGCATTCTCTAATTAAAAAGTCCTTTATGGCATTCTCTAAAGTCCTTTATGGCATTCTCTAAAGTCCTTTATGGCAGTTTCTAAAGTCCTTTATGGCAGTCCTCATAAAGTCCTACATGGCATTCTCTAAAGTCCTTTATGGCATTCTCTAAAGTCCTTTATGGCAGTCCTCATAAAGTCCTATATGGCATTCTCTAAAGTCCTTTATGGCAAGTTTTTCTCTCTAAGTAAAAGGTCCTATATGGCATTCTCTAAAGTCCTTTATGGCAAGTTTTTCTCTCTAAGTAAAAAGTCTTATATGGCAGTCTTTAAAAAAAATCCTAAATGGCAAGTCTTACAAGGCAATACATTTTTCCAGCATAAAGATTTTTCAATTTTTTTTTATTTATTCTAATACAGAGAGTTTTTTTCATCATTATCATCATCATCATGTTCCTGGTATACTTTAGGCTAACCCCATTGGAAGTGGAGGATACTTCTTTACTTTTTAGTATCATTCAAAACTTAGTTTCATTCAAAACTTTTTAGTTCCATTTATTTTTTTAAAAAATGTTGATTCATGGTATCTTTTAGGTTACACCTATTGGAACCAGATGATACTTCTTTATTTTTTAGTTTCATTCAAAATGTTTTAGTTCCATTTATTTTAAAACAAAATGTTGATTCATGGTATCTTTTAGGTTACACCTATTGCAACCAGATGATACTTCTTTACTTTTTAGTTTCATTCAAAACTTAGTTTCATTCAAAACTTTTTAGTTCCATTTATTTTTAAAAAAAATGTTGATTCATGGTATCTTTTAGGTTACACCTATTGGAACTAGATGATACTTCTTTACTTTTTAGTTTCTTTTCATTTTTTTAAAAGTTGATTCCTGGTGTCTTATAGGCTACCCCTATTGTATAACCAAAGGAATAAATCATCATCATCATCATCATCATTACTAAGAAATTCTCTGTTGTGAATATTTAAAAGAAATGAGAAATTTTTATGATAGAAAAACTGAATTGCTAAGTTGGACATGTTGTTTTCGTTTTCTTTTTTGATGAACAAAAAAAAATCCCTCAAAGAGGATACGAACTATAGGGGGTGGGAATGCACTCGAGCTATTTGACTTATCTCCATTGGACAGAGGTTTGTAGCTTGACCTGTCCCAAGCCAGTATAAAATGCAGAGGGCCATATCCTACAGTTTAAGGATCAAGATTGCAGTTTGATCGTCAAACTGACCAATCAGATTGAAGTTAATCAACCAATCAAATTAGTGTATTTTCATTGTGTTTCTTTTCCATTACTTTCTATACTAATTTTCTAAATTTTCCAACTTTAACTTATAATCCTATAGGAAACAAACACAAACCCCAACCAAGAATCAAAAACTCAATCAAAATTTGTTGAACTGGGGTGATGTTTTCAATCACGTCCGTCAAAGATATATAAGATTAGGCAAAGCATGGACTTGGCATCATTCACGATCGAACCATTGACCAGAGAAGATGTTCCGAATTGGCACCAAGCAGACTTATGCTAACGTCACCCAGTACCAGGGTGAACTGAAGATTCATCTCAGAAGATACTTTGAGGGAAAAGACCAGAAACCTTATCCTACGAAGACTGGTATTGCTCTATCTTTAGAAGAATGGAATGCCTTGAAATCTCAGATAGAAGAAGTAGATGCAGCCATCAAAACCCAACAAACAACTTTAACTGAAGTTTCCGAAGACACTAAACCTACTAACCATGAAGACATCAAAAAACCAATTCAAGAACCACCTTTGAAGAAATAGAAGAAGATCACAGTGAGAATAACACAACCACGATCATTGATCGTTGATGAAATTGATAGTGAACTCAGGCAAGTTCGCTTGCAACATGAACTTTGCTTGGCATATGCTCATTATGTGGAAGAGAACATTGACGCTGTAGTGAAAGAAAATGCTATGGATGTACAGTCGATCACCCATGTCAGATTCAACATAATGTATGCCTAATGATGTCTGAAGAAGAGAAGATTATAACATGTTTTAGTGAAGCACTTGAAAGAGTTAACAAGAATGATGTTTATCTACTGTGGCACCATAATACCTGAATCCACCACCAGTACAGAAAGAGTATGACGATATGTTCGAGAAACCTCTCACAAATGAACAGAGACGTTGTATTTTGGATTTGGTGATTGAATTCATGACCGTCAAGAAACCACTCAGTCTGAAGATGTAAATAGATGATGTAAATAGATGTTTTTTTTATAAAAAAAGAAAAAAAGAAGAAAAAAAGTATAAAATGAAGAAACAAGAAAAAAAGGTGGTAATGACGCTTAGGTTATTTGATGTTTATCTTCTTGACAAATATCAAACAAACTTAAGCTGTCCCCAGCCAGTAAGTCAGAGGGCCACCAATTTTAAATATTTTTTGGATGACAGGTCATATTGACCAACTCTCCGAAAGGTATAAAAGGGGAGTAGTACCCACGTTCAGTGGAGCCACCTCCCCAAAAGGTATAAAAGGAAGTAGTACCCACATAGAACAACAAAGATGGATCCTCGTTGGAAGCATCCACTCACTTGTTTATTGTATGGTCCCACGGGTAGTGGTAAATCATCCTTTGTAAATCGGATTATTCAAAACATTCAAAATATTATATCACCTTTTCCAGGTCACATCATTTGGTGTTATAGTGAATGGCAACCATTATACAATACTTTACCCCAAGTAGAATTCGTAGAGGGTCTCCCTCAAGAATTAAAATCTGATAGTTTAGTCATATTGGATGATCTGATGCTCGATGCAGATGTTCGAGTGTCTAGATTATTTACTAAAGGTAGTCATCACCGTAACATTAGTGTGATGTACATTGTTCAAAATTTATTCGATAAAAATAAAGTCCATAGGACTGTAGCTCTCAATAGTCATTACATGATCTTGTTTAAAAATCCTAGGGATCGTTCTCAGATCTCACACTTGGCAGCACAGATGTATCCTGGTCATTCCAAGTTTCTGAGAGAAGTTTTTGAAGATGCCACTTCGACACCATATGGTTACCTTTTAATAGACCTCAAACAAGATACTCCTGAACACATGAGATTAAGAAGTCACATTTTTCCTGAGGAAACCCAATATGTGTACCTCAGAAAAGTATAAAAGGGGAGCAACAAGTCTGACTCGAGTCAGAAGCATGTCTGACCGTCTCAAGCGCAGTATCGCTCTTCTGAAGGTTCTTATTAAATCGAAACACGCACTTGTCAAATCCATACTAAAACATGCAGACAAAGAATTGATTACTTGTTTGTGTGACTGTGCCTCGAATATACTGAAGGGAGCAGTACCTCTGACCAAAGCTCAGAGAACCAAACTCGTCCGTCAGAAACAACTAGTGAGGGCAGTGGCAAATAAAGGTACCTCTGACAAAAAGAGGAGACAAATCTTGCAGAAAGGGGGATTCTTGGGGGCATTGCTACCTCCTGTACTATTGGGTGCTGTTAAAGGTATATTTGGATGATGGAATATGCAAAGAAGATGGCTTTGGTAGAACCAAGGTTATTGGAACGTCTACAAGAGACTCCAAGACAACCGAATGAACTGGCTGTTTCATCACTAGATAGAGAAATGAGAGATATTCTCGATGCCCCTTTTCTTTCGGCTGATGAAAAGATGACTCAATATAATCAAATTTTACAAAGATACTTGACATTTCAACAAAAGGTAATGGCTCCTCGACCAATTAAAGTCGAATTCGAGAAAGATAATAAAGAAGAAGACATTCTCGATTCTGTACCTATGACAATGAAGAGAAAGGGAAAGTTGTTGTTGAATCGTATTAGAAGTGACCCAAATATATCTTGGAATGAGAAGGGGTGAATTAGTCTACAAAGCTCAAACAGTGGTAGGGTCGAATGTAACAGATCTTCTAAACGATTTACTTAGAAGACGAAAATCTTTCCAACCAAAGGGATGGGAAGTGTTGGTGGAAGCTTTGAGAGATAGTAACATACCCCAAGAATTAATTGGTCATAAAGAACGTTGGGATTTTGTGAAACAGGCACCGATAAAGTCGGAACCTAAACAACCAAAGAAAACAGAAACGCCAAAGTGGACCGAAAAAAGGTATAAATAGAGTTGTCACTTGAACAAGGCAGTCATGGAAGCATTGTACTATGATTCTGAAGCGCCTGGTAGTTTTGGTGGTGTAGACGCTCTTCGTAGAGCGTCCAAGAAAAAAACTAAACAAGTTGTAAAATGGTTAGAGACTCAAGACACATACACTCTTCACAAACCTGTTCGTCGTACATTTCCTAGAAGGAAAGTATTAGTTAATGGTATAGATGCACAATGGTAAGCTGACTTGGTGGATGTTTCAAACATAAGTAAATTCAACAAAAACATAAAATTTTTGTTGACATGTATAGATGTGTTCAGTAAATATGCTTAGGTGATGCCATTACAAAACAAACTTGGTGATTCCATCGTGAAAGGTTTTAGTACAATTTTCAAACAAGGTCGTAAACCAGAAAAATTACAAACTGATCAAGGCAAAGAATTTCTAAACAGAAAATTTCAACATTTTCTCAAAGATCACAAAGTCGAATTTTTCACTACACAAAATGTGGAAACAAAATGTTCCATAGTAGAAAGATTCAATAGAACTTTGAAAACCAAAATGTGGAAATATTTTACCAAGAACGATACACTAACTTTTCCACTTCAAAACTTGGTGAAATCATATAATCATTCTCATCATCGTAGTATAGGTATGGCCCCAATTGCCGTGAACTTTGAAAATCAAGAAGAGGTTTGGCAAAGGTTGTATGGACAACCCATAAAACACAAGACACCAAAGTACAAAGTAGGAGACAGAGTGAGAATCAATAAAGTTAAGAAAACTTTTGAGAAAGGTTATTTGCCCAATTGGACCGAAGAGTTATTCACAGTAGTAGCCATCAAGAAAGGACATCCAGTCACATACATCTTACAAGATGATAATGGAGAAATACTGAAAGGGTCGTTCTACACTGAAGAGCTTCAGCGAGTGTCACATAAAACTATTTACAAAATCGAACACGTACTCAAGAAACGTGGTCGAGGTAAGAACAGGGAATTGTTCGAAAAGTAGTTGGGATACCCAACTTCGTTCAATTCGTGGATCAAGCAGAGTCAGCTCACCTATAAAAGGAGGTGAACCTCTGAAGTTTCTTCAAAATAGAAGAAAGATCGAACGGTTCTTGGCCTCTGTTTGGTAAAAGAATTCCAAGGAGCGAGATCACTTATTTTTCACAAATAATCATTTTGTATATCATCATCATTACCAGTGTCGTTAATCTCACTCTCGAAAACACAGACAGCAAGTTGTGGACTGCTCTCTTGAGTAGTAGCATAGGATATTTGTTACCAAATCCAACCATTAAGAAAAAGTAATGTTTTATTTGACTCTACCAAGTAATAGTTCTATGAACGTGTTTCCAGAAAACACGTTGACTACGAACACCACTCAGTTATCACAACCAGTGAATCTCACGGGAGAATGGGAAATAGGTCTGGCAGAGATTCAGTATCCAAATACTTGGTTCAATATTCATGGAGAAGAAGCTCTCGTTACAGTTCTGGTCTTCGAAAAAGAATTACCGACTTACTCTCAAGGAAGGTCGTTATTCGGATCCCATTGATGTGATACGAACTATCAATGGTGTTAAAGAATTACTCTTGCCTCGGCACGATAAGGTAGCTTTTGAACTGGATGAAGTGACTGGGAAAGTTCGTATCACGGTACGTGATGGAGTCGTGGTCACATTGAGCCCTACTCTTCAAAATATTTTGGGATTTAATGAGTGTGTTTTTAAATCAGGAACTTACAATTCTTCCAGAGTTGCCGATGTCAGTCAAGGATTTTATTCACTCTATGCATACTGTGACTTGGTTCGTGACCAAGTCGTAGGAGATATAAGAATACCACTTCTTCGTATTGTACCCGTGCGTGGGAAATATGGGGATATCATCTCTAAAACATTTGAGAATGTGTATTATGTACCAGTGGAACGAAAAAATTTCAGTACCGTCCAGGTGTATATAAGGGGTGACACAGGAGCCATAGTACCATTCGAGTTCGGGAAAGTGACAGTGACACTTCATTTCAGAAATCGTAGATATCTTCATTTCACATAAACATGACTTACTGTTGTAAGTCCAAATTATACGAGGAATATTACACGAAACAAGCTGGGAACGGTCTACCGGCTTTTTCTGGAGCTCAGATGCAGAGAGGATATGGTTTGGGAAGTATATTGGGAGGACTGAAGAATATGGTGTTCCCTTTATTGAAAACTACAGACAGGACCGTGGGAAAACAGTTATTGAGAAAAGGAGCAGCCTTTGCCGAAGATGTCATTGAAGGGAAAAATGTACAAAAGGCAGCAATCCAAAGAGTCAAAGAGGCTGGTGCAGGAACTTGGAATGAAGTGGTTGGTGGTTCAAAACCACCTGGCAGGAAAAGTATAAAAAGGCCCGCACCACGCAAAACTAGCAAATCGACAAAAAGAAGGAGAACTGTTCAGACCCAAGACCATCTCGGTGCATGATGTCTCTCATCAATGAAAAATCTTGTGAGTGTGTCAACAGCGAACTCGACTTGTTTTCCATACCACCAACACAGACTAGTGTGGAGCATGGGCAGTGGGTAGAACACAGGCCTTTGGCGACTATAGGAAACAGTGGTCCAATAGAATCCCACATTGCTGGATTAGGAGATGATTATTTGAATTTGGCACAGACATACTTGTATGTTAAAGCAACGGTTGTAGATTCCAGTGGGGCATCAATTGCACGCGATGCCAAAGTGGGCCCAGTCAATTTATGGATGCATTCCTTATTTAATCAAATCGATATCAGCTTGAATGAAAAACTGGTATCTCCTTCCAACAACACTTATCACTACAGAGCTTTCATAGAAACTTTGTTGAGTTATGCACCAGCTGCCAAGAAGTTACAATTGACTAATGCATTTTGGTACAAGGATATGGCCGGACACATGGAAGATTTGACAGATGATAACAAGGGATTTCTTCTTCGACAGAAATTTATAGAGAAAAGTAAAATCGTGGACATGACTGGAAGATTACATTTGGACATTTTTTTCCAAACTCGTTACTTGCTGAATGGAGTTAATGTTCATGTTAAAATGAATAGAGCGAAAGATGCTTTCGCATTGATGGCCGATACCGCTACATACAAGATCAAAATTCTAGATGTATCCATGTTTGTACGCAAAGAGAGACTCCAATCATTCGTGAGAATGGCTCACAAGAAAGCACTAACAAAAGCAACTGCAAAATATCCTATCGACCGTGTGGAAACCAAGGTGTTTTCAGTGCCGAAAGGAAATCTGAGCATTACACAAGAAATGTATTCAAAATAGTCCAGTGGAACGCTCGAAGCGTTAATCAGAAATACTCGCAAATATCACATTATTTAAAAAGTTCGGACATAATTGGAATTAGCGATACATGGCTAAAACCAAGCAAAAACCTCTTGTTGAGTGGGTTTGATATTATTAGAAGAGATCGTCCCGTCCAAAAAGGTAGCGGTGTTGCTCTGCTAATAAGGCAGGAGATTAAATACAATACCATGCGACCACCTCAATGCTGAAGTGATTGTAGCTGAAACTGAACTTGGCCACAAACGCGTGGCCGTCATCTCATATTATAACAAACCGCAAGCAGCAGTAGACAGCAAAGTAATCGATTTTTTACCAAAAAATACAAGCACTACATATTCTGGGCTGATTTCAATTCCATACACCAGGTATTCGGTTGTCGTAAGACTGAGCCTTATGGTTATGCCCTTTTCAACAATATTGAAGAACTCGACCTATTCGTGGTAAATAACGATCACGGCGTAGCATACGTAAGCATCATCCCACTCCACCAATCAGATATCCCAGACCTGATTATCACCAGTAAATCACTAACCAGCCAAATGCAAGACATACTTGTGGGGGACGATGATCTAGGCAGTGATCAACTACCAGTTCACGCCACTCAAATGACCCCTTAAATGCTCATGAACTAGAAAAAAGCCTGCGCCCACCTTAACGAGGTTATCAACAGAACGCTAGATGAAATCTGTCCCAAGCAAACAGTAAAGTCGCAGATAAACAGAATAACCCAAACAACGCTTCAAATAATTTAACAAGAATTAAACAAAAAATAAAAGCCTCCCGGGCATATCAATCAGAGAATGATCAAATAAAAAGAGAAACTTAAAACAGGGAAAGTAAAAAATGCCATAGCTAACGACAATCGCGTGAGATGGGAAAAAGCAACAGAAAACCTCCATGGGTTGAGAGAACCTAAGAGGTTCTGGGATACATTTAAAATTCTTACTGGCCAGAAGAGATAAGTGCCAATAATAATGCACTGAAAACTCACAACGGAACTATGGCTCTGGACGACAAGGCAAAAGTCAGCGCTTTTGCCGAACTTCTAAAGAAAGCTCATCGCCCTTATGAAAAAGAACCATGGTATACCTTGGTAAAAAACTATGGATACCGTGGTAAAAGTACCATGGGATTTGGGGTCAAAATGTACCGTGGTACAATTCATGGTAAATCTATTACAGTAAATTTACTGTAAAAAAGACCATGGTATATTACCATGGCGAAGTAAACATAGTAAATTTACCATGGTAATTATTCAACGTTATACCATGGTAAATTTACTGTGGCCAAATACGATGGTATACTACCATGGTGAATTAGCCCTAGTAAATTTACCATGGTACACCATGGCAAATTTAACATTGTATACCATGGTAAATTTACTGTGATAAAATACCATGGTATACTACCACATGGTATATACTACCATGATATTTTACCACAGTAAATATACCATGGTATACCATGTTCAATTACTATGGTTAATGTACCATGGTAGTATACCATGGTATAGTGACCATAGTAAATTTACCATGATATACCGTGGTAAGCTTAACATGGTATACCATGGTAAAATACCATAGTATACTACCATGGTACATTAACCATATTAATTGAACATGGTATAACATGGTAAATTTACTGTGGCAAAATACCATGGTATTCTACCATGGTACATTAACCATAGTAAATTTACCACGGTATTCTACCATGGTAAATTTTCCCATTCTATACAATGGTAAATTTACTGTGGTGGAAATTTACCATGGTTAATTTCTCCATGCTACACCATGGTAAATTTACTGTGGTAAAATATCATGTCCTACCATTGTTAGTGTACCAAGGTGTACTTACCACAGAATTCCAGCATGAAAGGAACAACTTCTCATTAAACTCCAGTACCTGCTAAACAAAGTTTCGATGGGCACATGTAGTAGGACTGTTCAGAGAACCTTTACTTTCCTAAATTCAACAGCTGCAGAGTGATTTGACATCACCTTAACCTTTTACCTAACGTAACAACCAAAACCGGCAGGCGCTATACACGAAAATCGCCATTATTAATTTTTTTTATATTTTCATATTTTCGCTTCCAAACATAGGTTATGACCCCTCATTGAAACGAATGCATTTTGGAAGCAAAACATGAAAATTTTTAGTTATACGAGAATTTTTTCCACGAGTGTTAGGTAAAGGGTTAACTCCTTCCATCCTGTGAGAAATTTGGCAATGCGTGATGTAGACTAGATTTGCCATTCTAGTAGAATGGAACCCGTCACCATACTTTAACCCTTAGCACTCTGGTAGTGGAAAAGAATTTTCTCTAATTACTCTGTTTTTGTCTTGTTAACTTATAATGAATTTAACCAATTATATCTTGTTTGACAGAGCTCACTGAGCTCTGTCAAAAAAGGTATATTTGGTTGAGTATCAAACTGCATTATGGGAAATATTTGCAGCTGAAAACTTTGCCATTTTCACATCAGAGTGCAGAGGGTTAAATACAAATTTCCCCTGTTAATTGCACACTGCAATATAGCATAAATCCCTCTCAACTGGATAAAAATATACTAATTTAGACAAAAACTCGACTAAGTGCTCTTAATCCACGGAAACTTTCCATTTAAGGCTTTATAATCTTTAATATCTTGTTTAACAGAACTCATGGAGCTCTGGTAAATAGGATATATGGAGGATATGTCATGAGTGTTCATATCGTATGATAATTTATCAAACGAGTATAATAATTTTTTATTTTGCCAAGCCATTGGTGGGTGAGGCAAAATGGAATATTCAGACAAGTTTTATAAATATTGTGCGAGGTGAACACAAATATCATATCCTCTTTTTCACACCACAGCCGTATCAACACAAAATCATCCTTCAAACTTACGCAATACAGACGTATCAAAATTGAAGCTTAAAAAGAAATATTCCATAGTTTTCTTTAAAACAATTTCAACTAAACCATATCATGTCACCACTCATTGGAGCATCTTGCCGAGTTCGTTCCATTGAGGGTGATATAATATGGTTTTGTTGAAATTTGTGGAAAGATTGAACTTGTTCAATGGTTTAATTTAAGAATTACGGATGGGACCGTTCGTTTTGTTAGGTAAAGAGTTAAAAGATGTCTGAGGTTCATAAACTGCTTGCATTATGGACCTACTGTTATTGACCTCTCATACCTGTACCATGTGAGAAATAGAGGACATGTAGTGAGTGTTCATATGGAATGGTATTTATGAAACGAGGATGAGAACTATTCATTTTGCTGAACATTTGGCGAGGGCAAATAGAAAATTTGGAGAAGTTTGATAAATATTGTGCAAGATGAACACAAATTTCATATCCACTTTCGCACATGATACCCATTTTCAACACAAAATCGTCCTTCAAACTCATAGTGATATCAGAATTTGAACTTGAAATATAAATTTTACTTAGTTTTTCCTAGAAAGTTCAACAAAACCATATCATACCACACCACGTCCACAAGAAGGGAACAGATTTGACAACGATTTCAAAGTAAAAGTGTAAAAGTAAAAAAAAATGCCCAAGACTTGTAACTCAATTTTAACGAACCCAACTCCGACCAAATGCCTGAAGATGAGGACGATCATAAATTAACCGACCAATAAGCGTAGAGGAGGTCATGGGTATAATCAGAAAATGCAAGTCATCTTCGCCCCACGGAGAAGACGAAGTCTCTTACAAAATACTGAAACAGTGTCCCAACATCTTCTATAGACTTACCGAACTCCTAAACTGCTGTCTTTCCTGTGGGTACTTCCCAAAATGCTGGAAAGTTGCAACAGGAGTCGGCATACCTAAACCCGACAAAGACCTTACCAAATACCGCCCAATTAGCTTGCTTAGCTGTGTTGGAAAAAAATATTTGAACGGATTCTGACCATGAGACTCCGCAGCTATCTCGAATCAATCAACTTTTTTACAAATAGCAAAGCGCGTACAGGAGTCAGAAAGAGGGAATCGAACACGTATATAGACTGGTCGATTATATAAAAACGGCGTTCAGTCAAAACGAAATAGGAACAGCGCTTTTCATGGACGTAGAAAAAGCGGTCGACTCGATATAGCACAGTGGCATGAGATATAAACTAGCGAAAATGGGATTACCCATTAAAATTCAGAGGATCATATGATCATTTCTAACTGACCGAAGAATCAAGGTGAGGGTTACCTGCGAGGTGTCAGAGGAAGTAATACTCGTAGCGGGCACACCACAGGGATTGGTCCTATACCCGTTCTTTTCATAATATATGTGAATAACATAGAAAAAGGAGGGGAAAACTGTGTTGAACTATCGCAGTTCTCAGACGATAAAGGCCAGTAAGTCCCGAAATATAATTAAAAATCGCCTGCAGGATACCATTCGCGACCTTGAGAGCTGGTGTGCTGGCATAAAGCTCAATGCCGCCAAAACTCAAAGAGTTATGTTCTTTAAAAAGCAAATAAAAAAAAAAAAAAAAAAAAAAAAAAAAAAAAACAGTTCCCAGTATTGATCTCCAGTTATACGATCACAAATTAGAATCATGCAACGATGCCAAATTCTTGGGATTTATACTGGATAGTAACCTCAATCTAAGCAGTCACGCCAACTCCTTTTCAGTTATCAATTTTCTGAAGATGATCAGAGGTAAAAATTGGGGAGCAAACAAAGACGTGCTTCTGAAGCATTACAAATCATTTACACACCCGGTACTAGAATATGCTGCCATAATAACAAGTGACCCGAGCAAAAACAACATTCAGAACCTACAGAGGGTTCAAAATCACGCCTTCCGCGTGGCACTATGCAAGCTCATGTTGACCCCAATAAAGGAACTTCACGAGCTAGCAAAAATAGAAAGTATTTAAAAGCGATTAAAAGGCCTACCAAACAAAACCCTCAACAGACTCCAAGATAGCGAAATAATGGTAAAGCTGAACGAGCAGGGAACCCTTAAAAAAAAAAAAGTCACAGAAAATTAAAATTACACAATAAAATTAAATTAGGTGGAGTCATTGAGGATTGCCTCACAACTCATCGAGAACTTTAGGATTGAGTCTGTGAGGACTGCCTCGCAACTCTGCATGTGGGGAGTGATATACGAAGAAACCAACCACTCACCCTATCAGTAGCAACAATCGCACAACGGTCACAATATACAATAGAGGACTTCTATCCCTCTCTAATAAAGATATGGACGAGTGGAGTCAGTGAGGATTGCCTCGCTACTCATTAAGAACTTTAGGATTGAGTCTGTGAGGACTGCCTGGCAACTCTGCGTGTGGGCCCGGGAGTTGGCTACAAAGAAACCCAACCCTCGCCCCATCAATAACAATTATCACACAACAGTCACAATATACAATAGCGGATTTCTGTCTCCATCTCTATCTGTAACTTTTCTAACTGAACACTTTCAAATTTTCTTGAACCAGACGAAGCGCAGAAGGGATTGGAACATGCTTTTTGTTAAACATACACAGTGAAGCCAAATACCAAGCAAGGATTGAAAAAAGCCTGCCTGCCTGGGACCAGTGTGTATTTGACATAAATAAACATGTGAATAAAGATATAATGGCCCTTTTAAGGGCTTTTGAAGTGTATGTGTGTGATGACGGGGGTGATGATGGTGTTTTTTTCCATCATCACCCCGTCATCTGTTCCCCCTGAAGTCAGACCAGATGGGTCGGGGAAGATTCGACCCTGGGAAGATTCGGTCGGGAAGATTCGGCCCTGGTGGTGAGCCGAATCTTCTCACTTTAATTTTTTGAAATTTTTATTTTATTCAGATATTTATTTAGAAAAGTTATTATTTGAATATGTTTTAATGATTTTTTATCAGAATTTTATATATTTTGTGGACAAAAATTTGTTTTAATGATTTTTGATAAGAATTTTGTCTATTTTGTGAAAAAAATTCTTACCTCTTTGGTTGAATGGCTACCGGTCATATCGGCCGCCAGCCAAATCGGCCGCTGCAATGTCGGACGAATCGTCCGCAACAATTTGGGTCAAATCGGCCGCTGAAAAAAAAATAATTCTAAAAAGAAAAATAAACAAAAATTAAGTAATTTTTTACAGACTCACCCAAACAATAAGAATATTATACACTGAATTCCAAAATCCAAATGTGATAAAAGTAACATTTTTTTTCTTTTCTGAGTGCATGCAATCCCATAAGTGCACTGATTGAAGAAACAACGGAAAATGATTGAAATAGAATGAATGAAAAATTTATGCGCGCCGAAGGCGCACAGGGACGATTTGGGATTGAAATCCCTTGCGACCCTAATAACTTGATTTGCTTTATAGCTTTATTTGCTTATAAATCCACGAGAGTCGGGAGCGAGAACCAATAATCTTATTAAGTTTGAGTGTGCGACTGGCAGTAGGGTAGTGGGTTGAGATCCCCGAGAACCTCGAGCTGGAAAATGGCGAGGAATTTGCATAATTACGAGAGTTCTGCTCCGTATTTGCTAAGAGAAGTGGGCAAATTTATGGTAATACTGAAACCGCAGTTTGGTGGTTATTTTAGAAAAAAGAAAAAGAAACCCAAATAGTCGCTGGTTTGGGAGCAGCCCCAGCATATTGTCCTTAAAGGTTACAAAAAGGAAACAATCCACCAATATGTGTTTTTGAAAGCTGGGAGTCATCCATCAGCCTATAAGGGAGAGTGGATGCTGCGTAATGGCCATCTGGTCTGCCTTCATGGGGAACAGATGACGGGGTGATTGGAGGAAAAAAAAAAACACACACACACACACCCTCTCACAGACACACACCCTCAAGCCCTTAAAAGAGCTGTTAAATCTTTATTCAAATGTTTATTTATATAAAATGTACACTCATCCCCAGCCAGACAAGCTTGTTTCAATCCTTGCCTGGTGTTTGGTGGTTTCCTGTATATGTTAACAGAAAGGTTGCACCAATTCCTCCTACGCTTAGTCTACCATTTCCATGCGTCTTCTTGATAACAGAGTTGCAAGAAAATTTGAGAATGTTCGATTAGAAAAGTTATAGGTAGACAGAAAGATAGTTATCCGCTATTGTATATTGTGACTGTTGTGTGATTGTTGCTATGGATGGAGTGAGGGATGGGTTTCTTCGGAGCCCACTCCCCACACGCAGAGTTGCGAGGCAATCCTCAAAGACTCAATCCTAAAGATCTCAATGAGTAGCGAGGCAATCCTCACTGACTCCACGCAGTTTAATTCTATTGAGTAATTTTAATTTACTGTGGCTTATTTTGTTTTTCTGTTAAAGGTTCGAAGTAGTAGTGTATGTACCTTTCACCCCTATTCGGCAGGACCCCGGTGCAGGACCCCGGAAGTGACGTCATGTCACGTGACGTAGTGGCGCCATGTTGTGTTGTCATGATAACCCACGTGAGCGGCCATGTTGTGACGTCATCTCCATAGAGATACGTGGTGTTAGTGCGCATGCGCCGCGCGTGTTGTTAGGGTGATACGTGTTTCCGTCGTCCATTTTGTATACTGGAGGCTGCCATCTTGGTTTCTATGGTAGCACGTGATTACTATGTTACCTAAGGCCTACAATATGACAGGGGTATGTTTTGGGGGTATGTTCGATTGAATCGGAGTATTTTCTGGAACGACTTCCCTTGATAATTACCACAAACAACCCGACAACTTGTATTATTTCGAATTCTTTCAGAAGTCTCTGCTTCTATCTATATATGCAATAGTTATCGTTTATCTGGCCATGTTCCTTTATTCTAGAGTATACTCCAGTAGTGTAGAAGAGCCTATTAGTTGGAACAGTTTACCTTATTATTGCTATATTTAGCAATTTCTGGTCTATTCTTGTTAGTTCTGAC
Source organism: Pictodentalium vernedei (assembly GCA_031216915.1). Lineage (NCBI taxonomy): Eukaryota > Metazoa > Mollusca > Scaphopoda > Dentaliida > Dentaliidae > Pictodentalium > Pictodentalium vernedei. The sequence continues at coordinate 154,785,775 of CM062289.1, forward strand.
CCTATTCCAAGTACTCTTGTTGTTTCATTTATATAACTAACCAATCAGATTGCTTGATTTCCCATAATCTGTATGCAGGGTTATCTCCCTTGTGTATAACAAAATCCTATATCCAATGGCACCCCAATTTTAGCACCCCTTTTTTGAAAGCACCTGTTATGGTGGGTGCAGGCTTTTTCTAGTTCATGGGCATTTAAGGGGTCATTTGCCTTTATTTTTACTTCGATAATGTTTCTGAAGAGGTTCCAGTCCATTTTTTATAGGTTCCTCCTATTCACGGAGGATACCTTGCAGGACCAGTATTACATTACAAAATCTCCAGGGGCGTGACACATGTCATTGACTGGTCTGTTTCACTGTTTGACATCAATCACTGAACTGTCACTCAGAAAATGCTGTTTGGACAGTAATGTAATTACAATGTAAACTTTTTGTTGTACTGTTTGTGTTTGTTTATACAGTAATAATCAATTTGGCGTTGCAAATCGGCTGGTATATTGTTCTTGAATACCAGTTAACTTACTAATCTGCTTTATTATTCCGAAGAGAGTTTGTGATTAATATATTCCTTTGAACATTGTTATAGAAAAGATATCAATCCGTTTTTGATCTCGAGCATTGTTTTCAATACCAAAGAATCTCCAAGCTAGTTGAATTATGATAAATCAGCCCCAATATTGTGTTGGGATCAGTCATCATGGAACCTGCATTTTGCGTCTATTGTGCAAGGTTGTTTATGTCGAGGCGAAGGGAGCTAGATTATCGTGCAGTGTTCGCATCTTTGATTGAAAAGATGGGTGGTGATGTTAACGTTCGTGTTCAACGTTGCATGGCTGATTTTGAGCGCGGTGTGTGGCTTGCACTGCGAGAGTTGTTGCCAAGTGTCGAGTTGAAGGGCTTGCATACATGTGCTTTTCATTAGCAACAAGAAGTTTATAAAATGGTTAGAACTTGAGGGCTTGAGGTAGAATATGGTAGACGGTCAGACATTTACAGACTTGTTAAAAAACTCATGGCCACTCCTTATTTACACCACTCCCACATTCAAGAAGAGTTTATCGTTCTGAAAGAGGAAGCCGGGGAATCTGCCCTGGAATAACTTTTTATTTATGCAGAAAACCAGTGGTCATTATTTAACGGCTTGTTATTTGTTATTACTTATTTGTTATTACTTATTTGTTATTTGTTATTACTTACTTGTTATTTGTTATTACTTATTTGTTATTACTTACTTGTTATTTGTTATTACTTATTTGTTATTACTTACTTGTTATTTATTATTTGTAATAACAAGTAAGTAATAACTAGTAACAAAAAATACCCCCATGGCTTCCTACTCTGGGCAGGTTGCAATTTTTATTACTTATTTGTTTTACTTATTTGTTATTACTTATTTGTTATTTGTAATAAAAAGTTAGTAATAACTAGTAACAAAAAATGTCACTCCGGGGCTTCCGTACAAATCCTTGTGCGCCTTCGGCGCGCTGAAACTTCATTCATTCGCAAGTAAATTAAGCATTTAAAATTGTATTGTTGGCCTATCTTTATTTTTTACTTCTTGGTTCCTCTTGGTGTTTAGTATGACCGTGAATATTCGTTGCCGCGTTCATCTCCGGGCGAATGTCTTGAATCCCAGTTCTTGTGCTTCCGGGCTTGTTCCAGATGTGTTCGATCAGCCCCCCTTGTTGAGTTCGCCATACAAAGCCTCGACAGTAAATCCAAGATGTTTTCAACTTCGACAGTGCCTTGAAAACAGATCGGCGCAGCCAACTATTTGCTTAGAAGGTCTGGCTTATACAGCGCACGAAAATAGAACACAGCACCTTTATCAGATATTAAATTATTTGCCATTGGTTTGAAAGGATAGGCTCGCTAATCAACTTTCGGCCCGCTCCCATTCCTCTTACTATTTTTTTTAATAATTGCCGTCCAAAGCCGACTAGAGGCTGAGTAGTCTCAGTAGAGTCGATAATAATAACACTTTGGCCAGCCCTGATTTGTTGCCATTCTGGGACGAGAAGGCCATGGTTACCCCTGTACTCCCAACTGCCTCCCTATTCCCACGCTTCTCTCCTCCCAACACTCTGAGACGAACTGCTTGATGATATCCCTTGTCCCAGTCCCATTCTTCCCAATCTCTCCGATTAGCATATTATTATTAACCCTCTCCTTTGAGTCTCCCCCTAACCACATGTCCTTCATTCTCCCATCCCACTTCCCCATTATACTCCCAGTGAATCTCATTCTTTTAAAGTTAGGATTAGGGTGCATATAAGTAAGGTAAATTTGTTCTCTTTTGTAATTTCCACCTCTGTTTTAATTTAAACATACACAAATTATGCATGAAGGTTGGGAGGTATAAAACACGAAAAATATATGTAATCAACTCATTGAGTTGAATGACAGCAGGCGCCACTGGTTGCTTGAAGTCAGCTACCATATTATTTGTACCAGAACTGATTATAAAATAATATTTCCGGAGAACAACTTGTGGCCAAATCTGCTTCAGATCTCCAAGAACAAAGCCATGCATTCAAAACACTCCACAATACAGCGCTAGGTCTGCATTAGCTGGAATTCCAGCGGAGAATAGCTAATTTTATAGTTTTGATATTTACGTGCTATTCTCCGCTGGAAGACTAAACGTGTTTTTGCTTGCAGTCGTTCGTAACAGATTTTCGGTACGAACGGTTTGGACGTGTTAAAAGCACTAAATACCTGCCTTGACAATGTAATTTCAATTCCAATTTGAAGCTGGTCATCCCTTCCACATTTTTGAACAAAATGACGGCTGAGCACAGTGCATTTCATGCATGAGAGACAATTATAATTAACAGATCCCCAATTTTTCTCACAAAACAAAACAAGCAAACTGGGAAATACCAGACATTTGTGATGTTTTTGGTTTGCGCGTGCTGAAAATAATCAAAATATGGAATTCCAAAATTTGAAACGGACTGGCATTTCCTAATAATCTCACACAACAAAACGGGACAATTTTCGAGCCTCGTGTTTCTAAATATATGAAGATATTCGGGTGTAACTTTTATACAAAAGAATATGATTCTTCTAAATCATTTACACAACAATTAAAATATGTCATAAAAATAAAATGACGATAGTAAAATGTTGAATATGCGAGCTCTTTGTGTGACAGTCAGGGTCGGGTAGAGAAAGTTTGGGTCACAGTGTCAGGACACCTGAGGCCATGTAAGGCGTGGGCTGACATGGGTTTATTTAGTCCCGCTGATGAAATTGCGGGAAAATTAGACCAACGTGGAGGGTCGGAATCCAAGTGTCGCGAACTCGGCGCTGGGAGCTGAGTTAGACCGACGCCGTGATTCTGTCTCTGCCAAATTGGCCTGAAATAGGTTCGATTTCCATTAGGTGTGATTCCTAATCACTTCAGGCTGTGTAATGGAAAGAATGATTTAAAGTAACAACGATTCTTTTATTTACACATAAAAATAAAGCCGTTTCAATATTTCAACAATCAACAATTCGATTCTTTTCACAGAAAATGGGTTGCTAGGGTTAAACAATTCTCAACAATTATATAGTCATTCTATAGCCCTGTACTGGCACTATGGTCTACACACTGGAAATGTTACTACCGTGAGCTTGCCATAAGAGCTTCACAAATCTGAAATTATATTATGGAGAGCTCGCCATAAGAGCTTCACAAATCTGAAATGTTATTACCGTGAGCTCGCCATAAGAGCTTCACCCGCTTAGGCTCAAATGTCAACGTCTGCACGTAACTGTACCTCTGGCTGTCGGAGGGTTCCGACCAGCAATGTTTGTCATCTATAAAGCCACCGTACTTCTGATTTGGGTCAGATATTGTCTACACATACCTTATGTACCTTTTGAAAGTCCTCCGTGAAAGTCCTATTGAAATGTTCACTGTTCCTGGTTGAATTCACGATTCACAAATGCCCCTTTTTGTGCTAGGGCGAAATTGTCACTCACACCGATCTCCAGTCGGTATTACGATGCTTCGACAGCAAAACAAACTACTCCCAATGCAATCAGTCTGACGCTTCAAAGGCTTAATACGCACAATACAATTAACCTGCACTTCAGACTATTGCAGGCTGATACCTGGTACTCGACAATCTAAACTTTAACGTTTCACCTTGGGTTTTCCTTCTCAACGAATTTGGCACTGTAGCTGCCTATCAACCTTAAGCTAAATCAATCATGGAATGCCCTGTCTGACGATTCCAACCATTTCAGGGTCCTGTGATCGAAGGTACCCCTATGCCAGGAAACAGAGTCCGCCTGCCCTGACTTCACCAACGTGTGTGTGACCCCAAGTGTGTGTCTAATGCTCTGCTCTTCAAGGTATATATACTTTTTTACCCTAAACTGTCAGCCAAAACGGTGGGAGATGACGCATATCGAGGCAGAATCAATACAAGTCATCTCGCGCGTGACTTAACGGTGATTTCACTTGTCAAGAGAACTGATTCGTTCCTTCCACTCATTGCTTTTCTAATGATCAGGTGATGACACGACAGACATTTCCATCTTTTAGAATCTCGTTTCTCAATTGGCCATGACGATATCCTGCCACCAACCGATTACGTCTCGTAAGACTCGCGACTACTGTATAACTTAAATGAGATTAGACCTTATCTAACATACCGTTTCTCCCCTGGGTCCCTGCACCAGCTTCACAGAGAAGTGAAATTCACGTAGGGTTTTCGCCTTGATGCGGAATATCTTTTGAACTTACACTGTCTTTATATATATTCCCCTTGCCCCCATATTTAGGCTGGCTTTGCCCTGACACACAGGTTTATCTTGTTGTGCCAACTTCACTGAACTTGCGGGACCCTTTTGAACGTGTGTGGGGGAGGGGGAGTGCCGGCGCCAGCATTTCAATTTAGGGGGTCCGAAGTAAGATATGGGGGTCCAAGGTCGAGATGCCAAAGGCATCTCCCAAACGCCGCCAGCCTGAGCTACAGGTCCCGTCTGTGGGGGGGGTGGGGGAGGGGGGGGGGGGGTGGTGGGGGGGGGGAAGAAGTCTGGTGATCTTCCCAGGAAACATTTTCATATTAAGTAGGAGCGATATCTGAGCGTTTCTACAACAATGACATGATGTGTGTTGTGTGCCATTTGCAGGTGTGACATTGGGTGGGAAAACCACGGTCAGATAGTAATTTGAAGTTTGATTTTGGGTGTCCTAGGGAAAAGGGGGGGGGGGGGGGTCGGCACCGAAGCCCCTCTATGGCGCCGCCACCGGTTGGGGGCTATTTCTGCGAGGGAAGTAGGCAAGAGTATTTCAATTTAGAGGGTCCTGAGTAAGATATGGGGAGCAAGGTCGAGATGCTGAAGGCATCTCCCAATCGCCACAGGCCAGAGCTAGAGGAGGATAAGGACAAGGTAGTTTAGCGATCTGAACATAGTGGCTAACCGCTTGTAAGGGGGTAGTCACTACGTTCAGATCGCTGAACTAGGGAGGAGGGAGGTCTCTCCCATTTGTGTGTGTATGTGGGGTTGGGGGGGGGGGGTGTCTGGGGATCTCCCTAGGAAAAACTTTATATTAGGACATCCTGGGAGCGATATCTGAGTGTTTCTACAACAATGACATGATGCGTATATTGTGTACATAATGTATGAGAGAATTGCAATATTTTCATTGATTTTCTGGTCGTTTAGATTTACTTCAGATGTTTTATTTACCCCTTTTTAATAAAAACCACGAGGTGGGATGCATGTGGTTTGTGGTTAAAAGATATGTTGATATGCTTGAGATCTACAGACAGCGCCAACGGAAGCACGTAAGCGCAGTTTGGTGGTGGTCATGTCGGTGGGGGGGGGGGGGGGGGGCGGTTACGTGTTCATTTTATTAGTAAACTTCATTTTTTCGAAGTGGCTATTTCACAGGCTCCTGAGGAAAAAGCCAATCGACTATTCCATGAGCACCGGCAAAATAGCTGCCGTAGCTAATTAGCATTTTTTCTGCCCTTGAATTGCACAATGGCATAAAGCTATTAAAAATGTTTACTTAGTTCGTGTAATTCACTCACTAGATTCTTTTTCCACTTCATTCATGGGCTTTTAGATTGAAATGTGACAGATCGTCCCTCAGATCTCATCATTCCACACTCTCCAAACTGCATAAACGAACCGAATGTTGGTGCAGGAAATCGGTCTCCTATCTGTCGCCAAATTCATCTTCGGTGCTCCACCTCTGTCAATTATATTAGGGTCATATGGTATTTTACAAATATTTTAACCACAATTGTAACCGTACAAATGTTGATGTATTTGAAAGTACAAAAGGAGCTAGGCTTAAGGAGCAAGTGCCAATGACATCCGTATTTGTATGGTTTTCTCGGCCATTGTCCAGAGCAAAATACTTCAAATCTGCCATATAGACAATTTCATTATTTTTTTTTGCAGCTGTGGTGGATAAAGAGACCAAATCTTGAATGAAACTGGCTTGTCTGTCGAAGAAATGCACACTTAGCTTATTCTCAAACTGATGGAAAAAACTTATTAGAATAAGGACAGGACAGACACTCGAATTAAGCGTTATTGTAATAAATTTATTACAATAGCGGTTGGTGGAAATGTGTGCATCAACCGTAATGGTTAAAAGTTTATTACAACAGCGGTCGTTGAAAATGTTTGCATTGAGCCATCAGCCGATATTGTAATAAGTTTATTATAATTGCGATTGATGAAAAAGTTCGCACCAACTGTTATGGCAACAAGTTTATTACAATAGCTCTTGATGAAAAGGTTTATATTAACCGCTATTGTAATAACCCAAGCACTGCTGTTATAAACTTATTACACTAGCGGATGTATGCCTGGGGAAAGGTGTCCCTCCCCCTGCCCCCTCCCCCTGCCCCCTCCCCCCCCCCCCTCATCCATCATTTCTTTCAGCTCCCCTGATTCCTTGCATATTTTATCTTTCCGTCCGATCCTTTTTTCCCCTCAAATTATTCCTCACCACATCCTTCCCGTTCCACCCTGCAATTTATAGTCCGGTAAATTCAAAAGACGTGTTATAACAGGCCTGGCGCTGATGCCAACGAAAACAGTGGTAACTTTAATCCACAGCACTCTAGGATTTTTTTTTATCTAATCATAAGTACGAGTCCCTTTTTATTCTCGTGTAAATCATTTGGGCTGAAACACACAGGTTCAGATTTTGCAACGAAATCATTGAGAGCGTCGAACGAATGTATGCCATTCTCAGCTTGCAATTTTTTAACCCCTCCATTTATTCCCGTTGAGTGAGCCTTCATTTTCAAGCAGTTAAATGTATCAGGGGGGGGGGGGGGGGTGGTAGACACAGAGTCAAGTGGCTTTAACAATTGATCGTTTGATAGTGCACCTCAGATAAGATAAGATAAGATTTATTCAGCAAATACACCAGAACAAAGGCCGATTGCTACACACAAAATCAACATAAACAGAATCTTAAAACACACTAATTCATATTACGACAGATATAATTCATATTACAGATAAGTCCCTCTGTAATATGATTTATGTATGTCATAATATGAATTAGTGGGTTCATTTGAACGGTAAACTTCATTTTTTCGAAGTGGCCATTCACAGATATGCACGCTGCTGAGCTGTTTCGTTTCGCTCTGCAGCCCTACACCGATTTTTCAGTCAATCATGGAATTCCTTGATGATGGAATTCACCTAAAAATTCCGGTGCCGACTCGATTAATAAAAAAGTAGATTTCTTGATATTTTGAACGTTTCACATCACAATGACCAAAACACTTTCTTTAGTAATGTGTAAACTACACACGAAGTGTTGTATATTTGTCAAATACCACGTATATATTTCATGAAGAACAATAATGTGGCCATGTTTCCCAATTCGTGCAACTGATTGGAAAAATCGCTTCGTTCGTTGAGCTTTGTTTGCAGCAATAAATATCCGATTTTAAATATAAACTGCAAACAAAGCTCAAAAGTTGAGCTAGGTCTACATTTGGGAAAAGGACAACACTGTCTGCATTTTTTATTGAAGAGGGATTCCATGTTTGACGGACATGCACAAATCACTCGATACCACAAATTTCCATTGAAAAACAAAATCGTAATTGTAGCGCGTCTGGATTTTTTTAAAATGAATGTTTGCAGTCTCTATATAATATTTGTATGCTGTATTGAGGTGAGCTTTCTCATTATTTCGTTGTAGACGGCATTGTATATCGATACTTTTACTGTCCAGTGACCTTTACCGGAAATCGAAATGAACCTACAGGCCTGAAAAACTGAGGCGTGCAATGTTTTTGCCTGCCTCCCACTCACTCCCTTTTGATCCTGCGCAAGCGTTTTAAGTTATGTTCATTCTCATTTTATTTTGACAGGGTTTACACCAGGTTGTCTGAACAGCCCATCCTTGGCTGTATTTCTGTCGACAACGGTGATCCTTAATTCTTAGCGCATGTTGGCCCCCAAATATTTGACTGCCTTTACTGGCAAAAACAAAAATGACACGGAAAAACAACCATACTGGTACCCAAAATGAGCGACGTTATTTCTCTGTTCATTTACTGTTAACCTGGTGTATTTCTAATCTGTGAGATTTGAGTGAGGGCATGGTTTAGAGAATTATTGACAGGAGGCTGCCGTGATTGAAACAAGATCACCTTCCGGTATAATACTGTATTTACATCTTCAGAAATGAGGTCAATGAGAAATAAACAACCCAGTGTTGCATGGGATACTTCATTTTTAATTACAAAATATTACTTACCGGTACCTCATTAAATTCACACTTAGTTTATTGAACAAATGTAAGAAAAAAAACCCAAATCAAACTCCAAACAATCGCCAGTTACCAATTTCAGCTGAGTTGATAAGTGGAATGTTGCAGTATTTCTCCTGAGTTTATTTCAAGTACCAGTCGCCATGAATCTGACATTTCGTCCAACTTGAAGAGTGAGCTTTTCCTAGCGAAAACCCCTGCAACAATCTACAGATTTCATTCTCTCAGCCACCTTAGAAATGGTCTGTCCAGAAATTGTTATGGTATGTCCCAAGGCACAACCCAGTCAGTCAGATAGCTAACCAGTTCCTATCATGGATTCCTTCAGGCCATATATGTGAATGGGATGCAGACAAACTCAATTCAAGTAACAATTTATTGTGCATGAATTAAGAGACAAATTTAATTTATAAGTACTCAAGATGTTTTGGGGTAAGTTTAACCATTATAATGTTAAGACGAGCAATTTTGCTCACCCCAATGGGTCTCCAGAGAGTGATTTTTTGCCACCCTAGATTTTTCAAAAAGCCAGCAGTGAACCTACAATGTAAACAAAACCAACAGTTTGGGAATTTACCCCCCAGGAACTGGCAAGCAGCTCTCCTGGTGTTTTGAAGAATTTTGATTTCCTAACTTCGTTCTTGGATATCGGAAGTACATTTGGCCATGAGTTGTTTGTCTGAGATATTATTTTATTATCAGTTCTGGTACAAATGTGGTAGCAGACATCCAGGAACCATGTTTCCTGCTGTCAACTCTGTGAGTTCATTTCATATATTTTTCGTGTTCTATACATGTACATTTCAACCATCATTTTGATATATGATTTGTGTATATTTAAATCAAATTTATGGAATGTTAGAGGTGGGAATTTCAAAGTAAACAAATTTTCCTTACTTATATAACATCTTAATACTGCCCAGTGGTGATAATTTCAAGAAACATCCAGGCTTTTCAGAGGAATGTAAGTGAAATCACGACCAAATAGGAACATGACAGGGGAAGAAAAACCTTGGATCCAATGGGCCTAACTGAGAATGAATTGGACAGGATGAAAGTTGAAAGTTATGAAACTGAAAAGATTGATCAAATCAGGGCCAAGGGGTACAGTTAAAACTAGAAGTCCTGTCACGAATTTTACGCTTATCTAGGCTTAATTACGCATAGGAATTGCGTGCAATTGCCATATTGAATGACATCCAAATCACGGCAGGTTCTCCTGGTTACTCTTAGCAAACACATGCAATGTTTCTGCCAATGGACCTCCGGGTTACCCAGAGGTCCATTGGCTGAAACATTGCTTGTGCACAGGCCACATGTATGGAATTTGATAGCTTTACTATGGTCATAACTCGTAGATTAACGCGCAGATCGACATGTTATTTGTGCGCATTTCATGATAGGACTTCTGGTTTTAACTGTACCTGTGTTTTGGGTGTGGGGTGTGGGGGGGGGGGGTCGCAGGCCACACTAATTTCTGAGAATGTAACAATAATCCCTGCATTACTATTGAGATGTTTGAGAAAAAATGTTACGATGGTTTCCAATAATAATAATAACACTCTGGTCGGCCACTGGTTTGTTGCACCTCTCCTGTGAGAAGGCCTTAATTAACCCTGTGCTCACAAATGCCTCCTTCTCCCCATGCCTCTCCCCCAACACCCAGAAATGGACTGTTTGATGACATTCTGTACCCCAATCTCTCTGATAAGCATACTAACCCTTTCCTTTAGATCACGCAATACCAACCTATACTTCATTTCCCTACCCACTTCCCCATTATAGTCTCAGTGAATCGTATTCTGTTAGATTAATTTTTTTTTAACATTCTAATAGAAGCTCTTCTAGGGACTACACCCTGCCCAAATGACACATTTGGGACTCCCTTTCACTGACTTTCCCAATGCTTCCCCAAGCTCACAATGACCGTGACCTCAGCTCAGGGATCCCTCAAAAGTGCCATTAAGATACTCTTCAAATGCTGGCATCTCGTCATCATGTGGGCCACCCAAAGACCTCTTTACTTTAACCTCTCGCCAATCGGGCCTCATTTTTCAACAGGAATCGAGGAAACCAATTCCCATAAATGAAACGATGGGAATCCAAGTGGATTCCAGTTCAAATGTAAACTGTATTTTTTGTTCGGTTTTGCAGCGCAGTTTTCTGAACGAATATCTGCACAAAGAGAATAAATTCCTCAAAACTGAAATCAAACTGCATGGTGCAGTCATATGTCATATAAAATGTGACCCATAATTCAATATATGGTATTCAGACCACCAGATTGAACAGCGATAGGATTATTTTGTCACATTTCACCAATGCTGAATATCAGCATTAGACCAGCAATAATGCAAAAACAAATATCATGTTGATATTTAAAATATTAGAAATTGCCAATGGAGTTTGTCTAAAGTGAAAACAGATTATCAGTTATATACAAACAATAACTTGATCCAGTACAGGTTTGAGGTACAAGTATGACAATGTCTGTCCAACAAGATAATATTCAGGATTACAAATTACCTAATTTTGTAATATAATCATTTAATATGTCGAGTTTAGACAAATTCAAAGAATTAGAACTGAAATTTCTCGACCATCAGTACTGAAAGTCAGGGGTGTAGGGTGGGGATCGGAGCCTGAAATAATGGTCGGACATTAGACATGTCCGATAAATTTTGCAGTCGGACAAAATTAAAAATCCACACCAAATCAAACCAATTTTAGCCAAGTTGTATCCATACAGATTCGTGTGATGATCAAGAAACTTCAAAGGCTCCGCATTGGCATATTTCTATTGTCTATAAGTGGCTGAACTGCTTTGATCTAATTCACCAGTGTTTGGGCATAGTTAAATTGCAGTCAGTGAGTACTGGCGCGTCTTAAAAGTTACAGAGTAACAGGCAATCAGACATGCACTCGGGAACTTTTCCTACATGTCAAGATGTCACTCATCCGAGCGGTTTTAGACAAAAACCCACACCGTCTGTCTTGCTTGTTCATCTGCAAGAGTAGTACCGGTCATTATAAAAAAATAATCCATAAGTTCACAAACTTCAGAATTTCAGAAACCTGCACAATGATGGTTGAAGGATATTTTCATCATGAATCCTGAAGTAGATGCTATAAATTATAGCATCAACTTCAGGATTCATGACAAGATATTCTCACAGAAAACAATGTGGTTTCACTGAATTCATTATTACACTAATCACCATACAAACATTCATCTGCATAGCTAATGATGACTTCATTTTCGTTCTTTCAATGAAATTTATGAAATGGGAAAACTGTTGTTGCAGTGCTGGAAATGAACAAAATTGATGGGTGCAGTTTTAAGCTCCTGTGAAATTGAAGACGGGAGTAAATTGCACCTGTAAAATATTAGTACAGTAGAATCCTCTTAAGTGAATATCCATTTTGCCATTGAAAATTATTCAATTAACAGGAGTATACAATTAACAGGGATTTGGTCAGTTTCCTGTGTTCTGGGGGTAAACTGAGCATTTATTCTATTATATCTTGTTTGACAGAGCTCATAGAGCTCTGTCAAACAAGATATAATAGAATAAATGCCTGTATTGGACGTAGTGAGGCCAAAAAGGTTGATTAATAAGGTGAATTTGGTGCGTGTCACAGTAATTTTTTCGATATATTACAAAAATGTATATACAATTAACAGGAGTTTATTCTACAACCCATATCCAATTAAAAGATCAAATTTATACTGAAGGTATGGTAAATGGTTTTGTGTTTGAAAATTATATTCAATTAGCAGGGATATACAATTAAGAGATATCCAGTTAAGTGGGCTCCACTGTATTTGAATTTTGAGGGAACAGCGACACTAAACACCAGAAATTTTGAATGTATAAGTACCTGCTGAACTATGACAGGAACTTCCCATTTGCCACAGGGTGTAGCTTTCTAAAAACAGTACACATTTAAATGCTCTCACAGTATATTAAAGTTCCACAATATTTTTCGACAAGTGCATTTTTTAGCTCCCGGTAAAATAGAAAACACGTTGCTAACGGGAGCAATTGCACTTGTACCCGTCTCATTTCCGGATCTGTTGTTGAATGTCTGAGAACGCATCAGAGAACACCATTTACAAAGTAAGTTTTTAAAAAACTTTCAACCTTGGCAAGGGCCACCCCACCCAAGCCTTTCCCAGCTCAGTGCTGCATGCGTCGGTCAACGCTGCACGCCGGGTGACATGATATACATTTTGTCCAGATTTCCATTTTCTCTTATTTCAGGCTGTGGGGGGAATATATACTACTCAAAGTTTGCTAAGCACCAAGTATATCCAACTACATGTACCTGTTTTACGTTTTAGTTGAAATATTGTTATGAAAAGTGTACATGTATATATTTTATATTTAATTATATCTTTAATGATTTAAGCACAGAAATTGAGATTTTGTTTGTTTTTGACATTATTATCCCCGCATTTGAAAAAATGCGGGGATATATTGGTCGTCTTCGTCCGTCCATCCATCCGTCCGTCCGTCCATCTGTCCGTCCATCCGTATGTCCGTACGTCCTGGAATGGTTTCCGGCGAAAAACTCCTAGGGGTTCCAATTCAAAACATTGAAAGTGTGTTCATGTTCATTCATAGGGTCTGTATATGTGCATAAAGGTTTTGGATTTTTGATTCGGCCCTCGGGGGCGTAAGGGGCACCACTTTTGTCGTTAGAGGAATGGTTTCCGGCGAAAAACTCCTAGGGGTTTCAATTCGAAACATTGAAAGTGTGTTCATGTTCATTCATAGGGTCTGTAGATGTGCATAAAGGCTTTGGATTTTTGATTCGGCCCTTGGGGGCGTAAGGGGCACCACTTTTGTCGTTAGAGGAATGGTTTCCGGCGAAAAACTCCTAGGGGTTTCAATTCGAAACATTGAAAGTGTGTTCGTGTTCATTCATAGGGTCTGTAGATGTGCATAAAGGTTTTGGATTTTTGATTCGGCCCTCGGGGGCATAAGGGGCACCACTTTTGTCGCTAGAGGAATGGTTTCCGGCGAAAAACTCCTAGGGGTTTCAATTCGAAACATTGAAAGTGTGTTCCTGTTCAGTCATAGGGTCTGTAGATGTGCATAAAGGTTTTGGATTTTTGATTCGGCCCTCGGAGGCGTAAGGGGCACCACTTTTGTCGTTAGAGGAATGGTTTCCGGCGAAAAACTCCTAGGGGTTTCAATTCGAAACACTGAAAGTGTGTTCATGTTCATTAGTATGGTCTGTAGATGTGCATAAACGTTTTGGATTTTTGATTCGGCCCTGTTACAACCAGTAGTGTATAAATTTACCAGTAATGCCGAAATCGACCAGTAATGTCGAAAAAATTAACCAGTAATGTCGAAATCAACCAGTAATGTCGAAAAAATCGGCCAGTAATGTCGAAAAAATCGGCCAGTAATGTAAAAATCCGTAATGTCGAAAAATTAACCAGTAGTATCAAAAAGTGATGCCCACAATGAGGAGCACTAACACTTGCCGACGGGGGAGGGGGGTATAGCCACCCCCACCCCCCGATGACACCCCTGGTCGTGTGCTTTAATGACTGACTATTATAATGTCAGTCACTACCCGATATTTGCTACATGTCTATCATCTAGTTCTACCAATTTGCTACCTGTCATTTTACCTACATCCATCAATCAGTCAGTCTGCGTCACCCGCATGTACCCGCATGTACGTGGGGAGCACTATTAGCTCAATCGAGAAATTGCCTCGCAATTCAATTTGATGAATATCCGGGTTCTATACCTGACGAGGTCAGTTAAGTTGTGTCCTTGGGAATGACACTTTATCCCAGGTGCACGTTGACTTCGTGTGCCAAGCCACATGCCGAAATGACATGTGTATGGTGCGCGTGCTTTAAACTAAGTGTCGTAAACAAAATCAATCAATCAATCAACCAACCAATCAATCTTTGTATGTAGGTCTGCCTGTCTTTCCGTCAGTCAGTTGTCTATCCACGTCTAGGGGTTAATTTTCACATGCCACATTGCTATCTGTCTGTCTGGATTTCTGTCCGTCTGCCTGGATGCTGCTAACCTGCCTGCCTACACACTTGCCAGCCTACATGTGTGACTGTATGTCTATCTGTGCGAGCGCTAAATACTAGACTAAATATTTCAGCGTCGTATCAATTCGTTATCTATCCAGAGAGAGAGAGGGGGAAGGAGAGAGAGAAAGAGAGAGAGAGAGGGAGAGAGACAAAGAGAGAGAGTTGGACAAAAACAGAGGGAAAGGGGATAGGGAGAGAGCGATAGAGAGAGAAAAAAAGGGGAGAGAGAGAGAGAGAAGGAGAGATAGAGGTAGGGGCAGGGGGACAAGGGGATGGATGGATGGATGGACGGACGGACGGATGGGCGGACAGACGGATGGATGGACAGACGGACGGATGGATGGACAGACAGACAGACAGACAGACAGACAGACAGATAGATAGAGAGGGCAAAGGCAGCGTGAGAGAGAGAGAGAGAGGGATGGGGAAAGAGAGCTGGGCAGACACAGAGAGAGAGAGAGAGAGAGAGAGAGAGAGGGCAAAAGCAGAGGGACATGGGATAGAAAGAGAGGGGAGATAGATAGAGAGAAATAGGAGAGAGAGAAAGAGAGAGAGAGAGAGAGAGAGCAAATAGGATGGGATATATTGTGCATATGAAAGAGGGAAATAATTGTTAAACATAACATTCCATATTTACTGGGGTAAATGTGTTTAAACTTGCGCGAAAATGGTTTAATGTCGATAAATTTTGGCAAAAGTACAGTTTGAGCAACCCGAAAAAATATTGAAATTTTTGCGAAAAATCGTCATTTTGGTCGTCACTTTTTGACACTACTGGTTAATTTTTCGACATTACGGACTTTTACATTACTGGTCGATTTTTTCGACATTACTGGTTGATTTCGACATTACTGGTTAATTTTTTCGACATTACTGGTCGATTTCGACATTACTGGTTAATTTTTTCGACATTACTGGTCGATTTCGACATTACTGGTAAATTTATACACTACTGGTTGTAACAGGCCCCGAGGGGCACAAAGGGCACCATTTTTGTCGTTAGAGGAATGGTTTCCAGACAAAAACTCCTAGGGGTTTCAATTCGAAACACTAAAAGTGTGTTCATGTTAATCAATAGGGTCTGTAGATGTGCATAAAGGTTTTGGATTTTTGATTCGGCCCCAAGGGGTGCAAGGGGCACCACTTTTGTTGTTAGAGGAATGGTTTCCGGCGAAAAACTCCTAGGAGTTTCAATTCGAAACATTGAAAGTGTGTTCATGTTCATTCATAGGGTCTGTAGATGTGCATAAAGGCTTTGGATTTTTGATTCGGCCCTTGGGGGCGTAAGGGGCACCACTTTTGTCGTTAGAGGAATGGTTTCCGGCGAAAAACTCCTAGGGGTTTCAATTCGAAACATTGAAAGTGTGTTCGTGTTCATTCATAGGGTCTGTAGATGTGCATAAAGGTTTTGGATTTTTGATTCGGCCCTCGGGGGCATAAGGGGCACCACTTTTGTCGCTAGAGGAATGGTTTCCGGCGAAAAACTCCTAGGGGTTTCAATTCGAAACATTGAAAGTGTGTTCCTGTTCAGTCATAGGGTCTGTAGATGTGCATAAAGGTTTTGGATTTTTGATTCGGCCCTCGGAGGCGTAAGGGGCACCACTTTTGTCGCTAGAGGAATGGTTTCCGGCGAAAAACTCCTAGGGGTTTCAATTCGAAACATTGAAAGTGTGTTCCTGTTCAGTCATAGGGTCTGTAGATGTGCATAAAGGTTTTGGATTTTTGATTCGGCCCTCGGAGGCGTAAGGGGCACCACTTTTGTCGTTAGAGGAATGGTTTCCGGCGAAAAACTCCTAGGGGTTTCAATTCGAAACACTGAAAGTGTGTTCATGTTCATTAGTATGGTCTGTAGATGTGCATAAACGTTTTGGATTTTTGATTCGGCCCTGTTACAACCAGTAGTGTATAAATTTACCAGTAATGCCGAAATCGACCAGTAATGTCGAAAAAATTAACCAGTAATGTCGAAATCAACCAGTAATGTCGAAAAAATCGGCCAGTAATGTCGAAAAAATCGGCCAGTAATGTAAAAATCCGTAATGTCGAAAAATTAACCAGTAGTATCAAAAAGTGATGCCCACAATGAGGAGCACTAACACTTGCCGACGGGGGAGGGGGGTATAGCCACCCCCACCCCCCGATGACACCCCTGGTCGTGTGCTTTAATGACTGACTATTATAATGTCAGTCACTACCCGATATTTGCTACATGTCTATCATCTAGTTCTACCAATTTGCTACCTGTCATTTTACCTACATCCATCAATCAGTCAGTCTGCGTCACCCGCATGTACCCGCATGTACGTGGGGAGCACTATTAGCTCAATCGAGAAATTGCCTCGCAATTCAATTTGATGAATATCCGGGTTCTATACCTGACGAGGTCAGTTAAGTTGTGTCCTTGGGAATGACACTTTATCCCAGGTGCACGTTGACTTCGTGTGCCAAGCCACATGCCGAAATGACATGTGTATGGTGCGCGTGCTTTAAACTAAGTGTCGTAAACAAAATCAATCAATCAATCAACCAACCAATCAATCTTTGTATGTAGGTCTGCCTGTCTTTCCGTCACTCAGTTGTCTATCCACGTCTAGGGGTTAATTTTCACATGCCACATTGCTATCTGTCTGTCTGGATTTCTGTCCGTCTGCCTGGATGCTGCTAACCTGCCTGCCTACACACTTGCCAGCCTACATGTGTGACTGTATGTCTATCTGTGCGAGCGCTAAATACTAGACTAAATATTTCAGCGTCGTATCAATTCGTTATCTATCCAGAGAGAGAGAGGGGGAAGGAGAGAGAGAAAGAGAGAGAGAGAGGGAGAGAGACAAAGAGAGAGAGTTGGACAAAAACAGAGGGAAAGGGGATAGGGAGAGAGCGATAGAGAGAGAAAAAAAGGGGAGAGAGAGAGAGAGAAGGAGAGATAGAGGTAGGGGCAGGGGGACAAGGGGATGGATGGATGGATGGACGGACGGACGGATGGGCGGACAGACGGATGGATGGACAGACGGACGGATGGATGGACAGACAGACAGACAGACAGACAGACAGACAGACAGACAGACAGATAGATAGAGAGGGCAAAGGCAGCGTGAGAGAGAGAGAGAGAGGGATGGGGAAAGAGAGCTGGGCAGACACAGAGAGAGAGAGAGAGAGAGAGAGAGAGGGCAAAAGCAGAGGGACATGGGATAGAAAGAGAGGGGAGATAGATAGAGAGAAATAGGAGAGAGAGAAAGAGAGAGAGAGAGAGAGAGAGCAAATAGGATGGGATATATTGTGCATATGAAAGAGGGAAATAATTGTTAAACATAACATTCCATATTTACTGGGGTAAATGTGTTTAAACTTGCGCGAAAATGGTTTAATGTCGATAAATTTTGGCAAAAGTACAGTTTGAGCAACCCGAAAAAATATTGAAATTTTTGCGAAAAATCGTCATTTTGGTCGTCACTTTTTGACACTACTGGTTAATTTTTCGACATTACGGACTTTTACATTACTGGTCGATTTTTTCGACATTACTGGTTGATTTCGACATTACTGGTTAATTTTTTCGACATTACTGGTCGATTTCGACATTACTGGTAAATTTATACACTACTGGTTGTAACAGGCCCCGAGGGGCACAAAGGGCACCATTTTTGTCGTTAGAGGAATGGTTTCCAGACAAAAACTCCTAGGGGTTTCAATTCGAAACACTAAAAGTGTGTTCATGTTAATCAATAGGGTCTGTAGATGTGCATAAAGGTTTTGGATTTTTGATTCGGCCCCAAGGGGTGCAAGGGGCACCACTTTTGTTGTTAGAGGAATGGTTTCCGGCGAAAAACTCCTAGGAGTTTCAATTCGAAACATTGAAAGTGTGTTCATGTTCATTCATAGGGTCTGTAGATGTGCATAAAGGCTTTGGATTTTTGATTCGGCCCCGACAATAATCACAAATGCGAATGTGGGGATATACTATAGTGTGCTTTGCACACAAATGACACCCCTCTAGTTTTTTAGCTTTTGAATACAGTAACCATGGAAAATGGATATTATTGGTAAAAGAGGAAATTTTTCAAATTTGCCAAAAAGTTGACAGAGTGAACTGATATGGGCTCAATATCGAGTATGAGACCCATTATTGTTAATTACAGCTTGACAAGGCCTTCTCATGCTCCCAATCAGGTTCCAGATGGTCCTTTGTGGGATGTTGTTCCATTCTTGGACCAGCATGACACCAAGCTCCTGGACACTTCTTGGTTGGACTGGACAGACTGAAATTGCAAGCTGCAACTCATTCCAGACATATTCGATTGGATTGAGGTCAGGGGATCTTGCTGGCCAGTCCATCCGTTCACTCCCCTCCCTCTGTCGGTACTCCTGGACAGCATGGGCAACATGAGGACGGGCATTATCGTCCATCAGAATGAATCTATCACCCACCGTGGGCATCCAGGATCTCATCAATATACCGCTGTGCAGTAAATGTACCACGGTCAAGGACACAGAGCTCTGTACATCCATCCCAGCTGATGCTACCACAGACCATTATTGATCCTCCACCATAGCGGTCATGCTCAGTTGGCTGCATGGAATCGCTCTCCTGGTCTTCTCCATGCCCTAGAACACCTATCTGTGTTGTCTAGGCAGTACCTTGAGTCATCTGTAAAAAGGACAGATTGTCAATCTTCTCTGGTCCATCCAGTGGGATCCATGGCCCATTCATATTGTGCCTGGCTGTGGTTCTGGGACAGCTGATTGCGAATACATGGTCTTCTCGATCGGAGACCACCTTCGTGCAATCTTGCCCGGATAGCCTGCATCAACACATTTACCCCAGATGCATTCTGAAGGTCATTGCGAAGCTGGATTGCTGTGTCAAAGCGGTTCCTACGGGCCTGAATGATCAACACCTGGTCTTCAGCTGCAGATGTTGCCCTGTCTCTGCCAACACCATGTTGTCTGACTGGTGTGCCACACTGCTGAAATCTTGCCCAGGCTCTGGTGATCACTGCATGGTGCACACCAAGGGCTTCACCAACCTGACGATGGATAGCCCCTTGTTCCATCATCCCTACAGCCCACCACATTTCTGCTTCAGACAAATGTCTTCTTACATTTGCATTCGCCATATTCAATCATTAAATCACAAGGGTTTTGTGTTGAAATGAAGACTGAATACCCTACACATCTCATGTACATGTGGACAGTACACATAAACATCATGGAAATCAAGGTTACATGCTTTCCATGACTGTCACGAAAAGTCAAGAGAGCTAATGTAAACACTGGGGACCATCTCAAGACATTCCTCAATTGTATCCACCAAAAATATCGCAAATGTGTCACAAGCAAATTTCACAATGATGTGTCAAATATGTGGTGCTTAGCAAACTTTGAGTAGTATATATATAGGGGGAAACAGGTCGATTGTCCTTGGATGAAGTTGTTTCGGTGACTGGTCAAGTCATCCCCACAAAAACTAAAATGTTTCATATTTTTGTTTCTGACTTCATATTTTCATTTCTAATTTTGGCTTAGAAAGATTCACTTCTGTTTTGTTTTCGGTTTTGCTTTGAATTATAACATAATCACATTGTAGTTGCAATCCAGTTCCTGTTTACCCTCCCCAACAGTCTCTTTGTCTGTTACCTCTTGACTCCTGGACCACATCTCTATTTGCACTAATATGCCATGGTTCTCTCCATGAAATAGCCACTAACTCCCAACCTTTTACTCCCAACTGTCTTAACCCATTCGCTCTATCATCACCTACATGTACCACAGTGACCTTGACCATAGACATTTACCAGAGTTTGCTTCTCTAATTGAAATATTGCTTGCCCGATCGATACTGAACTTGGCCTATGGGTTGAGCATGATGAAAGGAGAACCCTCTTTATTTTTTAGGTTATAATGCCAAAGGTCAAGATCACAATGACCTTGAGATTGAAATTTTGTCAATCGGAGCTGGTTTTCGCTCTCTTAATTATTAACATTATGCATTTTTGATCGAAACCCAACTTGGCATGTGGGTTGAGCATGACGACAGAAAAAACCCTACATATTTTTAAATCATTGTGCCAATACAGTGTAGTCAAGGTCACATTGACCTTAAAATTTTATAGGTCCAGATCGAAACCAAACTTGACATGTCATCAAATACATGTAATCTTATCTGTATTATTTGAGTAAATAATACCAACAGTGGCTGTGTTAATTTAATGTAATATGTTACCAAGGCTACTGTATCAGGGTAATTTCTTTTTTTTTTGGGGGGGGGGGGGGAGGGGTGGGGTATTTGCCACCCTTGACAGCTACCTCTAGTTATTTTAATTGTTTAAAAATCCTCTTCCTTAGACCCTTCAGTGCACCAGTCAAAATCTTGTTCTCTCTTTTCTTTTGATGGGGTCGGGGGGGGGGGGGGGGGTGGAGATCCAGGTCACTGGGTTCATGTTTGGGCTCTTTACTCTCACCTGCGTAATAATAGTGTTGACACCATTATTAATTTTTGAAAAAAGATCCCAGCAATCACCATTATTTGACGTGAGTACTAGGGGGGGGGGGGGGAGGAGGGGGGGGGGGGAATCCCAACACTATTATTATTTCCGATCAAATCTCATGACCATCATTGTTATTCAGCCATCACTATTATTAGGAAGGTATGAGTATGGGCCCCAAATTTTCTGTTAGTGCTACTTGAAAAATATTCTTTAATAATCATTTCCTTCAGATCCACCAGCCATAATCTTTTGATATTTGGTTTACAGCATCCTTAGGGCATTCAGGTTCAAATTTGTTCAAATGAAAAGTCCCTGGATTGATGTGGGTTCATATTTATTTTAAGTTAGTGCAATTTGAGGAAAATTCTTTAAAAATCTTCTTTCTCAGATCCATCAGTTTGAGGGATCAGATTAAAGTTCATCCAGTCCTGGACAGGCCTTTAGATTACCCTAAATTCAAGGTGGTAAAAGCTGTGCCCAAAATAGGAAACATGCTAAAATACTGGTTTTAATTTGACTCATTTAAATGTATTTTGAAGTTTTCACCTGGAAATGTCTTTAGGTCACCTGACTGAAATTCAGGATTAGCTATAGTGATCACTCACCATTTGTCGTCCATCGTCAGCGAACATGGTGTTTGCAACTGAGCCCCAAAACCACTGAACCAATTTTAGTTAAATTTGAGGTGATTGCTTGTTCTGTGGTCATGATTAGTCATTGTGCAGAAATGTGTGACCTTAAACACCAGTAATAATAAATAATTGCTTGTTCTGACATCACATTTTGTTATTGTTCAAATTAGCATACCCAGCCCTATAGGGAGGGGGTGGGGGAAAAAGCTTCAAATTTTAAAAAAAAATCTTCTCATGAACCAGTGGGAACATTGACTTGATATTTCGTATGGAGCTTCCTTTTGAGTGTAGAGTCAAGATTGTTCAAATCAAGTTTGTGGGGCAATATTTGCCCTTGTAATAGGAGGGGCAAGATTTTTTGCTATGCCCAAAATTGCTATTTTCTAAACCGATGGTCCGATTTGAACCAAATTTGGTATGTGGTCATAAGTATTTGACTCATGCAAAAAAACTAATTCTTGTGTCCCTGTGGGAACCCCAGGAGCTAAAAATAGAAATATTTTCAAACGCCCATATTTCCAAAACCACAGAGAACTGTTATTTGATATGAAGCGTCCTTAGAACCAGTAGAATGGAATGGTAAAAACAATTGCCATCGGTTGTGTCGGAGTGTTCTGTAGGAGACATTGAAAAAAATGCTGAGTCAGCATATTTGCCAAAAATTCTCCAGAACCACTGATCAGAATCTTCTGATATTTACATGTAGTATTCAGCATCCAAAGGGAGGTAGATAAAAGTTTATTAAAATGAAGCCCCTTGGTTTATATTTGGACTCAATACAGGAGCCCAAGTTTTTAACTTGGGGCAATATTGGGAATAATCTTTAAAAATCTTCTTCTTCAGAACCACCAGTCAGAATTTTTTAATGTTTGGTTTACATCATTGTTATGAGGGTCAGATTCAAGATTGTTCAAAACAAGTCCCTCGGTTAGTATTTGAGTCTTTGAATCTTTTAATGTTTGGTTTACATTATTGTTATGAGGGTCAGATTCAAGATTGTTCAAAACATGTCCCTCGGTTAGTATTTGAGCTTCCTATGGGGTCCGAATTTTAACATAGTGCACTATGGTGGATAATCTTTAAAAATCATCTTCAGATGAGATCCACCAATCAGAATCTTTTAATATTTGGTATGCAGCATCCTTAAGGAGGTTAGATCTCATGTTGTTCAAACCAAGTCCCTGGGTTAATATTTGGGCTTAGAGGGTTCAGATTCAATTTGTTCAAATAAAGTCCCTGAGTTCAACTGGGTTGATATTTGTGCTTTCCCTCTAAGGGAATGGGGTGGGGGATTTTAACATGGTGTCAAATTGGTACTATTCTCAAAATCTTCTTTTCCAGAATCACCATTCAGAACCTTGATATTTGGTATACAACATCCTCAGGGAGGTCAGATCTAAGTTTGTTCAAATCAAGTCTCTGTGTTAATATTTGGATTCCCTGTTGGAACCCAAATTTTAACTTAGTCCAATATGAGGAATAATCTTTAAACATCTGTTTCTTGAGATACAATCAGAATCTTTGGATATCTGGTGTCCAGCATCCTTAGAGAGTTCAGGTTCAGTTTGTTCAAATAAAGGCACTGGGTTGATATTTGTGTTCTCTGTGGGGGAAGGGGATTTTGACATAGTGCAAAATTGGTAATATTCTCAAAATCTTCATCTCCAGAATCACCAGTCAGAATCTTTTGATATTTGGTATCCAACATCCTTCAAGTTTATTCAAGTTAAGTCCTTAGGTTGATATTTGGTCTCCCTAGTTTGGCATTACTGAAAATCTGGGTATTATTTCTGTGGTAGCATCCCAGTACTAGAAAAAAATCATCTGGCATGGACAACAGAGTTATATAGAATTAAATAACTTCACTCCTCTGCTAATTAAATCCTTCTTTAAACAACTTTGGTCAGGTGAGCTCCTCAGGCCCCTGGGGCCTCTTCTTTATTTTTGTAATTATTTCTTTGCCATCAAAAGTTAATGTTCTTGGTTTGTTTTTGTTTAATCGACAGAATAGCATGGGTGGTGGTGTATTTTGTCCCTTGGGTGCAAGAAAGTTTTGCAATGCTAAAGCATTGCAAAATCTTCTTACACTCAAAAGACAAATTTATCGATTTTATGTGTCTGCCTTCAAGGTCATACTGGTATTTGATATCAATGATAATTTTTAGCTCAACTTTGGCAAAGCCAAATTTGAGCTTATGCCATGGCCCGTCGTCCATCTGTCCATCTGTCCGTCAACAATTGGATACGGCTCGGGCTAGAGGCCGTATTTATGAACCGATCTTTACGAAACTTCTTGGGTACCTTTGTTATGACTGTGGAACGAGAACGAGTGTTTTTGGGTGCGATCCAAAATTCAAGATGGCTGCCAGCGGCCATTTTGTACAGAAATTAGGTCTAATCAGTTTTTTGTACACAACTTCTACACTGCTCAGGCTAGATGCCGTATTTATGAACCGATCTTTATGAAACTTCTTGGGTACCTTTGTGATCACCGTGGGATGAGAACGAGTGTTTTTGGGTATGGTCCGAAATTCAAGATGGCCACCAGCAGCCATTTTGTACCAAAATTAGTACAATCAGTCTTTTGTACAGAACTTCTGTATGAAAGTTCTGATTTGAATAAATTTTTGTATGAATGTTTAGTAACATGGAATACATCACATATAGTACGGGTTTTTTTCTCGTGCAGAAATTATGCAAATTAGATGAACTTTGATTTATTCAGTGCTACTTGTACTCTGTAAGTGCACATGTCAATACGGCTCGGACTAGAGGCTGTATTTATGAACCGATCTTCACAAAAACTTCTTGGGTACCTTTGTTATCACCTTGGGACGAGAACGAGTGTTTCTGGGTGCGGTCTAAAATTCAAGATGGCTGCCAGTGGCCATTTTGTACCGAAATTAGGTCCAATCAGTTTTTTGTCACAACTTCTACACAGCTCATATTTGTGAACTGATCTTCACGAAACTTCTTGGGTACCTTTGTTTTCACCTTGGGACAGGAATGAGTGTGTTTTGGGGTGCCTTTGTTATCACTGTGCTATGAGAACAAATATTTTGGGGTTCAGTCAGACCCACTCTGGGACTCAAAGATTTTTTTCTAGTTTAGCATCTGACTGTCACCCACCTTTACAATACTTTACCTATACATTTGTTACAGGCAACGGTCAGTATTTATGTACATGTACAGACCGTTACAATACTTTATATGTACCTTTGTTATCAGGTCATTACCTAGATGTTTGTCATTGCTGTGTCACATACTATACATGTACATGTCTTTGTCTTGACAAGTTGAGCTACAGTGTCATTGACACTTTCATGACTTTTTATGGCCAGCTTTAAAATCATACTTTATATCATATCTATCCGTGACCAGAGGTGATGTAGGTTTTTCTGGAAACTTAGCTCTACATGTACATGTATTTTGCAGTTCATTATTGTTTCTGAGAGGTTGTTCCCTCTGATCTTGTTCGGAATGTACCGGACTTGCCCAATTATTTCAAATACCTGCTTCCCACAAACTCTAAAAAAACAGACCCATATTTTATCCATATGCCATAGTTTAGTCATTTAGAACACTTTGTACTGACTGAAGATAGCATGTCAGAATCATTGGATAACACCAGAATCACCCAAAGTTTTATTCTTATGCTGCATGTTTGTTATGTTCAGCACCCCGTCACTGGAGTGGATATGGAATCATTTCATGTACCAGAATCACCCAATTAAATCATTAATATATTGGTTTTATTCTCTAGGAAATTTCTCCTTTGCTGGGTATTATATGATACACCAGTAAGATTTCTATCGTAACTTGAAAAAAAAACCATCCCAATATTAATCGAATGGAATCGCCTTTAAATACCGGTACCGCCTTTTTTTCGTATGATAATATGATATGACATGAAATTTCACATACTGATATGTTACCCTTGTCCGATGAAACTAATGTCTTCCTTTTCTTGAATTTCAACCCTTTGTTGGAATGAGCTGGATATTACGTTTTTCTAAAAATTTTAATTTTAAGCTTATTTTTAAGTGTATCCTCAGGTATCCTTTTGAAATTTTTGAAATATAATCTCCAGAAGAGACCTATCTAAAAATGTATGGTAGTCCTGAAATTCTCAATGGTTATGGCCGATTTAGGCAGTGGCATCATTGATTATCATGAGCCAAAAAATTAAAGTTTGTCCGATCTTAGGGCGTTGTAGAGCAAAAAAAAAACCCACAATTTTTTTTTTTTTTCAATTTATCGCCATTTTTGACATTTTAACATCGATTGAAGATTTTGGGACATTTTTCATTAAAAATGCCAGTTTTCAAGTTTTTGCTTCTGAAAGTTTGGAAATAATATATAATCTCCCAACACATCCAAAAATGCAATCAGTTTTCACCCAATGAAAAAATGTCCCTCATACTAAATGTTTCAAGTTATGACATCATCGTTGAAAAAATTAAAGTTTTCCAATTTGGATAACATTTTAGTATGTTATAGAGCTCAAATACTATTAAGACCTGTATTTTTGTGATTTTCTGCCATTTTCAACATTATTACACAATTTCAATTTTTTAACCCAAACTAGTATATGCCGCGCATACAACCATAACTTAAAAGATGGAGGGACCAAAATTTTTATATAGACACAATGATAACCACAGAGTCGCCCTTTGGAAATTTCATCTCACTACCCGCCAAGACTCCCAAAGTTACACTCATAAAAACATCAAAAACACCGAAAAATGGCAGAAAATCAAATTTCACTGGATAAAGTTGAAATATCAAGTGACATTTTAGTTTCTGTAGTTTCAAAAGACATTTTAGTATGTATTATTCTAAATATAAAGCTGAAAAAGTTTTGTAAATCAGACTTCAAATTCCAGATATGACGAAAATACCATTGGACATATTACTTCATGTTTTCAGCCATTTTGGACAGTTTTCACTGGAAGTCTAATTTTCTTACCAACAGATTCCATAGTTATAAGTGGTAAACTTCACTTACTGCTTTTTGGGTCATTTGACATTATCAACAATGTCTTTACTTTTTTCACTTTCCATTACCAATGCTAGTTTTATGTTTTTTTGTTAATCTTTCTTTTTTAGCCCCATTTTGAAATTTTAGGAATATCATCTTCAGTGAATACCATAATCTAAAACTGTTTTGCCCTCCTGGGAATTTGTCAGGGTAGGGCCTTGCGAATCACACATTTTCAATTCAAATCGAATCTTGATTCGAATCATGTCTATTATTCAAAAACGAATCAAATCTCCAATCGAATCAGTAGCATCTTGAAGGTGATCAATGGGGTTGGGGTGCTATAAACCTGATTTGTCCCGACTGTGAAGGCTTAAGTCCCGACTTATAAAATAATCCAACTACATGTACAGGAAGGCATGCCTTGATGATGTAGTTGGAATATTACCCTGTAAGGATTACAGTTCATCGTCCACATTGCTTGGAAACCTTAAATTTGTATTTACCGTAACAGTGGCAAGGACTAGAAAGGCAGTGGCGATGTACAAATCTAATGTACATTGCACAATGTAAAGTTGTCAAAAACCAAATTACTCACTTTAAGAAACAGTTTCTTTGTGGTAAGATCAGTGCCTGTGGCTCTGACCAAAAGCAACTGTTCCAAATTATACAGTCCCTACAGTCCCTAGAATCGAAGCAGACAAATAAATTGTCGGAGGAGCTGTCTAGTGCCCATATTGCCCAAAAGTTCTCAGAGTTTTTCGCGAATAAAATTGAGACAATTAGAAAGACTCTGGATCAAACACAATGTACCTTCGATCAAGGCCCAACTGAAACCCCATTTATCTCATCTGATAAAAGATTGGTAAGCTTTGATTGTGTGTCCGAAAGTGTTGTGGAGAAAATTATCATGTCCTCACCAACTAAAAGTTGTGCCTTAGATCCTATTCCCACTTCTTTGTTGAAGTCATGTCTTCCAGCTCTCATAGGTTGTATAACAAAGATTGTTAATGAGTCAGTACAAAATGGTTATGTGCCACCATGTCTCAAAACAGCCCTGGTTATGCCTCTTCTAAAAAAGACTTCTTTAGATCCCTGTGTACTGAAAAATTATAGACCTGTATCAAACCTGCCATTTATCTCCAAAGTCATTGAGAAAGTAATTGCCAAACAGCTGCGTTTATATTTAGACAACGATCAGCTTGTGGATCCAAAACAGTCTGCATACCGCGAAGGCCACTCCACAGAATCTGCACTTCTGAGCATACAAAATGATATACTGGAATACCTAGACCACCGGAAGGCAGTTGTTTTGATCCTCTTAGATCTTTCAGCTGCCTTTGATACCATAGACCATAAAATCTTATCCTTTAGACTTTTGCATTTGGGTATTGATGAATCTGCATTGAGGTGGTTTCAATCCTACATATCAGAAAGGACCCAGTGGGTCACAATTGAGGGAATTCAATCAAACCCTGTACCACTTAAATTTGGCATACCCCAAGGCTCAGTCCTGGGTCCAATTCTTTTTACATTACACATACAGCCCCTCGGGGAGATTATTCGATCACATGGGATTGGCTGCCATTTCTATGCAGATGACTCACAGATCTATGCAGAGTCAGGCTTGGCAATTTCAGGAGAGCGATTTTTTAGCTCTCCTTACTGCCCTCCTGAAAGAATTAAGGAGAGCGAAAAATTGCCCTCCTAAATATTTTGGTCTGGGATGATTGAGATTACATGTATTATGCTCACATTAAATTTTTGTTGTAAAGCAAAAATGTAATTTAACTTCGAAGTCACATAACATCACGTAATTTCATTTTGAAAGTGGTTTAGTGGTAAAAGGTAATGGTTGCAACCATACCCAAACACAGTTGCAATCATTTGAAGCAAAATGGGTCACAGCAATATTTTTTTTCTGTCAGTTTCAAATTCAACAATTGACATCACAGTTTGAGGGGTAATTATTCAAGGAATATTGACACTATAATATACTACCATTACTACTATCCTGTCACTTGAAGCACTTGCACCAGGATGTGACTGTAGATTCAAGCAGACCTGTTGTCCAAGAAAGTCATACGCCTACCACTACCACCTTCAACCCCCTAGGGGGGTTGAAGGTGTTAGTGGTAGGCGTATGACTTTCTTGGACAACAGGTCTGTGTACAAACACAGGTCTTGTCAAGTGTATGTTCGGTTGTTGAGTGAGACATCTAGATGTCTAAGAGATTTCGCTTTACCTTAGTAAAGTTAATAAAATCACTGATGTAATAGTCTGTTGGTTTCAGTTTCAATGAGTTTGTTCAATTGGATACTTAAAATGCTGTGTAAAGCTAATTGCTCTCCTAAGCTGATTGAGGAGAGCGATTTTTTGCCCTCCTGCATTTTTCAGAATGCCAGGCCTGCAGAGTTTGACCCCTTGGATACAAATGACACGGAGTTGAAATTTCAAATTTTGCGGAATTGCATCGATGATATTAGAACCTTTATGCTGGTAAACAAACTTAAACTTAACAATGAGAAAACAGAACTTATAATTTTTTCTTCTAGGCATAAACCTGCCCCAGATAATTTGCCCTGCCTTAAAGTAGGAGATACCATTATCAATCCATCCACCACTGTTAGAAACCTTGGTGTGTATTTTGATTCTCACTTAACCATGGTTCCTCATATTTCAAAAGTCTGCCAGTCCGCCAATTTTTATCTTCGGAAAGTTGGTCGATCCAGAAAATTCCTAACCACGCGTGCCACAGAATGCCTCATTCACGCATTTATTTCTTCAAGGCTGGACTACTGTAATTCGCTTCTACATGGTCTTCCCAATAAAAAACTTGGCAGACTACAGTCTATTCAAAACACAGCAGCATGCATTGTGACATTAGCGAAAAAGAGAGATCACATAACACCTAAGTTGAAAAGTTTGTATTGGCTTCCTATTATGGCCAGAGTTGAGTTCAAAATTCTCCTCTTCACATATAAAGTACACATGAAGCAGTCCCCAGCTTACATTGCTAATCTAGGAAAACCATATATACCGAAACGCCCCTTCCGTTCCACAAACCAAAATCTTTTAGAAGAGAAATCCTATGTTCTCGCTAGCTACGGTGGACGTTCTTTTAGCTAGAATGCTCCTAGACTGTTTAACATGCTACCAGAATTTGTTAAAACAGCCCCTTCTTTGACAGTATTTAAATCTAGATTGAAATCCCATTTATTTAAAAAATATTTTTAAATCCTTTGTTGGTCATCATTTTGTTTATGAGCAGTGTTGTAAAGCGCCATGGAACTTTTTTAATATTGTGAGATGTTTGCGCTATATAAATGTATATTATTATTATTATTATTATATTGGAATTAGCATGGTTGGTGGCGTGAGTACAGATGTTACTATACCTCCACTTTTTTTCAAAAAGTGGGGTATACTGGATTGCGCCTGTATGTGCATCCATACGTATGTCTGTCCATTCGTCCGAACTCAGATGTCTGTTTGCATTATAACTTCACCATTACTGCTCAGATTTTGATGAAATTTCATAGAGATGTTCACTGTCATGAGACCTTGAAGCAGCCTGTTGAAATATTTTTTCTGTGAGTTATGACCCTTTGAATATACAAATTAAGCTATTTTTTGTCTGTTTGCGTCGTATTTCAGGTTTGGGTCATTGGATCTCTATGAAATCTGGAATGAAAATTATTTATGGGAAAGGCTTTCAAATGAGTCTCTAATAATATTTTTTTACTTTTTGCTTTTTAGACTTATCCCCCCTTTTAACTTTGAAAAATCGCTGTTTGTCTCGTAAAATAGCCAATTTTTTGTCTATTCGCCTCATATTTCATTCAGGTTTGGGTTATCAGATTTCACTGAAATTTGGAATAAATATTGTTTATGAGAATAGCTTTCAAATGAGTCATGTCCCTGCAGTAAAACAAAGAAAATACATGCAAATCATCTCCCCACATATGGCATTATGTCTTTGTTTTATAAGGTTTGGGTTATCAGATTTCAATGAAATTTGGAATGAAGATTGTTTATGGGAAAGGCTTTTAAGTGAGTCGGGCCCCTGCAGTAAAACTTCTCTTATGTGAATGGTCTGATCATCACTAGACTTCAGTATCAGGTGTTTCTGGCCTTCACAATTTCCTTGCTGTAAGACAAAGACAGTAATTTTGCTGTTTGTCTCGTAAAATAGCCAATTTTTTGTCTGTTCGCCTCATATCTCTGGTTTGTAGTTCTCGGCTCTCAATGAAATTTGGAATGAAGATTATTTATGGGAATAGCTTTCACGGTATCATGGATAATTTCTTCTCTTGTCATTGTTCGGTGGTAAGCACCGTGGGGATATGCCCGGGGCGTGGCCTACCCCTCTTGTTTATACATGTATTAATGTATTGGAAGTTACATGTGCATGTCCACTCAGTCTTTAATTTCAACATTATTTATGTATGATTTCCATTTGACCTGTATGTTTTGTGAGACGATGAAGATGGCTGTTACCAAGCTATATTCTTATGAAAAAGATTCAAGAGGAATCAAATCAGTCAGCCGATTTTGAACCAAACTGAACATCTACTTAAGATTTGATAGCAAATCAAATCTTGAAGCTTCACAGGGCCCTATCTCATCGCTTGACTACAAATTGACTTGTGAAATCATAGGAGGTCAATGTCCCAGAAATTTAAATACATCTGATTTCCATGAAATAGCTGTTTTATTTTTGCAATATACCACCATATTCAAAGTTTTTATGTCAATTTAAGTACAAGTTGATGACCTTCTTCTTCAAGAGACAAAAATCTGTGTTAGCCATGCTTCATTGGAAGGTATCTGGAGATTTCACTCATGATCTCAAGTAGACATCTAGTTGTGTAATTGCTCCTGTATCTGGCTTGTTTTAGAATCCAGGTATGTTTTTTTATTTTGGCAGATGAACAGATTTTAAAACTACTGAATGGTTATAACTAGTGACTGAGTACTGAGGAATATACCAGCAATAATGGTCAAAAGTGACCTCATATTAATTCAATATACCGTTAAAATGAGAAGTCCTGTTATGAATTGTGCGCTTATCTAGGTTTAATTGCGCGTAGGAATTGCGTGCAATTGCCATATCGAATGGCATCCAAAGCACGGCGGGTTCTTCTGGTTACTCATAGCAAACACATGCAATGTTTCTGCCAATGGACCTCTGGGTTACCCGGAGGTCCATTGGCAGAAACATTGCTTGTACACAGGCCACATGTACAGAATTTGATAGCCTTACTATGGTGATAATGCATAGATTAACACGCAGATCAACGGGCTATTTGTGCGCATTTCAAGACAAGACTTCTGTACCAATATTGGCAGAATATTAATTGTCAGTGTCTGAAATTTTCATTCTTATCACAAAATTCACAATCTGAATTGTACTATTTGGTACGTTTGAAAGTTTGTTTTCAGTTGTAAGCATCGAAAAGCAGGCAGAATTGTAAATGTACCCCAAAATGTCGTAGGTAATAAATCAATAATTTTCTTGGTGATCAGTGAGAAGTGTCAGAAACTGTAGAATATCAAAATATATTCTAATTGATATGGAAAAGAAGTATAAAGATACAACACATGACTCCAGGTCTGGCATTTTAGAAAGTATGGAAGTACAAACAGTTGCCCTCCTCAGTTTACCAAGTAGTGCATTTGCCTTCTTAAATCTCATTGCTGCTTCCAAATCTAAGCCTAGACTCGGGTTTTGGCCGGAGATGGTCAGGACTCTGAATTTTCCCCGGAGAGCAGTAGGCGTGCAGCATCTCTGCAGGCCTAAAGAATGTCTGGTCCAAGGATCTAATGACCAAAAATATTGTTTTCTATATAGTTGTTTCTGGAAGTCACTGAGTACGATTAAAGTCGACTAATTATTCTTCTTCAAAAGTTGATCATGAAATTTTATGATCGTGCCAGCCCTGTTTGAAATTTTCAAGAACTTCTGCAGAAAAGGGTCAGATAATGTGATACTGGATTTTGGAGGATGGATTTCAAAGCATTTCCTAACTACTGTAAAACTTGGTGACAGCGAAGTCAAGGGACCTGCTGAAATGACTTTGCTGTAACTGATATTTGCTGTATCTGTATGAACAAAGTGATTCACTATAGCCAGTTCTTTGCACTTGTGTATTGATGTAGGGTGAAGTGAGACAAAGTTAATTTTTAGCTTATCTTGACAAAGTGAAGATAAGCTTTTGCAATCACGTGTGCGGAATTCTGTTGGTCTGTGAGACTGTTCACATTTTCCTTTAGCACAGGCTACACTCTGTAGTTCTTGTCTGATCGTCATGAAATTTCATATGCAGGTTTGGGGTCATGTCTAGATGAGAATGTCCCCTTTTGGTCGCGATCAGTCAACTGGTATGGTTGCCCGAGCCCAAAACCCCAAAACCATTAGCACAGTCTACAGGTCGTCTTTATGAAGGGATTTCATTGTAATTTGGAATGCCTCTGTATAATGTCTACATGAGAATGTCCCCTTTTGGTCATGATCTGTCAACCGTGATGGCTGCCGAAGCCCGAAACCCAAAAACTTTTAGCAAGGTCTGCAGGTCATATTTAATATGGAGGGATTTCATTGTAACTTGGTTGGATGACTCCCTATGATGTCTGGATGAGAGCTTCCCCATTTGGTCGCGATCTGCCAACCATGACAACTGCCCGAGCCCCAAACCCGAAAACCTTTAGCCGGCTGCAGGGGCCCAAAGCCCGAAAACCTTTAGCACAGTCTACAGGTCATATTTATGAAGGGATTTCATTGTAACTTGGTAGGATGGCTCCAAATAATGTCTAGATGAGAACGTCCCCTTTTAGTTGCAATCATTCAGCCATGATGGCTGCCCGAGCCCAAAACCCGAAGACCTTTAGCATAGTTATAGGTCATATTTATGGAAGGATTTCATTGTAACTTGTTAAGTTGACTCCATATAATGCCTAGATGATGACATCCCCTTTTGGTCGTGATTGGTCAACTGTGATGGCCACAGGGGCCCAAAGCCCAAAAACCTTTAGCACAGTCTATAGGTCATATTTATGAAGTGATTTCATTGTAACTTCGTAGGATCACTCCAGATAATGCCCAGATGAGAACATCCCCTTTTGATCATTCAACCATGATGTCTGCCCGAGCCCAAAACCCGAAAAACTTTAGTGCAGACTACAGGTCGTATTTGTGAAGGGATTTCATTGTAACTTAGTAGAATGACTCAGTATAATGTTGAGAAGAGGATTCCCCTTTTAGTTGCGATCGGTCAACCGTTATGGCTACACAGCCTGAAGCCCGAAAACCTTTAGCACAGTCTACAGGCCATATTTATGAAGGGATTTCATTGTAACTTGATAGGATGACTCGTTTTGGAATAATTTCACTGCAAATTGGTAACTTTTGTGGACATACATTAACTGTGAAGGCCACATTTACCCACCCCTCAGTTTTTTAGTACAAACTACACCTCATATTATTTTTATTAAAAACATAGCATACGGGGAACAGAAATTAACATATTCCCAATTATCACAATTTTTGTCTTATTTCATAATCCTTTCATAAACATTGAACATTATCCTTTTCATCAAACAGAACACTCAAATAAGTTAAGCTACAGTGTCATTGACACTTTCATTTCAATGTGTTCTGGTATGCAAAATATGATACAGGTTTACATACTGAATATCGCAATCTGAAAAAAATATTTATTCTCTCTGACCTTGTATGTGTCATTTAAAAAAAAAAAAAACTCAGTTGATGTTAACTGGCACTCAGTGATGTATTTCACCACATTTTCTATATTAAATAAATGTCTAAATGTTTATTCTTTTATTAACTCACCTGACCCAAAGGGCCAAGTGAGCTATTGCCATCACTTGGCATCCGGCGTCTGTAAACTTTTGATATTTTCATCTCTGAAACTGCTGAGCCAATGTGAACCAGACTTGGCAGGAATGGTCTATGTGAGGTCCTCTCCAAACGATCCTTATTTTGCTCCTGTCGGATGGAAAACATGGCCGACAGAGGCATTCTTTGATTCTGATTGGTGGATTTTGAAAAATCTCTTCTGAAACCACAAGGCCACATTTTTTAAGTCCCCTACCGGCATCGCCGAAGGGGACTATACTCACTATAGGTTTGCACTCTGTCCATCCGTCAGTCTGTCAGTCACACTTTAGTTTTCCGGAGGCTTTTTGGAAACGCTTCAACAGAATCATTTCATTTTTGGTAAACTACTATAGAACGATGACTTACAGATCAAGTTTGAGTTTTATGCTGATTGAATTATTCTTGTGTGAGTTACGGCCCTTGGAAATATGGAAAAGCAGCAAAATATCAGTTTTCCAGAGTTTTTTTGGAAACGCTTCAACGGAATGATTTCATTTTTGGTAAACTACTATAGAATGATGACTTACAGATCAAGTTTAAGTTTCATGCTGATTGCATTATTCTTGTGTGAGTTATGGCCCTTGGAAATATGGAAAAGCACCAAAATATCAGTTTTCCGAACTTTTTTTGGAAAACGCTTCAACGGAATGATTTCATTTTTGGTAACCTACTATAAAACGATGACTTACAGATCAAGTTTGAGTTTCATGCTGATTGCATTATTCTTGTGTGAGTTATGGCCCTTGGAAATATGGAAAAGCGCCAAAATATCAGTTTTCCGGAATTTTTTTGAAACGCTTCAACGGAATTCATGCTGATCACATCTAGGTTATAACATTTGTATAATTATTAATGCTCATTAGTCCGGTAGGGGACATTGTGTTGCTTCAGTGATACGTGCGCTCTTGTTAAACTTCACATGATTGATGCTTGGGACACCCGCTACCAACGATCCTCATTTAATGTTGATTGGATTGCAAACATGGCTGCAATTGCAGCTTATAGTTACTATAGAAACCCTATGTGAAATCACATTTTCATCTTCTCTGGGACTACTGAGCCAGTGTGCACCAAACTTGGCAGGAATGGTCTATGGGAGGCCCTCTACAAACGATCCTCATTTTGTTCCTGTTGGTTGAAAAACATGGACACCAGAGGCATTCTTTGATTCTGATTGGTGGATTTTCTCTGATACTACAATGCAAAATGTTTTGAAACTTCACATTATTGATGACTAGGACACCCTCTACCAGTGATCCTCATTTAATGTTGATCAGGTAATAAACATGGCTGCAATTGCGGCTTATAGTTACTATAGAAACCCTATGGGAAATCACATTTTTATTTTCTCTGGAACTACTGAGCTGATGTGAACCAAACTTGACAGGAATGGTCTATGTGAGGTCCCCTACAAATGATCCTCATTTTGATCCCATTGGTTGAAAAACATGGCCACCAGAGGCATTCTTTACTTCTGATTGGGGTATTTTGAAAAATCTTCTTCTCTAAAACCACAAGGCCAAATGTTTTGAAACTTCAAATTATTGATGACTGGGACACCTTCTACCAATGATCCTCATTTAATGTTGATGGGTTACAAACATGGCCGCAGTTTCGGTTTATAATTACTACAGAAACCTTATGGGAAACCACATTTTCATCTTCTTCTCTGGAACTACTGAGCCGATGTGAACCAAACTTGACAGGAATGATCTGTGTGAGGTCCTCTACAAACGATCCTCATTCTGTTCCCATCAGATGGAAAAATTTGGCCACCAGAGGCATTCTTTGTTTCTGATCATTGGTGGATGTTGAAAAATCTTCTCCTCTGAAGCTACAAGTCCAAATGTTTTGAAACTTCAAATGATTGATGACTCAGACCCCTCTACCAATGACCCTCACGTAATGTTGAAAAATCTTCTCCTCTGAAAAAACAAGGCCATTCCTATTGGATGAAAAACGTGGCCATCAGAGGCATTCTTTGATTCTGACTGGTTGATTTTGAAAAATCTTCTCTGAAACTACAGGGCCAAATGTTTTGAAACTTCACATTGATGACTGGGGCACCCTCTACCAATGATTCTCATGTAATGTTATTGTGTTGCAAACATGGCCACAATTGCGTCTCATAGTTACCATGGAAACACTATAGGAAATCACATTTTTAGCTTAACTTGACAAAGTCAAGATAAGCTATTGCCATCACATGTGCGGAAGTCTGTTAATCTGTGAGTCTGTTCACATTTTCCTTTAGCACAGGCTACACCCTGTAGTTCTTGTCCGATCATTACAAAATTTCATTTGCAGTTTTGAGGTGATGTCTAGATGAGAACGTCCCCTTTTGGTCGTGATTGGTCAACCGTGATGGCTGTCCGAAAACATTTAGCACAGTCTACAGGTCGTATTTTCATGGTAACTTGGTAGGATGACTCTGTATAATATCTAGATGAGAACCGGTATTGGGATGTAACGACTGTGCGAATGAACTCACCAGAAGCATAAAAATGTCTGTAATGTAGAAAGGTAATTCTAGTCTAAGGGAGGTAATCAAATTAGCTATCAAAGAACTCAGCTATTTTCGAAATTGCTGACAGGGCTTTCGGCACGCCATACGTGATGCCCTATATCTCTCACCAAATTTAATTTCCTTCGTTCCAACGCTGATTTTAAATAATATAAGTGATCTCAGACTCTGATATCACAAACCTTTTCAATTTTTTTATTGAGTTTTGGTCATTAAAGCCTTTAAGGTCACCATTGCAGTGTTGTTAAGCTGACAAGTCACAACAACAGAACAAACATTTTCACCTCAAGCGAAGTTTAAGACACCAGTATTGCAGTCTCTCTGTCGGATTGCTGGTTTGGGGTTCCAGCCTTAAAACGTCCCCCGCGCCAGTCACTTAACTGTGGCTAAATTCCGAAAGTATATTCAATATTGTCACCGCACTTTTTTCGACCATTTTTACGGAAATAATATGGGTGAACAAAACTATTTGGTATCGGCATTGGTATCGGCCGATAGTAAATCAAAACTATTTGGTTTCAGATGAATAGGCAAATCCCTTATCGGCTCATCACTACTGCCCAAGCCCGAAAGCCAAAAACTTTTAGCACAGTCTACAGATATAATTTAATATGGAGGGATTTCATTGTAACTTGGTAGGATGACTCCAGATAATGTCTAGATGAGAACGTCCCCTTTTGGTCATGATCTGTCAACTGTGACGGCTGCCCAACCCTGAAACCCCAAAACTTTTAGCACAGTCTACAGATCATATTTAATATGGAGGGATTTCATTGTAACTTGGTAGGATGACTCCGTATGATGTCTAGATGAGAACTTCCCCATTTGGTCACAATCTGTCAACTGTGACTACTACCCAAGCCCAAAACCTGAAAACTTTTAGCACAGTCCACAGGTCGTATTTATGGAGGGATTTCATTGTAACTTGGTAGGATGACTCTGTATGATGTCTAGATGAGAACGTCCCCTTTTGGTCATGATCTGTCAACCGTGACGGCTGCCCAACCCTGAAACCCCAAAACTTTTAGCACAGTCTACAGATCATATTTAATATGGAGGGATTTCATTGTAACTTGGTAGGATGACTCCGTATGATGTCTAGATGAGAACTTCCCCATTTGGTCACAATCTGTCAACTGTGACTACTACCCAAGCCCAAAACCTGAAAACTTTTAGCACAGTCCACAGGTCGTATTTATGGAGGGATTTCATTGTAACTTGGTAGGATGACTCCGTATGATGTCTAGATGAGAACTTCCCCATTCGGTCACGATCTGTCAACCATGACGACTGCCCGAGCCCAGAACCCGAAAACCTTTAGCACAGTCCACAGGTCGTATTTATGGAGGGATTTCATTGTAACTTGGTAGGATGACTCCAGATAATATCTAGATGAGAACGTCCCCTTTTGGTCATGATATGTCAACCATGACGGCAGCCCAAGCCCGAAACCCAAAAACTTTTAGCACAGTCTACAGATCATATTTAATATGGAGGGATTTCATTGTAACTTGGTAGGATGACTCCGTATGATGTCTAGATGAGAACTTCCCCATTTGGTCACAATCTGTCAACCGTGACTACTACCCAAGCCCAAAACCTGAAAACTTTTAGCACAGTCCACAGGTCATATTTATGGCGGGATTTCATTGTAACTTGTTAGGATGACTCCATATAATGTCTAGATGAGAAGGTCCCCTTTTGGTCGCATTGGTCAACTGTGACGGCTACAGAGGCCCAAAGCCCCAAAAACCTTTAGCACAGTCTACAGGTCATATTTATGAATGGATTTCATCGTAACTTGGTAGGATAATTCCAGATAATGTCTAGATGAGAACGTCCCCTTTTGGTCGCGATCATTCAGCCATGATGGATGCCCGAGCCCAAAACCTGAAAACCTTTAGCACAGACTACAGGTTGTATTTATGAAGGGATTTCATTGTAACTTGGTAGGATGACTCGGTATAATATGCAGATGAGAACATCCCCTCTAGGTTGCGATTGGTCAACCATGATGGCTGCCCGAGGCCAATACCTGAAAACCTTTAGCACAGTGTACAGGTCATATTTATGAAGGGATTTCATGATAACTTGTAGGATGACTCTGTATAATACCTAGATGAGAATGTCCCCTTTTGGTCATGATCTATCAACTGTGATTGCTGCCTAAGCCCGAAACCCCAAAACTTTTAGCACAATCTACAGGTCATATTTGATATGGAGGGATTTCATTGTAACTTGGTAGGATGACTCCGTATGATGTCTAGATGAGAACTTCCCCATTTGGTCACAATCTGTCAACCGTGACTACTACCCAAGCACAAAACCTGAAAAATTTAGCACAGTCCACAGGTCATATTTATGGCGGGATTTCATTGTAACTTTTTAGGATGACTCCATATAATGTCTAGATGAGAAGGTCCCCTTTTTGTCGCTTTGTCAACTGTGACGGCTACAGGGGCCCAAAGCCCAAAAAACCTTCAGCACAGTCTACAGGTCATATTTATGAATGGATTTCATCGTAACTTGGTAGGATAACTCCAGATAATGTCTAGATGAGAATGTCCCCTTTTGGTCGCGATCATTCAGCCATGATGGATGCCCAAGTCCAAAACCTGAAACCTTCAGCACAGACTACAGGTCGTATTTATGAAGGGATTTCATTGTAACTTGGTAGGATGACTCGGTATACTATGCAGATGAGAACATCCCCTCTAGGTTGCGATTGGTCAACCAATATGGCTGCCCGAGGCCAATACCTGAAAACCTTTAGCACAGTCTACAGGTCATATTTATGAAAGGATTTCATGATAACTTGTAGGATGACCCTGTATAATACCTAGATGAGAATGTCCCCTTTTGGCCATGATCTGTCAACTGTGATTGCTCCCTAAGCCCGAAACCCCAAAACTTTTAGCACAATCTACAGGTCATATTTAATATGGAGGGATTTCATTGTAACTTGGTAGGATGTCTCTGTACAATGTCTAGATGAGGATGTCCCCTTTTGGTTACGCTCGATCTACTGTGATTGCTACACAGGCCCAAAGCCCGAAAACCGTTAGCACAGTCTACAGGCTGTATTTATGAAGGGATTTCATTGTAACATGATAGGATGACCCATTTTGGAAGAATTTCACTGTAACTTGGTAACTTTGGTTGACATATATTAACTGTGAGGGCCACAAACATTAACTGTGAGGGCCACATTAACTCACCCTTCAATTCTTTAGTACAGTCTACACCTCAAATTATTTTTATTGAAAACATAGCATACAGAGAACAGAAATTAACAAATTCCCAATTATCACAATTCTTGTCTTATTTCATAAACATTGAACATTATATGGGGGGGGGGGCAGTTAGTAGAGGTGCAGGCTTCAAGCCGAGAGGTCCTCGGTTTGAATCCCACCTGCGGCAACCGCATTGTGTCCTTGGACAAGACACTTCACCCCCATTGCCCACGTGGTGGCACGGTGGCATTGTGCACTAAGGCATACTGCACGTCGATGGTGCGCCTGTCTTCAACCAATGCTAACCCTGCTTGTGTGGAGTTGGTATGTTGGGGAGCTGACAGTTGCTCGCCGTTGCTCGGTGGATCTCTCCGGGTACTCCGGCTTCCTCCACCTGTAAAATTGTCATGGTCATGATTAGCCATTGTGCAGCATTATGTGACCTTGAACACCAATAAATAAATAAATATAATTGAGCATTATACTTTTCATTAAACACAACACACAGTCAGGTTAAGCTACAGTGCCATTGACACTTCCATTATATGGAATTCTGCCAGGTGAGCGATTACAGGCACTTTAGAGACTCTAGTTTTGTTTTGTCCCTTCAAATATCTTTCAATTGTTGTGACTGCTTCCAGTGCTGCTGCTTATCTGGTGGATAAGGGTTCACAAATGTCTTTTCATTCCCATGATCATTGGCAGATGCATTGTTGGCGGTAATGTACTGCATAATATCACTTTCAGGTTTAGTTTCAGTACTGATAACACAGTCGTCAACAGAAACTAGTCCTCAACAGGTAGTTCAAGGTCTTTTAAATATAGCCTTGGGTGGGACAGGAGTAAATCATCTTCGTCAATAGACTTACCCTAAAGGTTTGCAATGGGCAGGTCATCTTCACTGTTGGAGTTTGAACACGAAATGTCTTTCTCGAATCCATTTTTTTTGGAAATGTTTCACAACAGTTTTTTCTGGTGACCTCCTGCCAAGCAGCGTAAGCAAATCCGATTGCTTCAACACATGAACTTCTGGTTCAGATTTGATATCAAAACATTCCAATAATAAGCTTTTGTCGATATTTCAATTTAAAATTATTCCCTGATTGCATGGTTAGTCCAAATGAATCCCATTTGTTGTCTCAAAGCAAACGTAGCAGGCTTCCATACGAAAATCGATTAAGAATAATGACAGAACAGCAAAATGAAAATAAAATTCACTTTATATTGTGTTACTGAGTAAAGCCGGGGATTACAATTAACTTCGCAATAGCCGATTATTTGCTATAATTGACTTCGCTATAAGCATATATAATTACTATGAATTATGAAGGATTTTGCCAGGGATTTGAAAAAAATTCACTATAGCCAGTTATTCAACTTTGTACTAAGTGAATTTTACTGTATTTAATAGCCAGTGTGTTATTTGGAATACAGGATAGCCTGAGTTCATTTTGAATTTGAAGTTGCACTTCTATTTTCAGTTTACTTTATGTACATACCACAATGCACAGGTGCTGACGTCAGCCCTAGATGAATTGTTTGTTGGCTAAAAACTGACAGCATTTTTAGATATGTTTATTTTGGGGATTATATTTCCAAAATTTCTAGAATGAGCATTTAATAATCTGGCAGATATTGAACATTCTTGAAAAAAATGTCAAATTGACATTGTTTTGGATGAAGGTTTAAATTTGAAATTGCTACAAATGTATTTAATAGAGTCATCATGAAAGTAAGCATCTGTAAACATTCTTAGCTGTGTGTATAACTTATATGGAGGTGTGCATTATTGAAAATCAGTGTTTTCAATGACCCCTACATTTTAAATGGTGATAAATCAAAAAACTATAAAACACGTGCTTCCTGATTTTGTTAAAAACTCTTCAGCGTACTAAAATGTCAGGAATATTGGCCGACATTTAATTTTTGGAGACATAGACTTCAATAATGTCACCCAAAAATTCAGTCATTACCGCTGAGAAGTTCCTAAATCGGTACAACATTTTAGGTACATGTATGGTTTTTGTTGGAGATCGTATTTTCAAAATTTGAAAGATGGAGGCATGATACAGGAGTTGATATTGAAAGATAAATAAAAGAGATAAAATTTTGTATTGTTTTGGATAAACTAGAAAATCAAAAGTAAGGTTCCATTACATTCAAGCCAGGACGGTCATTAATGAGGGTTCATACAGGTCATGGAATCCTGGAAAAGACATCTAAAAGAAAAATATTGTTTCCAGGCTTGGAGGTTATGGAAAAATGTTTTTGTGTTTTTTTTTTTTAACTGTCATCAGATGCTGTAATCTGGAAATGTCTTGGAAATTTGTCGTGATAATGATGCAGTACAAAATTTCCTTGAAAAATCATACTTAATCCTTAACCAAAGAGAGTGTGGAGGTCCCTAATGAGGGAAAGGGTCATAGAAATTAGATAGAAAGTTGGGAAAAGTCATGGAATTTATATCTCTAAAAGCACACAAAACTGCACGAACCCTGATTAATATTTGTGCCGAATTTCATGAGTGCAGGGAGAAAATTGCAGCTGTGATTGGCTGAACAAGATGATTTAGATGACTTAATTATCTTCTCTTGAGCTTATTTTTATACCCCCTGCAAACAAAGTTTGGAGGGGGTATATAGGAATCACCCTGTCCATCCGTCTGTCCATCCGTCCGTCTGTCTGTCTGTCCATCCTTGTAAGCGCAACTCCTCCTAAACCGTTTGAAGAATTTTCATGAAACTTTACACAATGGGAGAACTCCATATGACGATGTACATGAAGCAATATAATTCCGTTCTGTCATTTCCAAGGGTAGATAATCTAACTTATACCGTCTGTCCATCCTTGTAAGCGCAACTCCTCCTAAACCATTTGAAGAATTTTCATGAAACTTTACACAATGGAAGAACTCCATATGAAGATGCGCACGAAGCAATATAATTCTGTTCTGACATTTCCAAGGGGAGATAATCTAACTTATACCATCTGGCCATCGTTGTAAGCGCAACTCCTCCTAAACCATTTGAAGAATTTTCATGAAACTTTACGCAATGGAAGAACTCCATATAAAGATGTGCATGAAGCAATATAATTCCGTTCTGACATTTCCAAGGGGAGATAATCTAACTTACGCATTTCAGGCACGGGGGGTATCACTTTGTGAGTTTGCTCACAGTACCTCCAGTTATCATTGATTTCAATATGAAATGAACAAATCCATGTACTTATACATGTATTAAATACACACCCATCCAAACAGAATCTTGTATTTGTTGGGGAATTAATCACTGAAGGGTGACTTCGATTACAAAAGCAGTATCTTTCACAATCAGATTGTGATTCAGTTGCAAAAAACTTACACCAGTTGACTGAGATTTCCTAAATAAGATATAGTGATATCAATACTGCACCAAGAAAAACAAATGAAAATGGCATCTCAGATTCAATGTTCTTGAATTTTGTTTCTGGCAGGTGTGATTCTCCAGTAATGCAGTGGGGAAAGTTGGCAGAGAATGTCGACTGGACCACAACCCAGTTTCGATCAAGTTAAAATATTCATGTGATATCAGTACAGTAGAATCCTCTTAATTGAATACCCATTTTGCCAGTGAAAATTATTCAGTTAACAGGAGTATCCAATTAACAGGGATTTGGTCAGTTTTCTGTATTCTGGAGGTAAACTGAGCATTTATTCTATTATATCTTGTTTGACAGAGCTCATAGAGCTTTGTCACACAAGATATAATAGAATAAATGTCTGTATTGGATGTTGTGAGGCCAAAAAGGTTGATAAATAAAGGGAATTTGGTGCCTGTCACAGTAATTTTTTCGACATTACAAAAATTTATATACAATCAACAGGAGTTTACAACTCTTATGCAATTAACAGATCAAATTTATACTGAAGGTATGGTAAATGGTTTTGTATTTGGAAATTATATTAACAGGGATATGCAATTAAGAGATATCC
Organism: Pictodentalium vernedei; assembly: GCA_031216915.1. Lineage (NCBI taxonomy): Eukaryota > Metazoa > Mollusca > Scaphopoda > Dentaliida > Dentaliidae > Pictodentalium > Pictodentalium vernedei. Next base: position 154,830,338 of record CM062289.1, read on the forward strand.
AATTAAGTGGTCTCCACTGTACATGTATTGTACTTAGACTTTGTTTTTTTTCTGTTTTCAGGTTTCAAGCATTTACAGTAAACCCAGAAATTAACAGTTCAAATAAGCTTAATAGGCTTCAAGAATTATTCAATGAGACTTGTATATTCAAAACTAGATTATCCATCCTCTCTGACTAACTGACTAAACAATGTTACAGAGATCAGCAGTAGATTATCCATCTTCTCAAACTACTAAACATTGTTACTGAGATCAGACTCTTGTTTTGCGTACTTGATATGTGATGTGGGTGTGTTAATTTTTTGCGACAGTTTTGAAGCTGGAATATTGGGACAAATACTAAAACTTTGCAGTTTTTTAAATTCACTTTGAGAGTGGAACTGCTTCCTTTATTAACCATTCTGTTGGAGTTTCAACATTATTACCTCATATGTTTGTAAAAGTCAGAATGTTTATGAACAGTGGCACTGTATAGTTGTGATGCAAGATTTGTAAGGCATCAATCAAATCCTTTCTGTGTGGAAGTCTTTAAATGTATTTGGCACAAAATAAGAGTGTATTATATATTAATCTTCTCTTCACGTTAGTGTGGGACATGCTATCTGAGCAGTACTAGGATATGAGCGTATAAAAATGTGCGTATAGAAAACCAAGTTGATGTATGTTTGTGTCTCTGTCAGAAATTCACAGTTTGTTCCAAGCTTCCACTTTATAGCTTTCACATATATCATCTTATAGAAGCTTCTTTTATATTCTACTCCTCAAAAGTAGAATTTTCTCTTTTATTTCAACATGAATCTCACAGATACATCAAGTGAGTGCTTTAAGACTGTCGTTCAAGTAGAAATGGAAACAGATAATGATAGTCAGTCTGCTGAAGGTATTTCCAAATCCAAATGTATGTATCTTGTTGATTATAATCCTACGTCTTCAACTGATGAAAATCACTCTGATGAACTGGGTGAGGCATCTTCCTTACAGCTGAGCTCTCCGCTTTCAGAAACCAATTCTGATTTATCTGAAAATTCTAGTCAATATAACAAAAGTGATAATGAAGACAATGAAAAATTGTCATCTTCAGATGAAAATGAAATACCTGGTGAAGATGGTGAAATGTCATCCACAGATGAAGATGACATGTGTGATATAGATGATAAAATGTCACCCACAAAAGAAAATGAAATGCATCACATTGATAAAAACATGCCATCCACAGTTGGTAAAAATGAAATGCATGATGTAGATGAAAACATGGCATCCACAGTGATTAAAACTGAAATGCATGACATGGATGAAAAGATGGCATCCACAGTTATTAAAAATGAAATGCATGAAGTAGATGGAAAACGTCAACGTAGAATTTTTAAAGTGCGGCTAACTGGTAGGTCAGATAGTAAAGCAGTTTTAAAAACTGATACAAAACAAGGCCAGTTGAAATCTAACAGACATAAAAAGTATTCTGTTTGCCAATCAGGAAAAGATAATCAGAAAAAGAAATACAAGAGAAAGAAGCGAGTTCAGTGCGATCTTTGTTCTAAAACTTTCAATTGTAATTCCCATCTGGTTATCCATCGAAGAACACACACTGGGGAGAAACCATATGAGTGCAACATTTGCTCTAAGTATTTCATGTCAAAGTCTAATATGACTACCCATTTAAAAGCTCACACTGGTGAAAATACAGTAGAGTGTAAAGTATGCTGTAAACCTTTCTCATCAAAGTCAGTTCTAAAAACTCATATGAAAACTCATTCTGGTGAAAAACCATTTCAGTGTGAGTATTGTCATAAAGCTTTCAGTATTAAATTTAGCTTTGTTTTACATATGCGAATACATACAGGTGAGAAGCCATTTAAGTGCGATAAGTGTGAAGAAAGTTTTATGTCCAAGCGTTGTCTTAAAGAACATATTAGACGTCACACAGGAGAGAAACCCTATCAGTGTAGTATGTGTGAGAGATCGTTTAGTTATAAGTTATGTCTTAATTTACATATGAGAACACATACTGGAGAGCGTCCATTCAAGTGCGAGATATGTGATAAAGCTTTTATTGATAAGTCAAGTTTACGGGGCCATATCAGGACACATACTGGAGAAAAACCGTATAAATGTGACCAGTGTACCAAATCTTTTCGTATCAAAACTGCTCTTACTGAACATATTAAAATGCATACAGGAGAGAAGCCATTTCAGTGCAGCTTTTGTGGCAAGTCTTATAGTCGGAAGCCAGTTTTCAAGAAACATCAAGAAATTCATCTTGTTGACCAAACCTTTCATTGTCATATGTGCAGTAAAGTTTTCAATCGCAGAACAGCCTATTACAGCCACTTAAAGAGTCATGATGAAACAAAATTTCAGTGCAAAATATGTGATAAACTTTTTGCAGATGTACAAATTCTCACTGATCATTTGCAAGTTCACAGTGGGCAAAATAATTTCAAATGTGCTCGTTGTGATCAGTGCTTTAGTGATGGACAGTCTCTAACTCAGCATGTAAACATACATGATGCCGATAAATTGAAATGTAATATATGTCTGTTGAATTTTAGTAAGAGAGCAGCACTTGTCAATCATCAAAAAATTCATGCTCCTCCAAAGAACCTGCAATGTGACCTTTGTCCTGAAAGGTTTTCTTCCCAATCTGATTTAGAATGTCATATGACAAAACATAAAAACAATGAGCCAATTCGTTGTAGCATACCTGATGCAGCCTCGATGGTCGAGTCATTTCTCCAGGAGCATTTTGAAGGTTCGGAGCTGAAAGATGCAATCAGCAGTTTTGAGTAAAGTTGGCTGATTTTAATGCCCACAGCAGGTGGATTTTTTTGCCTTGTTATTCAGTTAGGGTATGTTACTCACTCTAGTTAACTGGTGGAGTGTACGATTATTTTTGATAGCTTGAAGTTCTTAAACTCAAATTGTTTTGTTACAGTTTTTTGGAGAGTGTCTGAAGACATACTCAAACTGTTGGTAACAGGTGTATGTGGGTCTAACAATTTCTACTGGGTTGGATTTCTCTCTGCTGTAAAACAAAGACAATAAACCCTTTATGTGTGTGTGCCTAGTGTTGAAAACATACCGTCCAGCTGTCCACCCTCCAATGTCTATTCAAGTTATAACATGAACATTACGTTATAACTTCAACATTCCTGCTCAGATTTCGATGAAATTTCATACAGATGTTCACTAACATGAGATCTTTCAGGAGAATCGGCCATTTTGCTGCTGGAATATATTTCCTGTGAGTTATGGCCCTTTGAATATACAAAATAGCCAATTTTTTGTCTGTTCACCACGTATCTCAGGTTTGGGTCATCAGACCTCGAAATTTGGAATAAAGATTGTTTATGGGAAAGGCTTTCAAATGAGTTTCTAATAATGTTTCTTGCATTTCACTTTCTAGACTTATCCCCCCTTTGAACTTTGGAAATTTGCTGTTTGCCTCGTAAAAAAGCCAATTTATTGTCTGTTTGCCTCGTGTCTTTGGTTTGGGTTATTGGATCTCAATGAAATTTGGAATGAAGATGGTTTATGGGAAAGGCTTTCACAGTATCATGGTTTATTTCTCCTCTTGCCATTGTTGGCAGTTGGCACCATGGGGGTAAGCGCCAGTGCATGGCCCACCTCTTTGAGCAATCTACTTGAAACTTGGCATGAATGTTCACTACCACGGGTACCTGTGCACCTGCAATTATAGTTCTGTCTCATTATTTTTGCCAGAATTATGTCCCTTTCGACTTGAAATAGTAGCTGCATAGGCCTGAATTTTGTCGGGAGATTTTTTTCTGATATTTGTGGGTTGAATTGTTTGAAACTTTGTACAGATGTTTACTACCATAGGAACCTGTGCACCTGCAGTTCTAGTTTCATTCAGACTTTTTTTGCCAGAGTTACGCCCCTTTTTGTCTTAGAATAATCATGGTGGGTAGGGGGGGGGGGGGGGAGGTATGGAAGGTTCTAGGGTCTAGTTCCCTCTCGGGTATCTCACCAGGGACGTACATATCTCTGCAGATGGAAGGTGGGAGAAAAACAATAGACATGTGATGAATGTACAAAATCTTTCCATACGAAATCCACTTTTACATGTACTGATTGTATTAAGATGTAAACAGGCAAGTGAGAGAAGTTTATAGTTGAAAGTGAGTATTCAAGAAACATCAATAAGACTGTCTTGTTAACTGAACCTTTCTGTGTCATATTTGCAGTACAATGTACATTTTCAGATGTAGGACAACCTATTTGAGCAATCTGAAACACATGAGGAAACAAAATTTCAGTGCAATGTATGTGGAAAACTGTTTGCAAGCAATCAAATTCTCACTGATCATTTGAAAATTCAGTGTCCTAAATAATTTCAAATGTGTACATTGTGATCAGTGTTTAGTGATGGAGATTTTTATACCCCCACTTTTGAAGAAAATAGGGGTATACTGGATTACATGCATCCGTGCATCAGTCCGAGAATATTCATAACTTTCATAACTTAAGTAAATTATTATGTTCTATAATATTTGTTGGTCATAGGTATGCCCACAATAGTTTTTTTTTATTACTTGTTCACTTAGAAATTGTGTCCGTCCGAGTCAAATTTTGTCTGTTCAGCCTGTATCTCGGGTATTGAATGTTCTATTGCAATGGAATTTGCTGCGAACACTGCTTATGGTATAGGCTTTAAAAAAAGGATTCAACGAGATTTCTCACATTCTCCTTTTTAGAGTTATCCCCCTTTTTTGACTTAGAAATTGTAGGAAATAGACATTATTTGTCTGTTCAGCTTGTATCTCAGGTTCTGAAAATGCAATCCTGTTGAAAATACACATTTTTTTCTATAATATTTGGTCATAGGTATGCCCACACTAGGCGGTATACCACGTGGGGGTATGCACCGGACGACAGTCCAGCTCTTGTTTTTACTGGTATGTAATCATAAATCAGGGTTCGCACAACCTTGAAAAGTCCTTGAATTTTTGCCAAACTCCTTGAATTTGAAATATTCAGAAAATGCCTTTGAAAAGTACTTGAAAAGCAGTCAGGCTTCTTGAATGTCCTTAGATTTTTCTTGCTTTCGTTGCAGCGTGTTTAATTGAGTCTACCCTTTTGACAAACATTCAATTTTATTTGGTTTTAATATTTACGAAAAGGTTAGGAAAGAAAACATGGATATCAGAAATAACTGTTAGAGTTCTGGAAGCAACCATCAATTTAACTGAAAAGTGAGATTACTCCAGTCTTTCTATATTCTTTGTGCAGACTCGGTACACTCTCAGTAGCAAAGGACACTTTCTTCACATAAATTTACTTTATTCTAACTCATTGGAGAGTGCCTCCAGGCATTCTCCAATGATTTGTAATAAAATCAATATTAAAATTGTAGCCACCAACCATAATCTTGCATCTATCCAATTCTGAAAGAAACATTTTAAAAGTAGGAGAGATTTTTGAGAAATGACAATCCTGTCAGAAAACTGCTGCTTGATAATGCTTATTTGTCCTTGAAATGTCCTTGAAAAGTCCTTGAATTTTTTTTTGTCCTTCATTGTATGAACCCTGTAAATGTACATAAGAATTGAATTGAATTATCTGTCACCTTATTGTGGAGTGAATGTCGGATGGGCATGTAAGTTTAAATTGAAATGAATTATCTGTCAGTTTATCAGAGTATGACTGTGGGATAAATTTAATATAGAGTGTTTGCATGCATTATAATGTACCTTTACATGACCAAGCAAGGCCTATATTTCAACAAGAATCACAGAATCGGTTCACTCAAAGATTCACATAACAAGAGTAGCGAGAATCCATTTAGATTCTTGCAACACCCCTCCCAGGATTCGCATGAAAAGAATTGAGTCAATTTAACCCTTTACCTAACATAGCAGCTTGCAATTTAATCAATACAAGGCTAATGTGACCTGAAATATCCTGACACTTTGTCAGTAAAATTGTACAAATATGGTTGTCATTGGAACTAGCTCAGTGAGCCAGTTCCAATGACATTCATATTTGTAACAATTTATTGGTAAATATTGTTTATTTTTTTTTTTAAAAATTCAAATTGATTTTATATTTTACAAATCAAAAAGCTTTGTTGGTTAAAGGGTTAAGATTTGTTATCAGAAAACAACAGGAGTTCATGTGTGATGGCTTTCCCCTGCAAGCTCAAGTTGATATGCTGATCGAAGATTTAATGTTGAAAAGACAGTTTTTTTCAGTTATCTCAGTTTTTCTGGGCGACAACAATTGGAGACACCCATTCGGAAGCATCAATTCTCTGAATAATGCCTTCAGATTCTAAACGTTTAAGTTTGTCCGAAACTTCATCACAAACCAAAAGTGTTAAGCACTGCAATTTTTGGGCGACATGTTCCAAGAACTTTCACTTTATGTTTGATGTTTTTGCTAAACCCTGACCTTTAAACACTTCATTATATTTCTGAATAAGGTTTACAGTACAATATCCAAAAGTAAGAGATTCAGTTTTTGGAGAGGCATCTGTAGAAGTTGAGTTACACCATGTAATCGATTTCTTTATCAAATCAAGACACATTAACACACATCCTTGGGGAACAATGTAGAAAATACCATCGGCATTTTTCTTATTGAATGTGACAGAAGTTTATAAGCACCCCAAAATGTGAATTGGTGTGTTATTGTAAGTAAGTAATTTAACCCTTGACCCAATGCAGACAACATCAAAATTTATTATTTTAAATATCATTTTTTTAAATTTTTCAAAAAATGTCAACAAAACCATATCATGTGACCGCTCACTGGAACAATCTCAGCGAGCTCGTTCCAAAGAGGGGTCACATAATATGGTTTTGTTTGAAATTGTTTGAAAAATAGTATTTTTTCAGCAGCTGAATTTGCATATTACGCAAGCAGATGTGGCCGATTCATTGGGTAAAATGTTAACATATTTTTAAAGTATTTCAGATAAACAATTTCAATAAACAATGTTACTTCCTGTATCAACCATCAACTTTAATGAACAGGTGTTGATAGAAGTGGAAAGTTTCACTTGGCAGTAAATATGTTGGTTATGATTATTGCTCACGGTTGGGTCAGTCGGGCATGTAAGAATGGTGTAATCATCTTGCAATGATTAGAGTATGAACATTTTTTTTAGTTGATTTGCAGACTTTAGCAAAATGACCCATTTTAGAACACAGTTTATATTTTGCAGATTTGGCTGTGCAATTTATATTATTTGCCAAATGTTGTTCAGACAGACCCACACCTTAACATTTGTAAGAAATGTGTGTACCCATTGATTGTGGTTTCGGATGAACTGGCATATACTTGACCCTGTCAGGTTTTGATTTGCATTTGCTTTAAAAGCAGAATGTTTTGCAGAATGATGTGGTGCATTTGGTTTGGGATGCACTTTTGAGTGACGGACTGGTTGTTGTACTGAATTAATCATACTTTGTGCTTCCTTGGCAGCAATTTGTCATGCAATTTCTAATGTTTTTGTCAATGTTAAATCATTTTCAAGTAAAAGGCGTTCCTTAATTTGATTATTATTAGTCTTTTCAATGATCTGATTTTGAAGAGCTCATTGGTGAAGTTTTTAAAGTCACAATTGATGACTAATTCACGAAAAGTGTAGCGACATATTCATCTGTAGATTCATTTGGTAACTGAGCATGCTTGCAAAATCTGTAACGTTCAGCTAGTGCATTGACATGAGGTGTGAAATAATCTTCTAAAGCTTTTAATGTATTATCATACGATTATGATGCAGGAATTAAGGTATAGAAAATTCGCCCCCGAGTGAATGAAATAAAATTGCAGATTTTCTACAATCTGGGAAAATATCAGCCCTTGAAGCACATAAATAGGTTCTAAATGTCTTTATCCATTGTGACCCCGGTTCGGGTGGAGTGTCTGGACTATGCATGAAGTAAGAGGCTGCATAATAGAGACTGGTGCAAATGTGTGTGCATCGTTATTTATTACTTTTGAGTAGCCCTCGTCGTAGATTTGCCTCAAAATTTGAAAAAATGTCAATATAACTTGATATAGGATGTCAAACATTAATTTTAATTCCTGTTTTCTCTCGTCGTCATTAATGTGGTGTTTCACAACCAATTTGTTTCGTATGGTTACACCATTTATTTATATGATTAACAGAAAAGGCTTCTTGCCATGCATCAACACAAACAAAACCGCGTTACACGATCTCCTGGTAAAACGGCATGATGCCTTTCATACTGTCAAATAAGGTACCCCAGAATCCGATACCACACACATAAGTACACTACATATGGGTAGTGTACATGTGTGCACAGTCAGAGTGTACAAGTTGACTGATAGACTGGTTGTTGTCTTTAAGCCAATATTACATCTATAAGATTGAGAATGACAACATCAGAAGAGGAAAATCATTTGTTCCTTTGCTCAACTTCAAATGGGGCAAGAGTAGTGCAGTGAAGACCTGTTAATTGAACAGCCACTTTGCCAATGAAAATTATTCAATTAACAGGGGTATTCAATTAACAGGGATTGTGTCACTTTCCTGTATTCTAGAGATAAACTTAGCATTTATTCTATTAGCTCTGTCAAACAAGATATAATAGATTAAATGCCTGTATTGGATTGACTGATGCCAGTTGCCAAATAGGTGAAATTTGTGCTGGAGGTATGGTAAATGGTTTTGTGTTGGAAAATTATATTCAATTAACAAGGTTATTCAGTTAAGATATATCTAATTAAGTGGGCTCCACTGTACCATATATAAGTCCTATGTCAAAAAATAGTGATTTAAAATAGAGGAATTTATTATGTAATGCCAATTTTAACTTATTCTATAAGTCTTTGCTCATTGACCCATTCAGTATGCCTTCTTTGTCCACTCAAAAGGCCAAAACTTGCTGAATATAAGCCTAAAGGGCTGGACTATTTTACACACTTTTCTCCACATTGAAATTTCTTACTGGTGGTACTTACAGAACAGTGGTCACAAAAGGGGCCTTTTTCATGATATCAGACCTTATTTATTTATTTATTGGTTGAGCTGTGTTAATAACCGAGAACAATGGTTTGGTGATGGTCGGTGTGTGTTCTGGTGGGCAGATGTCAGAGCAGGCATCTGGGCGTCCTCGTACTGTTAGCACAATAACTTGAACAAACGTTCTCCGATTTGACTAACCAGTACAGGTTTTTTGCAAGTAATATATCAAGCAAGTTTGAGAACTGGTCTGGCCTGATTTTTCAGAACAGAGTTATGGTCCTTAATTAGTCATTTTTAGCTCACCTGGCCTAAAAGGCCATGTGAGCTTTTCTCATCACTTGGTGTCTGTCGTTGTCTGCCATCTGGTATCCATCATCCGGCATCCATAAATGTTTCACATTTTCACCTTCTCTGTAACCGCTGAGCCGGTGTGAACCAAACTTGGCAGGAATGGTCTATGGGAGGTCCTCTACAAACGATCCTCATTTTGTTCCCGTCAGATGAAAAACATGGCTTCCAGAGGCATTCCTTCGTTCTGGTTGGAGTATTTTCAAAAATCTTCTCTGAAACCACAAAGCCAAATGTTTTGAATCTTTACATAAATGATGACTGGGACCCCCTCTACCAATGATCCTTATTTAATGTTGATCGAGTTACAAACATGGCCACAATTGCGGCTTATAGTTATTATGGAAACCCTATGGGAAATCACATTTTCATCTTCTCTGGAACTACTGAGCCGACATGAACCAAACCTGGCAAGGATAGTCTATGGGAGGTCCTCTACAAATGATCCTCATTTTGTTCCCATGGGTTTGAAAACATAGCCGCCAGAGGCATTCTTTGATTCTGATTGGTGGATTTTGAAAAATCTTCTTCTCTGAAACTGCAAGTCCAAATGTTTTGAAACATCACATAAATGATGACTGGGTCACCCTCTACCTATGATCCCCATTTAATGTTGATCGGGTTACAAATATGGCAACAATTGTGGCTTATAGTTACTATAGAAACCATATGGGAAATCACATTTTCATCTGGAACTACTGAGCCAACGTGAACCAAACCTGGCAGGGATAGTCTATGGGAGGTCCTCTACAAACGATCCTCATTTTGTTCCCTTGGGTTGAAAAACATGGCTGCCAGAGGCATTCTTTAATTCTGATTGGTGGATTTAGAAAAATCTTCTCTGAAACCAAAGGGCCAAATGTTTTGAAACTTTGCGTGGTTGATGACTGGGACCCCCTCTACCAATGTTGATCGGGTTGTAAACATGGCTTCAATTGTGGCTTATAGTTACTATAGAAACCCTATGGGAAATCACATTTTTATCTTCTTCTCTGGAACTACTGAGCCGATGTGAACCAAACTTGGCAGGAATGGTCTATGGTAGGTCCTCTACAAACGATCCTCATTTTGTTCCCGAGGGTGTAAAAACATGGCCACCAGAGGCATTCTTTGATTCTGGTTGGTGGATTTTCAAAAAATCTTCTCCTCTGAAACTACCAGGCCAAATGTTTTTGATACTTCACTTAAATGATGCCTGGGACCCCCTCTACCAATGATCCTCATTTAATGTTGATCGTGTTGTAAACATGGCCATAATTGCGGCTTATAGTTACTATAGAAACCCTATGGCAAATCACATTTTCATCTTCTCTGGAACTACTGAGCCAACGTGAACCAAACCTGGCAGGGATAGTCTATGAGAGGTCTTCTACAAGTGCTCCTCATTTTTACCTGCGGCGCCAGCGGCAGAGCAGGTCTAGTAACCGCTCGACTCCGTCCGTCAGTCCGTCCTCCGAAACACTTTTTCCGTCAAGGTTTTCTTGGCTTCTATGAAAGGGAATGATTTTTTATTTGGTCTGCTGCTTCATAATGATGAGTTGTATCGTGTAAGCAATTTTCAGATCTGCTGTGCAGCCTCTTCCTGTTTGCCGATACTTTGAAATTTTACTGTACCCACTGAACATTGAAATTTTTCGTCAAACTTTTCTTGGCTTCTATGCAAGGGATTGATTTTATATTTCACCTGGAGCCTGATAATGATCAGTTGTATCGTGTCAGCAATTTTCAGATCTGCCATGCAGCCGCTTCCTGTTTGCCGATTCAATTGCATGCAGCGATGCAGGTCCAGACACGGTATTGGTCTTGGCTTGTTGTTACTGTGCATCGAAAAAACATGGCTGCCAAAAGCAATTTTTGATTCTGATTGGTGGATTTTGAAAAATCTTCTCTGAAACCACATGGCCAAATGTTTTGAAACTTAGCATGGTTGATGACTGGGACACTCTCTACCAACATTCCTCATTTAGTGTTGATCGTGATACAAACATGGCCACAATTGCAGCTTGTAGTTACTATAAAAAAACCTATGGATTTTATCACATTTTCATCTCTCTGGAACTACTGTGCCGACGTGAATCAAACTTGGCAGGAATGGTCTATAGGAGGCCCTCTACAAACAATCCTCTTTTTGTTCCCGTTGGTTGGAAAATATGGCCACCAGAGACATTCTCTGATTCTGATTGATGGATTTTGCAAAAATATTCCCCTCTGAAACTACAAAGTCAAATGTTTTGAAACTTCACGTGATTGAGAACTGGTATACCTTCTACCAATGATCCTCATGTAATGGTGATGTAATGTTGCAAACATGGCCACAATTGCAGCTCATAGTTACCATTGAAAGCCTATGGGAAATCACATTTTTATATGTAGTTCCAGGTGAGCGATTACAGGCTCTTTAGAGCCTCTAGTTTACAATAACTTGAACTAACGTTCTCCGATTTGACTAATATTTGTCCTACAGGAATATCTCAAGCAAGTTCGAAAACTGGCCTGGCCTGATTTTTTGTTACAGAGTTATGGGCCTTAATTTGTTGATTTTTACGAATTTTGAGCTCATTTTTGCAATAACTTGGAACAAATGTTCTCCGATTTGACTAATATTTGACATGCAGGTCTTTTGCAAGAATATCTCAAGTAAGTTTGAAAACTGGCCCAGTCCAATTTTTTGTTGCAGTGTTATGTGCCTTAATTAGTTACTTTTTACAAATTTTGAGTTTGTAGGCGCAATAACTTCAACAAATGTTCTCTGATTGGACTAATATTTGCCATGCAGATCTTTTGCAAGAATATCTCAAGCAAGTTCAAAAACAGGCCCGGCCCAAGTTTTTATTACAGAGTTATGGACCTTGATTAGTCGATTTTTACAAATTTTGAGCTCATTAGCGCAATAACTTGAACAAATGTTCTCCGATTTAACTAATATTTGCCATACAGATCTTTTGCAATAATATTTCAAGCAGGTTCAAAAACTGGCTCAGCACAATTTTTCGTTACAGGGTTATGGGCCTTAATTAATTTTTATGAATTATGAACTTATCAGCATTATAACTTGAACAAAGATTCCAGATTTGACAACCAGCATGTGATTGATAACCAGTTTGTGGACATGCCACAATTTCCGATTGCCTCCACAACTCCATGCCTGCAACTCCGACGTGCATCTCTTGTTTATTTATTTTTTTATATTTATTTAATTATTTATGTATTTATTTATTTATTTATTTATTTATTAGCTCACCTGACTGCAAGTCAGTGGGAGCTTTTGCCATCACTTGGCATCCATTGTCCGTTAACTTTTGGAAACTTGTCTTCTTCACAACCACTAGGCCAAATTCAAACATATATTGCACAAACCATCTATGGAGCCATCTTTGGGCTCTGGTTAATGCCCCAAACGCTTAACAATCTTTAAAAATTTTCTTCTCATGAACCACCAGAGGGAATGCCTTGATATTTGGTATGGAACATCCTTTGTTGTTGAAGATTAAAGTTTGTTCAAGTGATGTTGGTAGGTCAATATTTGGGCTCTCTGTAGGATCATATCTATTTTGGGCTCTGCCCAAAACTTGTATTTCAAGAACTGGTGGGCCAATTTGAACCAAATTTGGCATGTAGTATAAGTGGGTCCTAAGTAATTGATTGATGCCCGAACAAAATGTTTTACAGCCCATGGCAACCCTAAGGGCTAAAAGTAGAAAAAAATTGTTACTTGGTATGAAGCATCCTTAGGACCAGTAGAATGGATTGGTAAACAAATATTGCCATCAGTTGTGTCAGGGTGTTTGGTAGGGGGGGGGGGGGGGCATTGAATAAATGCTGAGTCATCATATTTGCAGTAAATTTTATCATCAAGCAACAGCTGTTACATTTATTCACACTAGAAAACAATTTAGGACAATCCATCTCAATAATAATCTATCATTCAGCAATGGAGTTAGCTGTCAAACATGACATGTAATCAAATGTAATACTGTTAACAAAAATCTATTTCTGATTGCTTGAAAAATATTTTACCCCCAAAAATAAGCCTCCATAAATTCTCTTTCTATTTTCTTTATTTCTTATGCTTTAACCATTTTAACACGGACTTGAATTTACTGGTGGCAGTAAATTCTGTTTCTCGGGTTTGAAATTTTTCTTATTCTTTAAAACCACTGGGCCAAATTCATTCATTTATGGCACAGACCATCTTTGGAGTATACCATTTCTACTTTGTTCCAATGAAGCTGCCGCCATCTTTTACTCTTCTGAATTTTTTCCTCAAAAATTACTACATCCATTGGGGTGGGGTTAATGCTCCATATGCCTAAAATGCTTTAAAAATCCTCTTCTCATAAGCCACTTGCAATAATGCTTAGATTTCTGGTTTGAAACTTACTTCAGTGATGCAGATTCACTTTTTTTCAAAGAAACTCAGTAGGTCAAAATTTGGGCTCCCAAATTTTGGCTCCATTCAAAATTTCAGTTTTCAGAACCAATAAGCAGATGTGAACCAAATTTGTCATGTAGTATATAACTGGGTTATAAGGTCTTTATTTATGCCAGAATTATTTTTTTTTGGAGGTGTGGGGGGGGGGGGGGGAGCTGGGCAAGTAAAGAGAACCACAGGAGTTGAAAACAAAACAAAAATTCTGTTTGGTTGTTGTTTTTTAATACTTCACAGAACAGAGCTTGCTAGGAAGCTTTCCAAGGCCCAGCAGAAATGAATGACCAAAAAAGTTGCCTTTAGTTGTGTCCTAGGAAATAAAAAAATTGCTCTTACTGCTGATACATTCATCTCTTTTGACAACTTGGGCCAGATGAGCATTTTAGGCTCACTTGAGCCTCTGGTTTATTTATTTATTTGTGCTTAGGGCCACATCAGCAACCATGGCTTTATAAAGAGTGTTGTAGAGTAAAAACAATTCTCTCATGAAGTAAAATATATGAGAAAAACATGTAACACATGATCATGACATTGAATTAATAAATAGTGAAGACATTAGTGAATTATGATACCAAAAGCTGCACAAATACTGCTTATATCAACCCGATAGGAAAACTTTTTGAAAAATGAGATGTAGAGAAAAGATTAAAAACAACCAAAACTTATTAAAAAGGTTGATTTCTTTGCAAAACAAGAGAATCTGGTGGGAAGCGATTGTGTAAAATAGTTCTCTTAGAGATGGCCCACCATAAAATCTCATTCTGGTCAAATGCATTCTGGTTGCATATTATTACCCTCTAGCAAAAAGGAATGTGTAAGTCTTGTATGACCAGTACGACATCACGTCAGCATGACATTATCTTTTCTAAAAAGATTACTAGATGCATACTTAAAAGTAATGGCAGGTTGGAAGTGATGGAACTTGTTATTTATCGCTATATCACACTCCACCTGCCACACAGATTTGATGTACTTATTGATATGTGGCTTATAATCACTGAAAGGAATTTTAAAGTCAATGATAGACTTGTTTAAAGCATGTTTCGCTGCACTGTCTGTCTTGGTATTACCAAAGACACCAACATGTCCAGGTAACTAGCAAAACACGATATCATATTGGTCAGACATATAAGAGTATTCAACTTCTCACAAAGTTCCAAAATGAGAGGGTTCTTCACAAGCCAGAAAATAAGCAGACTGTCATCTGCAAAATGAGGCCCCCAGAGGGTGAATTTAGTGATGCTACCATTCAAAACAGGGTAGCGTCACTAAATTTACCATCTGTGAACCTCAATCTGAATCGGTCTCAAAGCTAAACAGAAAGAGGTACCTAGAGGATAAATTGGCCCACTGTATGGGATAGCATCATCAAATTCACGCTCTGGGGACCTCATTCTGCAAATGTCCGACTGCTTATTTTCAGGCCTAGTTCTTCAACCTGGGGTTGAGTAATGCTATCAAAGAGGAAAGAGAGTCAAAAAATATGATCGACTCCTTTTCCTGTACATTCTCGATGTGCTCAAGTGCTAGTTCCAAAGCTTTAACTTCAGCTGTGAAAGCAAAGCTTTTATTTGGTAGTCTGATAGACATGATGCGATCACCACTAACAACAGCAGATGATACCTTGTCACCATCTTTAGATCCATCTGTATCGACCCTTCTATATGCGCTATATGTAGACTTTATTTCACCATTTTTAGCTTAACTTGACATAGTCAAGATAAGCTATTGCCATCACGCGTGCGGAAGTCTGTGAGTCTGTGACGTCTGTTCACATTTTCCTTTAGCACGGGCTACACCCCGCAGTTCTTGTCTGATCGTCACGAAATTTCATATGCAGGTTTGGGGTCATGTCTAGATGAGAACGTCCCCTTTTGGTCGCGATCGGGCAACCGGTATGGCAGCTCGAGCCCAAAACACGAAACCATTAGCACAGTCTACAGGTCGTATTTATGAAGGAATTTCATTGTAACTTGGTAGGATGCCTCTGTATAGTGCCTAGATGAGAACGTCCCCTTTTGGGCATGATCTATCAATCGTGATGGCTGCCCAAGCCCGAAACCAAAAAACTTTTAGCACAGTCTGCAGGCCATGTTTAATGTGGAGGGATTTCATTGTAACTTGGTAGGATGACTCCTTATGATGTCTAGATGAGAATTTCCCCATTTGGGCATGATCTGCTGACTGTGACGACTGCCCGAGCCCAAAACCCGAAAACCTTTAGCACAGTCTACAGGTCATATTTATTGAGAAATTTCATTGTAACTTGGTGGGTTGACTTCATACAATGTCTAAATGAGAAAGTCCCCCTTTGGACGTGATTGGGCAACTGTGATGGCTACAGGAGCCCAAAGCCCAAAAACCTTTAGCACAGTCTAGAGGTCATATTTATGAAGCGATTTCATTGTAACTTGGCAGGATGACTCCAAATAATGTCTAGATGAGAACGTCCCATTTTGATCGCGGTCATGCAGCCTTGATGGGTGCCCGAGCCCAAAAACCTTTAGCATAGGCAAAAGGTCATATTTATGGAAGGATTTCATTGTAACCTGTTAGGTTGACTCCATATAATGCCTAGATGATGGCATCCCCTTTCAGTCGTGATTGGTCAGTTGTGATGGCTACAAGTGCCCGAAGCCCCGAAAACCTTGAGCACAGTCTACAGGTCATATTTATTAAGGGATTTCATTGTAACTTCTTAGGATCACTCCAGATGATGCTCAGATGAGATTGTCCCCTATGGTTGCGATCATTCACCCATGATGGCTGCCCGAGCCCGAAGCCCAAAAACCTTAGCACAGTCGACAGGTCATATTTATGAAGGGATTTCATTGTAACTTGGTAGGTTCACTTCATATAATGTCCAGATGAGAACACGCGATCATTCACCCATGATGGCTGCCCGAGCCCGAAGCCCAAAAACCTTTAGCACAGTCTACAGGTCATATTTATGAAGGGATTTCATGGTAACCTGGTAGGTTAACTTCATATAATGTCTAGATGAGAATGTCCCCTTTTGGACATGATTGGGCAACTGTGACAGCTAAAGGTGCCCGAAGCCTGAAAACCTTTAGCAAAGTCTACATGTCATATTTATGAGGGGATTTCATTGTAACTTGGTAGGATGACTCCAAATAATGTCTAGATGAGAACGTCCCCTTTTGATCGCGATCATTCAGCCTTGATGGGTGCCCGAGCCAAAAAACCTTTAGCATAGGTAAAAGGTCATATTTATGGAAGGATTTCATTGTAACCTATTGGGTTGAATCCATTTAATGCCTAGATGATGACATCCCCTTTTGGTCGTGATTGGTCAGCTGTGATGGCTACAAGTGCCCGAAGCCCAAAAACCTTGAGCACAGTCTATAGGTCATATTTATGAAGGGATTTCATTGTAACTTCATAGGATCACTCCAGATGATGCCCAGATGAGATTGTCCCCTTTGGTTGCGATCATTCAACCATGATGGCTGCCCGAGCCCGAAGCCCAAAAACCTTAAGCACAGTCTACAAGTCATATTTATGAAGGGATTTCATTGTAACTTGGCAGGTTGACTTCATATAATGTCTAGATGAGAATGTCCCCTTTTGGACATGATTGGGCAACTTTGATGGCTAAAGGTGCCCGAAGCCCGAAAACCTTTAGCACTGTCTACAGGTCATATTTATGAAGGGATTTCATTGTAACTTGGTAGGTTGAATCCAAATAATGTCTACATGAGAACGTCCCATTTTGGCCGTGATCATTCAGCCTTGATGGGTGCCCGAACCCAAAAACCTTTAGCATAGGCGAAAGGTTATATTTATAGAAGGATTTCATTGTAACATTGTTAGGTTGACTCCATATAATGCCTAGATGATGACATCCCCTTATAGTCGTGATTGGTCAACTGTGATGGCTACAGGTGCCCAAAGCTCGAAAACCTTGAACACAGTCTACAGGTCATATTTATGAAGGGATTTCATTGTAACTTCGCAGGATCACTCCAGATGATGCCCAGATGAAATTGTCCCCTTTGGTTGCGATCATTCAACCATGATGGCTGCCCGAGCCCGTAGCCCAAAAACCTTCAGCACAGTCTAAGGTCATATTTATGAAGGGATTTCATTGTAACTTGGTAGGTTGACTTCATATAATGTCCAGATGAGAACATCCCCTTTTGGACACGATTGGGCAATTGTGACGGCTTCAGGGGCCCAAAGCCCGAAAACCTTTAGAACAGTCTACAGGTCATAATTATGAAGGGATTTTATTGTAGCTTGGTAGGATGACTCCAAATAGTGTCCAGATGAGAAGGTCCCCTTTTGGTCACTATCATTCAGCCTTGATGGCTGCCCGAGCCCAAAAACCTTTAGCATGTCTGTAGGTCGTATTTATGGAAGGATTTCATTGTAACCTGTTAGGTTGACTCCATATAATGCCTAGATGATGACATCCCCTTTTGGTCGTGGTTGGTCAACTGTGATGTCAACAGGTGCCTGAAGCCCGAAAATCTTGACCACAGTCTACAGGTCATATTTATAAAGGGATTTCATTGTAACTTCATAGGATCACTCCAGATGATGTCCAGATGAGAATGTTCCCTTTTGGTTGCGATCATTCAACTATGATGGCTGCCCAAGCCTAAAGCCCGAAAACCTTTAGCACAGTCTTCAGATCATATTTATGAAGGGATTTCATTGTAACTTGGTAGGTTGACTTCATGTAATGTCTAGATGAGAACAGCCCCATCTGGACACCATTAGGCAACTGTGTTGGCTACAGGGCCCAAAGCCCGAAAATCTTTAGCACAGTCTACAGGTGATATTTATGAAGGGATTTCATTGTACCTTGGTAGGATGACTCTAAATAATGTCTAGATGAGAACGTCCCCTTTTGGTTGCGATCATTCAACTATGATGGCTGCCAGAGCCCAAAGCCCAAAAACCTTTAGCACAGTCTACAGGTCGTATTTATGGAGGGATTTCATTGTAACTTGGTAGGTTGACTTCATATAATGTCTAGATGAGAATGTCCCCTTTGGACGCAATTGGGAAACTGACGGCTACAGGGGCCCAAACCCCGAAAACCTTTAACACAGTCTACAGTGCATATTTATGAAAGGATTTTAATGTAACTTGATAGGATGACTCATTTTGGAATAATTTCACTGTAATTTGGTAACTTTTGTTGATATACGTTAACTGTGAGGGCCACATATATTAACTGTGAGGTCATATTAACCCACCCCTCAGATCTTTAGTACAGTGTACACCTCATATTATTTTTATCATAAACATAGCATACAGGGAACAGAAATGAACATATTCCCAATTATCACAATTCTTGTCTTATTTCATAATCCTTTCATAAACATTGATCATTATCCTTTTCATCAAACACAACACACAAGTTAAGCTACAGTGTCATTGACACTTTCATTTTGTTTAAATTGCAGAGAGTTTGTCTCACATTTTTTGAGGAAGCAAGGTCCGAAATAACAGTAGGTTTCATCAGATACCAAGGAGGCATATGTGGTTCATGGTTCACTTTTATCGAATCATATTCAAGTGTGGCGAACTCCATATGGGGTTTAATTCTAATTCCTAATGGAAGAATATATTTCTGGTGATTGTTAAAAAATTCTATATTTTGTGGATCTGAGACACACTTATAAGCAGGGTTTGATGGGTTGGCCATTAATTTGGAAACATATTGAATGATATTGAAATTCTGCGCTTCTCAATAAAAGATCCCCCTGCCTCAACAAGCATTGAATCTATTGGCGATGTTCTAAATGCTCCCAGGCTAATTCTCATACCACTATTACAAATTGCGTCAAGCCGTAAATTGCACAAGCATACTCTATTTTTGATTTAACAAGTGATCAAAATAGATGGAGTAGGGTTTTTTTGGTCAGCACCGCAATCAGTGCCACCAACTACCTTCAGAAGGTTCGGCACCCTTTTGCATCTAACTCTTAGTTGTGCAATATAAAATGTGAAATTCAGTTTATTGTCAAACAATATACCAGGGAATTTCACTTCTTGAACAACTTGAATGGTACTCCCATCTATTTTCAACTCTGGATCGTAATGATGTTTCTGAAGCGCACAAAAATGTATGCTAGTTGTTTTGATCTTTGAGAACTTAAAACCATTTTCTGTGCTCCATTCTTGTATTAAATTTAAGCACAGCTGACATTTTCGCTTGATGACATTCTTGTTTTTGCTGTTAAAAGATGAAAAAGTCATCAACATACAAGGAAGAGTCTACCATATTCTCAGTTACATGAATGATGCTATTGATTTTCACTGAGAAAAGGGAAACTGATAAAATATTACCCAGAGGAATCTTCTTATTCGTATGGATCAGATAATGTTGCTCCCACATAAACTTGAAATTGGCAGTCCTTTAACCCTTTACCTTACACGAAAAGCAGACGACACTTGCAAACAAAATTCTTGAAGCACTAATTTTTTTGATTTTTTGCATCAAAAACATAGGGTATGACCCCTCATTAGAACGAGCTCGTTGAGCTCATTCCAATGAGGGGGTCATAAGCTATGTTTTTGTGACAAAAAATGAAAAAGTAATAAAAATTGAATTGTGAATTTTGTGAATAGTGCTGGCATGTTTTGGTGTGAAAAGAGGCCTACGCCTTCTCGACCCCATCTTAAAAAGATCTTTTAAAAACCCCACACTCCCATGTTGTATCACATACCTTTTCCAGGTCAAAGAAGATGGCAACCACATGTTCTTTCCTGGCAAAGGCATTTCTTATAAATGATTCAAGTCTAACCAAATGATCCACAGTACTTCTCTGGCTTCTGAACTACACTGAACATTCGTAAATGGTTTGTTAGATCCCAGAAACCAGACAGGTCTATTATTGATCATCTTTTCCATGTTTAAATTTTACACAGACAACATGATCGTTGATCATTCTTTCCATTGTTTTACACAGACAACTTGTTAATACAATTGGTCTGCAGTTACTTGCTTTGCTGTGATCATTATCAGGCTTTGGAATGGGAATTATTGTTACTTTTTGCCAGGAAGGTGGAAACTGGCAAATCATCCACATTTCATTGAAAATTGATAGAAAAAGTTCAAGTGGTGATTGTGGCAGATGTGTTCCAATTTGGTAGTGTATTTCATCAGGTCCAGTGGCACTGTCTTTCACTTTATCCAAAGAGTTATTTAATTCTTCCATAGAGAAAGGTTTATTGTAATCCTCTCAATTTTGGGAGGTAAATTTGATCTTTTATTCTTCCTGTTGTTTAATTAATTTTAAATTCTGGTTTACAATTTTCCAACAACGAATGTTTTGAAATAGTTGAGGCCAGTTTGTTTGATATTTCAGTCTTCAATGTTTTTAGTGGGTTCTTCTTGTTGAGGTGTTGATTTTGTTTCTTTTCCTTTAATTTTTTTAATCATTTTCCAAATTTTGTTGCTGGGTGTGTGTTGGTTAATTTTCAAAACATAAGTTTCCCAAGAACTTTTCTGTTTTTGTTTGATAATTTGGATTTTCCTAAAGGGAAAATCTATTTGTTATTGCAATGATTATTTTTTTTTTTTTTATTATTATTATTATTATTATTATTATTATTATTATTCTTCCACACTTTTTATTTTCACTATTTCTCGAAAACGCTCTTGACGATTTTTTTTAAAGTTTCTGTACTCATAAAGGGTCGTAAGTTGTAACTAATCGTCATATTCCCATTTTTCTGAAAATGTTTTAATTAACCCTTTGTGACAAAAAACACAAAAATATTTGGCAGCTCATATCTTTGGACTGGAAAGGGCGATTGACTTGAAATTTTCTCAGACATGTCAGCAATACACCCCTCTATCAGAATATGGTACAAAAATGTATCTATTTAACACCTTTCTGCCAAAACATTTTTCGTAACGAAAAAAAAATTCAAAATTTGACCATTTTTGAACTCAATCTCGGGACAGGGATATGCTGAACCATCTAAAATGGCTTAGATATGAAGACTGTATCACCGAATTGTAAAAACCATCGAAAAAATTTCGATTCGAATTTCCGACAATCCAAAATGGCGGCCGAAAAATCGAATATTTATTTTCGGTTATTTATGCGTTTCAGGCCATTTGGAGACAAAAAAAAAAAAAATTTTGCACCAGAAAAATTTTCGGTTTGGACTTAGAAATTTTCGACCAAAAGTCGGAAATTTTTGTTTCCACCGGGCTACTTTGCCGTCACAGTACTCAACAAGTGGGACGATTTGAAAGCTTCTAAGGGTAGAAATGTTGAAGTCACAGTGTACATGAACAGTTATCATCTTTTGGAAATGGAGTTGTTCTTAATTTGGCTTCTGCTAGCAGTCAAACATGGCTTCGGGACACTGTGACCAAAAATTGAAAAAAAATTTCTTGTTTTTTTTTTACTTTATTATGTCTAGATTCATTATTTCTCAAAAATAAAAACTATCAACGACGACCATGAGTCCTAATAAATAAAACCATCAGTATTTGGGGCAAAATGTTTCTTGTTGGGCAAAAACGCCCCAAAACGCCCCAAAACGCCCAAAGCTTCATAGGCCAATATCTCATGAAAGAAAAAAGCTATCGACTCAATTTTTTGACAGTCTTGTCAGAATTACTCTTGTCTAAAACAAATATAATCGGTATTTTTTTCCATTTTTTATGTTTTCTGCCAAAATTTTTCACAAAACGGAAAGTTATCTCAAAAATAGGCCAGTTTGGATTGAAATATCGAGATTTAAATATAAAGAGCCCTCTTAAAGGGTTCCAAATTGAAGGAAATAATACCGCTTTATAAAAAAAATCGAAAGAATTTCGTTTCGATTTTTCGTTAATCCAAAATGGCGGCCAAAAAATCGAAACTTTTTTTTTCGTTTTTTATGTGTTTTGTTCAATTTTGAGACGAAAAAAAAAATTTTTTTTGCACTGAAAATTTTCGGTCCGATTCGTACTTCCGAAATTTTCGACCAAAATTCGGAAATTTTTATTTTTGTTTTTTATGTGTTTTCAATTTTGAGACGAAAAAAAATTTTTTTTTTTTTTTACACACCAAAACCAAGAAACGAAAATTGGTCTTCAGACTGGTACTTTGACCTAATTATACTGTACTACCGGAGTGGGTAAAAAGCGGCGGTGATTGCGAATGTGTAGCGCATATATAGGTAAAAAGATTCCCCGTAGTTTGGAAGCACAATTTTGTTGCGTTTGCCTTCAGGCGGTCGCCAAAAGTACACTCTCGGCCTCTCAACGGTCCGTACACCCACTTTTTGGCATGCGAATACTCGGCGTTCTTGACTCGTATAAGGATTTCGTGATTCATATGGTATCATTCACGGTCTGTTTAAACCTTTCCCCACCCCATGGGAATAAGGTTTTATTTCACTTGGCTTCTGATGGCTGGCGAACTACCACTCCGGTTCGGACTTTTCGACCAAAATTCGGAAATTTTTGTTTTTGTTTTTTATGTGTTTTGTTCACTTTTGAGACGAAAAAAATTTTTTTTTGTTTGCACTACACCAAAAAACGAAAAATCGGTCTTCAGACTGGTACTTTGACCTAATTATACTGTTCTACCGGAGAGGGTTAAAAGCGGTGGTGATTGAGAATGTGTAGCCCGTATACAGGTAAAAGGATTCCCCGTAGTTTGGAAGTACAATTTTGTTGAGTTTGGCTTCGGGCGGTCGCCAAAATACACTCTCGGCCTCTCAACAGTCCGTACACCCTCTTTTCGGCATGAGAATACTGGGCGTTCTTGAATCGTATAAGTCTTCCGTGATTGAAATGGCAACATTCACGGTATCTTTAAACCTTTCTTCACCAAATGGGAATAGGGTTTTATTTCACTTGGCTTCTGATGGCTGGAGAACTACCACTCCGGTTCGGACTTTTAGACCAAAATTCGGAAATTTTTGTTTCTGTTTTTTTATGTGTTTTGTTCAATTTTGAGACCAAAACAATTTTTTTTTTACCTGGAAATTTTTTGGTCCGGTTTGGACTGAAAATTTTTTATCAAAAAACAAACCTTTTTTTTTAGATCACCACTTTGACCTGACAAAACTGTACTACGAGGCGGGTTAAAGTAGCCGTTATTCAGAATTTGGATGTTGAGGCTCTTCCTCCACCAGTAAAACTATCCGATACGACTGCCCAACCCCCACCCAAGGCAAACACGCATTAGATTAGACTCTACAGACTCTGGCGTCCAAGCCAGGAAACACGTCTGAAAAACCTTGATCATTTTGCACCCGGCGACCTCAATTTCAGTGAACGTTGTTCATAATGTTACCTTGTATTTTGTATCCTAAACTGAAATCGAAAGTAGAACACTGAGAGTCTGTTATTTTTTATGGGAATATGACTCCAGCTACTCATCCCCTCCCCCGTCCTCATTGAATTTGATGACGGTGGCAATTCCGACGGTATTGCCAGATTGTTACTAACTGTGTAGACATTACATAGCGACACATCCCTAATTAGCCTGGCTGCCATTACCGAATCGGACTGTATCAAATTTTTGCGGCAAACCACGAAGCGATTTGGAACAGTTCTCACACGTGTACGGCTCATCGTTACAAACAATATTTACGCGAACCATCAAAAACTTTGCGCGAACCGTCGGGGATTTCGAAGCAACCCATTTTTCGTTCGCGTATTTTTCAATTCAGGCGACCTCCAGCCGAACCAAAAGATCGTTCGCTTAAAAAGCAGGCCTATTGTGTTAACAATTGACTAAATGCAGAGCCATGACAATCCTCAAATGAGGCATTATGAGGCTCTAGAATAGTTATCAGAGACTCTTATTAAAAACAAATGCGAAGGGGGGACCCCCTCCAATACCCTCCCTCACCTCGGCGGGGCTGTGCATTTTGGGTATGCCCAATATATTACGGACTTTGGGTCCAAGTTCGAATTAGCCTTAGGTACAGAATTGTGCCCCCCCCCCCTCTCCCCACACCCATGTCGAATTTTTAAATAATGCTGACTTCGGGCCGGGGAAGTTGCCTTCTGGTACCCGCGTTTCAATTTCAGGCTTTCACCATAAGAGCTCACGGCATAGATAAATAACTGAGAATTATTCATCTACCCTGCGACGTACATGTAGATAAGAAGCAACAGGAAGGGTTGGGGAAATATGACCAATGTCTGGTGGAATTCCCCTGAAGTGACAACAGAATACATGATTGGTTAATCTTGATTTTAGGCCTACACATGTTGTACTCGTACAAATCCATGTTTGTCATTGTCAGAATGGCAGGAGGGCCATAATGTTCCGCCTAAAATGAGTCCAGGTGGGCCATTTTTGGTCCACCTTTATTCATTAAAGGCGGGCAACTTTCTTGAGTTGACACGAAGTTAGTTGAGCATTGCCAATCCAGTGAATCGTGGTGTCCAACAAATATCAAATAGTTTACCTTGGGTACCGGCAAGAAATTTGGTGACCCCCCCCCCCCCCCCCCCCCCCCAAAGAACAATACATAGTGGTTATTTTTGATATGCTGTTATTTCGAAAACAAAACGTTTCAAAAAACGGAATTGTGAAAGCAAGAAAGGAAACTTGGAATCCGATGCTGAAAACAAAGCTCTGCATATCAAGGGAGAGTACTCATCACAATTCTCTTGACAAGGCCATCTGTTTCAAAAACGCATTGTCATTCACTTCACGTGGTTAGAAGCCTCTGCACTGCTCAACACGGCGTTATAACAATTTGTCTCTGTCACATTGAGACATGCTGGCACTCGGATCTAAATAAATTTATGACAAAGAACAGTTATATTCAGAAAAATATGCGCTTTTAGATTATATAGGGTAGGCGTTCAGTGTCATTTACGTTTTGAGTGAAAAATCATTGAAACTTTGGGGTGTCTGATTACAGGAAATATCCGGACAGTTACCTACCTGCAAAAACCAATTTGCTTCCTAACATTCTGACATGGAAGCCAAAAGTAATACAGCACCACGAAGGTCTGGAATTATACTTCTGAATGGGAATTACAAGTGACATGGATTTATTGCCAAATGTCGTCCACTCGTTGACATTTAATGAAGTCGACATAGTAATATTTATTTATTTATTTATTGGTGTTTAAGGTCACATACTTATGCACAATGGCTAATCGTGACCGTGACAGTTTTACGGGTGGAGGAAGCCGGAGTACCCGGAGAGAACCACCGAGCAACGACGAGCAGCTGTCAGCTCTCCAACATCGTAACTCTGAACTCTGCACTGCAGCACAGGCAGGGTTAGATTGGTTGAAGACATGCGCACCAGCGACGTGCAGTACGCCTCAGTACACAGCGTCATCGTGCCCCCATGAAGGCAATCGGGGTGAAGTGTCTTGCCCAAGGACACAACGCGGTTGCCACAGGTGGGATTCGAACCGAGGACCTCTACCAACTGAGCCACCGCGCCCCCCGACATAGTAATAACGCGCAGTTTGAAATGTCTAATGTTGTTCCAATGAATGGAGCCTTGGCGGTCAGTACAGAATTTCATTAGATGCGACCTCTGGGAGCGGGCATACTGCATAGAGATCCTGCCGACATTGCTGCTGTTTTGATTCAGTAGTGTAGCCACGGAATTAAGGGGGGGGAGGGGGCAAGTCCCCTAAATGTCCCCCCCCCCCCCCCCCCCCCCCCGCAAAAAAAAAAAAATTGACCCAGTGCAATTTCATACAACTTAGACCCCCCACAAATGCTCTCCAATATAGGGCAGCACATGCTACAACTGCTCAGATTGAATCTTAAGAGTACTGAACTTTGCAAAATATTCTCGGGTAGACTTTGTCCTTACTTGGAGTCTATTACCCTCTGAACATTACCCCCTCCGCAAATTTTTCTGTACTAACCTCGAAATCCGACAACAACCTTCCAAATATCATGGTAGTTATCACACTTCTCTCCTGAACAATAGCTGCTGGTCAAACGAGAAGACCCCAGTGATTTACATCAAACAACAGGGTTTCTGTAAAAAAAAATCTTGACATTATATCGTCGACCGTCAATGTGTTAATAGGCTCATCAAAAGTCCGTTTTTCTGCGTTCTTCTCAATTTTGAGACGAAAAATAGGAGGAAAATCCTGTGTATTGTGCGGGCACAATCACTTCATCTAGTTTATCTTGTTTTTGCCTGATTTCTACCAAGTTAATCCAATTTATTTGTAGTTGGTGACTAATTCAATTCCCATTCTGTTTTCTTGCAATCATTTATAGCCTGTTTGCAATTATCGTCAAACCATGGTTTGGAGAAACATTTTGGATTTGCCAAGTTTTTTGAAATGGCTGTTTTTGCAATGTCAAGCAATTCTTTAGTAAACTGGTCTACTTGATCAGCACTTTCTTCAAATTTCTCCTGTGTGAGTTGTTCACAATAAAGTGATGAAAAAGTGTCCCCGTTTGCTTTTTAAAATTCCACGGAGACACCCTCTCATCATCTGCTGGAACCACACTTTCTAACACAATTGGAAAGTGGTCAATCCCACACTACTCATTTTCAACCTTCAAAGAAAAATTGAGGAAGATAGAAGACCATGCAATTGTAAGATCAATTGATGTGTATGAATGAGATGTGGGGTCTCAGGCCTTAAAATTTGTCCCAGTTCGAGAGACCCCCCAATGGAAATCCCGGGGAGTGGGGCAGTGTCTGATTACCATGATAAACAAATTCTGCTTTACTGATAAAATGGGACTAGCAACCAATGCTTGGTGTGGCAGACCTAAAGAAGGCAGCATTGGTATAAACGATTGGCTAAACTTTACTTCTTACCTATATTGCGGTCATCATATAGCCAATATGCTGAAAGTGACCTTAAACATCAATAAAAGATATAAATTCATAGGTTTGTGAGAATCAGTTTTCAAATTTATATTGGTGTCGAGAAAGCCAGTCCTTGGTATCATTTTTTGTGAGACTAGATATGTTGACCTTCAAGCAATGATACCAGGAATTGTTTTTATCAGAAGAAATATTAATTAATGTGACAATATGGTATAATTCTTTTTTGTATGTATTTCTATTGATACTGTACTTTCACACAGGTATCTGTCTGCATGAATAGCCCACACCTTTTATGTGAAATAATTGAAATAACTATAGGCTGTGTAAGTCTTATTTCAGCCAATGTTCTATTTTTCTTGGCTGATATGTCTGGGGTTAAGGAATCAGTGTGGGAAACAGTCCTCTAATAGTATTAGAGAAAATAATGAAAAACACAAGGTTTTGTTGATAAAAGAAAAGCAGGATGTACTGTATTGTGTTTTGCATTATTTTTTTTAAATACTCTCTGAGAAGTGAAGACTACATATCATGCAGAAGCTTTTGTTCTCTTAATACCCGTCGTGATTTGCATTATGGGAACACATTTCTACATGAAATTTGGGTAATTGACAAATGTAAAAAAAGTAATAAAAAAGTAATATTACATTTTTAAAAGTAATTGTAATATAATACTGTAATCAAATAATCAAAAGTAATTGTAATATAATATAATAAGAAAAAAATCAAAAGTTATAGTAATATAATGCATTACATTTGAAAGTAATAGACCCCAGCCCTGCAGTTTTGATTCTCGTGATCCTCTGCAATGAGAATCAATTTTCAGTTCTTTAATAATTTAGAACTTGTGTCCAGCTATATCCTTGTGAGTGCAGCACGTACATATTAGGCTAACAAAATAAGGGTTTTGGTTCACCAGTGATCCCTCACTGAAATTGACCCGACCCCCCCCCCCCCCCCCATATGCCCCCACCCACCTCCACCCCCCACTGTACCCCCCTCCCCATTGAACATTTTTTATATGGCTATTCATATGAGCGGGCTGTATTATGGTATGCCAATGTATGTCCATCTGTCCGTTCGTCCGTCTGTTAACTTTTGTTTGTCTACGCGATAACTTGAAAACAATACATCCAACAGATACTGTTTCTTTATGGTTGATTAGTCATGACTAGAGGATGGTTCCTTTCGATAACCAACATTCTGGAATATCCAATATGCCAGCCATCTTGGATTTTCAGGGACTTTTGATTGTCCATTTGATAATCCAAGAGATACTGTTTTTTATGGTTGATTAGTCATGACATGGGCAATTTCTTCATAGGTGGCCATATACTGATCCACCGCCTGGCAGTGTACTTGTTTTGGCTTGCAACCTTGCAGTTTCTCTCAAAGTACTATGAAATCATGAGACCTAAAAATTGTACCATTTTTTGATCCTTGTTACTTTGAAAACGTAAGACTTAAAAATTGTACCACTTTTTTTTATTCTTGTATATTCATTTGCATGTGGTTGCAACAA
This sequence comes from Pictodentalium vernedei, assembly GCA_031216915.1. Lineage (NCBI taxonomy): Eukaryota > Metazoa > Mollusca > Scaphopoda > Dentaliida > Dentaliidae > Pictodentalium > Pictodentalium vernedei. The sequence goes on from CM062289.1 coordinate 154,859,363, forward strand.
AGCATGATTAAAATGGTGTCTATTCAATATATTTGTTCAGTAAACAACCAGTTTACTCTGCTGTGCAGAACATAATTCAAATATTATGTGGATGCTATTTATTTTTCGAAAAAAATTGAACAAATATAACAGACAAAGAGCTCTGTCAAACAAGATATAAGGGATTAAATGTTTTTAACTTATTCCTTTTTTCTGAGAGGACAGAAGTACTGGTAAATGGGTCATAAAATCAAAACCTTAAATTATGAATGCCAGTTGGTTAATCGTATTGAGAAGTTACATATTGTTTAAATCATGCATTCAAAAATTTGTAATAAAAGGAAGCTACTGGAAATGAATACATGTTGTTCAAAATATTTGATAGTTGTAGTTGCATGCCATGAGAGATCAAGTGTATCATGATACGTATCGTATTGTGCAGATTGAATTGTGGTACATATCATATCATTATGGAAGCATGTCCTTTCAGCCCTAATCGTAACCCATTCCCAGGTTACACTAAGCCAAAAAAAAATACCTGTATTTTGCGTAACCTGGGGGGAAAAAAATTAGGGTTGGTAGTTAGGGATTTTTTTCTATTTCATAAATTTTTTTTATTAAAGTGTGGTACAAGTTTGGAAAAGAAAAAAAATGTTGCTGATGTATATTGGATAGATATATTTCTTGGTGTACTGTGATGATTGAAAATGTACCGAGCTAAATATGGCTCAGCTTGTGCTTTATTTCTTATAACAAAGTTTTTTTTTAACTCTTTACCCAACATGATGCCAAAACCGGCCAGTGCTATTCACAAAAAAGCACCATTCACTTTTCACTATTGTTTCATTTTTTGTCACAAAAACATAGCTTATGACCCCCTCATTGGAACAAGCTTGTTGAGCTTGTTCCAATGAGGGGTCATAAGCTACGTTTTTTGACACAAAAATGAAAAAAATTATTCAAGAATTTTGTTTGCAAGTGTCATTTTTTTCTCATGTTGGGTAAAGGGTTAAATTTTGCTGGAATTGACTTTATATCCATGTTGCGGTGAGGATTAGCCATTGTGCAGGCAAATGTGAGCTTAAACACCAATAAATAAATTGAAGAAAGGGTGTTGTGATACTTTTCCACTTTGTGGATGTTTACAAAGCCAGCCATTCTTTGTAAAATCTTAACAAAATTTCCACCACAATAAATAGAAATGTGTGATCTTGTTTTTGCGAGATCTCACTTTAGTTGTTGCTATTTATTTTGGCATAAATTCCTTTACCTAACATGAAAAGCAGACATTTGCAAAGAAAATTCTTGAATAACTAATTTTTTCATTTTTTGTCTCAAAAAACATAGGTTATGACCCCTCTCGATGAGCTCGTTCCAAAGAGGTTATAACCTATGTTTTTGAGACAAAAAATGAAAAAATAATTAAAATTAATTGGCGATTTTTATGAATAGCAGTGGTCGGTTTTGGCTGTTACGTTGGGTGTAGGGTTAAGATGAGAATGCCATGCCACTCTATTCATATGTAGATTTAATGCACAACCTTTGAGTGGAGTTTGTTCTGAAAGATTGTCAGGTCTGAAATATGCTGAATTAGGAAATTAATTTTCGTTGTATTATATTGTCGTAACATGTTCATTCACATACATTACCATTGAACTAACCTCCTCATAACCTAAACGATGGTTTTGGGGTTATTTCCGGACCTCGAACAAAGAATTTCCCCTGGATTATGACCCAGTTGTGATCTGATCAAAACTCTCTGCCTGCTTTGGTGATACAGTGGAACCCTGTTAATTGAATAGCCACTTAGCCAATGAAAATCATTCTATTAACAGGAGTATTCAATTAACAGGGATTGTGTCACTTTCCTGTATCTGGAGAGAAACTTAGCATTTATTCTATTTTTTCTTGTTTGACAGAGCTTCACAAAATATAATAGATTAAATGCCTATATTGGGTGTACTGAGGCCAAATAGGTCTAAACAAAGGAAAACTGGGTAATTTCTCGACAGGTTACAAGATTTTTTATTCAATTAACAGAGGGCAATTCTGTTAAGAGATATCCAATTAAGTGGGCTCCATTGTATCAGTACTGTATATTATCCAGACTTGACTAGAAACTAGTGTCGCTGTGGTTGGATCTTTTGCTGAATGATTCCTTTGCATCTACATGTTGTTGGAGAATTGTTCCCCTGTGGGAACCCCTCGATGTGAAGCAGTGCTTGTTTACTGTGGTAAACAAGCTCTATTTCACTGATAAAATAGGACCCAGTCACTAGTGCTTGGGGTGCAAGTTCTCTAAAATAGGCAACATGGAGTACTAACCATTGACTGACCTTGACTTTATCTCCATGTCATGGTCATGATTAGCCATTGTGCAGAAGTATGTGACCTTAAATCCCATTAAATAAATAAATGGAGAATTGTTTGTTGAAGCCTGAAAATTTTCAGGATTAGAACTAACCCTATCTCTTAACCCATGTTATGTTATGGTAGGTAAAATAAGTTATCTCCGTCAACATGTATGGTATATGGAGATTTAATACCTGAATGTCGGTTTTTAAATGTTAAATGAGACATCCAGGTATTAAATCTCCATATACCATACATGTTGATGCAGATAACGTTTTTGTCCCATTTGAAACACAATAGAAACATAGTGGAGAAAAATTTGTGGCCTTGTTTCTCACGCTCCGCAATCAGTTGGACCAAATTCGCGAATAATGGTTTTGTTTTTACAAATGCAGAAGACAACAGATAGAGTTACATCCCTTGGGTTGTTAAGGAAATGAGTAAACAGTATTTGTGCTTACTGGCACATAGAACACATTGGAACTGAGGGGATGATATTTGCTCTTATTTTATTTTTCTTAAGTTGTTTCATTCAACTATTCAACTATTTAATTTATAACAGCAAAATATGATCGAATTGTTGGAAATCTGATAATAATTGTAGTTTTTTTGGTTCGATTTCTATATCGAGGCGAGCGGAAGCGAAACGCTTTCATTTCAATCATATACCCCCATATTTCACATGCCTATATACCCTGGATGTTGCATTCTCTCATGTACCTTGGATGTTGGGTGCACCCTTTGCCATGGCTATTTGTCCAAGGCATTCTGACCAATCAAACGACAGAATTTATTGGGATATAGGGACAAAAACTGTTACAGATCAGCCTACAATAAAGTGAAAACCTGCCCACACTATTAGCAAGCTCTTTATTTGCACAATATTTTTGCCAAAAAATTAAAATGTTTAGTTATTCAGGAAATGTTTTTGTCATATGTTTTTGTATGTACATAAACAGTTAATGAAATAAAAGAAAAGATTAATTCACTTCTTCCTCCAAAATGAACTCAGTACGTTTCGACAGCCACATTTACTTCGGCTTTATTCCTGTATTAGAGGTGTTGTGAACAATATTTCCACATAGAGCTATTTGATGGTGATTAAGTGATAAATTAGAATTGTGTCATTGTCCTTCATTCTTGTGATGAATTGAGGAATTATTCTATTTAATTGTGTTTGATGGAGCTCATGGTGCCCTGTCAAACAAGAAATAATAGATTGAATGCTTATATAAGGATTACACATACTGAGGCCATTTGGTTTTTTAAACCCCTGTGGGAAATTCCCATTGGGAAAACACGGAAGGGAAGCAATACTTTTTTCATTTTTAGCTCACCTACATCTGTAAGATGTGGTGAGCTATTGTGATAACCTCGGGCGTCCGGCGTGTCCAATATTGTAAGATTTAATGTTAAGGTGAATTTCTCAAACATCAGTGGGCTCAGGCCTTTGATATTGCATATGTAGGTTGTAGGGGACTATTAGAACAGTATTTAACCCTGAAACTACGACTTTTTTCCAAATTTCAGCTAAAATTTTCTGCCAAAAGTTGTAAGAATTTGCGTTTAGGTGTTGTAAGAATTTGTGTTAAGGTCAGCTTTTGTGCAGATTGTGCTGGTTTAACTTCTCATTACTGTTGATTTTCATATTTCAATAACAACTGTAGGTATTAACCCTACTGTATGCAGAAATTTAACGAAAATTTTCTTTTTTTTCACTCAAAATTTTCATGTTTTTCTCGGACTTAGTAAATTTTAAGTTGTAAAACTTTGTAAACTTTGTGTTTAGGTGAGTTGTGTTTCTATGTGTCTTTCGAAGCAATTAATATTCCACACTTGGGTTACTGAACTCGATTGCAGTAATATTTAACCCTCATTACATGCACAGGGTATTTGATGACTGGATTCGCATCGCAAAATGCTAGTCAAAAATGGCCAAATGCTAACCATTTTTCTTTCATTTTGGCCTTACCTTCTCTATTTATCATCACTTTTTGAAACCAAGATGGAAACTGCTAATCAAATTTTTAAAAACAAAAAATACCCTGATGCATATTTGAGGAATTTGAGGCTGATTTTCTGCCAAAACTTGTAAGAATTAGCGTTTAGGTGTTGTAAGAATTTGCGTTAAAGTCAGCTTTTGTGCAGATTGTGGTGCTTTAACTTCTCATTACTCTTGATTTTCATATTTCAATAACAACTGTAGGTATTAACCCGACTGTATGCAGAAATTTAACGGAAATTTTCTTTTTTTTCAGTCAAAATTTCCATGTTTTTCTCGGACTTAGTAAATTTTAAGTTCTAAAAGTTTGTGTTAAGGTGAGGTGTTAAGGTGAGTTCTCAAAGATAAGTGGGCTCAGGCCTTTGATATTGCATATGTAGGTTGTAGGGGACTATCAGAACAGTATTTAATCCTGATACTATGACCTTTTTCCAAATTTCACCAAAAATTTTCGGCCAAAAGTTGTTGTAAGAATTGGCGTTTAGGTGTTGTAAGAATTTGCGTTAAAGTCAGCTTTTGTGCAGATTGTGCTGCTTTAACTTCTCATTACTGTTGATTTTCATATTTCAATAACAACTGTAGGTATTAACCCTACTGTATGCAGAAATTTAACGGAAATTTTCTTTTTTTTCAGTCAAAATTTTCATGTTTTTCTCAGACTTAGTAAATTTTAAGTTGTAAAACTTTGTAAACTTTGTGTTTAGGTGAGTTGTGTTTCTATGTGTCTTTCCAGGCGAATAATATTCTGCACATGGGTTACTGAACTCCATTGCAGTAATATTTAACCCTCATCACATGCATATTTGAGGAATTTGAGGCTGATTTTCTGCCAAAACTTGTTGTAAGAATTAGCGTTTAGGTGTAGTAAGAATTTGCGATAAAGTCAGCTTTTGTGCAGATTGTGGTGCCTTCACCTCTCACTACTGTTTATTGTCTCATTTCAATAACAACTGTAGGTATTAACCCTACTGTATGCAGAAATTTAACTGATTTCTTTTCTTTTTTTCAGTCACAATGTTCACGTTTTTGTCAGACTTGCTCAATTTTAAGTTCTAAAAGTTTGTGTTAAGGTGAGGTGTTAAGGTGAGTTCTCTTTCTATGTGTCTTTCCAGGCAATCGATATTGTACGCATGGGTTACTGAACTACATTGCGGTAACGTTGCGCCCTTATTACATGCATATTTGAGGAATTTGACCGGGATTTTTGGGACATATATTCACTTTCTTTAAAAAAAAGTTTTTTTAACTTTTTTTTTTTTCTTATATAATACTTTCTCATACTTGTTACTAGTAACATTAAGGCTTATTTTAGTTGTTGCTGTGATGTATTTTTGTTGGGACTTATAGTCACTTTCTTGAATGAATTTTTTTCTGCAACTCCTCTTTAACCAATGAATGTACTTCAATTAAAATTTCAGTGATTTATGAAAGCCTTTCCTAATTCTTATGATTTAATATCTGGCCTCACGATTCATATTCTTAATCATAAACATTTCTAAAAGATGTATCCAATGATTCTATGTTGAATTGATATATAATAAATGCAGAAATATAGACTTTCCAAAGCCATCACATAAACCACATTAATCATTTGATGCCTAGTTAATGATTTATATTAACTAAATATTAGGCATGTTACATTGGAACGACATTATCAAGCGCGAATGTAGGTGAGCGTTGGGATGTAACATCCCTCTTGTTATTCCCCCCCCCTCTCCCCCACCTATATAGCCTTGGTGCTGTCCATCCGTCCATCGGCCTGTCTTTGCGTCTGTAGAGAGAGTTGGTTTCCACTCTTTAACTAAAATTCCGCTTGGCTGACTGAAACCAAACTTGGCATGTAGGTTAGCTATGATGAGAAGAAGAACCCTATTCATTTTGGGATAATTGTGTCAAAGGTCAAGGTCACAGTGACCTTGAACTTTAATTTGTTTGCAGAGTTGGTTTCCACTCTGTAATTAAAGTTCCACTTTGTCGACTGAACCCAAACTTGGCATGTGGGTTAGGCATGATGAGAGGAAGAAACCTATTCATTTTTACCACAGTTGGCCTCTCTAATTGAAATTTTGTATGAACGATGAAAACTAATCTTGGCATATGGGTTGAGCATGATGAAAGGAAGAACCCAATTTATTTTGGGGTCATTGTGTCAAAAGGTAAAGGTCACAATGACCTTGAATTTAATGTTTTATTAATCAGAGTTGGTTTTTGCTCTCTAATTAAAATTTTGTTTGCCTGATCAAAGCCAAACTTGGCAAGTGGATCAGGCATAATGAGTGGGAGAATCCTATGTATTTTTAGGTCATTGTGCCAAAGGTCAAGGCCACAGTGACCTTGAAATTGAAATTTTATTGGCCAGAGCTGGTCTCGGCTCTCTTAATTATTAAAATTATGCATTTCCGATCGAAATCTAACTTGACATATGGGTTGAGCATGATGAGATGAAGAACCCTACATATGTTTAGGTCATTGTGCCACATAATGTCGAACATTGAAGTGTAGCAAAATACATAAATATCTTCATTATGTAATATAAGAACAATTTAATAAAAGAACAGTGACCTTTAACTTAAAATTTTATCAGTCCCAATCGAAACTAAACTTGACATGTCATATACAGGTAATCTTATCTGTATTATTTGAGTAAATACTACCAGCATTGGCTGTGTTAATTTAATGTAATATATTAACAAGGTTACTGTATCAGGGTGATTTTTCATAGTTGTATGCAAGATATATATATTATATTGATGTGGGTAAAATTCTTTTATCTCTACCCCAAATGAATTCTTCAAAACTCTTTGAAAGAAATGCAACTGGCAGATAGAGCAACAGTGATGAAGTCACTGTAAGATGTAAGATGATCAATAACACTAGATTTTTTGATGACAATGAAATGTGGGTGGCAGATACATGTATGCTCACAATCCACACTATCTTAACCCCCACCCCAACAGGCTTTTCGGATTTGACTGGAAGAAATGTAACTGCTAGACGGAGCACCTCAGTGATGAATTTTCTGTTTGAGAATCACTGTAAATGGTGAGTAGATGACATGGTTCATTGTTATCCTTGAAAGTCCTTGAATTGAAAAAAAGAAATGAAATGAAATTCCATGGTCTTGAAAGTACTATAAATTTGTGCAGTATGCTTGAATGTCATTGATTGTCAAGGAAGAATCCAAGTTTGAACTCCAACAAGGCTGAACAATAAAAGAGAATTTATTGAACATTAAATCTCCCTGAGAATCTCAGAAAGTGGAGCAGTGCTTGTTTACTGTGGTAAACAAGTTATGCTTTACTGGTAAAATAGGACCCGGAGCCAACACCTGGGGAGGAGTTTAAATCCTCTAAAGGGGCTGCATAGATATAAACAATGGGGTCAACTTGACCTCATTTCTATGTTGCGGTATGTCTATGTCCTGTGATTTGTATCAGATTCGAGGTGGTGTCCAGAATGGGATCTCAACGATCCGGCTTTTCCAGTGAGTTGTGATCCCATTTTTGGACACCACCGAGGATCTGATGCAAATCACAGGACATGTGCATTATCATGATAATTCATTTATCTAACAATTCTGTCACCTAAACAGATTAAATCTTAAATTTTTAATACAGATTTGGGACATAATGTTGGGCGAGAAAAAGTTAAAAAAAATTTTTTTTATAGAACTATATTGTTGTGCACTCTAACAAACATGAGTAACGCTGTCACCGCAATTTTCAAAGTTGTATTGTCAAATTATTCACTCTCAGTGTCACTTCCTAAAATGATACCGTTGATACCCTTGAATTCATGAGTTGAGTGTGTTATGTGTGTGTGGGGGGGAGGGGGATGGGCGCGGTCATTGGCTATTAATATTTCTGTCGCTAACTGTAAGGAATTTTGTTTTGTTTTGTGACCTATCAGCTGAGTCGATCACTGAAACGTACATATAATGTGTTCATGCGCCTGTAATGATAGCCCGTGTGCCTCAGAATGAGTTCTGGAATCGGAACACATTACGTGATACGTACCGTTTCTCGTGGTTTTCAGGCCAAAATCTAGATGATTGTTAGATAATTAAATATAAAACAATATTTTCCAAAACACATTCTTACCCAAAACGTTTTGATTTTTCCACAGAAGTAAAAAAAAAACCCTGATCATCCCCCATTGGAACGAGTACGATTAGCTCTTTCAAAGACGTCGCAAAAATAACTGATTGGAGGGTGGGGGCAAACCCGATAAGTCCCGGCTTTTAACAACTGAAGTCCCGAATTGTAAATTTTTGTGTCAGCTCTTGGGGTCAACCAATCGGCGTGGATAAATGGTGGCGGCCTATGAAGCTATAGTATGTCAGCTCTTGGGATCAACCAATTAGCACGGATAAATGGTGGCGCCTATGAAGACACATCAGGTCGATTATGACGTCATCGGTGACCCCCATTGAAATCAATATTGGATGTGTGTCCACCATATTGTGTTTAGAAATAAAATACAACCGCCTCGTCTCAAAAATGGCAATCTTACCGCAAACCTTTTGAATCGTCAGTTGAATGTGATTAAAATTACATTGAACAAAAAGAAATAATATGTTTATAATATGTGTCCCAAATTGAGAAACTTATTTCAATCGATAACCCCATCCCATAGCTCAATGTAAATCGAAACACTCCCAACATTCACAAACCTTCATCTATCACGAAAAGCAGATGACACCTGTAAACAAAATTCTTGGAATAACTTTTTTTTTCATTTTCTTCTTCTAAAAGCATAGCTTATGACCCCTCATTGGAACGAGCTCAAAGAGCTCGTTCCGAAGAGGGATCATATGCTATGTTTTTGAGACAAAATTAATGAAAATTGAAGGGTGATTTTTGTGAAATGCGCTGTTCTTTATCCCCCCCCCCCCTACGTTGGGTAAAGTGTTAATCACACCGATCGATAATCACTTCAGAACGAAACAATTGCTAGATAGAGTTACCCCCCTTACATTGCCACTTACGTCTGCTTGTTTACATTTTCACAAGTGTGATACACCTAAATAATTCAAATCATAATAATGAAACGTTTCGGTTTTTCGTTGAGAAAATAAATTATCTGGCCGATTAATTAAAGGGACATACGATATTTTTCCACTGCCATAATAAATAGAGGATATTCACGAAAATTTGATGAATACCGAAAATATCTCGTGAGTGGCTACAAAGAAATATGAGGATCTTCACGAGCGACGCAGTGAACTCAATGCACTGAAGACGTGTGAAGTTGAACTGAAGAAATTTGAAAGTGATTTCGGCTTTTCGCTGGAAGGTGAATGAGAAAGTCAAACTTTGAAACCGCTGATTTAATGAATTGATTTAGTCACTGTCACTATCAATTATTCGAATTCGTTTGTATTTGGGACTCTGGAATTCATTACTGATGTGCTGACTCGTTTAAAGTACATGTGATTCGTCATCCGAATCTACGATGAAATATCGATTTCTAAATATCATTTTGATATTTCGTTTTGCCGACCGACAGGGGAATATGACTTAATTTTTCAGCGTGAATTGATGCCTGAGCATTAAATAAATAGGGATGTTTAGTGGACGGATACCCCGTAACATATAATATTCTACCTTGAAGGCATACCTTGAAGATGTAGTTGTATAGTTAGTTTTAGTTAAAAACTAATGACTTCGTACAAATATATTTGTGGATCTACATGTACATGTTGTAATCGAGACGCAACTTTTTATTCAGCTAACACATACCCTACCAGTACTACATATCTACCCCCCAAATCAGGAATCGTGTACTACAGGCCCCCATTTTTTTACAGACTGCGCGTGAGACATTTTCTAGTCTAGTCTGTTGAAAAGTCCACAATCATAGTACAGTTGCCGTAGACTGGTCGTGATCTACGCGTGGGCAGTAATGCCCATGCGTGCCTTTACCAGGTAATACAAATCAGCAGCAAAATTTTAATTAATGAAGTACCGGGTTATACCCGGTGCTTCATTAATTAAATTTTTGATGATTAGTCCTATAATTTGTGTTTGGAATCTAATGTTATTGTGTGCGTGGAAATATTGCCCACTCGTAGAAAGTGACCAGTCCATGGCAGCCGTACTGTACTAGCAAGAGCGACTCGACATCTTCTAAAGACTCCAATCCAAACGAAAATGTCCTGACTGGGAAGTTATTGGGGGGGGGGGGGATCACACTCTCCCAAGACTGCGACTACCATTGGCGCGATGATCCAGAGCTCGTTTTACAATGAGGTCATAATCTTTTGGAGGCAAAAATTTAAAATAAAATTTGAATAGCGGTTTTCGTGAATTGTGCTGTCCGGATATGACTGCGGGTTTCGGTAAAGTTTTGTATGTTCTGTATGCCACAGTGTTGGTCTGTATATTGTAATATATAGATTTAAGCCTTACTTAGTCGTCATTATTGTACATTTTTATTGTTCCATTAATGTACATGTAATAAGCATGATATTATGTATACGTGTAAGATTAAATGAAAGTTGTCAATAAAAGTTATGTTTCAGATTCATATACCTATACATATCTTTTAATTTGCCCTTGCTCCACTTGAAAAATTACTTGTCTCTGTCTGAAATGATATTGGACCTGTCCAGGCGGGATTCCCTAGTAGGCCAGCCTGGTCCAATATTATTAGTTCCCCAAGGGTTACCGTGAGGGGACTTATGGATTGCACTCCATCCGTCTGTCCGTCAGCCTGTCTATCCTGTTACCACGTGTATATCTGAGACGCTTTTACGCCTTTGTTTCAATTTTTCAGCATTGATCAGATATTACATAAAATTGATGCACGTCTATTTTTTTTCGAAAAAAATTCAAGATGCCGACTGGCAGCCACGTTTATTGAAAATTGTGTATAATTTGTTTCCTGCCTAGAACTTCTAAACGCCATTTCTGATTTCAATATTTTTTGGTATGGAGGTGTAGCAGCATAAGATAAATAACATGTCACACGGGTTTTTTTCTCAGGCATAAATTATGCAAATTAGACGAATTTCTGTTTTTTTTCAGCCATATTTGTGTATTTTATGTTGGTGTGTCCTGTTACCACCTGTATCTCAGAGACGCTTTGACGCATTTGTTTCAAATTTTCAGCAATGATCATTCATTATTTAAAATTGACGCGTCAATTGTTTGAAAAAAATCAATATGGCCGATTGGCGGCCATTTTTGTTGAAAATTGTTTGTAATTAGTTATCTGTCTAGACCTTCTAAACGACATTTCCGATTTCACTGATTTTTAGTATGGAGGTGTAGCAGCATAAGATAAATAATATATCATACGGGTTTTTTTTCTCGTGCATAAATTATGCAAATTTGATGAACTTAATCTTCTTTCAGTCATATTTATATATATTATGTTTGTGTGTCCTGTTACCATCTGCATCTCAGAGTCGCTTTTGTTTCACATTTTCAACAATGATCATACATTATTAGTCTCCCTCGTGTTACCGCGATGAGACTTATGGATTGTACTCCTTCCGTCTGTCTGTCTGTCTGTCTGTCTGACTGTCTGTCTGACTGTCTGTCTGTCTGTCTGTCTGTCTGTCTGTCTGTCTGTCTGTCTGTCTGTCTGTCTGTCTGTATGTCTGTCTGTCCCTCTTACCTGCTACCACCTGTATCTCCAAGATGGTTTTAATATTGATGTTTCAAATTTTTAATATTATGAAGATATGATACACGCCAAATGTTGTAGAAAAAACTTAAAGATGGCCGAATGGCGTCATTTTTGTTCGTATTTTTCATACGTTTATATCCTACCACCTCTATCTCCGAGAGTGATAACTTGAACAAATATTAACGGATTTAGGATATGAAACTTTCTTAACAATGTCTTGAAGAAGTTCGAAAACCGGTGCAGTTCGATCATTTTGAACAGAGTTTTGTAGGGCTGAAACGGTTGGCTCATTTTCGTAACCGACTAACCGAGAGCTATAGCCGGATAATATCCGGTTATCCGTGGCCATTATTTCACCGAATATGGGATCAAAACTATAGGAACTGGAAAGTAGTATTCTCAAACTATTTTGTGGTGTGTATACAAACGAACGTTGTCGAGTAATCGACAACGTTCTTTTGTATACACACTACGAAATAGTTTCTGCGCTTACTCATTACTCACAGAAACTGCTGATCATTAACGAAGTCTTGAACGCCAAATTCGATTATTTCTCAATATATACACCGCGGCTTCGATGTGTAATCTATCATAAAGGAGAAGCGGCAGATTTACTATGTTTTAAACGTGGAATGACGATCACTATCGATATTTCGGATAACCGGTTGATGGTTTTCTAATCGGTTAGGTAGCTAACTGGTCTCAAACCGATTATCCGGTTACCTATTTGAATTACTAGAGTTATGGCCCTTGATTAGCTGATTTTTGCACATTTTCAGCTCGTTGGCGTGAAAACTTGAATAAATATTAACTGACTTTCTTGATGTCTTCAACAAGTTTGATAACCGGTGGGGTTTGATGATACTGAGCAGAATTATGGCCCTTAATTAGTTAATTTTTGTACATTTTCAGCTTGTTATGTGATAACCCGAAGAAATATGACGTTTTCCATCTTTGTCTATCAGTTGGCGACTGCTGCCTGATCGCTGGCGATCGGCGTTGCACTTGTTAGCTACATATTTTGGCAGTTACATATGGTATATACGGGTCAGTTAAAATCATATTGGGATTGGTACCCCGGGAAGTGATGCAGTGCTTGTTTACTGTGGTAAACGTGTTCAGTTTTACTGATAAAATAGGACCCAGTCACCAATACTTGGGTAGAAGTCCTCTAAAACGAGCAACATGGGTATAAACGATTGACTAAACTTGCCATTATCTTCATGGTGTGGTCATGATTAGCCTTTGTGCAGAAATATGTAGAGGTGGGCAATATACCGAAAAATCGAACTGATACCGATATCATGGGGACACCGAAAAACCAAACCGAATCAATCATTGAATACCGAAACCGTCTGAATTTTCAAATTTTCTACATTCAGTATTTATAAGTCCTTGTTGAGGCTTGATAGCAGTTGTAAGGTTAATTTTCACGAAAGAAGTGGCTGATTTTATTTTCAGTTTTGTTAACTCTCAAGGGCCTGGTAATTGTCCTGAAAATCTCACTAGACTACAACCTGTACATGTCCAGCTGCTTAACAGTGATATCTAGCAAAGTCCTGGCTGCCTTAACAGGCAGCCAAGACTTGACTAGAAATCTCTGCCCAGGTGTTTTGTATATTGTCAGCAGGACCTCCTGAAGATGGCATGATCAGAACACATGCTCTGAGATTCCAAACGCCTCAAATATGCCTTTAAAGGTTAAGGTGTGTTTAGAAGAAGTCACAAAATTACTGTATATATGATTTGTGTTCGTAAAAGAACGCCACTGTTGACCTCATTGGCAGTGACATTTGTGGAGCTGTGGTAGAATGATACAAGAACAACTTAATTCTGTATTTTCCTGATGTGAATTTCCCTTTGGTACTAGCAGCAAATCTCAGTCAAGTCAGATAGCGAATACCGAACCGATACCGAGGTATACCCCCTTAAAATACGGAAACCGATACCCAACTCAAAATTGCAATACCGCCCATCTCTGGAAATATGTGACCTCAAACACCAATAAATAAATAAATTGGAATTAACTGACACCGTACATACCAAATTAAGTCACTAACAAACTGTTTGAACAATATAACAGAGTTCGTGTTGAATATAAACTATCAGCTGCAATGAACAATAAATGATGGAATTCCTATTAGTTTAACGTGAAGCATGCAGTCGTCTGTGAACATTTTGAATATTAATGAACAAATGGGAGATCACTCTGACTCTCAGCTGTATATATATTTCCGCCGACTAATATGTTTGAAAACAGCTTTTGCGCAAAGTTTAAGAGCAAGTGGAATTCTCCGAAATTCCTCGAAGGCATGATATCGGACCGTAAGAGATCAAAACCTCAGTTGGATGCAAAATATCGATTTCAGCATATGTTTTTTTATGTTTACATCATGAAATATTAGTCGAGCACCAAGAATGATCATACCCAGCATGTATTTGATGAAATCCTACAAACATTGAAATAAATCAGTATTACATGTGTGTGCACTTGCTTCGGTTTGCTGTACTATGCGTAACTGACTTTTATGTTCTATTTTTATGCTCCTCGAATTTTTTTTGCGGGAGCATATAGTCGCCCCGTCTGTCAGTTTGTCCAACTGTCCGTCCGACCGCCCGTCCGCCCGAAACAAATAGTTTCCAGATGATAACACTAGTATACTTTGATGCATGACCTTTTAATTTTGCAACGTTACTACCTACCATGAAATGCATGTCAACTTCGATTTACACCATGGTTTCCGGACGATAACTCCAGTTCGCTTTGATGTGCGACTTTATAATTTTGCAACCTTTCTACCTACCAAGAAATGCAGGTCAAGTTCGATTTTTACCATTATGGCCTTTATTGTTCCAGCGTTCTTCCCTTTGAAAAGTGGCAAAAAGTTAACATCAGTGTTTTTCGGATCATAACTCCAGATCGCTTTGACGTACGGCCATATAGTTTTGCAGCATGACTACCTTCCATGAAATGCAGGTCAAGTTCCGTTTTCAAAGTTATAGCATGTACCACTCCAGAGTTATGACCCTTGAGAAGTCGAAAAATGGTAAAATCAATGGTTTGGGGATGATAACTCAAGTTCGCTTTGATGCATGGCCTTATAATTGTGCAACATAGCTACCTACCGTTAAATACAGGTCAAGTTCAATTTTCACTGTTATGATATTTACCATTCCAGAGTTATGCCACTTGAAAAGTCGCAAAATGGTAAAATCAATGGTTTGCGGATGATAACTCTAGTTCGCTTTGATGTGCAGCCTTATAACTGTACAACATAGCTACCTATCGTTAAATACAGGTCAAGTTCAATTTTCACCGTTTTCCGGGTGATAACTCTAGTTCGCTTTGATGTACGACCTTATGATTTTGCAACAATACTGTATACCATAAAATGCAGGTCAAATTCCATTGTCATTGTTATGGCACTTTCTGTTCTTGAAAACGTCGCAAAATGGTAAAATCAGTGGTTTCCAGATGATAACTCTAGTTCACTTTGATGTACGACCTTATAATTTTGCAACGTTACTACCTCCCATTAAATGGTGATCAAATTCGATTTTCACCGTTATGGCATTTGTCATACCAGAGTTATGCCCCTTGAAATGTGACCAAATATTTATCATTTATTTATTTATTGGTGTTTAAGGTCACATATTTCTGCACAATGGCTAATCATGACCATGGCAGTTTTACGGGTGGAGGAAGCCGGAGTACCCGGAGAGAACCACCGAGCAACGGCGAGCAACTGTCAGCTCCCCAACATACCAACTCCATACATGCAGGGTTAGCATTGGTTGAAGACAGGTGCACCATCGACGTGCGGTACGCCTTAGTACAGAACGCCACCGTGCCTCCACGTGGGCAATGGGGGTGAAGTGTCTTGCCCATTGACACAACGCAGTTGCCGCAGGTGGGATTCGAACCGGGCCAAATATTAAAAGTGATAAAACATTTCTTATGGTATCTTATTAAATGCCCAGAGCATGTGTAATCAAACCTGTTCATACATTTACCCTAATTGAGCAGCGACATGTCTTCAAAGGCCAGTTTTTAATCTCCTTCCCAAGGATTTTTTAATACAGGTTTACTGTGTACTGTTACCCTTGTCGTTTCACACGTTTTTGTATTTTTTAATTTGGATTAACCCTTTACCCAACGTAACGGCCAAAACCGGCCAGCGCTATTCACAAAAATCGCCAATTAATTTTCACTATTTTTTTCATTTTTTGTCTCAAAAACATAGGTTATGACCCTTCGTTGGAACGAGCTCGTCGAGCTCGTTCCAACGAGGGGTCATAACCTATGTTTTTGAGACAAAAAATGAAAAAAATTAGTTGTTGAAGAATTTTTTTTGCAAGTGTCGTCTGCTTTTCACGTTAGGTAAAGGGTTAAACCTTTTCACAGTTCATCATTTGAAAAAAAATCAGTATGTTGTATCCCTCAATTTGTATTTCAGGGAGCATCTGTTGGCTATGCCAACTTTTTACTTGTTTTTATTCGTGCCCAGAGAGACCATCGTGTGGAAAATATAACAAAAAGGCTCGTGGCGTAGTGGTATATCCACCTGCCGCAGTTTTCTGCCTTTATATTTGATGCAAATTAAACCTGTAGCTGAACTGTTCGTTTTTCTGAAACACTAACTTAGTTTCAGTTTCCTCAGAAAAGAGGAGAAAAAATCCTCAAAGAAACAAAAAATATTAGACCACACAGGACCTCTAAAATTATCCCCATCTTTCTTTTCTTCCACATATCAATCCTGACACCCGATAATTTGTACCGTAGTTGAAAAATAGTCCGAGCTTTAAAACTACTATGGCTGAGTTATCAAGAAGCGCATTTCCAATGAGTCCTCAGTTTATTATGAAATTTACAAAACAAACTAAGTAAATTGAATATGGAACCAGTGGCGTAGCCAAGAAGGGCATATGTGGCCCCCTTAAAAATTACAGTGCTCCCTCCCCACCCCCACCCCCCCCCCCCAAAAAAAAACAATGGGAAAATTAAATTACCAGAGGGTCCCAGATTCAATCTCAGAGTATTGGATTTTCAGAAGTTTCTCGGGGAAGCCACTTCCCGAACCACCAATGGGTGGGGGATACCGTAGGTCTCAGGTGGGGGTAGGTATGGCCTTCCCATTGGTTTGGGTTCGGAAGAGCCACCCCCGAACCACCACCAATGGGAGGACCATATCTGCTCCGTCTTATAGGTCTACAGCCTTCGGATATGCCTGTGACTATATCGACCTGGCACACCCAAAAAGATTACGGCCCCCCCAATAGGAAATCCGAGTTATGCCCCTGTATGGAACAAGCCTATGCAAAGATCCAGACGTAACTGACTGGACGATTTTCCTATATTTCTCTATAAACTTAGGAGCCAAGTTGAAGATTATATTAACCATATCACCCCAAACCCAATAAAATACGCCTAAATTAATTGAGAAACTAAACAACGCCTTCTATAATTTCTTTTAGAGAGAAAGGGTTGAACGGGTTGTATGTCCGTCGTCAAGGAAGCGTTGATAACCTACTTACGACCACACATTTGCCGTATTTCCTTTTTGTGGACAGCTACAGTCCGCTAGTGGGCTGAGGAAGCCAAATGCTGGGAGAGAACCACCGCGAAGCGCTAAGCAGTCGTACATCTTTCCAACTGACAAACTGGGCGCTCGCGGGGCTGGGTAGTCGTCGTGTGCCACCGTTCTCACATTTTGGTAAACGAGGGTTCAGAGTCTAGCTCAAAGACCAACGCAAGTAGCGTTGGTTAGGACTGAACCAACAACCTTTCAAACATTAGTCCACTGCTTTAACTAATGCTCCAGCTTGTGCTCCTCTCTCTATAAAGGGTTCCCAATCAAACGAAAAGGTATTAACTTTCGGACCCTTCCTTAAGAAGTGCTTGAATTTGTTTCTATTCTTGAAAAGTACTTGATTTTCCACCACTTTCCTTGAAAAGGTGCTTGAATTCAGTTCACCTTTACGCATCACCCCTGAGACAAGAAGTTCGGTAATAACCTGCCTCAGTCTGGTGCGTTGATTCTAGACTACTGCAATTTATTTCATGAGTTTCTGCCAATGATCCGATAATATGCTTTGATATAATACACTTGAGTTTTGGAAAGGACCCCAAGAGCCCCTTCAAAACGTTTGTTATACCACAGCATTTCATACCAATAGGTTTCTTTTATCATCATTACAAGGTAGATCATGGTTCTAGAATAGGTTTACCTAACATGAAAAGCAGACGGCACTTGCAAACAAAATTCTTGAATAACTATTTTTTTCATTTTTTGTCTCAAAAACATAGGTTATGACCCCTCATTGTAACGAGCTCGACGAGCTTGTTCCAAAGATGGGTCATAACCTATGTTTTTGAGACAAAAAATGAAAATATAATGAAAATTAATTGGCGATTTTTGTGAATAGCACAGGCTGGTTTGGATAAAATGTTAACAAACGAATAGAATGGTCATTCGATAAAGATATTTGTCGAAGATTTTGTAATGTATTATTTCATCTTTTACGAATGGCAAAACGATCGTTCGCACAATTTGTACGACCCAGATAGTCATGGGCGTACGGGGCTTTTGTGATATAGGGGGCAAACCTTTTGATTTGCCCGAAATCCTGCATGGATGGAATGCAAATATACATGACCCCCCCCCCCCCCCTACACCCCCCCCCCCCCTCTCTCTCTCTCTCTCTCCGGCGATAGTCCTTGAAAATAATGACCAAATTCCTTGAAAAGTGCTTAAATAGTGCCTGAATTTGATTCTTTGATATCAATGGGAACCCCGATAGAATGACATCGAAATTTGTTATTAACAAACAGCATCGAGAAATACGATATGATTGAAACAATTGTTCAAAACTTTAGCGCTATTTTTCAGATATCTGGTGTATGAAATGTAAACAAACAACCAGAGGTTAAAATTGCACCCAAGAATACAACTGTGGATACCAAACTCTCAAGCAAAGAGTCAAATTTGACGCTATTACGGTCTGAAATCAGTCTAACTCTTAAATCCTCCATCGTCTATGTTTAAATTCGTGGGCGCGGTGGTGTTGTGGTAACCGGTTCTCGTCAGATCACCGAAGTTAAGCAACATCGAGCCCGGCTAGTCCTTGGATGGGTGGCTATCTGAGCGATCGATTCGGACTCCCGCTTTGTGTCCTTGGGCAAGGCACTTAACCCCGATTGTCCATGGGGGCACGATGACACCGTGTACTAAGGCTACTGCACGCCGATGGTGCGCATGTCTTCAACCAATCTAACCCTGCCTGTGCTGCAGTGCGGAGTTACGATGTTGGGGAGCTGGCAGCTGCTCGTCGTTACTCGGTGGTTCTCTCCGGGTACTCCGCCTTCCTCCACCCGTAAAACTGTCACCGACACGATATGACCTTGGCTGTTAATGTGTCGTTAACACCATAATAAATAAATAAATAATAAATAAATGTTTAGATTCAATCATCTGGAATATTTCAGTTCGCTTTTCCGGCCGACTTAAATGTTCCCCACGATTGGATCAAACAATACCACAAACCTTTGTTTCAAAGTAAAAATTGTTTCTCAATTTCGCGATTGGATTTGGCCGAATCTTTAGTGACTTTGTTCAAGTTCTCGTGGCCGTCAGTTTAATTCTGTTTGGAAATCGACGCTGTTATGGGCTATTTATTCACCCAACTTTTCGTGGAGTTTGTGCACAGACAACCGTTTATGTAATGCCATGTCCTTTTACTCACAGAGATATACAGATATTATTTCGTGCTCCAGTTATATATATTCCTATCAATATGTATTTAATTCACCTTGCGAACATCGAGACATTAACAGAATTAATAGAACTACGTGGCGTTATCATGAAACTACAACTGTGACGAGTCTTCATTCCTAACTATTTAACTGGTAGAGTGCTAAATTATTTTTGGCCATCAAATCTTATACACATGTCTTTGCCTTGTTACAATTTATGGGAGAGTGCCTATGGGCACTCTCCCATAAATTGTAACAAGGCAAACCCTTACAGACTAAATAATATCACTTCAAAGATGATACAAAGCACATGCACTGAATATGAGCCTTCAAGCTGTGGCACCCACGCTTCAGAATAAAGCCCAAATATGGGCTCCCAGCACTCTACCAGTTAAAGAACAATCGTGTCTGATGATATCGGTGTGATCACAAAGGAGTCATAAAGGAGTTGTTGCGTTGATTCAAAGAAAATGGTTGTTTATGATATTTTTCGATTCAGTCGGTTGGGTTCGCTTTTCCGACCGACAGAAATATTCCAAACAATTGGATCTGAATATAGGCCATGGACTATTTTAGGGCTACACCGGTTTCAGACCATAAGAGCGTCTAATTCTTTTACATAATTTGGCTTGAAAGCTTGCACTATACCAATACATTAAACAATGTTCCAATAAGAGTAAAATTCTCGCCCTCTGATTGGATGAGAGCTGGCGTAGTTTCTTTTATGTTTACGGCTCCAGTAGCAAATGTTACCGTCTGACTTCACCACGCGAAATATCGCCCGTTTCGTAATTAATTCATCAACGGAGTGACTAGCAAGCCGCTTCATTTTTTTCTGGAATTTTCACACTTTAGCAGACGGTCTTCCGGATGAAGTGTTGTTTAAATTACAAATCGATTTGCGATTTGAACTGAGCTGGAATGAGTTTATCTGGTTTATTGATTAGGTATCCAGTGCCGTCGTGGCGTACACGAGAGGTTTATTTACTAAACCTGTGATCGTTGAAAGTTGCCTTGAACAAGACAACTTTTTAACGATCACAAGTTTAGTAAATAAGCCTCTCGTGTTTCACGATGCTGGTGTTGGGCTACGGGTAGTGTCTTATTGGAACATATATGTTATTGTGATGAGTTGACTGTAACATGGTCTGATGTTTGCGGCTCCGAGCGTATGCTCAACCCCGAAGCTTCGCGTCTCCGTTGAACATAAGCTCCGAACGGCAAACCTCAGACCATGTTACAATCAATTCATCACAATAACTTATAATGTTTGCTTAATAAATAATTATGAATGAAGACTCATCACAGCTATAGTTTTATGATTACGTCACAAAGTTCCACTAATTGTGTTAATATTTTGATGTTTTCAAGGTGAATTAAATACTTATTGGCTGGAATATCTATAACTTGGAATGTCTATAACTTTATAAGATATAACGAATATCTTTATATCTTTGTGAGTTAAAGAGCATCTCAAGGAAGGGGCAAGTTATTTACCGTTGGTTATGTTAATGTAAAGTTGTTTATTCAAATATCTTCCCTGCCATTATATTATAGTCTGATTTGTCTTTGACTTATGTCATGCATGTACCGATTAAGTTTTTTTTTCCTTTTCAGATACATGAATATGATTCAGCATGCCACGAGTGGTCCATGTAGTCAATATGCCAGCTCGTGGAATACATCCACACTAACTGTGTTTCGTGGAATGGATGCCGCCAAGATCTATCTTGCGTCATTTTGGGGGTATATGGCCTAAGCTGCTGAGGTGCTTGACTTCCTTTGTGAATAAGTTCCCGAGGTCAAGCCCGATTCTGTTCCAACATCGTCACGGCGCCTTTATACTTTAGAGAGGAGAGCGGCTGTTTCGTTCTTGCAGTCCACTCCAGCCCATCCGTCCTCTGCGGTCTTCTATCAATGACGTCTTTGGGTCTTTGTGCAGACAGCTTCCGTCCAAGGCGCTTAATGTTTCTTTTTCGGTAGATCAGATACAGGTCTCCCGCAAGAGAGGTTTAAAATATGACTGTTCTGGAGAGAGCATTTCATCTTCTCATCTTCCTGACGAAGATGCATCTGTCTTCAAACTCTTCATGCCTAGAACCATTACTATTCCTACTTCTCTTTTGGAAACGGTAATCGGTCTCTAAAAAGAGACTCTTGAGATTTTGTCTCTTTCAGATCATTTGCTTGCGCCATTAGGGAGAGCGGTGGCTCAGTAGGTAGAGATGCAGGTTACAGGTCGAGAGGTTCTCGGTTCGAATCCCACCTGCGACAACCGCGTTGTGTCCTTAGGCAAGACACTCAACCCCAATTGCCCACGTGGGGACACGGTGGCACTGTGTACTAAGGCGTACTGCACGTCGATGGTGTGTCTTCAACCAATGCGAACCCTGCTTGTGTGGAGTAAGTACGTTGGGGAGTCTGACAGATGCTTGCCGTTGCTCGGTGGTTCTTTCTGGGTACCCCGGCTTCCTCCACCCGTAAAACTGTCTGACACGAGGTGACCATGGCTGTCGAAAGTGTCGTTAAACCCCAATAAATAAATAAGAAATTGCGTGGCTTCGTGGCAACTTTGACCTCACCTCACAGCCCACTGGGTCTCCCGCTACTCCTCGGAAATGACGAGGCTCCATTAAACGTGGAGGTAGAAATTGCTACTTCAACAGGCCTTAACAGGACAGGAAGTGAAGTTTGTTACCTCCCATCGCTTCCAGTAAGGAGACAGTTTGCTTATTTTCTCCACAATTGGCTGACTCTTACATCAGACTCTTTGATTATTGAGATAGTTCAGCACGGTCTCTTCATTTCCTTTCACAAGACCCTCCTTTGATATACAATCACATCTCCATTACCATTCTTGAAGATCAAATTCTTTTTTACCGGACTCCGAGATACCGACACTATGACGAAAAGAAGCGACCGAGGTTGTGAACCCTTTACCTAACATTAAAAGCAGACGGCACTTGCAAACAAAATTCTTGAATAACTAATTTTTTTCATTTTTTGTCTCAAAAACATAGGTTATGACCCCTCATTGGAACGAGCTCGACGAAACATGAATTTATAATGAAAATTAATTAGCGATTTTTGAGAATAGCGCTGTCCGGTTTGGCCAATACGATAAGAAAAGGGTTAACAATATAGTTTTCAGGGTTTTACAGTCGACTCTTTATTGCGCCGAAGAAAAAGAGTCAACTCAGACCAATTGTCGATCTGAGTTATTTGAATTTTGCCATCAACGCACCCAAGTTCAACGTGGAAACTTTCAGATTAGCCCGCTGCTCATTCACGAGAACGATTTCGCTACCTGTATAGACCTCACAGACTTCCACATCCCAATTCATCCACAATCTTGGAAGTATTCCGAGGCATTGTTTATCAGTTCAAAGCGATGCCGTTTAGTCTAAATCTAACTTCTTGGGCCTCACCCTTCTGATGAACGAAGCGATATCCTTTCACCGGGCGCATTCATCGGTAACTTCTTTGGCGTATCTAGAATCCCCCAGAGGCATGTAATTCTCTTCTGGAGAACGACGTCTGTCTTCTTAAGCTGCTTCAATCGCGGGGTTTTCAACGCAAATGGGCGAAGTCGAACTTACTTCCTTCCGAAGAATTCACTAATCTGGGAATGGAGTTCATCACACATCAGAACTTAATCGATTCACTCTCGCGAAGCCAGAATTCTCAGTGCTTTTGCAACCTCCTTCACCAGAGTGACTCGGGTCTCTGTAGGGAATTTCCCCACCTAATAGGTCTCTGCATATCCAATTTGGACTTCATGCATCTGGGCAGGTTACGTCTTCATCCTTTTCACATTTTCCTGCTTCAGAGAGGGAGAGTGAATATCGACTCGTTAGACACGACTTTCAATTAGACGCATTTCGCAATCGGACATACTTTTTGCGGGATGTCATCTGGATAACGCAAGAGATTCCATTTTATTCTCCGAACCATGATCGCATTCTTACAGCTTGAGTGATCAGGGTTGGGGAGCGACATTTAATATCCTGGACATCCAAACTCAAGGTACTGGTCAAGGGAACATACAATTTTTCACATCAACCAGAAGGAGTTGTTAGCGATCCTTCTGGCTATCAGTCACTGGTTACCTCTACTTGAGAGTCTTTCTGACTCTCTCAGACAACTTGACAGGAGTGGCATACATCAGAAATCAGCGGGCGCTCATTCTATTCTTATGTATCGTTTAACCAGAGATCTTCTAGCTCAACAGAACTCCATTCAAACGCTAGTCCGACACATTCCATGTCGCCTCAACGCGTTTGCCTTCTCTCTATCTTGGAAAAGAAAGATCCTTCCGTCGGAATGGACTCTCAGCAGTGAGATCCTCAGGTCAATCAAGCAGGGCACGCCTCATATTGACCTGTTTGTAGCAAGGTTGAACAATTAACTGAACACGTTCGTTCTCCTTGTTCAGATCCTTTAGCGTTCGCAGTCGACGCTTCATTCAACTGGAACTGTGCCTTTCCACACACACCAGTTATTCAATGTGTATAATTTGTAAGATTTTTAGCTCCGCCCACCCCCCCCCCCCCCAAAAAAAAAATTGTTTTCTGAACCGTTGAACCGATTTGAACCAAATTTGGTATGTCGTATTATTGAGTCATAAGTACTTGATTCGTGCAAAAAAGCAATTTTCCCACACCCCCTGGAAACCACGGGAGCTAAAAACAGAAATATTTTCAAACGCCTATATTTCCCAAACCGCACCGAACAGAGAATTGGGACATGACATGACGCATCCCAAGGACCAGTAGAATGGATTGGTAGAAGAAAAGTGTCACCAGTTGTGTCACAGGTTGCTATGGGAGAAATCGAGAAACTGCTGAGTCAGCATATTTGCAAAAAATGAAAAATCGTTGGAACCATTGATCAGAATCTGTTGGTGTTTGGCATACAGCATCCAAGGTGGTGGTGGTGCGTGTGGGTGGGGGTGGGGGTTGGGGGGTTAATAATTAAACCCCTCGGTTCATATTTGGGCTCATTACAGGAGCTCAAATTTTAACTTTGTTCAATATGAGGAGTAGTCTCTAAAGAATTACCAGTCAGAATCTTTTGGTATTTGGGATACAGCATCGTCACAGGGGTCAAATTCAAATTTGTTCAAATTAAGACTCTCAGTTAATCTTTGGGAACCCAACTGCAAAAATTGAAAAATCTCCGGAACCATTGATCAGAATCTGTTGGTGTTTGGCATACAGCATCCAAGGTGGTGGTGGTGGTGGTGGTGTGTGTGTGTGTGGGGGGGGGGGGGGGCTGGGGGGGGGGGGGGGTTAATAATTAAACCCCTCGGTTCATATTTGGGCTCATTACAGGAGCTCAAATTTTAACTTTGTGCAATATGAGGAGTAGTCTCTAAAGAATTTTCTCCAGAACCACCTGTCAGAATCTTTTGGTATTTGGGATACAGCATCGTCACAGGGGTCAAATTCAAATTTGTTCAAATTAAGACTCTCAGTTAATCTTTGGGAGCCCGACTGAAGCCCGAATTTCATCTTTGTGCAATATGAGAAACATCCTTTAAAATCGTCTACTGACGACCCCCCCTAGGTTAATATTTGGGCTCCCTACTGGAGCCCGAATTTTAACAGTCCAATATGAGGAATAATATTTAAAATTCTTCTCCAGAACCACTAGTCAGAATCTTTCGATATATGATATTCAGCATCCTTACAGGAGACGAATTCAAGTTTGTTCAGATCAAGTCCCTCGGTTAATCTGGTCTTTTTTGGGTGCCTGAATTTTAACTTCGTACAATATGGGTAATAATCTTTAAAAATCTTCTTCAGATTCACCAGGCAGAATCTTTCGATATTTAGTATACAGCATCATTACGGAGGTCTCATTTAAAATGGTTAAAATCAAATACCTCGGTTAATATTTGGTCTCCTATGGGAGCCAAACTTGTAACTCAGTGCAATATGAGGAATACTCTTTACAAATCTTCCTCATGGGATCCACCAGTCAGAAACTTTCGATAGTTGCTATATAGCATCCATAGGGAAGTCAGATTCAAGGTTGATCACATCAAGTCCCTCGGGTAATATCTGGGCCCCTATGGGAGCCCGAATTTTAACTTAGTGGAAAGTGAGAGACAATCTTTAAAAATCTTCTTCAGATCCACCAGTCAGAATATTTTGATATGGTATACAACATCCAAGTTCAAATCAAGTTCCTGGGTTGATATTAGGGCCGAGTTTTAATTTGCTGAAAAAAATCTTTGCCTCCAGAACTACGAGTCAGAATATTTTGATTTTTGGTGTACAACATTCTTGCGGGGAGAGGGGGGGGGGGGGGGGGGGGTGCGTGTCAGATTCAAGTTTATTCAAATCAAATCCACCGATCAATACTCCCTGTCTCCCTGTGGTGGCACAAATTTTAACTTAGTGCAGTGTAAGGAAGAATCTTTAAAGGTCTTCTTCAGACCCACAAGTAAAATATTTGATACTTGGTATAGAGCATCCTTAAGGAAGTCACCTTCAAGTTTGATGAAATCATGTCCTGGAGTTGATGTTTGGGCTCAGTGTGGAAGACAGTTATTTAACACAGTGCAAGACGGGGAATTGTCTTTAAGCATTTCTTTCTCCAGAACACCAGTCAGAATCTTTTGATATGTGGTATACAACATCCTCATAGGGGTCAAATTCAAATTTGTTCAAATCAAGTTTCTGGGTTAATATTTGTATCCTCTAAGGGAGCTCAAATTTTAACTTCGTGCAATATGGTGAATATTCTTTAAAAATCTTCTTCTCCAGAGGTAAAGTAATGCAGGTCATACCACCTCTTTCACTCACTCTTCTTCCTTTGCTAAGAATCAAGTACCTGATGTAGCCCCTGTATATTCGTATTGGGGTTCTACCTCCTGAAGATCAGTCCGGGAACAGAGAAAAGAATCATTAGGAAGTTTTTTGTGCGTTACTCTAATCTGTTTTGTCTTCAGCTTTTCAGTTTGTAAGACAAGGTTTACTCTCTACCACTTCAGGTGTGTAATTGAGTGTGTGGCATTTTACATCAGAGGGATGGTGGTGGCGCTCGCTATTTGTTCGTCTTGTTTACTAAGTTTTTATTCGATTCATTGGCCTGCATCAGAGTATGAAATCGAATGATTATTTCGATGCTTAGAGATCCAGGTGTAATATTCAAGAGGCTCGATTATTAGTGGTTAGTTTTAGTACATTTCCCCCAAGGTGGTTTCGAGTAACAGGACAGAAGCTGGCCCCGCTTTATTGCGTATGGAGTAAACCTTTATATTTCTGGTTATAATAACGCATATAATTATGTATTATTTTTTTCCATGTTTATAAGTTAATTATTGCACTTAACACTGGCATGGAATATTTTTTGAATGTAAAGTAGTTGGGCCGTAATTTTACGGACGTGACAATCGTTACTTATTCCCAGTTCCATATTCGACATTCGTTATCAACCGATTTTATCGGTTGATAACGAATGTCGAATAAGGAACTGGGAATAAGGAACATTTGTCACGACCCCGTAATTTTGATGCATGGCGTTTATCTTTACTCTATTATGTTCATTAAATTTGCATAGATTGCACTGATTGGCTACTTCACGAAATGGTTTCCTGCAGAACGAGCAGAAACTATGGTAAATTCTGAAAAAGATGCAATACCTTGCACCAGGGAGTGCCCGTTGTGGCAGGCGGTGATTTCTTGTATCGTTGTTAACCCTTCTGCACACAGATTTCGAAATATAGAAGTTTCAATAAGCACAGTTTTCCATAATGCAACTACGAATTTAATCAATTCAATATTGTTTGAAACAGGGCTGGACTGGACCAAGAACATGTAACGGAAATGTACCAATTTTACCAAAATGTTGAGTTTTCGAACTGAAAGTACTCTGCTTCCTTGCATCTGAGATATCAATGGCAGTCCACATAGAGGACATTTCGATAGCCTTTTTGTATCATCTTCATCGCCCATTCGGCAAAAATGTTGCACCAGGGGGCTCCGGGCCCATCTAGCGGACCATAGTTCGGACTGATGGAAGAAAATGTTGATTTTTCAAACTGAAAGAACACAGTTTCCTTGCATCTGAGCGATCAATGGCAGACTAGAGTGCAGGCGTATCGAAATGTCTTCTTTACCGGCAGTCTGTGCAGTCAGTTCCATTTCTCCTTTTGGTCATTTTCACGAAATTTCATGCATTAACAGGTGTTGGACAGCATTAATTTTAGTTTCCCAGGGTGCCATAAAATAGGGATCCACCTGTAATTCTAATGTTGGGCCATACGGCCAGTCTGCCTTGAAAGCTCGGTGAAACAGGATTGAATTTGTTAAATTTCTTGTGGCATCGTGAGAAAAGGTTGCTGCTTGAAATGTTATTTTCACATCAGTGTTCAGAAGAGTTAATGTTTTAGTACACTCCTGTTCTATGAAATCCTCGTCTACAGCAATACTAAACCATGCGAAAAATGAAAAACTGTTCCGCACATATGTACGGAACGGAAATCTTTGACGAACTATTTTTAAATAGAAGCGAAATTTCACTGGAATTTTCTACAGGTCGTGCACCGCAATTACAATTTGAATACCAAGCTATAACTAAAAATCGTCCCCTGAGTTCCAATGTGCCAGTAGGCACATAGAACACATTGGAACTCACGAGACGAAATAGTAAAACGGGTTCCCCTCACAAATTTGGTTGGCGATAAAATGTGTTGTTTTTGTTGATAGTTGTCAAATGAATAATCAATATGGCACTTGTGCCATCGCGGCAGGATAAAACTCGAAGCCTGCGACCTCTCGTTTTATCCTTCCGCGCTGGCACTCGTGCCATGTCGATGAACCCATTCACACGCGTTCTGTGCATTTGCAGTCTCTATCTCCCGCTTAAAGTGGGACGTTTCCGTGTCCCTGTGGAAATTTTTTTAAAGCATGGGTTCCTAAATGGCGTGCTCTCCTCCTTGAATTTAACTGAAAATTTGCAATTTGTTTTACAGTGAAACTACCGTCGAGTACGACAAAAGGTTATCTTTCCGCTGCCCTTCAGACTCCATCTCAGCCCACGCCAGTGTCAAATAAGACCAGTTTCACATTTTTGTTTAGAAAAAAGGTTAAAATTCAATTATTTGCGATCAGGTTGGAAATTTAAAATTTGTAGAAAACTACATTTACTTGTAAGCACAGGGTTGTGACAATAAATATAAGAAATAAAATTCTGCCTTTTTATTTTTATTTCTTCATAACTCTGTCAACAGTATTATATCAACCGCACATCTGTACTGGGAATTCTTGGTAATAAGTATTCGTGATTTTATTAGCGATGTTATCTTCATCCTCTCCAGAAAGGTACACAATGGCCATAGCAGCCTCCACAGTAGTTTGCTCTGAAAGTAAACAACGTTGTATTGACTGTGCATGGTAAAATGAATAGAGTGTAGGATAACAATAATTGTCAATTCACAAGGTTAGAAAATTAGTTTGAATATTCCACCTTATTTCACAATTCAAGACACAGACATGAATTATTACAAATATAAACCATCAGACTGTCAACCCAACCTCTCTGGCCACCAGTCTAATTCTGATCGGAGTTCGATGCGGTAAGGCCTAAAAAAGTTAAAAATCTGTTTCTCTGGCCCGCCCACGTGATCCTTTTGGCTGTCGCATGTTCTTTTATTATCACCAATGCAAACTTTAAAAACTAAAAATTTAAAGGTTTATGTCTGTTATTTTACCCAAGTTAATAAAATTGATATTTTTGTCCCATGAGTGCAGCAAGGCTTTGTAATCCTTTAGCATTGCAAAACCTAATTGCACTCAAGGGACGAAATACACCACCACCCATGCTATTCTGTAGACTATGAGGCCTAAAATATAAAGCCAACCACGAACATGAACTTTTGATGGCAAAGAATTAATAACAAAAATAAAAAAACTGCCCGCCCACATGTAATTTTACAAAAAATGGCCTGAGAAACAGAAGATCTACTTTGTGGGGCCTTATGGAATATTTGTTTACCCACTGTTCGTGGAGTTTGCGCGCAGACGGCGACCGCTACTCTGCTATGCAGGGTAGCATCACCAAATTCACCCTCTGGGAACCTCATTCTGCAAACGACAGTCTGCTTATTTCAAGGCTTGCTCCAGTTATAGATACTGAATGGAACCATGCTACGCAAGGTTGTTCGATAGGTGGCATTTCGAGATGCATCCCTTATACCATAAAGTGTTTACCTTGCTACACAATTGCCTGTTTTCGGTAAATAACGCACAATATTGCCACCAAATATTTCGATTTAATTATATTGGATAGAAATGCACACACCTGTCGCGTTTGAATCGGACGGGCCCGTAGAAGCAAGAGAGATATGGCACGTCACGAGAAACAGTAACGACAAACAGATTAACTGAGATTATAGTAAGTAAGATTCCTGTCGATACGTATTTAATTCTACTTGAAAACACAAATATATTAACATAATTTATGGAGCTACCCGGCGTAATCATACAACTACGGCTGTGGTGAGTCTTCATTTTTGATTGTAATGTCATCAAAATGTTGATCGAAACGTATGTCGATTGAGTAACGTTTCTTGTTTTGATTCTCCGAAAATGAATCTTTGTGTAATTTTTCAGATTCGATCGTCCTGAATATATCAGTTGTTAGGAAAGCGAAACGTAGATTCGCTTTCCTAACCAACTGAAATATTTCTGACAAGTGACTGAACATAGGCGATGACTCATTTCAGGGTTACATTGGTTCCAGGCCATAACAGCGTCGAATTTGTTACAGAATTATACTGGTGGCATGAGATCTTGAGATCGTCAGTAAAATTTTATTTTTTTCATTTAATGTTTCCAAAACACACCTTATGAACCGTCGTTGGAACAGGCTCGTATATATATAGTTCATTCAAATGAGGAGTCCTAAGTTATGGTTTGGAAAAAGAAGAAGAAGAGCTATGTTTTGGAAGCAAAAACGAGAAAAAGAAAAAAATATGCTAAGTGTCGACCTCTAGATCTGGTTTTGTTTGGTAAAAGGAGACGCATTCACATGGACCTCTGATGGCAACCGGTCGCCAAATGTGTACACGACTATACAAATTCATTTGACTTTATTTCCGATATGTCGATTTAGTCGCATGAATCTGTACAGGAAACGGTTAATGGTGTTGGCAAAAGGATTCAGAACGCTCTTTACTCCTTTTCTTGTACAGAAAAAAATCATTTAAATACATAAGAAAACCCCATTTTGACGGCCATGGGGATGTTTATGAGCGGTTGCAATGAAGTTTGTCGACATAGTTTAGCAACAATCTTGTATGGTATAGTCAGCATATGTGTCTGGATGACTTTCGTTGGAATATATTACGTTATGCGCCTCGCGCAACTTCAGAGTAGTTTGATGGCGTTACGTGGGTAGACATGGTAGCTCGCATAGGTAGTCACGGTGTCACATCATTTAGACGGAAATACTCTACTTTAATGCACATGCACGCTACGTGTTAAAATTTGACATGCCATGGAATAGCCATACGGAAAATGGGAATCCCAGTATGATGACACGTGGTGATAAGGTGTAGACACATTGTCTTCTAGGGTTATTCCATTATACTGAAATATATAGCCTGTCTTCATCTTATTTTGATATATATTATATACATTATAATATGCTCCAAAAGTTTCCACCATTTTTGGGCACCCTCCGAAACTCTCAACATGGACCAAGAGAAACCGGGATGGTTGAAACTGTTGCAAAAGATTTTGTTGAAATATCAGATGAGTCGGAAGACCCAAGCTATCGGCATGTTTCAACAAACCCTTTGACTAAATTGCAGCACAAATATGAAATGGCAATCAGCTAATTGTTCAAAACTGTTTCCCACGTTAGAGAACTCGCACGCCCGCCATTGGCCATCTAATCCCAGCACACATTTTCCTCCATACTAAACAAGTACAGCCCCACTTCTGGTGCAGCGTGTGATTGATGTCGACGCTCTGGGAGTATGAACATTTTCTCTTCTCTGACTCTCTTTTGCCCTTGAAGAATTCAGAATTTAACTCTTATGCTGCCGAAAGTTACCATAGTCACCCATTTTATAATGATTATCTGTACGTTCTGGTATGCCCTTTCCAACAATCAATCAGATGATAGAGTTTCAAGTATGAAATTTTATTAAACTTCCACGCATACAGCCGTACATAGAGGTCCTCCATATATGGCTAATGTGGGCGTGGCAGTAAAATGATTAACAAGTTATACCTTGTTCCAGGAAGCTCAACGATAAAAGACTGTGGGAAAATGTTTCTGCGGACAACCTAGGTATTTTGACATCAGGGCCAAGAGGTTAATTGGGTTAAACTGAACGATTTTCGTCCTTTATATGACAATTTAGATCATTGCTAAGGTAAGATGGAGTACGGGAGTACTAGAATCAACGAACCGAAGTGCGCCGAGTGCGCGAGGGAAGTACAGGAAAAATTCCACCACGGGTCGTTGATTTCTCTCCCCCCACCCCCGGACTCTATCCGAGTTTTGTTCTGTATTTATCCTACGATTAAACCTTAATTAAGTGAATGAAGCTGATATTTTTGTAGAAAAGTATCACCTTTGGCGGTCTGATAGCCTTCTTACTTCACACTGCTTTTTATCGAAGCATTTCATTCACGTCATTATATTTAAACAAAAACTATCGAAAAATATAAAAAATATTCCAAATGATATCTTCGAGGATGGGATTCTTTGAAATAAATTGGACTTCGGTAAACAGAAATCAGAAACGTGCACAATGGACGAAAATTGAAGCGGAGATGGTGAATGGCGATCTTCAAGAAAAAAGTTCTGACAGTAACACGGGAAAGGGAGCAATTATCAGAGACTATAGTTTAAATGTTGGAAAAGTGGATTCAAGGAAAAAATCGAGTTTGTTAGAGGATATTTATGAAGCTGAGGTGATAAACAAAGGTAGGTGCGTGACAATAATACTTGACACCAATACGTTTGACAATTATATAAATGGAATTACAGATAAATACTGGAATTCAGAAAGAGGGGGCAATATGGACATGTATTTATGAAAATTCAATTGAAAAACCCTTTGTTGAAGACCAACTGAGTATTTTTCGCACAAAACCTAGCAAAGTGAAAATGCATATATTCAGAACAACCAACAAACCAAATCGAGTATTCAGTGGTGAACTGAGTGTCAATTACCGGATGTTTATGAAAGTGCATTCGGGAGTCAACTTGAAGACGACGTGAAATCAATCAGTGATAACATATTCTCACAGGCATTCACGGAAACTCTTGTTTCAGATTCATCAATACCAATTAGTAGCAAAGATATTTTTGTCAACCGCAGGGGGGGGGGGGGGGGGGGGGGGAGTATTTTACCACTCAGAAAAGGTCTATTGGAAGTTCTGGTCGTAAAGTAAGTAAAGCCTTGATGTTTCCATTAACAAAAACAACATCTTCATCGGCAACATCTCTAAAACGTTCTGTGGATGACCTGAGCATTTGTGTCGAAGAGATGCATTTAACCCAAAAACAATACGAAAACACTATTGACCAAATCGTAAATGATTCTAATTCTCCGATAAACAATTCAGTAACGATACATCTGCAAAGTTTGAACTCCAAGTTGGATGATGCTGTGCAGGAGAATGCGGCCATAAGAACATAATTATGTAAAACACGAAAGGAGTTGTCGTCATAGGTAGAGGAAACGAGAAAGGAAGTTTTGATGTTAAAATACGAAAACAAAATATTCGAAATGAATTAACCCTTTACCCAACGCAGACGATTTCAAAATTCATTATTTTAAATATCATTTTTAAAAAATTTTTAAAACAAATTTCAACAAAACCATATCCTGTGACCCCTCTTTGGAACGAGCTCGTTCCAAAGAGGGGTCACATGATATGGTTTTGTTGGAATTTTTCGAAAAATAATATTTTTTTCAGCAGCTGTATTTGCATATTACGCGGACGGATGCGGGTGATTCGTTGGGAAAAGGGTTAATGGAGCTGAAATGTAAAATGTTGGGAATGGCTAGTTGCAACACAACAAAAGAAACAAATGAATGCGGAACGGAAACTAATAATGCGTTATCGTAAACACACAGCATATCGAGACGTCATCAGAGACTGATATATTGCGAAGTGATGGAAATGAGGAAGAAAAGGAGAAAAATACAGAGAACATCGCAGAAAGTAATGAAGGAAAGAACGATTACTTCTCTTTGCCGTCAATTGAAATTGTGGAAAAGGGTAAAATTGAAAAATGTTATTCCAAAAACAGATGTTAGGCCTATACAGAAGAGGAAGCTTAACACATACAGACGCGACCATCGAAAAGGGGAAATGCACCTACCCTTACATCTGATCATGGGCGATTCCGTGGTGGGAGGTATTGATCCCAGAAGGATGGCGATATTAAATGAAAGGTTGACAACGGCCACAACTCCGGGACAACGCATCACCGAACTTACAGAATGAATGGAAGGGAACATTCAGCTGGAGAATGTTCGGAAAATTACAGTTCACATAGGTGTAAATTCCTGTCGGAACATGATACCAACAAGTCATCAGAATTTATGCAAACTTGCGTCGATATTGAAATTCAAATTTAGATGAGCTGAGAACAGGATTTCATCAATTCTGCCTACGCTTCATTCCGATACTGTCACCCGCTTGATATACACTCTTCAAATAAAGAAACTATACATCGAAATCTCACTGAACTCTACATGTATAAAATTGTCATGGTGAAAAGATTTTGAAATATATATTATGAATTGTAGTCAAATCATGAAGTGCTTGGGTTGATGGGTCAGAATTTCTCCCAAACACACGGAGAACTGAAAACATAACGCTCTGGCGACCTACGCAACAATTTGTGAAATGACGTGCCGATGGACGTGCCCGAGTGTATAGACGTCGGAACGAACGTTACGCCAATAACTGTGCATGTAAAGTTGATCGTTTTGGTGGCGGTAGTGTTATGACGTGGGCTGGCATTATCCATGCTGCTCGGACAACACCTGTTCGAATGGAGGGCAATCTAACTGGTACCGTTACAGAGATGAAATCCTATCAAGTCACGTTGTCTGAGCATTCATTCAATGGCGGTCTCTTTCAACATGACACTACTCGACCAGATGTTGCGCGTGTTTGCAAAGCATTTCTTCAACAAAACAATATTCCTACTCTCCCCTGGTCAGCACGTTCATCTGACTCACTCCCCATTGAGCACTTTTGGAATGAGCTTGATCGCCGCGTCCTTTAGAGACAGTAGACACGACAGACACTCGGGGAACTCTTTGCGGTACTACAAGAGTGGCAGAACATTCCACAGCGTGTAATTCAGACTCTGGTAGCATATATGGGTCAACCTTGCCACGCCGTTATCACTGCTCGTGATGGTCATACAGGTATTGACTTTTCCCGGTTGTCAATGCAGTCATGTTTATGTGTGTCAATGACGTTTCACGTTTGCTTGTGTTTATGCCATTTGTAGAGTGATGTTTCTACTTCCCTGTTTATCAGAAATTTTCCGTTTATCTGAGAACTTCCAATACAATCTAGTGGAATTCGATGTCTAGTTTCTTATTTTGAAGAGTATATGATACCAACTGTATGTATAAGGATATGTGTGAAGAAAATGGATTCCCGTTTGTTGATAATGATGACGGTTTTGTTTTAGCTGATAATACCAGGGTCAAAAGTCAGTTTTATGGAGATAACTGGCATCCAAACAAAACTGGTGCTAGTGTGTTAGCAAAACATATTAAGCATGCTTCCTTCGAATGTAAAACTGTCTCAAATTTAAAAGATAGATCAGAACAAAGGGGTTCAGAGATGCAACAGACGCGTTGATTTCAACCCAATAAGCGGAGTTGCCCAGTTCGTCAATCCTTTAAGCGCGATCAAATGAGTTGATGGAATCGATCAGACGTCCAAGAAATTCAGCCGATAATTATATTAAACAGGGAGAAACTGCTGTTGAGATGAATGATCTTGACTTTTGTAAACACCAATTGAGCGAGATTATGAGGTATATTAATACCAGATACCGTCGCGCTAACTCAGTCATAGTTCAAACGTCGCAAAGTACAAATATAGAGGATATTCACGAAAATTTGATGAATACCGAAAATATCTCGTGAGTGGCTACAAAGAAATATGAGGATCTTCACGAGCGACGCATTCATCAAATTTTCGTGAATTTTCTTTTTATTTAATGCTCTACGACTACAAACTCTCCAATTTTTGGCCTTTATTTGCCATTAAGGCGCAAAATTTATGTGCCGAACCGGCGTCCATACAAAAATTACAACAACCAAACTCCAACCATTGGAATGTGTGAATATCCGCACAAAAAGTAGTCCCGTCTTATTTCTCCCCTAACTTTACGATTTACCAAGGCTGGCGAATTGAAATAATCGCAATGTGTTTCGAAGAAATAGAACAATAACAAAAAACACCACTTTCTTATTTTCAATAACAAGACACGTCATTTTATTTTTTTTGAACTCAATGCACTGAAGACGTGTGAAGTTGAACTGAAGAAATTTGAAAGTGATTTCGGCTTTTCGCTGGAAGGTGAATGAGAAAGTCAAACTTTGAAACCGCTGATTTAATGAATTGATTTAGTCACTGTCACTATCAATTATTCGAATTCGTTTGTATTTGGGACTCTGGAATTTATTACTGATGTGCTGACTCGTTTAAAGTACATGTGATTCGTCATCCGAACCTACGATGAAATATCGATTTCTAAATATCATTTTGATATTTCGTTTTGCCGACCGACAGGGGAATATGACTTAATTTTTCAGCGTGAATTGATGCCTGAGCATTAAATAAAAATTATTATTTGTCTAGTACTGTTTTGTAGTATGTGATTACGAATAGCTGATTATATTGCTGGAGCTAAGGATCTAATATGATTAGATAAACTCAGTGTTATTCATGTCCACTTCAACGTAATTGTCTGAAATATCAACCACTCACACATACTTATAATCGGTCCACTATGTTCACAACTCACTACGCACTTACTCAACCATGTGGTCTCGTCTCGACACATGCCAGCAGATGTAGTCCAGCAGCCAAATGCCAATTTTTGGCCGATGCTTGTTTCGGCGTATAAAGTTTTTTATCGACGTTTTTGTGTAGTATAGACCCCCCCCCCCCACACCTTCAGGATGAGACCGGCTGCATCGTCACCAGCCTTGGGGAATTTAATTATCCCTGCTCAAAAAACATGGCGGTCAAACTCGCGAAAATTAACTAAAATGATAAATGCAAATGAGACCTCACCTGAGAACATAGTGTGTAATATTATCAGTTATGATTCCTATAACAGCAAAGGCTATCTTCGGCCATCGATACGAGACCTAGGTTATCTACTGAGTACCTGCATGAAGAGAGTTTCGCAGTTCAAGCGTTTTTCGCGTTATGTGCCTTATATGCAGTCCACGGAGGTAAGTATTCAATGACATCTGATCACTCAACACGTGCGCACGTATTCTATGATCGTACTATATTCTTGACTTGCTTTTTCTTACATTTTGAATCTTTATTAC
Source organism: Pictodentalium vernedei (assembly GCA_031216915.1). NCBI lineage: Eukaryota > Metazoa > Mollusca > Scaphopoda > Dentaliida > Dentaliidae > Pictodentalium > Pictodentalium vernedei. The sequence goes on from CM062289.1 coordinate 154,896,659, forward strand.
AGTACGTGGAGAGTGGATTGTAACTAAATCACCCGCGGAGTGGAGTTGTCACCCAAGCTATAACTTTCAAATTGTGTACATATCGACAAAAACACAAGCAATGTTTCAGCCAATGGACCTCTGGGTTTAACCCGGAGGTCCATTGGCTGAAACTTTGGTTGTGCTGGTTATGCTTTGAAACAAATTTGCAATTATTGCTTGGGTGGAATCTCCACGCTGCGGGTGATTTAGTGATAATACACTCTCCACGTACTGTATATGACTGAAAGCAAATATTGTTTTCTTGTATTGTGATTTAACACTTATTGTTATTGTATAGATTCTGAAATACAGTATCTTCAATTCTTGTTTGTTTGCTATTCGTCGGTTTTTGTTCTTTTTTCAGGCTTATTTGAAGGTTTGCTAATCATGTCAGAGGATTGCTGTTTCATCAACATATACAATTGCTGAAAATCCAAAAGTCCTTTCGTCAAGGTTCTGGGTGGTCGTATCAGGAAAATCATCAGTAACAGTGAAGAGTATAGTGATGATCTTCACTTAAGTTTAGGCCCACAATTTGATTCCGATTGTACCTCGCTCTTGTTGCTCACATATCATGCAACGACAAGTACTTGCATCCGTGAACTCTAGCTAGTGAAACGACACTCCTCTGCAATGGAAGCGTTTGATAGCACGAGTTTGCCACCAGAAATGGTTCGTCGTTCTGATGATAGGCGATTCTGTTTCAAAACCGATTGTTTGTTCTGTTATGAAGAACGTAAGGTTAATAAAGATAAACGTCATCCTGATCGATGGAGGGCGGCGTATGTGTTTAGAGAAATAGGCACAGAGGACACAATTAATCCAAAGGAAACAATTCTTCAAAAATGTGACGAAAGGGGCGATAAATGGGTCCACCAAGTTAGGGTTCGTCAAGGTGGAGCAGTAAGCGATCTCCACGTTGCAGATGCACCGCTATCACGTTGCCTGTCGGTCAAAATTCGTTGGGTGTAGAGCTGTTTATTCGGCTACAAGGGTGAGTATTGCATGCCCTCCCTGACCAATTCGAAATTGACAGTCCCCTCCTGGAAGTAGTAGATTTCATGAAAACGGATCGGCCAATTAGCTGGACCTCTGTTGATATACATAAACAGTATTTACAATATAGAGGTACAAAGTATCGAGGAAACTGATATATACTTAAGTTATCTGAGATATTTGACAAAGATCTCCTTGACCTGTCTTCTCCATCAATTGCTACCATTCTTACCATGCGAGATCGAGTTGGTAACATTCTTCGTGTTATCGACGAACCCGAAAAAGATATCCAACCAGCTATGAAAATTATAGTCGATGACAACGATGTTGATGTCTTATTACTGCACCATTATCTAAGACGAAAGTTCAATGTTCCTATATACATGGAATCTCAAATAAAAGACCGTAATGTTGTTGACATTCGAGCAACCGTGGATGAGCACCATAACATTATTCCCTAAATGTCCCCAGCTCATGCTATTTCAGGTTGTGATACGGTTGGTGCATGTTTTGGCACAGGCAAGTCAACTGTACTAAATGTTTTGAAAGAGGGCGATATCTTATTGTCCAGGATCGGTAACACCGATGCTGTATGGCATGACGTCTTCGCCCAGGCTACTGATTTCATATTTGCTTGTTATGGTTGTCATAAATCTAAAACACTGATGCTCGAGCTAGTATATGAGCTGACAGAGTCAGTCGCAAGGGGCGACGACCGTTCCGAAACTGTGCAGTTTACCCCCCTAACACTGAGGCATTCGCCGAGAATGTATTTGGAAGAATGCATTGAACTTAGATCCTCCAGCTCTGGACCCTGTAGACTGTTGTTTCGTCAAGAATATAGAATTCAGATCACTTTTACAAACAACTGTGCCATCTAGTGTGTCACTAGCACCGGACAGTATCCTCAGATTGATAAGGTGTTCTTGTTCCAGTAAGCAGCCATGCAAACCGTTGCGATGCAGTTGTAATGCCAAATTAGCTTGCACTGAAGTTTGTATTTGTTACGCAGAGATTGAATGCTGTAATGAGCAGACTAATGCAGCCAGTGAATTATCAGCAGTCCAACAAGATGACTGACGCAAAGACTCAATTTTGACCACTGCTCATATCCTTTTTATAATTCCACATACGACTCATATGGCTTGAAGTCTTCTAACTTACTTTTGTATGATTCATTTCACATTTGTGTGATCTATATCAGTAAGACCGGCATTTTGACGACCATTCCAAATCTTTCACATTTCCTGAATTAGTATTTCGTCATTGTTCTTTTCTCAACTGGCCTTGCACCTCATTAATATATCTCAATATAGATATGTCTCAGAAACATTCTCCCCAAACTCGTCTTTTAGCACTTTGGTTTCCAAACTATTGTACTGTGGCGCAGGCCATTTTGATGGCCATCTTACAGAGAAAACTCTGACAAAAGTCTTATTTACCACAATAATGTACATAATTAGAATAATTCCTTTTTCATAGAGAAGTTGTATTTTTCGACCATAGTATAGTGCATCTGTACACACCTATCTTTGGAACAATCAAGAGGCCATTTTTGGTTTGTAGTTTCCACATAAATGGCATTCTGAAATAATTCGTTCACGTCTTATCGACATTTGACACTGTATGATGAAGATTGCCCTTCCCATTACGCTACTACGCGTAAAAATTTACTTTTTCTGACCACTTATTGGTGTAAATGGTAAAATTTTGCCATCTTCATTTTTGACAACATCTCTCCATTTCCCCAGAGCTGCGTAATACGCAGGCGATTGGATATTCAAAAGGATACCCCCGTAGACTGAAAACCATTAAGAAAAAAACTTTATACGCCAAAACAAGCATTTGTGCTCTGGCTGCTGAACTTATGGGTTACCATACTGCGAATAGCTCTACCTTTAAGAAATTCAGACTCGAAACACACACACACACCCACACTCTCTTTCTCTCTTTCGCCCATCAAAGTTAAATAAAATATGTGAAATAATTTCAGGACTTACAGCCGCGTACATGCGTCGGTTATGTATATCCCATGAATATTTGCTGAGATTTTGAGCCGGGCCAATTGCACCGGTCTAACGTAAAACGCAAAACTTTCCCCATTTTAAACGTCTGTCCCTATACCTTGTGACTGGGACTACCGATCTCCGATCCACTTTATTCCCATTTCCAACCCATTTACATTTGTCGGCTGAAGTAGTCGGCCGCGACGTTTTTTCGCCTTGATAGCTTCGATTTTGAAGTGGTAGTTTTAAAGGAACAGAGACCATCTCTACCGTCTTCTACCACTCTCTACCTTACTGTTTTGAATATACGTAAGGGGCCTGTGATCAGTGTGTAGAATAAACTCACGGCCGTATGGGAAATTTTGGAATTTCTTTACAGCAAACACCAGAGCCAAACATTCTCTTTCGATCACGGAGTAATTTTGTTCCCTCGGGAGAAGATTCTTACTGACATACTCCTCCAAAAACGGCCATCAGTGTATTCCTGTAACAATGCAGCCCCAACCCCATGTCTGACGCATCGGTCTGGACGACAAATGACCCGGAGAAGTCAGGGAGGCGTAAGATGGGTGATCTGCTCAATATATGCTTCAAGATATTGAACGCCGGATGTTGTTGGGCCTCCCACTTCACCTTGTTGGACTGACCCTTCTTCGTAAGCTCTGTTAGAGGGGCGGCCACCTCAGAAACGTTTGGGACAAACTTCCGATAGTAACCAGCTAGCCCCAGGAACGACCTCACCTGTTTCTTGGTCTGAGGTAGTCTGGTCTCGCGTATTCTGCCCAGTTCTTCCTCATCCATGGTAACCTTTCCCTCGCCAACCTTGTGTCCCAGAAATTCAATTGTTCTGAAACCAACCTGACATTTTGAAAGTTTGACCGGCCCTTCGTAGCCTATGAAAAAGGGATTGGAGTACGTTGATTTGTTCCGCCCAGCTACCCGTGTTACATAAAATGTCGTCCACGTTACGTTCAATACACTTTACGTCTGCCAATAGCTTCCTCATCATAGGTTGAACATTGCCCCAGCATTGACCATTCCAAAGGGTAGCTTTCTAAACTGGTAGCAGCCGTCGGGTGTGGTGAAAGCGGCCATTGATCGGTGTTGCTTCTCAATGGAGATTTTCCAGTAACCCTTGCTCAGATCAATGTTGCTGAAATATTTGATTGCTGCAGTTTGGACAGTACAGCATTTATGTCACTCATTGCTTCGTTGTCAAACTTGGTGACGGAGTTCAGCTTTCTAAAATCAACTCATGCATCAATGCTCCAACCTGCAGTCTCAGACAGTCGTCCAACGCATCGTCGATAACTGCATCTCTGTATATTTCTGTCCTATCGACCTCCCCAGGGAAAGCAAGTTTTCGTCATCGACGACCCCAGACTTACCGGGGTTTTCAGCTTCCAGATACCAGCCGCTTTGTGGGGTTCACCCGGATTCGGATTCGTTTCCTCGGCCACGCCATTGGGCGACTAAGCCTTCATCTCGTGGTAGCGTCTGAGCAGGTTGGCATGATACAACTTGATCCTGTTATCGACGTTCACTCGGTAGTTCATCCGGTTTACAACTGCCGTGACGTCAAATGGTCCCCTCCACTGAAGGAGCAACTTATTGTGCTCGGTGGGGAGCAGCACTGTCACCTTCTGACCGACCTCGAAATGTCGGTTTCTTGTTTGCCGGTCATAGTCGTGTTTGTAATTTCCGTGAGCTTTGTGCAAACTTTCTCTATCCAGGCGACATGTATCTTCCAGTTTGTTCCTGAGATTGAGGACATATTAGTGGGTGTTTCGGACCTCGGGAGTTTCTGTCCCTGTCCATAGTTCTTTCAGATCTTGCATAGGACCCCTCACCATTCTCCTGTACAATAATTCGAATAGGGAATATCCAGTGCTCGCTTGCTGGACCTCCCTGTGGGGAAACAGGACAGCAGGCAAGTAGCGATCCCAGTCCTTGGGTCTCTCCTGGCACAACTTCTTCAGCATACCTATCAGGACGCCGTTCACCCTTTCACATAGCCCGTTGCACCTCGGGTTGTATGGGGTTGTGAAAATTTGTTTTATTGATACCAACCTACATATCTTCTTGAGCATTCCCGACGTGAACTGAGAACCCCTATCGCTAAAGATTTCTCTGGGGAATCTCATCCCACAGCAGACATCGAGACGTGCTTCGGCAACTCGCTCTGTTTCTGTCCTTGGCATTTCTACTGCCTCTGGGTATTTCGTGGCGTAGTCCAAGATGGTCAACACGCATGTGTTGCCTTTGTCGGATACCGGAGATATTGGTCCGATCAAATCCACCGTGGCCCTGTCGAAAGACTCATCCATGAGTGGCACCCCCCCCCCCCCCCCACTCCGAAAGGTACTCTCTTGACTTTCCCCTTTGGGATGGTTTTCTGGCAGATGTCACAGGACCTGCGGAACCTAGTTACACCGCCAGTGATGCCAGGCCAGTGAAAACGTGATGTGATCCTATCAAGTGTCTTTCTGGTTCCCAGGTGGCCTCCCACTACAGATTCGTGGGTGAGGGCCATGATCGGCCTCCTCCTGAATTCCTGAGATACCAGTATTTGACGGACCTCGGCAACGACCTGTCCACGGGGTTGCTCATGGTCTCTATACAAAATATTCTTTCTAACGGGTGTTGTATCTTGTATGTATCGCCCCTTGCCCCTAGTAACCACATTTTCGCCCATTTTGGCAAGTTGTCAGAATTTGTCCAGACTGGGGCCACTGGCTTGGGCGCCTTTGAGATCGTCAATAACTACTTCGCCCACTGTCTCGACATTGGCACATTTAGTGGTCGGATGGCTCGTTTCTCCTTCGCAGCATGGGCCCTCGTCGTCACGGCAGAGGCTTCGCCAAGTGCTCGATCTATTGACCAATTGGTGTCCGGATCATTACTCATACCAGGAATATTCCCAATCACCAGATCATAAATTGGGTCCTCCACAAACATGGCCTCCACCTCTCCCTTGTGAAAAGTCGTGTCCACGTGCACGTTTGCAATAGGGAAACGCCTAATGGTTCCATCTATCAGAACGCACAATTGATCACCTCCAGTGAAATGTTTCTCGCTCACTAGGCATTCTCTAACCGCTGCACTACTGCAGACAGTGTCGCGAAGCATTCGCACCTCCTTCTGGTCCACCAATCCGGTGTAAACAGGCATAGCTCCCCCAGCTGATGGGTGCTTCTCACACATGCCACTTATTATGGGATAACACTGCCCCATTCCAGTCTAAGCTGACCCTCCCGTTTGCACTCGCGCAGAGGACTGCTTTCTGGACCTATGGTCTGGAACAATTGTGCCGCTTGCCTGCTGTTCCCCGGTCTCTCGCCATCCTTGTGTCTCCAGTCCTTGGGTGAATGGTCTCTCTTCCCCTGTCGAGAGAGCCCACTTCCCCCAGCAGTGTTGCCGGGCCTTTTCCAGCAGTCCCTGGCCATATGCCCTATCTTGCTTCATATAAAGCATGTTGTTTCTTTGGAAGCACACCCACTCTGGCTGCCCTTCGCTTTAGGTAGGTTGTGGTGGATCTACTTTGCGGCTGACGCTTCCACCATTGGCTTCAATGTAGCACTCCTCCAGAGTCGCCATTTCATCGAAATTTGGAGGTCTCCTTTCCTTTATGAAGAAACCCAATTCCGTTGAGCAGGTTGTCATAAACTGCTAACAGATCTCACAGAGCCTCGTATGAGCCATTCACTTCTGCGAGATCTGTCCAGCGGTCAAGATATCACATAGGACGCGCAACAAACTGAGGTACGGTTTCTCCCATCTCCTGCTTAATTTCTCGGAACCTGGTCCGGAATCCCTCCTCTGTTAGCTGATATCTACGAAGGATGGCACTCTCCAGCTCACTGCAATTTTCAAGAAGGTCAGGTGGCAAAATAACTAAGTCTCGAGGGCTTTACTGGACAGCAAAGGGCTCAAGCACATAGCCCATATGTCTTCTGGCCTCTGGCCACCTTTGACCGAAGGCGAAACGCTCGAACTTCTCAAAGTAGGAGTCTAGATCGTCGATGAACTCATCAAAGGTGGGGAGCTTAGGGCGGGGTATACAAATTGCTTCCCCCGCACTCCCATTCACGGAGCCCCGACTTTCTGTCTCTGCATCTGCTCGCGCTCTCAGTAATTCCAACTGTCGCACATGCCTCTATCGCTCGATTTATATTTCTCTGTCACACGCTTCCCTTTCTAACCTGACCTCTCTCTCTCTTTCGCTTCCCACGCCAATTGTACATCCCTGTCTTTCGCCTCTTTCTAATTGGGCCTCTTTCTCCTTAGTCTCCCTTGCCTCTCTATCGTGCTCTCGTTCTAATCGGACCTGCCTCTCGCGCCTCCCTTTCTAATCGGGCATCTTTTCCTCAGCCTCTCTTGCCTCTCTTTCGCGCCCTCTTTTCAGTTGGACCCCCCCCCCTCTCTCTCTCTCTCTCTCTCTCTCTCTCTCTCTCTTGCCTCGTTCCGTAAGGTCAACTTCTTTTTTTCCTCTCAGTTCGTCCTTAACAAACTTTTGTAGTTTGGCCCCCTCAAGGCCCATTTCTTTACTTAGAGATACCATTTGTGATATTGAGGTAACACTGTCCATTTTGATTTTTTTTCAACACTTATCACAAAGAACGAAGAAAGAAAACAAATAACCATGACAATTAATTTTGAATTTATCTGTATAATTTCATGTAATTAACGCAACAAATATTTTGAAACTTTACGCATTTGTTGTGGACTGTTCTCAAGGGTGCTACTGTAATGCTGATATTAAACCTTGGAGAGCATAAGATGCTTGCAGCCATATAATTTCAAAAGAATCGTTCTTACGAAATAATTTTCCATGCAGCCGTTTTTTACCTTTAGAAGAAATCCTGGTATGCCTCGCCAGTTAAAGTCAAAAACCTCTATCCGCGTGGCAGGGAAGACATTTGGTTGTTTAACCTCGCCGTTCAAAATATTGGTGGACGAGCCAACAAGGAAAATCGGAATCCGGGCACGGGCCAAACTCTGCTCGCAGAGCCGAGTTGAGACCGCACTAGGATTTTCTTCCCTACCAAGTGAACTCGAAATGGATTCGTTCTTCATTAGGTGTGATTCCTAATCCCTTCAGGCTGCGTAAAGGAAACAATGATTAAAGTAATAACGATTCTTTTATTTACATTTAAAATAAACTAATTTCCATATTTAACACATTCAACAATTTCAGGAGCTTAATCACATGTGTTAAGTGGCTTTTTTTTTATCAATTCCAGTTTATCTATAGCCATGTACTGGCGCTTTAGTACACTTTGCAAATGGCACGGGCTCGCAGCAGGAGCTTTATATACTGAGCCTTAACCTTCACGTCTGTGCGAGTCTGCAGCGCTGACTGCCGGGGGATCCCGACTAGCAATGTTAATTACCTTGTGGCAATATAGTTCTGATTCGGATTCGGTTCATCCAGTTGGTCGACTAGTTTAGCAAGTCTACATCACATACCTTGTACAAGCGTCCTTTGACAAAACTCTCCACGAATGTTCATGTCCTTTTGGAATTCACACAGTTTATGATAGAACGCACAACTTCAAAATGCGCTTTCGTGCTTGCGCGAATTGTCACTGGTTGACTTTGGGTCAATGTTCTCAACACTCTGATACTAAACAGGCTACTATTCGATCAACCTTTGCGTTCCAAAGGGTTAATAACACAATACAATAGCCTACCTACACTTTGAGACAGGTGCGAGTCGATCCTCGCTAATGACATATAAACTAGGGCCTTTACTTGGGTTCGTAATCTATTACGTGACTTCGGGTTTGTAGCCTTCCTACGTCCATCTAACCTGAGAATAGCGGCGTACAACCGAGTTCTATGGATTGCCCAGCAATTCTCCCCGCACGAGACCCTATTATGGCGCCTCCTAAACGGCCGGAACCCAAGTCTCCTTGACCTAGCTTGCACTCCAAACTTTACACCTTGTCCTGGACTGCCAGGTAAGTTGAGATAATAGTATTTCATGATGCCTAAAAATGGCACGCGATATATCTAAGATAAAATCACCGTGCGCCAATGCATATGCTATCAAGCTATCTAGAGAAATAATATACTTGATAGCCGTTACAACTGAAATTAATTTATAACTGCTAGTCACTGCCAGATTAATTAACTGAAGATAACACAGAGACATATTATTCTGACTAGTAATATTCCAAAGAAGTATCCCACTGTGAATCGCCTAAGGCTAATTGTATAATTAAAAATATGTCTTTACAACACAGAAAGTAGATATATATACACTAGCGGGTGATACCCAACGTTGCACGGGAGAAGATGGTTATATCAGCCGTTTTGGAAAAAGAAGGCCAAGGTCACAATTTCAAGGTCAAGGTCACCCCGCACGGGCACCCCGATAAAGTCAAAATGATCGATGGGGCAATATACCCGCACGTATGAAATTTTAGACCGATCGGCCCAGCCCTTTTCGAAATAAAAGGTCAAGGTCACCAATTTCAAGGTCAAGGTCACCCCGCGCGGGCACCCCGGTAAAGTCAAAATGATCGATGGGTCAATATACCCGCACATATGACATTTCAGACCCATCGGACCAACAGTTTTCGAAATAAAAGGTCAAGGTCACCAATTTCAAGGCCAAGGTCACCCCGTGCGGGCACAGCACCCACCCCATGTTACTCGCAGGGACGAATTATCCCAGTGTACAAAATTTGAGATCGATCGGTCGAGAAACGGAGGAGTTCACCCGGAACAAAGATAGAGAGAGAGAGAGAGAGAGAGAGAGAGAGAGAGAGAGAGAGAGAGAGAGAGAGAGAGAGAGAGAGAGAGAGAGAGAGATAGACATTCGCATAATCGCATTTATATATTAGATATATCTGTACTTGAAAGTCGTGAGAGGGAGCCTCCCGCCTTTTAGAGTCGCTGCGCCCTGACATGTGTCACTTATAGATCAAAAAGAGAATGTACCGCTAACTTTTGGTAAAAAACTAGAGGATGAATTGGATGAAGCTCTGTCTTCGAATCCAGCGGTAATTGTTACTGGTGACCTTAACTGTGACATCTAAAGCCGTTAGGTAATTTACAAAGAATAATGATTTCCTTCAATATGAATGATGTTGTTCAGGAAGCCACCCGTGTTACCCAAACCAGCAACACTCTACTTGATCTCATCCTAATCGGTGACAGTATTTCTGTGCAAAACAGGGGAACAATTGATCTGGGTCTGTAAGCTTCATTCACACATTTTGAGCTCAAACGTCCAATACACCGCCTTGTATAAGAACGGTATGGAATTATAATAAAGCTGATTTCACGAAAATGAATCGCCTCATATCCGAAACAGATTGTGACTGGCTTATTGATACACCGATGTCAATAAAAGATGGAGTTTAAAATTTTGTCTCTAGTTTACTGAACATAGTTGGGGACTGCATACCACACAATAATGTTACGCAATGATAAACCCCGGTTCGACAGTTCTATCAGGCGTGAAATCCGACGTAGAGATCGTATTAGAAAGCAAACTCTGCATTCAAATTCTTTTCAACTCTGGTCGAAATACAAAATTATTAGAAATAAAGTTAACAACCTGAAAAATATGCTGGAGCAGGCTAGAAAAAGGTTGACGAATCACTAACGGAAAATGTACAGCCAAAACAGTTTGGGTATACTGTAAAAGCATTTCTGAACAACTTTAGTGGAGCTTCGGCGTTTCCGCCTCTTCGACAAACATCGTTCTCGGGAACTAATGTTGTCGATGACGACAATGAAAAGGCTATACTATCTGAATGATATCTTTATTGAAAACAGTGAGTTAAACCCTCAGAACAATACATTTACGCCCTTTATCCGTAGATGGCCTATGCCGATAAGTGATATTACATTCACAGAACAAGACATCGACACAATTTTGAAATCCTTACCAGTAAAAAAGGCAAGTGATCATAATGAAATATGGATTGAGCGTATGGACTGGCCAGCAAGATCCCCTGACCTCAATCCAATCAAACATGTCTGGAATGAGTTGCAGCTTGCAGTTTCAGCCCGTCTACTCCAGCCGAGAAGTATGCAGGAGTTTGGTGCCATGCTGGTCCAAGAATGAAACAACATCCCACAAAGGACCACCAGGAACCTGATTGGGAGCATGAGAAGGCGTTGTCAAGCTGTAATTAAAAATAATGGGTCTCATACACGGTATTGAACCCATACTAGTTCGCTCCGTCAACTTTTTGGCAAATTGAAAAGTTTCCTCTTTTACCAATAATATTCATTTTCCATGGTTATCGTATTCAAAAGCTAAAAAATAATGTCAAACACAAACAAAATCTTAATTTCTGTACTTAATTCATTAAAGATATAATTAAATAAAAATATATACACTTTTCATTACAATTTTTCAACTAAAACGTAAAACAGATAGTTGGATATACTTGGTGCTTAACAGACTTTGAGTAGTAAATATTAATGATAAAGCTGAACATATCGAATCAATTACTCGTCTTTTCGCAATCACGCCTGCTTAACCGAAACGTTTGGCAATTCAAAAGATATTTCTCCGAAACTGAACGACGATCTCAGGAAACGGAATGAGTGATCTAGTGGATAGTAACTTTCAATGCTCAAAAACGAATGCATTGCTCTTTTCACTGAGTAAGAATACCCATTATCCAACATAACATTCGATAATGAATTGCCCGAGTTCGTAAATACTCACAAACACTTGGGATTGATTGTTCAATGAAACCTAGCTTGGGAATCCCATATTGACCACATTTCCAAGAAAGCTCACTCTATACTTTTTCAGTTAAGAAAATTAAAGTTCATTCTGAACAGAACAACTCTGGAAAAAATGTACAAAGTATTCATTCTATGGATTCTTGAGTACGCATGTCCAGTTTGGGGCAGTGCGCCTGAAAACTTACTGAAAAGCCTTGATGACATATACTGTGATGCCGCCCACATTGTTACATATCTCACTAGGTCAGTGTCTCATCAACGTCTTCTTTTAGAAATTGAATGGCCAAGACTACAGGAAAGGAGAAATCCGCATAAATTGTGTATTGTCCAGATTTTCTGATAGAGTTATTGCCTCCCAGAGTTCAAGATAATTTGCATTATAGTCTAAGAAAGCCCACAAACTTTGTGCCATTTCGAATGCGAACTGAACTGTTTAACCGTTCCTTTTTCCCATCCTGTGTTTAAATTTTAAATGTGGGACAGTCTTCACGAAGCGACACGGAATGCTTCACTATCGGAATTAAAAAAAATCACATCTACCCAATAATGCAGACCACCGGATTATTTTAAAATAGGTAAACGGAAACTAAATGTCTTACATTCTCGTTTAATATGTGGTTGTAGAGACTTAAACGGTGATAAGTTTCTGAATTATATTGCAGAATTTCCCATCTTATGGGAATCCTGTTGAGAATGACGAGCATTATTGTTTTAAAATGCCCACTGCCCTCTACCGCAAGAACCGCCTAATTACTACATTATCAAAGTATAGCATCGCACCGAGTTGTGTAAATACCATGTTATATGGAAACCCTAACTAACAGTAAGAAGACAATATTTCTATTTGCAATGCAGTGCAGACATTTATTGGAAAAGCAAATAGATTTGTTGAACAAGATGGGTGATCCAAGGCACTCCGAATATATAAGTGGTATTCAGCAAGTGGTAATCGTTTCGCTGTCGTGACTTCCTCGTGAAATCGAGAAAGTTGTGAAATCTTGGAAATGGTATTTTTTTACTTGCCAAATTTGAACGACCCTCATCTGTGATGAAATCGTAACATTGCCATAATATTGAAAGTTACCCTTAATGACAATAAATAAACAATGAATAAATGTTATGACTAAAATAAAAGCTTGACAACTATTATGACATCTCTTATTCTCTTATATGTTTATATTTTCCCATATTGCAGTTTTCATGTTACTAAAGGGACATCACAACATCACTTTTCACTATTTTATTTTTTTTTTCATTTTGTTCATATTTATTTCTTTTGCCTATTACGATAGTATTTGTCTGTATACGGAAAGGGAAAGGAGGGTTGTTCTCCAATCCCAGTTTGACATGTTTAGTGGCAAATAAAAATATGTTTAAACTAGAAAAAACACAGCTGGTTCATTATTAGTCCATCATTGGTTCCTTGATAGACTGTTGTTCAATTTTTTGTTGCATGCATGTAGATATTATCTGCCGTTTGATCGTCACAGCACTGGTTGTCACACCATGTATTGTTATCGGTTCAACTCCTCAGAAAGGATATGGTGACAGAAAATTGTCCATCCAGTGTCAATGCATTTGCAAATTGATGTTCAAATTATTGAATCATGTTATTTGGGGGAACGACTGAATGCATAAACATTTATCCACAAATATAATCGTTCGACAGGATTATCGCTTAGCCGGCTGCGGTACAATGCTATCTATCTCACTCACCACTGAGCAATTTATTCGGAAATAAGTGACTTTATGTCACAAAAAGAATACTCTGGCACACCTCGAGACTTTACTTCTGACTTATGTAGACAGAATGCCAATTTCTAAGGTTAGAAGGCAGTGTCGTGACGAATGCCATGTTATCTGGTAAGCAGTCCGACTAAAAGATAATATGCAAAGCGAGGTTTACCCTTTTGGTCTTCTGTTTCATTTCGTATTGCAGACTTTCGCAAAATGACCGCCACCGCCCGTGTACTATACCACCAAGAGCCTGTGTTTGCTTGGGCTGAATGTACCCCAGGAGAACAAGAGACCTCCAGCTTGGAATGAATTATGCCTTCATTCGACTAGTTTAATATTTCGCTCCTATTTTTGTCTGCATCAATCCCGCGAGTGTCTACTGTACTTTTACATTCGAACGGATACAAACACATCTCACCCATCTGGCTTTCGACACAATAACAGTGTTTAATACGCTATAGACACTATGAACTAACCTGCACCACGTGCCTCTAGGACATCTGGCATACAAACATGGATTAACAAAACAATATTGTCTCCTGCAGTAATTAATGCGTGGTGGTCTGTTTGGTCTCAGAGGACTTGCTGCTGGCTCACCTGTAAAATATACAATATTTTGAAGAGTTCGTGTTGTACTTAGCCACTAAAAAATCCCCGATCCGTGGAAATCTCGGAAAATTAAGTTATGTGGAATCATCGTTATTTGTCTAATCTTGATTGGAAATTTATTTCTTGAGTAAACAGAAGTTTTCATTTTCTACCTTCAAAACATAGCTTAGATTCCCTCTTTGGGGTGAGATCGTTCGAATGAGATATCATAATCTTTGTTTTAAAGGCAAAAAAGGAAAAAAAAATAAGAAATTTAACCCTTTACCAAACGTAACTGCCAAAACTGGACAGCGCTATTCTCAAAAATCGCCTATTAATTTTCAGTATTTTTTCATTTTTTGTCTCAAAAACCTAGGTTATGACCCCTCATTGGAACGAGCTCATCGAGCTCGTTCCAAGGAGGGGTCATAACCTATGTTTTGGGGACAAGCAAATGAGAACAATTAGTTATTCAAGAATTTGTTTTGCAAGTGTCGTCTGCTTGTCATGTTAGGTAAAGGGTTAAATAGCGACCTTTCGAAACACCTATGGCCATAGACATCGCTAACTTATCTCGTCACGAAAATCGTCTTTCGATGAAGTTATCGTTCGTAAAAATAATAGACGGGCGAGGAAGCTTCAATTAAGAAGCGTATAATTGTTGAGAAAACAACTAAGACATCAGTAGAAAATAAAGCGAAGTTTCCTTTTGATACGGAAACAACAGACAGCTCTTGCAGCCATCTGTTTTTGATTATTAAAAGTTACAAAGGGACAACAGGCTTTTTATGGCAAGCTGATTAGAAGCAACTAAGAAGTTGTTCACTTTGACTGTTTGTTTAGCGAAAGTGTTTTTACAGAAGTTTGCAAGTTTTTATTCTTCCCTGGAAAATTTTTTTAGCAAATCATACCTCCTGGACTTTTACATTAATGGAAAGGACAGTGTCTGTATTATATGTCACGATGCGAACACTGTTGATATAATGAACAAAAAGGTCGCTGAATATCAAGAGATGGTGAAAGCGCAATTTTCTTATTTTTAAATGAGTTTAAACGGACAATAATAGTCAAACGTTCAACTGACTGGGAAAAATTTGCAAAAAGCCAGCTTCTGTATTTTTCTACTACTCTACAGGAAAATGAGAGAGGTTTGTGAAATGATGCGCACATCGATGGCACAACATCGCTAACATTTCGAAATTTCAATTTTTGTATGAAATTCCAATACCCCTAGTGTTAACCCTTCACCCAACGCAGACGATATCAAAATTTATTATTTTAAATATCATTTTTAAAAAATTTTCAGAACATTTCTACAAAACCATAACATGTGACCCCTCGTTGGAACGAGCTCGACGAGCTCGTTCCAATAAGGGGTCACATGATATGATTTTGTTGAAAATGTTTGAAAAATAGTATTTTTTCAACTGCTGAACTTGCATTTTACGCGAGCGGGTGCGGGCGATTCGTTGGGTAAAGGGTTAAATGTACTGACAACTTTTAGGGAGCTCAGCGGCTCAGTGATTACGGTATTGGACTTCAAACCGAAAGGTCCGTGGACAAAACACTTAATCCTGTTTGTCCATGTGTGGGCACGGTGGCATTGTGCACTAAGGCATTTGCCTTCAACCATTGCTCGCCCTGCCTGTGCGGGGTTATTACGTTGGGGAGTCTGACAGTTCCTCGCCGCTGCTCGGCGGTTCTCTCCAGGTACCCCACTCGAAAAAATGTCGGGTACGAGGTGGACCTGGCCGTCGAAAGTGTCGTTGAACCCCAATAAATAAACAAATAAATAAATAAATAAATAAATAAATAAATAAATACTGACAACTTTAGAAAATTAAGTGGAGCCAAATTTTCTGTAAATCTCTTCTGATCGGTATTTATTGGTTGTCATACATTAGTTGTAGACTGCCTATGTTAAAATTGACACGCCACTAGAGCTACTGTATCAAAAAAAAGTATCAGCGCACTATAACTGAAGAGAAATAGACTGAAACATACTGAACACAAAGCAAACAGTACAGCACTTGTCCTTCTGAATTAGCGGTAACAACGAAGGGACACCTCAGATTTGAGCATTGTTCTAAAACAAACAACAAACTGGGCTTAACTGAGGCCAAGTGTAAACTGAAATCAGAGGCGGACTGGCCGTCGGGTTCACCAGGACATTTCCATGCGGGTCTCTCTATTTAAAAAACCCAGGGCTACCAAACTCCCATTGACAGTCCACATAGAGGGCATTTCGATATACCAGCAGTCTAGCCTGCCACTGATCGGTCAGATGCAAGGAACCGTCGTTCTCTGAGTTCGAACAATTAAACTTTTCTCCCATTGAGCTGAACTATGGTCGGCCGGTTGAGTCTCGGGCCCCCTCTGGTGCAACCATTTTTGCCATTTTTTGCCAAATGAGCGACAAAGATGGTACGAAAATGTTATCTATGTGGACAGCTATTGATCGCTCAGATGCGAGGAAACAGCTTCTTTCGGTTTAAACATTTTTTGACCGGGTTCGGCGCCCTCTTGAAACGTATCCCGGCAACTCTTTTAGCCCAGTCCGCCCCTGAACGAAATACAAAATGACGGATTATTCTCTTGATGTAACGAATCACTATGTCAGCATATATTCTGTGATTGTATGTTTAGCCCTACGCATATTGATGTCAAAATACCAAAGTTCAAAGCAGCAAATTTTTTCCATAATGCACAAATGAGCTCTATCAAACAAGATAGAATTGGTTAAATTCCTTGTTCAATTACTGAAAACAATTACAGCTTGAAATTTTACATCAGTGTTCAGAGGATGAACATTGATCATTTCACTTATTTTAACGTTTCGTTGTCCTTATTCGACAATCAAGCTCATGTTAGAGGCATCACACTGTATCGAATTCCAAACTGATAAGAATTTTTTTTTAACCCTTTACCTAACGAATCCCGCATCTCCCATGCAACTTACAAATTCAGGAATCGATAAAAAAAACAAACAAACCTAACACATATTATGTGATCTCTCACAGGAACGAGCTTATCGAGGGGTCACGTGACACGGTTTTGTAAAAATATTTTGAAAAGCTTTCAAAAAATAATTAAAATAAATTTTGATATCGTGTAAGTTGGGTTAACTAGAATTGTGTCTCATCGCCTACAACAACTGCATCGCGTTCAGTGTAGAGCAGACTAAGGTTGGAAGTTTTTTTTTATTTATCATAATGGTATTCAGCATTGATAATGTGAAAGCTACCAGGGTTTTCAAGAATCAAATGCAAGTGCTTGTTTTGTCAAAGAAGAAGAAACAAAACCAATAGTCAAATTGTCATGCTTATGCCTCAACAATGTCATGTCGTGTTCGGCTGGTTATTTGGACATGTTGGTATCTCCGGTAACACCTGGGCGCACAGAGCAACGAAACAGGTTCCAAACAAGCCCATCACTGATTTTCAATTTCTTTAAGTTCAGAAGTGTCACGCGGTAAATTTCCCGCCAGCACATGTGGTCAGCCTTATTGGGGTGGGGTGGGGTTGGTGCGTAGGACGGTGTTAACAAGTAGGGAGAGGCGCTGAGTATTAGTTGGTCGTACTAGTTCTATTTCGCCTTTGAACGAAACATACAGTATACAAACATTCACCATTTGGTTTAACCCTTCACCTAACACGGCTTGAAAACTAAATTCTTGAAATAGCAAGAACAATTTCATATTTTTGTTTTGTTTCCAGAAACCAGAAATACAGCTTATGAGCTATTGTTGGATCGAGCTCGTTCCAGTGAGGGGTGATACTAAATGTTCTGACGACACAATTTCAAAACATAATGACATTTAAATGGCGATTTTTGTGAATGGTGCTGGCCAGATATGACCATTGTGTTAGGTAAAAAATAAACATATTCGGTTATCAACATTGATAATGTTAGTTATCCTTGTGTTTTCCAGGGTGTATGGTAATTTACACAGGTTTGGGAACTCATACACCCTGAGGCGAAGCCGAAGGGTGTATGAGTTCCCAAACCGGTGTAAATTCCCATACACCCTGGAAAACACACGGAAAACAGATTTATTTCCAAGAATTTTGGTGTACTTCATACTTTAACCTACATTGTCGGCAAAAACTGACAGAAAATTTGTACTTTGCAAGTTTCTTTAATAAAACTAGACAAATATGGATGTCACTGGAAGTGGCTCAATGAGCCAGATCCAATGAAAATCCATATCTGTAATATTTTTTTGCACATAAATATTATATTTCCTGTATTTTGATTTTACTTCTAACACAACCGAGCAGAAGGTATGAATTAATAATTAAAAATGGGTACTTTTTAGCCATATAACTTGCTCTTGTATATTCTTGTTTTTACACCGTGGTTAAACACGGTGTTAAAAAAGCCACTGTGAATTGCAAGTTACACCGTACCTCTCAGCCAATCAAAATGCAGTTTTTGTTTCATTTGGAAATAAAAAAAGTTGTTTTACGTCGACAAAAACTGCATTTGTTTCCAAAACAAGCAATGCTTCTCTAGATCTTTGGACACCTCAAATGTTCATACCCCGCCCAGAGGCGGACTGGTCGTATATTCCACTGGGAAATGTCCCGGTGAGCCTCCCATTAGGAGCCCTCTTCCAAGGAAAGGCCCCCAAAATTTGCGCAGCCCAACACCTGTTGGCGCATGAAATGATGTGAAAATGACCAAAAGGCGAAATGGATCTGATTGAAACACTGCCGGTTTATCGAAAAGCCCTCTGTGTGGACTCCCACTGGCAGTCCACATACAGGGTATTTCGATATACCTGAAGTCTAATTTGCTATTGACCAGTCAGATGCTAACAAACAACGTTCTTTCGTTCGGAGATTCAAAATTTTCTCCTATTGGGTCGATGCATGGTCGACCTGATGAGTCCGGACCCCCTTTGGTGCAACCATTTCTGCCAAATCAGTGGCAATGATGATACAAAAATGCCATCGAAAATGTCCTGTATGTGGTCGGTTCGAAAAATATAAATTTTGTCCCAGTCTGGGGTCCCCTTAGTATGTTTCCCAGCAATTTGTTCATGTCTCACCCCTGACACCGCCCCTAACCAAGGATCCCAAATCTAAAGAAAACACATTCGCACTCTGTCCCTTCCAGATGAAGCTGACGACACCCAAAGTCTTGTCCGAATGAACGTCAATTACATCCTTTTTAGTAATGATATAAAAAACCAAAATTCGTCGAAATGTATGAAATGTGACAATTTTGATGAAATGCCACAAATGACAGTATTACATGAAAGCCATTGTACTTACTAGCCATAACAAGAGCCACTGATATCAACAACAGAAAAACGGCAATGCGATTCATCACTTCTATGAAATGTGCAGGTAATCTATGGAATAGAAAACAAAATTCGCATGAATTATATATTGAGATATATTAGGGTGAATGGTCAGTGGTTGCGCCAGAATTTCCCGGCAGGTGCTCCCTGACACGTGAGCTAGGATATTCCCCGACAAGCATACAATGAAGGAGGCAGTTTTTCCGACGGTGCCAAACACACAGATGTTTTTAAGAAAGCTGATTTGTATTTAGTACTTTGATCACAAAAGTAGCCTTTTCGCGATCAGATCGCAATCCTGTCTCCGCGCACTTTTAGCAACGGGCCGAAATAGTGATAAGTAGTGCGAATGTAAGCACGGCGGAGAGAAAACAAACGAAAAAAACATCTGATATTCAATTTTGTCGCATTTCTGTTGCGGTAGGTGAGATTCTACGAAGCTGAAGGGAGGAAAATGGACAGAGAATTTCGATCGGATCGCGAACTTCTCTGTTCACATATGTAATCACACCATTTACTGTATATATCAATTATTAATTGAGAGGAATGTAATCCTACTGGGATACAGGAGAAATAGGGACTGTTAGGATGTGTCACCGTGTTGAAAAAAGACACGACGAAATGACGTCTGCTGACTGCCGTACGCACATGTTGAAGAAGTCAAACCATATTGTTATGTGGAATGGAGAGGCGTACGCTGCCCGGGAATGTGACAACCGTTACTTATTCCAGTTCCTTATTCAACATTCGGAATCGACCGACAAAATCGGTCGATAACGAATGTCGTATAAGGAACTGGGAATAAGTAACGACTATCACGCCCGTCGCCACCTTTGGAGACAATTCAATGCTTCGTCTTGATTAGAGACCTTTCGCATCTTGAACGGCGAATTATGAAAATTACGAATGGGGCACTTCGTCACTGGAATTTTTGTTCTTCCTATCAGCTGTCGTTTCCCCTTATCTGTCTATAGTTATGATTACGATCTCACATTAAAACAGGCAGGTATATCATATTGCAAAAAGTTTGGGAGCGTTTCTTCGCCACTTAATGTAGGGGGTTAATTTTAAGATTACGTCCTTAAATTGCAATCGCCATGCGGCCTAAATTTCCATATCTTATTTGCAATGTAGTCATTGTATCTGTAAAGAACGCATTTTATTACGCTTTCGTTAAAGGCCTTTTCAGACTTATTTTTGAATAAAAATTAGTTCCAAACTTGTGAAATGACAACTGTATGCCGCATCGCGCTAGTAGTTAAAGGAGTGACTAAATGACTAAGCTTTTGGGTGAGAGGGTTTTTGAATAGCACGCTCTACCAATTATCAGTAAGCTATATGAAGTGAAACCAAACGTACACGACTACAGAGTTTCAGAAACCTTTACTTCCAAAACTCATACGATCAATTAGTAAGCTACTTAGCAGGAATGCTCGGATCATCGTTTCAGGGGTGCTCCCCGTTATGGGTGGTGGGAATGAGAGGAACTCGCGGATTATGGCACTAAACGAGGAGCTGGAAGAGCACTGCAAAAACTTGGGAATACATTTCATTGACCACTGGGACTCATTCTGGGGACAAGGAGAGTTGTATGGGCGAGACGGGTTGCATTTAAGTAGGATGGGTACAGACCTGTTGGGCCAAAAAATTTTACAGGTGGCTGGGCCTTTTTTGGAGAAAAGGGGGGTAGGGGACCACAGCCGATAACCCAGAGGGGCACAAATGCTAGGAACATAGGAAGAACAACAAACATGCACAACACAGGGACACACCAGGGTTATAATAATGTGCCAGTGATGACAAAGAAACAAAGATTCATTAAGTTTGGATACTGCAACATCCAGGGTCTGCACAAAAAAGTAAGCGAAATATCAACACTGATGGACGAAGGAGACTTCGATATAATGGGTCTAAGTGAGACGTGGATACGACGGGATGAGCGGGCTGTTCAGATGAAGGGTTGCGTGTGGATAGGAGCTGGGCGAACTGAGGGTCAGAAACGGGGTGGGGGTGTTGGCATCTACGCTAAAGAGGAATTACAGCCCTCATTGATTACAGATCTCACAGAAGCAAGGACTCAGATTCCAGTATCCAACGAAATAGTCTGGGCAAAAATCAAGTTAGGAAGCAGGAGTGTTGCCGTTGGTGTTGTATACTTAGCAGTGGAGGGAAGTAAGCCCGAGTGGAATGATTCAATATATACAACTCTTAGATCGAATATCACAGAACTTGAAAGCAGAGGGTTCAGTATTGTCCTAATGGGGGACTTCAATGGGCACATCGGGGATAAGGAGGAGGGCATACAGGGAGGTGATAGGAAAATTAACACGAATGGGAGGAAGATGTTGGACCTATCAAAAGAGCTTGGTTTAAAGATCTTGAACAGGGATGCGAAATGTAAGGGTAAATGGACCTGGGAGAGGAACGATAAGAAAACAATAATTGATTATATACTCACTGACATTAGCGTATGGAGGGAGGTTATAGATGTAGAAATAGATGACGAGGGAAAAAATGACTTAGGTAGTGATCACAACCTGATAACAGTTAAGATTATGGGCAAAAAGACGAATAGAGACAGAAATACCTTCAAGGAAGTTTGGGGACTAAAACAAGGAGCCGACTGGAAGCAGTTTCGGGAAAAACTAAAACCAAGTCTTGAATGTATACCTAGGGATGCAAATGTCCAGAGTATTTCAGATGGCATAGTAAATAGCCTAACAGAGGCAGGGAAGGATTGTATAGGAAGGGTGAGGGTCCCAACGAGAGAGCTTGGATACAGGGTTAACGAGGGACTGAAAAAGGCTATAAAAGAAAGGAAGGTAAAATGCGCTGCTTACAGAAGAAGTAGGAAGCTTAAAGGGGTGGATAACAATGACACGAGACTAATGAAAGGAGAATATGAACTGGCACGGAAAAAGGTGAATGAGATAAAGAATAATAATAGGAAGGAGCGCAATTGCAGTCTTGCCAGAACAATAAAGAAAACGGGGGGTTCGAGCTCAAACGTATTTTGGAACTGGGTAAATAAACGGGGGAAAAGTAGTGTGCAGAGTATCAAAGTGGATGGGGAAAGTACAGAAGATAAAGGCCGTATCGCTTCAGAGTTAGTCAAGCACTGGGAAAAGATAAACGATAGGCGATGGGGCAGTGGGTCCCCACCAAAAAGAAATACACTGGTGGAGGAGAACCTATCCAATCGTGTATGTAGCGAAATAACGGCAGAAGAAGTGCGGAACGTGGTCTCGAAATTAAAAAATGGTAAAGCGGGAGGGACTGATGAAATTCCGAACGAATTCCTCAAAAATGGAGGGGAGGCACTTATTGAAGTCCTGACAAACCTTTTCAACCTGGCTCTGCGAAAGCAAGAGGTCCCCAGAGAGTGGAGGGAAAGTAAGGTGTCGTTCATACACAAAAAGGGGGATAAGGAAGTTCTAGATAACTATAGGGGGATATCAGTTAGTAGTAACATCGGAAAAGTATTCTGTAAGGTCATATACAGTAGACTAGACGAAGTTATTGAAGAGAAAGGTTTTCTAGGAGAAATTCAAAATGGTTTCAGGAAAGGACGAAGAGTCACTGATCACCTATTTACACTCACCCAACTGATAGAATCAACAAAGGCTGAAAAGAAAAAGATGTTTCTGGCATTTCTAGATGTGAAAAAAGCGTACGACCGAGTGTGGAGGGAAGGTATGTGGCGAAAGCTCGAGGGCATCGGACTGGGGGGTGACTTTGTGGGAATCATGAAAGCACTGTATACAGATGTGCAAAGCCAACTCAGTCTAGGGAGTATCACTACAAAACGAGTCCCTATGGATATAGGCCTCAAGCAGGGGTGTATCTTTTCACCGATTTTGTTTGCATTGTATGTTAAAGATTTAGGGGACGAACTAATTCAGAGTGCGGAGGGGGTAAATGTTGGAGACATAAAGATACCAGGCTTATTCTTTGCGGACGACATGGTGTTAATGTCTAGAACTGAACAGGGGCTAGAGAAATTGCTGGAAATTGTTGGTAGTTATGGGAACACTTGGCGGCTCGAACTAAATGAAAATAAAAGCAAGGTAATACCCGTTGGACGTAAGGTAGATATGACGAAGAGATGGAGAGTGGGGGAGTTCTCAATCCCCGAAGGGGAAAGCAAACAAATCACTGTAGGAGAAAAGGGAGAGTATGAGTATCTAGGGGTAAGCATAAATATAACGGGAAGAGGGGTGTACAGAAATTACTCAGCCAAACTGATTCTGAAAGGGAAAAGAATCCTGAACCAACTAAAACTTTTAGGGAAAAATAGTTTCAACAAGGTCTTTGTGGGGAAAACACTATGGGAGAGGGTGGGTTTACCAAGTATAACGTATGGCACGGACGTGATTCCATTAAACCAAACCGTTATTAAGAAGTTGGAAAGTACTCAGAATGATGCCGGCAGATGGATAACAGGGTCAAGTAATGCTGCAGCTTTGGAAGCAGTAAGGGGGGAGCTTGGGTGGATGAAAATCAAGGACAGGGTAGATTTGGGAAAACTGTGTTACTTTAACTACTTGAGAAACCTGCCTGACAACCGGTGGTGCAAATTGATGCTCGATACCATTTGGAATTCTAATATAGAAACGGGGTGGTCAAAACATGTGAGGGAACTAATGGACAATTACTCTATAGAGGTCACAAACATAGAAGTAGGAATGAAAGAAGGCAAAAGGTTTGTCAAAGAGAGAGTCATGGAAGATTGCAATCGAAACTGGCGAGCAGGGGTTAGCGTGAAAAGATCACTGCAGGGGTTACAATATAAAGAAAAGCCAGCTTTTGAGAAGTACCTAGATGGCACCTTTGGAGGGTCACTGCTGTTCAAACTGAGATCAAGATCACTGGAGCTTCGGGGAAAAATTGGGAGAGATGGGGAAAAGGGATGCCAAATGTGCCACTCTGGAGTAGTGGAGACCCTGGAACATTTTCTCTTGGAATGCCCACAGTATATACCTCATAGAATAAAATTTACTGGAAGAATAATGCAGAAGTGGGGTGAAGAAACAAAGGATAGATGGCTGAAGGCGGACACGAGGGAGAGGGTAGGAATGCTTATTGAAGAAATTGAAAAAGAGGAAGTGAGGGACACTATTAAGCAGTTTATATCTGAATGCTGGGAGGAGAGGAGGGGAAGAGGGGGTGGGGTGCAGGGGGAATGATGGCCTTCTCTTATGAGGACCGCGACAAATCAGCGGCTGGCCAAAGAGTTATTATTATTATCAAGGACATTTGGTGCAGTTTACGACAAATCATTTTGAAATATGTATATGGCCAAGCGTACTTGCGACACCATTGGCACCTGCAATACACTAACTTATTGTGGAAAACGATTTTTCCATACCGTTATTTCGTTCTATTTTGGACATCAAGTAGCCCAAATATCTTTTGTCAAATAAAGTTAATTTTTACGGTAATCACTACCTTACATACATGTACACAGCTGCAGATGACTTAACCAGAGGCGTGGTGAGGGGGGGGGGGGAGGGGTGTCACCCCCAATCCTGACCAAAATTTCCTATAGCTGGAAATTCGGAGGGCAAATCATGAGTAGTGGAAAATTCCATCTATCTGGATTTTAGAGCTTCTTTGGCGATTCTGATGTCTCATTTACTTCCCAAAATTCCAACTTGGTTTCAAATTTGCAAAAATTCTAACTGTTACTATTTACAACTACAGTGTACGCAATATCGAGCTTCTTAAGTATGCATGATGTCATTCGGTACGAGATTTTTATAGTACGTTTACTAATCGTAATAAAAAAAATCCTCGAAATGCACTTCAAGAAAATCGCGTCATGTAAAATCGTTATCCTGAGTTAATCCCATCATTCACAGTTTCAAAATGATGAAACATCGAAAATTGGTTATTCCTGCATGAGATCTGATTTAATGTTAGGACAGTGTGAATTGTTCAAAGTTCTAAGCTTGAGCTTTTGTTTAGCACATATTCAATTCCCAGAAGAATACCAAATAATAATAACCTGATAATTCTATCATAAATGTGTTGGCATTTCAGTTACTAGAATCAATTTATGCCCCCTTTCATGGCTTCATTTTCAAAATCTTTCTCGGTAGTGAATTTCCTATTACGTGGAGGGACCTGGAGGTGGATTTCCCCTCCCGGTCCCTCCCCCTAGTTGGACATCCACTACCCTATACCCCTACACCCCCAATCGGAAACCTCTAACCACGTCCCTGGACTTAATAGTATTTATTTAATAACATTTATGCATACTTGTTGGCTGCCTGTCCAGCAATTAATCGTACACCTCTATGAGTTTAACTTTTCATCGCTCATCAGAAACCATACAAATTAAAGTCTTTACCAATTGTTCGTCACTTGTCTTCAGATGAAGGATTTAACCCCTTTAATACTGCCGCCCGGAAGGTATCATTTCAGGCAATACTGGCAATGGCGAAATAGGCGAAACCATCTTGGTTTGTTAAGAGGTTCAGTAATAATTCAAGCAAACAGCCCTGTCGAGCTGTTGGATTAAATTATTACCGATCCTCGTTTCAGATTTTTTGCTCTTTATATCGTCTCCTCGTCCACTACATTTTTTTTCCACGCAAAAATTTATGCACACCGGGTTGAAAGGATTAAAGTATCCCTTTTAATAAAAGATACGTACTGTTTTTGAAGAGGGGCAATAAATATCCCATTCGTGTCTGTACGGAAATCTAGCTTTTCACTCGCTGTTAAATTATTATTTTTATTATATGTGTCTGGGATGTTTCACTTTAAGCCCCCAAACTCTGAAACATGCAATGGTATCGAACTATGGCGTTATGCCCGTCACTTCGAAAGAAATAGTCTTTTACATCCATCGTGAAAAGAGACATCGAAAAATATTTGTTAGTCTGCTGTCATTTCGAGTAGCGTATAATACAAGAACGCTTGTGGTATGATTGCAATATTTAAGAAGGCTGATGCGGATAACCGTTTCCATACTTAGCCTCGTTTTGATCTGAGCTCGAAAGATCAAAGATTGTCCCAAATCGTTAAAAGTGTGAAACTACTTAAGAATTCCTGTCGCCAAACGAAAAATGCCGGAACATAAGGACGACTACATATTACTTTATCCACTCTTTATTATCACCTTTTATTGTCTTTTTCGTCTTCGATACCAATCCTTCCTGGTCTTGATATTAAGATGAGATAATTATGCAAGATCGCCCTAAACCGTTAAAGTATGAAGATTTAGAATTATGGTTGTTAAAAAAGAGAGTGAAGACAAACGTACTTACACACATTGTTTTGAAACTAATTTATTACCAAGTTTCGTTAAATTTTGTTTCAGAATCTATTTTGTTTTAATTCATTATTGCCTACAGGTTAATATCATTAGTATCAGGATTCTGGGTTTGGTGAGTGGGTGGGAACATTTCTGTCATTGGTCATTAAGCAGAGTATCATCCGAGGCGTGTGCGGGGTTTTTCTACTCACGCTAGCTGTGTCCGGGGCCTCCCCGAGTTAAATCCAGGAAAATGGAAGGCCAGAATGGCCCCCGGTTGCTTCTTTGCACTTGGACACAATATTTTCCACCGTATATATTCCCGCAATTTTTTAGACTCATTTAGCTTCTGAAAAAAGGGAAGTCAATAAATAACGACCCACAGGAGACGCAGTAGGAGCTACATGAGCATGCATTGGGTACGGTGTTATCTGCGATAACACGTGGACATCCACTAGCTTCGGTACTCGATGTCCATGTGCAATAACGGATAATACCATGGCCCTTGATCTCGGCCCTTGTGAGAAACAATCATTTACAGAGCGCCCCCTGGGATCTTCCCGTGTAGAATGATAAAGAAAATATTATTAATTTTTACCTAACATGACGGCCTCTGTGGACTGGTCACTTTCCACGAGTGGGCAATATTTCCACGGACGCAATAACATTAGATTCCAAGCACAAATTGTAGGACTAATTAAGCACAACCCGGCATGCGTGAACATCACTACCCACGCGTGGGTTACGACCAGTCCACGACGACTGTTCTGTACTGAATGTTTTGGTCTTTTTTTAATTTCAATACAGAGTTTATGACACCTCATTTTGTACTTACAGATTTCACTTCTTTAAAAGTAGGGTTTAATCACGGGACCGGGAATTCCCGGGTTCCCCGTTCCGAAAGCCGGCCCCGATACCCGGGAAATCTATAAAACGGAACCGAGGATGAAGCGTGGCACTGTTTGTGTATTGAACTGAAGTTTTTTTTAATTAAAACTTTGTAGGATTTCGTCAGCCCTTCCACGCCTGAAATTTTTACAGTCCTGATTCTTGACGAACCATTTTCAATAAATCTCTGTAACTGTCAACCAGTTCTGGAGGATCCACTTCCCTTCTTCAACAGCAAGGTCTTCTTCACCCGCTTCAAAGTTCAAACTCGACTTCATTGTCAGAATCACTGGTATCACGATTCAATACCTCCGCCAACATCAACACCCTCTTCACAGCCGTCACCGGTCCCCTCTGCTTAATGAAGGGGAGACTGGTGACGACAGTGAGAAGGGTGTTGATGTTGGTGAATGCAGAGGTGATCAAAAAAAATAAAGACGAGATTGAAGTGGGTTTGGGTTTTCATACTTATCTTAGGGAAATAACTTTTCCATTTGGAGATGGGAGATTGCCACTGACATATGCTCATTGTCATTAAAATAAAAGCGTCATGTTACCCTCGTAAATTTGCTTGATATTACCCAGGAAATTTCCCGGTTCCCGGTTCAGAGAGTAATTTCATTCCCGTTCCCGGTTCCTAGAAAACCAGGGAATATATTAAACCCTAATCAAAAGTCATGGTAATTACCAAGCACGAAAACTACTAAAACGGTATCAACTAGCCCTTTACCCAACGCAGACGATATCAAAATTTATTATTTTAAATATCACTTTTTTAAATTTTTCAAAAAATTTCAACAAAACCATATCATGTGACCCCTCATTGCAACGAGCTCATTGAGCTCGTTCCAATGAGGAGTCACATGATATGGTTTTGTTGAAATGTTTTAAAAAATTTAATTTTTTCAACTGCTCAATTTGTATATTACGCGGGCGGATGTGGGCGATTCGTTAGGTAAAGGGTTTTAACACTTGTTTTTGTCAATAATAACTGATATATGTTGTAAATATTCAGTTTTGAATTGCAGCAAAAATGTGCACATCATCGCAAAACAGTGTTCACAGACATCAAATGCTAAAATGCGCTCGGCAATTACGAAGAATCGTAAAATTGAAACCTTTCGAGAATTGTTTTGTTCAGCCTTTTTTATTTATATCAACAATTACCTCCGCCCCTTCTTTAAGATGGCTACAACTGAGACACTTTTCTATATGTACCCCCACCCTGTGGGAACCCCGAGAAGTGATACAGTGCTTGTCTGCTGTCTAACCAAACGCTGATTTACTGATGATCACTGCCAGGAATGGAAGTCCATAAAAATGGAAAACATGGGTACAAACGATTGACTAAACTTGACTTTATATCCATGGTAGCCATTGTGCAGATATATGTGACATTAAATACAAATAAATAACTTAATAAATAAATAAATAAATAAATAAATAAATAAATAAATAAATAAATAAATAAATAAATAAATAAATAAATAAACGGGGGTTTCAGAAATCAATTTGTTTTGATATCAGTGACGAATAATAACATAATCATGCATGTTCACTGGATAAATGAGTGAAATATTTAGTTTAAACAGTATTTATTTCAGATCAGATAAGTATGCAAAGAACAACATTGAATGTTTACAAAAGTATAGGTGAACTGAAGTGGATTCAGCAGTAAGCTTGGAGCTTATACAGGGCTGTCCCCAAACATGATTACACAAACTAGTTATAAACAGCTGGTACAGGAGTATTTGGTGTTCTTTATGCAAATGCTCATTTATATATGTAACTAACAGGGTTACCCGGCGTTGCGCGGGCTGAGGAGAGTATTATAATTGTTGGTGCCCCTCTACACCCCCACCCCACCCCACCCCGGCACTTTTTTAAACCTCACCATTTGATTCCTTGTAAACAATTACCCCTAGTAGACCCCTTTGAAGACCTATATCGGTCAGAAAAATTTTGGTCATAACTTTTGGTGCCCCTCTAGACCCCCACCCCATCCCGATATTTTTTAAACCTCACCATTAGATTCCTGATAAAAACGTACCCCTAGTAGACCCCTTTGAAGACATATATCGGTAAAACAAATTTGGGTCATAACTTTTGGTGCCCCCCCCCTGCACCCACACCCCCACCCCCACACAATTCTTTAAACGTGACGATGACCTCCGCCATAAAAAAATACTTCTAGTAGACCTATTTTGGACACTCGGGGTGGCCCCATATTCATTTCTATAGCGGACAGACAGACAGACATACATACATACATACATACATACATACAGACATTCTAAAATATAATATAGATAAGGATTTAGTAAGAGGAGAATAGACAGAATAGGGTGATTGGATTTGAGAGATAGGAAGAAGGATGGATGATCCAAGGAGGAAGTATGACCAGTGGTTTAGTGGCGTGCATAACAGTTGGTTCACTATTTAGTTTACAGGGATGGTTTGCCAATAGGTTGACTGATTAAGTTCCAGATCATTTTTCGTGGTCAGCATTTGTCATCACTGTTAGATTATTACAAACCATTGAAGAGTGCACTCTCCAATAATATGTAGTAAAGCTAATCACTTAGAAGAATTAATTTTTATCATCTTAGGACTTACTATAAAACATGAGCAGATAATATGAAAACATTAGCATGGCACCCCACTTGTCCCTGAGGCCAACGCGGAGGCTTCCAACAGATCAGCAATGGACCAGCTAATTGAAGCGTTTGCTTTGGAGGATAAACTGTTGAACTTTTTCGAATATTGACTTGTTGATTTCTGGACTATAAGATTCACAACCATAGAACAGTATATTTGTCGTAATAGGATGGGGAATGGAACCTAATGTTTATAGTCTAATTTGGGTGTACGCAGGGCAATGGAAGAAGAAGTGGTCGGGGGTTTCGCGCTCCCCACATTCACACAGTGAATTTTCCGAGAGAAAATTGCCATGCAGGTCATGGTTGAGATTGCTGAAATTTAGTAGCAAGCGTGAGTGTAGTATTTGGCATAACGTGAAGTGTAATGATAGTAGAAGCTTGGTACTCGTTGTCTGTTGCGGCTCAGATAGGTCTTAAAGTTTGATAATGAAGAGTTTCCTCTTATTTCAAGTGACATACTATTCCAAAGACGCGTCGTAGATGGTAGGAATGACGTGTGGTGTACGTTTGTTCGACTGGGTGGAGGAATAAGATTGTCACGACGGAGGTTGTAGTTATCGGTTTCTGAGGAAGAGGGAGGAATTAAATTGGACATATAAGCAGGAACCAGGTCGTGATACCGTTTGAATTACTTACTGAATGAGCTTATGATTTTGTCTTCTTGTTTCGAGAGTTTGCCAGCTAGTTTCGATGTAGAGACGACATTTATTTGTGCTTTTAGTACCCCCTGTCACCAGAAATATTTGTACTAGTACCATCACGTGCTAATGAAACAAACACATTTGAGTAACGTAGCGTCCCTTGGGTGTAACAAGGCGCCATCTGCAATGCTGAAGCATGTTCACCCGATAAGTAAGTGAAATATTTGTACAGGTGTCAACACGTGTTGATGAAACAAACACATCTGAGATATGTAGCGTCCCTTGAGTGGGAGTAACAAGGCGCCATCAGCAATACTAAATACATATTAACCAGACAACTAAGTGAAATATTTTACTGGTACCAACACGTGTTGATGAAACAATATGTTTGAGTAACGTAGCGTCGATTGAGTGTAGCCAAAGCATTTCAGATGCCACGTTGTTGCACTCAAGGGTCGATATGGTATATTCCGTCTCGCTGATGAGACCAGTTGAAACAAAAACACAGAAATCATCGAATCTGATCTTATTTATCTGGTCTGGGCAACGAGATTGAATATGACATCTCAGATTAAATTGACTGTTGTAATAATCTATTTATTATACTACGGGTACGATACCTGAAATATAAACAAAGACGTGTTCGTAAAATTATCGCGTCGAGAAACTTCGTACATCAGAGACGTGCCGGAAGGCGTAAAGGTGGTGAAATTAGTTCACTAAAACGCTTGTCAACTTCAAACATTTATTTTCATTCAGTGGCGGTAACCTGTCGTACTTCTGCCCAAGGTCGGTAGCCAGCTTACCGGTTTCAGGAAACTAATAACATTATATATAAAACAGTTACCCATAACAACGGAAGATCAACATTACTCCCAATCAGCAATTAAACATTTTTGAAATTCAAAATTGGTCAGCAGCCTGTAACTGTTATATGAAGGACTATTCAGCGTATCAGCTTATGCATATTCGGCCTTGCTCAAACAACACTGCAGTTACTGCCTAATCACTACAAGAATTAATACTTATGCTTTCATTCTATAATTTTAAAATACGTCGTGGAATATTTATTCTTCGGAATTTATCTAGAAACCTGCCTATAACAGAACGCTTTGCTTGAAAAACCTTTGATCATATAAAGAGAACGAACAATGATCCGCTGTTGGTGTACAAAGATCAAGACTTTCTCAACACGAAACACCGAATTGCGATAAAATATATCGTATTACGAAATTCCTCCCAGCCCTGAGAACATGCGGAATTGACTGATCGTCCAGTTTTTCATTAATGAAAAAAACCCACTGGATTATCGTTTTTTGCACAAATAATAAAGTGTTAACGTCGAAATGATTCAGGCCGTTGGTATCTGTCAGGAGTAAAATGGTGATACTCACATACTGTTGATCTTTTGTCTTCAGTTCTTTGGATAAAATTGAAATCAATTTTGTTTCTGCTTATATACAATATCGCTCTTGTCTCACACCTTCGTTACATGACCATTAATCTCCGTTAATGTCGGGAAAACTTTAAAAGCAGTGTTTATTAACAGGTCAACAACCACATTAACGCTATGGGCGCGTCTCGGTTTGACTCTGTGTACCGAACCTAGCCAATTTAAAACAAGGAAGTGGAAGTTTATAGTCACCATAATCGCGTTGGTCAATGTAAGTGTAAGTTATTTTCTGCTGAAGCGTTTCCTGACAGTTGAACATTTAACCTACATTATACTGGTTCGCTCTCTTTGTAACCTATGGTAGCATGAGATAGAACTTGTGTAATTCACCAGTCATCATGCAGTATCTCTTATTATTTCAAGTAACTTCAACGTTTATTCTAATTTCCTCAAGACCTGATATGTCCCACAGATCAAGTATTTTTCAGCTTGGGTTGTGATTGAGGCTATGGTAGAAAAACCCCATCATTCAGTTACGCATATCCACGGGCGGACTGGGCCAAAAAATGTTACCAGAGAATGAAAATGCACCAAGGGGTCGCAGACACGGAAGAATATTTTAATTTTGTGAACTGAACGAAAGCGGCTTTCTTGCATTTGAGTGGTCAATGGCTGTCCACAAAGAGGACATTTCGGTAGCATTTTTGTATCATCTTCATCGATCATTCGACAAAAATGGTTTTACCGGAGGGAGAGGGGCATAGGAAGGACCATAGTTCGTCCTAATCGGAATAGGAGAAAATTTTGATTTTTAAAATTGAAGGGACGCTGTTTTCTTTCCTCTAAGCGATCAATGGCAGACTAGACTGCTGGTATATCGAAATGTCCTTTATGTGGACTGCCATTGGCAGTCCACGTAGAGAACATTTCGATACACCAACCTTTTGGTCACCGAGGTGGAGCCTGATTCAAAGGGGTAAACTACCATAGGAATTATGGGATACAATGGCTTCAAAAATTGGCTACTGTTTAAATGTGTTTTTTTACACGGAGTCGTTCCCTGTCATGTAACTAGTAAATGAAGCGGAAACAAACAGTTTTTCACATTTTAGAAACAGTGGATGATATGCTCTAGGGATAAGTGAGTGGGGGTAGTGGCAAAAGTTTGCTTTTGAGGCTGCTGGGTGGCTGAAAATGAGTGGTTTCGGCATTTTTTTCATGCAATGTTCCAGATTAAAGACGCCTTGCATTTGGCAGTGAATTATTTCACCAACATTCTGATTCTTTATTTCTACTTGTCAGATAGTGTTGTCTGGTTTCATTGGATTTAGAAAATGTAATTAATACATGAATTGTGCAACGAAGTAAATGGTATTCTCATTTGAAGAGTGCGTATGACATCAGGGGTGGACTGGCCGTATGATCCACCGGGAAAATTCCCCTGTGCCCTTAAAATTGATGCAGACTAACACCTCTTGGTACGTGAAAGTTCGTGAAAAAATCCAAAAGGCGAAATGGTTCTGACTGCATAGACTGCCGGTATATCGAAATGTTCTCTACGCGGACTGCCAATGGCAGTCAACATAGAAGACATTTCGATATACCGAAGTCTAGTCTGCCATTGATCACTCAGATGAAAGAAAACAAAAACACGGAAGATTTTGCACCTCATATTCTATTTTCGTTTGCTTTTAACGATTAACCCTTTACTCAAAGTAACGACCAAAACCGGCCAGCGCTATTCTCAAAAAGCGCCAGTGAATTTTCATTATTTTTTCATTTTTTGTATCAAAAACATAGGTTATAACCCCTAATTGGAACGAGCTCGTCGAGCTCGTTCCAATGAGGGGTCATAACCTATGTTTTTGAGACAAAAAAATGAAAAAAAATAGTTGTTCAAGAATTTGTTTTGCAAGTGTCGTCTGCTTTTCATGTTAGGTAAAGGGTTAAGTTGTGTTTTTTGCAAAATGTAATTTATGACATCTTTGTTTACCTAAAAACAAATGTCTTCACAGATACAATACTATCGCGGGGCGATCGAGAAAGGAAACGCATTTCCGATAAATATAGTGAGATCTGCATATCTGACATGTGTTAAAGCATGTTTTACACATATAGTGACACACCTGGCATATTCTGTTTATAATGGTAGACACTGTGTAGTAGATCTGGGTGATTTACCGTACACATCATGTGGTGTCAGAATCAATCCAAGACCACCTTTAATTGTACAGAGAGAATCCCCAAAATATCAAAATGTTGATCTTGAAACATTCTCTAACCACTATCCAAAATAGCTGAAAAAAAAAATAGTACATCAACTCAAAATGACTGACAAAAAGATCGCGTCGGGAGGGGCATTTCCTATCCAACTCCCCATAGAATTTTGAAAGCTTCCAGAAGGGTTTGGGATGTATTTTAGCTTTACTTCGAGAATAAATCATTGAAATAAATTTGAGTGACGAATCTGGGAAGGGCATTGAGCTGCCCTCACTGTCCCAGTGCTTCCGGTGGCCATGGGAAAAACTAGACCAAAGAAAATTACTGTCAATATACAGACACAAACACCGAGAGTTACATGTCAATACCGCCTTGTTCTACTGTAGTGATATATATATATATTTAACCGTTTGCACACGGATGTCAAAGTATCGAAATTTTAGGCAGCAAGATTTTGTATCCAGGAATTTAACTAATTCAGTTATGTTTGACTTAATGATTTCTGTCATTCAAGGTTGAATTGCTTTCATATTTGTAATATGAGCCAGAAAAAATCTTAACGAAAAATGCTAGAGAATGAGTGGTGCATGCATTTTTCTCCTCTAGGCAGGGTTACTGCAATGTCCTTCTGTGTGGGCTTTTCAACAAGCAGAGCAATAGAGTGCAGATTATACAAGATACAGTTGCTTGTATTGTGACTCGCTCTGAGAAAAACGAACACATTACTCTCCAGTTAAACAATCTTCACTGGCTTCCTATTACAGCTAGACAAGAGTTCAAAATTCTTCTGTTTGCATATAAGACACAAGCATATCAAGCTCCTGCTTACATTCAGAATTTGTCAAAACATATGTGCCAAACACTTCACTCCTCATGCGAAAACCTACAGGAAGAGAGACTTCATATTAGCCTCATGTTGGGAACATTCCTTCAGTTTCACTGTTCAAGACTTTTAAATATGTCAGGCGAATGTATGAGAGATACCTTATTTCTTCCAACTTTCGAGTACCCAAATACTATACTAGTAATGTTTCTGTGATGTTTATTCGCAACAGAATAGCGTATTTTTCTATTATAGCAACAAGCGTGTGCATTTTTTTTATTTATGTACATATGTATGTACTTATAGTTATTGGGCTTTAATGACACTTTCGACTGCCATGGTCACCCCGTGTTGAATAGTTTTACGAGTGGAGGAAGCCGGAGTACCCAGTTAGAACCAATGGACAGCGGAAAGCAACTGTCAAACTTCCCAACGCACTCACTCCACACAAGCGGGGTTAGCATTGGTTGAAGACAAGTGCACCATCGACGTGTAGTACACTATAGTAGACAATGCCACCGTGCCCCTCACGTGGGCAATCGGGATTTTGCGCCTTGCTCAAGGACACAACACAGTTACCCCTAGCAGGAATCGAACCGTGGACGTTTCTTCGGTTTGAATGAAGTCAATTGCCATAACCATTGAGCCATGGCACGTCCTGAAAATTAGAGATACTTTATGATGGCTGATGAATTACAAACTCTACTTGGATTTATTTTTACCTCCCATTGATCATAAAAGGTCGCGAACGACACACGAAAACATGTCAGTTGAAGCCACAACTGTCAGAAAAATGATCCAACAAAAAACGAAAGTCACATTAAGTAATGAATTCAAAATGAATATAAATGATAATTTATGTACATGGCAGACCAATCGCTTATTTTAAATTAGACAGAAGTAATTCGCGTAAGATCTGAGAATACATCTTCGTTATGGTATATACTTAAATTTGGCAGATGACCTAGCAAAAAAGCGGTACATAGTTTTTGGCAGGCATTAACGTCCATGCCATGAATGTGCCCTTCCCATCCTGTCAAAAAAGATCACCGACAGCAGCGATATTATCTCGCTATTTTACAAAAAACAGAAGAGAACCTGAAAAAAGATAGAGCAACAGGATGAAATGAAATGAAAATGAAATGAAATTTTATTTTGTAGTATACAAAGCATAAACAGTAACATTGATCGGTGATAAAAAAAAGATAGTATACTACGGGAAGTGGCATAGCCATAGTGGCTGTCTTCCTGTCACTCCCCACAAACAACAACAAAAAAGCAACACATGGATTTTCAAGACAGCAGAGTTTATAGATTTCGCTTCAATTTGTGTTCTTATTGTAGGAGGAATGATAGAATTGTCTTCAAGTTATTTTCGGTCGAGATAAATTAAAAATTTAATGGCGGCCATACATGTAGGGGTCACAGGCTATGTCTCCGAGACAAACAAAGAAACAAGGAAGAAAAAAATCATGAAAGTTAAATGGCGAGTTGTTATTCCTGTTCGTTTGCTTTTCCACGCAACACATCCCCAAGGTTACCAGCATAGGCATACTTATTATCGTTATCTAAATTATAGCGGGAGGGGGAGGTTGGGCTTCCATCTTTAAACAAACAAAAGTGAATAAAGTTGACACCAAGGAGATATAGAAGTTTCAGAAACCACCAACGCCAGTTAAGTTTTTAGTTATTAATGCAGGGTTGATTGATTCGTTTTCTTGTTTGTTTGTTTGTTTGTTTTTTTTTTTTTTTTTTTTTTGGGGGGGGGGGTCCTCCCTTCCCTTCCCTTCCCCTTTTTTCCTCTACTTTTTGGTGATGGTGAGGTGGGGCGGGGGTAGTGTGGGGGGGGGGGTACCCCTACCCAACATGGATTCCTGACGAAACACACAAAAACATATTTGAATTACTATTTCTTCCCTTCCACCTTCTGCCCCCAAAACACAGCCAACGACTCCCAGAAATGTTTTTCTTTTCTTTTTTTTCTTCTTTCTTTACTACGAGAGCTGGTTTGCGGCGTTATGTTGAGGATAGGTTGAACAGACGTTGAGAATAGCGTTAAGTGCAGTCGGGGCATTCTGGGTTGTTACATTCGGTTATATGTGGGTTATACTGATTCAGGAATCTTTCAGTAATGGTTTTCTTAAATTCGGACCTTGACTTATTCTGTAATGAGGGTGAAATATCATTCCATAGCCTAGGAAAAGTATGCATTGGCAGATCAGAAGAGAATTTAGTTCTTGGTATTTGGGTTTCTGTTTTTCCAGACTGTCTGGTTTCCATTCCAGTTGGGTTTATGCATATTTTAAAAGTGTCTTGGAATGAGACTGGTAAATTGCAGTTAGACCAATCGTGCATGAATAGAAGAACATGAAGTTTGTATTGATCTTCAAACTTCAAGATCTTTTGCTTTCTAAAGAGGGGGTCGGTATGGGAATTCCATTTTTTCCGATTTATTATGCGTATGGCATTTTTTTGCAGGATTGAGAATCGGTTAGTTGAAGGCACGTGACCCCAAATGTGGATACCATATAGGAGATGGCTATGCACGAGCGAGAAGTACAACGTTTTCAATGCATCCGTTGGGAGAGTGTTTTTTGCTCTGTTAATGGCGTATATGGCTCTTGAAATTTTGGAGCAAACTATTGAGATATGTTGTTTGAAACGTAAATTTTCATCCATATGGATACCAAGAAATTTTACTGTTTTATTGTCTCCATGCTTGCCAACCAATTCAATATTCGTATTGTTCAGGGATAAACATTTGTCACCAATGTTATACAAGTCATTATGTGGATGAAGCGGAATGAATTTAGTTTTACTGGCATTTAGCAGGAGTCTATTGGCAGAGCACCAGTCACTAATTTTTGCAAGTTCTACATTGGTTTTTTCAATAAGTATATCCAAGTTGTGACCCGATGTAACAACTGTTGGGTCGTCGGCAAAATACAAAACATTCAGACTCGTTGATGTTGGTATATCGTTAATGTATAACAAAAATAAAATAGGCCCTAGAATGGACCCCTGGGGAACTCCTGTTGAAATTTGTTTCGGGTCAGATGAACAATTCATGAATTGTACAAATTGATTTCTTTCAGACAGATAATCCACAAACCATGCATTGGCTAAGCCTCTGATACCGTAGCATTCTAATTTATGTGTTAAAATAGAATGGTCAATTGTGTCGAATGCCTTTGAGAAATCTAAAAATACCGACAATGTGCAGTCTCTCGTTGGTTTATCGTTCATAGCTACGACATTATTTAGAAGGTGTAAAATAGGGTGAATCGTGGAGTGACCACCTCTGAAGCCAAATTGGTAGTGATTTAAAATATCGTGTTTTTCGATAAAACTGGTTAACCTTGTGTACATTATTTTTTCAATGACTTTTGAGAAAGAGGGTAAGATGCTGATTGGTCGGTAGTTGTTAAAGTTATGCTCATCGCCAGACTTGTAGATGGGTATAATCTTCGCTACTTTCATTTCCATTGGTACTTTTCCTGTGGAGAATGAGAGGTTTATTATATGGGTTAAGGACTGTGCCACCTCGAATGAGATCTGTTTCAATAAACGTGTCGAAACTTTGTTATTAGCTTTACTTGTTTTGGGGCAAAGTTTATTAATACAGAGAATTACTTCTTGAATGTTTGTGGGTGCAATTCATTGTTGTTCTTATCGGTTAAATATTCAGAAAAATGGTGGGTAGTTGAGGATACCTGGTCATTTATTGTTTTACCGATGTTTACGAAAAACGAGTTAAATTTTTCTGCAACCTCTTTTGGCATGCTGATTTTAGTATTGCCATCGTTAAAAACGGAAGGTAATACATGACCTTTGTCAGACTTGTTGATGGCCTTACGTAAGATTTGCCATGTCAATTTCATATTGTGTTTGTTTTCCCAAAGGATATTGGTGTAATATTCAGCTTTACGAATCCGTTTCAATCGATTAAATAGATCACAATGGGTTTTATATCTAGTTTTGTTAAAAACAGTAGGTGACTTAAGTTTTTTTAGGTATAACCTTTTTTTGGTTAATGAGGATTGTAATAATCCTGATGTCATCCACGGTTCGTGTTAATGTATTTTTTGGGAGTTGGCTTATTTTGTAGAGGAAAAGCTTGGTCGAAAGATCTGCGAAAACTGCCCAGAAAGATGTTATAAGCATCATTAGCACATGAGCTATTGAGCACATCGGCGTAGTCAGTGTCTGATAATAATCTTTTGAAACAATTCACATTTTCGCTATTGAATGATCGCTTGGGAAGTTGTGTGGGAGTACTTTTGCAGCTAACTATCCCATCGATGTAGAAAGTGGCGAAGTGGTCACTTATATCACTAATAATGATGCCTGAATTATTGTTGCCGATACGGTTAGAAAAGATATGGTCTATCAGGGTCGCAGATGTATCGGTGATTCGTGTGGGTCTGGTAATAACTGGCATGAATCCAGCACCGAACATTATGTCTACATATTGGTTAGTTTTGGCGTGGTTTCCAAAATTTAACATGTTGATGTTGAAGTCCCCCATAAGATAGGCGTTTTTACTCTCAGAATTTATTTTTTCTAGTAATTGAGATAAAGTATCCAAGAAAAGATCAAGGTCAGCTTTTGGTGGTGTATTTGGACGGTAGATTATTCCAATAATGCATCTCTTATTCGTGGTGATTTCTATAAACAAAGACTCAAAGACGTGGGGGATAAAGACTGATAAATCATTTCGTATTTTGAATGGGATGTTTTCGTTAATAAACATGCCTACTCCTCCTCTACCGTCGTCATTTGCAGGTCGAGATCGGGACACTAAAGGTTGATAGCCTTCGAGGTCAAACGAAATGCCTTCGTGTGGTCTGAATGTTTCAGTTAAGCCAATGACGTCGAAGAAATTGTAATCGGGTTGTAGATCACACAGAAGGTTTTGCAGATGATCCCAATTGGCAGTTGATATTAAGTAGTGATAGTTTTTTTGCATTACTATTTACGGCATCTTTAAAACTCTCAGGGGTGTAATACTTACAATCACTATTCTCAATTGAAAATGGGGAGTTACAGTGATCGTCTCCGATATCGCCTATTGCATTATTAAAAGAGGTAATGAAGTCGTAGGTATTTTCACTTTGGATCTCGTCAAAAGTAATTGTATTAACCATGAGCACTTGTTGCAATACGGAATGTGAACTGGTGAGTCGTTGGTAATAAAGATAATGTGTTGTGGAGAACAGTCGCACCTTTGGTGGGAAATAATGCGACTCTGCTGTCTGAAAAGAGTGGTATAAATTTACAAAGCATTATAATGTATGTTGAGGAAATAATCCCTTTGGTTCTGCGTATATACAAATTATGGCCGCAGATGTGGTCGCATTCGCACTAGCGCATCCAACAGTTATACAGAGCTCCCGAAATTAAAGTATTTATACCAAACGTCACACTATTGCAGAAAAGGCACAGTGAGTTTCTTCCATTGCCCGTGTGGGGGCACGATGACGCCGTGTACTAAGGCGTACTGACGTCGATGGTACGCATGTCTTCAACCAATCTAACCCTGCCTGTGCTACAGTGCAGTGCGGAGTTACGATGTTGGGGAGCTGTCAGCTGCTCGTCGTTGCTCGGTGGTTCTCTCCGGGTACTCCGGCTTCCTCCACCCGTAAAACTGTCACGGTCATGAATAGCCGTTGTGCATAAATATGTGACCTTAAACATCAATGAATAAATAAATACAGTGAGTTTCTAGCCAGCATGTCTATACGTAGTGGGTTAATAAGATAAACAGATAAATTGTGCGTGGTGGCTTGTGAAAATAACTGATTGTTTGTCCCAAATAACCATTGTCATTGCATGACTGTCTATACATTATGAATGGCTAGTTTGACCAATTTTGTGGAGCAACAGGTCATTATGTACAGGCAGTGAAAAAAGTGTGTAAGGAGCATGCTCACCACGAACACCTTTTCGTGCACTGGCTGTGCATAAAATTTACTGATCGTGAAGTTGGTATTCATAGGTTGGTAGAGCATTTACTCTAGATACAAAAGGGACAATCATCAATATTAAAATCATATGAAAAAATCATATGTATGGGCACAACCCCTTAATGTAAACATTAAGGGACCATGCCCACACAGATGATTATTGTTTGTTACTGCTGTAAATCAAAGTTGTGATAGAAATTGAGGTGGGTAGTTGTGGGCTATTGTTATGAAAAGGGGGGGGGGGGGGGTGGCTTGCATTACACATGGATTGGAATCTGTGTAAATTTTACTTACCCAGCAGTTAATATCCATAGGTTGGTAGAGCATTTACTCTGGTTGCAAAAGGGACAATTATCGATACAAGAATCGCATGTATGGGCACAATCCCTTAATGTAAACATTAAGGGGTTCATGCTCACACAAATGATTATTGTTTGTTGCTGTTGTGAATTACTGTTGTGATAGGAATTGAGGTGGGTGGATGTGAGTTATCGTTATGGGGGTGGGGGGGGGGGGGGGGTATGCATTACTCTAAAGCAGGGACAATTATCGATACTAGAATCACATGCGTGTGCACAATCCCTTAATGTAAACATTAAGGGGCTCATGCTCACACAAATGATTATTGTTTGTTGCTGTTGTGAATTACTGTTATGATAGGAATTGAGGCGGGTGGTTGTGAGTTATAGTTATGGGGGTGGGGGGGGGGGTATGCTTTGCTCTTGGAGTCTCTATAAATTTTACTTGGTTGGTAGTGCATTTACTCTGGTTACAAAAGGGACAATTATCAATATTAGAATCACATGTATGGGCACTACCCCTTAGTGTAAACATTAAGGGGCCATGCACGCACAAATGATTATTGTTTGTTACTGTTGGAAATTACTGTTGTGATAGAAGTTGAGGTGGGTGGTTGTGGGTTATCATTATGGGGGGGGGGGGGGGGTATGCATTCCTCTTGGAGTCTGTGTAGATTGTACTTATCCTGCAGTTAGTATTCATGTGTGGATAGAGCATTTACTCTAGTTACAAAAGGGACAATCATCAATACTAAAATCACATGTATGGGCATGTATGGGCACAACCCTCCAATGCAAACATTAAGGGTATTCATTACTCTTGGAGTCTGTGTAAGTTTTACATATCCTGCCATTAGTATTCATGGGTTGATAAGGCATTTACTCTAGTTAGCATTTACCCGGGGGGCGCGGTGGCTCAGTTGGTAGAGGTGCAGGCTGCAAGCCGAGGGGTCCTCGGTTCGAATCCCACCTGCGGCAACCGCGTTGTGTCCTTGGGCAAGACACTTCACCCTGATTGCCTACATGGGGGCACGATGACGCTGTGTACTGAGGCGTACTGTACGTCGATGGTGCGCATGTCTTCAACCAATCTAACCCTGCCTGTGCTGCGGTGCAGAGTTCAGAGTTACGATGTTGGAGAGCTGACAGCTGCTCGTCGTTGCTCGGTGGTTCTCTCCGGGTACTCCGGCTTCCTCCACCCGTAAAACTGTCACGGTCACGATTAGCCATTGTGCATAAGTATGTGACCTTAAACCCCAATAAATAAATAATAGCATTTACTCACATGTATGGGCACTGCCCCTTAATGTAGACATTAAGGGGCCTTATTCACACAAATGATTATTGTTTGTTACTGTTATGAATTATTGTTGTGATATAAATTGAGGTGGGTAGTTGTGGGTTATTATTATGGAGGGGGGGTGGGGGTGGGTATGCATTACTCTTGGAGTCTGTGTAAGATTAACATATCATGCAGTTAGTATTCATGGGTTGATAAAGCATTTACTCTAGTTACAAAAGGGACAATCATCAATACT
This sequence comes from Pictodentalium vernedei, assembly GCA_031216915.1. Taxonomy (NCBI): domain Eukaryota; kingdom Metazoa; phylum Mollusca; class Scaphopoda; order Dentaliida; family Dentaliidae; genus Pictodentalium; species Pictodentalium vernedei. The sequence goes on from CM062289.1 coordinate 154,939,722, forward strand.
AGAATCACATGTATGGGCACAACCCCTTAATGTAAATACAGTTATGATGTGAGTATTACCGATGAGATAATTTCAGAGTTCTACGTTTATACTTCAAACAGATAACAAAAGCCTCCACCACTTCGATTTGGACACTTTGTCACGGGCAGAAGAGCTACATGTTTTATTACGCGTGAATTTGCTTCATCAGTTCATTGGTACCTGTAACGATATCTCTCTTGATTCTCAATAATCGTGCGCGATTACCAGAAGATTTTGGCCAGTCAACCCAGTACAACAAAATGCTGTAAAAACTCATACGATACTGTATTTACCGAAGCGGGGAGTGAATGTCGACTGGGTCTCGACTGTGGCGATCTGTGGCCAATACTATAAAACGTTTACAATTGTATTTTCTAGAATTGTGTTTTCTCGTTATGACTTTAAATAGGTTAAAATGAATCATTAGCATTTTCAAAGATCTGGCAATTTGCCAGTTGGCAAATTGCCATATCTTATAAAATGCTAATGATTAATTTCAGTCAGTTATATTAATAGATAGAAAATACAATTCTTGAAAATAAAATTGTAAAAGCTTTATTCCATTGTCTCCTGGTCGAAATTCTCTGTGAGCTATCGTCCTCAACGCCGTGTAGCTTCAGGTTCGAACAAAAAGCGAGAACAATGAATCTCAGATGCTATTTTTATATGTTATTATTACATCGGTCTTTATTTTACATTATATTATTTATGGAGTTCTCAGTGGTTAGGGCTTTGGACCACAGACCGAAAGGTGTGAGCTCGTGGCTCAGTGATTACAGCATTGGAGTTCAAACCGAAAGGTCCACGGTTCGATCCTCGCCAGGGATAACTGCCTTGTGTCCTTGGGCAGAGTACTTAATCCCGATTGCCCACTTGGGGCACGGTGCTCTGTATACTAAGGTGTACTGGACGTCGATGGTGCCTTTGTCGTCAACCAATGCAGGGCCGGATTACGATTTTGTAGGCCCCTGGGCTACAGATACTGTGAGGTTCAGGCCCAGTGATAATTAACAAAAATAAAGTTCAAATTACATCACAGAACAATGCTAATCTAGCCTCTATCAGCACTTTTGTCTTTGGTGCAAGCACAATCGTAAAGCAATGACGAAAGAAGAAGAAAGAAAGTTTCGATGGAATGAGCGATTTCTTGTACAGGCCCTAAGCGAGTATGAGATCGTCCCATTGTAATCAGGATTGCCAGTGCCAACGAGTTGGAATAATGGGCAAGAAAAAAATTCCAGTATATTATACAATATATTAATTGAACCTTTTTTAAAGAGAAAATTCAGCATACTTATACTTTCATTCTGCATTTACAAATGAAGTAACTTTTCACAGTAAATTAATTTCACTTAACCCCTAGAGGCCCTCAGCTGGCGGAGGCCCAGAGCTGCAGACCATAAAGCCCGTGCCTTAATCCGGCACTGAACCAATGCCAACTTAGCTTGTGCGGAATTGGTGTCCTCTGTCAAACAAGGCTGCATTGATTAAATTTCTAGTTGTATTATGGGAAAATTAGCAGGTTAAAATTGTGAGAGTTCGAGATTATTGTGCAAAGGATTAAAGAATAACTATAATAAGACCAATGTGCGAGTGAGACATAAAATCACTTGTTAGAATTCTGATACAACCAATCGTTATTCAGTTATTCGGATATAGTATATTTCCCTTCAGACAATGCCCTCGATTTAAATACTTGTTCTTGATCGACGGCAAGGCTCAGATCAGCAGAACCACACTATGTTCAAATTTCAAACCGAAGAGCAAAATCGTTAATTTATTTCTTCGTCGTATCGTGCACAAGACTGACATCACATATATTCTTTAACACCCACTATCCGTCACAGACATAACCCGTAACACTTATTCTCTAAAATCGTGTTTTTTGCCAACAGATAAGGTGACGTGGCCCGGGTGGTCAGCGGCGTAGTATTATGTACATTCATGGCTGAAATCCCCCAAACTGGTTCATAAAACCCCACCCTGATATGCCAGATAAGGTCCTGAGTCTTCCCTGGGCCAAAATATCTTTATTTCGTCACTTCATGGCTACTTAATCCTTCAAAATGTATTCAGGGTACTTAGTTGTCATAGGCAATTGTATTTTGGCCCAGGGGAGACTCAGGACCTTCACTTTTGGAGGATAAACATTCTGAATCCAGCATGAGTACCAGCAGAAAAATATTCCCCACACCCCCACACACCGCATTTAACTTGGCTGCGCCACTAAATATGGTTCGGTTTTGAAAGCATAGCATGCAATGGAGTTATACAGCCAAAAGCATCAATATCTACAGTTCATCTGGCGGAGTATCAATTTCCAAGAGAAAATGGGAAGTGTACACGCCACAGAGTCAGATATTTTTTTAAAAAAACCCTGTCATTTAGTGAACCCCTAAATACTTCCGATGCGGCTTGAACTCTTTGAACCAGAGTGGCCGCTTTCCCTGCCCAGAAACATGATACTTAATAATTTAATTAAGTAGGATGTCTGCTAAGTGAATGGATTGGGTAGACCAGTTAATATTGTCAACGTGCCGCCCCATGGCTGCACATTGAAAATATTAATTGGTCAATACCCAAATAATGAATATGGACTCTTCCAATTGATGCCATTGAACTGACATGGAAGATACCACCAGGGTTAAAAGGGTTACGACTGGCACTTCAGATCGGAACTAATGTAAAACTAAACTAAGTCTGAGAACAATATATTATTTCGTTAAAATTAATTTGATATCTGAATAAAGAATACGAAAAACAAAACAAAATAAGTGTAATACAGTTTTCAATAGTTGCATCATGAAGTGTTCATCAAGAGCATATTTCCATCTTCAGAACGCATACCATTCTATTGTTCAAAGATTGAGCCTGGCAAACGAATCCCGCGCCTTCAAAACCCAGCCTCTTAATGTAGTTAAACTGTTAACTGGTTGAGGGCTAGATTATTTTTGGTAAAATTAAATTGTTATTCAACATTTGTTTTATTACAAATTATTGGTGAGTGCCTGCAGGCACTCACCGATAATTTGTAATAGAACAAATTCATATGAACAAAATTTTATTTGCCTTTGACTGAATATGAAGCATAAGCAAGGAAAACGTGGGCTTTTGCATTGGTACCCTCGTTTTTTTGAAAGCCCCGATAGTGGCTTCTAGCACTTAACCAGTTAATGAACATGACGGATAAATTAGAGTCTAAAACATAAATTATTGGACATTTCTCAGTGAATACATCAATGCGCCATCAGCATTGCGTTGGTATTTGACGCACTGGACGGACGTTTTCAAATTAACCCTTTGGACGCTGATGATATATTCCATCAACCGGTCGAGTCTATATTCGTTACTTGAGGAGGGGGTGGGGGTGGGGTGGGGGGTGTCAATGTTTTCAAAGTGTAGCCTCGGGGCTGCACGTTAAATATCTTCACTAGTCTATCACACAGATTATCTGAACAACTATCTACTTTATGAATTCAGGTCGGATAACAATCCTGGACCAAAAAGCGGCCTTTCCAGTCGAAAGGATTAACGATTTTATGCGGCATCCCTACCCCACCTTTTAAGTTCCGTTATTGTCATTAGAATTCGGAATTTCCCGACGAAATTTATCTGAAAATATATGAAATATTAAAATTCAAAACCTAGCATTGCAATATTCGCTCGATTACCCTCCACAGTGTGGTTTGGATTTTCAACTTGCATTCGTTACCGGACGCCACTTCTTACTTTTTATTGCATTTTTAACATTGTGACATGGACTGACAGAGTTGTAAAATATCTCTGTATCATAGTTTTTTCCCTCTGTTCTCAATGAAAGATACAGACATGACAAGTACTGCATAACTCGTAAAGACGACATGTTGTACATTAATAAGCTTTCTTAACAACATCTGTGTAAAGGTGTGCTTGCTGATTCACCTCTACCCCACCCCCCTCCGCCCACTCCCCTCCCAACAAAAATTGTAACGCATATGTTTCCGTTTATATTCCATAGATATACTGAACATTTGATAAAAATGATGAATCAAATTCCGTCATTATGGTCTTGGTTTCAGCAACTATTATGGCGAGTAAGTTGAATCATGTTTACGCTGGGTATTTTACTGGTAAGCGTGGCTTTCTCAGACTTCCCTTGAACTGGTACGACTAAAGAAAGACTTCATCTGTTTGCACCTCTCGCGTATGTTTATCAAAATGATGAAATTTCACAGATTTTGAAGGATTTGTTCTTTTATATTTTATCGCAAAATATATGCGGGGGGTATCATGTGGACCAGGATCTAGCTGTTGCCACCTTCACCTGTAGGGGAGGGGAGAAATCCTAATGTGCATTTCCTGTGTGTGACTTCCTGTGTATGGGGTTACGAATCTCAAAGATATCCAGAGGGGTATTTCGATTGTTCGAAACTTTCCCATTTCAAAGTTGATAAACTGATTTTATCTGGTTGAGTGCTGGATGCCACAAAAAATGAGGGAACACGATCAAAAGCCAACATTTTCTTTGCTTGTGTTTCATATTCAAATAATATTTTGTTTATATAAATTTGTTTTATTACAAATTATTGGAGAGTGCCTGTGGGCACTCTCCAATAATTTGTAATAAAATAAATTTTGAACAAATTCATACCACGAAAAATAATATATCCTTTAACCAGTTAAACCAGACGACGAGTGTGTTTTATATTGAATATCTCTTTCAACCAGAGAACCAAAAATCCAGCAGGGAATGCAAATGTGAAGCAAAATTTACTAAAATTGAATGCTAAGACTTAGAAACGCTCCAAATAAGAGATGACAGTATAGGTATTTTGCAGGTAATTTGCATCAGTACAGGTAAGATATTATGGTTTGTCACAATGAAAGTACAAAAACAAATATAGCAGGATAATTTCAGTATAACTGCCCAGCTGAAGGTAACCCTTTTAACCCTTTATCCAACGTAACGACCAAAACCGACAAGCGCTATTCACAAAGAAAGTGTCAATGACACTGTAGCTTAACTTGTCTGTGTGTTATGTTTGATGAAAAGGATAATGTTCAATGTTTATGAAAGGATTATGAAATAAGACAAGAATTGTGATAATTGGGAATATGTTAATTTCTGTTCCCTGCATGCTATGTTTTCAATAAAAATAATATGAGGTGTAGACTATACTAAAGGGGTGGGTTAATGTGGCCCTCACAGTTAATGTATGTGGCCCTCACAGTAAGTAAGTAAGTAAATTTTATTCAACAGAATACAATCATTAATGTATATCAACAAAAGTTACCAATTTACACTGAAATTATTCCAAAACGAGTCATCCTATCAAGTTACAATGAAATCCCTTCATAAATACGGCCTATAGACTGTGCTAAAGGTTTTTGTGCTTCGGGCCAGTGTAGCCATCACGGTTAACTGATCGCAACCAAAAGGGAACATCGTCATCTAGACATTATACTGAGTCATCCTACCAAGTTACAATGAAATCCCTCCATATTAAATATGACCTGTAGTCTGTGCTAAAATTTTTCGGGTTTTGGGCTCGGGCAGCCGTCATGGTTGAATGATCGCGACCAAAAGGGGAGTTCTCATCTAGGCATTATCTGGTGTCATCCTACCAAGTTACAATGAAATCCCTTCATAAATATGACCTGCAGACTGTTCTAAAGGTTTTAGGGCTTCGGGCCCCTGTAGCCATCATAGTTGACCAATCACGACCAAAAGGGGGCGTTATCATCTAGACATTTTATGGAATCAACCTACCAAGTTACAATGAAATCCCTACCATAAATACGGCATGTAGACTGTGCTAAAAGGTTTTGAGCTCGGGCAGCTGTCACGACTGAATGGTCGCAACCTAAAGGGGACGTTCTCATCTAGACATTATCTGTAGTCATCCTACCAAGTTACAATGAAATCCTTTCATAAATATGACCTATAGACTGTACTAAGGGTTTTTGGGCTTTGGGCCCCTGTAGCCGTCACAGTTGACCAATCGCGACCAAAAGGGGATGTTCTCATCTAGACATTACATGTAGTCAACCTACCAAGTTACAATGAAATCCCTCCATAGATACGACCTGTAGACTGTGCTTAGGTTTGGGGCTCGAGCAGTCGTCACGATTGACAGATCGCGACCAAATGAGGAAGTTCTCATCTAGACATCATCCGGAGTCATCCTTCCAAGCTACAATGAAATCCCTCCATATTAAATATGACCTGTAGACTGTGCTAAAAGTTTTTGGGTTTCGGGCTTGGGCAGCCGTTACAGTTGACAGATCATGACCAAAAGGGGACGTTCTCATCTAGATATTATACAGAGGCATCCTACCAAGTTACAATTAAATTGCTTCATAAATACAACCTATAGACTGTGCTAATGGTTTTCGGGCAGCCATCACGGTTGACCGTTCGCGATCAAATGGGGACGTTCTCATCTAGACAGGACCTCAAACCTGCATATAAAATGTCGTGACGATCGGATAAGAACTACGGGGTGTAGCCTGTGCTAAAGGAAAATGTGAACAGACTCACAGACTAACAGACTTCCGCATGCGTGATGGCAATAGCTTATCTTGACTTTGTCAAGTTAAGCTAAAAATCAACACTCGATTTTTATTATTTTGTTATTTTGTCTCCAAAACATAGCTTACGACCTATCATTGGTACTAGCACGATGAGCTCGCTCCATTGATGGTTCATAAGCTATGTTTTTGATGCCAAAAATAAAAAAAAATAGTTATTCAAGAATTTTGTTTGCAAGTGTCGTCTGCCTTTCGTGCTAAATAAAGGGTTAAGGTTGGTCAGACACAGAATGCTCATATTCAACTATCAACTCATGACAATGATGATAAGACATGGCATATTTAACTAAAACTGAGGGGAGAGGTTGCCCACTAGTTAGAGCACTGGAATTCAAACCGAAAGTCCAGGGACGTGGCTAGATGTTTCCGATTGGAGTGTAGGGTAGTGAATTTCCAACTAGGGGGAGGGACATGGAGGGGAAAACCCCCTTCCCGATCTCTTCCCAAAGTTGGAAATTCACTACTGAGAAAGATTTTGAAAATGAAGCCATGAAATGGGGCTTAACATTGTTTCTTGTAACTGAAATGCCAACACATTTATGATTTATCAGGTTATTATTATTTGGTATTATTCTGGGAATTGAATATGTTCTAAACAAATCGTCCCCTGAGTTCCAATGTGTTCTATGTGCCAGTAGGCACATAGAACACATTGGAACTCAGGGGACGAAATGCTCAAGCTTAGAACTTTGAACCATTCACACTGTCCTAACATTAAATCAGATCCTATGCAGGAATGATCAGTTTTCGATGTTTCATCATTTTGTAACTGTGATTGGTGGATAAGTAAACGTACTATAGAAATCTCGTACCGATTGACATCGTGCATACTTTTGAAGCTCGATATTGCATACACTGTAGTTGTAAATAGTAACAATTGGAATTTTTGCAGATTTGAAACCGAGTTGGAATTTTGGGAAGTAAAGGAAACATCAGCATCACTAAAGAGGCTCTAAAATCCAGATAGATGGAATTTCCAACTACTCATGACTTGCCCCCCTGTGACCCCCCCCCCCCCCCCGTCGCCACGCACCTGCAAAAGGCCAACGGTCCGATCCAGTCCTTGGGCAAGACACTTCATCCCGACTGTACTCGGGGGTCACGGTGGCGCTATGTACTGAGGCGTATTTCACATCGATGGGGCACTTCTCTTCAACCGCTGCTTACTCTTCTTGTGTAGAGTTAGTTATTGTACATCAAATATTTGATAAAACTAGTGGGATGTTTGACATTGCACAGTAAATCGCCACAAGCTCAGTGTGCCATTTCACCCAAACGCCAACACCCGACTACACAGTTTTGCATACCATTTTCTAATGTAGACTTATTAGTGAGAAATCTTCAGAGGTTATGGACCCCCTCCCCAAAAATACCCAGAACGTTGAATTTGATGAAATAAAATTATGACAGAAAATACCCTGAGGCATAAGTAGTAGGAGATGTGGAGATCGTCCCACATTGGGAGGATCTCATGGGGGACCCCGCAGGGGACCGAGGAAGGGAAGTAGTAGATGTGGAGATCGTCCCACATTGGGGGGATCTCATGGTGAACCCCGTAGGGGACCGATGAAGGGAACTAGTAGGAGAGCAATGAATCAGCCCTATTCAGGGGACCCCACAGAGGACCCCGGAAGTGACGTCATGCCACGTGACCCAGTGGCGCCACGTTGTATTGTCATAGTAACCCGCGTGAGCGGCCATGTTGTGACGTCATCCCCATAGTGATGGGTGGTGCGAGTACTCATGCGCAGCTCGTGTTGTTAGGGTGATACGTGTTTCCGTCGTCCATTTTGTATACTAGAGTCTTCCGTCTTGGTTTCCATGGTAGCACGTGGTTGCTATGTGACCTAAAACCTTCTTATAGGACAGGGGTATGTTCGGAGGATGTGTTCCTTTTCACACAAGTAATTTCCCGATTCGTAGAATTAACCAAATAAACCCGACAATCTCTCCAAATCACCAAAAACGACTTTATTTGATACGGATTCCCTTCCTCGGCCCCCTGCGGGATCCTCCATGAGATTCCCCCAATGTGGAACGATCTCCACCTCTCCTACTGGCATATTTTCGCTCAAATTCTCTATCACATCAAATGATCAATGGCGAGAGACTTTGTTATTCCCAATATTTTGACCAAAAATATAGTCCTTTAATTTACGATGTTTGAATATCATAATTACTTGACAGTTGAATACGAGCATTCTTAATCTCTGACTACAACTGGGTGGTGAACAAGATCTGAGCGGTATAACAAAAATACCACTCGGTATTGGTATCGATATTGTACTAACACCGAAAACTGTACAGATACCAAGATTTAGTATATGACAACACGAATGTCCCCCTCAATACCGTAGTGGTTTGTTTGTCTATTAATCCTGGCTCGCCAGAAAACCAAAGTTTCAAATTTCCCAAACCCGCATTATGTTTATATCAGTAGTCGACCATGTACCCGGTCGTCCCTATTCGGGGTACCTAGGAACTGACGTCATAGTCACGTGACCTAGTGACGCCATGTTGTGTTGCCGTGGCAGCCATGTCATGGTGTTAGTGCACATGCGCAGCGCGTGTTGTTAGGGTGATACGTGTTTCCGTCGGCCATTTTGTATACTGGAGGCCGCCATCTTGGTTTCTATGGTAGCACGTGGTTGCTATGTTACCCAAAGGCTTACAGCAAGACAGAGGTATGTTTGGAGGGTATGTGCCTTTGTACAAGAGTAATTTCCCGATTCGAATAATTACCACAAACAACCCGACAATCTCTCCAAATCACCAATAACAACTTTTATTTAATATGAAACCACGGGTTGGGCTTTTTTCTCCAATAACAGGGTGTTCGATTGAACTAGAGTAGTTTTCTGGCTCGGATTTTCCCCCAGAATCCTGGGATACGTCGTAGAATTACCACAAACAACCCGATAATTGGTTACTAGGCTCGGATTCTCCCAGAATCCTTTTTAGGATTGCCATACTTTGGCTTATAAGAGTAGCACGCAGTGCTATAGGACTCCAGTAGAGTAGACGAGCCTATCATTTGGAACAGTTTTGTTACAATATTTAGATTTCCTGGTCTGTTCAGGCCAGTTCTAAACCCATTCCAAGTACTCTTGTTCTTGTTTTCCAGATAATCCAATCAGTTCACTTTATTGCAGGTAACTAATCAAATTGCTTCATTTTCCATAATCTGTACCTAACCATACAGATTTATCTCCCTTGTGTATAATGAAAGCCTATATGATTCCTAAAGCGAAGAATCTGTCGAGCAGTTACTGATAAGTCATTGCTCGAACGACTCGAACCCCATCGAGCAAATAAGCTATCGAGCAATTGATCGTTCGAGTGGCTCGCACATACGACTCATAGCCTCATTTCGGTATTTGAGGATACCTATGACCTGGTATTGTATTATTTGAGGATACCCATCGAGGATACTTCTGGAGAATCCCTTTTTGTCGTATGAGGCCATGAGAAAATCCCTTCAAGGTGGAACTAATTTACTATCCCTCTTAACCTCATTTCGTTTGAGGCCATGCGGGTCATGAGAAAAGCCCTCAATGAGGTCTAATTTACTATCTCTCTAAGCCTAATTTCATTTGAGGCCATGAGGGCCATGAAAAAATCCCTCAATGAGGTCTTGTTTACTATCCCTCTTAGTCTCATCTCGATATTTAACAACTATATCCCGTGGCACCCCAATTTCAGCACTCCTTTTTGGAAAATGTCTGGCCTTCGGCACCCCTTTTGAGTCGTATGAGGCCATGAGGGCTATGAGAAAAGCCCTCAATGAAGTCTAATTTACTATCCCTCTTAGCCTCATTTCGTTCGAGGCCATGAAAAATCCCTCAATGAGGTCTAATTTACTATCCCTTTTAGCCTTATCTCGTTATTTAACAGCCATATCCCGTGGCACCCCCAATTTCAGTACCCCTTTTTGGAAAACGTCTGGCCTTCGGCGCCCCTTTTTAGTCGTATGAGGACATGAGGGCTATGAGAAAAGCCCTCAATGAGGGCTAATTTACTATCCCTCTTAGCCTCATTTCGTTTGAGGCCATGAGGCCCATGAAAATTCCCTTAATGAGGTCTACTCTGCTATCCCTCTTAGCCTCATTTCGATATTTAAGGATACCTATGACCCAGCTCGTAAGCAGCTCCTATACAGGTAGTCTTACCAAACGTTTCCATCTTATCTCCAAAGCTCCAGTGCCACTACTTGTCGATGGTCTTTCTGTCCTATCATTATCTTCTACAGCAGTCTTGTATCATTGCGGCCCTATACCAGTACTATTGGCTACTTTTATTCTGCCCCATGTCTCAACCATTAATATTGACTTGTAACACTACTTCCTAGCTATACCTTCGCCCCGGCCTTCAAAATGTTCAATCTGATTGCTTCATTTCCCCTGTATAACACGTATATCTATATCAGAAGGCTGTATAAGGGATTCCGTAATTGGGATTCCTAGTCGATTCCGTAAAGTTGGATTCCGTGTTTTAACATTTTAACACTCGAGAGTATGGAAAGGGACTGACAACACCCAATTATTATTGCAAGAACCTAAACAGATAAGACATGATAACATACAACCACTAAACGACGAATGGACAAAAGTGAGCGAAGATCCAACACAACCAAGATCGAAGTGAACATAACATAAAGTGAAAAAGATGAACTGGTTGGAAACAACTGAATTATGAACAGATCCAACACAACTAAGGCTGAAGAGATCCCAATGAAGTCGCAGGGAACGAAGATCCAACACAACCAAGATCGAAGTGAACATGACATAACAAAGTGAACGAAGATCGAACTAGTTGGTTTGATCGTACACAACCAAGATCGAATAGAACTGATCCAATGAAGTTGGTGAAGTGAACAGAACATAACAAAGTTAACAAAGTTTTGATCTATAACCTCTAAATATAACCCAATGTTAACCTCTTTCAACTGTTTCAATGAACTATATGTAAATAATATTAACGCCCTTGAATTCAACTGTTTAACTGAATGAACTTTATTTTTGAACTATAACCTTAATGAAGGTATATAATATTAACTCCCTTTGAACTTAATTCTTTCAAGAGGGAAGGAGAATACCCTCGAGTGTTAAAATGTTAAAACACGGAATCCAACTTTACGGAATCGGCTAGGAATCCCAATTAAGGAATTCCTTATATAGCCTGTCTAAAATAGATATATGTGTCAACATATTAATCTTGTTAACTGGGAACAGTAATTTTATTTAAAATCATTTTCATAGCGTTTCATAGAAAATTGATATTTTAGTGGACAAGTTTATCCAGAATCTTCTAATATCTTGTTTTTCTTACAGGTGAGGCATCAAGTACTTTGCTCCCCGTTCAATAGAATGTTGGTTTTAAAAAATTCCATGCTCGTTCGTCAGATGTCCAAGATGCACAACATTCATGTTAGTTTTCAGTATTAATAAATAATAATTTAGTTTAACCCTTTAAACACTGGTGGTATCTTCCATGCCAGTTAAATGGCAGAGATTGGAGCGTCCATATCCATTATTTGGGGATGAAGCAATTAATATTTTCAACGTGCAGCCTGAAGGCTGCACGTTGAAAATATTAATTGTTCTATCGCACACGTTCACTTAGTAACCACCCTACTTAATGAAATTATGATATACCGTGTTCCTGGACTGGAAAAGCGGCCTCTCGTGTTGATAGAATTAAAGCCGAAGTATCCACAACTATATGCCCACAGGCTTTACATGAAAAAAACGTGAAAGATAGCGGTAGGCCTAAACAATCAACATCCGTTTGGTGTCAACATAAATCCGAGAGTAACTGTTTATAAGTAAGACAGCAACAATTAACATGCCGGAAAATTTATGCATTACTGTATGGCCCCTGACTTTTTACCTTCCTGCGACGCACTTCTGATTCGGGAAATGCCAGTTGAAAGAGATGAGTTTTCATACCCTTTCGGAAGCAAGACAGCCTTTTTGAAACCCTAAGGTGATCCGGTAAATCGTTCCACAAGGCCGGGCCTGCGACAGAAAATGCTCGAATGCCCGCAGTAACTAAGTTTCCCGAACATTGAGCAAGGTAGTTAGATTTAGTTGATCGTAACCCTTCATGTCTTGGCACATAATGGTTAACAAGGTCACATGTAGCGTATCAACCACTGATTATGGTATCAATATGATGTGAGTGAGAGGTTACGTTTCAGATCGAATGTAAGAATAGCATAAACGTGAGACCAACGAGGGATTGAGGTAAACAAACTATCTGATAAAGGCTTCATTTCTTCAATTTTGGAAGTTTCTCTTTCTCCTGCTGGTACGTATCCAGGGGAGGTACGGCTGGTGTGAACGCACTTCCCCACAAAATTGGGAGTTTCACTTGACAGACTCTCTATCGTTTTGTGACTTACAAATTTTGATAAAATGGTGCAATGTCACTTACACCAATATATCGTACTCTCCCGTGGACTTGCCACAGCGAGTACGATGTATCGGAATGAGTTGTTTTAAAACACAAATATTCTCGTTTAAATGTAATTTCTGCGAAACACGTAGGCAGTAGTTTGAAACTATTTTATAACCTCGTCTAAAGTGCGAAACATCTAGGCTGTAGTTTGATACTTTTTTATAGCCTCGTCTATAGTGGGAAACGCCTAGGCAGTAGTTTGATACCTTTTTATAACCTCGTCTATAGTGCTAAATGCCTTGGCAGTAGTTTGATACCGTTTTATATCCTCGTCTATAGTGCTAAACGCCTAGGCAGTAGTTTGATACCTTTTTATAGCCTCGTCTATAGTGCTAAACGCCCAGGCAGTAGTTTGATACCTTTTTATAACCTCGTCTATAGTGCTAAATGCCTTGGCAGTAGTTTGATACCGTTTTATAGTCTCGTCTATAGTGCGAAACACCTAGGCAGTAGTTTGATACCTTTTTATAGCCTCGTCTATAGTGCTAAACGCATAGGCAGTAGTTTGATACATTTTTATAGCCTCGTCTATAGTGCTAAACTCCTAGGCACTAGTTTGCTACCTTTTTATAGCCTCGTCTATAGTGCTAAACGCATAGGCAGTAGTTTGATACCTTTTTATAGCCTCGTCTATAGTGCTAAATGCCTAGGCAGTTGTTTGATACCTTTTATAGCCTCGTCTATAGTGCGAAACGCCTAGGCAGTAGTTTGATACCTTTTTATAGCCTCGTCCATAGTGCTAAATGCCTTGGCAGTAGTTTGATACATTTTATAGCCTCGTCTATAGTGCAAAACACCTAGGCTGTAGTTTGATACCTTTTTATAGCCTCATCTATAGTGCTAAATGCCTTGACAGTAGTCTGATACCTTTTTACAGCCTCGTCTATAATGCTAAACGCCTAGGCAGTAGTTTGATACCTTTTTATAGTCTCGCCTATAGTGCTAAATGCCTTGGCAGTAGTTTGGTACCTTTTTATAGACTCGTCTTATATTTTAGATCCTAAATTTCACTTAACCCTTTACCTAACACGAAAAGCAGACGACACTGCAAATAAAATAAATTCTTGAATAACAAATTCTTTTCATTTTTGCGTCAAAAACATAGCTTATGATCCCTCATTGGAACGAGCTCGTTCCAATGAGGGGGTCATAAGCTATGTTTTTGACACAAAAAATGAAAAAATAACGAAAAATGGATTGTAATTTTTGTGATTAACGCTGGTCGATTTTGCGGTTAAAGGGTTAATATTTTCACTGATGCTATCACAGAGTTCTATTTCATACTCATTTTCACAAACGTACTCAGCCGTGGTGAGCCATGATCACATCGACGAAGCCGGTGACCTCCCATCGCCATTTAGCGCTCCTCCCCAACAAAATTTTCTGCCCACGCGTCTATCCTGTAGTACACTCAGCTAAAAAAAGCACAAGGCCGAACTATCTTTTATGTAGCCACACAGACTGGGTGGTTTAGTGCGGGGCTGGTGATGGTCAGTTTGTAAAGATAGCAAATTTCCTAATCAAATTGAAGACCAAAATGATGGACCTTCGTTTTTACCATGCTACTGGTTTTTCTCTTCCTATGAAGAGCATAGCAGATCCTCACGTGCAATCAAAGCCGGAACCTGAATGATTATCGCCATACCATAGGCATATGTAAGGAATCAAAGACAAAACGATGGGGACGCGGGGCGAAAAAATCGTTTTGGTTATGAGAGCACATAGCGTTCGCCCTGATACAAATTACACGACATCTACGGAAGTCAGAAATACATCGCGAGGTGTACCAAAATGCTTTGTTGGAAGGTGACGAAATTACTCAACAGGCCGTGGTGATAATGCTTATGGTACTCGACTAACGATAACTCGATAACCTGATCGTGCAATCTTATTTATGGACGAATGTTCAATGTTCATGCATTAAATCGCCCCAGAACATATAAAATTCAAAAATTGAAATGTCCAGTCTCAAACACACTGGTACAGAAAAAGCAGCCTCTTATCACCATGCCCTTTCTGAAGATTCCCATCGTCGAACTCGTTCCAATAAGGTCATTGATATAGTTTTGTTGGCATTTTTTTGAAAAATAAAAAAAAACTATAATTAAAATAATAAATTTTTCGTCTACGTTAGGTAAAGGGTTAAGACTTTCTAAAGATTCCCGTCGTTAACTCCTTACCCAACGTAACTCGCAAAACAGGCCGGCGCTATTCGCAAAAAATGCCATTCAATTTTTCATTATTTTTTAAAATTTTTTACCTCAAAAACATAGCTTATGACCCTTCATTGGAACGAACTCGTTGAGCTCGTTCCAATGAGGGCTCACACGCTATGTTTTTGACGCAAAAAATGAAACGAATTAGTAATCCAATAATTTTGTTTGCAAGTGTCGTCTACTTTTCATGTTAGGTAAGAGTAAAACATAAACGACAATCACCCAGTAGGTAATCTCATTACTAGTTATATGATATTTATTTATTGGTGTTTAAGGTTACTTTCAACGACCAATGCTGTACAATGACCGAAATGCATGTATGAAGTCATGTCTACCCACTCGTTTATACATGTGCTGCCCACTTTAGAGGACTTCAACTCCAGGAGGTTTACAAGTACCAATTTCCGCAGTAAACCAGCACCGATCTACTTCCAGGTGTTCCCATAAGGGGTGGTGTAGCGATCTGATAAAAAAATAACGGCAGTGCAGTAAGCGACCCGTAATGTACTTAAAATTAACCAGTGATGCATAACTCCTAACCGGAGTTGGTAAGTTGGGAGTCTGACATTACTCGCCGCTGGTTAGTAGCTCTCTCCGTCTATTCCGGCTTCCTCCACCCGTAAAACTGTCCGACGCGATGTGACCCTGCCTGTCGAAAATGTCATTAAATAAACTTCCAACATAAAACACTTTCCCGTTAATGGAATCAATTTTAGACCCTGACTCGACATTAATAAAACGCAATACTTACAAAGCAAAAATATTGAATAACTAAATATTCTCATATTTATTGCCTAAAATTATAGCTTGTGGCCTCTCATTGGAGCGAGCTTAAGTGTAGGGTTAAAAATAAGTATGGCTATTTTTCTACAAAGTTCTGTAAGGAATTCGACGATGTTATGACATGGAATCAGAGTGGCCTTTAACCCTTTGATTAACATGAAAAGCAGACGACACTTGCAAACAAAGTTATTGAATAACTATTTTTTTTCATTTTTGCGTCAAAACATAGCTCATGACCCTCACTGAGACGAGCTCACTGAGCGCGTTCCAATAAGGGGTCATAAGCTATGTTTTTAGGCAAAAAATGAAAAAAATAATGAGAATTGAATGGCAATTTTTGTGAATAAAACTGGCCGGATTTGCATTACATTGGGTACAGGATTAAATACTTCATCATATGCTTAGATTCACTTGTATGAAATATTTCAGTTGGTCGGAAAAGCGAACTTCACGTTTCCGATCAACTGATATATTCCAAACCATTGAATTAAAAAAAAAATGCCATGAACATTCATTTTCTTTGGATCATCGCAAGACATGTTTCTCAATTGAGACTTGATTGGATCGAATTTATGATGGCATTACCATTAGGAATTTATTTATTGGTGTTTAAGGTCTCATATTTCTGCACACAATGGCTAATCATGACCACGACAGTTTTACGGGTGGAGGAATCCGGAGTACACGGATAGAACCACTGAGCAACGGCGAGCAACTGTCAGCTCCCCAACATATTAACTCCACACAAGCAGGGTTAGCATTGGTTGAAGACAGGTGCACCAACGACGTGCAGTGCGCCTTAGTACACGACGCCGCCGTGCCCCCATGTGGGCAATGGGGTGAAGTGTCCTGATTCAAGGACACAATGCGGCTTCCGCAGGTATGATTCGAACCGAGGGCCTCTCGGCTTGCAGCCTGCACCTCTATCTACTGAGCCACGGCCCCACCCACCCCCACCATTAGGAATGAAAAATCACCACAGCCGTATCTTTTTTTCTGTTACGCCGCGTAGTTCCATTAGTTGTGTTAATATCTTGATGGTTTCAAGGTCAGTTAAATCATTGTACACTGGAATATATGCTGAGTCAAAAAAGAAAGTATAATAGAAACAAATGTGAAAAAATAACATAAAGGATGAAATATAATGGTTCTAATGTTGCATGTTTGTGGACAAGAAGTCGTGCAAAGAATTTAATGACATGTAGTTGTTATCCACCCAACCGTATGCAATTTTTCTACGGATTTCAAAATGGCACGTACTACCCGAGAATGTCAAATTGAATGGGTGATTTTCCGTGTGTTGTGTTGTGCTACAGAGCCTGGGTTATTGAGAAAACACGCTTGTTTTTGTCTTCCGACATTTTAAAAAAATGCCAAGGTGAACCGAAAATCAGAGGTTGCGTGCCATTGGCATGCATGAGGCTGGGATACCTCCAGATGAGCTCGCTGCTGAGTTCGGAGTCCCTGAGGCCACTATTTAACGTCTCATTGAAAGGTATAGAACCACTGGATCTACTGCCGACCGACCGCGGTCAGGTCGACCAACAGTCACGACCGCTACACAAGACCGACACATCAGGACGTATCACTTGCGGGATCGCTTCCTTCCTGGAACGAGGGCAGCAGCAATTACTCCTGGTAGAACTAATAATAGAATCGGTGCACAAACTGTTCGCAACAGACTCGCTGAACACGGCATCCGAAGTAGGCGTCCATACCTCGGACCAATCCTTACCCAACGTCATCGTACCGTCAGAATGGAATGGAATGGGTACGTCAGCGTGTTCACTGGACACAGCAGTGTTGGAGCACAGTTCTTTTCAGTGATGAATCACGATTTTGTCAACGGCGCGCTGGTGGAAGGGCAGGGATGTATCGCCGACGAGGAGAGCGGTTTTCTGATGCTTGCGTGCGGGAATGCGACCGTTTCGGCGGGGGTAGTGTAATGGTTTGGGCAGGAATTTCCTTGCACCATCGAACGCAGTTGATCTTCATCGATGGTAATCTGAATGGACAGCGATATAGGGACGAAATTCTTAACACTGTTGTTGTCCCGTTGTTCAACGCAAAAGTCGGATTACAGTTATGCCAGCAAGATAATGCCCGATGTCACGTGGCGCGTATCTGTCGTGACTTTCTTGCGGAGCAGAGCATCGAACTTCTTCCTTGGCTCCCACTTTCGCCTGATTTGTCGCCAATCGAGCATCTTCGGGATCAACTGAACCGTCGGGTACGACTTCATGACCTTCAGACGTTAGGCGATTTACGTAATGTTCTAAGACAGGAGTGGAACGCAGTACCACAGGGTGACATCCAGAGACTTATCAGGTCCATGCTCTGTCGATGTGGACATACACGCTATTGACTGCATGTGTGAACTTTTCATTTCACCACGTCTGAATTGCGACGTCTTGACGTGACGCTGGCAACAGGAAGAACATGAAATTATGCAAATTTATACAGCTAGACTCGAAATATGAATTTACAATAATTTGTTTGGGATGAAAGTCGATAATACTAAAAAGAATTACTCCCTAAAGTTTATTATACTTTCTTTTTTGACTCAGTATATATAAACTCAAGTACATATAAATTATATTCGAGCAGTTGCATCTTCACGGAGCTTCCATTAATTTAGATTCCTGTGTTTAAAAGCTGGGACCATAGACCATTATAACAGTAATCTATTCCAGTTACATTGGATGCTGAGGAAAAAGATCCACGAGTAAATGTCACAATAAAATACAGGCTACTTGTAGACAATTAAGAATCATCACAGAAAACAATTCCCACAATTCAGTTATTGTCAATTCTCGAATATCGGTCTCGGCACGAGTTGTAAATGTAAACTAACATACTGGCCGAGTCAATTACAACAGTTTTTAGGGGTTGTCGTTGGCCATTTGGTATGGTAGCAGAGCATTTATGGCCAGGCGATTGGGTGCTCTAGACCAGGGATCGAGTCTCGTCGAGGTCACCTTCTAAAAAGGTTTACAGTTTCCAGTCCAGTGACACTGTGTTAGACGATGGTGGTGGAATTTCTGTTGACACGGGCGATATAATCTCAAGTACAGATATGCCTTCTCAAGGAAATACAGCTGATTAACTGGTAGTTAATCTTAGGTGCAGGTACTGCAACTTGGAGGCTTCATATTCTGTGCATGTGCTTCAAATAACATTTATAAAAAAAACATATTTAGCCTGTGGGGATTTGCCTTGTTAAAATTTATGAGAGAGTGCCTACAGCCACTCTCCGATACATTTTAACAAGATAAAGACATATGATCAAATTTTGGCGACCAAAAATATTATTTAGCACTCTACCATTTAAGTATTATGAAAGATGAGAAAAGTATCACAAAACCCGCCCGATACCTATCACGAAAAACGATAAACGCATTTTATGGATGAATTTTGGCCACAGTTTTAATTACGGCTACAAACATGCATGTAATTAACAAATTAAGTGAATGCACAAAACACGGTGACCAGGCCCTGCATATTAATATCTAAGTCGGACTAACCAACAGACGTCCATGTCCGACACACGCAAACCACTAACCATAGAGTGGTAACAAACAGCTGCAGGAGATAAGCTCTGCATCACGCTTCTCTTCGGAAGGCACAAAAAAGAATCTCCACTAGGAAAGCCAATGGAGAGTCCGCCAATGGAAGGCAAAGGCAATCTGAATCCACGATTGGAACTACGACAAGCACCGACACAGCTGTAGTTTAACGATAAACGAATATCAAACCTGCAAGGCCTGCCCAAATGGATGTGTCTATACACATCGAAGTAGCATCCGGTGTTGTTGCGCGCTAGACGCGTCATTGTCTGTTGGACAATAGGGCGCTGTGGTTCATCTACGTTGATTTTCTTCCTTTTGCCCTCCTTGTGCGTGATGTGGCACCGATAGTTGGAGAGGATGTCATTTTCCTGTTTTGATGAGCACCAGGCATCTGTTTTGGTTTGGGGTTCAGACGCAGTCCTTCAGCACGACGACTCCGACCCGACACTGCACAAACGTGAGAGAAATCAGTAACACAGTCCAAATAAATCCAGAAAAGGGGGGCACATCCGTAAACAAACTCCCCAAAATCGTCCACCACGAATATTCGTAACACCGTATGAATATTTTACTTGTGCGTATCTCCGAAGAAAAAACTATCCTAAAAGAAAATATAGAAAAATTGTATCCAAAAACTTGGAGAGTTTCATCAGCCTGACGATAAGAAACGAGCACATGTTCACATGTTGCGTAGAACTGGAACGCGCATTCACCAGCTTGCATAATTATGCACCGATCAGGCGGAATCAGCATTGGAAACGTTTATATACAAAGTTTGAATTTCAGAGAAATGATCACGGAGTTCTCTCCCTTTCATAATGCGCCTTTTCCTTTAGTGGAAAAAACACGTTATCTTGGATAGAGCTTCATACTTAGATTTATTTATTGGGATTTAACGACATTTTAGACAGCCAGGGTCACCTTGTGTCGGACAGTTTTACTGGTGGAGGAAGCCGGGGTACCCGGAGAGAACCACCGAGCAACGGAGAGCATCTGTCAGACTCCCCAACATACCACCTCCATACAAGCAGGGTTAGCACTGGTTGAATACAAGAGCACCGTCGACGTGCAGTACGCCTTAGTACACAAAGCCACCGTGACCCCACGTGGGCAACGGGAGTGAAGTGTCTTGCCCAAGGGCGCGGTTGCCGCAGGTGGGAGTCGAACCGAAGACCTCCCGGCTTGCAGCCTGCGCCTCTACCTCCTGAGCCACCACGCTTCCAATACTTAGATTTAATAATATTAAAACTTACGCTGCTGATTGCCCGGGACGTCGAGTGGATGACCAATTGGGTGGGGGGGGGGGGGGGGGGGGGGCAGATTTGTACCGACTGGGATGGCTCAAGTCCCGACTTCGTCGAGGCATTGCTGATATAATTAGAATGTTAGTCGGTCTGGGTAAAAACTAATGAACTCAAAGACTGTCAGAAACCGGGCCTTGTCGCTGTTGGAAGAAATAGATTCACGGCGCGTATTCAACCAAAACTCAAGGAGTGTCGCCTGAATCCGTGCGTGAACGTATGTCTCACTGTGACGAACCCGCCCGTTTCAATTGTGTTGGGGTGCTTCTTATCCTGAATAGGTCAATGACTTTTCCTCGAAAAGCGCAAATCAACAGGGCTTCACTGGAAACAACAATTTTAATACATATATATAAAATATAGTAATTTGTGATTTACATGAAATCCAAATGAATAAGAAAAAACAGAACGTCAATCACACCCCACCCACAGTTTTGAGTCACTTGCGGGCCCGTATGCTCCATTGTCGCTGGTCTTCCTTCCTTCCCGCTGGTGTTTGGCCTTTGATCACCTTTTCACTTCATTCCTTCACTGCCGTCGCACGGCCACTAACTTATTATCACTTTACTGGACGCTTTTACTCAACATGTGACTGAATGTCACTCTACGACTGCCGTCGCACGGCCACTAACATATTAATTGTTTCTCTTGAACTTGGCCGCTTAGATCTATCTTAATTTAATATTCGCTTTAAAGTTCCTTTGTATATCCTGACAATCGGTGACAGGCTAGATGCGTAATATGGGTGTGTGTTCAGAATCTGTGGGATGTACTGTTTTTACAACAATTACCTATTAACTGGACATAATTACACGGATAATGACTGCAGAAGACGACTGGTCTCTCTTTCTTTTAATCTCTTATCAGACCGTTCATTATGGCGTTAAACAAACATGCGGAAATGGACATAAAATTTCATGCTTAATTAGCAGCGTTTGAATTATTGCTGGTCTGTTTAAGAGACGAATCGGTTTTCGGGTCCGTCATATACCTATCTTTACGCTTTACATTTAGCCCGAGCGAGAAAGATTATCGAAAATATATACACTTTTAAACAAAAAAATAGCAACCTCACGCTATCATCGTGACAGAAAGGCTCGTTCGTTCTTTCTTTCGTTCGCTCGAGGTCTTAGATACCGCAACAGGAACTTCATCTGGAACCTGATTTATAACATTTTTCGGTTGAAACCTTCCATGCACGAATCTCAGCACGTAAAACAACAGCATTGAAGCGCTGTCTCCAGTTTGCGCGCCTCAGGAAGGTGGGCTGAGTGAGGTGCGGGTGGGGGGGGGGGGGTGGGGGGGGGGGTGGAGGTCGTTTCACCTACCCGGTTGGTATTGTTTCGGTAAAAGATGTGAAAATTAGGTAGATCAAAGGTAGGCGGATTATAGTCAGTATCTAGTAAGTTTGTTCGCTTAACTCAGTTCATGTTCAGGAGCAACAACCAACCGGATATGTGGGACAGACCAGATTAACCCATAAGTGCTTATATTAATTAAAAATGACTTTATAAATAAACTAAAATCCAGTACTGTGGGACACAAAGTCCGAGTAGTTTAGTACTCCAATGTCTCCAGCTAGAAATATTCTTTTTAAATGTTTAATTGAATTTTGTATTTTGCTGTATTTTCTTTTCCTGGGTGTAAATTCCCCCCCCCCCCCCCCCCCCCCCCCCGCACTCGACTGCAATATTGTGGATTCCTGGAATGATAGGGAGTCTATCGTCTTAAGTAAATTAGGGTGAGACCCAGCTTTAAACAAACTCAACCTTCTCCGCCGCCCTTCGATGTGCTTTGTAGTACGCGGCCGACCATATCAAAATCGTTCCACATGAACCGTCCCTGTTCACCTTCCATCCAATAACTCGTAACATAGTCAGGAAACCGTTCAACACTTGAACTCACTGGAGCCTCCTCAAGAGTTTAGAACCAAGCATCGCTCAATAGGTGAACGGACGCTAAAGGAAGAGTAATAGCCCTCCGTATCGCTCACTGAACTTCTGGATTATCCTCGTACAGTGTTGGAAGGAAGATGACTAGGAATTGTGCATAACTACAAGATTTCTGCTCTGTGTTTCCTTGGAAATGTGGGCATATTTCTGGTAGTACTGAAACCGCAGTTTGTTGGTTGTTTAAGAAACAAGAAAAAGAGAAAGAAACCCAAACAGTCGCTAGTTTGGGAGCAACCCCAGCATGTTATCCATAACGGTTACAAAAAGGAAAAAAAATCCACCAATATGTGTTTTTGAAAGCTGGGAGTCATCCATCAGCCTATAAGGGAGAGTGGATGCTGAGCCTTGGCCATCTGGTCTGCCTCAGAGAAAACAGATAATGGAGTGATGGGAAAAAAAAAATAAAACAACAAAAAATAAAAACACCCCCACACACACCCACTCAAAGACACACACCCGAAAGCCCTTAATAGGGCTATTATATCTTTATTCAAATCTTTTTTTTATTTAAAATGTACGTTCGTCCCAGCAAGGGAAGCTTCTTTGCATTTTGCATTTTCTGATTATACCCATGACCTCTTTTACGCTTATTGGTTCGGTTAATTCATGGTCGTCTCCATCTTCATGCCTTTGGTCGAAGACGGGTTCATTGAAAATTGAGTTGTTATCTTGGACAGATTTATTTACTTTTACCTTGAAATCATTGTCATATCTGTTCCCTTCTTGTGGACGATGAGTTTTCTTTAGAAGATCGGCAAAAGCGCTGGCTTTTGCCTTGTCGTCCATGGCCATAGTTCAGTCGCTAGTCTTCGGCGCATTATTATTGGCTGAGGACACTAAATAATGCTGCATATTTATACACTGTGAATTCAGTTAGTACTAAAAAGAACTCACTTTAAAATAAACTGCAAATTCTGTGAGTACTAAAAAAAGAACACACTTTAAAATAACGCACTGTATTCGTAAAAAGAGTTAAGCGCGATGAGTGTCAATGAAAAATGAAAACACATAATGGACAATCATCAACGCCGAAAAACATATATTGAGTCAAAAAAGAAAGTATAATAAACTTTTTTTTTTAGTATTATCGACTTGCGAGTCAATTTGTATGAATTTGCATTTCTTGTTGTTACTGTTGCCAGCATCATGTCACACATGGGGTGGAATGAAAAGTTCACGCATGCAGTCAATAGCGTGTATGTCCACCGTTTGCCTCCTGGGTGGCAAAACATCGACGGCGCATGGACCTGATAAGTCTTTGGATGTCACCCTGTGGTATTGCCTTCCACTCCTGCCTTAGAACATTGCGTAAATCGCCTAACGTCTGAAGATCATGAAGTCGTACCCGATGGTCCAGTTGATCCCAAAGACGCTCGATTGGCGACAAATCTGGCGAAAGTGGGGGCCAGGGAAGAAGTTCGATGCCCTGCTCCTCAAGAAAGTCACGACAGATACGCACCACGTGGCATTGCCTTGCTGGAATAACTGCAATCCGACGTTAGCGTTGAACAACGGGACAACAACAGTGTTAAGAATTTCGTCCCTATATCGCTGTCCATTCAGATTACCATCGATGAAGATCAACTGCGTTCGATGGTGCAAGGAAATTCCTGCCCAAACCATTACACTACCCCCGCCGAAACAGCCGCATTCCCACACGCAAGCATCAGAAAACCGTTCTCCTCGTCGGAGATACATCATGCCCTACGATCAGCGCGCCGTAGACAAAACCGGGATAACTATGTTGTATTTGATTGTTTGGGGCCGTAAACGATGGTTTTACTGTCGCAAATTGAGTTTTGCCGGCGACGCGTTAGCGGAGCCGGTAAAACGGATATTTGCGACAGTAAAACCATCGGTTACGGCCCCAAACAATCAAATACAACATAGTTATCCCCATTCTAATATAATTCGGCTGAAAACGAAGATAGTATTTGATCTCCCAACTATAAAACAACGCCTTGTTGAAGACAACAAATTAAAACTAAAAATAAGTCTTCGTGACGTCATTTGGGAGTTCCGAACCAAATAACGAAATATATTTTACGCTGCCACAATGCAAATAATTCTAAACGTTTTAGTCATTTTATCACCAATAACAAAATATATTTATATTTGTACTGACAACATTTATCATGTTTAAATGTTTGTGACAATCTGAAAACAAAATACGCCGGCTGCTTTCTCTGTTTAAAGTTTAGAGCTCACCTTGTGATGTTTCAGTCGGAGTCGGACAGCACTCGAGGATTTACCATTAAAGTTAAAAAAAATGAGATCTTTGATTGGAAGCCCTTGTTTAACCGTAATAATTACTTATGGTTACAGAACAATTGTTCATTTCAAACTGTTTCTAGGAAGTGATGACTTGTGGAATTGGGCTACTGCTATTGTCATAATTGTTTGCAGAACGAATAGTTCACCTCTCTCAGTAGTGAACGCATTTCTGTAGCTGCACATGTGGTGCCACGAACGCAGGTAACAAATTAGAAAATGAAAGGACTGCTTTCACTTGGAGTCGATGTTATAACATCGCTAGCGGATCTGTCAGAAATATTTGGCCTTGAACAATAAAAATTATTATTGCCAGTTGTCAGAATTTTGGTTTTCTATTTCGTACATAGCGTCCGTAAATTCTTCATCGTACGAAAAATTGCTATTTATAAATTGTATTTCTATATCGCTTACTGGTTCCACACGGTTGCCGTTAAGCCCGCCGAAATCAGTTTTTCTAACACTCATTTCATTACTCAGCAGTCTCTGCCAAACCCCTATTCCACATTAATATTAAACTTTCCAACTTCATCCATACTAAATACAGTTAATTACAAGAAAGATAGAGAACGTTTTTTTAATTCAATTCAACGCGTTCACAGCGTTTGTTTACATTGGATACGGTAGTCAATGACTCCAAATGGAACGAAAATAGAACGCCCACGAATACATCTTAACTTCCTGAAATAGTTTTCGACAAAACAAAATTTGCGACAGGTTACGCCGATTTTACTGTCGCAAATTTTATTGATTAACCAATCAAATTTCGAGATTTATAGTAATTGTATTAGAATCATCATTAAAAAGAACTGTGCGCCAACGCTGCTGAGTCCAGCGAACACTCTGACGTACCCATTCCGTTCTGACGGTACGATGACGTTGGGTAAGGATTGGTCCGTGGTATGAACGCCTTCTTCTGATGCCGTGTTTAGCGAGTCTGTTGCGGACAGTTTGCACACTGATTCTATTGTTAGTTCTGCCAGGAGTAATTGCTGCTGTCCTCGTCGCCGAAAGGAAGCGATCCCGCAAGTGAGACGTCGTGATGTGTCGGTCTTGTGCCGGTCTTGTGCAGGGGTCGTAACTCTTGGCCGACCTGAACGCGATCGGTCGGCAGTAGATCCAGTGGTTCTATACCTTCCAGTGAGACGGTAAATAGTGGCCACAGTGACTCCGAACTCGCCAGCGAGCTCATCTGGAGATATCCTAGCCTCATGCATACCCATGGCACGCATCCCCTGGTTTTCGGTTAATCTTTTTAAAATGTTGGAAGGCAAAAACTGGCATGTTTTCTCAATAACCCAGGCTCTCTAGCACAACTTAACACAAAGAAAATCGTCGGCCACCCATTCAATTTGACATTCTCGGGTAGCACGTGCTATTTTGAAATCCGTAGCAAAATTGTATACGGTTGGTTGGACAACAACATGTCATTAAACTCTTTGCACGACTTCTTGTCCACAAACATGCAGCATTAGAACTATTATATTTCATCCCTTGTGCTATTTTTTCACATTTGTTTCTATTATACTTTCTTTTTTGACTCAGTATATATTGAACAGACTATAGCATGTTTGCTTAGCATATTAGTTATTAATTACCTACGACCAACTGGGTAGGTGAAGTTAACCCGCTGATGGATAGATGTATTTGTTCATAGCTGCACCCCCATTATTAGCGATCAATGTAAGGTTCTGTCAGTATTATAAAGTATGTACGCGATCGGGCCTTATTTAATGGGTTTTGTGTGGCGCGGTAGTGTAAATCACATGGGGGAGGGGGAGGGGGTGTCCATCTTCAGCTGTTGGTCAAATCTAAATTCGACCTCATTTAATTGTCTTTGACTCACTTCTGTAAGATCTGCGACGTAAAATCGACATTATTTTTTTCATTTTTCGTCTCAAAAACATAGGTTATGACCCCTCTTTGGAACGAGCTCGTCGAGCTCGTTCCAATGAGGGGTCAAAACCTATGTTTTTGAGACAAAAAAAAATGAGAGTAAATTAATTATTCAAGAATTTTGTTTGCAAGTGTCGTCTGCATTTCATGTTAGATAAAGGGTTAAATGTTTATAGTCGGGTAAGTGTCGGAACTTTACTGGCAATTTATTACAAGTTTGTCTCGGAAGCTAGACATCTGATTCTTTTAGTGGAAGCAATGTGTTCAACTCTGAAGAAATAAATAATCGCCACAACAAACACTTCATAGTGCTGGGAAAGCAACATGGTGAAGAATGGGTTAATTGTAGTTCTGTAGAAACATATAATGACATGTACACTTACAACCAGATTAAAGACGTTTTTCCTTAAGACTGGCTTGTTGACAATCAGTATTCTACCATAGCCCAAGAACATTAGGTTTCACTAGGGAAAAAAATCGGAGAAAGCTGATTTTTTCAGGGAATGTCGAGTACATGTCACTGAACGATTAGACAAAAGTCCCCTAAAATCCCAGTTGAGCTTTTTTTGTACAGCCTTTTTTCGAAAACGCGTTTGAAAAAAATCAAAAAAAATCGCACGAACTTTGTAACCTCGAATTGATCCAACTGTATTTTTTGTTTACGCGTATTTCGAGCTACATAATGTCTAATATACATTTACCTAGAGGAAAATGTGCATTCTGTGACAATTTCTGCGAAAAATTATTGAAAATTCACAAAAAAGTATCGGATTTACGCAAAAAATGACGATTTTCCTAACGGATTTGCCCAAAGGGTCGTAGTACAGAACGGGATGTTAGTTGGACAGACGATAAAAAATCCACCACCATTTGAAGACTTTTATCATTGCTTACAAAATAGACATTATGGAAGACTCCCTCTGCTTCTGGCCGAGTTCCCCTTTTGGCATAAAATTCGTCAGCATGAGAACTCAACTATTTTCGGGCTTGGGACCGAACAGACACGTCTGTGTCTGGCAGCATTAGATCAATAAATAATATTTACAGAATGTACAAAAATCAATAAATAATATTTACAGAATGTACAAATCAATCAACATGGATTAAGTTACATTGACTATTATCAACGCTGTATACAGAAATGACATGACCTATATACATATTATTCATCGAACTCAGAAATTTCCGACAGGACAGTGTTTCTGTGGTTGTTACAAGAATCCGAACTGCAATTACACAAACCTGAGCAAGAGAGTCCTGCCTTCTTACACCCACACCTTTTTGTACAAGCTCTCTTGCAACCACAACTGATCAGATTCAGTAGGTTATCGGGGGCACACGGCTTTGTGGCTGCAGTCGGTACAAGAAGTCCATTGTCTAGCGACCACCCCCAATCCGTCGGAGGAAGCGAAGTGCCCAGCCATTGTTGGACCTGGAGATAACATCTGTAGACATGTTGTTGTGCAGCATCGCTGCTTGGTGGGAGTGAGGCTAGGTCGATGGGTTTATTCAGTTTAGATTTTGCTACATAACGCTTGTAAGTGACATATCTATATTGGTCGAGAGAGGAAACAGTTTTACTCCCGTATAAGATCAGGAGAAGTTGTTCCCCGGCAGCGGCTACTGCACTTGGTGTACTGTCATCCGCCAAAATTGTGTTGACATACTGTTGTGAGTCGCTAGTAACATCGGAGACAATTGTACTGAATACTTTCTTCTTACCAACTCGAAAGAGTGCAGAAGTAGTGTCACAACCACTTATAGAATGTGCTACAAGGAGGTTGCTTCTATGGTCACCCATTTTGGTTGCTATTTCACTAACTGAAACTAGTAAGTTTGGGGTAATGGAATACATCATGTGAATATTACATCCCGGTTGAACTCGAGAGGTAAGAATGACTAACAAGTCTGTGTCTGTTCCCACAACGACAACATTGTTGTCATCTTGAGCGATGTCAAGTGCAGTTTCGGCTATCAGTACATCAGCATCAGCCTCGGCCTGCTTGGACTGAATATTGATAGCAGATAGCTCCTGCATTAGAAGATCGATCAGTTGGGTTTTGTTCTTGGCATTTGCAAGGAAATCGGATTGGGGTGTGGTGGCTGGTAACTCGGGTGAGATATTGATATCAATGGAATACCTGTCTTCAGATCTACGGGCTTGTTCCATGCCCTTTGTCGACATTGTACAAGCATAACCATCAAAAACAACCACGACGTTCGCCCCAAAATGTCTCACTAGATAATTGGAATATGATGTACATATGTCCTTATATGACGACTGTTTAGGCCATACAACTGCCCTCAATAAAAATCCACCATCTACAACAAACAGAGAATGTTCTGGGATTTTAGTTTGCTCGGAACCGTATGTTTTGAGGATCTTACCGAGCGTGCTTTTCTGTGTCTTCCTCATTCCAGCAGAATCAAACAATGCTGGTGGTTTCGGGGCGAGTTCATATTTGAGATACTCTTCCATCTCTGCTTGTGACTGAATAACACATGTGATGCGGTTGAACAGAATTGTGGGGTCAATCACTACCTTACTTCCACGGACTTTGATGCTATTTGCCATCGATGCGAAAGACTTCACAGTGTCAACACGTCGTAGTTTGATGCTGTTGAACGTTTTGCTTACAACATTCGATACGCAACATTCACCAATTTTGCGAACTTGGTCACAGTTCACAGTTTCGTCGGCCACAAGCCCGGTCGCTATAGAGACTAATTGTAGTGGATCTCTATTCTGAAAGGGGGAATGCACTCTGAGCCAGTTCAATAATTTGGTGATATCATTGGCATCAGTCAATTGTGAACTTTGACGGAGATCCCGATGTTGTTCGCCATGACCAGTGTGAACATGAACAAAATTTTCGAGAGCATTACATATCGGAAGGCAAAGAGGTAGTCCATGTACCCATTTCGCAACAGTGCTATCGGTTATTCCCCTGCCATGTGTGAGACCACCAGGGAGCTTGAACATTCTCATTAAACACTGCTCTATGGTCTGATCAGAATATATCCCGTCCCAGAATTTATTTGAGCGCCTTATGGTAAAGTAACCTTTCTCAGTGAACAACTTCAAATCATCCTGTTGCATTATTTCTGTTAGCTCATTCATCTGCTGCAAATAGAGATGAGAACTTTTTGCGTATGCAAAATGACCACCTGCGTGAATTACTGGAATCATATTGCGAACACAATATGTGTGGAGTTCCCAGTCGCCTGTGCGCTCTGCTCTCAAGAACAACTGGAGAAGACCTATTTGCTCGTAGTATTGTACCCAAAGCTTTCCTGTGCGTCCTACGGACGCATTCTGGAGCAGTTCGTGTAATTTTGACAGTAGATGGCTGACACTTTCTTGATTGACAGCGTCAGCTGTTGTACAGTCACCTCTGGCAAGTCCACAGAATATTTCATTGACTTCTGTGCAGTCTATGTTATCTAGTGTTCGGCTTTTTTCAAACACAAGTTTTGTAATGGCAATTTGTGTTAGCAAATGGGCACGAACTGCTCTTGAATATGCATGACCACTGATCAAATGATGGATTGACCCACCAGCATAAACAGTCCCCCAAAGTTCATCCAAGCCGCTACCAGCCATGATCGAACCAATTGCCCCTAAATATGACATAATCATATGGAAGCCGCCGAGTCTAACGAAAACTTTTGTCAACTTATCTGACGAAGACACAATCTCCACTGCTTTGATATAAAGTGGTTGGTCAAACGTCACTGGACAAACGTTCAGTCCCTGTTTCTCACATTCAGTTTGTGCAAACATGAGAGCAGTGTAAATTGTGCTCGGGTTGGATATAATACGGTATTTGAATGAGAAAAGTCGATGCCGTTTGAATTTGAGTTTAGGGGGTATGGTTAATATTTCACACGTTTCACCAGTTCATTATGGAATAAATGACTATTGTTATATATCATTATAAAGCCACTGCTTTTCTGCAATTTTTGATATATAATTTAACTCCCAAAGTAGTCGTAGATTTGATTTAATGGACGTTGTGTACCGTTGTGTGTATGAAAACAATAAATTTTTTTTCGTAATTTTGTACATTTTCGTGAATATTTCACCATTGAGTGTGAGGATTGGTACAAAGTTGGCATTTTCTGTTGGGGATATGTATTCTCAATATAATTCAGCGCGATATTTATGATTCTCACCCTACTAAGGCGAATAAGAATGAGAAATATGGAGCTGGGTCGAATTTTTTTTTAATTTTTTTTTTTCATCAAAAAAACGCTATAACTAAAAAAGCTCAACTCGGATTCGTGGGGACTTTTCACACTTTATCCGCAATGTGTGTCCCGGAAACATATAAAAAAATCAGCTTTCTCCGATTTTTTTCCTTACTTTCTCATTTTTATGTCTAATGTGTCTGGACTACCAGCTGTATTTGTCAGAAGGTTATGGCCAGTATCGGAAACAACGCGACTGTGTGATCAAAATATATAGTAGTAGAAACGAAGGGTAGTACTGTTGTAGTTATCATGCAGCGAGATTCTTGATTGTGTCATTCAATATGCACACACAGGCCCATGCCAGTCTTCGTCTGAGGCCAACCAGAGCACTTTCGTCGCACTGCAGCCAGCGCGCTTAACACTTTCATGTAGCTGCCGTAAAGAAAGTGAACCAAATATTCATGAGAACATCATCTTATGAGCTGGATTCCATTCATCGTTTTTGACGGTGTGCAATGGTCCAGTGATTTAGGTGTTGGACTCCTTTCTGATTGACATGCGGAATTGCTGACGGTTCAATTCTGAGCCGGGGATTAGAAATCAAGATTCCAAATTCGTCGAAAATATGACTGTGTCCTTCTATATACACGGGCTCGTGCCAATCTTCGTCTTATGCTAACCGCAGCACTTTCGCCGTACAGTAAGTAGCCAGCGCCTTTCACACTTTTATGTAGCGGCCGTATGGAAAGTGAACAAAGTAATCATGAGAAAGTCATCTAAAAAGCTAGATTCCAGCCATCATTTTACGGTGTGCTATTGTCTGGTGGTTCAGGTGTTTTGACGATCGTTCGATTCTTCGATTCCCAGCCGGGGATCAGAAATCAACATTTAAAATTCTTCGAAAACATGATTGTATCGAGTATCGTTCAAATACACACACACACAGAACCGTGCCCCTCTTCGTTCGTCTGGGGCCAACCACAGCACTTTCGTCGTACCGTAGCCTGGGTAGTAGTTATCATACAATGAGATTCTTGAAACAGACATCAGGTCGAACGTGGAAAATGATCACGAGTGCACAGGAACGGGGCTAGAGGTTTCCGATTGGGGGGGGGGGGGGATGAGGGGTAGGGTAGTGAATTACCATCTAGGGGAGGGACCGGGAGGGGAGAGGGAAACCCCCTCCCGGTCCCCACACACCCCACCCTAGTTGAAAATTCACTACCGAGAAAACGTTTGAAAATGAAGCTATGAAATGGGGCATAAAATTGATTCCAGTAACTGAAATGCCAACACATTTATGATAGATTAGGTTATTGTTATTTGGTATTATACTGGGAATTGAATGCGTGCTAAACAAATGCTCAAGCTCAATCATGATGTGATTTTCTTCAAGTGCACTTCGAGAATCTTTTTTTTTATTACGATAAGTAAACGTACTATAAAAATCTAATACCGATTGACAGCATGCATACTTATGAAGCTCGATATTGCGTACATTGTACTTGTAAATAGTAACAGTTGGATTTTGTGCCGATTTGAAACCGAAGTGGAATTTTGGGAAGTAAAGGAGACATCAGCACCGTCCAATAAACTCTAAAATTGAGATAGATGGGATTTCCATCTACTCATGACTTGCCCTCCGAATTTCCAACTATAGGAAATTTGGGCCTGGATTGGAAGGGGGTGACACCCCCACCACCTGTCGCCACGTCCCTGCGAGTGCATGAACAAACGGTAAAAATGTTTTTCAAAGAGAGGTTAAAGGACGACTATAACAGAAACTAAACGCACTAAGGATTTGAAGCCGTAAAAGATGGGGAAAAGCGACCTCCATCCGTAACTATTAATCCTTTACCCAACGCAGACGATATCAAAATTTATTATTTTAAATATAATTTTTTTAAATTTTTCAAAATATTTCAACAAAACCATATCATGTGACCCCTCATTGGAACGAGCTCAATGAGCTCGTTCCAATGAGGGGGTCACATGATATGGTTTTGTTGAAATATTTTGAAAAAATTAATTTCTTCAACTGCTCAATTTGCATATTACGCGGGCGGATGCGGGCGATTCGTTAGGTAAAGGGTTAAAGTCGATGAAGCTCATGTTCCTTGCGTGCCCGATTGAAAAAAAGCTAATAAAAAATAATTATAAAGATGAAAGTTCAAATAAAAAGAATACCATATCATGTACCCGTCATTGGCAAGAGCTTGTTGCAAAGAGGGTTTCACATGATATTGTTTGTTGAATTTTTCGAAACATTTCAAAAAACAGTAATTAAAACAATAAATTTTTATATTCTCTAAGCCGGGTAAAAGAATAAGTGAAAGAGGTCATGCGAGAAATGGGATATCAGGTCAAACTATAAATTAAATCCTTCGTCATCTAACTTGAGGAGGTAGGATGTTGACCTCACTGAAGTGACGAGTGTTTTATGCTATTTAAACAGATAGGAATTTCTCGACACACGTTATAGCTTGTTAACACTTTACACAACGTAACGATCAAAACCGGCCAGCGCTATTCACAAAAATCATCATTCATCCTTCATTATTTTTTCATCTCAAAAACATACCTTATGATCCGTCATTTGAACGAGCTCTCGTTGAGCTCGTTCCAGTGAGGGTTCACATAAGCTATGTTTTTGACGCAAAAAATGAAAACATTAGAGATTCAATAATTTTGTTCAGCGAAATGTTAGCAGCACTCATCTCACCAACAAAATCGTTGATAATAAGATGAAAATGATTGGGCATGAAAGGCACACATATAAGTGGCAATTTTGTCAGTTGCTGTTTTGATTGAGCATCTCGAGTTGGGCTCAAACGCAAACGTATCGTCCAATAAATTGACCTTAATGCTTAATATTGGTATTGACATTCAGATGCCAGTCTAGACATGTAGATTGCGTACTCTCCGGAGTACGAAAGGTCTGAAGACTGAAAAAACCTTCGATACGAAAGCATACAAGGAGGGCATCGCAGTATTTAAATTTTAAAACCATACAGTGACGATAATGAAAAAAACTTGGTCCACAAATGAACTTGCGACTCATTATTTTGTTAACCAAATTTTTTCATTCGCTTCACATTCGATAACATGATTGAGACAAATTCTAGAACCCAATTATCGATGAAAAGGTATGGTGCCCGGGAAGTGACACGCTTCACTCTTATTTTATTTCCTTTTAACGAAATAACGAAAATATATTTCGTTTTAGCGAAACAATATTTCGAAATAACGAAATGTTATTTCGTTTTAACGAAATATTATGTCAAAATAACGAAACATTATTTCATTTGAACGAAATAATTATTTCGTTATTTCTAGATATTATTTAGTTCAATGGAAATAAATAAGAGTGAAGCATGTCGTGTTTTTTACGAAATAGCATTGACGTTTTATCTCATTGTCCGCAAAAAATAGACATTCTGTGTGACGCAAATACGCCCCCCCCACCACCAATAAATAAATAAATAAATAAATAAATAAATAAATAAATAAAAAATAAAAAATTAAAAAAAAACAAACTTAATAAGTCTTCTTTTTTTATTTTTGTGGAAAAAACCCACAAAGCACGAAATGGCGGAAAACTTAAAGTCTATTTTTTACTAGGCGGAAAAAAAACACATTAATTTTTGTCAGAAATTAAAATATATAATTTTTGAAGGAAATCATAAATTCAAGATTTCGAGATAAAAAAATTGAGGTGTCGACTTGTTTCTCGAGATCACGACTTCTTCAAACATTTTGTTTTTATTTTTCAGAAAACAAAAAGTCGGGATCTCGGGACAAAATAAATTCGGGATCTCAACTTATATTTGCACAGACATCTTTACTTTTATAACGAATATTAATTATAAGGAAAAACAAGACAGTGCATGTTGTTTCACTAATTTGCTTAAAGTATTTTTGTTCCGCGAATTAGCTGAATTCATTTCGTACGAAAGTGCAACCGAATAACAAAGCGGTCGATATCTTCTGCTGTCTGAACAAATGTTTAAACGGATGCAACGCCACATTAATTCGTAACATAATATAACATTGCAAAAGAAGACGTTTTGGAGGTAACTACATGGCACGCAAAATCAACCAAGTGTTGGGATTGAGCACTCTCGGCTTGAGCTATGTCAAACTTGAAACTTAAACTGGATTCGGTGAAACTCGGGTGAACTGTTACCAAAAAAGGAAAATATTTCGAAAAAATGAAAGGAAAAAGTCGCTGAGCTAACTGACTACTGGCAATCAAATAGATGGCGGTAACAGTTTCTGGGAATTTGTTTGGACCACATCAACAGCAGACCCCGTGATCATAGTGTCTAGAATTTCTGCAACAAGTCTTCGGCCTCAAGGTATGTCCATCTTGAAGTTCAGGTTGTTGCTGAGGATTCTGTCAAACTGAAGTATGTGTTCGGTAGCTCCAGGCGGTGCCCACATAAGTTGGCAACTGGGCGTTGACCAGCGCCAGTCAACTTATAAACTCTACGCTGATTTAGTTTACACACATACCTTAGATCCTGTCGTGAAGCGAAGGAATTCTTTTTTCGACGAATCTGGTCTTTGTTTCAAACTTCAGTAATTTGGCAACTTTCCGTCCTGTCGGCTCTAAGGACTCGTTTAGTAAGAGTTCTTCTGAGAATGACGGTATCTTCTGTTTCAGACTCCTTCCAATACTCGCAATGCAGTCTCTTACATATGTGGGCTTTGGAATTATCGTGAAATGTGCAATCTGAATCGTTGCTGGTTTAACGTCAGTATTCCCTGGCACACTTTTGCTTCCTAATGATGTCAAAATATCAATCCATGTCTCCTCTCATCTTCCGGTAACATTTCAGAAACAGCTGATTTTACAATATTGCTATCAAGGTCGCCCAGACAATGATAGAATGAATCCAACAGGAGGTCAGGAGTTGCTATATGCTTTCTCCGAAAAATATCGCAACAGTGAAGGCAGGCGCTAACCTGTCGGGGAAAAGTCCCAAGTCAACGTATCCTTTGAGCACAAATTCGTCCAGCCGACTGTCATTCCTCCATCTGCCAATTGTTATTATAACAACCGGAACGAGATACGCCTCCCACACCCTCTTCAGAACAGTTAACGTATAAAAACATGAATAGACCTCGCGCGACATGCTATTTGCAGCACATGTATGATGGTTTTTGAGGATGAACTTCACTCTTTCGAGTGAACTATCGCAGGTAGTTTGAACGCAGATATCATATCGGGTACGATATTCACTCTACTGACCTCCAAATTATCAAAAATCTCCTGATCCTGACAATCATGACTTTGCAAATCCATGGGTCCCAACTCTTCTTCCACGACACTTTTATCTAAAACTGGTAATTCAATATCCTTCTCTTGATTTGTAGATGTAGCTTCTTTACTTTATTGGGATGTACCCTCTACGCCACTCAAGTTTCCTATTGATATTTCCGTAAAAGTTTCTGCAAAAGTAATTGTCTCACTACCAGTCACACGTGCTATCAGCAGAAAGTGATCCCAGTGGATGACCCCAGAAGTGACGACATGTCACGTGACCCAGTGGCATCTTGTTGGGTTGCCATGGTAGCCCACATGAGCCGTCGTCTTTTGAAGTCACTCCCATAGTGATATTTGGTCTTAGTTCGTATGCGCATCGTGTGTTGTTGGAGTGACACATGTTTCCGTCGTCCACTTTGTATACTGGAGGCCGCCATCTTTGTTTTTATGGTGACACATGGCTACTATGTCACCCCAAACCACCTAATAAGACGAGAGTGTGTTCGGAGGGTGTGTTACAAAAAAGTCTAATTACCCAAATAGGCACGACAATCACTCCAAATCACCAAAACTGTCTAAAATCATCGAAACGGACTTGGCGAAGCCCCATTTTGGGCTTTTGATGGTTGCACACAGTGCTATAAGGCGCGTTCTATTAAACTGATGTTGTTCTGTGGTTCGAATGTTCCCCAAATCTTCGGTTACTTCGTACAATAATCACAAACCATCGCAGAATTGTTTAACTAACTTGGATTTCCTCGTAATCCCCTGCTTCTGCCTATTTTAGTCTGTTCTATACTTATTGTCTCCATTCCTTGACCTGTTCTGTCTATTTTATGACTTCCCCGGTCTCCCTATAAAATATTCTGACTTCTCCAGATGTGTTTATGTGCTAGTGCTCAATGTGTACATATCACATTTAGCAAACGGGCACACCTTGAATGTGCTGATACGTGCTTGTTTGCTGGTGCACTATGTGCGGATAACACATACAGCACCCACCTATCTGAGGATACCTTTTGAGGATACCTATTCGAGAATGCCTTGCAGGATATCTATCTGAATATGGCTCCTAACCCTACTCAGCTCTTTGCTTCTAGACCACCCCAACACCCCTAATAGCTTCAAGGCCACCACCTGACCATAGACACCACCATCTGTCCTCTACTCAACATGTATTACATTCACCTTTAGTATAGTGTTCTATCAGCCTTGAGGTCTTGTATCATTACTTCCTTATACCATCACTATTGGCTACCACTATTCTGCCCTGTGCTAAAGTATCTCAGCCATTACTAAATTGTAGACCTACTGAGGTCCTTAGTACATTAATGGCGCTACGGGTTCCAGTCAGTTGCGTAACACCCATACAACTAGGTTAGCGCGTCTCCTAAGGACCACCAACAATTGCACGTTTTTAGGTGCCCCCAACGGACCTTTCTGTACCTCATACCCAATGCTTTGAGACGGTTTCGAACAGTTCTATTGCACAAATGCTTATTGGGGAGCCAAAGGCGTTTCAAAACCCCCCATTGAAGCAAAGGGTTCACGCCTAACAAGTTATGCCAGACTTCAGTGTTCCCGAGGAAAGATCTTTCGGTGTTATCCAGGCCTTGGTCGGGCCTTAACATAGATGGTTTGTTGAATTTTTCGGACAAGTCTGCTGATGACAGAATAACCATAGCCAAGTTGCCTTCCAATAGCCTTGAATGACATGCCTGTTGAATGCATGTCAACTGTTTGCCATCTTAGTGCATCTGACAGTTTTCTTTTTGTGATGTCAAACTTTACTGATAAAAGAAGTGACAAATGTTCTTGTTTTGTACCCAGATATCGCATGTAGATGATAGTGTGTTTTTTTGTGGCATTCGTGGGTAGCATGCTTCACGTGAACAATGGGGTGTGTTTGGGGTACGCTATCAACCAGAAACATCGTGTTTCACGAGATGAAATGTACTGCAAGACATAGCAATCATTAAAACATAATAATCAGTAACAGAAACTTCACTGTCATGAAAGATTCCAGTGGGTGCTTAGGAGAACGGTCAGTGGTAGACTGTTGGACTTGCAAGAGGTCCCGAGTTCGATCCCCGCCCGGGACGACCCGCGTTGTGTCCTCGGGCAAGGCACTTTATCCCGGTTGCCTACATGGGGACACGATGACGTCGTGTACTAAGGCTTACTGCACGTTGATGGTGCACGTCTTCAACCGCTGTAACTCTGCTTGAGCGGAGCTTGAACAGAGTTAGAATGTTTAAGAGCTAACAGCTGCTCATGTCTTCAACCATCGTAACCCTGCTTGACCGGAGTTTGAACAGAGTTAGAATGTTGAGGAGCTGACAGTTGCTCGTCACTGCTCGGTGGTTCTTTCGGATACCCCGTCTTCCTCCGCCAGTAAAACTGTCACGGTCACGATTAGCCATTGTGCATAACTAAGTGACCATAAACACCAATAAAATAAATAAATAAATAAATAAATAAATAAATAAATAAATAAATAAATAAATAAATAAATAAATAAATATAGGGGGTGCTTAATTAAGTTCCAGGTGTATATTATCAAAATACTTCTGTCATTGATATATCCCCTGGTTATTTGTCGGACGGTTTTATCTGCTTGGGGATGATGGGAAGACAGTCGCATTGACAATACCATCTCCACGCAGCACGGTCTCTCTCTCTGTCTCTGTGCATTACTCTCTTCTTTCTCTCTTTGTAACTAAATATTAATAGCAATGTACTTGTACCTTGTACCGTAAATTTCTTTTGTGAAACACACATTCTAACAACTTTGTACAGATTTATAACATGTTGCCAAATAAATTCATTTCATTCCATTTCATTAAGTTTAATATCCCTTTACCTAAAAAATCGCCCGCATCCGCCCTCGTAATTTGTAAACTGAGCAGTTGAAAAAAATCAATTTTTCAAAATATTTCAACAAAACTATATCATGTGACCTCTCATTGGGACGTGCTAGATGAGCTCGTTCAGATGAGTGGTCACATGATATGGTTTGTAGAAATTGTGGAAACTAAAAAAATAATATTTAAAATAATAAATCTTGATATTCTCTGTGTTGTGTAAAGGGTTAAGCTATATTTAAGTGGTAGCCTAGTTTATGCACAAAAACATCCGTTTTTGTTTTAAATTAGACAGGTGCGGTTAGCATCCGAATTCATTATTCGATATCTCTCTGGCGTAAATAAAAGATTGACCTATCGGAAACACGGTTACTGGCCATGTCAGCAATAACACATGTCAATGACCATGCTACAAAGGTGAATTGACAATCCCATAAAAAAACAATACCGACGGCATCGATATTATCTTGCATTTTGTCTTGTATATAAGCAGAAACTGTTTTCAACTTTATCCAAAAGAACCGAGGCGGACAGAACATCAACAATATGTGAGTATCTTTTTTTCTTTTTTTATATTAGGGTTTAACGACACATTAACAGCCAGGGTCATATAATGTCGGTGACAGTTTTACGGGTGGAGGAAGCCGGAGTACCTGGAGAGAACCACCGATGTGAGTATCACCGATGAAATAAAGATAATTTCCGAGTGCCCTCTTTACATATCTAACAGATTTCTTTATTTCTTTATTGGGGTTTAACAACACTTTCGACAGCCAGGGTCACATCGTGTCTAGTAGTTTTACGGGTGGGGGAAGCCCGTGTACCCGGAGAGAACCATCGAGCAACAGCGAGCAACTGTCCGACACCCCAGCGAGCTAACTCCGCACAAGCGGGGTTAGCATCGGTTGAAGACATGTGCACCATCGACGCGCAGTACGCCTTAGTATACAGCGCCACAGTGCTCCCAAGTGGGCAATCGGGATTAATAGTCCGAGAGCCGGGACCGCTTTTTGCGATTTTTAGTGGCCAAAAGATTTGTGAGTATTTTTAGAATCGTCATTACCCAACAGATAAGGAAACCAAATTCTTGGGTGTCATACCCCGTAATTTTCACTCTCAATGGCCAGTTAGTGCCTATATGCTGCAAAATAACGGTGGAATTGGCTCTCTGTCGTGTTTTGACTGAATTTGGGGAAATTTCCAAAAAAGAGAAAAACTGGACGGGGAATGACTCACAAGAATTTGGTTTCCTGATCCGTTAGGAATGACAGTTCTAAAAATATTCACATACTTTTGGCCACGAAATATCACAAAAAGCGATCACGGCTCTCGCACTATAAGTGCCTTGCCCAAGGACACAACGCAGTTACTCATGGCGGGGTCGAACCGTGGACCATTCGGTTTTAAGTCCAATGCCGTTACCACTAATCCATCGCGCTCCTTATCTAACAGATAATAATGGCGCCAACCACTTCTATTTTAACCTTTTGTCTGGAACAGTACCATATATAACATTTATTACTCCTGCACACAATATAACGATCTACACCTGTAGGACAACTGTACCACAGGCACTTAATGCCGCTGTGGCTTTCTCTTGAAATATGTCTCTCCGGGAAACAAGAGTCTCAACGTTTTCCAAATCTACGTGACGTCACTAACATGTGCACTTTCTGGAGGTGGAAATTTTACAAACATGGAATGAAAACTCGAGTTTCTTTGCGCAGAACTCTCATAAAAAGATATTTTAATGAAAAATTATCCAACGCAGACGATATCAAAATTTATTATTTTAAATATTTTTTCAAATTTTAAATATTTTTTCAACAAAACCATATCATGTGAGTTCTCATTGGAATGAGCTCGCTCCAACGAGAGCTAACATGTTATGGTTTTGGTGAAAGTTTTTGAAAAATATTTTTTTCAACTGCTGAATTTTCAAACAGCGCGTTCTCATACCGCCGATTCGTTAGGTAAAAGGTTAAGTTCGGCGTCGTTTTCGCCTTGCTGAACTGGTCTCGCTCTCTGTGAGATACGACGACCAGGTCGACTGAGTGCTGTAATTATTGTATGGATTGCACCTTGTTTTAATCACAACATACGTGTATGGAGCCTGAAAAATGGTGCTCTTAACCATATTACCTAACACGAAAAGCAGACGACACTTGCAAACGGAATTATTGAATAACTAAATATTGTCATGTTTTGCCTCAAAAACAAAGCTTATGACCCCTCGCCTAAACGAGCTCGTTGAGCTTGTTCCAATGAGGGGTCGTAAGTTATGTTTTTGAAAAGAAAAATGAAAAATAATGAAAATTGAATGGAGATTTTTGTGAATAGCGTTGGCGGGTTTTGGTCATTACTTTGGGTAAAGGGTTAATTTCCTCAGTGAGTGATTATGAGCACATTTTTTACAATGCCATCAAACTTGATAACGAAGTATGAATTCCTACAGAAGTAAATACTTGTCTAAATAAAAAATGAAAGCGATGATATTGGCAGGTGCCCCCAAACTGTCTCAGGTGTAGATCGTTATATTATGTGCAGGAGTGAGTAACATTCTTCTCTATCTCATTACTTGCACGACAATGGATACTCACCGAACAAATACTCCGTTAATTTTATTTAACCAAAGCCTAAGAGAAAGGCCCAATAGGTTTTAGCGCATGTACAAATGTCTGCCTCCAAATCCGAGCTTATGGCACCCCATGAAGTCATTTAATTAAAAAATGAATATTTTCAGTTATTGAAGAGAATAGTTCAAGTTCGGGTGTCATTTCCTATTCATGTCGGGTAATGGGTTAATGCTACGCGAAAAACACTAATTCATCCATGGTGATTCTCAAGATTATCTTGCCAGCACCATTCACCAATATCACCCCTCACATTTTGTCAATTTAGCCACAAAAACAGGGCTTATGACCCCTCGTTGGAACGAGCTCATTCCAGTGAAGAGTCGTAAGCTATGCTTTGAAGCAAAAATGATATTTAATTAACCCTTTACCCAACGTAACGGCCAAAACCGGCCAGCGCTATTCTCAAAAATCGCCAATTAATTTTCAAAATATTTTCATTTTTTGTCTCAAAAACATAGGTTATGACCCCTCGTTGGAACGAGCTCGTCGAGCTCGTTCCAACGAGGGGTCATAACCTATGTTTTTGAGACAAAAAATGAAAAAAATTAATTATTCAAGAATTTTTTTTGCAAGTGTCGTCTGCTTTTCATGTTAGGTAAAGGGCTGAAAAGTTAATGTTACCCAATAAACTCTTAACTCCTAGCACTGATCGTATTTTCAAAATTCCTGTTGTTGACCACCTTTTGCCCATGCAATATGAAGAATTTGACTGACTATATCTTGTTTGACAGAGCTCAGCTCAATACGCTCTATCAGATAAAATATAATTTGATAATTTTTTAGTTGCATTGTGGTATAACTTTGCTGCTGAATACTTTTGTATATTACCATCAGTGTGGAGATAGTTAAACGAAAACCGATAATTGGTAGTACTTTAATGCGGCGTGCGGTTTGCCCTGTGAGGCTGCAATTGTCAGGAGTTATAGAGTACCTCTAGGAATTTTGCGTTCTAATTTTCAGGCGTTCGAGAAGAGAAGATGCTCGACGATGAAGCAGGGACGTGGCTAGAGGTTTCAGATTGGGGTGTAGGGTAGTAAATATCTCCCTAGTTGGAATTTCACCACCGAGAAACATTTTGAAAATGAAGCCATGAAAGGGGGCATAGAATTGATTCTAGTAACTGAAATACTAACATATTTATGATAGAATTATCGGGTTATTATCAATTTGGTATTATTCTGGGAATTGAATATGTGCTAAACAAATGCGCAAGCTCAAAACTTTGAACCATTCACACTGTCCTAACATTAAATCAGATCCTATTGCAGGAATGATCAATTTTCGATGTTTCATCATTTTGTAACTGTGAATGATGGAATTAACTCAGGATAACTATTTTACATGATGTGATTTTCTTGAAGTGCATTTCGAGGATTTTTTTATTACGATAAATAATGTACTATAGAAAGCTCGTACCGATTGACATCATGCATACTTATGAAGCTCGATATTGTGTACACTGTAGTTGTAAATAGTAATAGTTGGAATTTTTGCAGATTTGAAACCGAGTTGGGATTTTGGGAAGTAAAGGAGACAATAGCATCACCAAAGCAGCTCTAAAATCCAGATAGATGGAAATCCCAACTACACATGACTCCGAACTTCCAACTATAGGAAATTTTTGCCAGGATTGTGGGGAGGGGTGGGGTAAGCCCCCCCCCCCCCTACACACACACCCTGTCGCCACGTCCCTGCGATGAAGGTGCGTTCGACTTAACAAACTTGAGACTTGGGGCGAAAATAGAAAAGGATCTCTCCGTAAATGAACAATAGCCGCCTATGTCTAAGCAGGGGGCGATCGATCTTTAAACTCTTTAAATAGTCTTGCAACCATTCCAAACTTTGTGACTTGGTGCATGCATGGTTCATTTAAAATTCATTAACATTTTATCGACACGATTTGTGGACGGCACTTGCAAAACTGGAATAACTAAAAATATTTTATTTTTTGTTTCAAAACCAGAAATAAATGATCGCTCAAAACTTTCAACTGTGTTGGTTTTGTCAGGAGGGTCGGTTAAAAATCGATTCTATTGCCCCAAGTGATGTAGGATTAATTTATTGCATAGCCTTCTCGCCAGTGTCTTGCTCGCTGTTCGCACGCTCGTCCACTGTCATCATTTGTTTCCTTCATACAAAATACATTCGGTTTGGAGGACACAATGTTGGCCGGAAGAGGCTACAGTGTATATCTGTGTGTTGGAGTGGGGGGGGGGGGGGGGGGGGGAGCACTAAACTCCTCGGCTCTATGGATAAAAATCTGTGGACGAATTCAGCGCTTACATTTCGACGAGAATCCGAGAATCGATTCACGCAAAGATTTACGTAGCAAAAGAGCGAGAATACATGTAGATTCTCGCTGCACCTCTGCTAGGATTAGCGTGAAAAGGATTGTGTCAAGTTAACCCTTTACCTAACATAGCAGGAAAATGAACCAATACAAGACTAACATGACCTGAAATATCCTGACACTTTGTCAACTAAAATTGTACAAATATGCATGTCATTGGAAACGGCTCAATGTGCCGGTTCCAATGACATCCGTATTTGTAATGTTTTATTGGAAAATATTGTTTATTTTTTTAAAATTAAAAAAAAACTGTGTTGGGTGAAGGATTAACATGTGCTACTGGTATACAAGGGGGATTCAACCATGGTGACCTCATGATTTCTCGGACACTACATGTGTTATCAGTATACAACAGGGGTTCAACCGTGGCGGCCCCTAGCGGGCCTGGGACACTCATAGTAGGTATGGACTCGCGCAACCATTTTCGCG
Organism: Pictodentalium vernedei; assembly: GCA_031216915.1. Classification (NCBI taxonomy): domain Eukaryota; kingdom Metazoa; phylum Mollusca; class Scaphopoda; order Dentaliida; family Dentaliidae; genus Pictodentalium; species Pictodentalium vernedei. The sequence continues at coordinate 154,984,502 of CM062289.1, forward strand.
CAAATCCAAATTGATTCTCCTAAATTTAGATGAAATATTAGCCCTGTGTAATGTGCCACAAACCGCTCGGTCAAATAAATTTTTGTATCAAAAGTGTCTGGAAATATTTTGTCGCGAGTCTTTTTACTTTCCATATTATTTTTGTAGTACTGTGTTCCAAAATCTTTATTCTCAATCACAGATTGTCCACTCCCTCACCACCACACCCACCCGTAACGATGGAGTAAGATTGTTTCTTTTTTCACAAGGTTGAAAACTCCAGCGAATCCAAGATGAGTCTAAAAGACTGTACCACCACTACGTCATGAAAAGTGGACTTCAAGGGGTGTTAAATTTACATTTTGAGAATGCGTAATATTTGTGGTAGTTGGGGGTGGGTGGGGGGGGGGGGGGCATTCTTGGAACCAGCGTATCTTGGGAAATTTCTGTGGAACATTCTTCTCAAAAAGGGTGTACTCTCTGTACCATTGTTTCTGTGCCTTGGGTTTGTGTTATGCATCAATTGCCTTTACGCTATAAAACTATTTTTACCCTACCCCACCCTACCCCCACGAAAATTGGAGTCGTCGCCACTATCTATTTTACTGTAGCAGTTTGTGGGAGAAAAATTTAAACTTTCAATTAAAAAAAAGTGTTTGTCGGTAGAATAGACGGACATATAGTCAAATAGTTCATGTCATGCACCTTTTACCCAACGAAACGGCCAAAACAGGCCAGCGGTATTCACAAAAATCACCATTCAATTTTTATTATTTTTTTCATTTTTGCCTCAAAGACTTAGCGCATGACCTTTCCTTGGAACGAGCTCTTACCATTGAGGGGTCATAAGCTATGTTTTCGATGAAAAAAAAAAAAAATTAAAAAAAATTGTTATTCAAGAATTTCGTTTACAAGTGTAGTCTGTTTTCCCGGTCAGGTAAAGGGTTCAAATGATATTAAATCGTCGCCTGAGTGCTAGAATGTTCTATGTCCCATAGGGGACATAGAACATTCTAGCACTCAGGCGACGAAATACGCATTGCTAACACCCTCTCCTCGTGGTTCCATTTCAGCTCAAGTTTTTCTCATTTTATCTGTGTGAACTGCCTAAGAAATGCACGAAAAGCGACTGATGGAGATCACTTAAAAGTTGAAAAATATATTAAATGCTGGTGGGAAAATTTCGACGGACAACGTTTTGAAAATAGCGGAAATATCCTTTATTTGTTCAATTTCTGTGGTATTGTTCTAATGGTTTCATTTAAATTTGAAAAAGGACGTTTTAGGGCAATAAAGATGTTTTATATATATACATATATTGTTGCTCATGAGACAATGATGACAGAGCATGTAGAAAGTGTGTCTACAACATTGCATATAGAAAGTCTATAGCGGGCCATCCACACTCAATATGATTGTCAATATAATTGTCAATAATTTATATTGACAATCTTATTGATCATGAATGGACGATATTGAAGACTTGATCAATGTATTGAAGAATATCAGAGAGCTCAAATATTTATTGACGTATTGTCAATAATATTGATGTGCATTTTTGTCACATCAATTGTATTGATCAATATTTCATTCTTGTCAAAAACACAGAGCCATCAACATGGCAAAATCAATCAAAGATTGATCAATCAATCCTATGATTGTCGAATCAGAAATGAAAGAAATATTGATCAAAATGAGTGCAGCTGAGGGCAAACATTATATTGTCAATAATATTGAGTCAATAATATTGACAATTATATTGACTGTGGATGGGCCGCTTATGACGCCGTGTTGGCTACCTCAACTACGAGGCTGGCATTCTGTCGTTCAATGCATGAAGCTGGAACTGTACTATCTTCTCAAAGTGAAATAGTTGCATTAACTGGTTGAGTTCTAGAAGCTACTATCAGGGTTTTCAAAAAAAAAAAACGAGGGTACCAGAACAAAAGCCAACATTTTCCTTGCTCATGTTACATATTCAGTCAAATGCAAATAATATTTTGTTTATATAAATTTGTTTTATTACAAATTATTGGAGAGTGCATGTGGGCACTATTCAATTACTTGTAATGAAATAAATTTTGATTTTCATATTCAGACCACCAAAAATAATCAAGCCCTCAACAAGTTAATGTACATGCATGGATGGCCAATGAAAACTCTATAACTGGAAGAATGAAAATTGCTCGAAAATTGAAAAAAAAATAAATAGGAAATATCATTGTTTAATACCCGAAATGAAAGACACTAAGCTGCATTTTTCTTATCCCCCCCCTCCCCTCCCACTTGTTAGAGTCCATTATTTTCATTAGCATTCGGATTTCGTCGGCAACATTTACAATTACACAATTTATAACATTGAAATGTCCAACACGCTAAAAACTAAAGTGTTAAAAACTACACTTGAAGTGCTGTATTTAACACTTACTAAGTGCTGAACTAGCACTTTGTTCAAGTGTAGATATCCCAGAACTTGACAGGTGTTGACAATAATACCACTTGACAAGTGTAATGTCGCGACACTTAAAAGGAAACAACGCAGATGACGCGGGTCAGGCTCGAACTCTCGAGCCTGATCCGCGTCATCTGTGTTGTGTCCTTTTAATTATGTACCCACCAAGCGCAAATCAAATTATGGACGATTCTGGAAGAACCACCAATGCCAGACACATGAGAAGTGCCATCTATTCAAGTTTCAGATGTCTGACGTTTTGTAATGTCTAAGTGCTTAAAGCATTGCACTTTGAGTGTTAAAATCAAACCCCAAGAGTTAGAATGGGTTTAACACCTTGAAAGTGTCAGTTTTAACACTTTAGTTTTTAGTGTGAAGGCAGCGCACACTCTCAATTCCACCCAACAATAGGGTTCGACTGTTTCAACGTATGCTCTCAACAGACACCACATCTCAATACCTCTTAAATATTTGTTTTGAGGCATTAAAAGTTTTTGTTTTAACCCTTTACCTAACATGAAAAGCAGACGACACTTGCAAAAAAATTCTTGAATAACTATTTTTTTTCATTTTTTGTCTCAAAAACATAGGTTATGACCCCTCATTGGAACGAGCTCGTCGAGCTCGTTCCAATGAGGGGTCATAACCTATTTTTTGAGACAAAAAATGAAAAAATAATTAAAATTAATAGGCGATTTTTGAGAATAGCGCTGGCCGGATTTGGACGTTATGTTGGGTAAAGGGTTAACATTATGAGACAGCTTGAAAGAGAGTTGAATATTGGCTGGGGAAACAAGTTCCATTACTCTGTTCTTTATGAAAGATACACACATGGGGAGCATTGTGCCTGTCGGAAAGAACATAAACGTTACCTCTACATAACAGTAAGTCGTTTAAGCATTTATTTACCCAACGCGTAGGATATCAAAATTTATTATTTTAATTATTGTTTTTTTTAAAAAAATTTTCACAATATTTCAACAAAACCATATCTTGTGACCCCTCATTGGAACGAGCTCACGGAGCTCGTTCCAATGAGGGATCACATAATATAATTTTGTTAATATTTTTAGAATTTTTTTTTCAACTGCTTAATTTGCAAATTGCGGGTGAATGCGGCAGATTCGTGACAAAAGGAGTAAAACAACGTCTTCGTGTATGCGTGCTTGTTCATATACTCCAAAAATATAGTTCACTAGCAGGGTTACCCAGCGTTGCTCGGGCTGAGTCGGTTCCCCTCTACACCCCCACCTCACCCCACCCCACCCCACCCCACCCGGCACCTTTTTAAACCCCACCACTAGATTCCTGGTAAAAAATTTCCCCTACTAGACCCCTTGAAGACCTATATCAGTGAGAAAAATGTTGGTCATAACTTTTGGTGCCCCTCTACACCCCCACCCGCACCCCGATACTTTTTTAAACCTCACCATTAGATTTCTGATAAAAACGTACCCCAATTAGACCTCTTTGAAGACATATATCTATAAAAAAAAATTTGGTCATAACTTTTGGCGCACCCCTACACACCCACCCCAACCCCACACACTTTTTTAAACCTGACGATGACCTCCGCCATAAAAAGGTACTCCTAGTAGACCCATTTTGGACACTCGGGGTGGCCCAATATTCATTTGTATAGTGGACAGCAGGCAGGCAGGCAGGCAGGCATTCTAAAATATAGTATAGATATATATTTTCCTTTGTATTTCAGTGATAAACTGTACATTTGAAAAGAAGTATGAATCGAATTGCTCTTATATTGGTGCTGATATCTGCGTTTGCTATGACGAGTAAGTAGGAAAAAATTTTTCCTCTGATAATTTAATAATGTAAAAAAAATGTCACTCTTAGTATTTCCTTCAAATGACACGTGTTACGAAAAAATTAAGAAAATCAACATTAATTTATATTTTTATCAAATAGATCGCATTTCACACAATTTGACTACTGTATTTTGTTCAATAAATCTTATTGCATACAAAGAATGTAGGTGTGGGTAATTTAGATCAGACTCTAGCCTTTGTCACCATCACCTGGAGGTGTTATGTGTTTTTCTTATATTTGGGATCCTTTGAGGTTATGAATCTCAAAGGTATCCAGGAGGTACGTGGGGAGTAATTTAGACAAAACGTCGGTGTTACTGGACCTAAAACGACCTGTTGGTTTTCTGATTTTAATCTTTTACCGGACACAGTAACCAAAAACTATAAAAATCTTTTCACAAAATCGTCAATCACATTTAAGTATGTTTTCAATTTTTGCTTCAATGCACACCATATATGAGCCGTGTGAGGTATAAGTTCAATCTAGAGATGGGCGGTATTGGAATTTTGAGTTCGGTATCGGTTTCGGTATTTTTGTGTGGGCATACCGCGGTATCGGTTCGGTATTCGGTATGTGACTTCAGATTCACTGATAGTAGGGGAATCCATGTCAGAAAAATACAGAATAAGTTGTTCTTGTATCATTCTATCACAGTGCTACACATGCCATTGTTGATGGGCTCAACATTGTCATTCTTTTGTCAACACAGATCATATCTACAGTAATTTGGTGACTTGTTCTAAATCCGCCTTAACTTTTCAAGCTCCACTTAAGGCGTCTGTAATCATAGAATGTGTGTCCTGAAGATGTCATCTTTAGGTGGGCCTGATGACAGTAGTAAAATTATCTGGTCAGTGATTTCTAGCCAAGTCTTGGCTGCCTGTTAAGGCAGCCAAGACTTGGCTAGAAATCACTGCTAAGCAACTGGACATGTACAGGTCGTAGACTATTGATAATTTAGTACAACTGCACTGGTTCTTCAGGCTTAACAAAACTGAAAAATAAAATCAGTCACTTCTTTCATGAAAATGAACACATCAACTGCTATCAATCCTCATCAAGGCCTTATAAATAGTGAATGCACAGGGAAAATTGAAAATACCGTTGGTTTCGGTATTCAAAGATTGGGTCGGTTCGGTTTTTCGGTGTCCCCATGATATCGGTATCGGTTCGGTTTTTCGGTTTTTTGCCCATCTCTAGTTCAATCTAAATGAGAGGTGTTGTATTACATTTCTCGTTCAATAGCGAATTGAACCAAGAGTTAATAAGTTTTCGTGAAAACTTTATTTCCGATAATAAAATGAGAAAGACTGAAAAATTTGCCAAAAATGACAGCTAATTCAGTGAAATCGCCAGAAACGTGTTTCACAAAAAAATATTTTCCGAGACCAGTGAGCTTTTCTGACTGAAATAAATAGCAATCACAATATTTATGTCACGACGACTAATGAAAAGGATAGTGTCTGTATTATATGTCACCATGCACAACCAGGGACGTGACTTGATATTTCCGATTGGGGGGGGGGGGGGGGGTAGGATAGTGAATTTCTAACTAGGAGGATGGACTGGGAAGGAGAAACCCCTCTCCCGATCCCACTTCCTAGTTGGAAATTCACTATCGAGAAAGATTTTGAAAATGAAGCCATGAAAGGGGGCAGAAAATTGATTCTAGTAACTGAAATGCTAACACATTTAAGAATTATCAGGTTGTTATTATTTGGTATTATATGAGAATTGAATATGTGATAAACAAATGTTCAAGCTAAGAACTTTGAACAATTCACACTGTCGTAGCATTAAATCAGATCTTATGCAGGAATGATCAATTTTCGATGTTTCATCAAGTTGTGAGTGTGAATGATGAAATTAACTCAGGATAACATTTTACGCGATGTGATTTTCTTGAAGTGCATTTCATGGATTTTTTCTTTATTACGATCAGTAAACGTACTATAGAAATCTAGCACCAACTGACATCATGCATACTTATGAAGCTGGATATTTCTTACACTGTAGTTGTAAATAGTAACAGTTAGAATTTTTGCCGATTGGAAACCGAGTTGGGATTTTAGTAAGTAAAGGATCAACAAAGCAGCTCAAAAATCCAGATAGATGGAATTTCTGCCCTCCGAATTTCCAACTACAGGAAATTTTGGCCTGGACTGGAGGGTGGAGGGGGGGGGGGGGGTGACACACCCGCACACCCCTGTCACCACGTCCCCGTGCACAATTGTTGATTTAATAACAGAAAAAGCTACAAAACATCAAAAGATGGTGGAAGCGCGATTTTCTTATTATTTCTAAACGTTCAAACTGACTGGGAAAAAATTGTGAAAAAACAGCTTCTGTATTTTTATACCGCTCTGCAGAGACCGGTTGATCACTGGATGGGTGACCGTCTGAGCGATCAATTCGGACTCCCGTGTTGTGTACTTGGGCAAGGCACTTAACCCCGATTGTCCACATGGGGGCACGATGACGCCGTGTACTAAGGCTGCACGTCGATGGTACGCATGTCTTCAACCAATCTAACCCTCCCTGTGCTGCAGTGTCGAGTTACGATGTTGGGGATCTGGTAGCTGCTCGTCGTTGCTCGGTGGTTCTCTCCGGGTACTTCGGCTTCCTCCACCCGTAAAACTGTCACGGTCATGATTAGCCATTGTGCATAAGTACATGACCTTAAACACCCATAAATAAATAAATAAATAAACAAATAAATAAATAAATAAATAAATAAATAAATAAATAAATAAATAAATAAATAAATACCACTCTGCAGGAAAATACCTGAAGATTGTGAAATGACGCGCTCATCGATGATACGACACTTCGAAATTTCAATTGAATATAAATTCCCACACCCTCGGTGTTAAATTTATTGACAGGTTTAGAAAATTAAGGGGAGCTAACTTTCCTGTAAATCTCTTCCAATGGTGGACATTGTCATCCACGAGGATAGACGCACACGACACGTATGTGAAAGAGTACGGAGGCATATTAGTGCCAGACAATAATTTCTACTACGTTGTTATAACAAGGTAGCTAAGTTGTTATAACAAGGCAGCTTAGTTGTTATAACAAGAGAGATAAGATATTATAACAAGATAGTTAGGTTGGTATATCACCTTCATCAAATTAATTGAAAATCAGTGTGTCACAAACTAGTAGCCTAACACCCCTACCTTACCACCACTTTGACTCCTTATTATCGGTTGATAACGAATGTCGAATGAGAAGAAACCGGGAATAAGTAACAGTTGTCACGTCCCACAGCATACCAGATCATTCCAATGAGATGTTATTATTTATGTTGTGGTGGCAAAAATTTAAATTTATTTTCGTAATTAAAAAAAATGTCCTCATAATGACGACTAATAGACGTTTTAGGTAAAGAGTTAATATGCAACGACAATTCTACTTAGAGATAAATTCGCTTTTTTCCAGGGAACGTACATGGATATTTTAGTGGAAAGTGCTTATCACTAGCCCTTTAACCCTTTACCCAACGTAACGGCCAAAACCGGCCAGCGCTATTCTCAAAAATCGCCAATTAATTTTCAAAATATTTTCATTTTTTGTCTCAAAAACATAGGTTATGACCCCTCGTTGGAACGAGCTCGTCGAGCTCGTTCCAACGAGGGGTCATAACCTATGTTTTTGAGACAAAAAATGAAAAAAATTAGTTAATCAATAATTATTTTTGCAAGTGTCGTCTGCTTTTCATGTTAGGTAAAGGGTTAATGTCTTGTTTTCTTACAGGTGACGCATCAGGTTTTTCGATACCATCAACTGGCTACTGTGGCAGGGTGTATTGTTTTATTAATCCATGTAGATTTGCCAGATGTCCTTCTGGCACAGAATGCAGGTTAGTTTATAATCTCTATGACATTTTAGTTTCTTCGATAGCTAGATGAGAGAGAGGTATTAGTTATCATTCGAAAATAAGAATACTACAGTAAGAGAGACACTTGGGATCGAGGCAGACAGAATACAGGATATGTTCGATAGAGATGGGCGGTATTGGAATTTTGAGTTCGGTATCGGTTTCGGTATTTTTGTGTGGGCATACCGCGGTATCGGTTCGGTATTCGGTATGTGACTTCAGATTCACTGATAGTAGGGGAATCCATGTCAGAAAAATACAGAATAAGTTGTTCTTGTATCATTCTATCACAGTGCTACACATGCCATTGTTGATGGGCTCAACATTGTCATTCTTTTGTCAACACAGATCATATCTACAGTAATTTGGTGACTTGTTCTAAATCCGCCTTAACTTTTCAAGCTCCACTTAAGGCGTCTGTAATCATAGAATGTGTGTCCTGAAGATGTCATCTTTAGGTGGGCCTGATGACAGTAGTAAAATTATCTGGTCAGTGATTTCTAGCCAAGTCTTGGCTGCCTGTTAAGGCAGCCAAGACTTGGCTAGAAATCACTGCTAAGCAACTGGACATGTACAGGTCGTAGACTATTGATAATTTAGTACAACTGCACTGGTTCTTCAGGCTTAACAAAACTGAAAAATAAAATCAGTCACTTCTTTCATGAAAATGAACACATCAACTGCTATCAATCCTCATCAAGGCCTTATAAATAGTGAATGCACAGGGAAAATTGAAAATACCGTTGGTTTCGGTATTCAAAGATTGGGTCGGTTCGGTTTTTCGGTGTCCCCATGATATCGGTATCGGTTCGGTTTTTCGGTTTTTTGCCCATCTCTAATGTTCGAAATATTAAACTGGACGAACAAATGCATATTTTTTGCATATTTTTTCTTCAAGTTGGAGATTTGTTTCTCCCAGAGGCGGCGGAATAAAATTCCAGAGTGCAAAAAAACCCATTTCCTTGCAGGTGTGCAGATATTTTGAGTTTTTTCCACGGAGATATATTTGTAAGATTTCACACTTTGAGGGACGGTGAATGCGGGCGAAGGACAAAAGAGGAAAAAAATGTTTGTCAGGCAACTTCAGGTGAAAAATATTTCCTACAGTACTTACTATCCTAACGTAAGTGATGCAGCACACATAATTGGTAGAAAGGGTGGGGGGGGGGGGGGAGGGTCCCGTGTCCCCTGTCCCCGGCTCTTCTGCCTCTGATTTCTCCTAATGTACACACAGCCCAAGTAAACACAGGCAATGGCCGATCCAGACCATTGCCAAAAACGGGGTGATTATCATCCACCAGATGTCAAAAATTAAATGTATCGTATCAACAAACAAAACCTCATTAAAAAGCTCAATAATGCTCCATGATATTGTCCCCAAACACCATGGTTTGCCATGGAATTTTGGTACACTATTAAAGTTTACCACGGTGTCTCATGGTGTCCAAGTTAGGGACAACACCATGGTGTACCATGAAACTTCCATAAGGGAGAAGCCAAAGGCTGCAGTATTACACCACAATTATCCAAACCAGTGACCTGAACACACCAAAGGCAGTTACACACTGGACACTATACGATCGTCGCATGCAGTGCGATGAAGTGATAGCTAAATAGTATACATTACGGACGAGGTGTTTTTGGCATGTCACACCCCGATATTCTCTTAAAAGCAATCAATATTAACATAACATGGGTTATCAGGTGGAATCATTTGAATAAATATCGACTTGCCATATCTTTGTACAGTGCAACACGCACTTGGTGGTTTTTATTCAGGGTCACCAATTTTGGTACACTATTAAAGTTTACCACGGTGTCTCATGGTGTCCAAGTTAGGGACAACACCATGGTGTACCATGAAACTTCCATAAGGGAGAAACCAAAGGCTGCAGTATTACACCACAATTATCCAAACCAGTGACCTGAACACACCAAAGGTAGTTACACACTGGACGCTATACGATCGTCGCATGCAGTGCGATGAAGTGATAGCTAAATAGTATACATTACGGACGAGGTGTTTTTGGCATGTCACACCCCGATATTCTCTTAAAAACAATCAATATTAACATAACATGGGTTATCAGGTGGAATCATTTGAATAAATATCGACTTGCCATATCTTTGTGCAGTGCAACACGCACTTGGTGGTTTTTATTCAGGGTCACCTCGTGTCGGACAGTTCACGGGCGGAGGAAGCATGAAAACCCGGAGAGAACCACCGGGTTGCGGCGAGTAACGTTGGTCAGGATCGACCCGTGGACCTTTCGGTTTCAGGCGTTCAGGTCCAATGCTCTAACCACTGATCCCCTGGGTGGTATAGTTTAACCCTTTACCTAACGTAACGGCCAAAACCGGCCAGCGCTATTCTCAAAAATCGCCAATTATTTTTCACTATTTTTTTCATTTTTTGTCTCAAAAACATAGGTTATGACACCTCGTTGGAACGAGCTCGTTCCAACGAGGGGTCATAACCTATGTTTTTGAGACAAAAAATGAAAAAAAATAGTTATTCAAGAATTATTTTTGCACGTGTCGTCTGCTTTTCAGGTTAGGTAAAGGGTTAAGCTTGAGGCGGTCAATTTGTACAAAAAAACAAAACACTTATTCTGTTTGAATAAAAGATGCTGAGAAATAACATGACCTCTATGAAGTCAGAATTGCTGCCCCGATATGTTCCAGAAAATACATGTGGCGCGATGACGTTACTCCTTTGAAAAGGAATTACACGGTAGATCATGGCGATAGTTTGGTCGTAGGACTATATGTTTGGACAAATACTCGTGCTTTACGTTGCACTCTCCTGAGAACGCGATGCACTAATTCAAATGTCAACTTGCAAACACGTTAATAAAAAATGGATGAGCAGCATTCAGGGGGCCAGAACTTCATTCGCCGTGGACACCACACATCCTTCCCCGTGTATTTGATATTCTCGGAGGAGGCGGGGGTGGGGAAGCGTGTGAGGGCTGAAAAGCACCCTTTTGATTTTGAAAAAGAATAACCAATATTGTCAAATAAAAAAGCTCGTTTAAACAGACAATAGCTTAAAAATCTTTACCCAAGAATTTGTTATTATAATTTTATTTTTTTCAAATTTTTCCAAAAGTTAAAAAACACGTTATCTCGCGACACCTCATTGGAACGATCTCGTTGCAATGAGGGATCACACGATAGAATTTTTGTTGAAAATTTTCGATACTTTGTATGTTACACTTTCAGATGCGGTCTATTAGTTAGATAAATTAACTCAGATGAGTCCTCAAATATAGCTTAATTATAAGTCTCAGTTTTAAACGTGTGTGTGTGGGTTGGGGCTTACTCTCAAAGTTCAGGGCCCTGGCTCTTTTGTTTCCGACTCTCCTGCCAGCATTCTTGTCTTCTGGGGGATTTCCGTTGTTAAAAATACACACGGTGGAACAACAATCAGTGATGCAATGTAGTAATGTAAATAAAGGATATCCATCGAGTCGGATGGTCCTTAAACCAACATGTCGACGGTTAGATCAGTGACGTTTTCCCAGGGGGACATTCCCGTACCTTTTTCCACGACAACTGAAAGACCTGGAATTGAGAATGCCCAGCCCAGTGCGCACCCAGTATGAAAAAGGAGTGCTCGTTGTCTTCAAAACAGCGAGTCCTCCTTCGTCTTGCTGACTGCATTAAATCCATTTTAGTTATCGATAACTTACTCGCTTTCCAAACTGTAATATAAAGCATAAGCAGGTCAGATATGATTACACAAAATGACGTCACGAAAGAGGTGTCCTTGGTAAGTCGCACGTGCGTTTGTTTTGGTTTGTAACTCAATCATAAAAAACCGGGAAGGGGGTGGGGGTGAGGTGGGGGTAAATCGTCCTGATTATCTTGCTATCAAATTTATGAAATTCACTGCGAAAAATCAACGAGAATGCGATTTTCAGTAATAAATTCCAAATTTTACCCGAGGAGATCTCCGGCAAATCGTAGATGATTGTTGAAATGATGAGCTCCTGTTCCCTTACTTCTTAATTTAGGAAAGCACGACGGCATTCGATCCTGACCAGTGTTAACTTCGCTGTGTCCTTGGGCAAGACCCTTAATTCCAATTGCCCACGTGTACTGTGGCGTTGTGTACTTTTGTAAGGCGTATGAGTGTGGGGAAATTGGCTCACTAAAAGCGCTTGTAAACTTTAAACATATATTACATTCAAAGGCGGTAACCTGCTGTACAAAGCTCAAAGTTGGTAGCCAGACTACCTGTTTCAAGAAATTAACTACATTATATACAAAAAAGTTACTTCTAACAACGGTAGTAGTAGTGTATGCACGTTTCACCCCACATTTGGATGACCCCGGTGGATGACCCAGGAAGTGACGTCATGTCACGTGACCTAGTGCCGCCATGTTGTGTTGTCATGGTAACCCGCGTGAGCGGCCATGTTGTGACGTCATCTCCATAGTGATACTTGGTGTTAGTGCGCATGCGCAGAACGTGTTGTTAAGGTGATACGTGTTTCTGTCGTCCATTTTGTATACTGGAGGCCGCCAATTTGGTTTCTATGGTAGCACGTGATTGCTATGTTACCTAAGGCCTACAATAGGGCATGGGGTATGTTCGGAGGGTATGTTCGATTGAATCGGAGTATTTTCTGGAACGACTTCCCTGGATAATTACCACAAACAACCCGACAAGTTTTACTATTTCGAATTCTTCCAGAATTCTCTGCATCTATCTATATATGCAATAGTTATCGTTGATCTGGCCATGTTCCTTTATTCTAGAGTATACTCCAGTAACGTGGAAGAGCCTATTAGTTGGAACAGCTTCACTTATTATTACTATATTTAGCAATTTCTGGTCTATTCCTGTTAGTTCTGACCCTATTCTAAGTACTCTTGTTGTTTCATTTATATAACTAACCAATCAGATTGCTTGATTTCCTATAACCTGTACTTAATCGTATAGAGTTATCTCCCTTGTGTATAATAAAAGCCTATAACCAATGGCAATATCTCCGGGCACCCCAATTTCGGCACACCTTTTTGAAAAACATATGACCTTCAGCACGCCTTTTTGTCATATGTGCTTATGTGAAAAAGCACAATGTGACACAATGTGCCCTAGCACAAAGGCACATGCTTTATGTGCCGATATGTGCTTATGTGAAAAGGCACAATGTGACACAATGTGCCCTAGCACAAAGGCACATACGGGTATTTGAGGATACCCATGACCCGGTATTGTATTATTTGAGGATACCTATCGAGGATACCTATCGAGGATACCTTTTATAGGATACTTATCTGAGGATACTATATAGACTGTACATATCCCTATAGGTCTCTTGCTGGCCCTTAGTACTATTAATCCACCTGATGCTTTATGTTATCCTATGACTGGTATAGGTAGTATGCAATGCTAGGCATAGGGGTATTGTGGGTAGGGGTACTGCCTGGTAGTTTAGAACGGTACTATAGTATGGGCAGTATATACACCTATAGGTCCCTGTTAGTGCTTGGCAATATTAACCAACCGATTGCTTTGTTTTATTATATGGCTGGTATATGTAGTACGTTATGGTAGACCTAGTGATGTTGCGGGGGTGGGGGTAATGCTTGGTAGTTTAGAACGGTAGTATAGCATAGGCTGTACATATCCCTGTAGGTCTCTTGCTGGCCCTTGGTACTACTGATCCACCAGGTGCTTCATATTATTGAGCGGTATTCTGGGGTGGGGTCAATGCCGGGTAATACAGAACGGCAGCAGAGTATGGTAGGTATATTCCCCAGTAGGTCCCATCCTAACCGTTGATAATATTAACCTACCAAATGCGTTGTATCATCCTGTTACTTGTAAGATGGTACGTAATAGCAGTTGTTCTGACCCTACGCATTCAAAACTACCGAGCATTACCCCCACACCCACATAATCACTAGGTCTACCATAGTGTACTACATATATGAGCCATATAATAAAACAAAGAAATCGGTTGGTTAATATTACCAAGCACTAACAGGGACCTATAGGTGTATATACCGCCCATACTATAGTACCTTTCTAAACTACCAGGCAATACCCCTACCCACAATACCCTATGCCTAGCATTGCATACTACCTATACCAGTCATAGGATAACATAAAGCATCAGGTGGATTAATAGTACTAAGGGCCAGCAAGAGACCTATAGGGATATGTACAGTCTATATGGTATCCTCAGATAAGTATCCTATAAAAGGTATCCTCGATAGGTATCCTCAAATAATACAATACCGGGTCATAGGTATCCTCAAATACCCGTATGTGCCTTTGTGCTAGGGCACATTGTGTCACATTGTGCCTTTTCACATAAGCACGTATCGGCACATAAAGCATGTGCCTTTGTGCTAGGGCACATTGTGTCACGTTGTGCTTTTTCACATAAGCACATATGACAAAAAAGGGGTGCCGAAGGTCATATGTTTTTCAAAAAGGGGTGCCGAAATTGGGGTGCCCTGGGATATTGCCATTGGATATAGGCTTTTATTATACACAAGGGAGATAACTCTATACGATTAAGTAAGGTTATGGGAAATCAAGCAATCTGATTGGTTAGTTATATAAATGAAACAACAAGAGTACTTAGAATAGGGTCAGAACTAACAAGAATAGACCAGAAATTGCTAAATATAGTAATAATAACTAAAGCTGTTCCAACTAATAGGCTCTTCTACGCTACTGGAGTATACTCTAGAATAAAGGAACATGGCCAGATCAACAACGATAACTATTGTATATATAGATAGAAGCAGAGAATTCTGGAAGAATTCGAAATAGTAAAACTTGTCGGGTTGTTTGTGGTAATTATCCAGGGAAGTCGTTCCAGAAAATACTCCGATTCAATCGAACATACCCTCCGAACATGCCCCATGTCCTATTGTAGGCCTTAGGTAACATAGAAATCACGTGCTACCATAGAAACCAAGATGGCGGCCTCCAGTATACAAAATGGTCGACGGAAACACGTATCAAATTAACAACACGTTCTGCGCATGCGCACTAACACCACATATCAGTATGGAGATGACGTCACAACATGGCCGCTCACGCGGGTTACCATGACAACACAACATGGCGACACTAGGTCACGTGACATGACGTCACTTCCGGGGTCATCCACCGGGGTCATCCAAATGTGGGGTGAAACGTGCAATCACTACTACTAACGGTGAATAAACACAACTCCAAAACAGCAATTACACCTTTTTTAAATACAAGATTTGTCGAACAGTGTGTAACTGTTATTTGAAGAACTAATCAGCGATTACATGTATCAGCTGATGTACATTACGGACGCTCTCTAATATATCCGGCCTTGTACAAACAACACTGTAATTGCTGCCTAATCACCACAAGAATTAATACTTAGGTTTTCATTCTATTATTTTAAAGTACACGTGTGTGGAATATTTGTTCTTCGAAATTCATCTAGAAAACCTGCCTATAACAGAACACTCCACCCAAAGAGAACGAAAAATGCTGAAGTATCCGCTGCAGGTGTACGAAAATCAAGACCTTCTCAACACGAAACTCGAAATTGCGAAAACATATTGGTGTTACGAATTCATCCCAACCCTGAGAAAAACTTGCGGAAATGACTGATCTTCCAGTATGTCATTAAAAAGCAGCGATTTATTATCGCCCTGAGGACAAATTATGGCTTTTCACTTTGAAAAATCTTACTAAGTTTTTAAACTGCATTGGTAGCTGGTAATTTGGATAATTCCGCCACGGGTCACTCGTAATCTTTGGGAATGTTCCCTAACGGCTTTTCATCTGGAAAAATTTCTTTATGAAATACGTAGACCAATGTATGTTTTCATTCTGTCTGGTTCCCATGTGTTTTGATGACAATCTGTCCATTTAACCCTCTACCCAACGTAACGGTCAAAACCGGCCAGCGCTATTCACAAAGATCGCCAATTAATTTTCATTATTTTTTAACTTTTTTGTCTCAGAAACATAGGTTATGACCCCTTATTGAAACGAGCTCGTCCAGTTCATTCCGATGAGGGTCATAACATATGTTTTTGAGACAAAAAATGAAAAAAAATTAGTTATTCAAGAATATTGTTTGCAAGTGTCGTCTGCTTTTCATGTTAGGTAAAGGGGTAACGAGATAGTGTCTGATCCTATTGATATACTTCGTCTTGGGAGCCTTCTCGACATGAGGGGTCGTTTTGCCTCTCATTTTGATTGGACATTTTGTTTTGTCACTGCGCTAGATTAGTTTATGTCCCTCAAAAGAATGTGAACTACGTTTTTCGAAACTGTCTCGGGGATTTGGAAAAAAGTTTCGAAAAATTGTTTAAATTTTCATACACGTTGTTTTCTGCGCAATTTGAAGAAGCATTTTCGGAATGTTCCTTTTGACACTGGGTTGGTCTGTCTGCTGTTTCAACAACAGCGTTTACACCAATGCCATTTGATAATAGATGGTTAGTTTGTGTGTTGGTACCCACATTGCAACATGTCCTCTCTTTCTCTGCTACGTTAACTTCCACAGTGTGTTCACGTCCTTGATTTTGTTTACTTGTGTCCTCACATGTGGTCGATTGCTGTTCCTTTCGTTTCAAGTACATCATTTTTCGTCTGTGACCTCGTTTCATCTTTGCTCTTGACTTTCGTTTGTCTGTTTGTTCCTCCGATAATTCGTTCTGTGTGAACGAAACGCCCACGGAAGTTCAGTTCATTTTGCTTGGATTCGACAAGACAGTGACATATTTTCTACGTTTAGACTTTCAATGAGCTGTAAAACAGTTTCTGGAATCTTGTCCACCTTTAGGATCGCGATTAAGTTACAAAGTTTCAGAGATCCAAGAACAAAGCTACGCATTCAAAAACACGATGCAGCGACACGACCGAATTTGGGGACAGAACAACACTGTCTGCATATTTATTGATGATGGACCCATGGTCGACGGACAGGCGCATATCACATGATACCACGAATTTTGATCGAAAAACAATCGCGTAATTCTCAGTAATTCAAACAGGTGTCATGATAACTTGCTAGTAATATGGCAACTACGTAGTCTTCATATAATAATAGTGTGTAGTATGAAGACGATCTGTCTCATTATACGATTTTAGTCGGCATTGTGTATCGATGTTTTTTCGGCCCCGATGACCTTGGCCGAAATTTAAAGAAACAGACAACGAAACTAAATCCTGAAGTTTTGGAATTTACCTCCACGCAGCTCTATTGCTACGTTTTGAAGAATTTTGATTTATTAGCTTTGTTCTGGGATATCTAAGGCACATTCGGCCATGAGTTGTTCTCCTGAAATACTGTATTTTATTATCAGTTGTTGTACGAATACGGTAGCATATGGTACGAATATGGTACAGTTATGGTAGCAGATTTCCAGGAATCCATTGTGCCTGCTGTCAACACTGTGCGTTGATTACATGTATTTTCTGTTTTCCATACATCACAACCTTCATTTTTGATGTATAATGTGTGTCTATTTAACTTGAATGCATGGAATATCAGATATGAGAATTTCAAAGTAAACCAATTTCCCTTACTTATATAGCATCTTAATAAAGTACCCACGGCCATTCAGACTAGATTTCCAGTCCTGTGAGGTGATAGTTATTGTTGTTCCAGTATACATTTACTTGCATTGTAAGTTATTACCACATTGTCTATTTTCAGGGCAAACTACTGTGGCGGCTGCTATGCCCACTGTGTCCCATCCAGAAAACCATTGATGACATCATGACATAATTGATTACATCATGTATATAAATTTCCAAGATTCCCAGTAGAGATCTGTTGCAGGAATGCAACTGACGGACTGCTACATTGTTTTCAAAATCAAACATTGATACAATAACGACATGTAACGTAGGAAAAAAAGTTGCTGGACAACAGAATTTACTTTGTTGTTATTCATTGTCATAGCCAGGAGTGCTTACGCATACCACAGAATTTGAGGCACGCGACTGCGCTTGCGCTTTGTCACGCTTCTATAGGAGTTAGCTGGCTGCATTAGCACCACGCTACCAGGTCAACGGTAAAAATTTGTAAGGAATCTAACCATAATATGGGCTGTTTGTATACCCACTTTTTGTGAAATGTCTGCACAGACTACAGTTGATTTACTTGATGTCACTTTATTCACAAAGATATACAGATATTATTCAGTGCTCCTGTTGTATATATTCCAATCATTAAGTATTTAATTCACTTTGAAAACATCAAAATATTAACACAATTGATGGAACAGCGTAATCCTAAAACCACAGCTGTGGTGAGCCCTCATTCATATAAATTAGTAAACAAACATCTTTAATGTTTAATTGATAAAGTCATCACAGATTCGGTCAAATCAAGTCTCCACTGAGAAACATCTCTTGCGCTGATTCAGAGAAAATGAATGTTCATGGTATTTTTAAATTAAATCAGATGGAATATTTCAGTGGGTCGGAAAAGCGAACCATAGCCTACTTTTTAAGGCATAGGCTGGTTCCTGGCCATAGCAGCGTCGGATTTCTTACAGAATGTCACTGGTGGCTTGGGAGCTTACGTAAACACCTTGTCCATTTCATTTCGTGGAGCATAATAACACATGCCTTCTCGGGCAAATGGGCAACGATCCACTGACATCAACACATGAAATAGACAACTGAAAACAACTGTATGAAACACATATAGGAGTATTTTCAGGTAACATCGTTATATGTCTTTTTTATTAACGATTGTACTCAATATAATTTACCACCCCCAACATTATAAGTTATCGTGATGAATTGAAGGTAACATGGTCTGAGGTTTGCGGCTCGGTGTTCTTGTTGGCCATACGCTCTGAGCCGCAAACTTCAGACCACGTATATGTTCCAATCAGATCCTACCCATACCCCAAAACCCAAATCGCGAAAAGAACAACGTAACTTTTAACGACAACAAGTTTAGTAAATAAACCACTCGTTCATCCCACGACTTCACTGGCCAAATCAGCAATAAATCAGATAAATCGTACCCTGAGATCCAATGTGTTCTATGTGCCAGTAGGCACATAGAACACATTGGAACTCAGGGGACGAAATGTGAAGGTCACTCAATCGTAGTTCAAATCGTAAACTGATTTGTAATTTGAACAACGCTTCATTCTGAACATAGTCTGCTGCACGTCTCCAAAATCTAGAAAATGAAGCGGTTTGCAAATCACTCCGTTGATGAAATAATTGCGAAAGAGGCAACCTCATTTCAAATATTTCACATTGAACGTCAAACGGCCATTGATATGGAGCAGTAAACATAGTAAAAACTACACGAGGTCTCGTCCAGTCAGAGGGTGATGATTTTAATCTTATTGAAACAGAACGAATTCACTTGTTTATCTTTGCAAACGGAAATTTACACTGTATAGTGCTGTGATCACAACATGTGAACAGTAAATTTTCTGCCCGTTTTTATAATAAATAATATTAATAATTTTATAGCCTTAAATCCATACATGACACTCTATTGCTGAACAGATAAAAAGATTAGAGTTTGAAAAGATTAGATTATTTTGCTGTGTTTATAAATCTCTTGTGAGTCGGTCAAGGTAGGATCAAGCCACGAGCAACACCCAGTAGCTCTGTTGGCATCTGTTCTGGATCGGGAGCGGTGAACGGAGTTTAGGCTGCGCGTTGCTATTGCCGCTCCGTATCCACTCTTGTGATACGTGTTTCCGTCGTTCATTTTGTATACTGGAGGCCGCCATCTTGGTTTCTATGGTACCACGTGGATGCTATGTTACCCAAATGCTTTTTATAGGACAGGGGTATGTTTAGAGGGTGAGTCCGATTGAACAGGATTAATTTCCCGATTCTTAGAATTACCACAAACAATCGGACAACTTGTACTATTTCGAAATCTTTCGGAATTCTCTGCTTCTATTTATCTACGCAATAATTTTCGTTTACGTGACCATGTACCTTTGTCTTGGGGTATACTCCAGTAGAGTAGATGAGCCTATCAGCTGGAACAGCCTTGCTTATTATTACTATATTTAGCTGTTCTAGTCTGTTCTTGTTAGTTCTGATCCTATTCCGAGTACTCTTGTTGCTTCATTTTTATCTAGATCACACAATCACTGTACTTTACTGGCGCTAACTACCAATCAGAATGCTTGTTTTTCCACAATCTGTACTTACCACGAGGGCCATCAAAAAATCCCTCAATGAGGTCTAATTTACTATCGCTCTCAGCCTCATCTCGGTATTTAACAGCCATATCCCCAGGCTCTCCAATTTCGGCACCCCTTTTTGGAAAACGTCTGGCCTTCGGCACCTTTTTTTTGTCGTATGATGCCATGAGGGCTATGTGACAAGCCCTCAACGAGGCCTCATTTACTATCCCTCATAGCTTTATTTTTTTTGAGGCCATCAGGGCCATGAAAAAATCCCTCAATGAGGTCTAATTTACTATCCCTCTTAGACTCATCTCGGTATTTAACAGCCATATCAGCCAGGCAGCCCAATTTCGGCACCCCTTTTTGGAAAACGTCTGGCCTTCGGCACCCCTTTTTTGTCGTATGAGGCCATGCTGGCCATGAGAAATCCCCCAATGAGGTCTAATGTAGTCTTACCAACGGATTCCATGTTATCTCCAAAGCTCCAATCTGTCCTATCATTAGCTTCTTCAGCAGTCTTGTTCCATTGCGGTCTTGTGCCATTACAATTGACTAAACTATCATCCATTAATATGGACTTGTATCACCACTTCCTAGCTATACCTTCGCTCAGGACTTCAAAATGTTCAATCAGATAGCTTCATTTCCCCCAACATGTACCATTTTATTCAGCGTTCAATGTAAAATATCTATAAATAGGCTGCATGAGAGATTCCGTAATGGGATTCTTATCCGACTCCGTAAAATTTGGATTCCGTATTTTTGCATAAATCATCAAGGGTATTAAATAAAGTTTCTATATCGGGGGGGGGGGGGGGGGGGGGAGGGGGGCACTAAAATTTGCAAGACGTGACGTCCTATTTTCTATTCGGCTCCTTTTTACACCCACCCACCACTACGTGTAAATTTTCTACTACCGTTCTCAGACACCCACCCCCACTCTAGCATTAAAATCCAAAATAAACTTATAAACTTAGTAGGCACAGCTGTCTTTAGGGGTTTTTCATAATGTTCTTAAACTGGTACCACCAATTTAAACCTCTGTGGGCTGCTGTGGGCCCCAGTCTACAAATGACAAGCTGTTCATTATCAGGCTTGGCCAGAGCAGGTGTACATATACGGGAACAAATTTTCATTTGAATTGTTCTGTCAGTACTCTCAGGTGTTTGCTACTTTCCTCTTCTATCCATACAAATTCTATTAATAAATAAATAACTTGGGTTGAATTTAGTGCATCAGAGAGAATTTTCCCAAAATATTGTCTGCACATTTTCTACATTTCGAACAAGACACCCATCCCTACTAACGTGTGACATTTTCCCAGATTAAGCCCAATATTCTCACATATAAAGCCTCCTGATGTTGTATTTATGTTAAGAGTGTGATGTACAACATCATCTTTGAGGTTTGAAACACAAATGATGGTATATATTAGCTGATATATTGATATATTTTGAAAAAATTCCAAAATTTGAAAAAATTGCACAAGTTGGAAATGCACATTTTTGGCGCACTCAAGAGACCCACCCACCCCCACGTCACGTCTTGCAAATTTTTGGTGCCCCCCCCCCCCCCCTCCTATCTATATTAGTATTAACGTGTATAACACAACATAATGATATAGATTGTTGTATATCTGGGAATTAGTGTTTATGATAGATTCCGGATACTGAGTTCCGCCACACATTCTCAATTTTTTAGTCTACCCAACATAGCCAGCGTCTGACACGAACTTTAACATTGAAGAGTTTGTCTGTTTCCCCCATCCGTTGCAAATGTTTCACGTATACAATAATTTGTGGATTTGTGTGTGAATATTGTATATTAAAACCTTTTATAATGACTGCGCGTCCATATCATTACAAGAAAATAAAGCAGGTTGTACGCGAGAAATGTCTGAAAGCTGTTGAAGTGACAATTAGTATTTCCAACGCATTTAATGTTTAAAATAATTGCATGTAACTGACACAGAAATTTGGTTAGTAACACCATAGTAATATATATGAAGCGAGTGGTGTCTAAGGATTATTTTGATATATTACTTATTAGAAAGCAACAACAAATAATGAAATGCCAATACATTTTGTGTCAACGAGGAAACACAAACACCTGGTACCGAAAGAAATTTCTCGGTCGACACCCGCAAGTAAACAAAGGCTTTCTGAGACGTCCGTCAGTAGTGTATAAAATAACGCTGGAAGCGTTCGGGCGCTAAAACCATTATTTTTAGTTTTTCGGCGTCAGGCAACTTTGCATCGGTATGGATTTTTGCCTCTCGAGATACAATGCATGATTTACGGATCGGTGGTTCGTATGAAACACTATTCTGTGATGAATGAGATAAGAAAGGGGTGGCAGGACAGGGTCCTTAGGACCCAGTCCTACGAAGAGTTCAGGGAGAGATTCAGAGAATAATTCAAAACCCGATGCGGTTCCCAAGAGTGAGCTAATTTGGGTAGCCATCGTGGATTGCTGCCCAAGGTCCTTTTTAGGGCCACCTAAATATATAAGGATAGACCCATTGGCCACATTCAAAAGTATTCAGATCACCACAATGATGCTCCGATTACTTTTTAAACCTGGCCACGTATGATCCCCCTTTCCTTGTGAAGTCTGTCACCCATCTTTTGACCGAAGCGAGGAGAAGAGGCAGAACCAGGAATGTCAGTAGACTTGGAAAATGAATAAAAAGCAGATTTAACATCACTTTCGTTAGTAAAAGAGCCCAGTACTAAGGCAAAGCGGAATCGTTCTCTTACCATACAGCCATTTAGGAGATAAAGTTATTGGGGTACAAATCACACCGTACCGGATAGTTTTATGCCTACTCGTGATTGAGCGTCTTGCAGTACATAATGGGGGCAGACTTTGTCGATAATTTATGTAAAAACACAGAATCCAAATTTTACGGAGTCTGATAAGAATCCCATTTACGTAATCTCTTATATAGCCTGTTTATAGATATTTTACATTGAACGCTGTATAAAATGGTACATGTTGGGGGTGGGGGGGGGGGGGGGGATGAAGCTATCTGATTGAACATTTTGAAGGTCTGAGCGAAGGTATAGCTAGGAAGTGGTGATACAAGTCAATATTGATGGATGGTAGTTTAGTCAATAGTACTGGCACAATGCTGCAATGGAACAAGACTGCTGAAGAAGGTAATGATAGGACAGATTGACCATAGACAAGTAGTGGCCTTGGAGTTTTGGAGATAAGATGGAAGCCATTGTTAAGACGACATTAGACCTCATTGAGGGCTTTCTCATGGCCTCATACGACAAAAAAGGGGTGCCGAAGGCCAGACGTTTTCCAAAAAGGTGTGCCTAATTGAGGTGCCTGGGGGTATGGCTGTTAAATAACGATATGAGGCTAAAAGGGATAGTAAATTAGACCTCACTGAGGGATTGTTTCATGGCCCTCATGCCTCAAAGGAAATGAGGCTATGAGGGAGAGTAAATGAGGCCTCATTGATGGCTTGTCACATAGCCCTTATGGCCTCATACGACAAAAAAGGGGTGCCGAAGGCCAGACGTTTTCCAAAAAGGGGTGCTGAAACTGGGGGGGGGGGGGGGGGGAGGGGGGGACTGGGGATATGGCTGTTAAATACCGAGATGAGGCTAAGAGGGATAGTAAATTAGACCTCACTGAGGGATTTTTTCATGGCCCTCATGGTCTCAAAAGAAATGAAGCTATGGTGGATAGTAAATAAGGCCTCACTGAGGGGTTTTCACATAGCCCTCATGCGACAAAAAAGGGATTCTCCAAAAGGTATCTTCAAATAATACAATACCAGGCCATAGGTATCCTCAAATATCGGAATGAGACTGAGAGGGACAGTAAATGAGGCATCATTGAGGGCTTTTCTCATGTCCATCATGGCCTCAATCGAAATGAGGCTATGAAGGATAGTAAATTAGGCCTCATTGAGGGCTTCCCCCCCTCGTTGTAATAAGGGGGGGGGGGAACAACAAGAGTACTCGGAATAGGATCAAAACTAATAAGAACAGACCAGAACAGCTAAATGTAGTAATAATAAGCAAGGCTGTTCAAGCTGATAGCTCTTCTACTCTACTGGAGTATACTCCAGGACAAAGGAACAAGGTCAGGTAGACGAAAATTATTGCATAGATAAATAGAAGCAGAAAATTCTGAAAGATTTCTAAATAGTACAAGTTGTCGGGTTGTTGGCGGTAATTCTACGAATCGGGAAATTACTCCTGTTCAATCGAACACACCCGAACATACCCCTGTCCTATAAGAACCCTTTGGGTAACATAGCGTCCACGAGCTACCACAGAAACCAAGATGGCTGCCTCCAGTATACAAAATGGACGACGGAAACACGTATCACTCTAACAACACGCGCTGTGCATGCGCACTAAAGCCACGTATTACTATGGGGATGACGTCACAACATGGCTGCTGACGCGGGTTACCATGACAACACAACATGGTGCCACTGGTTACGTGACATGACGTCACTTCCCGGGTCCTGCACCGGGGTCCTGCCAATATGGGGTGAGGGGGTACATACACTACTACTGACGTGTCATAAGTAGTTAGTCCGTTACCGGCACATTATTCAATTATTTAAAGATGGCATGACACTCCTGAACATGTATTTGTTGGACCATTCACGAAGGCCCCGATGACATATAAAGGTTCATACTGACTAAGTTTCATCCGGTTCGGAATTTACTAGATCCTTTGAGTAGTCGCATACTCGGACTAGCCCCATTTGCAGGACCTTGTCGCATGTGTGAGGTTACCATGGTAATACACGGTGATAGTGTTCAAGTGCATCGCATATATTGTTAGATGATACGTGTTTCAGACGCCCACATGTATAATGGATGCCGCAATTTACGTTTCTATGGCGGCACATGGTTGCGTTGAACACGGGAGGGCTATTTCAGGGGAGTGGGGGGGGGGGGGGGTATGTTCGATTGCGCTGGAATATATTTAATTACCTGAAAAGATCCCACAATCAGTGACAATTACCATAAATTATGAAACGGACAGGATAATATCACCACCCGCGTTGATAAAATGGTTGAGTGACATCTACGATAGTATGGGAGAGTGTTTTGTGGGAAGTATTATTCTGTAGTAGAATATCGAATTAACGAAAATGGCCTGACTATTACTACAAATATCTCATTATACCATCAAAACATTACAGAAACGCCCCATCGTGATGGTACTCGATTTATATAAGTAACATGTAGTCCTGTCGAGCCTCCAAATGGTGTGTTCGATCAGATGAGAGTATTTTTGGTGTGTCGAATCCTTCAAATCATCCTCGTTTTCGCCAATCCCAAGCCATTCAAACCTTAGCTTCTGTATTCTGGGCCATATTTTGGCTACCCTCGACTTTAACTGTCTATCCATTCCTAGTTACTACTATCTATCTCTGGCCTTCTTTCGGCATCTGCTCTTAAATCTACCCGTAAGCTCAGTAGGACTGCTTGATTCAACAAAGTTCCACTGCACACACATCCATGATGTCGAATGAGCTGAAGAATAAATGCTCTTCCAACTTTCCAACTCATCTGAGTATTTGCGGATCAACAGAGACCAGTGATGTGGGGGATTAGTGGGGAACATTGGGAACCAATGGGGACCAGTGGGACTAACCCAAATACTGCCTCATATCCGGCTTCTTCGTTTTGAACTTCGATATTCGATATTCTATCACTATGAGTCCTTTCATCGGCTCTCTTAATCCTCCTATCTTCGTCCAATACCATAGTTTACTACCACTGTGCCTATCTGTCCAAAAATCGACATCCATCATTACCACAGGCTTCTGTCACCATCAGGGATCTATATCACTGCCTTCTAATCCTATTACAAATAATATTGACCTCTTCCACAGCTACTGCTTTCTATCATGAATATAACTTTATACCATGATTAACTATTCTGCTATATATGAAAAGCCTATGACATAAATTTTAGCTTTACACACCATCCGTGATGAACACGCCAGCAATGGGATTTCAATAGTAAAAATTTACACCAACAATAGAATTACATCCCCGTTGACCTTTGGTGACGTCGACCTGAATGCAAACTTGTCTAAATTTATCGCACGTCACCTCGCGAATAGTGAAATGGAAGTGGCAATTATTTATTACGTTTTTAAATGGGTTTACCTCACAAGATGCAAAAAATAACAAACATGCATTGTTTTATGTTAATAAAGCATGCATAACTCGAAATAGTATGTTATTATGTTATTAAAACGAAAAAGGCTCAGATTCCTTTTTTTATTTCGTTTCGGCGATAAAATTGACAGCGGAAGTACCGCCCACCGATGCTCGTGTAAACAAAGATTCGCTCGTATGTTCGTCTGCCGTTCAGTAAAATCGAGAAAAAATAATAGCGACTCTTAATAATCTGACGATCATGGTATAAATAAAATATACCCAAAGTAGCTTGGTGTACCAAATGGTCACCACTCGTGGTGAAGTGGTGTTAACCACGCGCGGAGGCTCGCGGTTAACACCACTTCACCACTCGTGGTGAACATTCGATACCCAAGCTACTATGGATATATTCTATATACCTCTCTCAAAATCGGTTTCAGCTAATGCTAGCTTGTAACCATGGCTGACAATTTTCTTCATTAGAAGAGATTTACGGGAAAAAAAATTTAGCTTCCTTTAATAGTCTAAAGTTGTCGGTAAATTTAATATCAAGGATAAGGCTATTTCATATAAAAATTGAAAATTCGAAATGTTAGCAGATTTGATTCATCGATGTGAGCATCATTTCATAAACTTCGGACATTTTCCCGTAGAGTAGTATGAAATAGTAGTAACAGTATTTATTTATTTATTTATTTATTTATTTATTTATTTATTTATTTATTACGGTTTAACTACACTTTAACAGCCAAGGTCATATCGTGTCGGTGAAAGTGTTACGGGTGAAGCAAGCCGGAGTACCCGAAGAGAACCAGAGAGCAACGATGAGCAACCGCCAGCTCCCCAGCATCGTAACTCCGCACTGCTGCTCAGGCAGGGTCTGATTGGTTGAAGACATGCGCACCAAAGACGTGCATTACGTCTTAGTACACGACGTCATCGTTTCCCCATGTGAACAACCGGGGTTAAGTGCGTTGCCCATGGACACAATGCGTGAGTCCGAATCGATCGCTCAGACGGTCACCCATCCAAGGACTAACCGGGCTCGACGTTGCTTAACTTCGCTGATCTGACGAGAATCAGCTACTGCAACGCAACCGCGCTCCCTTGTAAAAGTAGTTTTAAACTAGCGAAACAGAATTTACTGTGCCCAGTAAATTCGAGTCTGTGTGAAGGTGGTGAACGCATCAGAACAAAATTATAAAGGAAAAGAATTTATGGATACTTATTTTCAGAAGGACAATATCTTTCAAAAAATCTGAAATAGGTTTTCGTAAACAGCATTCAAGGATTTTCATTCAGGATTCAGATTAAATTTTTCAAGAAACCGGAAATAACTTTTGTGCAAAGAATTAAATGTGTTCTATGAAGGACACAGCAATGGATATGTTTGACACTGCTCACTTTTTGAGAGACAAAATACATGTATGAACTCCAGGAATGCAATGGGGTCAAAAAATGCAAATTTCAAGCAATTCTGAAAGCTGCACTTAATGAGACCTGTGTGACTCAAGTATTTATTTTATTATTTATTTATTTATTTATTTATTTATTTATTTATTTATTTATATTTATTTATTTATTTATTTATTTATTTATTTATTTATTTATTTATTTATTTATTGATGTTTAAGGTCACATATTTAAGCACAATGGCTAATCATGACCGTGACAGTTGTACGGGTGGAGGAAGCCGGAGTACCCAGAGAGAACCACCGAGCAACGCCGAGCAGCTGCCAGCTCCCCAACATCGTAACACCGCACTGCAGGACAGGCAGGGTTAGCTTGGTTGAAGACATGCGTACCATCGACGTGCAGTACGCCTTAGTACACGGCGTCATCGTGCCCCCACGCGGGCAATGGAGATGAAGTGTCTTGCCCAAGGACACAACGCGGTTGCCGCAGGTGGGATTCGAACCAAGGACCTCTCGGCTTGCAGCCTGCACCTCGACCTACTGAGCCACCGTGCTCCCGTGTGACTCAAGTGAACTGAGCCCAAATTATTAACTTCCATTGTGTTTTGACTTATTTGGTGTTGGTCCGAGGTCCATATGTCATATCATACTTGAAATATGAGTGTGACCAACTCTCAAAATTTGTGTAACCACCCCCCCCCCCCCCTTCTCCTGCCAAATGTTTTGAGAATAAAAATACATGTATGAACTGCAGCCATACATTAGGGGGTCAAAAAATGTGATTTCCAGCAATTCTGAAAAATGCACTGCATGACCCCTGGGGATTTCAGTGATCTTGACCCATATTTTGAACCTCTATTGAGTTTCGACTCATTTGGTGTTTCTCCCAGGTCCGTAAGTCACACCATGCTTGAGATATGAGCGTGACCCACTTTCAAAATTTTTGGCCACGCCCTCATTTTTCGTGTAAAAAAAGCATGTATGAACTTCCGGAATGCATTAGAGGGTCAAGAAAGTGTGATTTTCAGCAGTTCCGAGAAATGCACTCAATGATCCCTGGGTGACCTCAGTGACTTTGACCCATATGTTGAATCTCCGTCGAGTGTTGATTAATTTGGTGTTGGTCACAGGTCCATAGGTCATACCATGCCTGAGATATGGGAGTGCCCCACTTTCAAAACACCCCCCTACGACCACCCCTAATGCCCCAGGAAACTGATATACTTAGGTGGCCGAAAGAAAGAAAGAACGAAGAAGAAGAAGAAGAAGAAGAAGAAGAAGAAAGAAGAAGAAGAAGAAGAAGAAGAAGAAGAAGAACAACAACAAGAACAACAAGAACAACAAGTAACTAATTACCAGTATAACAAAAAGCTTTGAGATAGGATATCTTGTATTTGGGTGATCGGTTGGACAAAAAGTGGGGAAAAGACAGAAATATTCCAACTACACTATCAAGATATGCATTATATGGACAAAAGATTCTTCAAGATGACAATAGCGGAGTACGAGAATCAACTCGCCCAGCCGAAATCTGGGAGGTGATAATAACATTGCCTTCAATAAAACGGCCATTCTGAAGACCGCACCTATTCTTTAATGGGCGCCTATTGTAAACGCATTCAGGAAACTGATATACTTAGGTGGCCGAAAGAAAGAAAGAACGAAGAAGAAGAAGAAGAAGAAGAAGAAGAAGAAGAAGCAGAAGAAGAAGAACAACAACAAGAACAACAAGAACAACAAGAAACTAATTACCAGTATAACAGAAAGCTTTGAGATAGGGATATCTTGTATTTGGGTGATCGGTTGGACAAAAAGTGGGGAAAAGACAGAAATATTCCAACTACACTATCAAGATATGCATTATATGGATGTACTTCGAATCCTAGAGAAACAGAAATTATTACAACCAGTAAATTTGAGTCTGTGTGCATATGGCGAAAGCATTAGAACTAAATTATATAAAAAAAAATTAAGGACAGTTTTTTCAGGAGTAAAATATCTTTAAAAAATTCAGAAATAGGTTTTCGTAAGCAGCATTGACAGATTTTCATACAGGATTAAGACACAATTTTTTAAGAAACTGGAAATAATTTCTGTGCACAGTATTAAAGGTGTTCTATAAAGGAATCAGCAATGGAATTTTCTGATGATTTTTCGTGTAAAAATGCATGCATGAACTTCAGGAATGCATTAGGAGGCTAAAAATGTAATTTCCAGTAATTCTAAAAAATGCACTCATTGACCCCAAAGTGACCTCAGTGACCTTGACTATATTTTGAACTTCCATTGAGTTTCGATTCATTTGATGTTGTTCCCAGGTCCATATGTCGCACAATGCTTGAGATATGAGCATGACCCACTTTCAAAATTTGGGTCACCCCCCTTTTTGAACATAAAAATGCATGTATGAACTTTGTTAATGAATTAGGAGGTAAAAAAATGTGATTTCCAGCAATCTGAAAAAAAAACACTCATTGACCCCTGGGTGGCCTTAGTGCCCTTGACCCACATTTTGAACAACCATAGAGGTTCGACTCATTTGGTGTTGGTTCCAGGTCCATATGTCACACAATGCTTGAGATATCAGTATGACCCACTTTCAAAATGTTGGGCCATGCCCACTTTTTTGAACATAAAAATACATGTGTGAACTTTGGGAATGTATTAGGGGTACAAAAAATGTGATTTCCAGCAATCCTGAAAAATGCATTCATTGACCCCTGGGTAACCTCAGTGACCTTGACACCTCCATTGAGTTTTCATTCATTTGTTGTCGGTTCCAGGTCCATACATCACACCATGCTTGAGATAAGAGCGTGACCCACATTCAAAATGTTTGGCCACGCCCACCTTTTTTAATGTAAAAAATGCATGTATGAACTTTGGTAATGGATTAGAGGGTAAAATATGTAATTTCTAGCAATTATAAAAAATGCACTCATTGATCCTGGGTGACCTCACTGACCTTGACCCATATTTTGAATCTCCATTGAGTTTCGACTCATTTACTGTTCGTCCCAGGTCTATACGTCATACTATACTTCAGATATGAGCGTGACCCACTTTTAAAATTTTGGACACGCCCACTTTTTTGAATGTAAAAATGCATGTATAAACGTTGATAATGCATTAGGGGGTCAAAAAATGTGATTTACAGTAATTCTGAAAAATGCACTCATTGACCCCTGGGTGACCTCAGTGACCGTGACCCATATTTTGAACCTCCATCGAGATGTCGACTCATTTGGTGTTGGTCACAGGTCCATAGATCATATCATGCCTGAGATATGGGGGTGACCCAATTTCAAAAGACGCCTACTGACACCCCTAATGCCCCAGGAATCGAAAAACAAAGGGTGCCGAGAACTTGTTACCGTCTGTCAGAATGCCAAAACTCAGCGAGATAGGATGATTCGTTTTCGAGTTATCGTGAGGACAAGGAAGCGCTTAGAAGACAGAAGACACGAGAATAAGCAGAAGAAGAAGAAGAAGAAGAAAATCCATACAAGAACAATAGTCTGTGTGTTTCATGAAGAAGAAGAAGAAGAAGAAGAAGAAGAAGAAGAAACTCCATACAAGAACAATAGTCTGTGTGTTTCACACAGACTAAATACAAAGGTAAAAAATAGAGGAGTAGCAAGTAATAGATGGAAAGTAAAGTCGAGAGTAGCCAGAATAGGGACTGCAATAGAGAAAATATGGTTTGGAATGGGTTGAGATTGGCGAAACCGAGGATTGTGGAAGATGTGGAATTATCATAAATACTCTCATACAAACGAACACATCTTTTGGAGGCCCCACAACACTGCGTGATACGTGCTACCTGCTACGCATTCCAAGCGAGTATCGTCCAAATTGGACGGTTTCTGGAAGGTTCGGGGTGCGAGGGCATTTGGATAATTCTTGTAATTGTCGAACCATTTTTAGTTATTTGCTATACTCCCATATAATAGAACCCCCCCCCCGCCCCCCCCCCCCCCCCCGCCCAGACAAGATCCACCATTCTCTCGCAGAGTAACTCTTATGGCAACGAAGGCGGAGGAATTTTGGCAGTTGTTGGTCCATTTCCGTAATTAGTTATACTCCCATACAATCGAGCAAATTCTCAAAACACGTACTGTTGGAAGCCTCCCATTTTCATAGCAATCATATACTACCATAGAAACCAAGATGGTGGCCTCCATCACACGAAATGGACGATGGAAACATGTGTCACCCAAGCAAAACCCGCTGCGCACGCACACTGACACCATGGTAATGGCGTCACAACATGGTATGCGCTACCATATCAACCCGCGTGAGCTCTGTTTCCTCATCTGTCATGTTACTTGTTTTCTTTTGCTTCTCTTTAGAGGGTTCGTATGAACTATTAATGATGGACGGCAAGCCTTTTGCTCTGCTCGTGTAGCTAATAATCGTTACAAATAGATACACTTAGAAATGAAGTATCTTAAAGGGGAGTTGTTAAACCCAACCGAACATTAACTCTCAGTTGTAAGAACTTCCAGATACCATTGAGAAAACTGTGAACAGGTTTATGTCTCTCGGAAAGTGTTGGTCAAAATAGCTGTTTTACCCAAAATGGTTAGATCATAAGAATGAGGAGGAGTAACTGATCAAAATGAAAATTCAACGAAACCTTGAAAATAGTCTTGTTAATGACAATCATTTATTCTTGAAGTTCACTGGCTTTTTCCTGCCGAAAATCCCAGCGTCTTACTGTTACTGCCATACAAATTTGTATCTGGGCTACTAAGTAGTTAAGGGAGCTTCTACAGACCCTCACGTACCCAATAACCCTGCGTTACTGTTGTGTGCAGTGAAGTCCAAAATTTACTGAAGGAATTCTCACATTACACGTACATTTATCTTTTGCCCACATTTCTCCTTCTACGAAACAAATCCCATCAGGTGAAAAGGAGTTCAAATTCATTTTCATTAATGTCGTAGGATACCCTTGGGCCTGAAAATTACTTCGTCGTATTTTTCTTAATTCTTCACTTCGCCTTCTTAAAATTAGGCCCATGCGATTGTACGATTATTCGATTCGAAGTCGAGTCGATCAACAGAATCGAGTCGAAAATAAAATCACGAATATCAAAATAGAACATGAAAAAAACTTATAAATAAATATCTCGGTATACGTGCATTCGTACATTTAATACTGACTAAGTTGTTAAAAACAATGCGAGGAATTGGGCGCCAGCCGCAAGCACACATCGTCCACATGGAACTTACAGTGTATTATACCAATGTCATTTGGAATCACGCGTATCGCGTGATTCCAAATGACATCGGCAATACACTCATATTTTACAGTGGATAAAGCCACGGCTACATGCACGTGCAATACAGTCATGTAAGACTTCGTACAAAACCCCAGCGACAAGGACTACATCTCATTTCTGGTACAAGGGAGCGAAGCAATCACAGTTACATGCAGAGATTCTTTCAACCATGTGTTCAAGTCTGCGGCATTGCTAACGTACGACCTGTTGAATGTTTACATGAATATGTGGAAAAATCATCAGTACAATGCCAAAACAATTCTAATGTTGCCATTTTAAACTGGAAATATCGCGTACAAAACCTCACTTGGAGACATGGTTTCGGCTAACTTAGTTCGAATTCGAAGTTCGGTCGATTCGAACATTTTTTGTCAAATTCGAGTCGAAAATCGAGTCGAAAAAATCCATATTCGCAGGGGCCTACTTGAAATGCAGTACAACTCACAGTTCGTCCAGTACAGCGACATTGTCGGTCATTACAAGTGCACTCATGGTTGTACATTTTGTTCTCACATTCTCCAGCATTCACAGGTACGCTGCTAACATTAAATTCTCGATTCCACGTTTCCTACCACAGCCGCTTGACTCGTATAAAAGACAGAACACCCAAGTTTCATTTTGTCTTCCTTGTACCGTTGCATCAGATCTTTCGCTACCACCATGAACCGAGTTTCGCAAACAGACAGCTTACGATATGGTGTGATTATATTATGATGGCACGTCCAAAAATATACTAATTTCTTGCAAGAGAACAAGTGGGTAAATCTGTTCTCTTTTCAGAGAGAAAAGATATCCCAACCCGACAAAAGATTCTTCAAGATGACAATAGCGGAGTATGAGAATCAACTCGCCCAGCCGAAATCTGGGAGGTGATAATAACAAAAAGGCATTGCCTTCAATAAAACGGCCATTCTGAAGACCGCACCTATTCTTTAATGGGCGCCTATTGTAAACGCATTCACCTAACCTTATGCCGTAATAACCCTGAAAACTTATAGTGTAAAACATATGAGCGTAAGAAGTCTGGTCTTAAATCTAACTAAATATTGTTTAAACTAACCCTTTACCCATCGCACAAGAAATCAAAAGCAAAACCATAGCATGTGACTCCTCATTGGAACGGACTCGGCGATATGGTTTTCAAGGTAAAAGATTAAAGCGAAGTAGAGATGTTTGGTACTAATAAATTCCACTTAAGTCCAAATTTTCTCATGGTTTAAAACTGAGCATGAATATTATCGCTATCAAACAGCACTGTCCACTTGCCCTCACCCCTTTAAAAAATGCGATGCGTGCTTGTGTGGAAAGCCGTGAACGTGGAAAATGAGGACGAATAGAACTGTGTCTTTATATCTAACACTTGTGATCAAAAATAAACTCATTCCAATAATTTGTAGCCCTGAAAAGGACTGTTCAATTTATGTATGAGGAACAAATCTCAGCCATGTTCTATTTTCTTCGTATATTTACCAAATCTGTTAAGCGTGCCTCGAGTCAATTCTTTATATTTGGAGATGATGTCTGTAAATTTGCAATCTCCTCATCTCTCAACTAATCCGATGTGCTCTCTGTTTGTGAAAATACATCTACATATCATATTCGTTAGTTACTGCTGGTGCTAGTGTTTTCTTCTGTACAATAGGTCATGTGATTTTTGTGGGTATTGTATACTATTCAAAAAAGTAGGGGATATTTGATAAAAGTGAGATATGTGAAGAAAAATATTTATATTTTCATCAAAAAGACAGTTGAGGCATTGCACTGTGATATCTGGTGAATAATTTCAGCGATAGTTGGGTCTCTGACAAGCACACATTCCACGCACTGGGCTGTAGAAGACATGGCCGGTCAGCCAGAGAATTTACCACGTTCAGTCAAAGACCTCAATACCTTGTAAATCCTCCTGGGTTGGCGAGACAAGCGCGGATCTGACGTGGCATACTCCTCACCAAACGTCCAATATCAGCTTTACTGATGTTATTCCATTCTTTATGCAGTGCAGCAGCGAGTTCCTGTACATTGGTAGGGGGCTGTTGGTGTTGTTGTTGGCGCCTGCCAAGCATATCCCAGACGTGCTCGATTGGTGAAAGATCTGGACTTAGTGCTGGCCAAGGCAGTGTAGTAATGTTCTGCTTCTGGAGGAACACAGCCCTGTGTGCTCTTGCATTCTCATCTTGGAAAATGAATCGACGGCCGTGACGTCGCGCTAAGGACTCCACATGAGCTGCTAACATGTTGTCACGGCAGTACTGCCCTGTGACACGCCCTTGGATAATCTGTCATGCTGTTCTGCTTGTCATGGTTATGCCTCCCCACACCATAACCGATCCACCACCAAAACGATCGTGCTGCCTAACGGTTACGTCATGGTATCGTCCGTTCCGCCGCCGCCACACTCTGTTTCGCCTGTCCTGGAAGTCGAGAGTGAACCTCGACACATCGGAAAACATGACATTTCTCCACTGACGATTGTCCTAGCGCTGTCGTGCTCCACACTAATTACGCCTTACTGCGATGTGAAGTTCAGCCAAACCTGGAATTATTCGAGGTCATCGAGCGCACAAATTCCAGCTGTGTAGGCGATTTCGGATAGTCTGACCACTGACTCGCACATCTGTCGCTCGGTGCAGCTGCTGTCCAATGTCTAAGGCACTTTGATGGCGGTTACGAAATGATGTAGTTCGATTGAAACGGTCCTGGTTAGCAGTTGTCGCCCTTGGACGACTTGACCGACGTCTGTCATCAACGTTGCCTGTCTGACGGTAGCGTGATCACTACCTGCTAATCACTACCTGCTAATCACCGACTGAGTAACGTTGAGAATTTGAGCCTCTGCAGTTTGTCTGTTACCAGCTTCCAACATGCTAACAGCACGTAAACGTTCGTCAGGTGTTAGTCTTCGCATACCTCAAAAGTTACGTTTCGACCAGAAACTATTGAACGAGTTTATACCAAGAAAAGAACGATGAGACCTCCGTAAAAGCCCGTCCAGTACAAATGAAAATGTCAAAAAGTACCCTACAGACATTAACGCGGCGCTCGTGCAAAAAACTTGCACGAAGTTTTCGTGGGCTGGTCACATTCATGATCCACAATAAACTTAGTAGCACATTGATGTGTCCAATCACGCGTATCCAATACCATTTTCCGAAAATATCAAAATCAGTTTTGATATCCCCTACTTTTTTTGAGTAGTATATATAATCAATCACCTTAAATTCGATTGGGATAAACTAATAGCGACGGTCGATGTCATTTTCAAACTCTGTTAAGGGCACAAATAAGTAAAGAAAATTTGTTTATTTTGAAAATTCTCACCTCAGATATTCCTTCAATTCAAATTAAATATACACAAAATGCACATCAAAATGAAGGTTGAGATGTATAGAACACGAAACACGTATGTAATCAATTCATAGAGTCGACTGTAGGCACCACTGGTTCCTGGAAGTCTGCTGCCGTATTCGCATCAGAACTGATAATTTAATAATATTTCACGAAAACAACTTGTGGCCAAATGTGCTTTACATA
The DNA here is from genome assembly GCA_031216915.1 of Pictodentalium vernedei. Taxonomy (NCBI): domain Eukaryota; kingdom Metazoa; phylum Mollusca; class Scaphopoda; order Dentaliida; family Dentaliidae; genus Pictodentalium; species Pictodentalium vernedei. The sequence continues at coordinate 155,021,182 of CM062289.1, forward strand.
TCCAAGAACAAAGCTAGGGGATCAAAATTCTTCAAGACACGGCGACCGAGCGGCATGGGGGAAAATTTCAAAGCATTTGCTTTTGTTTACGTACGAGTATACTTTCGATTTCCGGTCGACGTCATCGGACGGAAAACGCATGTAAAAACAACGCCGTTTAAAATTAAATAATGAAAAAGCTCGCCTTCATACAGTATACTGTTATTAGATAGGGATTGCACAGTTGCCATATTCAATGCAAGGTTTCATGATACCTGTTGAAATTTCTTAGAATTACGATTTTGTTTTTCGATGGAAATTCGTGGTATCGAGTGATTTGCGCATGTCTATCGAGCATGGAAACCATCTTCAATAAAAAATGCAGACAGTGTTGTCCTTTTCGAAAATGCAGTCCTGTCGCTGCATTCGAAAGTGTTATGAATACCTATAGCTTTGTTATTGAATATCTGAAGTACATTCGGCCACGAGTTGTTCTTGCGAACTATTATTAAATTATCAGTTCTGGTGCGAATACGATAGCAGACTTCCAGGAACCAGTGGTGCCTGCTGTCAACTCTATGAGTTGATTACATATGTGTTTCGTGTTCTAGGATAGGAGGTTTGTGGATGCGAACATTTCTTTTTGTGAATCTCTACGGGATATTTCCTTGGGACACTTTTCAAATCGATTAATTTCTAACTTAACACTACAATGAGGCTACATGCGCTAAACACTCTCTTGAATAACTGATGATTTATAGTTGTGTGCCTCCACAATATACCGCGAGTGTCCTTGTTGTAATGAATTTGACGCGGAGTCAATTATTATATCTTCAATTAATTAGCACATAACTGGATTATAGATAGACCTGAACTGTCGGGGAAGAGAAGAAGACAAGAGAAGCGTCGGGGAAGAAATGGGAGGTCTTCTTTCCATCTGAGAGTCTTGACAATTCAATAGCTGACCGGCAGTGAATTTTCATTATTGCATTCAGTTGTCATATTTACAATTAATTCACACACGGTTGTACCACGGATAAAAGAAAGATTCAAGGAAAAAATGTATTTGGTATGTAAACATATTTCAAACCTTTGGCCACCTTTGTATCTGAAATCTGGGGATAGAAGCGAATGTGAAAGTTTAGCTGCGTTGCATGGCGGCTTTCACATCTGCTTTTTGTCATCTGTCATTTACATAGAGAGTTATCGCTTGACTGGACTGGTTACGTGAAATAATTCATGGGAGGTGAGGCACGTTGTACGAGTGCGTGAATGTGCACGAGTGTTTTACAATATAGTCCCTCGCCTCGAATGAATTATTTCACGTAACCAAGCCAGTCAAGCGATTACTCTGTTTATTACTTTTCATTATTAACGACAATTATATTATTTAACCCTTTACCTAACGGAACGGCCAAAACCGGCCAGCGCTATTCTCAAAAATCGCCAATTAATTTTCATTATTTTTTCATTTTTTGTCTCTAAAACTTAGGTTATGACCCCTCATTGGAACGAGCTCGTCGAGCTCGTTCCAATGGGTGGTCATACCCTATGTTTATCAGACAAAAACATGAAAATAATAGTTATTCAAGAAATTTTTTTTGCAAGTGTCGTCTGCTTTTCATGTTAGGTAAAGGGTTAAAAAAAAAACAAAAACAAAACAATGAAGTCCCAGTTACACCCACGTCAAAGCGTCTTCGTTTGCGCGTACGGATACATGACCCAATTGTTGATTGCATAATTCACTTGTGAAGTTATCGTTTATAATCAAACGCGGAAATCCCAGTAAATCACACTTTGGAAAGCAATAAATTTTTATTCTATTCACAATAAACTGTGTCTTGTTAAACACTGCTATTATATCCCTTTTGTTGGTTTCTGCCATTTTCGCCACTAACAAATCCACCCCAATTGCTTGATATAGTGTTCCATCTCCTTGGAATAGATTTAGTGTCGGGCAGAACGGAATTGGGAATTCACTCACGACAATATTGCAGGGACTACGGAACGATTTTGATAGTACAGGGTAGGAAAAAGGTTAGAATACGTGATATTTTTAAATAAATCGTTTGCTTGACTTGACGTTTGAGTGAAATATTTAAAACAAAAGTGTACTTCTGATATTAAGTTAGTAGCAACAGTACTACACAGTAGTTTCAAACTAACTAACATGTTAATTCAAGTAGACGACTTCACTAGAAGTGTGAGGTAAGGAAAAGAGAAGTGAACATTAACTCCTGAAACCTGGTGGTATATTTCATAACAGTTCAATGGCAGTAACAGGAAGAGTCTCCAGTCATTATTTCGGGGTTGGCCAATTAATATTTTTAACGTGCAGCCCGAAGACTGCATGTTGAAAATATTGATTGGTCTACTCCAGTAGCGCAAATTGAGTCCACGAGCAAGCGCTGCGGACACATATGTGTAGCAGTATGATTGGAATGTTAACCTATTGAACCCTAGTGGTATCTTCTATGTCAGTTCAATAGCAACAACGGGAAGAGTCCATATTCATTATTTGGGGGTAGATCAATTAATATTTTCAACGTGCAGCCATGGGGCTGCACGTTGAAAATATTGATTGGTCCACACCACACTTTCACGAAACAGCCATACCACTTAATGAAATTAAGAAGTATCATGTTCCTGGGTAGGAAATGGGCCTCTCGGGTCCAAAGGTTACATCTTTGAGATGGATGTATATCAACCAGATCTCTCCGATTCAAAACTGTGATCTTGAGACTAAGACTTGTAAACGGAACATCACGGTTTATATTGAGTTAGATGATCTAATAGGACAGTTCGCCATGCTTACATGTACTGTTACTGGGCCATACTGGCATGTAGAAACTTTGTTATGGAAGTTGAAAACCTATTTCATCGAATTCTTTCTCTCGCACCCACTTCGGCTCCGCAATGCTTGTTTCTGAATGCCATTAAGTGTGTTTTTTCTGCTTTCTTGCTGAGTGTTGTCCCCTTTTCTTCTGATTTCCTTTGGGTTGGTTACATGATTTAGAAACAATTAAAACCTTACACTTTTGACAACTTCACGGCCATTTTACGATTTTTTAACATGCGACTGAGTAGGTGCACACAGAAATATTATTTCGGAACATGTTTTGAAAACACGAACTTGGTAAAAAAAAACCCTGACACAAGCAAAGAATGAAGAACGGGGTCACGATATCACGATATCAATTTCATCTTTCTTTGTCATCTAACCGGGGGTAGGATGATGACCCAGTTAACGTGAAGCATGACTTGTTTATGATAATATATTAATATATTTTAATAGCATTGAATGAAGTAAAAACATGATACCCGATGGCAGCTTGATAATACTTTATGTTCGTTTAGAAATAAATGTTCCTATCACGCAGCAAGTTTGTTTCTTTACATACGTGGAGAGTGTATTATCACTAAATCACCCACAGAGTGGAGATTCCACCCAAGCAATAATTGCGAATTTGTTGCAAAGCATAACCAGCACAAGCAAAGTTTCAGCCAATGGACTTCCGGGTTAAACTCGGAGGTCCATTGGCTGAAACATTGCTTGTGTTTTTTGTCGATATGTACACAATTTGAAAGTTATAGCTTGGGTGACAACTCCACTCCGCGGGTGATTTAGTTACAATCCACTCTCCACGTACTGTATGTAGTCAGTCCACGAAAACGTGATCTTAAATATCAATATACCCAGGATCAGGGGGCGCGGTGGCTCAGTTGGTAGAGGTGCAGGCTGCAAGCCGAGAGGTCCTCGGTTCGAATCCCACCTGCGGCAACCGCGTTGTGTCCTTGGGCAAGACACTTCACCCCGATTGCCTACATGGGGGCACGATGACGCTGTGTACTGAGGCGTACTGCACGTCAATGGTGCGCATGTCTTCAACCAATCTAACCCTGCCTGTGCTGCGGTGCAGAGTTACGATGTTGGAGAGCTGACAGCTGCTCGTCGTTGCTCGGTGGTTCACTCCGGGTACTCCGGCTTCCTCCACCCGTAAAACTGTCACGGTCACGATTAGCCATTGTGCATAGACCTTAAACACCAATAAATAAATAATAAATAATACCCAGGATCAATGCTATAGTGTTGAAGGCAGCCATTTTGTGGGCGGGGGTTTGGGTTAGTTTCACTATTTATCCTAATGGAACCCATGGGTAGCCACTGTAGAGACTGACATATCACTTTAGTTAACCCTATGGTTGATAACCTACAGGCAGTCACTATAGGGAATGGTGCGTCAATTTGTTGACACGCCAGTCCATGTTCTGACTGCGTATGAGTCTCAGTAGGGTTAAACATGTAACTGTTTTCTATTGGCTCGCATTTACCAGGCAGGACAGATTTTATTTCGTGTATTTTACAAAACACTTACATTTTCTGCTTTTTTGTGTCGACTGGCGAATACCAGACTTCGTTTGCTTGTTACGCGCAGCTTCGACTTTATTTCCATGAAAAGACAGAGGTGCTATGGTTTAATGTCCAAATTGATTCGCGGTATGGACAATGTGTTCAATTTTCATATTCTAGATCTCAATCTCAAAAGGCTTTAACCCTTTTCCCAACGTAACGCTCAAAACCGACCAGAGCTATTCACAACTAGAGTGATGTCACGTATGCAGCCCGACTGTCCCAGGAATGGCAATGCTTAGACGCAAAATAGTCGGAGCCATGTTTTGTTACCTAACGAATCTGCCATATCTGCACTCGTGATATACAAAATTTGCTATTCAAATTTTATTTTTTCATTTCTCTGCTTCAAAACATACCTCATGACCTATTAATGGAACAAACTTGATGAGCTTGTTCCAATAAGGAGTAATAAGCCATGGTTAGAAGCAAATAAAAAATGAAAAAATCTGATGTTTCAGAAAAATAATTTGTACTGTTGGCTTCAACTTGTGTTAGGTAAAGGATTAAAAATGCAGTACATAAAGCAATATTGGGCTTTATGAGTCAATTTTCTTTTTTGCATGTAATAACTCCCAATCCTTCAAAATGCATTTTGGGAATAATTGCCTAAGTGACACGTTTGTGTGTGTGGGGGGAGGCGGGGGTGGGGGTGGGGGTGGGGGTGGGGTGTGGGGGTGGGGGCGAGTTGTGGAACCTGTACTGAAACCTGGCATGTATTACTAGCTGGAAAATACACATATCAACTTTGGTTGAAATCAGATAATCCAAACTGGAGTTATCAGTCGGAAACCAATTGTTTACAGACAGATGGATGGACCGACAGATGGACGGAGCCCTGACTATAAACAGTCAGGCTAAAAATGCATTTTGTACCAAAGAAAAAATATTGCATGAATGGACCTGGGAGAGGAGGAGGTGGGGTGGTGGTGGTGGGGGGGGGGAGGGGTGGGGGAGAGCGGGGGTGTGTTAGGGGAGTCCATTTTTTTCCACATTTGGTCAGTCTAAATCATTCAGAATGCATTTTGAGCAGAGAAAAAAAAAATACCTAACTGGCACCAACTGGGGGTGGGGGGGGGGGGGGGGGTGGGTGGGTGGTGGTGTTTGTCTGGGTTTTTTACCACAAACTTTAACCAAAACTGTAACAAGCATTTTTGACGAAAGAAAAAAAAGAGCCTAATTGATACCCCCCCCCCCCCCCGGGGGGCGGGGGGGGGGGGGTACGTGAGTTTAAAAAAAAGGTTACGCATGTAGTGACTTTAAATAGTTCAAAATGCATATTCGAGGAAAGAAAAAAAAATGCCTAATTGGGGTCGGGGGGGGGGGGGGGGGTCGGGGGTGATAATTGCTGTCTGGATCTTTAACCAAAACTGTAAAAAAGCACTTTTGACAAAAGGAAAAAAAAGATTCTGCATGTAGTGACTGTAAATAGTTCAAAATGCATATTGGAAGAAATGAAAAAAAAATGCCTAATTGGGGGGGGGGGGGGGGGGGGGGTGGGTTTGTCTGGGTTTTTAAACCATGCATTCGCAATCCGCTGCCCCAGAACCACTGCCAGGCACGATATGAATGGGCCCTGAACCACGTTGGATGGACCAGAGAAGATTGGCGACCTGTCCTTTTTACTGATAAGTCAAGGTACTGCCTGGACCACACAGATAGGCGTTCTAGGGTATGGAGAAGAGGAGGAGAGCGATTCCATGCAGCCAACATTGCTGAGCATGACCGCTATGGTGGAGGGTCAATCATGGTCTGGGGGGGGGGGGGGGGTGTATCAACAGCGATGGACGTGCAGAGCTCTGTGTCCTTTAATGTGGTACACTGACTACACAGCGGTACATTGATGAGATCCTGGTTGTCCACGTCAGATTGTATGCAGGTGCAGTGGGTGATAGATTCATTCTGATGGACGATAATGCCCGTCCTCATGTTGCCCTTCTGTCGTGGAGTACCGACAGAAGGAGGGAATTGAGCGTATGGACTGACCAGCAAGATCCCCTGACCTTAATCCAATCGAACATGTCTGGAAAGAGTTGCAGCTTGCAATTTCAGCCGACCAGTCCAGCCAAGAAGTGTCCAGGAGCTTGGTGCCATGCTGGTCAAAGAATGGAGCAACATCCCACAAAGGACCTTCATGAACCCGATTGGGAGCATTCTGATTATGGCAGGATGTGAGTTCATTCTCACTGATGTGTGGTGAGTAGTATGTCTCTGGCTTTTGGGGGCTTGTTTGGGGGATCTCATGTGACGTCATAGCCACGTGACCCAGTGGCGCCATGTTGTGTTGTCATGGTAACACGCGTGAGCAGCCATCTTGTGACGTCATCCCCATAGTTATACGTGGTGTGAGTGCGCATGTTGTCAGGGTGATACGTGTTTCCGCCGTCCATTTTGTATACTGGAGGCCGCCATCTTGGCTTTTATGGTAACATGTGGTTGCTATGTTACCTAAAGGCCTACAACAAAACAGGGGTATGTTCTGGGGGTGTGTAAATTTCCCGCTTCGTAGAATTACAACAAACAACCCGACAAGTTTTACTATTTCGAATTCTTTCAGAATTCTCTGCTTCTATCTATGTATGCAATAGTTTGCGTCTACCTAGGCATCTTCCTGTAGAGAAGAAGAGCCTTTCAGCTGGAACAGCTTTGCTTATTATTAACATATTTAGCTTTTATGGTCTATTCTTGTTAGTTCTGACCCTATTCTGTGTACTTTTGTTTCATTTATCTAGATCATTTATATAGATTGTAACTAACCAATCAGATTGCTTGATTTACCAAAATATGTATGCAGAGTTGTCTCCCCTTATTACAATGAAGTCCTCTCTGATTCTCATCACGTCTATATCCAATGGCCATATCCCCAGGCACCCTAATTTCGGCACCCCTTTTTGTCATATGAGGCCATGAGGGCTATGTAAAAGCCCTCAATGAGGCCTCATTTATTATCCCTCATAGCCTCATTGAATTTTGAGGTCATGAGGGCCATGAAAAATCTCTCAGTGAGGTATAAGTTACTACGACTCTTAGCCTCATTTCAGTATTTAACAGGTATATCCCATGGAATTCTTGTTCATTTTGTTCTGTTCAGTTTCGTCCAATAATAATTGGAATACCCTCGAGTGGTAATATAAAATCACGGAATCCAAATTTTACGGACTCGGCTAGGAATCTCAATTACGGAATGCCTTATATGTATACAGGGGAAATCTGATTGAACATTTTGAAAGCGTAAAGCTAGGAAGTAGAGATACAAGTCAATATTAATGGATGGTAGTTTAGCCAATAGTACTGGTACAAGGCTGCAATGGAACAAGCCTGCTGTAGAAGCTAACGATAGGACAGATAGACCATAGACTAGCAGTGGCTTTGGAGCTTTGATGGAAGCGGTTGGTAAGACTACATTAGACCTCATTGGGGGATTTCTCATGACCTCATACGACAAAAAAGGGATTCTCCAAAAGGTATCCTCGATAGGTATCCTCAAATAATACAATACCAGGCCATAGGTATCCTCAAATACTGAAATGAGGCTAAGAGTAGTAGTAAATTATACCTCAATGAGGGATTTTCATGGTATCATAACCTCACAATTCAATGAGGCTATAAAGGATAATATATGAGGACTCATTGAGGGCTTTTACATAGCCATCATGGCCTCATACGACAAAAAAGGGGTGCCTAAGGCCATATGTTTTCCAAAAAGGGGTGCCGAAATTGGGGGTAACAGGGGATATGGCTGTTCATTACTTAAATGAGGGTAAGAGTCGTAGTAAATTATACCTCAATGAGGGATTTTGCAGGGTCCTCATAATCTCAAAATTCAACGAGGCTATGAGGGATAATAAATGAAGACTCATTGAGGGTTTTTACATTGCCCTCATGGCCTCATACGACAAAAAAGAATTCCATAGCCACAGGTGTATCCCTAAAAATGGGATTCCATAGGATATACCTGTTAATTACTGAAATGAGCGTAAGAGTCGTAGTGAATTATACCTCATTGAGGGATTTTTCATGGCCCTCATGACCTCAAAATTCAATGAGGGTATGAGGGATAGTAAATGAGGCCTCATTAAGGGCTTTTATATAGCCCTCATGGCCTCATACGACAAAAAAGGGATTTCACAGTCACAGGCGTTTTCCAAAATGGGATTCCATGGGATATACCTGTTAAATACCGAAATGAGGCTAAGAGTCGTAGTAAATTATACCTCACTGATGGATTTTTCATAGCCCTCATGATCTCAAAATTCAATGAGGCTATAAGGGATAATAAATGACGCCTCGTTGAGGGCTTTTATATATGACAAAAGGGGTGCCGAAATTGGGGTGCCTGGGGATATGGCCATTGGATATAGAGGTGATGAGAATCGGATAGGACTTCATTGTAATAAGGGGAGATAACTCTGCATACAGATTATGGGAAATCAAGCAATCTGATTGGTTAGTTATAATCTATATAAATGATCTAGATAAATGAAACAACAAGAGTACACAGAATAGGGTCAGAACTTACAAGAATAGACCAGAAAAGCTAAATATATTAATAATAAGCAAAGCTGTTCCAGCTTATAGGCTCTTCTTCTCTACTGGAGTCTACTCCAGGAAAAAAGAACATGCCTAGGTAGACGAAAACTTTTGCATATATAGATAGAAGCAGAAAATTCTGAAAGAATTCGAAATAGTAAAACTTGTCGGGATGTTTATGGTAATTCTACGAAGCGGGAAGTTACTCCTGTTCAATCCAACACACCCCCAGAACATACACCTGTCTTATTGTAGGCCATTAGGTAACATGGCAACCACATGCTAGCATAGAAACCAAGATGGCGGTCTCCAGCATACAAAATGGACGGCGGAAACACGTATCACCCTAACAACACGCGCTGCGCATGCGCACTCCCACCACGTATCACTATGGGGATGACGTCACAAGATGGCCGCTCATGCGGGTTACCATGACAACACAGCATGGCGCCACTGGGTCACGTGAGTATGACGTCACATGAGATCCCCTGCTGAGATCCCCCCAAACAAGGACCCAAAAGCCCGAGACATACTACTGTGGTGGCTTACCTGGAGTTTTCTACTTCTTTTCGAGATAGTGCCGATTTCTGAATGCATAAATTCGAGTTTAGGTCTTTTTGTTCTTGATCTCGTTAAAATCTTGATATTTATTTTACTCAAATGTGTTTATGAGGATCAACATGGCGGTATTTAGTATTCATAGATACCACCACTTTTTTCTGTGCCATGTTCAGTTAATTATATTCAAGGTGATTTTTTTTAACAATCATCAACCCCTGAAAGAATTCGATTTTAACCCTTTACGCAACGCAGACGATATCAAAATTTATTATTTTAAATATCATTTTTTCAAATTTTTCAAAAAATTTCAACCAAACCATATCACGTGACCCCTCGTTGGAACGCGCTCGACGAGCTCGTTCCAACGAGGGGTCACATGGTATGGTTTTGTTGAAATTATTTGAAAAATAATATTTTGTCAAATGCTGAATTTGCATATTACAATCTCTCGTCGAGCTCGTTCCAACGAGGGGTCACATGATATGGTTTTGTTGAAATTTTTTTGAAAAATAATATTTTTTCAACTGCTGAATTTTCATATTACTCGGGCGGATGCGGCCGATTCGATTGGTAAAGGGTTAAGCCACCACCAAATAGATGGGTTTGGGTTTCCAGGATGTTACTGACAGCGTAATATGTGTCTCGCGTTATTCGGACATATACTCGCCCAAAAAAGAAAGTATGCATTGCAGAAATTGATCAAACTCCAAAAAATAATTTCGTAGGTGTAAAGAGTGTTAACCTGTTCATGAATAAGTTATATTGAACACAAAAACAGCTTTCTCCGTTAAAATTGCTTTAACGTTAAATGACGTTTGTGAAATGGCATGTTTTGCACGTGGAGAGTCTGAAAATTCACGCAGCAGTGTGAATCCTTGGGTATTTAAACACTAAAGTAAGGCCTTCCTATCGTTCACATTCAGACTTACGCTGCTGTTAAAACGACTCTACATTAGCATGCCAAGATTGACAATGAATCAACGTCTCCTTGCCCTGGGTATGATTAGAGCTGGCAGAACATACAGAGAGGTTGCCCAGCATTTGAACTGCCATCGTAACACTGTAGACAGACTAGTCCATCGACATGCACAACATGATGACGTTCGAGACCGACCCCGCTCCGGGAGACCCCGAGTTACCACCCCTGCACAAGATCGGTATATCCGTGTCGTCCATCTCCGGAACTGGCAACAAACGGCAACGACGACAGCCAGGAACATCCCTAACCTGAGACGGATACATCCTCAAACAGTAATCAACCGGCTGAGAGAATACGGCTTACGTCCTCGAAGACCTGCAATTCGTCCGATTTTGACGTTACGTCATCGTCGTGCTCGACTGCAGTGGTGTTGACAACATCTCAGGCATCCCTGGCGACGTGTTTTATTCACAGATGAATGTCGTTTCCATCTTTCATCATCAGATGGCCGCCAGAGAGTGTACAGACGTCGAAACGAACCCTACGCAGATCCATGTGTCGTGGAGCGAAACCGTTATGGGGGAGGGTCTCTCATGGTGTGGGGTGGCATCACTGCCCGTAACAGAACTAAGCTGGTCATTATTGATGGCAATCTCAATGCAGCCAGATATCGTGATGAAGTGCTTACACCTGTTGTTGTCCCATTTCTGCAACGTCACGGCCCCGGCGTCATTCTACAGCAGGACAACGCCCGACCCCACGCAGCTCGTGTTGTTCAACAGTATCTGCAGCAACAACAAGTGGATATTCTTCCCTGGCCCGCAAATTCGCCCGATATCTCACCCATTGAGCACGTATGGGACGAAATGAAACGTCAGCTACGCCGGCTTCCCCATGCACCGCCAACGCTTGTGAAACTCCAAAGACAGCTTATCAGAATATGGAACATCATCCCACAACACTTCCATGCTAACTTGTTGGCTTCCATGAGGCGTAGATGCACAGCAGTAGTCGATGCAGACGGAGGTCATACCAGATATTGAGTGTGTGACTTTTGTGTTTGACCCTTAGTGTCTTTGACTCTCCATGGCACCAAGAGTATTCGTCGTAGCGTAATGAAATTTCTCGTGTTGATCACAAATTGATTCATCTGTGATTGAATAAAATTTCCATGAATGAAAATGATATATAGCTTTTTTTAGTGTTATTTTTTAGCATGCACACTTTCTTTTTTGGGAGAGTATATGTTCTGCCTCATTGCAAATGAATGTCTGTGATCAATGGAGCATGCACGGCACTCTTGTTCTTTATTTCCGTGCAGCCAGGGGTGGACTGGACGTATGGTCCACCAGGAAATTTCACGGTGGGCCCCCTACTAGAAGCCACCCAGGGACCCCGAAAATTTACACAGCCCAACACCTGATGGCGCATGGAATTTCGTGAACATGACCAAAAGGCGAAATGGATCTGATTGCATGGCCTGTCGCTTTATCGAAATGTCCTCTACGTGGATTGCCATTGGCAGTCCACAAAGAGGGCATTTCGATACAAAAGCAGTTAAGTCTGCCACTGATCGGTCATATGCAAGGAAACGGCCTTCTTTCAGTTCGAAAAAACAAACTTCGGTACAACCATTTTTGACATATGAGCGGCAAAGATGATACAAAATGCTACCGAAAATGCCCTCTATGTGTGCCATTGATCGCTCACATCCAAGAAAGCAGCGATCTTTCGGTTCGAAAAACCGAAATTTTGTCTGGGTCCGGTGCCCTATTGGTACGTTTCCCGGCAACGTTTTTTTGGCCCAGTCCGCCAATGCGTGCAACATAGAGAGATTTCAACACATAATACGTTTTTGAAACATTACTTGCATGTACAGCCACGTACCTGCAAAACTTGTCTTTGACCAATTATCACTCCAATTATTTTGTCTGAAATATATATTTTTTTATTTGGTACCATACGAACATATAACAAGGTTTACATATCATACATATCATTACAACGTTGATTTTACTAAAATAATTTAATATATTTGTTTCCTGGAAGGGGGGGGGGGGGGAAAGTCAGATTGGCTGTCTTCCTGTTTTCCCTGAAAGAAGGTAAAAGAAGGAAGAAGAAAAGGTAAGATCTGAAGGGAGGAAGAAGAGGAAATTCACAAGTGCGAAATCGTGGATTCCAGTTACTCTTTCTGTGTGGTCTCATTTCAGCATGCGCGCGTAGTGCCGTTGGTGTTTACCATCTGGTACACCGTACAAGAGCTCTTTCTAAATTCGGCCTTCACATGCACTTTTTGTAACTTGAATAAACTGCATTATGATTTTTCATAATTGAATGACCATATTTTTTTGCCACATGACTCAGTCACAAGCCCATATCAAACACTTAATTGATCAATGATGGCAAATCAGGTTTGCTGGAAGTGCGAGTAAAATTAAAGACACCAAAAATACAACATATTGAGTAGCGGTTGAAAAATTATGCGTTGCGTGGATTTATTTCTATATGCCATAGATCACAAACAGAGCGAACGTTACACGAAATTGTATACAGGTAAGTTAACCCCACACATGTAAGTATAACGCCATAAGACGTCACCTAACGGAATGTACATGTCCGTCCGGCACCATAGAAAAAATCGCCATCCAAATTTTATTTTTTTGAGTTTTTGCCTCAAAAACATTGCTTGTGACCCCTCACTGCAACGAATTCGTTCCAACGCGGGTCATAAGCTATGTTTTGGAGGCCAAGAATGAAAATTTATTGTTAACTGGTAGAGTGCGGAAGCCCATATTTGGGCTTTACTCTGAAGTGCAGGTACCACAACTTAAAGGCTTCATATTCTGTGGGTATGCTTCATATTATTTTTGAAATAAAATTATTTAGTCTGTGAGTATTGGGCACTCTCCCATAAATTGTAACAAGGCAAAGAGACATGGACAAAATTGGATAACCAAAAATAATTTAGCACTCTACCAGTTAAGAACAACACGTCGTGTTAAATAAAGGGTTAACGGAGAAAACAAAATTACAGAATAGATTGACCAATGCGTTTAGGTGGAATATTAGTGGTCGTTGTTTTTACGAATGAACATTCGGGTTTTCTGTTTCAAATTGGACAGGTGATGTTCACGTCGAAATCTAGACTCAATCTTTTAGAGCCCGCCAGAGTAAATGAGCAGTTGACCCATCGGAAACACGGTTGCTGCCTTTCTAGCTTCTCATAAATAATATCGGTCAATGAAATGTTATAAAATTTATATTCACCAATCAAGAGAAAACATCTGAAATGTCATAAAATTTATATTCACCAACCTACAGAAAACATCACCGACGGCAGCGACACTATCTGTCTCTTTTGTGTTGTATATAAACCGAACCTTAAACTGATCAGCAGAAGAAGAGAGACGATCAGCAATATGTGAGTATCATAGATGTGATATATTTTAAGGATATCTAGTGTTTTTGAGTGGATAACGAAAATTATCTCACGAGTGACCGAGACAAATCGTGCCCTGAGTTCCAATGTGTTCTATGTGCCTACTGCCACATAGAACACATTGGAACTCAGCGGACGAAATGTTTATTTTTCGCAAGCGCTTGCGCGAGCGAAAATAAACTTTTGTCTTGGTCACAAGTGAGATGATTTTCGGTATCCACTCAAAAACACTAGATTTTCTTTTTGCATGAAAGTAAACAGCGCATTGAATCATTGAAACGCGGAAGTGATTTGACTGATACTCGAAACAGATAGCGTCTTGCAATCTAATTCAGTTGGCGGGTTTCTAGTCCAAACATGGCTTGAAAGTCCGTAATATAAGGTTTTGGTTTGGTACGTCCTTTCAAAAAAGGACGTGCCAAACCAAAAACTTATATTACGGACTTTCAGGCCATGTTTGGACTAGCGGGTTTCATGCATCAATTCAAGGTGAATACGTGTTGAATTATTGTTGGAAATAAACAATATCCACTCAAAAACACGCGATTTTCTTTTCATTATAAGTTTGTAGAACAAATTAATCATTTCCAGTGATAATTTGACTCGTATTCACCTTGAGGTGATGCTTTGAAAGCCGCCATTTTGATTGATACTGTGAAAGTGAAAATTTATATATATCTTCAAAGTGGGGGATACGATTTCTATCTTTCCGCAATTTCTTCGATAATCTATAGTTTAGCGTATAATAAATATAATTTCCAAATGCCGCCTTTACATTTTTAACCCTTTACCTAACCTGAAAAGTAGACGACACTTGCAAAACTAATTCTGGAATAACTAATTTTTTTCATTTTTTGTCTCAAAAACATAGGTTATGACCCCTCGTTGGAACGAGCTCGTTCCAACGAGGGGTCATAACCTATGTTTTCAGTCAAAAAATGAAAAAAACAATGAAAATTAATTGGCGATTTTTGAGAATAGCGCTGGCCGTTTTTGGCCGTTACGTTAGGTAAAGAGTTAACACATAATAGCAAGAGACGAAGTGGCTCAGTGGTTAGAGCACTGGACTTCAAACCGAAAGGTCGACTGTTCGATCCTGAACAGCGGTAACTGCATTGTTGGCGAGATACTTAATTGCCCACGTGGGGGCACGGTGTTACTTTGTACTAAGACGTATTGCACGTCAATGTGGACTTACCTTCAACCACGCTTGTGCAGCGTTGGTAAGTTGGAGAGTCTGATATTTGCTCGTCGCTGCTCGGTGGTTCCCCCAGGTACTCAGGGATAGTCCACCTTTGAAACCGACCATAACGATGTGACTTTGGCAGCCAAATGTGACGGTAAGCCCCAATAAACAATAAACAAACAGAAACAACAGCATCAGTCACTTTTACTTTGACACTTTGTCGAGACAGTACTACATAAACACAGTTTATTATACGCTAGCCTGTGAATTATCGCAAATTATCTAAAGGATATTTCTCGATATATATCGAGTCGATAGATATCGAAAAATATTCCTCAGTAGCTTCCTAAATGACGTCACGCTTCGGCGCAAGACGTCTCCTTGAAGGAACGATCAGCTGATCTTTGTTACTGTTTTGAAACGTACGAATCTGGATCTAATTGGGCTGAATATAGTGCAATAAAATGCCTCGTAGCATATAATAAAAAAGAAAATCTACTCTATTTTAGTCAGTGTCGGGAATTATCTCATGAGTGTGGACCTGAAAAATAATACTTTCAGGTCCACACAATGACTTTTTAGTACCTTCTTAAATGACGTTACGCTTCGGCGCATGACGTCGCCTTAAACGTCTTCCTGAAGGAACGACCACCTGCTTCTTGTTATTGTCTTGAAACCGTTTGCAGTCGAATTGGGCTGAATACTACGCAGTAAAATGTCACGTAGCATATAATAAAAAGAAAATCTACGCTATTTTAGTGAATATCGTGAATTTTCTCATTCGTGTTGACCTGGACGTTTATTTTTCAACTCGCGCAAGCGCACGTGAAAAATAGAACGTTCAGGTCCACACTCATAAGATAATTCCCGATATTTACCAAATACAGCGTAGATATCCTCTATTTATTGTGTAACTACCATAGTTAGCGGTTTTAATATCTCTGTAGTTTGGTCATCAAATCTGGCTCGACGAAAAACTCTTTGCGCTGAACATTCTGCACAATTATTTCATAATTCACTTTTGCTTTCATTTCAGGTGCAGTTTTGAATTTTTAAATAGCCACTCTCATACTATAAATCAATTATTAAAATAGACCAGCAATCTGGGATGTCATATCCGTCTCGTTGACGAGACCAGGGGCCAATGCTATTAAACGTTTATAAATGTATTTTCTACTCACTAATATAACTGTCTAAAATGAATAATTAGCATTTTAAATGAACCAATAGCATATTCAAAGATATGGCAATTTGCCAAACTGGCAAATTGCCATATCTTTGAATATGCTATTGGTTCATTTTAACTCATTTCCAGTCATAACTAGAAAATACAATTCTAGAAAATGCAATTGTTAAAGTATTATAGTATTGGTTGCATATTAGCCACATCAAACACGACGCCTTAGCGATCGATCCTATGAAATTTTCACAATTGTATTTTAGTGGTAAAGTGCCGCCTGTTTTAAAACGCTTATTGAAGACCCCCAACCTCCATCTCATCTCCTTCGCGATAATGGTGACTCGCCGAACAAATACTAGGTTTTAGCTCATGTACTACTGTTTTTCATACATTAAGCTCTATTTTGGGAGCCAAAATTGAATACATTCTGTTTTTTCAAGAGAGAAGTTTGCTGATATGTTGTGTGCTACTACAAGGTAAACACATGAATCTAAGCTGATTCATAATTATATCCATTCATTATAAGTTTTCTCCGCCAACATGTATGGTATATGGAGATTTAATACCTGGTTTTTAAACACCGAGCCGCAGGCGAGGTGTTTAAATGAGACATCCAGGTATTAAATCTCCAAATACCATACATGTTGGCGGAGATAACTTTTTTGTCCCGTTTGAAACACAATACAAACCTAGTGAAAATAAATTTGTGGACATGTTTCTCAGCTCCACAATCTCTTGGACCAAATTCGTGATAATTATTTTATTTTTATAATCGCAGAAGACAACAGATAATGCAGATTTAATACCTGGATGTCGGTTTTTAAACACCGAAGCGCAGGCGAGGTGTTTAAATGAGATACCCAGGTATTAACTCCATATACCATACATGTTGGCGCGGAGATAACTTTTTTGTCCCGTTTGAAACACAATACAAACATAGTGAAAATAAATTTGTGGACATATTTCTCAGCTCCACAATCTCTTGGACCAAATTCGTGATAATTATTTTATTTTTATAATCGCAGAAGAGAACAGAAAAAGTTACATCCCTTGGGTCGTTAAGGAGACGAGTAAACAATATTTTGTTGACATGTCGTCCCCTGAGTTCCAATGTGTTCTATGTGCCTACTGGCACATAGAACACATTGGTACTCAGGGGACGAATTATTTGCTCTTATTTTATTTTTATGATTGAACTGTCAGAAATCTGAGGATATTTGTGACTATTTTCAGGTTTTTTGGTTCGATATCTATGTCGAGGCGAGGAAACGCGGAAAGCTTTCGTTTAAACCATATACTCCCGATTTTTCACGTGCGCTTATACCCTGGATGTTGCACGCTCTCATATACCTTGGATGTTGGGTGCACCCTTTGTCATTGCTATTTGTCCAAGGCATTCTGACCAATCACAAGACAGAATTTATCGGTATATAGGGACAGCACTATTTACAATAAAAGGCCGCCAGGCCACACGTCCCCCGAAAAAGTGTGCAATTTGAGGTATTTGAAAAAAATATTGAATTTTTCGAAGTCGAAAAAGGGACATAACTCTCGCAAACAGTGTTAGACCAAACCCCGATTTGAAATTGACCTGTGTTTAATGTTGATACACCTTTAGACCAAATGTTATTTGAATCAGTCAACAACAACTAAAGTTATCATCGGGAAACAAAATAAAAATGAATTTTCGAAGACGAAAAAGGTGCATAATTCTGTGAAAATTGTCGGACCACACCCCGATTCGAACTTGACCTGTATTTTATGTTGATACATCTGCATACTAAAATTCATTTGATTTGGCCGACTATAACTTAAGTTATCGTCGGGAAACCCCCAAAATGAATTTTTGAAGTCGAATAATGGACATAACTCTGGCAAAAATTGTTGGACCGCACCCCGATTCGCACTTGACTCTGCTTGACCTGTATTTTATATTGATACACCGACATACCACATTTCATTTGATTCGACCAACTGTAACTAACGTTATCATCGGGAAACCAAAATGGGACGGACGCACGCACGGACGTTCTACCGCAGATGTTCCTGTGAGGTGATTTTAGTGTTAGGTATGGGGAATATTGCGCACCTCACAAGTGGGTTTTTCGCACCTCAAAAGTTCACAAGTGGTTGGTGTACTGACGGTTTTATCCCCCAACCTTACAAGTAACGACTCTACACGGATGGTCACCTCGCAAGGCCATCTGCGGTGGCTCGGACACACGGATGGACGAATGCACGGACGGACACCGGCTATTTTAATAGTCCCCCGAAAATTTTTTTCGGGGACATATATAACCAGTATCGACTATACAACTCACGAAGAACATGCGTTACCACAATACACGATGTTTTAAAACAGCATCTTCGTATATTTGTCCTAGTTCATATCGACCCAAATTATAATGCATGCTCGTTTCCTTTTCTATTCCAGAGATAAACTGCACAATTGATAAGGAAGATGAAACGAATTGCCCTTATTTTGGTGCTGATATCAGTCTTTATTATGACGAGTAAGTGGAACCATTTTTACGCTGATAATTTAAAAAGTAAAAATATCATTCTTGGCCTTATTTTTAACCCTTTGAACTCTGATGTCAAAAATTCCAATATTTCCGACAGCAAATTTTTCCTATAATGCAACTAGGAATTTAACCAATTCAGTCTTGTTTGACAGAGCTCAATGAGCTCTGTCAAACAAGACTGAATTGGTTAAATTATGAAGTGAATTATGGGAAATATTTGTAACTTTAAATTTTGATATTTATACATCAGAGTGCAGAGGGTTAATTGATGCGGCTTTTAAAACATTTAATATTTTTACATGCATTGATATACTTAACAAACATTAGGTCGTATTCCACACATTTTGATGGTTATCTTCTTCATAAACACCATTGCCAAAAAAAGAAGCAGCTGACTGTTAGGTAGACCAGACTCTATCTATCGTCACCTGAAGGTGAAACATTCTTTATGCGTTTTTGTGTCTGGTATCCTTTGAGGTTATGAATTTCGAATTATTCAAAATCTAGACCATTTAGACAAACCTTCAGTGTTACTAGACCAAATATGACTATGTTATTATATGCTCGACTCGATGGATAACGAGGAATATCCCTCAGTAGCTTCCTGAATGACGTCATGCTTCGGCGCATGGCATCGCCTTGAACGTCGCTTTGAAGGCACGATCAGCTGATCTTTGTTATTGTTTTGAAACGTTTGTGTGTGCAGTCGAATTGAGCTAAATATTGCACAGTAAAATGTCACGCAGCATATAATAAAAAGAAAATATACGCTATTCGTGTGGAGCTCCACACTCATGAGATAAATTTCCGATATTCACTAAAATAGCGTAGATATGCTCAGTTTATTAAAAGCTCGGAGTTATTGAGAAAGGGCTGGAGTTGTAAAACTCGATATTTCCCAGGTGGGAGATACAGAAATTCAGTTTCGATGCAGCGTGACGTTTAACGTCAATAAGTCACGTTATATGATTCAGATTGTCGCCCATGAAAATTAAGTAAAACTGAACTTTTTCGATACTATAGTCCCGTTGTGTTTCTCTTCTTATTAAATGCTTACCAAATTATCATTCTAAAACAACTGCGACCGATTTGTGAACGTAGTGTGAAAAATACTAGGGGAAGTAAAACTTGCTGCCTCGGCTTAAAAATGGACTACATAGAAGGGTAGAGGTCAGGCAATGACAAGCTGATTTGCGTTGAATGATTCACTGATGCCTCCACCGAACAACATATACATCGAATATAATAAAAAGCATTTGTTGGTTCGAGATATTATGTATTTCCACGGCGCGGCAAAATGCGCGTGGAAATACATATTTGTCGTGCCTTCTCATGAGAGAATTCACGATATCCATGCAATGACACTAGAATAACTAGTTTTATTTTATGCTCAACTATAGATTATAGAAAACATTGCGGGAAAATAATAGTATCTCTCGTGAAGATATGGACATTTTCACTTTCACTGTATCCCGAACGTCACGAAATCAATTACGTGTGTATCAATGCCATTTATAAATGAATGATTTATAAATGATGAAATGTGTTAACTATTTTTATTAAGGTAATATTAAATATACTGTATGCTAAAAATTGATGCATTTAAATGGGATTCCTACTTTAACATAAATTGCAACACAACCGCCCCTGTCTGGACGATCCCTACGCACAGATTAATTGATGCCTTTAAGCTCTGTACCTGAATTTCGATCAGCGATTGTCAACCAAGTTTCTGTAAAAACAAAAATGTCGACATACTCGGCATCACATGGAGGTATGATTTTTTTTTTGTTTCAAGCTCTGTACATTCAGGTGACATATTGTTAGACCACGGTGACTGGGTGAGCTTGAAGGAAGCGTTGAGCCATTTACCGAGTCTGGACGAGGATTCCTCTCTACATCATCACAAGCAAGTAGTGGTATGCATCCCCCACTCGAATAGTATGCAATTTATTCCAGATATGGACACAGTACGAATTAAAACTGTCCGGAATCTATTTCTGCTTTTATTACAGAATTTGGGGCAATCTGGAAAGCCTGTGACCGCCGCAAATGTTTGTTTTTCGCTCGTGGCAAGCCACTCGCGAAAAAATAAACATTTATCTCGGTCACCCAAGGGATACCTTTCGGTAACCACTCAAAACAACCGCTAGATACCTTCTGTACTCTCCATTTTATCAAAAGAGATTCTCAGGGCGTAACCCTTTACCTAACATAATAACCAAAAACGTCGAGATCTATTCACAAAAATCTCTTTGAACGATGAACATTTTTTGGTAAAGATTTAACTCTCGGCACACTGAAGGCGAAATATCAAAATTCCAAGCTGCATGTTTCTCCCACAATGCAACCTATTCAGTCTTGTTTGACAGACCTGGCTCAATATATTTTCTAAGACGAGTAATCTTTTCATTCTAAAAAGAATAGCAATCACACCACCTTTTATTGTAGTTAGCAAAGAACTAAATTATTTTAATATTGTACACTTCATGGACAATTTTTACCAGATATTGGCGCTAATTTGGTAATAATAGCCGTCACTCTCTGTATTGAACACCCTATATTTTAGGCTCATTAGCCGAAACGAGAGTATTTTGTATAACAGGCTTTGGACAATATTTAAAAATTGCCCACAATTTCAATATCAATTTTTTAAATGTTTCGTCCCAGAATTTTACATACTTGCCACAAAGATTGTGTAAACCATTCTCTTTAATGTATGTAACAGGGCCCTCGGGGTAGACACGATACTTGTGTAGGGATGGAGGGGTGTTATTCCATCCTAAAACGATAGAGGTACTCGTCTGCTAATGCCACATGTATGTAGTAAGTTGTGGTCTTCTCTTTTAGAAAAGGTGTCCAAAAGCAGTCTAACTTACCAGATTGTTCCAATGGGGGAGGGGGGGGGGGGGGTGGGTGGGTGCAAACAAAAAAAACTAATTTGTTTGAGTCACTCAAGATTTTGTTTCGTAAATGTTGTCCTCTAGCAGTGTTAAGTAAATCTTTAACTGGCATCAATGTTTTTACTGAACACTCAGCACATTGACTTCGAAATATTAAAATTTCAAGGTACTTATTTTCCTCATAAAGCTGCTAGGAATTTAAACAATTCAATCTTGTTTGACAGAGCTTACTGGGTCTTTCCAATAGGAATTGAAATGAATTATCTGACGCTTTATCGGAGTATGGATGCGCGATGGGCGTGGTAAGTTGTATGTTATATGAAGTACTTAGCATTTCATACAAAACATAACACAACCATCCTACATCTATACTCCGATAAAGCGGCAGATAATTCATCTCAACTATTATAACTTAAATTAGAATGTTTGCTTGTGCAACAGATCGAGAGAGAAGTGCGAGACCGTGGCCGAACCGTCGACCTCTAGCACACAAAGCGACCGATTTACCACGAGACTAAGAGAATCGGACCAACAAGGCTGGTTGGTAAATGACCCTTACACCTCGACCGCTACACTACTCTCACGTTCTTTGAGTTTCACCCACGGTGAATCTCACCCCAGATTCCACCCCAGTGCGGTCGAAACATCCACCATGCTTCACCACAGCTTCCGCGATGTCACCAACTGCTGAGGGCTGGTCACGGCACCAATGTAACAGGTGGAGAGTGAAGTGCGGGAGCCGAGGCTAGGGCCGTCAACCTCTAGCACACAAAGCGACCGATTTACCACGAGACTAAGAGATCCGGACCAACCAGGCTGGTTGGTAAATGACCCTTATACATCGACCGCTACACTTTTATTTTAATACACCCTTAGGTGACCGAAGTCTCTGCCATTTATGTCATTGCGGTCGTATCAAGTTTTGTGCAGATTACAATTTTATTATTTCAACAAAGGCTAACGCACGCGGTCTGAAATATTCAAGCTGAAAACCCATGCGAACGAACCACGTGAATACGTATTACTGAGAGTCCGTCTACAGCAATTGTAGTTTATACCATGCTTACCTATGTCACTACCGATTAAGTTTTTAGCTTTTAAACCCACTATCGATGTGAAGCTTCTACTGAGGTTAAAACGTTTTCAATGGAAATTCCCTTACAAACATTTACACCTTTTGTGGGTTCTACATCCAACTTGATCTTTGACATGACCCAATTTGCGGACTTCAATACATTCACACTTCGCGATGTTTCATTCAAACATACGACGTTTTGTGGTACTATCTACAACGTGCAATGACCTATTAAGTTTAAAATACCTACAGTTAATTTTTAAAATACAATTTAATGTAACAGTAATTTAACTGACAAAGCAAGGTAAATTCAATCAACTTTGACGATGGATCTAGTTGTCAGTCAAGCATTCATGTGCAGCCGGAAGTACTATTCACCGGCGCAGATGTAAATAAAACAAACCCATGTGTTTTTTCTCCATTTTAAGTGACAAAGTCGATTATTTATTAAGAGCATGGTATAAATAAAACAAATAGGTACTAGGGCCGGTAATAAGGTTTAAAACACTCGAAGAATAAGGGTTTCAACCACTCGGCAGAGCCTCGTGGTTAAAATCCTTATCCTACTCGTGGTTTAAAGCTGATTACCGACCTTAGTACCTATTTATTCTATATTTAATTGCACCTTTGGATACGCACATAATTTCTTTTGGCAAATAGACAGGAAAAAACAAAAACATTCTTACGATAGGAAAATTATTCTTCGGGTTATGAAAAGCTCACTTCGATCAATTATATGCAAGGAAATCGGATATCATTAAAGGAAATCAAATAATACAAGGTTGAACTAGTTAAACTCCTTGTTGCATGATGGGAAAAGTTGCTTCTCCAAATGAGATGAATGGTTTCGCGCGCCGAAGGCACGCAGGGACGGTTTGGGACAAGCCAATTTCGACCATCTCTTACTGTATATTTGAGGTTTAGCAACATGTCTGGGCGTGTTAAAGGAGGAAAGTGGACAGGTAGAGTTAATGGCGTCTGCTCTTTTTGCCCTTTTTCTTGTTCTTGTTATTCCGGGTGAGTACTTCTTTCATGTGTCTGTGGAAGTCCTGCTCCCTGACTTTCAAGGCCTCTAAGAGTTTCTCTGGATATGCTAGGACTCTGGTTTTATTTTCGCATTCTCCCCAGGTGTACTCAATGTATTTCCTGAATTGACTGATGGAACCGACGAAGTCAAGCTTAAGGGGTCTGTAGAGGTCGATGGCGCGTTCATCCAGGAAATCTATGAATTCGGCCGATGGTATCTCTTCCAGGGTGCCTTCATCGTCCCTGTCGAAGCCCAGGCTTGATTGGTCATGTATATTGGAGATGCAGGTTTGGATTGGGTGACTTCCATCTCCTCCTCAGCCCCATCCGTCTCCTTGCCTTCCAACCTCTTCGATGAAGAGGTGGGGGTTGGCGTAGGAGGGGAAGGAGCTGGAAATTTGATGGTTGACACCTTTCTCTCTTCCTGTTTCTCTGTCTCTGCTCTTCTCAAGCCAGGCCTCCATTCGCCTGGCATCCTCTAAAAGTTAACGAAAATGCAAATTTCTATTATTTTACATGGAATTATACAGGAAATAACAGTAGCATTTTAAATCAACGTGGGAAAAAAATTGGTCGAATGAAATCGTTCGATAATATCACCAACTGAGAGCCTATATATTGTTCTTAAAGGAATGATGCGCACAGCGAACATAACCTTCATAGGTGTTATATAATTTTGAGAAATATAAAAAATTCCCCATTCAATTAGCGTTAATTTTTGGTAGCCAATTCTTAGCAATTAGTGGAGATAACCTTTTCGTAAGTCGATGTGAATGACGAGAAAAGTTGACCATGATTTTGGCATCCTCTTGAAGAGGGTTAACGACAATTTCCGTTCCTTCTACGGAACAGGAATTGATATTTTAATGGAAGAGTTTATCCCAAATCCTACGATGTCTTGTTTTCTTACAGGCAATACAGCAAGTGTCGAGAGACCTTCCAGATATGCCTGCAACAGAGTTTTTTGTTTTGTTAATCCATGTCTTTTTAGAGAAAGATGCCCTCAAGGCACAAGATGCAGGTGAGTTAATCTTATCTGTTGTATATTAATCACCGTTAGCATGCATTCGAATATAAACACAGTACAGTAAGAGTCACGCACCAGATCGAGGCGACAAAATAAGCCCAAAATATTAAACTAGAAGAACAAATGCATACATTTCATTTCAAGTTAGAAATTCCTGTTCCCCTGGAGTACACTCAGCCCAAGAAAACACAGTGCCGTCCAATATTTGTATAGTACCACACACACTGGGTGGTATATTATAAGGCGGTGGCCGTCAGTGTGTAAAAAACGGAGCATGCATACTCTTTAAGGAATAGTGCATGGCTTGAAGTAGACTACGCCCATATGGTGCCCAGTGAGGTCGTGTATTTCCCGACTCAAAGCGGAGGGAACTACACCACCTCACTGGGCACTATACGGGCGTAGTCAACGACACAAGCCATGCACCATCCTTATATTATATCGAACAACACGAAAATGCAAATTAACCAAATAATCTACAATCTAATGTAATGATGTTTTTATTTTAAACAATAAATGAGGAATGAGAATAATGTGTGGATATTGATAATTGTTCGACACAATGATACTATTCTTCGCCTCTACCAATGTCTCACTCCGGGTTCTAAGGGTAGATCACGACTCGTCTTCGACTCGTCGTGATCTGCCCTTAGAACCCGGAGCTCGACTCGGATACATATTTTGTACATCCACATTATGGTAATAATCTCTATTTATCGGAACGTATCACCTCGGAAAACTTTGCGACTATTCTTGTTACACTAAAAAAACGAAGTGTATATGTAAATCGAATTGTCCAATTGGTGGCCGGGATTTTCTGCCACCATTTTGGATAAATCGTTGCTTTGTACGTTTTTATAACCAGAAAATGCATACAGTGTCCGTGCTAAAAATAGAAAACATATAGTGCCCGCATGTAGTGACCCTTCAGATCTGTGCTGGACAACTACACGAAATAGGGTATCACCTTTCAGCCAATCAGAATGCAGGGAAGTCACGTGAGGTATAATATAATCCAATAGAAAACAATTAAAAATTGCGTGACATCTGTGAAAGTCAGAATTACTGTCCCGATGTGAACCTAATCAGAATTTTTGTTGCGAGATAACGTCACTTCCTGAAGATGTCGCTCAGGAGATTGTGATGAGATCGACCACGTTATACTACTGCCGGCAGAACGATAGTTTGGACATACGCGTATACAGTATTGTGATCACAAAAGCGGATAGAGAATTCCGACGGGATCGCGATCCGGTCGAAATTCTCTGACGGCTTTCCTCCCAATAACACTTTAGCATCTCTCCGTCGAAAAAGAAATGCGAGATCATTGAAAAGGGGATGATGCTTTCATTTGATTCCGCGCCAGAGATAACTGCGTTGTATCCTTGGGCAAGGCACTTAATCCCGATTGCCCACGTGGGGGCACGGTGGTGCCAGCGAAAACAAATTACTGCAGGTCAGAATGCCGAAATTATGTTAAAATTTAAAAGAATGTTATTTATATTTTCTAGAATTTTTATATAAAATTGCGTTTGATTTGTAAAAGTCCACTCACGGATACACAGGAAATCTGGTCGTTTGCGGGTGCTCATTCTAGCTGCTTACATTCGTAATAATGCCTTTATATTAGTGCCTGAGTTGTTAAACAAGATGCCAATGGGTATTCGGGTTTGTATTTCAGCCTAAGCTCTCAGCTTTCCAGTCACATTCTGTTAGGAAGTCGATGTTGCTTGTTTGTTTTCCAACTTTCCGCTGAGTTTGCACGCAGACTACTCTTGGTTTAATGTGGTTTTACTCACATTGATACAAAGTTTTCTCTCGAACTCCAGTTATTCTGAACGGTAAGTATTTAATTTGCCTTGAAAACATCAAGATACTACATGTAGCACAATTTTTGGAACTACGTGGCGTTATGATAAAACCCATGGCTGTGGTGGGTGTCTTCATTCATACTTTTTAGTAAACAAAACGTGCATAAAAGTATTGTAATGTCATCAACGATTCGGTGGAATCAAGTCTCAATTGAGACACTTTTCTTGCGTTGATTTAACCCTCTGAACCCGAGAGGCCGTTTTTCCGGCCGGGTCACAAGCTACGTCATAATGTCATTAAGTGGGATGGCTACAAGGTAAATGTGCGGTGTAGACCAATCAATATTTTCAACGTGCAGCCCCAAGGCTGCACTTTGAAAAAATTAATTGGTCTACCCCCAAATATGGAATATGGACTCTTCCAACTGCTGTCATTAAACTGACATGGAAGATACCACCAGGGTTCAAAGGGTTAAATAAAAGTGTTTAGGATATTTTTAGATTCTAACGGCTAGAATATTTCTGTTTGTCGGAAAGGCAAACTGTTTGTTCTGAAATATTATCGAGATTGAATCGAAAGATAAGCGATTGACTGTTTAATGGCTGGACTAGTTCCAGGCCATGAAAACGTCAGATTAGTTGAAGAGAGCTTGGTGTCTTGAGAGCTCGACTCCAGCCCTATGAGTTGACATCATTGTGCTGCACTATATATAACACAGATGACAAGATACTAAACTGAAACATTTTAATATTTTCACGACAGAGTCATTGTAGTATCTAGATTTTAAAAAGCTGCTTGAATGGTCAAGGTATTAAACAACAGATTGGCGCCAAGGCAATGTACAATCTATAAAATATTTTCTGTTTTCAGAACTAACAACTGTGGAGGCTGCCATGCCATCTGTGTGCCATATTCGAGGTCGAGGAATGGATAAAGATAACACCACTGACAAGACTACAAATACAAATTACCAAGACTCTTCAGTACTGATGTGCGTTTTTGTTGGAAAACTATTGATTTAGTCTTATACTATATTGAAAATTAAACTGCTTTCCACTCTAAAAAATTAGTTGGGTTAAAAATCAACAAATATCAACTGGGTTGAGCGGATATGAACCCAGTTGGGTTCATATTCACCCATCCCAGTTAATTTGGGTTGATTTTTAACCCAACTGTTTTAGAGTGCATAATAATGCTGAAAGCTTAATGAAGAAATTAAAGTTACTGAAAGAAGAATGTACCTCGTTTTATTTTATTTTCATTCGTTTTTCTTCCCCCAAACAAATCGTATTCCCACTCTCACTCGCCAGAAACGGCATTCCACTCCCAACATCATACTCAACTCTCAGCGACGACGGACTACTTTTTCATTGTTTACAAATCGGTTGAGTTGAATCAATTATAAAGGGTTATTTTGGGAAAACAGATAAGGAGAAAATAAAATAAATACAAAAATAAAAAGAAATAATCCTCCACGCGCCCCACTCGAGAATAAAAATCGTACTCGAATCCGAGCGGTGAACTATTGTCTATGTATTCACTTCACTGTCGTAACGTAAGTAGTCACGGGTAAATGATACTCTTCCAGAACTTTCCTGCAAGTTTGTTTAGTAATCGGCCTGACAGTAAAGAATTTCAGTCTATTTTTCATTGCCCATGGCGTTGGTACAGATGGGGCCGCCGGGCAGACAGTTGATCCCCCATCAAAGCTTTTGTCGGATTTTTAATCTCGTTTCACGATGATCCTTCCACGTGAGAATATAGTTTCAAATTTTAAGTTAAAGTGAATGAGACTGCGTCCTTTAAAGCTTCATTCTTCAAACACTTTCTAATTTAACAGGAACAACACCTCGTTTTTTATACGAGATATTGAGATCACCCAAATTTCCTACAGTTATTAATAGCGAGACTGTGGATTACTACGCGCTCCAGCGGACAGGCGGCGACACCTGATCTTTCTATTTTCTGAGAAATTCTATGGTCAATTTTAAATAATGTTAATGTTCGGTGAGGATATAGTCCTATGATTACAAAGGCGGACATATAATTTCGATCGGACTGTGACTGGGTCCCGGACTGGTCAAAATTCACTGTACGCTTTACTGCCGATTACTACTCCGCAGAATCTTATTTGTTGAATAAAACAAAAAACCGGAAAATTTTCGTTCGTTGTTCACGATATAGTCTTTATCTTGCAATAAATCTCTGTAAACGTTCTTGATCAGACTGCTGTCCCATCGCGATCCTAACGAGAAAGATGACGTTTTTGCGATCGCAGCATCGTGTATCTCACTTTATACACATGTCACGGCCATTGGAATCCCGGCGGAAATTAGCGACGGAATGTGCCATCGCCATTCGTGGTACCCTTCGATACTGCCCATCACGAAGTCTTGCCGGAAAGTTTATTGTTTTATCCCATCACCGGAATTAGCTGGGTACGCCTGTGATTCAAAAACAAGATAATAGGTGCATAAAATATAGCAGCCCATGTTAGTAGTATGTCTCGCACCTTTCGGGTCTGATTCATGGATGATCTCATATGACGTCATAGTCATGTGACCAAACTACACCTTGTTTTATTGTCGTGGTAGCCTGCGTGAGTGGCCATGTTGTGACGTCATCCCCATAGTGATATGTGGTGGCAGTGCGCATGAGCATCGTGTGTTGTTAGGGTGACACGTGTTTCCGTCCACCATTATGTATACCGGAAACCGCCATCTGGGTTTCCATGGTAGCACGTGGTTGCTATGAGCCTGGAAGGCTTCATAAAGAACGGTGGTATTTTCGGAGGATATGTTCTTCTGTATAAGATTAAATGTAATTACCCAAATAGACTCGACAATTTTCCTCAAAAATGACAATAATCACTGAAACGGACTTGGGCTTATAATAGTAGCACGTAGTTCTATAAGGCACGTTCCTTTGTATAGGAGTCAATCTCATTACACCAAATCATCGGTTATAATTACCACAAACACTCCGATAACTATTTATTTGGCTCAAATTTTCCCCAGAATCCCCTGTCTCTGCCTATCCTATCTTACTATAGCTTATTCTTTCCATTCCCTGCTAAGCCTATCCTGGTTATGATATCGCTTTCCCGGCCCCTATAAAGTATTCTGACTTCCCTAGATGTGTTTGTGTACTAGTACACAATTTGTATACATCACTGGGAGCACATAGCCACATGTTAAATACGCCGATATGTTCTTGTGTGCTAGTGCACAATGTGCGCAAATCACATACAGCACATAGGCACATATGGGTATTTTGAGATACCTATATCATTGTGACATACTATTTGAGGTTACTTTTGAGGATACCTTTTGTAGGATATCTATCTGAAGATAGTTATGGCTCCTAGCGTTATTCATCTTCTAGCTTCGAGAACACCCCCGCACCTTCATAGCTCCAAGGTCACCACTGTTGACTTGTCCATGATCACCATCATCTGTCATGTGATCCATCGCTATTGTATTCACCCAGATTGCCCCATTTATCGAAGCCTGTATCAATGCCTAAACCTAGTGCAAGCTAGGGTACCTTACATATAAGACACTGCATATTGATCGTACCGAGATGTACTTATGTGCTTGTACACAATGTGTCTGAATGTGTGCATATCACATGCAGCACAAATGCACATGCTGGGTGTTCCTATATATGCTTGTGTGCTAGTGGACAACGTGTACACAACACATGCAGCACATAGGCACATACCATAAAAATGGATTTTATAGGCATAGTCGAAAGGGATTCCACGGAACGTAGGGTTGATGTTTGATGGAATGTGCTTTTGTGCTAGTGCCACAATGTATACACATCGCATGCAGCACATGCACAATGTGCGTACATCACATGCGGCTCATAGGAACATAGAGGTATTTCAGGACAGTAATAGGAAATGTGGAGATCGGGGCCCATTGGGAGACCTAGTGGAGGACCCCGCAGGGGACAGATGAAGGGTATAGTAGGAGATGAGGCAATCGGCCCCGGTTGGGGAGGGGTCTCATAGGAGACCCCGCAGGGGACCGATAAAGGGAGTAGTAGGAGATGAAGTAACCGGCCCCGGTTGGGGACAGGGAATCGGGAGGCGGAAGTGACGTCATAGTCACGTGACCCAGTGGCGCCATGTTTAGTTGTCATAGTAGCCCGCGTGTTCGGCCATCTTGTGACGTCATCCCCATAGTGGTGTGGTGTGAGTGCGCATGCGCAGCTCGTGTTGTTAGGATGATACATGTTGCCGTCGTCCATTTTGTATACTGGAGACCTCCATCTTGTTTTCTATGGTAGCACGTGGTTGCTGTGTTACCCAAAGCTTCTAATAGGACAGGGGTATGTTCGGAGGGTATGTTCCTTTGTAAAAGAGTAAATCTAATTATCACAAACAACCCGCCTATCCCTCCAAACCGCCAAACGACTTTATTTGATACGGATTTCCCCTAGAATCCTTTTTAGGACCGCCATTCCGTAGATTTAATAGTAGCACGTAGTGTTATAGTACAGAGGGGACCCCTGGGGGTAAGTTCGATTGAACTAGAATAGTTTTTCTGGTTCGGATTCCCCCCAGAATCCCATTTTTTCTGCCTATTACAGATGCTATTATAACCCTAGAAATTCATATAGTCCACACTATTTCTGGTTCCCTCGTCCAAGTCTTATAATCATCAGTGCTTGATGTTCCGTAACCTGCATGCATAGTTTTCTCCCTTGTGTGTAATGAAAGCCTATGTGATTCTTAAAGCCAAGAATCTATCGAGCAGTTACTGATAATTAATTGCTCAAACGACTCGACACCGATCGAGCAAATAAGCTATCGAGCAATTGCTCGTTCGAGTGACTTGCACATACGACGCTTAGCCTCATTTCGGTATTTGAGGATACCTATGGCCTGGTATTGTATTATTTGAGGAAACCCAACGAGGATACCTTCGGGGGAATCCCTTTTTTGTCGTATGAGGCCATGAAGGCCATGAGAAAAGCCCTCAATGAGGTTTAATTTACTATCCCACTTAGCCTAATTTCGTTTAGGGCCATGAGCGGCATGAGAAAAGCCCTCAATGGGGTCTAATTTACCATCCCTCTTAGCCCCACCTCGGTATTAAACAGCCATATCCCGTGGCACCCCAATTTCAGCACCTCTTTTTGGAACACGTCTGGCCTCCGGCACCCCTTTTTAGTCGTATGAGGCCATGAGGGTTATGAGTAAAGTCCTCAATGAAGTCTAATTTACTATCCCTCTTAATCGTAACCTCATTTCTTTTGAGGCCATGAGGGCCACGAAAAATCCCTTAATGAGGCCTAATTTACTATCCCTCTTAGCCTCATTTCGGTATTTGAGGATACGTATGACCTGGTATTGTATTATTTGAGGATACCTATCGAGGATACTTTCTGGAGAATCCCTTTTTTGTCGTATGAGGCCATGAGAAAATCCCATAATGAGGTCTAATTTACTATCCCTCTTAACCTCATTTCGTTTGAGGCCATGAGGGCCATGAAAAAATCCCTCAACGAGGCCTCATTTACTACCCCTCTTAGCCTCATTTCGGTATTTGAGGATACCTATGACCTGGAATTATATTATTTGAGGGTACCTATCGAGGATATTTTCTGGAGAATCTCTTTTTTGTCGTATGAGGACATGAGGGCCATGAGAAAATACCTTAGTGAGGTCTAATTTACTATCCCTCTTAATCTCATTTCGTTTGAGGCCATGACGGCCATGAAAAAACCCTCAATGAAGCCTAATTTACTATCCCTCTTAGCCTCATTTCTTTATTTGAGGATACCTATGACCTGATATTGTATTATTTGAGGATACCTACCGAGGATACTTTCTGGAGAATCTCTTTTGTATCGTATGAGGCCATGAGAGCCATGAGAAAATCCCGTAATGAGGTCTAATTCACTATCCCTCTTAACCTCATTTCGTTTGAGGCCATAATTAATTGCTCAAACGACTCGACACCGATCGAGCAAATAAGCTATCGAGCAATTGCTCGTTCGAGTGACTTGCACATACGACGCTTAGCCTCATTTCGGTATTTGAGGATACCTATGACCTGGTATTGTATTATTTGAGGATAGCTACCGAGGATACTTTCTGGAGAATCTCTTTTGTATCGTATGAGGCCATGAGAGCCATGAGAAAATCCCGTAATGAGGTCTAATTTACTATCCCTCTTAACCTCATTTCGTTTGAGGCCATGAAGGCCATGAAAAAATCCCTCAATGAGGCCTAATTTACTCTCCCCCTTAGCCTCATTTTCGATATTTGGGGATACCTATAACCTGGTATTGTATTATTTGAGGATACCTTCTGGAGAATCCCCTTTTATTTGCCATATGTGCTAATATGAAAAGGCACAATATGTGCTGCTCTACTACAAAATATTCTGGGGGAAATCCATATCAAATATAGTCGTTTTTGGTGATTTGAGGACTGGTGGGAACTAGTGGGGTCTGGTGGGGACTATTTGGGACTGGTGGGGACTAGGAGGTTAATTGTCGTAAAGGCCATGGTTTCTACAACCGGGTATCAACATCTCCTACTACTCCCTTCATCGGTCCTCTGCGGGGTCCCCCATGAGATCCCACAGTAAGTGTCGATCTCCACATCTCCTACTACCCCTTGCGGGGTCCACCACTAGGTCCCCCAATGGGCCCCGATCTCCACATCTCCTACTACTGAGGATACTTATAACATGCTAATGTATCATTTGAGGATATCTGTAATAGGATACTTATCTGAGAATACCCTGTCAACACATTTCGCAGGATTTTCCCATTCTCTGATGAAAAATAATAACAAATATTATACAGTTACAAAACTTGATTCAATACTGGTTCTGTATCTTGATCGTTATCGGCTGTGAAACTTTGATGCAGAATTATCTGTATCTTTGTAGGATCTGGCTGTATCGAAGAATCGTCTCGTTCTCGTTCATGGTTCGGATTCTGTGATCTCTCTCATGTCTCTATCCAGGGCCATTGCAACCTGTTCGTTTGGGTCCCTGTGCACTGAATGTTGTCGTTCTAGAAAGCTTTCCAGAAAACTGTGTTCGACCAATACGTACTTCTCTCATTGCGCCTTCGTTGTTAGATTCTGCTGGTAGGGTGGTTCCATAAGTCGTTTATTCCCGGCTCCGATCATTCCTGTACGAGGTAGTTCTCTTGGAGGCATCGGTATCCACGAGGTATCTGGTTGATTTATGGTTATTCACCTGGTATGCTTTTGACAGTTCCATCCGCCCCAATTGGTTTAATCTTTTGTGTTCTTTTCATTTGCAGAGGTGCCTTAGTTCCTGTGGCGAGTGGTGAATCTGGTGTCTTCTTTGGTTGTCTTTTTTGCTAAACATTTTTGAATATCTAGCGCATTGGTAGATTCGGGAGACTGTGTGTCGATAAAGATTAGATTACTTTTTGAAAATATTCTGGCACTATTCACAAGTGTAATGTGAAGCCATCGCTGGGCTCGAAGCAGAATGATGAAGTTGTAGGGGTATCTTCCTTTTTATACCCTGCGTAATTGTGTTGACCAAATACCCTCAGATCCTACAAACGGTATCCGCACATGATATCTTACCATGTTTAGAAGTGTCCTCAAATACCCGTAGGTGCCTATATGCTGCATGTGACGTGCGCACATTCTGCATAGCACATAAGCACACACCAGCACATCCAAGATATGCCCATGTGCTGCATACGATCTGTACACACTGTGACACATTATGTACGAGCACACAAGCACATTCCACCAAACATAAGTCCTATGTTCCGTGTAATCCTTTTTCCGATTATGCCTATAGAAACCAACTTTTCATCGTATGTATCTATGTGCTGCATGTGTTGTGCACACATTGTGCACTAGCACACAAGCACATGTCGGCACATCCAGCGTGTGCCTATGCACCGCTGCATGTGATGTGTACACATTCTGACACATTGTGTACTACATAAGCACATCTCGGATCGATCAACATACAGTTCTTATGTGTTAAGTACCCCAGCTTGCACTAACTCTAGGAAATGTATAAGCAGATACAGGCTTAGATTAATGGGGTGCTCTGATTGAGCCTATCAAAGATTTGACCAAAGGCAGATGTCGAGAAAGAATGAATTGGGGATAGCTACTAAGCTTGAAGTAATGCTACAAGTCAATAGTAATGGTACAAGGCAGTAATGGTACAAGACGGTAAGGTGATAGGAGGCTATAGTATTAGGTGAACACAATAGCGTTGGATCACACGACAGATGGTGGTGACCTTGGAGCTATGAAGAGTGTGTGGTAGTCTCGAGGCCAGGAGCTGAATAGAGCTTGGAGTGATAACTATCTGCAGATAGATCGCCTGGAAAAGCTGTCCTCAAAGGATATCCTCAAAGAAGGTATCTTCAAAAGGAATCCACAAATAATACATAACCTTCAAACATGTACCTTCAAATACCCGTATGTGCCTATGTGCTGCATGTAATGTGCGCACATTGTGCACGAGCACACAAGCACATATCGGCACTTTCAACATGTGCCTGTGTTCTACATGTGATGTGTCCACATTGTGTACTAGTACAGAAACATATCTATGGAAGTCAGAATACTATATAGGGGCATGGAAGTCATAAGATAGATAGGATAGGCCAAGGAATGGGGAGAATAAGCTATAGTAAGACCAGGAGAGGCAGAAACAAGGGATTCTGGGACAAATTTGAGCCAAATAGATAGTTAATGGATTGCTTGTGGTAATTGTAAACGAGGATTTGGGGTAATGAGATTAACCTTATACAAAGGAACGCGACTTATAGCACTATGTGCTACTATTATAAGCCCAAATTGGGGCTTCGCCAAGTCCGTTTCGGTGATTTATGAGAGTTTTTGGTGATTTGGGAAATTGTCGGGTCTATTTGGGTAATTAGATTTACTCTTATACAAAGGAATACATCCTCCGAACATATTCCCGTTCTTTAGGAAGCCTTCCAGGCTCATAGCAACCACCTGCTATCATAGAAACAAAGATGGCGGTCTCCAGTATACAAAATGGACGACGGAAACACGTATCATCTTAACACGCGCTACGCATGCGCACTGACAACACGTATCACTATGGGGATGACTTCACACATTACCGCTCACGTGGGCTACTATGATAACCAAACGTGGACACTTGACTATGGCGTCACATGAGATCACCCTGATGAGGCCCGGAAGGTGCGAGACGTGCTACTCATGTTGTATCTGATAGAAAGTTCAGAAAATTGTAATCCCACAGCTCTGCAGGATTTGGTAAATTGTGCATTTGTGTCTTAATATATTTTACATGTCGAGTAAAATGATTCCAACTATAGACCTGTATGCTAGCCTGGAAAGAAGGGCTTATATCGTTGCGCGTTGGCAGGTTACGCTATATAGCATACCGGTAACCCAAAGAAAAAAGGTGCTGTTATGCTTTTCCGTCTTCTCGATTCAATTCAATTCAATTCAATTCAATGTTTATTTATTGATGTTTAAGGTCACATATTTATGCACATTCAATTCAAATCACTTTATTTCACAGAATACAATATACAGTAGGTTTTAAGAGAAAAATAATGTTACAAGATTTGAGAAATGAGTAGATTTATACTGCGGGGAATGACATAGTCTTGCGACTGTCTTCCTGTCATCTCCTCGAAAAAAAAAAATAGAAAAAAAAAACATGGCATATAAAACAAAATTAAACAAAAAATAAATGTCAAATATGGCGAATGACAATTCTTTTAGAAGAAAGGTGGATCTGGACAATAGATGGTTAATGCGAATAGTTCAGAACAGTGTTGGTTTATTTTGACATTTTAACTCCACTGTTAGATTAGTTGTTATTCTGACCTTGTGATCAACTTTGTTTCCAAAGTGAAAAAAAAATCGTTTTTCCTCCATTTTAGTAGTACGGATTATTAGGATATGTACAGTTGCAAAAACCATAGACATTTGGGAACGGGAAAGGTAAGACCCTCCCCCCACCCCCCCCCCCACCCCCCATAGACGAACTAGTTATGTGAGCAGTCGGAACTTCTCGGATTTGAGCAATTTATGTTGTCACTGTAAGCGTTTAGAAACTGATTGGTCAGTGTTTTTTTAAATGACACGCGGGGGAGGAATTTTAATCTTGAATCTATATCATTCCATAATTTCGGGAAAGAAAAGTAGGGAAAAACGGATGAGAACTGAGTGAGGGGTTTGTGTGTGGTTAGATTCCCACACTGTCTGGTATTTATGCCTAAGGGGTTTTCGTACATTTGGAATGTATTATTAAAACTGACAGGGAGAGTTTTTTGAGTCCAATCGTAGATGAACAGTAATGAATGTAATTTGTAAAGATCAGTGAATTTAAGAATTTTCAAATGTTTAAAGAGAGGGTCGGTATGAGAGTTAAACTTTTTATTTGCTATTACACGCACTGCTTTTTTCTGCAAATTCAGAATTAGTTTTGTTGCAGGTGTGTTACCTCATACATTAATTCCATAAATTAAGTGGCTTTGGAACAACGTAAAATAGAGTACACGTAAAGTGTGAACTGGCAACTGTTTTTCCACCTTATTCAGGATATGAATAGCTCGAGACAATTTTATACAAACAGCGGCCACGTGGTGATTAAATTTGAGATTTTCATCTATGTTAACACCTAAAAATTTTACTGATTTCATTTCGCGATCATTACCTGCTACTGTGATGTTTTTATTTTTTATTAGTATTTGTGTATGTACATGGCTATAATTATAATTATCATTTGGGGGATGAAGAGGTAAAGTATTGGTTTTGTTAGCATTCAACGAAAGCTTATTGGCAAGACACCAGTCACTGATTTTAGTTAATTCGTCGTTTGTCCTCTCAGTCAATAAGTTAAGATTATTTCCTGATGTATAAGCAGTTGTATCATCCGCGAAGGACAAGACATTCATATCAGTCGATTGGGATAAGTCATTGATATATAGAAGAAATAAGAGGGGGCCGAGTACAGAACCCTGCGGAACACCGGCCGTAACATTTTTCAGATAGGTAGTTTTGAAATCAGGCGTTTGCTATGCCCCTAACTCCGTAATGCTCGAGTTCACGCGCGAGTATTTCATGGTCAATGGTGTCAAATGCCTTTGAAAAGTCAAGGAATATGGATAAGGTGCAGTCCTTGCTTACTTTGTTGTTCGTTGTTGAAACGTAATTGATAAGATGCATTATCGGGTGAAAAGTTGAATGACCCCTTCTGAAACCAAACTGGAATTGTAGATTATGTCATTTGCATCTAAAAAGTCCATTCACCTTTTGTGCATTAACTTTTCCAGAATTTTAGAGAAAGAGGGGAGAATACTTATAGGCCTGTAATTTGCAAAGGACTGCCCATCACCAGTTTTAAAAATTGGTATTACTTTAGCAATTTTCATTTTGGATGGTACAACTCCTGTTAAGAATGAAGCGTTAAAAATATGTGTTAAGGGAACGGCTATCTCATGTATTACGCCTTTAAGTAGTTTGGGGGAAATGTTATCCAGACCAGTGGATGTTTTTGTAGACAAGGATCTAACTACGGATATCACTTCATCGGTACATGTAGGTAGTATATAAAATGAGTTGGAAACACTACTTTTAAGATACTCAGAGACATGGTGTGTTGGTCCTTCCATGTTTTGGGTTACTCGTTTAGCAATATTTCTGAAATAGTTATTGAATTTTTCAGCAAGCTGTTTGGGGTTGGATAACTCCACGTTATTATCAGTGAATGATGATGGTAAAGGAGGAGGGGTGTCTGACTTATTTATTGCCTTGCGGAGTATTTCCCAAGTTGAATAATGTTCCCCTTGTTTTCTAATATGGACTGGCTATAATAGTTTTTCTTTTGTTTTCGTAAAAGTTGGTTGAAAACTTGGCAATAAGTTCTGTAACGAGTAATATTCTCGTCAGTTGAGAATTTGTATTTCTTAGTAAGTAATTTCTGTTTATTTATTGAAGAT
Source organism: Pictodentalium vernedei (assembly GCA_031216915.1). Lineage (NCBI taxonomy): Eukaryota > Metazoa > Mollusca > Scaphopoda > Dentaliida > Dentaliidae > Pictodentalium > Pictodentalium vernedei. The sequence continues at coordinate 155,059,737 of CM062289.1, forward strand.
TGGAGAAGTCCGGAGGTCATCCAAGGTTCTCGTTTTATGTATTTGTTGGATTTTTAACGACGTCAATGGAAAAGCTTGATCAAACGCTGGGTTGAGGGTTTCGAGAAATTTCTCATAAGCTTCATTGGAATTGGACTCTTGCGATACATTGCTGAAATCTGATTCGGAGAGCAGATGTTTGAATGTATTCATACTCCCAGTGTTGAAAATTCTTTTAGGAGGACAGGTAATGTTTTTGAGATGGGTCGTTTGGAGATGTTCGATACAGAAAGTGGCAAAGTGATCACTAACATCTGCAATGATTATTCCAGTAGTGTTATGACTTGTTTTATTGCAGAAAATATGGTCAATTATTGTCGCCGAGTGGCTAGTAACTCTCGTCGGTTTGGTTATCCTAGGGAGGAATCCAGTAGTAAATAACGATTCTAAGTATTGATTAGTTTTGGAACGTTGATTAAAATTGAGTACATCAATATTGAAATCACCCATAAGATAGGTTATTTTTTTCTCTGAGTTAATTTTGTCAAGTAGATTTGAATATTGGGATAAAAACAAGTCTAAATCAGCTTTTGGTGCAGTATTGGGGCGATATATAATTCCTACAATTGATCTGTTTTTCCAGTGAGTTCGGTAAATAATGATTCAAATACATGAGGGATAAAATACTCAAATCGTTTCTGATTTTGAAAGGTATGGAATCTTTAATAAACGCCCCAACACCCCCTCTACCGTCATCGCCATCAGGACGAGAACGTAATACTAGTGGGTGGTAACCATTTAAGACGTAAGAAACACATTCCTTCACACTTAATGTTTCGGTCAACCCTATGATGTCGAATAAGCTTTCATCTTTTGGAGGTCACATTTTAGGTTCTGTTGGTGTTCAAAGTTCGCATTTAAGCTTCTGCAATTAATGTTAAGGAGGGCAAAGGACTTCCTATTCGAACTGATCGTTGAGGAGAATGTTTGAGATGAGTAGTATTCGCAGCTGTTGCCATCGGACTGGAGTGGAGTAATAGGATCATTATCGGAAACACTGTTGATCACATGGTTGAATAGAGTAACAAAGTCAAATGAGACGTCAGTTTGTACTTTGTCGAGAGATACCACAGTAATCATCGCTAGAAATAACACTATGGGAGAATTAATCAATTGTACAAATTTTCAGATCTACAGTTTTCTAGTCGATACTTTGTAGTACGATTCTTCTCAGCTGTCCAGTAGCTGGTGATTTGTTTGAATGAAAATATGCGGGTATAACTAGGGTTAGGCGTTTTCTTTTTAATGAGTCGGGTAGGGACGCTCGCGCAAAAGGGATTGGGTTCAGAACATGTCGCGATTTGGGCTAGAGAAAGGTCTCAATATTTGACAAGTTTATAGAGCCAGTGATAATCGTATACTTTGTAGTGGGTCGGTTAGGGATGTTCACTAAATAGGAATGGTGTACACAACATGTAGAGGTTTGGGCTAGAAAGAGGTCACAATATTCGATTAGTTCATAGGATGGTAAGACTTTCCTATTCAAAATTAAGTATCTTAGCAATGAGCCGAACGAGCAACTAAAAAAGTAAACAAAAAATGTGTTGGCCAATTTATACGGTTAACAGCGGCTAGGTCCTAGCCGTCCATTCATTCACATGTCCATCCAACAATCCAATAGATCGATGGGTGAAAATCTGGATGAGTGGATATATCCATGGCCAAAGGTTCAAACTGATGAACAATGTAGTTGATATGTAACGGTCTTTCAGCATTAGAATACTATGCGACTTCAAGGCGAGAACAAAATTAATTTACCATTCGGTAACTGTGGTCGATAATGTATGTATACTATCATCAAATGACAAAGAGAAAATAAGTGAATGGATTGACACATAAAAAGATTTGTTTGATGATGGGTGGGTGGGTGGGTGGGTGGGTGGATGGATGGATGGATATATGGATAGATGGATGGGTGGACGAATGGATGGAATGACATTTGCAACATGATTGAATAAATGAATGAATGAATGAATGAATGAATGAATGAATGAATGCATGAATGAATGAATGAATGAATGAATGAATGAATGAATGAATGAATGAATGAATGAATGAATGAATGAATGAAGTGAGATGTTCTGTAATTTGGATGCACAAAATGAATGAATGAATGATTGAGTGAATAAATGAATGAACAAATAAAAATGAGTGAATGAATGAATGAAAGATTGAATGTAGACGCACATCCTACAGCATTGCAGTGAATAAGTGATCGAATGAATGAATCACTGGCCCTCAGCTCATTCTGCCATGCACACAATCAAAGAATGAATGGATGACTGGATGGTTGGATGGATGGATGGATGGATGGATGATCCAGTTTGTCAGCCTCACATATTGGTTAAAGCCAATGATCACGGCAAGTAGGACAGGCGAATTATATCGATTATTGAATCATGTCATTTCCGGATAGGCTTGTTTATATGTCATCGAGATGAATAAGTGAATGGGTGGGTGGACATGTAAAAGTCACAAACTCGTGTGGTATAACATACATTTAACATAAATATGATATGTTTATTCATTTCTAGTAAAGGATAGTCAATTCTAGGGATTTGGAGAGAGAGAGAGAGAGAGAGGAGAGAGAGAGAGAGAGAGAGAGAGAGAGAGAGAGAGAGAGAGAGAGAGAGAGAGAGAGAGAGAGAGAGAGCTATTGTGATTCTACTGTTCATCCATCCGATCGAATAAATGGATGAAGTTTGCAACATGAATGAATGAATGAATGAATGAATGAATGAATGAATGAATGAATGAATGAATGAATGAATGAATGTAGTGAGAAGTACAGTAATTTAGATGCATAAAATGAATGACTGACTGACTGAATGAATGAATAAACAAATACATTGTTTAGTAATGCAGTTGATATAGAGAACAAAATTGATTTACCATTCGGTATCTGTGGTTGATAATGTTTGCATTCTATCATCACATGACAAAGAGAAAATAAGTGAATGAATTGATAGATAAAATTTTGATGGATGATGGATGGTTGGACGACTGGATGGAATGAAATTAGCAACATGAATCAATGAATGAATAAATGGATGGATGAAGTGAGAAGTATAATAATTTGGATGCATAAAATGAACGAATGAATGGGTGAATGATTGAACAATTGATTGAGTGATTAAATGAACAAATGAATGAATGAATGAATGAATGAATGAATGAATGAACGAATGAATGAATGAATGAATGAATGAATGAATGAATGAATGAATGAATGAATGAATGAATGAATGAATGAATGTACATACCCATCATACATTCAGTAGAACCATTCTTAATAAATATAAGTACTTCTATTCATTTTTGATATAAAAACTTTTATTTGCAAGGATGTTGAAAAAGATAGGGAAGAGTACGAGCGAGAGAGAGTATGAACAAACCAGTGATCAACTGTTCGTCATCCCACTTAGTTATGCACACATTCAAAGAATGAATGGACAGATGTTATTTGAAGAAAAGAAGCACGGAGTCGTGCAATTTGTCACACATGCACTTCAACATCGGAATGGTGTTTGAGTGAACGAGTTGATGAATGGATGGATAGGTGAATAGATGGATGGGTGGATGGATGAAATGTTACTCTCGGAGTCCTGTATCACACAAATTTTTGCGAGTCCTTTAGGTCGGAAAAATGGATGGTAGGAAGGTTGGATGGATAGATTTTTGATCGAAGATTAAGTTATTTACAGACAGGTGTTATTTGAAGGAAGGAAGCACATTGACTCTTGTAAGCTTTCAAACATGAGCTCAAACATCACAATGGTGTTTGAGTGAATGAGCTGATGAATGGATGGGTGGATGGATGGGTGTCAGGTGAATGGATGGATGGATGTTACTCTCCGAGTCCTGTTTTACACGAAGTCTGCTAGTCCTATAAGTCGAATGGATGGATGGATGGATGGATGGATGAGTCGAATACAATGTCAAATTGTACACTAATCGCAATTATCGGAAATTAGGTTATTTACAGACGTAGGTTATTTGAAGAAGAGAAGCACATTGAATCATTTAAACTATCACACAGGCACTCAGACATCTAAATGATGTTTGAATGGGTGACAGAATAACTGGATGAATGGATGGAAGGATGGATGAAATGTTACTCTCAGGGTCCTATTTCAAACAAGTTGTGTTTGTCCTGTCACACAAGTTGTGTTAGTCTTATGAATGAATGAGTGAATGAATGAATAAATTAATAAATGAATAAATGAGTGAAGTTTGCAACACGAATGAATGAGTGAATGAATATAGTGAGAAGTACAGTAATTTAGATGCACAAAATGAATGAATGAACGAACGAACGAACGAACGAACGAACGAACGAACGAACGAACGAATGAATGAATGAATGAATGAATGAATGAATGAGTAAACAAATAAATTATTGAACAATGTAGTTGATATGTAACGGCCTTTCATCATTAGAATACTAGGCAACTTCAAGGCGAGAACAATATTAATTTACCATTCGGTTTCTGTGGTCGATAATGTATCACATCAATCGATCATCGATCCAATCCTTTTTTTCTGTTTTACTACATCCGTCACGCAGTTTTACGTTTTAAGGGATTTCCCCCAAAATAAATAGCAACAACAAACGCACGATCTCGACAAAGCGACACTGTTTCAAATGACGCCGTACGAATAATATGCCAATTCTACAACACTCTTCCCCGTTTTATTTGAAAAAGCCCTAGGTCATGACGTCCAGGAGATGCCACAATGGGGACTCCAGACAACTAGGAATTACTCCACGTTATCCAGAATAGAGAGTGGATATTTACTTCACGGACTAAGCTTCAGGCAACCTCTAAAGCCAAAAAGGTTAACTCCAAATTTTGAATTATGAAAGGGATCCAAGATCCCTTTAGTCCCCCCCAAAACCCAATTTTAAAACCGACATCCCCTCAATGGCTGGGAAACCCCGGCTGTTGAGAAGAGTCAGTTAAACATTGTTATTAATTCACAATCTGTTGTGGCCACTGTGTGGCAGTTCCTGGTGCAAATCAGGATACTGAGAAATCACCCCGGTACCCTGCACCTCTTAACGCAGTTGCATACGACAGGACAGGCTAAGAAGGAAGTCGGATTCCATACAACCAGCGAGCATTCCTGGTCGTATAGGCCAATAACTCCTCTAATGGTTCCTGCCTAAATTCAGCAACTACTCTAGCCACTTCACCAAGAAGGGCTGGCGTTGACGGCCCATGCCCCATACCAAAATAGGGGGCATCGGTCTCCAAAAGCAGTCAATTTCATGGAATACTTTTGAGCCCCGCCCTCTGCACCTCTTTCTTCCATGTTTAAGAATCTGAAATGGAGGAGACTAGCATTTAGAACAATGGTACTCCTCAGTTTGTTCTGCGTCCTCAGGGGTTATATTCACGCATCTGCCGTGATACCAATCAAGGCAAAAATCACACTGTATCATAAACCCACGATATGCTTTCTTACATAGGCAGAACACCGTAGAGGGCTTCAAAATCGTAACAACGCCCGTTTCCCTAAAATTCTCGAGACATTCCATCACCCATGGCGGCAATACATGACCGTTGCATGCCTTTAACCGGTCATGGTGAAGAACATTTACCGATGTCTTAAACTGGACTTTATACAAATAAGGCGTAAAAACTTCTGCAACAATGCCAGGACCATTCCAATATTGGGATGATTTACGGTTCTTTCCTTTTTTTACTGCCGTATCCAGCAAGTACATTGGGTCGCCTACTTTGTAAGCACGCTTCACCACAGTCAGATCGTAATCGCGCTTCATGAGTTCACATGCGGTTTTCAATTTGGTCTTGGCCACCTCGTACGCTTGTTTAAACCCGCCTTCCAGATCTAAGACGTACTGCGATACGTCCTTTCGTAGTTTACTTTCCCCTTTAAACTCGAAATCCAGGTCAGAGGGATGATTCACCTCCCTTCCCAGCATCAATTTATTGGGGGTATATCCGGTTTGTCGATGAAATGACGACCTGATCGCTCCGGCCAACTGCGGTAAAAACCTATCCCAGTCTTTTTGATTCTTGTCCACGAAACACCTCACCGCATTCATCAGGGTTCGGTTTTGCCTCTCCACTTGGCCATTCGAAGAAGGTCTATACGGAGTTGTCCTCGCTTTGTGAATGCGGAGCAGTTCACACATATTACGAAAAAGCTTGCTTTCGAAACACTAGCCCTGATCGGTGAATATTTGTAACGGACAACCGAAGCGCGCAAAAAACTCATTTACGGACGCCGCAGCTGTAGTCTCGGCCGTTTGGTCAGGGAGCGGAATACACTCCACCCACTTCGTAAATTGATCAATCATGATCAGTATGTATTTATTTCCAAATTTACTTAAAGGCAAAGGTCCCAAGAAGTCGAGATGTACCCTTTCCATGGGAACTCCAGCATGGAAAGTAGTCAAGTCTTGCTTGGCCTTTCGGTTGGGTTTCTTTCCCTGATTACATTTAGGGCAGGCTGCAACAAACGAATTGATGTCCTGCGTCATTCCGTACCAATAGGACTCCTTCCTTACTCGTTCGTCTGTCCTGTCCTTGTCCTGATGTCCCGATGCTGGTATGTCATGGGCTAAGGTTAGCACCTCAGTGGAGAACTTCCCTGGAAGAACTAGAACCTTATCCCCAGACTTTCTAACTTTGTACGAACAGTCGTTATCAAGAACATTCTGTTTCTTATTTGTCCACATGTATTTGGTAGCTGCGCTAGCGAGGAACAGCTCTCCCTGGCTCGGTTCAGTATTACTCTCCAACCACGATATGATAGGAGCCGTGCCAGGGTCCTTTCGCTGAACTTCACCCAACTCAGCCAGCGTGCATATATCGGTCAAATTTATTGCGTCATCATTGGTCAATGTCGATCCTGTTTGGTCTACTGTTATCACGTCTATCGGATAAGTCACTCTAAGTTGTGAGTGAGCCCATCCTGTTTCTGGGCAAACACAACCTTGACATGGTTGCTCGTCAGGGTATTCTTCCCCGGTCTCTGGGCAAATACCAGTTTTGCATGATGGATTGTCCATCCAGTCTTCTCCGGGTTCCCAGGGCCATCCTGAAGTGTCAGATTTAATTGTACCGACGGGACTAGTAAATCTGCTTCCCTCTGTTTTAATTAGGTACCCCCAGGGTCCTGGGGATTCCCCTCGGTCTCCTGTGTCAGAATCACCTCAACGTCAGAGCGTCTGTCCTGGCGGTCTGAATCGTCCGACAGCTTGGGAGCAACCGTCTCGCCTGTTTCGTCACCAGGGTGAATGTCTGGTTCAGATGCTACCTCTCTGATTCTGGCATATCTGGGTTGTTTGTCGTTCCCATCAAACTTTATCGATCCCTGGGCCAGCGGCACGATGTCATCGACCTCGTCCTCAAATTTTGTCCAGGATTTGTGAAGTCTTTGACAGTAATTACATTCCCCGCAAGGCAAATCATTGGGTTCACAGCCGGCAGTATATCGCGGGCATGTGTCCCCCACCTGAATTCTTGATATTACGTCGGCGTTCGCGTGTTTCACTCCCGGGCGGTGCTGAATAGTCATGTCATACTGACTGAGCTCCTCCAACCACCTGGCCAGTTGACCCTGCGGCTCGCGGAACCCCACCAGCCAGCGTAGACTACTGTGATCCGTCCTGACGACAAATGGTCGGCCCAAAAGGTAGTTTCTAAACTGCCTTGTAAACCGCACCACTGCCAGCAGTTCTTTCCTTGTCGTACAGTACCGAGTTTGTTGAGGTGTGAAAACAAAACTACCGTATGCTACGACACGTTCGTTTCCTTCTTGAATCTGTGACAGTTCCGCTCCGATCACGAAATTTGACGCGTCTGTGTCTAGGACAAAAGTATCCGTTTGATTTGGTATGGTCAACAGGGTTGGTGATACTAAGACTTCCTTGAGGGCCTCAAACGCTACCTGCTGACCCCCAGTCCACTCGAACTTAGCTTTCCCAGTAAGGGCATAAAGTGGTCTAGCCAATTCTGCATACCCTGGGATAAAGGCCCGATGGTAATTCACAAGGCCACTAAAGCTCTCCACCTCCCGAGTTGTAGTGGGTATGGGCCAGTTCTTAACAACCTTCGTGGACTCCTCACTCATTTGTATACCATCCCTACTGATTATTCGGCCCAAGAACTCAATGCGGTGCTGGAAAAACTCGCACTTCTTGGGTTTCAGTTTGAGGTCATATTGTCGAAATCTCTAAAGAACTTTCCGGAGATTTCCAGGATGATCCCGAACCGATAAACCACCTATCACCACGTCATCCAAATAGGACAAGGCTACTGACCAATTCAACCCCTGGAGCACCAAGTTAATGACACGTGACCAGGTATAAGGGGATCCCGACAAGCCGAAAGGCATCTTTTTGAACTCTCAACTCCCATACTTCGTACTAAATGCTGTTTTCCCTCGGTCCCCCTCTTTCACCGAAACCTGGTGGTACGCACTCATACAGTCTGCCTTTCCGAACCACACGTTTCCGGACAATGCGTCCATACAGTCATCCGTTCGGGGAAGGGGATACACTTCCTTTCGCGTGACTGCATTCAACCGCCGATAATCGACACACCAGCGTACCGTTTTGTCGCGTTTCCTCACGAGTACTGGGGGTGACGCCCATTCTGACATGTTGGGCTGGATTACCCCGGCCTCCAACATTTTCTTAAGGTGGGCCTCCTCCTCATCAACAAAACACATGGGTGTTCTCCTCATTTGTTGGCGCAAGGGTGGGGAGGTACCTGTGTCTATACTGTGTTGAAGTTCTTTAAAAGTGCCAAGGTCATAATCATTCTTGGCGAATATGTCCTGGTATTCCACCAAAAGAGCGGCTAATTCCTCTGTTTCAGATTGACTTAACAGCTTGGAAGAGCGCTCTCATAAATCTGTCAAATGCGGTGGAATGCTCCGCGGATTCCCTACTTTCGATTTGTGGTCATGAGACGGCTCAAACTTGATGTGAAGCCACTCGGTACACCCCAGGCAACTCCACTTCATCAATCATAATTTGTAGTAGGTCAGCGGCAGCTTGCTGAAATGTTTCTCCGTTATTTTTAATGTAGGCACCATCACCAGCCCCTGGGCCTGACCCCATGTCTAACACAGAGTCCACCCCATGGGCTTCAGCAATAACTTGGGACGTATTCAATGACAGGCTGTGATTGTTTACGTTAAACACGCATACGACCGGTTCAAAATGTTTAGAATGAACGGCGCGTAGACCTAACAGCGGTTCTGATTGAACTGGTTCAATTATAAAATCTGTAGCTAACAGTGACGGCTCCATTGTGCATCGCAACAGGGTCACCGAGTTGGCAGGAATTGTGGTGTCTTCACACAACAGCACCTTGGCCACTTTTTGCTGATCTTGAGTTTTTTCTGTTTTTAATTTCAGCGGCTGGCTCGGCATCCGACGTCTTTGCGTCACCGGCACAGTCCAGTTGACCTGCAGTTACTGCGTGTTCATCGACTATGCTGGCCAGAGGAGCCACTCCATGATCATGCTTATTTCCTGACACAGGTGTTACGCCCTGTAACTCATTTTCTTCTGGCTTTTCAATCGATTTTATATGTTCTACCGGCACTTTTGGAACTGCCCAGTCCCACAGAAAGAGTAACTCCACCCTGAAGTAGATGTGTCCGTCATGTTTAACCAGAAAATCACATCCTAGCGGAACCGAATCACTTATCGTTAAAAAATTTATCGCCTATTTTAATTTCCAACGGTCCAACGTAATGCCCTTCCATTCTACTCCCTCGTTCCGCCGTTTGAAAGTCTATCTTTTTTATTATCGGTGGAGCTGGACTTAGTTTTCTGAACAATTCGTCAGATATGACTGTCACCATTTCTCCTGAATCCACGGTTGCAGTTGTCTCCAGGTTCCCTACCTGGAGCGCAACCTGGAAAGAGGGTTTACAACGCTGAATCGTTAAAAGAGGTTCCTCCTCTGAATCCCTAGCCGTAACCTGTCGCTTGCGGTCTTCTGAAGGTTTACGAGTCGAAATCCGATCCCGTGAGTTCGGACCCACTCGTTTGACGTCTGGACTGAAAACCCTTACTCTCCTATCCACAACAGTTTGATTGTTGGGGCTCTTCGATGGACACTTATTTTGAAAGTGTCCGTAGCCTCCGCAAGAATAACACTGCGCCCTGCTGGGGGAAGGAGAACTCGACCTGGGGCGCTTCCAGGCCTTGGCCTCTTTTCTCTCATTCGGGGGTTCTTTCGGCTTATCCCCCTTATTCAGGAAGGTCGCCATCATGGTAGTAAGCTTGGTTAGCTCCTCCTGAGTTTTGGCGCCTTGCGCCTGAACTTCCCCCAATTCATTTTTCATAATGAATTGGTCGGCTTTCATGCCGCTAATGTCGTTCGCGTAATTCAGAAACTTCGTAGGGGGAGATCGCTGGCGGTCTCTTCCGGTTTTACTTGACTCCGCCCTATCTCGTTCCTCGCGCTGAGTGGTTCTTCCACGCCCGACGCGTTTGAAAATTTTTACTTGACGAGACCCTTCCTCCTCAGAGTCATCCGAGTACGAACTTAATTCTCGCAGCTCGCGGCGCGGCTTGTCAACTTTCTGTCCATACATTGCTGTTTGGTTGTGCTGATACCATCGAACTTTATTAATTGCGTCCTCAATTGTTGTCGGACGTTGATTTACTGCCGCTTCCCCAGCCTGAATGTCCCTACCGCCGTGACAGAAACGGATGATTGCCTGCTCCATACTGAACATTACTGGGCAATCCCTGAAAGCTCTATTGGTAAGGGCTAGGACTGTATCAGCCCATTCCTCTAAAGACTCCTTTGGTCCCTGTTTAGCCTGTGGGAATTGCGATTGCGCAGTTTGAGGCAAATCATGGGAGCCGAACCGACTCTCCATGCCCTGCATCAATTCCCCGAAAGAGATGTTCGTACTCCTTTCCGTTAACAAGGCAGCGTGCTCGGCCGCTCTGCCTTTCAGGCCTAAACTAAAAAGACACTTTTTGTCTGCATCCTCAGTGACTTCCTCATACTGAAGCCAATCCTGGAATCTTTTTTTTATAGAGATGCCAATATTCAGAGCCATCGTAAGACATTGACTTGGGCGCTTGTATTTTCCGTTGTACTCCTGACGGTTTTCGTGGTTTGTCTGTCCTGGAGCCATCCGGTACCCCATCCCACTCTGCCGGCTTTGCACCGGCAGAGCTGTTTGGGCGACCAGTTGACTATATGGAATCATACTAGGGGCCGATTGCCATGAAGTATTCTGGGGCCCCATGGTAGACTGTGGGTCCAGTACTGACGGGGCAGTTCGGACCACCTGACTGGGCTGAGCAGTGAACATTTGTGCCTGTCCAGTACATCCATTTTGACCTGCCTGCTGAAACACATTACTAGGGGAGGCCCTTGATCATACCCCTGGTATTGACCAACTGACTGCCCCACCCTGGGCTCCCCTGGAGGTGGCACCCTGGCATTTCGGCCTTAACCCCTGCTGGTGTAGTGCTAACTGGTCCCGGCACCCCACCTGGCAACCTACCCGAGGTCACTTTCTCCAACCATACAAGCTTCCACCCATGCTCGCAGTCTCTGTAAAAACTGAGACTCACTTTCTGTAGCCGTTGGTGTGGGATAACTTTCCATTCGCTGGGTGTTAGTCATGCCTGCACTGATCGCAGCGGATTCTGCAGACGGGTTAGCCCTTAACCCATAAGGGTACTCACCCCTGCTCACATCCCTCGCACCCATGTGACCTTCCATCACGGTCGGCTCACTCATCACCCTCGCACTTCCATGCTCATACTGCCCACACACATTCATTCCAGGTTCTTGATTTGGAACAGGGTATTAACCCACTGAATTAATAAACACAGGCTTAGGCATGCTCGAACTCACCATGCTAGGCTGTGGTATAGTATTATAGGACCCCGGGCCCCTACCACTTCGACCCCGATTTCCTTCCCATTCTATGCAACCACCTAATTCTGGTCACACCCCCTCCGTGACCCACCCTGGGGGATTGGAGAGATTATGCCCATCGCCCCCGCCATACTGCGATTGGCTCCCATACTCCTGGTTTAACCTATAAACCCCTGTCATGGCATTGGGCTCGAAACAGGCAGGGTGTTGACCACCTCCTCTGCTCCCCACCTGCCTGTCACCACCATACTGCGAACTAGGCATAGCATTCTCAACTTGGCCTCTCTGCGGCGCACCAAGGAAATCAGATCTAACAAAATCAACCAATTTTTTCTTTTCCTCCTCTTGACCACTCCGGCCCAACGGCCCTGTAATGCCCCAACCCAGGCTTGCCCCAATGATTCAACCGGTTGCCTCCACTGCGGTTGTACCCTTCCCCGCTTAGGGACCGCACCTCCCATACACAAATCAAAGGCGGGTAACAACGTCCTATTTGCCAATGGGGTATGAGGGCTCCCTGTTGAAGGAGAATATACTCCCATTATGGACCTCTCTGCATTATAGTGGTCATTCTGGTTTTGCACAATATTGTCAATTCCCATCTGGGGTGGAGTGAGTACCCTGGGACTTCCCCCGGGTGCCCCCACCCCAGGAGGTGTCGCTTCAGCTATGCGACCTATTTCCCTAAGTATCCCCTCGTCCACATTGTTGTTCACCTTAACATTGGGTGGGGGTAAGGAAAAATCCATGCATTCCCACTGGTTTCTGGAACCCCTAAAATGCGGTATATTAAAAAGATCCTCTCTGGAGAGGGGCCCCAACCTAACTCTCCGCTCAATAATTGCCAACGCAATCTTGGGTCCAATATTGGGAATCAGTTGTAACTCCTCGAAACTAGCAGAGTTAACTTTAATCATCGTCATCTTTCTAGTGTAGGGCGCGATAAAATCTTCTGAGATTTCTTCAAAGTTTCTTCCCAAAACTTCCGAAAAACCCGCACGACTCGGTACTGTTTTTCCTAACCACTACACTTTTCTCACTTCGCAAGTTTGTACAACAATTGTGTCTATCGATCCCGACAATGGATAGCACACAACTCAACGGTGTAAAACAACACACCACAAAAAAATAAACAAAGTCAAACTCAATGACACGGACCACCCTGTCACACTCAAAACCTCCGCTTACCTAGGCTTACGGTAATGAGCCTGTGTGTGATCGCAATCAGCACACAAATGCCAGAGAACTATAAAAATTCAAACAAGTGACTGACTACTCTGTCAGACCTCAACAGCTCGTGTACGACCGCAGTCAATACACAAATGATAATGCAGCAAATTTCACGACACCAACTGCCTCTCAGTTGTACCCTAAACCTCAGCTTACCTAGACCTACGGTAAAGAGCTTGCATATGGCCCGCAGCCGATATACAAATGTCACAAATTAAACCACACCACCACTTACTAACCCTAATCCACAAAGTTCCAGTCACCCAACTGGAAAAGCAATTTAAAATCCAAGCACATTGTATCCGTAACCTCCAGGTAGGTCACGGCCACAGCAAAATAGCATTTACAATCACCAAGTTCAAGGTCAAACTGTATCTGCAGTCTACGAGTAGACGACAGCCACAGCAAAATCAAACACTTCAAAATAAGTCAAGGCTGAAACCGCAGCACAACAGCACCACAGCCGCAACAACTAAAATACCAAATTCACAACAAACGAAAAAAAATACCAAGTGATAACTGTATCTGTAGTAACACAATACCACAGGCACAGCACAAATCCCAAATGAAAAATATTTCTTAGTTTGAACCGTCAACAAACTTTCCCTTGTAGTTCCCTAAAACCACAACCACCACAAAATTTCCAAAGGTATCTGCAGATCACCAATCTGCAGCCACCACCCAATTTCAAAACTGAATAAACAAAGTTTTGAAAAATATCAAAGTGTCGCCGCAATCCGATGAATGCGGCCACAGCCCAGAAAATACAAACAAATTTGCATTAAAATTAAAAAAGATTTATTTGAAACACAAAGCTGCAGAACCGTACTGCAACTTGCTCGCCACAACAAATTTTCTAATTCAAATATGGCGGCACCAAAATTATTACCGAGATGCTACACCTCAGTAATAAACATCAAAAAATAAACAAAAAATTCACACAAAAGGTCAAAGAATTTCACGTGAGTGGTTGGGTCATTCACCCAACAGCCTACATGAAAAAGAAAATTAAAGAAAACAAGTTACCTCAACGGCGACGGCGACGGATTAAATCCCGGCCATCACCGAAATGTAACCTGAGCCTCGTGACCGAGGCGGAAAACAAAAAGTTGAAAAACTTTTAACACCTCCCCCAAACTGGTTCAAAGTCGGCGACGCCAATGAAGCAGAATGGGGTAGGCTGATCTGCTTACAATAAAATTAGTATGCTATGAGAATAGTGTGTAAAATATACTTACAATAAGTTGACGTCGTGGTCAATTACTTTCGGTGACTTTCAAGTTGCAGTGCAAATATTTGAAACGTCTTCACTCGTTGAAGTCCGAGAAGCAAGAGAGAGATTCACCCCTTTCTTCCAATCGCGTGACACCAAACAGCCACGTGACTTCCGGGAATTCCCCGATGTCTTGGACGTTCCAGAACACATGCGGAATTACTCCACCCTGAACCGGAACACTGTTTCAAATGACGCCGTGCGAATAATATGCCAATTCTACAACAGTATTACTTTACAGACCTATACGAAGTGGGCGAACTGGTTTATCGTTTGCACACATTTCTGTACCGTGCATGGATAGCATGGAAGCTTAGTCATTTTGGTCATGGCAATCGTTTGTGAACCAATCCACAACTAGTATTTATATAGCAATGACGATAAAAGGTTGTATTCTTTGTCTTCGGTAGGATGCGCGGTGGCTCAGCTATTAGGGGATTGCACTTGGGATCGAATGGGCGACAGTTCGATCCCGACCTGCATCAGGTGCGTTGAGTCCTTGTGAAAGACACTTCATCCCAATTGCCAATGTGGGAGCACGGTGGTGCCGTGTTCCAAGGCGTAGGGAACAGCGATGGTGTACTTGTCTCCAGTCGATGCTAACTCTGCTCTAGTAAATTGGAGAGACTGATAGTTACTCACAGTTGATTGGTGGTTCTCTCTGGATACCCCGTGCACATTCGCGCACTCGTGTTTGTACAACGTCCCTCACCTCTCGTGAATTATTTCACGTAACCGGTCCAGTCAAACAATTACTCTCTATGTTTTCGACGATGAAATATACTGTTAGAAAAATTACATTGAGATCTTGTCAACAGTGTAATAGATCGTAGCATATCGTTGGTATGACCTCCATCTCTCCTCGCCGCATTGTCCTGATTAAAGGCAGGATTCCATTTTGGATTACATAGGAACATTCGCGTGAAATCGTTGTCAATGAAAGGTTTTATTTCTTGACCAATATGTATATATATATATACTTATATAATTATACCATGCAATGCAGATGAAATCAGGGAGAATCAGTCTCTTTTTTAAATTTCCTGCTTGAGGTATAGAATACAGAATTCGGCACTTCTGTTATGAATTTTTTAGGATGAAAGACTCTGACGCAGATGGGGATCGAACCACTGTCTTGACGAGGTACATTTCGGCGGCACCGATCGCCTAGCGAAACTGGACCAGCACCATAAACCACTCGGCTACCGTCAAGCCCCCCCCCCCCCCCCCCACCAGAAAAAAGGCATGCTAGCAGGTCGAGCGTCTATGAAACTGGCACAGTCCACACGAAATTACTCGGTATCCCCCAGAATTAGCTGTTTACAATGAATTATACCATATAATGGAGATGAAATCAGTGTGAATCAATCTCTTTTGCAAATTTCCTGCTTGGGGTATAGAATACAGAATTCGGCACTTCCGTTATGCATTTTTTAGGGTGAAAGACTCTAACGCAGATGGGGTTCGAACCACTGCCTTGACGAGAGTACATTTCTGCGGCACCAATCGCCTAGAGAAACTGAACCAGCGCCATAGACCACTCGGCTACCGACAAGCCCCACAAAAGGCATGCTAGCAGGTCGAGCGTCCATTGAACTGGCACAGTCCACACGGAATTACTCGGTATCCCCCAGAATGAGCTGTTTACAATGAATTATACCATGTAATGCAGATGAAATCAGTGAGAATCAATCTCTTTTTCAAATTTCCTGCTTGAGGTATAGAATGGTATAGAATACAGAATTCGGCACTTCTGTTATGCATTTTTTAGGATGAAAGACACTGACGCCGATAGGGATCGAACCACTGCCTTGACGAGAGTACATTTCTGCGGCACCAATCGCCTAGCGAAACTGGACCAGCGCCATAGACCACTCGGCTGCCGACAAGCCCCCAAAAAGGCATGCTAGCATGTCGAGCGTCCATGGAACTGGCACGGTCCACACGAAATTACTCGGTATCCCCCAGAATTAGCTGTATACAATGAATTATACCATGTAATGCAGATGAAATCAGTGAGAATCAATCTCTTTCTCAAATTTCCTGCTTGAGGTTTAGAATACAGAATTCGGCACTTCTGTAGTGCATTTTTTAGGATGAAAGACTCTGCCGCCGGTGGGGATCGAACCACAGCCTTGACGAAAGTACATTTCTGCGGCACCAATCGCCCAGCGAAACTGGACCAGCGCCATAGACCACTCGGCTACCGTCAAGCCCCCCCCCCCCCCGCCCCCAAAGGCATGCTAGCAGGTCGAGCGTCCATGAAACTGGCACAGTCCACACGAAATTACTCGGTATCCCTCAGAATTAGCTGTTTACAATGAATTATACCATGTAATGCAGATGAAATCAGTGAGAATTACCGAGTAATTTCGTGTGGACTGTGCCAGTTCCATGGACACTCGACCTGCTAGCATACCTTTTTGGGGGCTTGTCTTGTAACCTAAAAACTGAGTCAAAAAGTAATCAAAAAGTAAGTATAATAGAAACAAATATGAAAAAATAGCATAAAGGATGAAATATAATAGTTCTAATGTTGCATGTTTGTGGACAAGAAGTCGTGCAAAGAGTTTAATGACATGCTGTTGTTGTCCATCCAACCATATAAATTTTGCTACGTTTTCCAAATAGCACGTGCTATCCGATAATGTCAAATTGAATGGGGGAACCGGCGATTTTCTTTGTGTTTGTTGTGCTAGAGAGCCTTGGTTATTGAGAAAACATGCTAGTTTTTGTCTTCCGATATTTTAAAAAAATGCCAAGTTTAACTGAAAACCAGAGGTTGCGTGCCACTGACCTGCATGAGGCTGGGATACCTCCAGATGAGCTCGCTGATGAGTTCGTATTTATTGTGGCCACTATGTACCGTCTCATTGGAAGGTATAGAACTACTGGATCTGCTGCCAACCGATCACGTTCAGGTCGACCAAGAGTTAACTCTGCACGAGACCGACACATCAGGACGTCTCACTTGTGGGGTCGCTTCCTTCCGGCGCAGAGAACAGCAGCGATTTCTCCTGGTAGAACTGACAATAGAATCAGTGCACAAACTATCCGCAACAGACTCGCTGAACACGGCATCCGAAGT